>CM061557.1:177234147-178681647 GCA_030864225.1 Capsicum baccatum var. pendulum | reverse complement strand
TGGGACAAAAATCTTCATCATCGTCAAATTGATTGAAACTTTAATCTTAAATTGTCCTCAATCGAACCATCGAATATTTGAACCATAGGATCTGATACCATATATTGAGTTCGAAAATTAAGAAGGCATCATACGAAAGCTTAACATTTGTGGAAGATAAATTACATGACACAAAAATATACTAAAAACATATTATTGATATTTTGGTTAAACCTATATATTGAAAACTAATACCAAAAAGTATAAAAAAATATCAGGAGAAAATTTCTCCCGAAACGACTCTTAAACGACTACATTATGAATACTATTGTTTTATGCATTGAAAAGGGGTTCTTCTATTTGTAAAGTTTCAAAACATTTCCTCCAAGAAAGAGGTTGGCCAAATATGGAAAAATATTATATTTTTCTTTTAAAAATGGTAAAATTAATTATGGTATTACTTTTATTTTCCTTAAATTTCATAAGAAAATAAGGGCAAATACCCTAAAAATTATCTCTTACTCAACCAATTTCTAGACCATCTCTTGCTGCTATGATTGACATCTTTCTTAGCCACATATATTCTTTGTATTTTGAATTGTTTGTCCATAATTTTGGGTAATATATGAATTGGTAGCAAATTCTGAAATCATGTCTAAGTTTCGTACAATATGGACATACCACATTATCATTTCTCCCTTCATCTTGGTTCTAGTAAGTGTATCCTCCTTGCACGATAAATGTAATTGTTTCATGGATGACTCTTTTCACTCATTCTTCCTGTACCAGTTTTGGCAGCAACTTGCACCTTACCATTTCAAATGTTGTGTCATCCAATTTATGCATTTACATGTTAGAATCTCTTTGTAATTCACTGGGCCTTCCCATAATTTGTTAGTTTATTATAATAATCAACTATTTATACCTTTCTGTTTACACCTTGCCAGCTCCACATTCAATTGATGCATCTGGGGCCATTTACAATTGTGAAACAATCTTAGGTGTCGGTTCATAGTTTCTCGGATTCTTCTCTATGTGATATTGTTGAGGAGGGTTGCAAATTCATGATACCAATAAAGAGTTAATAGCCCACAATGAGAAAATGCACAATGTCAAGAAGAATCGAGATTGTATTGATATTTTGAGACACAATGAGTAATTGTATGTCTATAATGTGTATCTATCATATCTTAAAAGTGTGAAAAGACTTGGAAATGTTAGAAATGTTATTTGAACTTTTAGCTCTTCACTGAAAATTTTTGCTTTACACAAAATTATATTTTCACTTTATTTTCCTAATATTTAAGAGTTGAAAATTTCCTTATAAGAAATCATCAGAAATAATGAAAACTAATATTTTTTTCATTAGCTTAAGAATTCTAAATAAAATAAATTTGATTTTAAGAATATTTTAAAAAAACTAGAAAGAAATATAAAAATGTTAGAATAAGAAAAAATTAAGAAGTATCAATTTTAAAAAGTTTTAAGTACGTAATAAAAAGGTAATACATGATTTTGTAAGGATATGATTTTAAAAACAAGAAAAGATTTTAAATATATAAAAACAAAGAAAATAATTATACCACAGATATGGTTCAAATTAATGTGTCCTCTCACAGCAACGGAAAGAGGTACTGCATGTCAAATATAAAAGTGATGATCCATCAACCACTATATATATATATATATATATATATATATATAGGTGTATATTATTTTTAAAGTGTGAATGATTGATTTGACTTTTTACACTTCATAAAAATCTCCACAATAGAAACAATTATTTAATTTTAAATAATAAAACGTTATACGTGCGAGTTACGTGTGGTCAAACTAGTATATATATACACAAATAGTCTTCTTCTTAGCAATATTAGTTACTTTAGGACTCTTCCTTGACTTTATCTTGTACACTCCTAAAAGACTACCAACTATTTTAAGTAATAATCACATTTGATCAATATCTTGATCATGGGAATTATCTTTAACACTCCATTTCAAACTTGCGGGAGGTGAGCTCTTTACACCTACCTTGGCTAACAAGAACTTGAACATTTCCTTTCCTAGTTCCTTGTATGTATGTATGTCATTGATCTTTGACCTGAAAAATTGAATGACTCGCTGCGCTTGAGCTACTTTTTCCCTCATACAATGATAACACAATTCTCTATGTTTGTTTTTTAGCATGCATTACTAGATTATTAGTCATGTATAAAGCACTCAGTATATCACAAAATAGAGTGGGAGTAGGTTGGATGTACACACCAATATCTTGTTTAATGTAACAAATCCATGTGAGCTCATGTACAGTTACTGCAAGTGCTCTATACTCAGCTTTAATACTTGATCTTCCAATGTTCTGCTTTCTTGAGGATTAGAGCACATAGTTTACACCAAGACACACATTTTATCCAGTAGTAGACATCCTAGTCGTACCACGCCCTACCCAATCAGCAGATGAGAATCCATAAAGCTTGAAAGAGGATTGAGATATAATTCTCAGTCCATGATAAATAGTTCCTTTGGCATACCTCAGTATTCTTTTGACAGCTTAAGGTTGCACACCTTTTGGACTCCATATAAATTGACTTACAAGGTTCACAATATGAGTGATATTTTTCCTGGTAAGGGTGAGATACTGCAAGCTTCCCATTATACTTTTGAAGATTGAGGGATCAATTATTGTTCCACCATAACTAGTTTGACTTTTTTCCTAGTTAAAATAAAACCATTTACTAGCATGCTGAATGAAAGTAGATGCTCTTAAGGGTTTGAACTTCCACCATATTTTGGGATGTTCTACCTCTTGAGTTCCTTCAGGATAGGACCTTTTATCACACTAGGCATGTAAGAAGTTCCTTTGTGATGCTCGTAGTTAGGCTCTCTCCTTACCGGGAGTACCGATGGTATACGATTCACCTGTGACTGGAGCTCAGAGTATTATGTTGTTTTCGGGTACACAAAATTTGTATTTTCACATAACAAATTCAAGTATAAAATAAGAACACTTATGAAGTTATGCAACACCTTCAACACAAGATCAAAATGACCTTTCAAAGAAGTGTGTTTTTAGAAAATTAGATGAAACAGAAAAAGGCCAAGTCCTCCAAATTCATGGAGTGTCCTTAAGGAAATAATTTCCCTCAAGTACCCGAGGTTGCGGAATTTTTCTCCCAGGATAAAATGACCTAACAATCCGACTGTAGTGGGACTTCAAATGATCGGATTCTCTTCGAACTCACTCAACGATTAGATGATCACATGGAGTATTTCAAAATAACAAGAAGTGTTTTAATGAAGGAAAAATTCGTATCTAAACCTATGGAAAAATGCAAGTTTATATAGCCATTAGGTGGCCCTTCCGAAAGGTGGCAATGGTTCACCAGAAAGGGGTATATTTTCTAAACAGTTATGTCTGTCCATCAAAAAGAGTGTGTCTTTTCTGAACAGAAAAAAATAGCTAAACAGTCATACCTTTTCTCAAAATACTATGTCTTTTACTTGAAGAGTTATGTCTCTTCGAGCAACCTCAACCATCGTTTCTGCATGCAGAAGCATGCACGTTAATGAAGGTTCAAAAACTACAAAATTGGTTGCATTTTTTCCTTCAGTTTTTTAGACTGTTCAAATAAATTTTGTCCAAAAATATTAATCACATCGATCGATCATTTTCCAAATCCAAATTCGAATTCGAATCTGAATCTGAATCTGAATCTGAGCCGAGCAAGCGAGCGAAGATGATGGTGCAAGGAACCTTGTGGTTCTTGTCTCACTTAACATTTGGAGTAAGTTTTTTATTAATATAAATACTTGAAAGTTTCATTCTCCCGTCAAAGTGGTAGAATTAGTAAACTTTCCACTTTTAAGTATATTTTCCATTTTTTTAGTGTTATCTCAACTTTTTCCCTCAACTTGGTTCCCTGTATTTTCCATTCATACTTTAATATTGAATCCAACAATCTGCCACATGAATGGGGAATGACTACTTTTTTGTAAAACTGTACGGACAAATTTGTGATCATCAAGTAAAGACTGGTTGAATCTGGATAAGTGAGTTTCCCTTTGAAATTTCTATAGTGAACATACATCAGATGCACTCGGTCAATCGGTAGATTCGATAGCTTTGGACCTTCAAGCTTTAATATATACCTAGACAACACATGTCACACAACCAGCCTTTTACCATTTATGGTTCTCACAGTTTTATTCATTTTAGCTATGAACATGTCTCGGTCTCATGAGAACTTAGAGAATAGGACTTTACTAATATTATTCTTGAAGTGGCTTTCACTTTGCCCTCACATAGGTGATTTCTAATCGTTCAGTCCTATAGATTAAACTATTTGGTCAAATCTGCCAAATTTAGTTAATTATTAAAAGACATCAACCCATAAGCTTTATCCTTGATTACTAAACATTGTCTGCAACATGAGAATAGGTTGGGTATATTGACAATGTTGAACCTGTCATACACAACTTTGTTTGATTTCCTTGAACCTAGCTCTTGGGATCTCTAGTCTGCTAGGTAGAGTTACCGCCATGCTGACTAGTCCTAGGTCATAAAGTCATTCCCTTAGATGTCCTCTCAACTCTTTCTCTAGACAGGACTTTTGTAAATGGATCCAAGACATTATCCATTGACTTTACATAGTCAACTATGATGATTCCACCAGAGAGAAGTTCTTTAATGGTATTAGGTCTCTATCTTATATGACAAGATTTATCGTTATACATCATTCTCCCTGCCCTACCTATTGCCACTTGACTATCACAGTATATACATACTGGTGCCAATGGTTTGGATCAATAAGGAATATCTTTCAAGAAATTCCAAAGCCATTCTACTTCTTCACCGGCTTTATCTAATGTGATAAATTTTGATTCTATTGCAGAGCGAGCAATACATATCTGTTTGGATGATTTCCAAGAGACTGCCCCTCCACCTATAGTAAATACATATCCACTCATGTATTTTACTTCATTTGATCCGGCGATCTAATTTGCATCACTATATCCATCCAATACCACGAGATATTTATTATAATGCATAGCATATTCTTGAGTGTATTTAAGATACCCAAAGACTCTTTTCATTGCCATCCAATGAGTTTTATTGGGATTACTCTTGTACCGACTCAACTTACTAATAGCACATGCTATGTCTGATCATGTATAATGCATGATATATATTAAACATCCCAACACTCTTGCGTATTGTAACTGTGAGTCACTTTCCCTTCATTCTTTTAAGTGTAAAGCTCACGTCCAATGGAGTCTTGGCAATACCAAATTCCAAATATTTGAATTTGTCAAGTACCTTTTCAATGTAATGAGACTATGACAATGCCAACTCCTGTAGAGTTCTATGAATTCTTATTCGTAAGATCACATCCGCAACTCCAAGGTCTTTTATATCCAACTTTCTTTCGAGCATTCGTTTTGTAGAATTTATGTCAGAAATGTCTCTACTGATGATCAACATATCATCCACATACATACAAATAATGACTTGGTGATTAGGAGTGTCTTTAATATAAACACATTTATCACATTTATTTATCTTAAATCCATTTGCCAATATGGTTTGGTCAAACTTTGCATGCCACTATTTAGGTGCTTGTTTTAGTCCATAGAGTGACTTAACCAGTTTGCTCACCTTTTTTTCTTTGCAAGGAATCACAAAACCCTCGGGTTATTCCATGTAAATGTTTTTCTCCAGTTCTCCATTTAAGAATGCTTTTTTCACATCTATTTGATGGATTTCAAGGCCATATACTGTCGCCAAGGAAATTATCATCCGAATTAACATTATTCTTGTTACTGGTGAGTATGAATCAAAGTAATCAAGGTCTTCTTTCTGATTGAAGCCTTTTACTACAAGTTTTTCCTTGTATTTGTCAATCGTACTATCTGCTTTTATTTTTCTTTTGAAGATCCATTTAGTACCTAAAGTTTTGTTTCCTAGAGGAAGATCAACCAACTCCCATGTATGGCTTCTTAAGATTGAATCAATCTCACTATTGACTTCCTTTTTCTAAAAGGATGAGTCTGACGACGACATCGCTTCTTTAAATATTTGAGGCTTATTTTCCAAGAGAAATATTACCAAATATGATCCAAACGAAGTTGATGTTATTTTACGTGTACTAAAACTTGGATTCTCATCATTATGTACATCCTCACATGGTTTATATCGAGATTGTTTAGACCCCTACTAGACTATTCATGTCTAGTTTTATACAGATAAATATGTTTAAAGAATTCTGCATTATCTAATTCAATTATCGTATTTTTATTAATATCTAGATGTCTGAATTTATAAACAAAAAAATTGACATGCTTTACTACTTTTAGCATATCCTATGAACACGAAATCCACCATCTTAGGTCCTATCTTTACCCTTTTAGGCATAGGAACTTGGACCTTCGCTAAACACCTCCAAACTTAGAATTATTTCAAGTTGGGTTTCCTTCCTTTTTATTTTTCATATGGAATTGATTGTGTCTTACTTTGGGCCACTCTATTGAGTATTCGGTTAGCTATAAGGATAACTTTCCCCATAAGTTTTGTGGTAAACCTAAAATTATAAGTAAGTCATTCATCATTTTCTTCAAGATTTGTTTTTTTTTTGTAATTCCATTTGATTGAGGTGAATATGAGGATGTAGCATGATGGACAATTCCATTCTCTACACATTTTACGCAAAGAAGGATTCATATTCTCTGCCCCTATCACTTCTTATTATTTTGATCCGTTTCTCTATCTGATTTTCAACTTCTATTTTAAACTTCCTAAATATATCTATTACTTCATCCTTACTATTTAGCAAACAGATAATATTACCTAGTGTAATCGTCAATAAAAGTTATAAAATACTTTTTCCCACCATGAGATATTGTTGACTTCATATTATAAATGTCAGCATGGATTAAGTCTATGGGATTGGAATTCCTTTTAACGGACTTATACGGATGCTTAGCATACTTTGATTCTACACACGTTTGAAATTTTAATTTATTTGACTCAAAGTTTGGCAAAACTTCTAAGTTAATTAGTTTTTGCAATGTTATGTAATTGACATATCCAAATTATTCATGTCACAAATCATTAGACTCATGCAAGTAAGAAGAAACTAAACTTTTATTGGTTTGAATATTTATTACATTCATTTTAAATAGGCCGTCAGTGAGGTAGCATTTTCCTACGTACACTTCTCCTTTACTAAGTATATTCTTTTCGATAACAAATACACATTTGAATCTATTTTTGTCAAGAAGTGATACAAAAATTAAGTTCTTCCGTAACTCTGATATATACAGGACATTGTTCAAAGTCAACACTTTGCCAGATATTATTTTCAGGTAGACTTTTTCTGTTCCTTCAACTTTTGCAATTACGAAATTGGCCATATGTATCTTCTCTTCTCCTTGAGCTGGAGCAAAAGTATCAAACAAATCCTTAGTGCACAAACGTGGTGGGTGGCATGAGAATCCATCCATCATTCTCGAGGATTTTCCACTAAGTTGCATTAAAACAACATGGTACACAGATCATCCGTTTCTTTCTTGGATTCAACCATATTTGCTTAGTCCTTCTTTTTTCCTTTCTTTGGGGAACTACAATCCGTTGACTGGTGGCTAATCTTTCCATAATTAATGAATTTTCCCTTGAATTTTTTCTTTGGTTGTTCGCTTTCCTGTCCATCTTTCTTTCGCTTATTCAACTTGTTGTGGTCGTCTTCTATAATATTTTCTCTATTTATTGCAAAATTTCCTCTCGTCCTTCTTTCCATGGCTTTGTTGTCTTGTCCTTCTTTCCATGGCTTTGTTGTCTTGTACAATGTGCAATCTCACTATACGATCTTCGACTGTCATCTCTTTTCGCTTATGTTTCAAGTAGTTCTTGAAGTCCTTTCACATAGGTGGTATCTTCTCTATTATTACCGCGACAGGAAATGCCTCACTCACAACCAACCTACAATTAAGTTCATGTGAACATTAAGAACATTTTTAAAATATTCAACTAAGGTATTCATCAAACTCATACCTTCCACAAGAAGATCGTGGATGATAACTTCCAGTTCCAGGACTTGAGATACAACAGACTTGCTGTCAATCATTTTAAACTCAAGGAATCTTGCAACAAAGAACTTCTTGGCTCCAGTATCCTCAGCATTGTATTTTATTTCTAGCGCACCCCACAACTCTTTTGTGGTCTTTATTTCACTATACATGTTGTATAGTTTATCTTGGAGGCCATTTAGAATGTAATTCCTGCATAGGAAATCAGAGTGTTTCCACGCCTCCATAACGACAAATTTCTTCTGGTCAAAAGTTCCTTCATGAACCTCTGGAGCTTCTTCAGATGTAAATAATTGAAGATATAAAGTTTTAAGGTATAAGAACGTCTTCTGTTACCACCTTTTGAAATCAAAACTCGTGAATTTTTTGGGTTTCTCCGCTGGTGCCATTTCCTATGGAACACTGGTACGACTCATTGTGGCAACATTAGTTACTGCCACAACATTATAGTCTCATGCACATGACTATCTGTAGTCATTTTCTTATCACAAAAAGATAGTGAATTTTAGTATATGAAAATACTACCCAGTTTTAGCAACTTTAAACACCCCTTATTTCTAGTTTAACGATAAAGTTTTTATGACTGTCAATCGTGAACCGAGTGATTTTTAACTTGTGATAAAGATTTTATTTATTCAAACCACTAGAAGTTCAAACAGAGTAGAAAGCTTAAAGCTTTAATCTCATGAAACCAAACAATACTGATTCTGAAAATTAGATATTTCCCTAAGATTATTATTTTGGGGTACACAAAATATGTATTTCGGCGCAACAACTTCAACACAAGTTAAAGTATAAAACAAGAACACTTATGAAGTTATGCAACACCTTCAACATAAGATCAAAATAACCTTTAAAAAAGTGTGTTTTCAAAAAATTAGATGAAACAAAAAAAGGCCAAGTCCTTTGAATTAACGGAGTGTCCTTAAGGAAATAATTCCCTTCAAGTACCTGAGGTTGCGGAAATTTCCACCAAGGATAAAATATCCTAACAATATGACTATAGTGGTACCTCAAATGATCAGATTCTCATCGAACTCACTCAATTATTAGATGATCACACGGAGTATTTTAAAAAAAACAAGAAGTGTTTTAATGCAAGAAAATTTCATATCTAAACCTATGGAAAATGCAGGTTTATATAGCCATTAGGTGCCCCTTCCGAAAGGTGCAATGGTTCACCGAAAAGGTGTATCCTTTTTGAACAGTCATGTCTGTCCATCAGAAAGAGTGTGTTTTTTTTAAACAGCCACAACCATCCAAAGAGTCATATTTTTTCCAAAAGAATGTGTCTTTTACTTCAACAGTTGTGTCTCTTCGAGTAGCCACAACCATTATTTCTACATGCAGAAGCATGCATGTTAGTGGAGGTTAAAAACTAAAAAAATGGTTGCATTTTTCCTTGGGTTTTTTGGACTGTTCACATAAAATTTTTCCAAAAATATTAATCTCATTGATCGATCATTTGACAAATCCGAATCCAAAGTCGAAGTCGAGCCAAGAGACGATGACTACAGCATGAGGCACCTTGTGTTTCTTTCCTCACTTACCATGTGGAGTAAGTGTTTCTTAATATAAAAGAATAAGTAAGCTTTCCACTTTTGAGTACACTTTCCATTTTTGAGTGTTATCTTAATTTTTTTCCCTCCACTTTCCATTCACACTTTAGTATTGAACCCGACATATTATGTATTTACTTCCTCCTTTAATATCTCAAACATGGAAATTGGTGATGCCCCACTTTTGATTCTTAAGATGTTAGGGTTGTCATTACCCATTGCTTTCGATATATTGGTGGTCAGTTGGGCCAGGCTAGCATAAAGATCATGACTCTCTCTACTATTATCCTTCATATGAGCAATCAAACTCTTGTGGGGTGCAGTGAAACCAGTCAGGAAGATCCACAACCCTTCCATATCCTTTGACCTTGCATCGTCATCCTTTTGGGCGTCAGGATCTTCTTGCTATTTTGATTAATTTAGCTTCATTGGATTTGCGAGGATTGGTGAATTTTTATATTTAGAGGTCATTCTTTCATCCAAGACTTAGAGATCAATCAGCTGCATCCTAGACGTTTCCTGAAAGTGGGATCTTTTATGCTTTCACCATCTTTATCCATGACCTATTGTCATGCAAAGAGAATACAAAGGAAAACAAACAAGAAGAATCTAAACAAACACAACTGTTTTGGACCTATAGTGGGCATCAAAATTTTTAACAATGATTTGGGATATTTATTTTTTTTTGTGGATCAAGAGCTCGTATTACGACTTAACTTCAAGTTAGGAGGAAGCATTTTGAAACATAACTAGTAAAGATAAAAAAATATCATAAAAATAAGAAACAAGCTAAGGTTTAAAGAACAAATTTAAGGCACAATGCAAATTTTATAATCCACATTAACTAGCCATGAGCCAACTCTGGCTAGAATATAAAGCTAGGTTCAAGGACCCAAAATATCAGTACACTAAAATAGGAGGTAAAATTTTAATTTAGACTTTCTTTGGTTAATTTTTGAGAATTTAGAGATAGTATAAGATTGGGTTATTTTTTAGGATGTGATGATCAAAAAAAATTGATATAAATGTGGGTTGTGGTTTTGAGATTTGAGGTAATGATTAGATAGCCAACGAGTATAGAAAGTCTTAGAAACTTTCATCACTTGGAATGGAGTTATAGAACTTTAGTTATAGCATTTACTGTGAAGGTTTCGTTCCCAATATCAAAAATCATGGTGTGTGTTGTAAAATAAGAAAAACTAAGAGTAAGTTTGCCTTGGATCATTGCATTATAAAAGTAACTTTTGTAGCAGTAACAAGAACTGTAGTTGCGACCTCCGTGAAAAGGGGTGTGAACGGTCGTAGTGTAACTTTAACTGATGCGGTGGTAGTTATTCGTTGCAATGGTAATTCATAGTAAATTATAGTTTTTAAAAGAACAAAAATATTTTATTCTCTCTTTTTTCAAAAAATGCATGAGAGATTTGGGGAAGGCAATGTTCAAAGGGTTTTTGGAGTTGTTCATCTTTGGAGGTAAGTAATTATGTTCTAGACTTGAATTCACTTTATTTAACCTTAAAAAAACTATGAAATTGATTAATGGTGGGTATTGAGATTTAACCCTAGTTCATGGAAATTGATAAAAAATGATGTGATTGTTTATAAATGCAGTATGTAATGATCCTAGTATGTTAGAAAACACTAACGGGACTAGTATTATGATGGTTTATACTACTTCAAGTAAAATTAATGAGGTTTAAATAATATGAAACTCGTAAGATGATGAAACTGGGTAAGTTAGTGGATAAAATATATGAGTTATGATTCCTAACGATTAAAAGAGAATGAATTATTGAAATGGTAGTGTATTCTTGTTGTTGTATAGATCAAAAACAAATTGAACGAGAATAAAAAAGCATAAGTGTGGCTTAAAAGTAACTTTGGTATTGTAGCACTTAGAATTTCTTGGCTTTATGCTTTTTTGTGAACTCAACATCTATGATTACCTTCAAGCGTGATTTGTGACTTAATGGTTGCATTGTATTTCATTTACATTGTTATGATATGTTGAGATGATAGTTCAGGTACCACACTGGTACGAATATGACATATTTTGACAGTAGGTTGGGTACCACGTAGGTACAATGTAATGATGCTGATAAGGTTGAGAAAGGTAAGAGATAATGGACACATCTTGCATATATTCACTCATACATATGTATCGAGTTCCTTATTATGATTACACATGTTGATGAGTTGTTGAAGAAACTCATAAAGTGTGGAAGTTTATGAATGTAAACTTGTGAGTTATAATTATCCAATGATTCATAATGTGTTTAGACAAATGATAAATTGGTTATGAGTTTTGTTATGATCGCTTTTATACTTTATTGGCATACTTACTTGTACGTTATTGAGTTAGTCAACCTATGATGCTTATCAGTACTTGTTGATGTATAAATGTAATCTCTACTCCTTTTTTTTTGTTGAGTGCAGAACATCTTCCAGCGGTTGACACGTAAACTTAGTTCTTGAAAGTGATTCAGACTTGAATTTGAGGGTGAGCACAATGTTCGAACAACCCTCAGATCTTCTTGTGATGTTGACATCCCTTGTTTTTAGAACTATAAAAATTTTTGTTTGTTATATTTTGGGATATTCTCCCTATTTTCAAACTTTGTTATTTTTAGATGTTTTTGTATAGTGACTTCAGGTCCCGGAGATTGTAACAAATAGAGGTTTCAACACTGTATTCATTTTATGGGGGTAATGTTAATTAGATGATCATTAGTTATTGAAAGAAACCATTTTAGTACTTGTTTAAAAACATGAGTTAACATTATTTCAAACATGATAATAATACTTAAGTGAGTAAAGGTTAGCGTAGTATGGTTCTCCTTCCATAGACTAGGGTGGGTTCCAATCATGACCGTTTGTGTCGTTACAATAGGTTAAGCAATTAGTAAAGTACAACAAAGATAAAAGAGAAAACTTAGAGACAAAGATAAACAAAAATTATTGCTTAGGGGCAAAGATGAGAAGATCTAATTCTTTTACAATAGAAGGGGTCTCTATTTATATTGTATAAGGTTGGCCTATCACTAATAAAAGAGTTCCCCCATCCCTAACCATGGCCAATAAACAAACACCATTTGTCAAGAAAGCATTGGAGAGTTCCAACCAAGTATTCTATATCAAGTACAAACCTGTCGAAGACCATCTTACTCTTGGGATTCTAATACGCTGGTCATATATTTTTCCTTTCTCATCCAATCGCTATTGTTGGTGGCCTTTTGTTGTCCTTTCCTAGATCAAGAAGCCATTTTCCCATCTTGGTGTCATTCCCTAGATAATTCATTCACCAAAAATTTCTATTTATCAGACCCAAGATATAACACCTTCGTTGTTCCTATTTAAACCTGTACAATAATCTCAAATAGTCTTAGATCAAGTGAAATTAACTGATTCCAATTTCATCTCACAAGAATATTAATTTAATCATTTGTTGTCTTTATGTATGATACTTTCTAAACTATAAGGGATCATTTGGTTACTGGTTAGAGTTATGTAGGTATTAGTTATGAAAGAATTCATCATGCAAATCGAAGTTATGTAGGAATTTGTTGTGTAGATATTAGCTATGCAAATATTGGCTATGTAGGTATTAGTTATGTATGTATTAGTTATTCAGTGTTTGATTATATAAGGTTACTACACAAGATATATTTTTTATTGAATACTTGATTTGTTATAAATTAATATACTTTATTTATAAATGTATATTTTCCGATTAGTACCTATATAATATTTGATTACTAGAATGTATTTATAAAGATGAATACAAACTAATTTGTATTTCATTTTATTCTTAGAAGAAAGAAAATGAGTCTCCTTTCTCTTAATCACCTTTTCTAAGATAACTAAATATGACCCAATGGGTAAGATTTTATTGAGGAAATGAATAAAAAGGAAATACAAAGGAAAATCAGTTTAATCATAAGCAAAATAGCCTACCCGATCAAAAGCCGACTAAAAAAGATACTTGCAAAGGAAAAATTAGAAGGGAGACAGATCTTTTCAATAAATAAAAGGTTTAATGGTCAAAAATATCTCTCTACTTTAATATATTGGGATAAATATATTCTCTATTATACTTTAGGGTCAAATATATCCCTACTGTCACTACCCGAACCAGGGCCTGGCTCTAATGGGTATCTCAAGTCCACCTTGAACCGGAGACCACCCCATCACCTAACCTCATGAGCACAAAATAACAATGATAAAATAATGTGGAAGAAAACTAAAATGAGATAATAAAATGAATAATTGACCCAATGAATCTAAGAGTCAAAAGAATAATCCACCAACCTATATCTGTCCACAATAGCCTCTAAAACCAGAATACCAAATCGGTCGGGACATGACTCCGACCATGACTAAGCCTTTTGAAGGATGGATGCTCACCACTTCACGGTTACTTGACAAACGTGATGATCCACCTAATGCTGCACAAGGGTAAGAGAAGTGTCTTCGGACCTTACATTATGAAATAATGTAGCGTTCTAGGGAAGATAATTTGTTGAGCGCTAACATATAAGTCGGGGAAGGTAAAAAATAATACCATAATCAAATCAGTCCAAAACAATTCAAAAACCATATACATGTATTCATATATATATACACACACACACACATATATATAATGATGTCGGGATTGGGAACAAGTTTTAAGCATGAGATTAAAATCATTAACCTGGGCTATGTAGCTCTAAACATCCTAAAAGCATCCATGGGCTATATGGGTTCAGCTCCTCCTGCTGAAAACGGCCCAGTGTATTTTAGCAACACGAATCGGAGAAATCTGAGGAAGGGCCAAAGGTACCGAGGCTCCAACCATATATATATATATATAAATGTGTAAACTATGCAAACGTTCATAAAGACCCCTACGTCGGCACATGTGGTTTCCAATATCGATCCTCCTAGACCTAAACCTTCCACGGTGAGCTACACAACCTCCTTTAAGCCCAAATTGAAACCATTTAGCACATAATTCTAACCATTAACTTGGGAGTCATTCATTAAGGGATTAACAACTTGGTATCATCATACCAATAAGCTTTCAAGATAAATCACACATGCCAACTCAATTCAGTCAATCACATTGATTCTCCACATTCCATTAAAATCCAGTCCATGGACACAAAGGCCTTTCAAAACCAATTTGAATAACCATTTATCCATTAATGAAATTCAATGGGTTCAAAACAAGTTAAACCATGAAATTTTTCATAATTTAAATTAAATTCATAAAGTGGGTTAAAGTTTATGCAATTCAAAGAAAAAATTAATCCAATTTGGAGAAACTCATGTTCCTCATTCTATCTATTTAATTAAAGAACCAATTCAGTCCCAAAACATCAATTTAAAGAATGAATAATCAATTTAAATCATGGCACAAGTAATCAAACCAATAACAATCAAAACCCCTCTACCTAATTTCAAAACCCATAATTTAAATCACATGGAAATCCATCAAATAATTTCCACAATGTAAAGTTAAATTTAGGGAAGAGATACATGCCTGAAACACACAAGAATTTGTAATCAATATGAAGTTTGAATCCAGAATGATAAATTCTATTTGAAACCATTGAGTTTTCATGGGTTTTGAGTTTCAGAGTGAAAGAGAGTAATTTGATCTTTGAAAGTCAAAGAAAATAATCTTATTTTATGTTTAAGGATCTTACAAGGGTGAAATGACCCAAAATCCCCTCATCCCAAGTGAATAAAAACAAAACTGCATGAAAGTTACACCTTGGCATGGCACGCCTATATCGTGAAGGTTATCCTCCGTGCCAGGCCAATATCGCAGAGGATAACCTCTGTAACACGATGATAATATGGAGGGTTACTACCTCGATGTTAAAAAATTGCCCCAAACCGTTTTCAAAAATTCTGAATCATTTCCAAATTACCCTTTTAACATCCTTAAAACCAACTCAAGTTAAAAATTGATATTACAAAAATGAGAAGGTCAAAAATAAAATGATAATAATTTTTTAAGTGTCTTACATTATCCACCCTACCCCTCCAGGATCATTCATCTTTGAACGATGAGTTAGGATACTTTTTAGCATGGGAATAACAGAAATACATCAGAAGAAAATGATAAACTCAAATATTATAAGAGGAAACAAAACTCATACCTTAAACGCTTTCATCCAACCCCAAAAACAAGAATGGATGTTTATCCTTCATATCTTCCTCAGCTTCCCACATAGCCACTTCTACCTTTTGGCTTCTCCAAAGAACCTTCACCAGAGCTACATCCTTGGTCCTGAATCTGCTAACCTACCTATCTAATATCTTAATCGAAACTTCATCAGATGATAAGAAATTTGTAACTGCAACATCCTCACTAGGAACTATCAGGGAAAGATCACTCACACACTTTTTCAGCATAGACACATGAATACGGGATGAATAGAACACAAAATCGTAGGCAAGTTTAAATCATAAGCAATATTCCTAATTCTCTTCCAAATATGATATGGACCAACGTAATAGGGATTGAGATTCCCCTTCTTCCTAAATATCATGACTCCTTTTATAGAAGTCGCCTTCAAGAATATCCAATCATTCACTTTGAACTCTAATTCTCTTTTCCTCATGTTCGCTTAAGACTTTTGGTGACTTTCAGTAGTATTGACTCTTTATCTAATCACTTTTACCTTTTTCATGGCTTGGTGAACTAAGTCAGGACAAAACAACCTATTCTCACCAACCTCAAACCATCTAATAGGAGACCTACACCTCCTACCATAAGGAGCCTCAAAAGAGCCATCTGAATACTAGAATGATAACTATTATTACATGCAAACTCAATAAAAGAAAAATGGTCAACTTAACTACCCTTAAAATCAATCACACAGGCCCTTAGAATATCCTTCAAGTTCGAAATAGTATGGTTCACTTATCAATTTATGTAAGAGTGGAAAGCAGTGCTACGATTCACCTGGGTACCCAAACTTTTTTGTAACAAATGCCAGAAGTGAGAAAAAAATTGTGTACCTCTATCTGAAATCATTGACCCTGGCACACCATGAAGCTTCACAATCTTCTGAACAAATAACCTATCATAATCTTCTCTTGAGTAGTTAGTCCTCACAGGAAAGAAGTGAGCGGACTTAGTCATCCTATCCATAATGTCCCAAATTTAATCATGTTTCTTGCAAGACAGCGGAAGACCCACAATGAAATCCATATTAATTATCACCCACTTCCACATAGAAAACTCTATCTCTTGAGATATCTCACCAGGCCTCAAGTGTTTAACCTTAACTTGCTGACAAACCATACACTAAGAAAAAAAAATTTCTATATCCTTCTTCATATTGTTTCACTAATAGATCTCCTTCAAGTCATGGTAAATCTTAGTCTACCTAAATGAATTAATAACTAGACTTGTGAGCCTCGGTTAAAATCTTTTCTCGCAACCCATCAATGTTAGGAACACACAATCTACCTTGGTACCTTAGAATACCATCTCTCCCAATCTCAAAAGCCATAACCTTCTATTGATCTACATTATCCTTAATTAGTATAAGTATGGGATCAAAAGTTTGTTTCTCTGTTACCTGAACACTAAGAGATTATGTGACTACTTCTTAAATACTGACTCCTCCATCCTCAGAGTCTAAAAGATGAACTCCCAAATTGGTAAATCTGTGAATGTTATTCACTAATTCTCTTTTCTCTTCATCAACTTAGGATAAGCTCCCCATAGATAACCTACTAAAAGCATCAGCAAAAATATTAGCTTTACCTAGATGGTAGTGAAGGATCATGTCATAATCCTTCAGCAATTAAAGCCACCTCATTTTTTTGAAGCTCAATTCTTTCTACATGAACACATATTGCAAGCTCTTACGATCTGAATAGATGTCTACATGCACTCTATATTAATAATGGTGTCAAATCTTCACAGCAAATACCATAGCCGCCAACTCTATATCATGAGTCAAATATTTTCTTTCATGAACCTTAAGCTACATAGAAGCATAGGCCACAACCCTTCTATGCTTCATCAACACATAGCCCAATCCCAAATGGGACGTATTACAAAACCATCATTACCCTTAGGCAGGGTCAGAACCGGTGCAGAATTCAGCTTATCTTTTAACTTGTCAAAACTACCCTCATAATTATCAAATCACAAAAGCTTAACATTTTTTTGAGTCAATCTTGTCAATAAAGCAGTGATGTGCTATAGAAATATAGCATTTTTTATGCTTAAAACAAGGAAAATATTCATGTTTTTGAGGCTTTTTTTGTTAGATATGATCTGTTTTGGGTATGATTTATAGGAAACTATGTTTTGGATGATAAGTTCATAAAAAGGATGAGAAAAGGTATTTTGGAAAATTTTGGAGTGATTATGGATATTTGGGATATTTTTGGACTTGATCATGATCAATGCATACTCGAGAGTCAAAGAAGAGCTAAAAAATTAAATCCTGGCACCTATTAAGTCAACCTACAGACCACGTGTAGACCTACAGACCACAATGTAGACAAAGCGGGTGCCAGAAGCCCTAAATCCCAAGAGATGAATTGCAGGACTATTGTCTATCTGGTACCTACAACTTGCACTTATGCCCTATGCCAGACCATAGGTACTACCTGAGCCCTACCAGATCACAAGTACAGGGAGCAGGTAGCCACCAACAAAGTTTTCTCGTATTTTATTTGGGCTTTGTTTTTATGATTTTCTCTTGTACTATAAATACCCCTTATGTAATTTTTAGTATAAGTGACTCACTTTTAAAACTTAGAAATATTTTTTGATTAATGATCCATCTTTGATCTTGGGATTCCTGTTTATTGACTTTAATTGATTATTTAGTTTATGGTTGTTGGTTTTCATTCATATTATCATTGTGATTTTATCTTTGCTTTACAATATTAATGTTTTATATTTCTTCACAATAATGAGCGGCTAAAAACCATAGCTTCAGTTGTGGCAATCCTGGTGAATTGAAAAAGTAGAGTGAGTACGACTGTTAATCTAAACCAATACTCGTGGTATGCATTGCTTTATCTTCATTATGATTGATTTCTTAATGGGTTAACACATTAGGATCCTACCTAGATATTGCTACTTACTCTAAAATAGGAGTAGTGACTAGGAAAAGATAAAGACAGTAGTAATTTGGGAGTTAATCGTTGATCCGTTGCGCATAATAAAATATAGTGAATAATTGTTTGATTTAATCTAATAACTTGAGACTCCAAAGGTAATATTTAACTGAGATCAAGATAAGGGTTAGTAACGCAACACTCTAACACTAAAAAGATAAAAGTTAAAATCCTCCTACTTATCCAAAAGACGGCAGGAGGTACATCAGTAATCAATTTTGCATGTAGGGTATTAGGTTTGTTAAAAAATACACGATAATCCTATGGAGTTAAGATTCACGGGGGAGCACAATCCTAATGTTCACCTACTACTGATTTTCAACCAAGTTACTATTGTTCTTTGCTTAAGACTACTACAAACAAATCCCCACTCCCCCACATTTACTTTTCATATTTTGCCATTAGACTTCAACCACTGAGATCTACGAACCATATGTTCCCTTGAAATTCAACCCCAACCATAGTTAGATTTTTATATTTTGTTAGCGACCGTACTATTATATTAAAGGAGGTGTTACTTAGATTGCATTAAGAAATTGGTGTCGTTATATACTTGTGATGCCCCAAAAAAAATTTTCATTAAGATCTCGGACGAAAATATGTTGAATTATGTTCTTTATTATGATAAATAATTTTTATGTGGAATTTTTTGATATGCAACTCGTCATTGCGTAGAGCATTGAATAATATTTCCAATGATATGTGGATCATCCAAAACGGACACTCGAGCGATGAGTTATGATCATTTCGATCTGACCATGAATAGTGGTTAACAGTAAATGTGCAGGAAAAAAATACTCAGGCCAGTCAAATTTTAGGGTCAACTTCAAATGATAATAAGTCCTTGAACATAATAATCTAGGTGAGCTACTATATATCAACAGAAAGCTCTGAAAGTTCTCTTTCCAACGAAATTGGTTTGATCCGATTTGGCTATCGAAGAAAAATGTTATGGTCGATCTACTTCAGCCTATCAAAATAGTCCACCAAAGAACGGATTTGACATTATTTAATTTTTAAGGGTATTTAGGTCATTCCCACTCTAATCCATCTGGGTAAATCATGGATTTAAGTCCATTAATAGCATTCAATAGCTCATTTTTCTCCAAAATTTCCTAAGTCTCAAACCCCAACCCTACTACTCCAAATTTCATCCTTCTATGTCTCTTGATTGAACCGTAGAAATTTCAAATTGATTTGGGATTCGAGTTGATCATGTTAAGGGCTTCGAGAATCACCCTTTATTTTCCTGAATAAAGTTTTAGAGTCAGAAGTTCATATTCATCATCTATTTTTAGGTATGTGGGGCTTGGAACAAGATTATCCTTTTGATCTTGTTCCCAGTATTTTTGTTGAATGACATTGACATGAGATTTTACATGTTTTACCATGAATTAAAAATATGGTTTTATATCTTATATTATTGTCCATGAGCTACGGGATTATGTCATCCGATATGTGTATGATGTTGAGATGGAATTATGTCCAAAAAGTATTTGATTATGAGAGTATGATGATTTAATTTGTTAAGCCTTGATTTATACTATCATTCCACTATTTCCTTATTATAAATTTATAATTGATATTGGAAATTCTATATCCCTACTATGGATTGATGTCTCAAGTACCTTTAAATGAGAGTTGGATGGCAAATTGAGAAATGTTGATATTGAAGTTGCAATGTGTCTTGGTATTTGCCGGATGGTTTTGACGAGTTAACTTGTTGAAAATATTATGTATTGAGTCTTCATATCCTTGTCCAAATGTCGAGTCGGTTATGGTTTAATGCATTGATACCTTGTTGATGTTGAGGAAGATTAAAATGTTTTGAGCTAAAATATGTTGAGTTTGGAATCCACAAATTGATATGATTTGATAAATGAGAAAGAGATTTGATTTGATCTTTATGATAGACCCTTGTGATGTTGTGGTGGATTTCCTAACGCGCTCTGAGCTTATCGGGAAGTAGTACTTAGCACCGAGAGGGAAATTTGGTATTTTCCCAAACCTATGTGCCACCGTAGGGTTGTTTGATGATGATATTATTGGACAGAGAGCCTGATTATGATTTTTGAAATTTTAAGGTCGTACTCCCTGAAAAAGAGTATGACGCTCCCGCCAACGGTGTTTTTGAACGTTTGTATTCCACGTAGCTCGCATAGGATTGTCGCTTATAGGAAACTCCCCTGTCCATAAAAGTCATGTTTATTGAAATACCGAGTCACTTCGAGTTTAGATGTGGTAAGTCAAGTTGCCTATGATGATCTATAATGACTTATGAGGTTTTTCTCCTACATTTCCAATCTAAGATGTTATGAGTTGTATGATTCAATGTCACTCAAGACAGGTGTGTCATTATGGTCCGTATGTACGTTTTTACAAAATTTATGATATTATTTATATTGTGCATGCGCCCCCAAATACTCAGTACATATCTTATGTTGACCCACATATTTCTTATGGGCTACATTCTTACCATGATGTAGGTTTAGGTACTCAGCCGCAGCCGCGACAGTGATATCTGAGTGTCGCATCTACGTTCTATCAGTGGTGAGTCCTCATGGTTCAAGGACCAAGTTGCTAGTTTTGGTGCTGTTATTTTGTGATCCCTTTAGTTTGTTGAGTTAGTTGGGGGTTTGTCCCAATGGCTCATTGATTTTCTGTATAGAGGCTATGTCAAACTAGTGTATTGTTGGGTTGGTTTATGTATAAACATTCCATATATGTACAGTCTAATGATATTCCATGCCATGTGCGATGTGATATGATAGGTACTTATATATATATCCTTAGAGTAGCGTGTAAGTTGTTGTATTGGAACCCAAGGGTAGTTTTTTGGCTTAAAGGGTTAGCTTGAGGCTACGTGTAGCCTTGTGCATCGTGTGGCATCTCGGGATGATATTTCGAGGCATTACAAACTTGGTATCAGAGCCTAAGGTTGTGAAGAGTCCTAGGGAGTCTGACAAGTCGTGTTACGTAGAGTCTTGAGCATCGGTGTGTAGCGTGCCATACCTATGATCAAGAGGCTACGGGGCATTCTAGGAAAAGCCATTTCTTTCTTTCTATACGATCCTATCATTCTTTCAACTATTTTTTCTACTATTAATTCATGCGTTCTTATGATAGAAAATGCCTCCACGTTGAGCTCGCAGAATCAACAACCAACCTCAACCCATTGATCCATTACATGAAACGGTATCCCATGCTGAATTTCGGGCAGCTTTTCAGACGCTAGCCCAGGCAGTTACCACCAATACTCAGGCCAATGCTTTAACTCCGTAGGAAAATAATTCGACAGCAACACAAATTCATGACTTTATACAGATAAATCTGCCAGAGTTTCATCGGTCGAGTGCAGGTGAGGACCCGCAGATATATGTTGATGAAATGAAGAAAATTACACAGATTATGCATGTGACCAAGGAAGAAAGTGTGGAGCTGTCTTCTTATCGGTTGAAGGATGTTACATATGACTAGGTGCAGATATGGAATAAGGGTAGAGAGGAAGATACCGCTTCAGTGACTTGGCAATTGTTCCAAGATGCTTTTTTGGATAGATTCTTACCTCTTGAGTTACGGGAAGCTAAGATAGAGGAGTTTATAAATTTGAGACAAGGCTCCATGTCGATTAAGGAGTATTATCTTAAGTTTAATCAGCTATTGAAGTACACTCCCAATATGATGGCTGACTCGAGGACTAGTATGAGCAAGTTTCTAACTGGGCTTTTGAGTTATATGGTGAAAGACTGTAGATTTGCTATGATCAACAGGGAGATTGATCTTCCTAGGTTAATGATTCATACCCAACAAATTGAGTTAGATGAGATAAAGAAAAGAGAAAGAGTAAGAGGGATTAAGAGAGTCAGATCGGAGCAATAGGGGTCTGGTCAGACTAGATTCTCCGGAGGGAGTCGCCCACAGTTTCAGAGATGTCCATTTATACTTGCGCCTTTCTCAGCTAGTGCTCCCGTATATCAGGGCTGGCAGGAGCTCGAGAATAGGTTGGTACCTTCCACGTCTTAGGACAATGTAAGTAATCGGCCTCATCCTCCTTCGTGTGCTAAGTGTGGTAAAGACCATTTTGGGGAGTGTTATATGAGGCAGCGAGGCTGTTTTGGTTGTGGCAAGTTAGGCCACATACTTAGAGACTACCCGTATACCAGACAGCAGAGTCATGTTGCCCGTCCCCAGAGTCAGGCTACCAGTGCCCTGCCTCCCATAGCCTATCCAATTCCTCCTCAGGGTGCTTCATCTAGTACTACTGGTGGTCAATGCCAGAATTGTTTCAATGTTATACCACCTCGTCAGGAGCAGGAGGACTCTCCTGATGTTATCACTGGTATGCTTTGTGTTTTCTATTTTGATGTCTATGTGTTGATGGACCCCGGTTTAAGTTTTTCTTATATGACACCTATGGTTGCTATAAATTTTGAAATGGATCTTGAACTAATTTCTGAGCCTATTTTGGTTTTTACTTCGGTAGGAGAGTCTGTCATTGCTAAGTGGGTGTATATGAAATATCCCATTACAATCTTTCATCGGGTTATGTATGCTTATTTGATTGAACTAGATATGGTTGACTTTGATATCATTCTGGGTATGGATTGGCTTCACTCATGCTATGCGTCAATTGATTATCGTGCTCGTGTGGTCAAGTTTTAGTTTCCTAATGAACCTATCCTTGAATGGTCCGGGAGTTCTGTGATTCCTAAGGGTCATTTCATATCCTATCTCAAAGCTAGAAAGTTGATTTCCAAGGGTTGTATCCACCATTTGGTTCGGGTTAAAGATACTAAGTATGAAACCCTGACCATTCAGTCAATTAATGTTGTCAATGAGTTTCTTGATATCTTTTTGGAAGATCTCCTCGGAGTACCTCTTGATAGAGAGATAGAGTTCGGGATTGACCTCTTCCCGATACTCAACCTATTTTTATTCCTCCGTATCGCATGGCTCCCATGAAACTTAAAGAGTTGAAGGAGCAATTGAAAGATCTTTTAGACAAAAGCTTTATCAAAATTAGTGTGTCCCCATTGGGTGCACCTGTCCTGTTTATTCATAAGAAAGATAGTTCTTTGCGGATGTGTATTGATTATCGACAGCTTAATACGGTTACTATTAAGAATAAATATCCACTTCCTCGAATTGATGATTTATTTGATCAATTTCAAGGTGTGAGCTACTTTCTGAAGATAGACCTCAGATCCGGTTATCACCAACTTAAGGTTAGGGAATGTGATATCCCCAAGACAGCATTCCAAACCTGTTACGGTCATTTTGAATTTCTAGTGATGTCTTTTGGGTTAACTAATGCTCCAGCAGCTTTCATGGATCTTATGAACCGTGTATTCCGGCTATATCTGGATTTATTTATAATAGTGTTCCTTGATGATATTCTTATTTACTCCTGAAGTCAGGGTGATCATATGGATCATCTCCGAATCATGTTGGAAACTCGTCGAACTCATCGGTTGTATGCTAAGTTCAGTAAGTGTGAGTTCTGGCTGAACTCTGTAGACTTATTGGGTTATGTTGTTTCTTTCGAAGGTATTAGAGTTAATTCTCAATAGATAGAGGCTATAAAGAGTTGGACTAGACCTATTTCTCCTTCTGATATCCAAAGTTTCTTGGGTATAGCTTGTTATTATTGTCATTTTGTTGAAGGGTTTTCATCTATTGTATCTCCTATGATCCATTTGACCCAAAAGAAAGTGAAGTTCTTGTGGTCCGAATCTTGCGAGAAGGGTTTTCACGAGTTGAAGACTCGACTCACTTAAACCCCTGTATTGACTTTGCCTGACGGTGTTGATGGTTTTGTGGTGTATTGTGATGTTTTCAGAGTCGGTTTGGGTTGTGTATTGATGCAAAAGGGCAAGGTTATAGCTTTTTCTTCCAGGCAGCTAAAGCCTTACGAGAAGAATTATCCAACCCATGACCTTGAATTAGCTGTCGTGGTTTTTACTTTGAAAATCTGGAGACATTATTTGTATGGTGTCTATGTCGATGTCTTGTCGGACCATAAGAGCTTGCAGTATGTATTCACCCAAAAGGAGTTGAATCTTAGGCAGAGACGATGGTTAGAACTGTTGAAAGATTATGATATGAGCGTGCTATATCATCCGGGCAAGGCCAATGTAGTAGCAGATTCCCTTAGTCGGAAGTCCATGGGTAGCGTAGCACATGTGATGCCCCGGAAAAATTTTCCGTTTAGATCTCGGATGAAAATGTGTTAAATTTTGTTCTTTATCGTGATTATTAATTTTTCTATGTGGAATTTCTAGATATGCAACCCGTCATCGCATAGAGCATCGAATAATCTTTCCAATGATATGTGGATCATCCAAAATGGACACTCGACCGATGAGTTACGATCATTCCGATCTAACCGTGAATAGTAGTGAACAGTAAATGTGCAGGAAAAAATACTGAGGCCAGGTGAATTTTAGAGTCAAATTAAAATGATAATAACTCCTTGTACATAATGATCTAGGTGAGCTACTATATATCAACAGAAAGCTCTGAAAGTTCTCTTTCCAATGAAATTGGTTTGATCCAATTTGGTCATCAAAGAAAAATGTTATGGTCGATCTACTTCAGCCTATCAAAATAGTCCACCAAAGGACAGATTTGACATTATTTAATATTTAATGATATTTAGGTCATTCCCACTCTAATCCATCCGGGTAAACAATGGATTTGAGTCCATTAATAGCATTCAATAGCTCATTTTTCTCCAAAATTTCCTAAGTCTCAAACCCCAACCCTACTACTCCAAATTTCATCCTTCTATGTCTCTTGATTGAACTGTAGAAATTTCAAACTGATTTAGAATTCGAGTTGATCATGTTAAGGGATTCGAGAAGCACCCTTTATTTTCGTGAATTTCATATTCATCTTCCATTTTTTAGGTATGTGGGGCTTTGAACAAGATTATCCTTTCGATCTTGTGCCTGGTATTTTTGTTGAATTATATTGACATGAGATTTTACATATTTTACCATGAATTGAAAATATGATTTTATATCTTATATTATTTTCCATGAGCTATGAGATTTTGTCATCCGATATGTGTATAATGTTGAGATGGAATTATGTCCAAAAAGTATTTGATTATGAGAGTATGATGATTTAATTTGTTAAGCCTTGATTTATACTATCATTCCACTATTTCCTTATTATGAATTTATAATTGATATTGGAAATTCTATATCCCTACTATGGGTTGATGTCTCAAGTACCTTTAAATGAGAGTTGGATGGCAAATTGAGAAATGTTGATATTGAAGTTGCAATGAGTCTTGGTATTTTCTAGATGGTTTTGATGAGTTAAATTGTTGAAAATATTATGTATTAAGTCTTCATATCCTTGTCCAAATGTTGAGTCGGTTATGGTTCAACGCATTGATATCTTGTTGATATTGCGGAAGATTAAAATGTTTTGAGCTAAAATGTGTTGAGTTAGGAATCCATAAATTGATATGATTTGATAAACTAGAAAGAGATTTAATTTGGTCTTTATGATAGACCCTTGTGATGTTGTGGTGGATTGCCTAACGCGTTCTGAGCTTTTCAGGGATTAGTACTTAGCACCGAGAGGGAAATTTGGTATTTTCCCAAACCTATGTTCCACCGTAGGGTTGTTTGATGATGATATTATTGGCCAAAGATCCCGATTGTGATTTTTGTAGTTTTAAGGTCGTACTATCTGGCAAAGAGTATGACGCTCCCGCTAACGGGGGTTTCAAATGTTGGTATTCTACGTAGCTCACGTGGGTTTGTCGGTTATAGGAAACTCCCCTGTCCATAAGAGTCATGTTTATTGAAATACTAAGTCTCTCCAAGTTTTGATGTGGTAAGTCAAGTTTCCTATGATGATCTATAATGATTTATGAGGTTTTTCTCCTACATTTCCTATCTAAGATGTTATGAGTTGCATGATTCAATGTCACTCAAGCCAAGTGTGTCATTATGGTCTGTATGTACATTTTTACGAAATTTATGATATTATTTATATTTTGCATGCACCCCCACATACTCAGTACATATCTTGTGTTGACCACATATTTCTCTATGGGCTACATTTTTACCATGATATAGGTTCAGGTACTCAACCGTAGCCATGACAGTGATATTCGAGTGTTGTATATACGTTCCTTCAGTGGTGAGTCCTCATGGTTTGAGGACCAAGTTGCTAGTTTTGGTGCTGGTTTTTTGTGATCCCTTTGGTCTGTTGAGTCAGTTGGGGGTTTGTCCCAATGGCTCGTTGATTTTGCTGTATATAGGCTATGTCACACTAGTGTATTGTTGGGCTGATTTGTGTATAGAGATTCCATATATGTACAGTCTAACGATATTCCGTGCCATGTGCGATGTGATTTGATATGTACTTATATATATATATATATATATATATATATATATATATATATATCCTTAGTGTAGCGTGTATGTTGTTATGTTGGAACCCAAGGGTAGTGTTTTGGCTTATAAGGTTAGCTTGAGGCTACGTGTAGCCTTGGGCACCGTGTGGCATCTCGGGATCATATTTCAGGGAATTACAACGTTGTATTTATCTGTGTTATCTATGAAGCTCAGTTGTAAGTTGCCTACTGAGTACCCTTAGTATGCTACTCATACTACATTTCAGCATCTTGTAGTTCATTGTACAAGTTATCACCACTGATGTGTGCATCGTGCAAAGCAGCTATGGTTCGGATACTTAGAGTAAGCATCTAACATTTGGTATTACTTATCTCACACTTCTGTATAAGACTAATCTCTATATTAGAAGTTTTTGTACTGATGCCACTAGTTTTTGGGATTCTAGTATGTATTGATCTTTATTTCATTTATTCTATACTCTTTTCCTTATATTATTGAGTAGTCTGCTACTAGTCATTCAAGCCTACAGGTTAGCTTTCCTACTGGTGTGTTATGGTAGGCGCTATCATGACCTGAGAAATTGGGTCATGACACAACTAAACCAGTATATGAATAAACAGAAAAAATTCCACATTTAACATGTCACCCTCAGAAGCTAGAGGAAGACTCGAGACGACCGACAAAACTCCAAGAGGAAAATCAGGAACTGGACCCCTAGGTCGGGTCTGTACCTGATAAGCAGGGCGTGTCCTATCAACATTGTCCTCAAGTGGGACATAGGAGTTTCTATGAGCTTTAGATCATTAGGGAGGCTTGATCTGAAAGTGAACAAATAGGAATTAGAGATACTCAAGACCTTAGACTCTATAACTTGAAATAGAACAAGAAAAGAAAATGTTCCTAAATGTCTCGAAGCCTCTCCCTCATAAGTGTGGTGCACTACACATCCATAAAAGAGACTCTACTTAACACGACTTTATGGATATTCAACTGACCTGAATCTAGCACTTTGATACCATCTTTGCCACGACCTGAACTAAGGAATAGCCGTGATGGGCATCTCAAGTCCTACGTGGACTGGAGATTACCCCTTGTACCTAACCAAACCTAACACACTACACCCCATGGTCAATTGAATAAGTATAAAACCTAAACCAACTAATACCAGTGTCAATTCCAATACCAATACTAATACCAGTACTAATACCGACACTAATCATGCCCATAGTAGGCCGACAAAGCCTCTAGTCAAAACCAAAGTCTATTCGATCCGGACATGCCCCCTACCATTTCCAAAACCAAGACCAAAGGAAGAGTAAAGTCAAAAAGAAATACATATCATGAAATGGAGTCCTCCGAATTCTGGAAGCTCAATACTTTAGTCTGACTCAAAGGATGTCCCTGAATTACCTAGTCATAAGCAGGAGGAGTGAAAGTATGATAGTTCCTGTATCGAGTGGGATACAGTATCTAAAGACAGTTATCAAGGTGAACACCAGGATATAACTCATGAATAAGGATAACATAATAATATGATCAACAGTTTAAAATCAATCAAAAGCCAACACAATAATCAAATGCAATTACATAAGTATATATATTATATGCTGGGATAGGGAACAAGGCTTAACATGATTTTTAAATTCTTAACCTAGATTGTGTATCAAACCTATTGAATAACAGTACTCAAGGCTATCTGGACCCCATCTCTCACCCTATGTTTGGGCCCCAGTGCATGTAGCCATATGAACCGGTGACTAATCTTATATATATGCACACAGGGGACTCGAACCCTTCAATATACTCCAAGGTGACTTAAGTACCCAGTCATATAATGATTTATAGCGGACTTGAACCACCCTAATCATGAAATAATATTAAGGGGGAATCGAACATCCCTGATTATTTTGAACCCAGCATTGGAAAACATGATTTTTAGTATCGGTCACTCGGACCTCAATTTTCACGACTCATCTACCCAACCCTTATTAAAGCCCAATTAAAACAAGTGTCACATATTCCTATTCATTTAACTACAATCCACATTAAGGCATACAATGTTGGTATCATCATACTAACTACACTTACATAGTAACACGTCATGTCAAAATAATTTCCATTTACTCTGGGAGAACAACTCCCTTTATTTATTAATACACATTGGGGTAACGCTGACTTCCTTATTTAATTAAATCATACCATTGTATTTCAAATACTTTTTTATGCTATGCAATGATTCAAGACTAATTCCATTTCACGAATTCTCATAGTTCTCACAACTAAAACAAATCTCACGTTTTGGGGTTGGGGACATAACCACTTCAAAAGTCATAAGTTTGATAAAATCACAATTCTCTAGTTCATTCACCATCCCCGTGCACCCACAAGTTCAAAACAATATTTAAAGGATGATAATCATATATAAACCTTGAGAAACATTGCTCGATTTATAAACATTCAAAAAAAACCAACCCATTTTTCTAAACCGTCATAATATTTTCATGAACAATACTTTAAATTATATGTTTTTACAAAATTAACAATGAAGGAAGAGTAACATTCCTTAATCACTAAGAAGTTCGAAGAGAAATCACCCTTTAAAGCCCTAATTAATTAGCTTGATAAAAATCCTAAGCGTTCTTGACCTTAAAGATTTAGGAGTATTCTTAGTGGTTATTAGATGTGCTTATGACAGCTAATAATTCCCTAATAAAGTTATAAGACATGGTTTCAAGTTTGACAAAATGGAAAATATTCAGAATACCCTCAACTTAAAAGCTCGAAAAAGGTCATCTTTGGTTATGAGCGAACCCCTTAACTCATACCTACACCTTATAAATAGTACCCCTGAGACAGTGATTAGAACCCCTATACACTTCCCTCCTTACGAATCCACCAACCCCCTCATATGGAGATCTTACGACTCATAAGGTTTAGTCGTGAGCAACACAGAACTCGAAAGAAATAAAAACTAGATATCTTATGATTTGAACCTACGACTTGTAACATATCCTCAAGGCTCATAGTGAGCCACATCTCATGACTCATCACCTTGAGTCATGAAAAAGGAAGTGAGCCCAAAGCTTAAGAATTTTCATGGGCCAAAATCCAAGGTGTTATAACTCACATGTACATTTATTGAATAGATTTTGAAATTTTCATATTGGATTCTTTACGAGCATTATATCATACATACATTTATTATATATTGGTACATTATGGAATCACTGATTTTGGTAGAAAGGAGAATTTTAAAAAAATCCTCTATCTCAAAGAGAATATATGGATATTGAGATTGGAATTAAATATTGATATAGTATATAGGTTGTGAACCCCTATGGATCCTCCCTGTAAGCGTTGAGTCTTGGTAGAAGTATAAAAGGTTATACAATAACCTCAATCACATGACATTATCATTAACATGATCAATGTATTTCATACATTATGCATCTTTAGTGTTTTGATTATATACTTAATTCGATGCATATCAATTTTATTTTTTTCACATATATTTTTTTTTGCTTAATGTTACAATTGGAACTATTAGTAGAGACGATGTGAGTTACCATTAGGGATATTTTTTTATTGTGGGTGATTTAATAGTATTTATTTATGTATATTAATTTCAAGTTGCTCAGTAGACCGATGATGCTTGTTGAGTATAGGTGGGTCATACTCAATTCTACTGTGACCTTTCAATATACCCAAGTACGAATATGCTGCACCGATAGCTGAGTTCGTGCAGGGATTTGGACATTTTGAAGTATTGGTCCCTCTATGCCATTAGAGATGACCTTATCCTCCTTTTATCTAGGTTACGTCATATGTTTTATTTTGAAATAAACTTGTGGTTTCTATTTTCAGTTCTATTTTTAGATCTCGAGTTGTATTAAGATTGTTCTTACCCTGTGACCCCAGGTTTTGAGATGGTTTATGGTATTATTGTTATTCAGTTTTCTGCTATTACTATACAAGTATGGTTTAACTTTTTTATAGAATTCTCACCTTAGGATTTGAATTATGATTTTCTTTACATATCAGTTTAGGTAATTAAATTACTTATCAAGGCATAACCATAATAAGTGTCATTATGGAATAAGTTTTTGGGTTACAATAAATTGGTATCAGAGCAACCAAGTTCACTGGTCTTATCAGTGTAAGAATAAGGTATCTATTTGAGTCTCATAGATCAAGACATAGATGTCTATATATATCTTCGATGAGCTATGAGACATCTGTAGGAAATATCCCTATTTTGTATCTTATCATGCGGATTTTTCTAAATCCCATATTTTAAACTGAGTTTTACTCATTTCTATTCAGATAGTAAGGACTAGATATCATAAGGCTAGGGATACCGAGCTGACATCCAAGGAGAAAGCCAACTTAGGGGACGAGGCAAGGTCGCAGACAAGATCAATGTATAGAATGGGAATAAGGATCTTCCCCCTTCAAAGGTAGTACAAAGGGACTCCCCTAATCCCAAGGTTGAGCATACTAGAGATAAGGGTCCTACTCAGGTTTCATGGAGTTCTACTATTTAGATGGATTATAGATTTATTTGATGACTCATTTATAGGGTGTTTCTTTGAATGGACCTGGTATTCCTCCAGCTCTGAGTGTTGTACCTTCATCTATTCTAGATACTACTTATGGTGCTCCTTCAATTTAGAGTGTGGATCCTTCATCGGTATCAATATTTACTTATGGTATTCCATAAGATTTGATTGTTATTCCTTTTTCTTTGCTATTATCTTAGTATATTATTTTGAGTCCAAGAGTTCAACCTTCATCTATGTTACCTCCTTAGGTTGAAGCATAACCTGCCAGGTTTACTATATCTCTTATGGTTTTTGGTCCTATTATGTCTTCTGAGGAACAAAAGAGGTTTGAGAGATTTACTCACTTGGTTCTACCAAAGTTTAGGGGTGTTGTGGGCGAGGATGCCTATAGTTATTGCTTGATTACCAAAAGAAATTTTATAACCTTGGATAACTTTGAGTCACATGTAGTTTCTCACACTACCTACCATCTGAGAGATACAAACCAGAGATTGATGGATTTCTCTTATTAGTCACAGACCTCTTAGTTTACTAGGGATGAATTGTGATTAGTAATCTAAGGCCTTTTAAAATAGGTTTATGCCATATAGTTTGAGAGATCATATAAGAGATTGATCATGGCTCCATGACTATTGTCGAGTATGAGGCACACTTTCATGCATTGTCAAGATATTCTATTGCTAGCATTGCCACCCAATCTGAGAAGATTTTGAAGTTTGTGAATGTATTAGAAACTACTATTTAGTTTTCTACTACTACGATGGTAATATTAGGGGGGTCATTCCAGAGTATAGTGGATCATGCAAAGATAACTAAGGCTATCCTTCGATATATTCAGGAAGAAACCAAAAGGATGCTTAGTCAGGAAAAATTTAGTGGTCACACCTCTCGGGGTAGAGATTTTAGAAGTTCTTAGGGTACCATAGTAGACAAGTGTAGGCATCTTTTCAAGGTTCAGGTAGTAGGTCTTTTAGTTAGTAACTTTATATTGTCAGCGTTATTCCAGGGTGGTCTTCTTAGCTCAATTGTACCTTCTCAGATTGAATAAGCCACACAGATTTCTATGCGTGTTATGAGTTTGTCCATGAGGCCAAGGATTCCCCTTCCCACCCCAAGTATCTTCAGGCTTACTCCTATATTGGCAGTTAGAGGTGAACCTCAGGGTGTTATAGGTTCTACTAGGGGTGTGCAAGGTAGAGGTGGAAATATCAATAAGGGTGGTCACGGGACTACTTAGTCTGGTAGAGGACATGGATAGTGCTATGTTTTTCCCATCAAACTTGAGGTAGAGGTTTTTGATATTGTTATCATAGGTATTATCCCCATTTATGTATCTGTCTATATTTTGGGGGGGATTTGATTCTACCAGTGAGCCTCTTATCATGCCTATCCATGTATCTACCCTTATAGGAGACTCATTAGTTATAGATCGAGTGCATTGATCCTGTGTTGTGACCTTCGTGGGCTGTGAGACTTGGGTAGATTTGACTATCCTAGATATGGTAGATTTTTATGTCATCTTGGGTATGGATTGGTTAGCTTCCTATCATATTGTTCTAGACTATAATGCCAAAATCATCACTTTAGCTTCGCTGGGTGTGCCAAGGATAGCTTGAAATGGTACACTTCATTCAGGTCCTAAGAGAGTTATATCTTTTTTTCAGGATCTTCGTTTGTTAGAGAGGGGTTGTTTGTATTAATTGGTCCATATTCATGATATTAGTATTGGTTCACCACCCTCTTTGGATTTTGTCAGTAATATCTATGAGTTCATGAATGTTTTTCCTATGAATTTGCTTGGCATTCCTCCAAATCATGATAGTGACTTTGAATTTAATGTTGAGCCGGGCACCGAGCCATCACTATATCTCCTTATAGGATATCCCCAATATAGTTGAAAAAATTAAAGGATTAGTTGCAAGAATTATTGGATAAGGGATTTATTCGACCTAGTATATCACCTTGGGGTGCACCTGTCATGTTTGTAAGAAAAAAGGATGGGTCTACGCATATATGTATTGATTATCGGCAGTTGAATAAGGTAACGGTTAAGAATATGTATCCTCTTCCTCATATTAATGATTTGTTTGTTTTATTATTTTCAAGGTGCTTCCATGTTTTTGAAGATTAATTTAAGGTCTGATTATCACCAGTTAAGGATTAGAGCTTTGGATATTTGAAATACAGGTTTTCATACTCGATATAGTTATTATGAGTTTTTTATCATGTCTTTTGGGTTGACCAATGCTCCAGTCGCGTTTATGGAGTAAATGAATTAGGTGTTTCAATCGTATCTCAACTCGTTTGTGTAAGGTCCCGCAAAGTTTCCATGTAGTTTGAGCCTTAGGGCATGTCGAGTGAGGTATGATTTCGGCCATAAAATATTGAGAAGTGGCTTCCTAAGTGAGTATCGTGTTAACCATATGGAATTTCCCTAATTTGAACTTTCTATCACGTGAGAAATCTAATAAGCTTTCCATCAATATAAGATCTTCCCAAATCCAATACCTGGGTAAGAAATTATGGCTAATTTAAGCCTTAGTCAAAAACTACATCATTTAAGTGATTGGCGCATCACAGAGAGGGTTTATTTGGCAATTGTCGATTTCGAATGGGACTCCGCGATAGTGGCGCATCGCGAAGGAGCCCAATTTCTTAATAGTCAATTTCAAGTGGAACCAAATTGATAGTGGCGCATCGTGGAGGAGTTCCAGGTCCCAACCAATGGGACAACGCTATGGCTCCACATCGCGGTGACTCCCAATTTCCTAATTGTCATTTCCAGTAAGCCACCACGATAAGTGGCACGTTGCGGTGGCCTATGAAATTGGGTTACCGGTTTAATTTTTTTTCCAAATTTGTGCAAAAGCCGAAAAGGGAACTTTGGACTTTTTCCAAGCCTATAAAACCGTGAAAACACCAAATCAAAGCCAATTACAAGCATCCTATAAGGTTTTTCTCAAGTTTTCTCTTATCAAAAATCCTAAGTATCCAAAACCTCTTCCATGAATCTCAAGAAACCACCATAAATTTTCTAAATTGAGTCAAGATTCAAGGTTCCCAAGTCAAGGGCCTTAAGAACCCTCATTCAATAGTACGAATAGAGTTCCAAAAGTGAGAGTTCATCGAAAGCTTCTAATTCAAGGTATGTGAGGTTTTGAACAAGAGTATCCCCTTCACCCTTGTGCCCAAAACGCTTATTTACACCATGATTTTGCTAAAATCTATGGGGGTTTTACTTGAATTTGAATTGGGGGTTTTCATCCATTATTATTGAATACATTACCTTGATATTTCTCATAAATTGAGTGATAAATGGCAGGATTTCTACATGTTTTCTTGAGTTTTTATAGTTGGGTATAAATCGCATGATTTTACTCCTTGATAAGCTAATATTTGCAATGTTTGAGGTGGTGAAGCATATGACTAAATTGAGTTTTTAAGATATATTGCTGAAATTCCTGGATTTCTACATGATTTATGAATCTATATACTTTATATATTATGCTTTTGATAAGTTTTAACTTGAGATTGAACTATGGATTAGTAAGCCCTATATGAGACTTGTGAAATTATAAACTCGTGTGCTATAAGCACCCATGTTTTGAGTATTTTGAGATGACTGAGAAGTGAATTAACCTAATGGTCTGAAAGCTTTGAAATCCACTTTATCATATGCGATTATCGATTTGATTATTGGGTTTGTGGTGAACCATGAGATTATTCTAAAAGTGGATTTTTATTAGATAAGCGCAGATAATCTAAAGGGAGTAGTACTTAGCACCGAGCGGGGAAGTCACTATGGTTTCTTACCCCAAAACTACGTGCCACTATAGGTTGGGCCTGAGGCCGAGTTTATGATGATTATGATTGGGCCCGGAGACGAGTTTTGTTTAGTGATCATTAGACCTAAGTTTTACTCCCTGGTAAGAATATGATGCTCTTCCCTAACATGGGGTCTCTTCCTAAGGAGGATAAAATGTTGGACTCCACATACCTCGTATGGTTTATATTGGTTACGAGAACCTTCCTTGCCCTTTAAAACTTCGAGATCAAATACTTATTTTCCTTTCCTATAGTTTACTTTCCTAAATGATTGAAATGCAAAGATGTTCCCAAACCAAGTTTTTTTCTTAATGAGAGTTATTTTCCTAAATGAAAACATCTTCCCTTGTCATGGTACTTTTCATAAAGCTTTGGGATAAGTTATTTCCTTAAGCTAGAATACTTTTCCATTTGAGATAGCATGATTTTACCTATAGCTTGAAATGAGATAATTTCCTAAAGTGAATGAAATACCTTCAAGTATGTTTTCCAAGTCATATGATTCCAATTTTAAAGTATACGAGTTCTAAATAGTTATAAAATATTGAGCATTGAGAAGGTTTTACTCTCCATGAGACATATGCATGAGTTGAATTTATTGTTTAAAGTTCCTTACTTGATGGGCATTGAGAATAAGAGAAGATTTTTTATTTTAAAGATTAAACAATGATGACTCACGAGATTTGTGTTAGATGCTCCATCCTACATGACTTATAAGCTTTATATTTTATACTTGTTCAAGCCATATGAGTCATTTCATACTACATACATGATTTGATTGAAGAATATCGAAACTATTTTATACATATGCATTCACCCCCGCATACTCAGTACATTCCAAGTATTGATTCACATACAAACCTATGTGCTATATTGTGTCATAATGTAGGTTCATGTGCTCAGTCCCAGCCTCTCTCTAAGTACCTTGCCTACGTTTTTTATAGTGGTGAGTACTCATGGTTCGAAGGCTGATCTTCAGATATTTACTATACTTGAGAGACTATGTTTTATCTTCAGTTCATTTCGAGTTAGTTGGTGACCTGTCTCAACGGCTCTTTAAATTTTGATTTGTAGAGGCTTGTTACACTAGTATCAGACTTGTGATGTGTCTAGGGTTCAGTATTATGGTTTTGTTGAGATTTCTCTACATTGTGGTCATATGGACCGAGTACCTTTTCCTATATTTATTTTTATATAAGACGACTATGCATGTGTTTAAGTCTATCCTTATCTTGAATTGAGTGTCATTGGTATAAATCGACTATAAGGGTTAGCTTGGGGCTACTCGTAGCCTTAAGCACCGTGTAACATCCCGGGAGGCAATTTTGGGCCATTACAGTTTGTCAAAATATTTATAGATAATATCTTAGTTTACTCTAGAGTGAGGCTAACCATTGGGAGCATTTACAGATTGTACTTTTGGGGTTGAGAGATGAGAAGTTGTATGCTAAGTTCTCCAAGTAAGAGTTTTGGTTAGAGTGTATCTCTTTCATGGGTCAAGTTATGGCTAAGGATGTTTCATGGTTGATTCGACCAAAATTATAGTAGTTGGTGATTGGGACAGGTCTACTGCTCCTAATGAGATTAAAAGTTTTATGGGTTTAGCGGGCTACATCGGTGCTTTGTTGAGGGTTTTATATCTATTGTGGCTCCTTTAATCAAGTTGACTCAGAAGAGGATTTTGTTTCAGTGGTCCAATGCTTGTGAGATGTGCTTTGAAAATCTTAAGGATTTATTGACATCAGCTCCTATATTAACCTTGTTGAAGGAAAGAATGGGTTTTATTATCTTTTGTGATGCTATTAGTGTTGGGTTAGGTGTTGTGTTGATGCATGAGGGTAAGATGATCATGTATGATTCATACCAATTAAACCCCCATGAGAAAAACTACCCTACCTATGACTTGGAGTTCTTTACGATTGTGTTTGCCTTGACGTTGTGAAGGCACTATTTGTATGGAGTACGCTGTGAGATCTTCATATATCCTTTAGTATTTCTTCACCCAGTGAGATCATAGTATGAGGTAGCTCTGTTTGCTTAAGTTGCTCAAGGATTATAATCTTACTATTCTCTATAATCCAGGCACAACTAATGTAGTTACGGATGCCTTGAGCCAGAAGTTGACTAGTATAGGTATCTTGGTGCATCTTTTGACCTAAAAGAGGCCTCTGTCCTTAGAAGTTTTGTCATTGGCAAACCAGATAGTTAGGCTTGACATTTCAACCGCTAGGTGTATTTTGACATTTGTGGAGGCTAGATCTTCTCTGATGGAGAAAATTTAGGCTCATCTATTTGATGATATTGGTTTGAGGGTGATTTGAGATAAGGTGTTGAGCGGGGAGTCTAAGAAATAATTGCTGGACTCCGATGGTGCAATAAGGATTGGAGGCCATATTTGTGTACAGAGAATGGGTGATTGGGTGAGGTTGATCTTAGAGGGGCTTATTGTTCTAAATATTTCATTAATTTTGGAGTGACCAAGATGTATCGTGATTTGAGATGACACTAATGGTCGGGTGTTATGAGGAAGGATGTTAAATATTATAGCTCGTTGCATATGTTGCTAGCAAGTAAAGGTTGAGCATTTGAGGCCTGGTGGTTTTCTCTAGAGATTATCCATTCTTGAGTGTAAGTGGGAAAGGATAACTATGGACTTCATGAATGGGTAGCTTGTACTTCTCATGGTTTTGTTAGAGTTTGGGTCATTATGGATTGATTGACCATATCTGCTCATTTCATCCCTATTCAGGTTTCCTTTAGTGATGAGAAGTCGACCTAAAGCTATGTTCATAAGATATTTCATCTCTATGGTGTACTAGTGTCTATTATCTTAGATAGAGGTCCAGTGTTCCCTTCCTACTTCAAAAAATCATTTTAGGAGGAGTTGGGCATCTAGGTTGGTCTTAGCAAGTTTTACAGCCCCCAAATCATTGGTCAGTCAAAGAAGACTATTCATGTTTTGGAGGATATACTCCACGGTAGTGTTATGTACTTTGGAGGTCAGTGGGAGCAGCATTTAGCTTTGGCAGAGTTTGCATAAAATAGTAGCTACCATTCCTGTATTAAATAGAACCATTCAAGGCTTTGTATAGTAGATGTTGTCACTATATAGGTGGTTGGTTTGAGGTTTCTGAGATTAGGCCTCGTGGTGTGAACTTGCTTTATGCGTCATTGAATAGATTTTGGTTTATTGAGGATAGAGTTCGAGCGGCTCAGAGTAGGTAGAAGTGCTATCTAGATCATACATTTTGTGCCTTGAGGTTTTTAATGGGTGATTGAGTCTTCCTTTATATTTCTCCCATGAAAATCATGATAAGGTATTGGGAAGAGGGGAAAGGTTGGCCCCAGGTATATTGAGTCATTTGAGATTATTTAGACTGTTTGGCATATAGCTTATGAGTTAGTATTGCCCCTATATTTATCGGTTGTTCATCTAATTTTTCATGATTCCAGGATATGATGTTATTTTTTAGATAAGCCTCATGTCATTTGTTGTGACACAGTGCAGTTAGATAACATGTTGTCCTTTGATGTAAAGCCAATCTCAATTTTAGCCTGGGATATAAAGGGGTTGTGTTCTAGGGATATTCCAAAGGTTAAGGCCCAGTGGAGACACCATCCTATAGAAGAGGAAACTTGGGAGATCGAGTCTGTCATGCTTAGTAGTTACCGCCAACTTTTTGATGACTTAGGTATTTTCCTTACCATTAGTTTGAGGACGAACTAGATCCTTATTGGTGGATAGCATAAGGACTTGATTATAAGAATTTTTAATTCTTATATGCTTCGACAATTTTACCCCTATTTGTGGTTGCTATATGATTTTTTGGAGTGTGGTGATTGCTGGAACGATTCCCAATGGGTTTCAAAATAATTTGTATAAATTTTGGGTTTTTAAAGGTTAAAAAGTATTCATAGTTAAATTCGTTCAACATTTGTTGTCCTATGTAGTGGATGGCAAAATGCACTGCGCAACAGATCCGAAACATTGATTTTGTATTGGTATTGCAGTTGGTTTGATTTTATGGTTTTTGAATTTCATTTGGACCCTTGTTTCAGAAAATTGTGAAATATGGTTTTGGGAGTCAATTCTATGAAAACAACCACTTTTCAAAAATCTAATGTCGCCATTGAGTCTGAAATGTCGAATTTAGTCTAGTAGCATATTCCAGTTTCCTTCACGGGATTACAAACAAAACCCGAGGGGTGGATCAGCAACTTTGAAACTTATCAAAGTTGTTGATCCAGCTGAGTCTGGTGCAGCCGCTTAAGCGGCCAAAGGACCACTTAAGTGGTAACCTTGTAAGCAACGATGCATTATTTTAGCGATCTGTCAAGCCGGGTAACTACCACTTTAGCGGACTATTGACTGCTTAACAAGTCACTTCTTTAGAGGTAGGTGGCCCGCTTAAGCAGTAAGCCCTCTATTTAAGCAATGACCGCTTAAGTGTTCATATCTAGGTTGCTTAAAAATCCTTTTTTCGTGATTTTCTCCTATTTTTGAGACATTGAGCTTTGCGTTAAGGGATTTTTGAGCAATTTCTTTCATTTTCAAGCTTGGGTAAGCGCCAAATAAAAATTTCAATTATTTAACTTTAATTTTTGTCATCTAAAACTCGCTAAACTGTTATTTCAAAGCTGGGATTTGGGAATTTTGGCCCATAAGTCCTAAAATAGTTTTTCTTCAATTTAAACCCCATTTTTAACCAGTTTTCACTTGGGTTTTATTCTATTGCTTCCTTTAATCATGGGTAAGGTGTTTATAAGAAAATTCGGTTTTACCTTTTTTCTTCAAAAACTCATTTCGGTGGTCTGTTTTGATCTCAATTTGAAAATAGACAATATGGGTACCATTGTCTTCCTTTTGACGCGTAGATTCTATATTTGTATGTTTTAGCTGATTTAGACTTGGATTTGACATCACGGGGTAGGTTATGGATTAACTTTCTTCAGACTAAGCTAGGTTCTTAATAATTCTATAAAAGTGTGTTATGGGTATGGGTAATAACCAAGAAAATAATATTATAACTATGGTGTGCCCGCGTGGGGGCTAATACTATTTTTGGTGGTGATTTGAGATGATATTTTTTGTGTGTGGTCCGTATGGGGGCCTTATCTGATATTATTGGTCGGACGTACGCATTTGGTTACTCTTTTCATGATAGAAATACCTAAATTGGGTTTAAGGTGATTTCATGATTAGAACCAAGGCCTGGTCGTGATGGGTATCTCAAGTCCAACAAGGACCCGAGACCACCACCAAATACCTAAACCATCGACTATACCCGAAACCCTGTGCCGGATGAATTCTGAACATTTAACAAGATAAGAGAATATCAAATTAAAGACATTATACTAAGTTTATATCCAAAACCAACCATCCACAACCAAATGAACAACCAATACCCATGCTGATACCGATACCAATACTGACATCGATACTGACACTGCCCATGCGTACAGTAGTCCGACAAAGCCTCTAATCAAAACCAAAGAATATTCAATCGGGACATGCCCCTAACAATAGCCAAACTAAAAACCAAAAGAAATAATAAGGAAATAAAGATATCTATAGCATGAAATACGATCTTTTGAAGTAGGTAAGCTCTCCACTTTGAGTAGGGAAGCTCACCACTTCAGTCTGACTCAAAAGTTATCCCCGAATCACCATGTCACTGAGTAGGACGATTTGGAGTATGGATGGTTCCTGCATCGCATAAGGATACAGCATACAACCATGATTAGCCCGTTGAATGCTAGCATGTAATTCAAGTATAAGGATAAAGTAATGTTATCAATCCAAAACAAAGTCTAACCAATGTACATAACCATATGAAAATACATACATACATATATATATATATATATAGAGAGAGAGAGAGAGAGAGATGTTGGGACAGGAAATAAGGCATAGCATGCACTTTAAAACATTTAACCTAGATTGTGTAGTTTTATTGTCATAAGTCCACCCACGGGCTATATGGGTCCAATGTTACACCCTGAACGGTCCCCAGTGCGTGTTAGCCATACAAACCAGAGATAGTGTAGATAGATGGGGATTCCCTTACGCCCTTCACCCTCCTTGATACATATATATGTGAATAGTCTTGGGGATTCCCTTGTACCCCACAATCACATTGTCATCAAGACCAATCCCCATATCGGCAAACATAAGTTCCCAATATCCGTCCTTTGGACTCAGACCTTCACGGCTAGCTATCACAACCCTCATTATTTCCCAATTAAAACATTTACAATTAGCAAAACCAGAAATTCTAGGATTTAATTATTAAGTTATTATTAAGTGGTATCATTATACCTACTATAGCTTAAAAGCAGTGTCATTCAGCCAGGCCTTAGGGGATTCCCATATACCCAGCAGACTCCATCATTAAGATCACTTAAGGGATTCCCATTTACCCCTTAAGGTTTTTAAATAATCCTTAACCATTTAACCTTTTATATTATGTATTAGTTACCAGAAACAGGGCATGCCATGTGATAAGGTATAAACAAAAAATCAATTATGCAAATGGGTTGAATTTATTACCAATTTCTATACCAAAAGGATCAATTTGGGAATTTTATTGTACCCCTATTTCCATACACCATGCCCATGCACCTCAATGAATTTACTAACTATCAAAAACATAATAGTTTCATAGATAATAGGGAAGAATCATTTAAACAATTTATATTAAAAACCCTCAACCCATAGTTTAAAACCCAACAACAATATTCCATGAATAATACTTCAAATGACATGCTTTTTCAAAATTAACAATTATAGAAGAGTAACATGCCTTAAACATCAAGAAGTACAGAGAGAAATCACCCATGTAACCCTTCCCCCAATTAATGTGCTTGATGAAAACCCTAAGTGTTCTTAACCTTGAGGATTTGGGAGTGTTCTGAAAGGTAATTTGCTATGTTTTTTATAGCTAATGATTCCCTAAGGAAGTTATAAAACGTGATTTTTAAGTTGGGCAAGAGGGAAAATGTCCAAAATGCCCTCAACATAAAAGATGGGAAAAAGGGCCTTTGGTTATGAGTCAACCCCTTGACTCGTAACCACACCTTACAACTCGTGACCATGAGTCATAACTAAAATAGTGACTAGGTCCCCCATACACTGCCACCTTACGACTCTACCTACCAACTGGTAATGAGATCTTATGACTCAAAAGGTATAGTCATGACCAACATAGAACCCAAATGCTTTGAACACTATACATCTAATGATTTTAACCTAGGACTCGTAACATATTCTCGTGGCTGATAGTAAGCCTCTCATACTCAGAGGAAAACAAAGCTACAAACTTATTAGTTTGGTTACGACTCATCCCAATGAGTCGTCAAGACAACCTATGACTTTGGGGGTCTAGTCGTAACCAAGATAATGATCCCAAAGCTCAAGAATTTTCAAGGGCCAAATATTATGAGTATTACAGGTGATTTATTGATGTACTACTTGAATTTTTCACTCTAATGGTACATTGCTTATATGTAATCATGGTTGATTTAGATATTGAGTAGATTTTAAGCTCACGCATATATTTATTGAATGGATTTTGAGATCTTCATACTGTATTATTTGTGAGCATTACAATATCATAAAAATAGACTCATTAGATATTGGTACCATTTTAGAAACACTAATTTTGATATAAAAGAGATATTTTTACAAAACCCTCTATCGCAGACCATAAGTTGAGAGGAGATATGGATATTGAGATTAGAATTGAGTATTGAGATAGTATATGGGTTATGAACCCCCTCCCCTTCCCATGGGTCCTACCTAAAAGCACTAAGACTCTGTAGAAGTATATGAAGGTTATATGATAACCTTAGTAACATCAAATTATCATTATCATCATTATTATATTTTCTACATTATGCATCTTCAGTGTTGTGCTTTTAAGCTTAATTTCTTTAACATATTTATTTTCTTACTTATGTATTATTATTAGAACTGTTAGTTGAGATGTTGTGAGTTTCCATTGAGACATTTTCTTATTGCAGGTGACATATTCGTAGCATATATTTATTTATGTTATTTGCAACTTTGGTCAGTCAGCCTGTGATACCTACTTAGTACAAATAGACGTAGTCATCTCTGTTGTGATTTTTTGGTGAAGATCTAGGTAAAAGTGCGCCACGCGGTAGTTGAGTTCATGTAGAGATTTAGACACTTTAATGTATTATTTAATCTACGCCTTCATAGAAGACCTTAGACCTCCTCCTATCCAGTTTATATCATATTTTATATTTGGAGACAAACTTGTGGTTTCCTTTTGGATTTTCAGTTGTATTTTCAGATCTCGAGTTGTACATAGATTGTTCTTACACTGCGACATCAGATTTTGGTGGTATTATTGATATTCAATCTTTCGCTATTACTGTACATTTATGTTTACAATTTTTTCTAGAAGTCTCTCCCTGGGATTTCTGTTGTAGTTTTCTAATACATATCAGTCTGGGGGATTGGCTTACTTGCCAAGGCTTAGATGCGATAAGCACCTTCATGACCTAAGCTTTTGGGTCGTGACAAATGTAGAATGATAAATTGAGACATTATCACTATATATAAAAGTATATTGCATATGGGTATATACGAAAAGTAACATTAAAGTAGTACCATTGGGAGATATAAATAATATTTAGTTATCTTCAACATTTATTAAGTGGAAAAAGATTATTATGTCGATACCTTCACTTAAATTACTAAAATGACAGTTGTTCAAATATTTTTTGTCATAGCTGAAACTCAAAATTGAAAATTACATTAGATATATATATGTATAATGGTTTCTTCCATGGAGATCTTATGGAGGAAATATATATTAATTTTATTTTCAAATTCTTACTTCGGAAAATGTGTATTGACTCCAAATGTTTTTATAGGGATTAAAACAAGAACCACAATGTTAGTTTATAAAATTATAAAATGATTTGATGAGTTATGACTAAATATTCATACTCAAATCATGATCTCTTTTTACCTTGCACCAGAATAATGTGTGAATCAATATTTCGATATATGTAAATGATTTGATTATTTTCAAAAATGAACACGATGCTATTGGATAGTTCAAAGACTATTTCTAATTGTTTTCACAAGAAAGATTTAAGAACATTGAAGTACTTTTTAGGAGTTGAGGCATTAAGGGTACAACAACAATAATATACCTAGTGTGTTCCTACAAAGTGGGGTACGGGAGGGTAAAATAAACATAGTTGATACAAGTGAAATTTCCTCCGGACCTTCGGAGGGGATAATTATGATGCTGGAAGTGCTTGACGATTCCTTAATGCTATTAAAAGATGCCACATGGATGAATATTACCATTAAGAAGGGTCAAAGGACTTTTAAGAGGTGGAAGGAGCGCAAGACGGGGCTAAAAGTCCCCTTGAAGGGACATGCACATGAAGAGCTTTGGATCCACCTTTGATCTGCTCTAGCATTTTGAGAGCAGGTCGAAACAGCCCCTAGTGGGGCTTTTCTTGTCATTCGGTCACTTTTGGTCCATAAGTGTGTAATAATTAGCCGAAACTAAAAATACTTGGGAGCTATCTTAATTACTTACTTTTTTTTCATGCTGAATGTAGGAAGACTCTTGAAAGAGTGATTGAGAGCTTGGAAAAGTTTTTGTTTAATCTTGATTAGAAATGATGGTTGTAAGGATGTTTCGATTCCCTTGCGTTCAATGTAAGAGATTGGTACTTGTTGATAGATAAATTAAGGGTTTTAGTGTTTAATATACTTTTTAGTTCTTAATACTCTTATCTTCTTTGTGTCTTTCTATCTATCCTTATCTCTATCCTTTTATTCTTTAACTTTTTGTTTTTTCAGTTTCATCATTTTTTTATTTTTTGTATTCGTTCTTAGATTCCGTAGTTTTATCATTTGGTCATTTAGTATCAGAGATGAACTTAATTTCATCCCCCCGAAGTCAATCTTGGGTTTGTTATCTTGAAAATGCACAAAGAAAGAGTTGTCAAAATCAAAAATCACAAAAAAATATTACTATTCACGTTTTAGGTCCTCAGTTAAATTTTTAGTTTTTGATTTTTGTATTTTATTCTGTTTCTAGTGTCACATTTGTGTTCTCTAACACTATTGATCCACGCCCAAACTACACCTCTAATATGAGCAGAAAGTTGTCATAGTCAGTATAGTAACCCAACTAGGTTAGGGTCATACCCACGGGACTACAAGTATCGTATCTCTCTTTTGTTGGAATCAACGGGCTAGTACAGAAAGTAAATAGTGGTTTTAGTAATATCAAGTAACTGTAAGTAAAAGAATACAGACTTTGGTTGAAATCAATAAGAGACGAACACTAGGGTTATGTTTCCCCTGACATCTCGAATTCGTAAGTTTATCGTGCTCAGCTCAACCATCCTAGGACCTGGCATGCGGAATCTGATAAGTTATGTACCTTCAACTATCTTATGGACTCATTGATGGATTTCACCCTTTATCTTTTGATTTTTAGGATTTTGCATTACTAACTATTATACTAAATCCCAGTTAACCATCACCTTGTGGGTCTCAAGGCATTAGATGAAAGCTAACCATCTTAAGAAAATAGTACTAGTAAGCTTATCTCAGAGATTAACTCCCAAATTACTGTTATCCTACTATTGTTGGCTTTTTTGTATCCCGTACTAGTTTATTATGCACTTATCTTTTGTGTTTGTTATATGGTTAGTTTGTTTTGTGTACCATACTAGTTTATATGCGCCTACTTTTTGTATTTGTTATACTGCTATTGGTCCTAAGTCGGGGGTCTATCGAAAATAGCCTCTCTACTTCTCTTGAGGTAGTGGTATGGTCTGCGTACACTCTATCCTCCCCAGACCCCACTAGATGGGAATACACTGGGTATGTGATAATGCTCAATCTACAGCTCTCGTACGAGTGTAAAGCGGTCGTTGTCAAATATATAACCCAACTGGGTTTGGTATCGATCCCACAGGGAATAGCTTGGTCAACAAGTAAGCAAAGATTACAAGACTTTTAGTGCAAGTCTCGTAAAAAGGGGGAGTTTTGTCATGCAAATAATGTAAACAAAATAATAAAGTAAAAGCAGAAAATAAAGGAGTAAAAACGGTTTGCTTGATAGGTTGTTGAACAATGAGAATTGAGCAGTTGGGGTTATGTCCACCTTATGAGTTGTACGTCTCTATTGGCTATGAGTTGTGCGGAATTCAGACATGCATGTGCTTATAGAGAATTGTATTCGATGGTAAATCCAAGCGTCTTTCGACCTCAACAAGGACTATTTCACTTTAACTCTTTCGAGCTTAAAGCGTATCTAACGGTACAAATTCTCCAAGAGGTTAATCCAGTTACGACACTAACTTTTTAATAGGGGATGGGACCCTATTACCTTGACATTATCTCTTTTCCAGACATATAACATTTTATTTCGAACAAGTTAATGCTATACTGGCGTATTCTATGCGTCTGCAGCCACAAGAATTTGCATTAAGATGAAGAGAATAATGATATAAGCAACACACGTGTCAAAAAATTCACAAACTCATAGACTTAGATAGTATCTCATAAGGCTTCCATAACCCCAACATAGAAGTTTAGTTACCCATGAGTGTGAAGGAAATCACAATCGACATTGTTATTATACCACAATAAAGATTTCGTGTAGCAAAGTGTGGTAGGCGTTTAGGCGTGACTTTCTTTGCAAGTAACGTTTCTCTTGTTGCGAAAATTAAGAATTGAATAGATGAATAGAAGAAGAATAAAAAGTAGAATTGTTTTGATGGATGGATGGATGGTGGATGGATGGGAATTGATGGAATGGGGGAATTGTGGGGAATGTATTAAGATCTCTAGCAAAATAGGGTATTTATAATACCCATATCCTATTCCTACTAAGCTAATGAATTACTTAACCCAATCCTACTAGGTTAAGGTATCATTATCCTAATCCTAATAAATTACTACTAGTCCCCAAAGTCTTCAGAATTGTTGTTTTTGCCCGGGATAGATTTTCCATGCGCCACTTTTTGTCCTTGGCGTGTAAGCTTTCCCTTCTTTCATGAAGCTTTCTTTGGCGTCAAGTTATCCATAAAATGCTGAATTCTGCATCATTTATACCTGAAAACTTGCTAATCATGTTCGTTAGCTCACTTACAGGAAAAAGGACTAAAAGTGCATGAATTATATAATTTGTCCTCAAAACTTAGCTAAAATATGGGTAAAATATAGTACTTTAGGCGTGTAAATTCGCATATCATCAGTATGTTGTTGTTGTTGATTATCTTTTCCTATTCCCTACTCCCCTTTTGTAGTGTATATGAATATCTAGGTAGGATCCTAATGTTTCCAACCCCTAAGACAACTATTAAACTAAAGACAATATAGTACATGCATGGGTACCAGTTTAGAATAGTTTGCTCTTCACCTACTTCATCAATCAGTCAGGGTTCCCACAACCCTAGACAAGGGTTTTAGCCACAATACTTGTGAAAAACAAATGCATTTCAAAAGTGAAAGCATTAAAGAAGTATCAAAATAATCAATAATCAAAACCCAAAGTCGGAAATTGAATTATCAACAAAAATCTCCAGTACAAAAATTCCAAAGATCACAATATGTTAAAGTTTGTTAAATAATGTCAAAGTGTGTAACCCTAGTTAAAAAAACACATAAGGGATATTTATAGTACATGAGGAAACCATAAAAAACAAGGCCCTAATGAAAAAGGAAAAACGGAGTCGGTGGCCACTTACTTGGGCCACGTATGGCCCGTAAGTACTACTTACGGTCCGCAAGTGGACCCAGGTAAGTGCTAGAAAATTTTCCTACAGCTTTGCATTCTCTGGATCTTGAATTCTGGCACTTACCTTAGCCACTTATGGTCCGTAAGTACTATGTACGGTCAGCAAGTAGACTCAGGTAAGCACTAGAGTTTTCAATTTCCTGCAACCAAGCCTCTGGACTTCAAGTTATGGTACATGCTTTGGTCACATACACCCGGTAAGTGACACATATGCCCAAAATTCACAAGTATGTAGCCATAAACCTCATTTTTCATCTTTTTCTTGAACTTAGCACCAAAACCTAATTTCCTACAAAACATACCCAATACACAACATATCTAACAAAAAAACTAAGAATCATGCATATTTTCATAGTTGTAAATATCAAAAGTGCTATAAATTCATAGCTCATCCACACCCTCAACTTAGAATGTTGCATGTCCTCAGGCAACAAAAACAAAACACAGATAACTAGGAGAATCTAAGACATCCATGGAAGTCAGTCAACATTTCAAGTTTAAACTCATCATCCCCTCTTATATCACAAGTAAAAACCAACTACGTGTACACATGAGGCACAATAGTATGACACAAAGGAATATAGTTGTGGCAATTACATTAGCAAAAAAAATCATGAATATTTACAATTTACCCTTACCCAAACAAGTATGCAACTAGCAATACAACCCATATACCCTCACATCAAAAAAGTTCCACTTCACTCATATGGAATAATGCATGTCAATGTTTGGATGGTCAAGAGGCACTCATGTTCAAAAGAGAAGTTCCAACCAATGAAAGTTAAATACCATAGTATTGCAATTATTTTCTATACCTAGTCTTTCAGACAGTCAAGTCAAGATCACTATAGGACTTTTCTCAGCTTGTAACTTAGGCTTAGGTGGCTGGTATGGTACATATAGATATCAAGTGACTAAGCCTCCTTGGCACTGCAATAACTTTGGGGTTTCACTTGTTAACCATTTTTTACTTTACTTCCACCCTTATTTCTCTGTTTTTATTTTTAAAGAACACTCAGGTTCGGTTTGGGTTTTTTATTTTTCTTTTTTAAAACTTTTTCATATTTTTGTTTTATCTTTCTTTTGCTACCCATCCAGCCTTACTTTCTTTTTAAAATTTTTTCTTCTTCATACCTACTATACATTATGCACCCCTATGATAGACACCCTCAACTTAGGTGATTTACTTGATTTGAAGTGCACAATGTCCAAACAGGACCCGGGCCAAAATAAGTTCATTGTAACACGAATGGGCAGGTGAAAGGTGAAAATAAAGAAATAAGCTATAAGGCTTAAAATAGGGAACAAGGGATACTATTTTACACTGGAAAGGTCATTTAGGATAAAAGTGGACTAAAATCAAAAATAGCCTATAATCCTTTCCTAAACGAATATTGTTCCACCAAGGTAAGACCAATCGGGAAAATTCTAGATTTAACACATAAAGGAAACTAAGTAGTATCTCACACACTAGGCATAGAATTATATCACAAAGCTATAACCTATTCGGTTCATACAATAGTTCGCAAAGATTATCATGTCCCTAATTCTAATGCCATAACAAGATCTACAAAGGTCACACATATATACATCACACACAGTTCAAAAACAACTTTTGGAAGGGTATAATTTTCTCAAAATCAAAATCAAAATATACCAACTGCCATAGGTACTTAAAAATCACCAACTGATACAACAAAACATATCACGACATGGAAAAAAACATATCACCAACCAAATTTAAGCCTAGACATGCCGGTTCTGTAAGCATACTGCGGCCTACAGTAAATAAAGCCAGACCACAAAAACCCGCGGTTACTATGATTTACCCCTACACCCAACTAAGAGATATGCATTATCCCCAATAGGCAAAACTAAAGTAAAACCAATGAAAGTGAGAACATATCTGGGATGCACTAAGCTCGTGCCTCCTAAGCAGTGCCTAATTTATCGTCGCAGCATGACTCAGTTTCCTTGGCTACTCAGACTTTTCCAAGGTCTATATCTACACATAGTTTCACCTCATCGAGGTTTCCCACATAGTGCTTCAATCGTTGTCTGTTTACTTTGAATTAGGCTTTACCATCATGATTCAGATCTATACCACCATCTGAGAAAACCCAAACCATAATGATTGGCACATACCATCTTGACCTCAATTCACCAGGGAATGAATAAAGTCTTGAGTTATACAATAAGACAAAATCACCAGGTTCAAACACCCTTTCTCAATTTTTTTGTCATGATAAAGCTTCATCCTTTCTTTGTATATATCAGAATTCTCATAAAAATGGAGGAAAAATTCATTCAACTCATTCATCCTTCACAATCTCAATGTTGTTGCATTATGCCACTCAAGGTTTAGCCTCTTCAACGCTCATAGTTTTCGATGCTGAAATTCAACCGACAAGTGGTATGCCTTTTTGTACATAAGATGGTATGAAAAGGCACCAATGGGAGTTTAATAAGCTATTTCATAGGCCTAAAAAGAATCATCCAGCTTTCCTGAACAATCAGTCCTATTGGCACTCACAGTCTTCACCAATATGGACTTGATCTCTTTATTAGAGACCTCAGCCTGCTCGTTTGTCTGAAGATGATAAGGTGATTCTACCCTATGCTTCAAACTATAATTGTCAAGAAAGACCTTGAACAGCCAGTTGTAAAAGTGCGACCCATCATCACTAATAATTGCACAGGAAGTGCCATCATGAAAAAAAAGTTTTTTTAGAAAAGCAGTGACACTTCTACTTTCATGTCTGGAAGCACAATGCCTCCACCCATTTCAACACATAGTCAACTGCTACTAAGATATTTCATATCGTAGGAGCTTACAAACAGGCCCATAAAGTTGATCCCCCATATATTAAATAGCTCTAACTCCCGGATAGGTGTCATGGGGAGTTCATGGCCCTATCTATGACACTAATCACAAGCCTATGCAAAATCATGAGCATCTTTATAAATTATAGGCCAGTAAAAACCACACTATTAAATTTTATGGGTTGTGCGGGTTCTACTGTGATAACCCCCAACTGATGATGCATGGAAAACTTCAAGAATACTCAACATCTGCATCTCAAGGATACACCTTTGTACCACACCATCAACTCAAACCCAGAAAAGATATGGTTCATGACAAAAGAAATTTCTTTCCTCATGTGTGAATCTCTTACGCTGCTAGAAGAATAGGTCTTCGGGGACAGCATCATTTGCCAAATAGTTGGCAAAATTAGCAAGACAGGGGAATAGGTTTTGAGATGCTGCCAACACTTGCTCGTCTGGAAAGGTATCATTTATTTCAATCCTATCCCCTAATTTCTGCATTGTTTCTTCTTCTAACCTAGATAAATGGTCAGCAACTTGATTTTTGGTGCCTTTTCGGTCCTTCACTTCAAAATAAAATTCTAGCAATAATAGATCCCAATAGATTAGTCTTAATTTTACATCATTCTTCTCCATTAAATATCTTAAAGTTATGTGATCAGTATGAAATATGACCTTAGTCCCAATCAGATAGGACTGTAATTTCTTGAAGGAAAAAACCATCGCAAGTAATTCTTGCTCCATAACAATATAATTTTATTGTGCAGAGTTTAATACATTACCAGCATAGTAGATGGGATGAAGGATCTTTTCTCTTCTCTGGTCCAAGATAGCATCCAAATCTACCCCAGTCACATCACACATGAACTCACATGGAACAGACTAATTAGATGATACAAAATAAGGGTTCACACCAGCCTCTCCTTTAGGTACTAAAAACCCTTAAGACATGCTTCATCAAAATTAAATTCACCTCTTTCTTAAGTAGCTTGCATAGAGGATTTGCAATCCTTTAGAAATTCTTGATGAATCACCTGTAAAACCCAATATGCCCTAGAAAATTTTGAATGCTTTTTGCTAAAATTGGCAGTGGTTGCTTCTCAATAACGTCGATCTTTGCCTTATATACCTTAATTCCATGTTTTAAAATCTTATGCCAAAGAATGATACCCTCTTTAACTATAAAATGGCATTTCTCCCAATTAAGCACCAAGTTACACTCTTAACATCTCTGTAGTGAATGGCCAGATGGCCCAAACAATCTTCGAAGGAGTCTACAACTAAAAGTAATCCATGAAAACCTCAATTGTATCATACATCATGTCATAAAATATAGATATCATGCATCGCTGGAAGTTGGAAGGACATTACATAACCCAAAGGGCATCGCTGGTACTTTGATTGTATTCCAAGTACCCATTAAGACAATAGTACCAACCCCGGACTTCTAATCTGTCCAACATCTGGTCCATGAAAGACATGGGGAAGTGTTTCTTTGTGTCCAAGTGTTTAGGTTACTATAATCTATGCACCCTCTCCAATCGGTCACTGGTCTCATGGGCATAAATTCTTTTTTTCATTGGGAAAAGATGTGATTCCACCCTTCTTTGGTACACATTGAACCTGGCTAACCTATTTGCTATCTGCTGGGTTAAACCACTCCAACATCAAGCCAGTTTATGACTTTCTTCTTCACCACCTCCTACATAGGAGGATTCAACCATTGCTAATGTTTAATGCTGGGAATACATTCCGACCCAATCTATATCTTACGAGTACATATACCTGGCGAAATACCCACTATATCTATTGTGGACCATCCTATAACTCTCTTAAACTTTTGAAACACCGATATCAGTTCTTTAACTTATAATACTATAAGATCTAAAGCAATAATTACTAGTAAGGTATTGTCAGGCCCCAAAAATATATACTGCAAATGAGATAGGAGGGGTTTCAATTCCAACAGTAGCGACTCTTCTATAGATGGTCTTGTAGGAGGTGTGGTTCTATTATTCAAATCTAGGTAAAGCTTTTTTAGAGCATGTTGGTAAGAACCCATACCTTCCAATGCATTCACCATCACATCATATTCTATAATTCGATCATTCTCAAAATTCATAATCACTGATACCAATGCTTCGACCCCCAGCCTCTCCTTAATAGGTACAGTGTCTGCAACAACATCATCATCAATAGTTCTATTATTGCTACCACTCTCAGATCATCTAGTTGTTGCACTGTTAGACACACATCAAAAACTACTTGCTCATTATTCATTTGGAAGGTTTTCCCAAAATGATAGGGGCTTGGTCATTACTTCATCATCAAGAATCATGAAATTTGATGGGAATATAAATGATGCCATATTTACCTCTACATCACACAAAATACCCATGATATTCTTTATAGATAAATCAACCATCAGCAGCCTTATAGATGTAGGCTTGAGTGCTCCCAACACCAACACCTTGTATATCACCAATGGCATTAAATTAACATCTGCTCCCAAATCACATCTAGCTTGCTTAAGGTCAAAGGGCCGAATAGACCATAAAATAGAAACTGTTCTAGGTTATTCCTTATTCTCTACTGATGGTAAGGCTGGGACTATACTACATGAATAAACAGCCTCATTAAATACATTGGTGCCCAAGTCACTACCGACATTACTCTCATAATAACCATACTATATGTTACTATTTCAAATTCTTCTACAGGGGTCTCATTTATCATAGTACGATCTTTCTTTGGTTTTTCAATAGTAAGAAAAGTAAATTCGTCAATGAGGGTACCATTTCTAGTGGTAATAACAAGGCAATGACTTATAGCTTTTAGACTCTAAACTTTTTCACTCGTAAGGGTGACAGGCTGCTTTTGTTTCAACATAGCAGATATTTTTCCACACTGTGTTTCTAGCTGCTTGATTGCAATTTCATAGGAATAACTGTCTAAGTTAGGCTTGAAATGTCAGCCTTAGCGTCTTTAAGGTTGTTCTCTTGATTTTCTTGACCCTTGACTAGCTTTGTCAGTATTACTTCTACTCAAGATTTTGTATCCTGACTGCCTGGTGGAATATACCTGTCTCCCTTCTCTCTGTAGTCATTCTTTTTCCTCTATTCACTATCTTGATCCTTATTGTGGTTCTTATATCTATCACCATAATAGTTCTGACCTCGATTTCCTTGCACTTTGGCTCAAAAACTTGCCAAATCACGATCAAAATACTTGGTATCCTACTTAAAGTTAAATTCATAAACTCTAGAAGTCAAACCCTATTCTTGTACTGCATTCACTTTTAGAATTAATTACTGTAAATTGCTTAGTAAGCAACCTAATCTATGTTCTGTGTTATGATACTTCTTGTGCTACTGTATTATCAATCGGTCTATGATCACTGGATGCCCCAATGGAATAAGTGTTAGCACCTCTTTCAGCATCTCAATTATACCATCCTCTAGTTGTAACAAACATCTAGTCTAAAATTACTAAAGTTACCTCCCAGCGTAGTCTCATAAATGCACCTCCGATAATGGTATCTTTCAATTCTATAGAACTGGTCATCAGGGCTTTATAGAATATTTCTAACAAGTTCATCCTTGGAATTTGATGACCAAAAACCATACTCAACTTCTTCTTGAATGAAAACCCTGCCTCATACATAGATTCTGAAGGCAGCTGTCTGAAGTTATAAATGTCATCCTTTAAATGCAATATCCTGGATGGAAAAAAAATTGATCCAAGAATTATCTTAACTCATTCCAAGTGGTTATTAATTCTAGAGAAAGTTCCCCCAACCATAATGAAGCTTCTCCAGATAATAGGAAGAGGAACAGTCTCAACCTCCATGCCTCCTAATATACCCCCAAAAAGTATAGGAAGTGAAGATCCCTATGTAATTAGAAAGGTACAAATTTGCATCATCTGTTGGTAAGACCGCGAACACACCTCTCAGGTTCAGCAATAGTATCATAACACTAGTTATATTAAATTTCATATTTAGAGGTAGGGCGGTGCAATAGTGTCCCCTGTCTCTGTAAGCTTGACGAAGGCAATATCTTCCTCATCCTCATAGGGCGGTAAGTAATGATAAGCTGGAAATATCAGAGCTCTACCATGTCTATCTATATCTCTTTTGAGGTCTGATCTGCGATCTCCATCTTATCTCTACCTAGCTACCCTTGCCTGTTGAGCTAGTGGTCGTGCCTCCTTTTCTCTTTTCTGATTTTTAGCAGCTGCCAACAACTGCTTAGTTTGTCTATTGGAAAAGTTTTATGGGTCACCTAGAGAAGGAGGAGGAACATTATAGGGGTCTCGAACCGCTGATGGAACACCAGTATGCACGATTTCAGTCATCCTGCATGGTGTGTGTAGTATTCTCTCAGGCTCTAAATAAATTAGGAGTAAGGGATTACCTTAACTCTTGGTGTTAGGCATACACACGTGTACACCAAACTAATAACAAAAAATGAAAACCCATAAACTTCAGCAATTTCAATCTACTTGACACCATAGTCCCGACAATGGTGCCAAAATTTTGATCCACACCAATACTGTACCTCCAATTTGAGGATACAATGGTAGTAGTCAGTATAGTAACCCAACTAGGTTGGGGTCGTACCCACAGGGACTATAGGTGTCGTATCTCTCTTTTGCTAGAATAAATGGGCAAGTATAAAAAAGTAAATGAGGGTTTAGTAGTATCAAGTAACTATAAGTAATAAAATATTACTTTGATTAAAATCAATAAGAGACAAACAATAGGGTAAAAACCCAAAATCATAACTAAAATAATCAACCGAAATCAATAAAAGAGAATTCCAATACTAAAATCAAGTCCTGGAATAAAAATATGTTTGTAAGTATCAAGAGTGCATCATTTCTATTAAAAAACACATAAGGGGTATTTATTGTACATGAGGAAACTCAAAAACCAAAGCTTGAATAAAATAGGAGAAAAAAGGGTTTGTGGCTACATGCGGTCTGTACATGCGCCCTAGTCTTGGGTTCATGTGGTACATACGGACTGTAGGCTGGGCATATATAGAAACCTCATGTTTCTGAACCAAAATTTCTTGCATATTAGTTCTCGAGGTTTTGGACTTTCAACACATTCTTTGCCCACATGCGGTCCACATGTGCTAATACAGTCCGCATGTTGACTTTGTATGTGCTGGAAGTTATTTTTTAGCTCTTCTTCAATTCCCGCATATATTTTGGTCACGAACAATCTGAAAAGTGTCTCGAACATCCATAGTTTCTCCCATAAGTATCCAAAAACATTGTTTACATATTTATCTCAAACTTAGCATCTAAAACATAATTTTCTGCAAAACATACCCAAAATGCATCATATCTAAGAAAAACAACCTCAGAAATTTACATATTTTCATAGTTTTAAGCATCGAAATTGCTATATTTCTATAGCACATCAACACCCTCAACTTAGAACGTTTGCATGTCCTCAAGCAACAAAACACAAAAAAATAAAGCAAAACTAAACTAAACACAATGCTTAACTAGGAGAATCTAAGCTATTCAAGGTAGTCAACCAACCCTTTAAGCTCAAATACAACACCCCCTCCAATCTCACATTTCAAAACCAACTATGTATAACATTAAGCACAATAATGTGACACAATGGGATCAAGGTATGGCATTACATTAGCAACAGGCAACCACACATATATACAAGTTATACTACCTGAAACAAGCAAATAGCTAGCAATATGACTCAAGTATCCTCACAACAAAGAAGTACCAATAACTTATATGAAATAATGCATTTCAATGCAAGGATAGTCAAGAGATACTCACAATCATAAGAGAATTTCCAATCAATATGTATCAAGTATCATAGGCTTTCCATTATTTTTTTTACCTTATCATTTAGACAGTCAACTTAGGATAACAATAGAAATTTTCACGGCTTGTAATGTAGGTTTGGGGCTGGTATGGTACATATTGGCATATCAAGTGACTAAGCCTCCTTGGCACTATGCTAACCATGGGGTCTCACTTGCTAGCTAATTTTTTCATTCCACCCTTATTTCTCTCTTTTTATTCTTTATTGAACATTCAGGTTGGGTATGATCATTTATTCTTTGTTATTTACTTTTTCACATATGTTTTTTCTTTTTTTTTTCTTCCACACCTAACCTTACTATCTTTTTCTCTTATTTTACCCATCTTCATACCCACTTAAAACTATGCACCCCTATGATAGCCACCCTCAACTTAGGAATTTTGCCTGAGTTGAGGCGCATAATGTCCAAGAAGGACCAGGACCAAAAATAGGTTCATTGCAATACAAATGGGAAGGTGAAAAGTAAAACAAGAAAAATAGGTAGTAAGGCTCAAAACAGGGATCAAGGGATACAATTCACACTTGGAAGGTCATTTAGGCTAAAAGAGGACTGAAATCAAAATGGCCTGTCATCCCTTCCTAACTAACTATCCTTCAACCTAGGCAAAACCAACTAGGAAAGTTTTGAATTCAACACACAAAGGGAACTAAGTAGCATCTCACACACACATAGCACAAAGTCAATAGTGCAAACTACTATTTATCCGGTTCATGTAATTGTTAGCAAGTGATTATCATGTCCCCAATCCTAATGTTATAACAAGATCCACAATGTTCACACATATATATATTCATACTATTCTAAAACACTAATTTAGAGAGGTATCATTTTTCTCAAAAATCAATAAAAATATGACAACTGCCCTAAATACTTAAATATCTCCTAATTACACAAAAACACAACACAATATGAAATAAAATATAATACAACACAAATTAACCTAGACATACTAATTCTACAACTATACTGTGGCCAACAGGAAATGAAGAACGACAATAAAAACTCGTCTCAGCTATAACATACCCTATATCCAACTAAAATTTATATGTCATCCTTAATGTGAAAAAATAATAGAAAAAACAAAAGGAAGTGAGAACATACCTAGAATGCACTAAGTGTTCGTGTCATGAGCATCCTTATATGGGGGAATATCAACTAACGTAGGAAGTGGTGGTGGCGGTACACTACTAGAAGATGCACCCGCTACTATCACGTTATGCCTCTGCCTCTTAACAAATGCAGAATCCATTAAATTATGTTTGGCCTTTTTAATAGCTTGGTTATATGGCATATCAAGATACTGTAAGTCTCCTATATGACCTCTCTTAGTCCTAACTCTCAAGACCTCATCATCATCTTCCACAAAGAAATCAAAATATTTAGGTATGCCCAGAGGTAATAGCTATAACACTAGGGTATGACTGAGGAAGTGGCTGATACATGGCTTTCTATGAGAAAGAGTACCTCTGCTCTTAATATGTTCATCTTCTTTGTCATCTGGGCTAGATTCAGCACCTTTATGTCTATAAATTGGGTTGTAACCTATCTCTCAAACTCCTAAAGACATACTTGTAAGTCGGCACATTGCTTAGGAAGGGCAGCTCTCTATACGGCCTCCCATCTAGCCTCTACCCTCTTAAATCTCATCTGAACCCCTGAATATATTTGCTCGTATAAAGTAGTTATCTCGATCTCAATAACTCATATCTAAGCATCAGTGGCCCTCTGACTGTCCACTAAACTCTGCCATAACTCTTGAGATATAGTAATCATACCTATAGTAAGAGTTGTAGTGGATAGGTGTGTAGACTCTGACAATACGCCAATCGGATTTGAGTTTAAAATCGAAGCTAATGAAGAAGTAGTTGGTGTCCCCTTGCCTTGAGTACTCATATCTAGGGCCTTTATCTTCTCCCCTATCTCAGTATAAGCACTAATACCCACATCACCTTCATATACGTCACCAGGCTCTATGAAAACTAATGGACCCTCAGCCTGGCCCAAGGTACTGCAGAAGGATCACTAGATCAAATAGGAAGGACTGGATGTGTCAGATCCTTCATACTTTTTGTCTATGAACTAACTATCATAAGTACCCTCTCATATACTCCCGGTATCTCAGGTACACAAGCCTCATAACATAACCTTTAAATCAAGTAAGGGAATAGCAGATTAGTCATCTTCCCAAATACTCTATCATGAATATTATGCTAGAGAATATATGCAAAATAAATAGAATATACAGCCATCAAACTAGAAACCAGGGTTGATCCCTCCCATGTCAATGTATTTTTTGAAGTTGTGGAGAATAGTCGATATCGGATTAGCAACCACCAAAACTTGGCATCAAATATTAACTGGCCCTTCTTGATCATACCATGACCCTCGATCCATGGGGTCTTATCACCCATAGGTGAAATATAACTAGAAATCTACCTAGCTATCTCAACCTTCTTGTGTATATGCTCAGCTTCTAACATAATATGTCGATCTCGTGTGACTCTTAGTTTGTAGTTACTTATTATTGTAATGCAGGAGACATATAATTGGACCAAAAATGACCCACTGGATAGTTTCTACTAAAATATAACCTCTAACCACTCTCAAAAGTCTGTGATAAAGTTGTGGTTGCTTCATGTGTCTCATTGGGCCTAAAATCTATGCATCAAAATAACTACTATAGCATGGTACGAATCATCAAACTCACATACCATAGTGGGATATAAGAATCGAGTGGTCTGGTTATACAGTCTAGTTATACAGTCACACCACCGGTAACCCATCTAAGTAGTGTAATTAGGTACTCCTCCACCGGACTGCTGGGATCGAGGGACTCATCCCATCTCTTCGATGTCTCTTGTCTTTTTTTTCTTAGAAGATTTTGGTGTAATATGTACCTAAAAAACTAGCCGTTAGTTTCTAACAAAAATGAGTGATTGGAAAAGTTTGAAGAAAAACTCAAAATTCAAAAGTTTGAATTTTCCTCAATTTTCACACCCCTATAACCTATTTGAAATCCCAACAAGTCCAATGTGCACACACTTACTAGGATTCATGATTTTCAAAGTAAACTAAACATTCTTAAACTGTGGTATTACTCTACTCATTCAAGTTCAACTTTCAGTTAGGGCCTAACCTTAAATTTTAGTTCAAATAAGGCCCTCCATCGAGATTACGTGATACTTCAAGGCTCCTACATATAAACATAATAGATTCTATATATTTTGCATGGGAATACATGTATCAACTTGTTTAATCAATTAATAAATTAATACATAACTATTAGGAGCCAAAAAAGTTACCTCTTTTTTGAAAATCTAAATGTGAAAAATGAAGAAATCAAGCAAACCCAAAGTTGGAACATGTTTATAGTGTGTTGGGACAAGTTGGTATCTCAAACAAGTTTCAATTTAGCCTTTACTTAAGTGTAGGGTTAGATTTTGATTTAAGAGGGAAGTTTGAATTTAAACAGAAAAATAAAGTTTTGAGGATTTGAAAGAGTTAGAATGGGGTAAAATATGTTTAAAATAAGAATGGGGGATATTTTAGGTCTTAAATTTGTGTTGGCAGGCCCAAATTTTTAATTAAAATTTGGGCCCACAAGTGACCTAGTTGTGGAAGCTACATCTGCCTAACACATGCAGCCAGGCATGGGGCGCATGTGCCACGTGCGGCCAGCATATCCAGGGCCAAAATATTTAGCCCGCTTTACAGTAGTCCAAACTTGGAATTTTTGTATTTTCCCAACTACTTCTGTTCCCAAAACTTAAGTTTATGGTCCCAAAAGTATAAATATGTACCAAATTCCATAGGTTTCCATTCTCGTCCTCAAAAAGCATTTTTGCAATTATTTCTCAACTTACCCGGCCCGGGTGGGACTTGTGACCATGATGGGTTGGTCACACAGTTCCCTTACCTGGATATTTATGAATGTAGCAATCATACCATGTTCTAGATAAGGTTATAAGCTAACAACCTACAAAATAAAAAAATAAAAATTGAACACTAAAATAGTGGTTGGGTTGCGTCCCACTCAACACTTGATTAAGAATCGTGGCGCAATGCGGGTATCTTGATTACTCAAAATTCATCAAGGTACCTATATGAGTACCCTCCAGGGTTATCAATACAACCAATCACCGAGACCACCCTTATGTCGGTAGGCTGCTTCATTGATTTTTGGATGTTGAATGTGGCTTCCTTACCGTTGACTCTAAATTTTAGCTCTCCTTTTTCTATATCAATCATCGCTCTAACTGTGGACATAAATGGTCTTCCCAAAATGATGGGAATCTTAGTGTCAACCTCAAAGTCCAAAATGACAAATTCAGCCAAAAAGATAAAGTTGTCAACTCTCACAATCATATCAAATGAAATTCCTGCATATGTCTTCACTATGCGGTCAGCTATCAATAGTTGCAATGAAGCAGTTCAGGAGGATTCAAGCCCAATTGCATGAATACGACCAGCGGCATCAAATTTAAGTTGGATCCTAAGTCACATAAGGCTCTAGTAAACTGGATGTCCTAATAGTGCATGGTATAGTGAATGCTCAAGGATCACCTTTTTTGGGGCCAAGGACCTAATGGTATCTGCACTACAATAGTGTAAACCTTCAACATCCTCAATCATAGCTCTTTTCTTCTTTGTGATCAATTGCTTCATAAATCTGGCATGTCTAGGCATCTGCTACATCTCCTCGAGAAGAGGAATATTCAAGATCTATTATTTCAATAAATCACTTGAATTTTACTTTCTCTCTTTTTTGGTCCAATTGTTGTGGAAAAGTAATGATGGTCTTGGAATTTGTCTTATTTCCTGCTCAACAACCGAACCCTTACCTCTTTCCTTAGAAACTACATTATCACCATCTGTTTTCTTTTCTGACTCCCCAATAGGTATCTCATTAATAGGAGCCTCATTATTCCTTGGGATTGTTTTAGTAGGTAAAAGGGTATCCATAGTAGTAATACCACTCCTTGTGGTGATGGCAAGAAAATGACCATCATTTTTTAGATGTTGCACAGTGTTGCTCGAAAAGGTCCCTGGCTGCCTCTGATTTAGAGTTGCTGACAGTTACCCGAACTGGTGCTCCAACTGCTTGATAGCAGTTGCATAAGACTCAACCTTTTGGTTCAACCCTAAAATGTCGGCCTTAATCTCCTCAAGGTTGATCTTTTGATTCTCTCACTCCCTTACAAGCTTAGTCAGCATCTCCTCCATTTTTAATTCTGCATCTCGTCTGCCTAGTAGAATATGCCAATCTTACTTTTCTTTGTAATCATGTTTCTTTCTCCAGTCACAATCTAACTTCATACTACGGTATTTGTATCTATCATAGTAGTTCCAACCTTAGTTTCCTATCTCTTGGGCTCGGAAATCTTCCAATTGATGATCCAGATAGTTTGACTCCTCCTGTAATTCTGACTTATAAGCTTTGGAAGCCGACTCCTGTGCTCCTACGACATTTACTTTCTCAGATAATATTGCTACAAACTGCTTTGCTAGTATCCTAAGATAAGTTATCAGCAGTGCAATCTCTTATGCTACTGAATCATCAACTACCTTTTAGTCGTAGTAGGCACCAATAGCATATGTGCCAGATCCTCTCTCAGCCTCCCAAGTTTTCCACCCTCAGTTAGTGAGTGAGATCTAGTCAAGCATGTCCAAAGCTATCTTCCAGCGTAGTCTCATAAAAGCTCCTCCAGTTATGGTATTTGTCATGTCTATGGAGCAGATGGTCAAGGCTCTATAGAATATATTTAATAAGCTAGTCCCTAACATCTGATGGTTGGGCATAATACTCAGCTTCTTCTTGTACCTGAACCATGACTCACACGAAGATTTTAACTACAGCTGCCTAAGATTATAGATCTTATCCTTGAGCTGCAACATCCTGGATAAAGAAAAGAATTGGTTCAATAATTGCCTACACAACTCTTCTTATATAGTGATAGATTTTGTTGGCAGTTCCCTAGCGATAAGATGCTTCTCTAGTAAGCGATAAGGGGAACAACATCATTCTAAGTGCCTATTAATCTACCCCAGGTATGGTATATGAAGTGTTGATCCCTATAAAATTTTCCAGATGCATTTTTGCATCATTAGTAGGCAACCCCGCAAACATACCCTACAATTATAAGAGTTGGATCATGGCACTTGAGATATTAAACATGGCATCAGGGGCTTAAAAAAGAGGGATAATAGATCCAGTCTCTATCAGTTCAACGTATCCCAGATCTTATTCATCATTTATATATGTCTGCACATACTGATATATTAGGATCACTTGAACACGGGCACCTCTTTCTCTATTTTAATTTCAATCGAGTGCTGTATAACTATCTACTTCTTGTCTTTACTCAGCTTGCTCTGCCTTCTTATCTGTCCCTTGAGCTTCTTTAAATATCCTTTTCTCATTTTTATATTGAGCTAAAATCTCACCAGTCTATCAATCAACAATATCTTGTACTCCTTCGGGAGGATGGGGTGGTACAACGTTACGAACCCCTTCAAAATATCATCTCTTTTCTGTTACATCATCCTACCAGGTATTTGAAGGATCCTCTATGGATTTGAATTCACTAGGAGTAAGGGATTGCCTCTACTCTATCTGTTAGGCATACATCGGCATATGCCCAGCTAAGAACAAAAACAAAATAAAAACCCAAATACTACAACAACATTAATTCACAAATCAACATCGTATTCCCCTACAATGGCACCAAAATTTGGTGACGTCCAAGCTACACCTCTACTCTAAAGATGATATGATCGCTACCAAATATAAGAACCCAACAGAGGTTTGGGTCAAATCCTAAGGGAATACATGGAATCGTGGCTCTCAACTGTTGTGCTCAACGGGCAAAACTAGAAAAGTAAATGAGGGGTTTTGAGTAGCAATATCAAACTAGTAGGAAAAATCAATTTCAATTGTAATCAGTTATGCGTGAGCTTCTCAACTCTTTGGTCTTAGTGTGCTTTGTTGAACCAACCCGATATCTTGCATGTAGAATCGATAAGTTATATACCTTCTACAATCTTTTGGACAAATAGAAGGATTTCACCCTTTACCTTTTGAGTCTCAAGATGTCACCTTACTAACCCTTATCTTGATCCCAGTTAACTATTACCTTTTGAATCTCTATTTATTAGATGAAATCTAACCATCTTACGTAGATAAAACCAAGTAGCGTGGATCGACAGTTAAATTGTAAACTATCGTTGCCATTATCTTTTCCTAGTAACTACTCCTCTTTTGGAGTAAGTAGCAATAATCTAGGCGGGATCCAAATGTGTGAACCCATTAAGAAAACTATTAAAGTGAATATAATACAATGCATGGATGGGTATCGGTTAAGAACAACAATAGCACTTTCACTACTTCGTCAATCCGTCAAGGTTTCCACAACCCCGGCTAAGGGTTTTTGGTGCTCATGCTTGTGAAGTAATCAACAACATTCATGATTGAAAGAACCAGATGAAATCACAATAATCACAAGTAAAAATCCAAAACTGTAACTGAAATAATCAACCAAAATCAATACAAGAGAATTCCAAGACTAAAATCAAATCTTAGAATCAAAATATGTTTATAAGTATCAAGAGTGTGTCACTTCTACTAAAAAACACATAAAGGGAATTTATTATACATGAGAAAACCCTAAAAACAAAGCCCTACTGAGATAGGAGAAAAAAGAGCCAGTGGCTACATGTGGTCTCTACATGCACCCTGGCCCTGGGTGCATATGGTAATGCGGCATGCAGGCTGGGTGCATGTAGAGACTGCATGTGCCCGAACAAAAATTTTCTGTAGGTTAGATCATGGGATTTTGGACTTCTAACACATGCTTTACCCACATGCTGTCCACATGTGCTACATATGGTCCGCATATTGACTTAGCATATGTCGAAAGTTATTTTTTTTAGCTCTACTTCAGTTCCACCACATGTTTTGGTCACGAACAATCCAAAAAATGTCCTAAAATCCATAAATGCTCCCATAAGTAGCCAAAATCATCTTTTAATCTTTTTCTCAAAGTGAGAATCCAATACATGACTTCCTACAAAACATACTCAAAACGCATCATATCTTACTAAACAACCTCAAAAACTTGCATAATTTCATAGTTTTAAGCAACGAAAATGCTATAATTCTATAGTACATCTGATCTTGAATTCTGACACTTACCTTAGCCACTTATAGTCAGCAAGTACTACATATGGTCCGTAAGTGGACCCAGGTAAGTGCCAGAGTCTTCAATTTCCTACAACCAAGGCTCTGGGCTTTAAGTTCTGGTACATTCTTTGGTCACAAACTCCCGATAAGTGCCACATATGCCCAAAAATGCTAAAGGAAGTAACCAAAAACCTTATTTTTCATCTTTTTCTTGAACTCAGCATCCAAAACCTAATTTTATATAAAACATACCTAAAACACATCATGTCTAACAAAACAACATAAGAATTATGTATATTTTTATAGTTTTAAGCAACAAAAGTGCTATAAATTCATAGCTCATCAACACTCTCAACTTAAAACATTGCATGTACTCAGTCAAGAAAAACAAAATACGTTTAACTAGGAGAATCTAAGACATCCAAGGTAGGCAGTCAATATTTCAATTTCAAACCCATTGTCCCCTCCTATGTCACAAGTAAAAACCAATTGTGTGTATACATGAGGCACAATAGCATGATACAAAGGAATGAAGTTATGGAAATTACATTAGCAACAAAATACCATGCATATATACAAGTTACACTTGCCCAAATAAGTATGCAACTAGAAATAAACCCATGTGCCCTCGCATCAAATAAGTCCCACTTTACTCATATGGAATAATGCATGTCAATGTAGGGATGGTCAAGAGACACTCACTCTCAGAAGATAAGTTCCAACCAATGCATGTCAAATAACATAAGCTTTCCATATTTTCTATACCTAGGCTTTCAAACAGTCAAGTTAGGATCACTATAGGACTTTCTTCGCCTGTAACATAGGCTTGAGATATTGGTATAGTACATATGGATACAAGTGACTGAACCTCCTTCGCAATACACTAATTTTGGGTTCTCACTTGTTAATCATTTTTTACTTTACTTCCTCCTTTATTTCTCCCTTTTTATTTTAAACCACATTCAGGTTGGGTCTGGTTTTCTTATTTCTCCCTGGTTAATCTCATTTTTCATCTTTTTCTTGAACTTAGCATCCAAAACCTAATTTTTTGCAAAATATACCAAAAACACATCATATCTAACAAAAAAATCTAACAATCATGCATATTTTCATAGTTTTAAGCATCAAAAGTTCTATAAATTCATAGCAAATCAACTAAATGAGTTTATAAATCAAATTTGAGTCAAATCAGAGCTGATTTGAGTGTTTTATCCTTGTTGAAAGCTTGGGTTGAAGAAGTTTGAAGTGAATTGAAAATATAAAGTTGGGTGATAAATTTGAGCAAAATAATATTTGGAATGAGTTTAGAATGTTTAAAATTATCTAGGTTTGAAACTTTAACTCATTTTAAGCTAATGAAAAAAAATAAAAAAGTAAGTGTTCTTAAAGAGATTGTTATCTTCATCTTAAAATATCATCCAAAAGTAGTTGTTTGATCCAAAAATAAGGAAGAAAATAATATTGAAAATTTTTTGTACAAAATCATCTCAGAAGGATTCAAAGGATATCCCAAAAGAAAGTGCAAAGAGGACCACAAGAAGGGTGTTTTTGGCCATTTAGCAAGAAAGGGGCAGCCAACTTGCCTTGGACCTGTGCCCAACCTGCTTTACAGCTGCTCCTAAGATACTACAGTATGTCAAGGAAGTATCTAAGATACTAAACTACACCTAATATATGTTGGACATGTACCCAAAGTGCTCCAGCATATCAAGGCATCCCTCTCATGCGCTGGACATGCCTTTGAGGTGCGCCCAAGGTGTGTAACACATCTCCAATGCATCTCAAGCCTACTCAACATTTCAAGTTCCAAATGCACTCTAACACTCCTAAAATCCAATTTGCTTAAGTTTGATTCCTTAGTTTCACTTCTTGAGTCCTAAATTCAACTCTTGATTCTTAAACTATCGACAACTAGTAATTCACCTACTAAGTTGGTTGATTAGTTCTTGAGTCTGAATTCTTTCATTGTCATATTTCTTTTGAGTTTTCTAGTTTTTATTTTTTTGTAAATTTTTGATTCAAGTCCGTAAGTAGTTCTTATTAATTTGAGTTGTTCAAACAAAAATCACCTCAGATTGACATCTTACGAACCACCGGAGTATAAGCAACTTTAAACATTCTCCACACCAATTGTGAGGACTACAAAGGTGAGACTCTTAGGAGAGTTTGTGAGGAGATTTTACTACTAATATTGTTTGTTCATTTTGAAGGTACAAGGAGTTATAAGGAAGTATATCTTTGGAAGCCTAGAATAATTATGACTATGACATAGGAAACTCTGATTGTCATGAAGAAAGTTATAGCTATGATGAAGATGGAGATTATGGAAGCTATGAATATATCCATGATTAAGATTTGTGTGAAAGTGAGGGCTACTATTCTAAAGGATAATGTGAGATGAATGATGACCCTAGTTCTTACAGAGAATATGGAGATAATGAAGAGCCTTGTGATGGTTCTTATAAGGAACATGGGTCATATGAGGAGGTATAATCAGAGTCATGATCTTCATACCCAATATAACTTCAAAGAAGAGCAGGATCTCAAAGTTTATCTTGATTAGGAATGAAAATATAAAAGGATCTTCAAGGATTATGATATGAGCAAAGTAGAACAGACTATAATATTTCCTTAAATACATTCAAGGTGCAGCATCGAGATGGTAAAAACTTTAAAGAAATCTCGATGAAATATTGAGTGAATTGAAAAAGTTCATGAGGTCTATATTTGTACCAAAAGGGTATACGAAGCTTTACAACTTTGATCCAAGAGGATAAATACGCGCAAGAAGGGAGGATATGAATTATTATCCTTTATGATTGGTGTTATTTAAATTACATCACTCTTTCTATGGTTTACTATCTAGGGATACCTCGAGCGTCCTTATGCATCCCATACTTCTTGGAAAGCTATATGGTTCTTGAGAGAGTGAATGTTTTCTTCACCCGAGATAGGTACTGTGAGGAGGTTTGGTGTGATATCTTCCCCTTTGAATTTGGTCACTTATGCTTGGGTGCCAATTGGTTTGTACAACATACAGTTCCAAATGAGCAAAATTAGACTAAAGTTATGATATACCAATGGGAAAATCATCTTTTTACACCTATCCTTACCAAATCTCAAGGAAATGTGACCACTTAGTCCAAATCTAATAAAAATAAGAGACAAAAGATTAAGACGAGTAAGAGAGTACAAGGTGGCAATCCATCAGAGTAAAAAGGAGAGGTTAAGAGAAGTGAAGTAAATGGGTTACCACCAACCCAATCTAACTTTGTTTATCCTTTTCTTAGTAAGGACATGTATGTAGGTACAAGCAAGGAAAGCGGAGAGAACAATCACCAAAATGGGAGATTCTCTTTGAATTGATGAGGGAAGTCATAGATGTTTCCAAATCTTGTAAAGTACCTTCACCCTAATGCAAATAGAATATTCTCAAGAACTTCAAGGTAATATAGCTATCTCTAGAACTTTGGTAATGTGAATGATGATTGTGTGGCTAGTAGCCAATTGAGTATAATTAATAGCTTACCTATATGTGAGTCTTATGATTATTTGCCTCTTATTGATGATGTGCATGCTGAGTGTGTGGATACACTAATTGATCCTATTTATGACTGAATTAACTCTTCTTGTAGGATCAATTTGAATTCACCTAGTATTGAATCCAATGTGATGATTGATGGTAAATTATCTTGTGAAAAATATGTTGATCAACTTGAATGTGAAACTAGTCCACCACTTGAGGATGTTTTTGATATGATGAATAATAGTCAAGTGAGTGATGATGTTAAAAATATTGGTCAATTAAAGACGAGTGATCCTTTGAGCATGTCTCTTAGTGAAGATCCTATTGTTTGTTTTGCTCATAAGGATGATTATATGTTTGAAACTTCTTGGAGGCTTGATAGTTATATTCTTGAGAGTAAACTTATATTTTCTAATTCTTCTTTAAGGATTGATCATTCTCTCTTTAAGTACAATATCTTATTAAAATGATGAAATCACTCTGAGTGAATTACCTAGTGGTGTGGGTAATATTGATGATGTAGATCATATTAAGGGCTATATTTTATATAACAACACACTATTGTGATATAATATTCCTCCTAAATATGGAAATCTCTTCTTGAAAGATGAGAGTACTCTTAATGAAAAGGAATGTGAGGATTAAAAGGTGATCTTTATGTAACAAATTCCTACTCTTCTTTGAGTGTTTCAATTATTGAATATACCCTTGATAATGTTTTTAGGTATCATAGTAAGCATGTTCGTGAGTACACCTTAGATGAAATCAATTTGTATGATACCTTTCTTTACTTTTTTTTTTTAAAATGTTTATGTTATTGTAGAGAGTGTGCCCCTTTTTTTTGGTGATACCTTCGGGGAAAAAGAGTAATATAAACCCTTTTACTATGGCCATATATCTATTTTGACCCCAGTGAAAAATTTGGATGTGATGATTATTATACACTTGACTTAGTGCTTGGTCAAGATGACAAGCAAAGTTTGAATGGGGATATTGGTATCCTTCCCTATGATAAAAAGTCTTGCTTGGGGATTCATAATCCACTTGATGGATCCATATTGTGTAAGGAAATATCACCAATAAAGATGAGAGATCTGTAAAGAAGGAGAGCAATGAAAAGATCCCAAAGAGTTCACCATGGTGTTTTCACATTCTTGACTAAGATTTCATTAATTGTAGATTAAAGAGTGAGTTTTCTCTTGAAATAACTCTTGTTGAACTCCATTTATGTGATACCCTTCTTCATCATTTATGTAAAATTAATGACCCCTTTCTTAAAGGTAAGTTGTTTGAAAGACAAAGGTCCTTGGTGCTTAAAAGTTTTGATTTCGTCCATGCATGCATTATGTGCTAAATATTTTGAGCCAAATAGCATTCTTATAGATAATAGCACCTTGGATAATGAATTTGTGCTTGATTCCTTTCTATATTACCTCTTTGCCTATAATAATATCCATGTTAGTCTTGGAATTGTCTTAGTGGGAGGTAGGAAACTAGTTGGTTGGTCCACTTGTTTGAATAATAATATTTTATGTCATTCACATCTTTGACCCCAAAAAAACCTTGCGGATTGTTAAACCATTGGTGGTACTATTTTTATATGGTATCTTGAAGATATAATGAAGCAATTGTGTCTTATGGCTCCTAAGATGAATGTAGTCTTACCTTCTTGTCTTGTTGATGCCATTATGACTTTTGTGGTTTTCTTATCTCTTGATAATTGTCATAGTCAACCCGGTTGTAACTTTTTAATAAGTTTGTCATGATTAACTCAAAGGATCCTTGGTTATATCTTAAGTATGTGCAACCTTGACATGATTCTATGTTTATTTACGCTAACCCTAACCCTTTTGCTATAAGGATATTCTATTTGTCTATCCTTCCTTTAGTTTTGCAGGGTTTGGATTCAAGATTGAATCTTTTTCAAAAAGGGGAGGATGATACAAGTTAAATTGCCAACGAGCCTTTGGATAGGATACTTATGATGCTTGAGGTGCTTTACGACTCCTTAGTGTTGTTAAAAGATATCACGTGGATGAAGATTAGCATTGATGAGGGTCAAAGAACTTTTAAGAGGTTGAAGGAGTGCAAGATGTGGCTAAAAGGCCCCTTGGAAGGAACATGAGCCAAAGGCGCTTCGAATTTGCCTTGATCTAATCTAGGATTTTGAGAGTTGGTCAAAACAGCTCCTAGTGGACCTTTTCTTTCCATTGGGTCACATTTGGGCCCTAAATGTGTAATAATTAGCTTAAACTATAAATACTAGAAATCTAGCTTATTGTCTTAGTTTATTTTTTATGATGAATGTATGAAAACTCTTGAGAGAGTGATTGAGATATTGGAAAAGATTTTGTTGAATCTTGTTTAGAAATGGTGGTTGTACGGACATCTTGATTCTCTTGCGGTCAACGTAAGATAATGGTGCTTGTTGATAGATGAATTAGGGATTTTAGAGTTTAATATACTATTTAGTTCTTAATTCTCTTATCTTGTTTGTGTCTATCTATCTATCCTTATCTCTATCCTTTTATGTTTTTGGTTTCCATTTTTTTCAATTTCATTATTTATTTAGTTGTTGTTTCATTCTTAGCCTTCGTAGTTTGATTTTTATATCAGTAATCCATACCACTACCTCAGGTGAAATAGAGAGTCTTATTAGAATATTTATATGCAAATGGAAATACACCTTGGACATAATTTTTGAGGATGGAGTTTTGTGAGCCCTGATAATTAACACTCCCTTAGAGAAAAATCATAAGTTGGTGTTGATCAAGGTATCAAACCTTGCGGATCTAGAGAATCTAATCAATCTACTTATATATCTAATTTTCATCCAACACGAGATTCTATATTGTGTGCATATATTATCTTAATTCATGTAGTAATCGAAGGAGGTAAATTAGAATGCATCTCTATGGGTGTTGTTTAAAGAAAGACACTGGAAAAGAAATAGTGATGTATGTAGAAAGATTATAAACTCCTATTGTACAAATGGAGTGATTTGCAGTGGGAGTTTCCTACTAACATGAATATATCTTATCAAGTGGTTTGTTATACTTTAAAACTCAGTCATATCTTATAAGACTAAAAACCAACTTGTTGTTTCTTGCTCTTCAGTAGAAACAGAGTATTGATTGATAGCAATAACCGTTTGTGAATAGAAATGGTTAAAAGATGTCTTGAAGAGTGTGGACATGAATCATGGATATCCGATGAATATGCCTGTGGTAGTCAAGTGACATTTTATATTATTCGGAATTCATTTTTGATTGATGAACTAAACACATTGAAGTGAATTATCGTTATATATTTATAGATGAGGAAATCGTATTGTTAATGTAAACAGAGAAAACTCTCTTAAAATGTTCTTTTTGTCTATATGTTTTCTAGTCTTCAGTTTTACTTACATAGCTTTCAAGTTTCACAAAAGAGTGAAAGAGGTGTAAAATTAATACTATCACTAGGGGTGTAAATAGGTTGGTTTGGTTTAATTTTTCGTTAAAAAATTACTAAATCAGTTATGCCGGTTGATCAAATCAAATCAATATAAAATCAATTTTTTTAGATATTCTCAAATTTTGTATGATTACACTATTAATAAAGGTGTGATTGAATTATAAAGGCTTCAAAAAAATAGAAAATTTAAATAATCAAGAAACTACTAATAAATTATAAAGCAATATACTAAAAAATTCAACGCATACAAAGCAATACTAGTGCGTTAACAACTAGGCCAACAAACATTATAGGATGAATATTATATAAAAACTTCTCAAACGATATCTTGTTTAGTTCTACTGAACTTTAAGGTTTGATTTTAAAACCCTTAGCTATCTTGGTGTTAAGTCTGCGATTTATTATGTATCTCTTGTTTGCAGACATGCCTTATCAAATCTTTTGTCTTTGTTCATGAGAAACAAGTATCCAAAACACATGCATGCGTGTTCATGAGTTGACAGAACCTAAATAGTATCGTCTCTTGGGAAAGAGTTATTATAAAATAATTAATTTTGGGATTAGTTATTTCAGGATTAGTTATGCCACCATGTATATGTAATAATTATTCCATCATTATGACGTAAATTGTGAAATAATAATTCTGGTACTAGCTAATACCTCCAACTAAATATGAAATACACTAATCCTTCATTTTATTTCGAGACTATTTGTTCATTACACATCATACCAAATGACCCCTTAATATTTGATGACACGTCCGTTCGTTGTTATTATTCTATATATGACAAAGGATAATTTCAATATTTGTGGTTGTTATCAAGAAAAATTATTCTAAGAATATACTATCAATTTAAAAATATTATTGTCAATTTAAACAAAAAAAACTTGTGCATTGTTGGATTATGTTGCAGCTTGAAAAAATGAACAGAAATGTCTAATGGCAAAATAATCAAAAAACTTTCTCTAAATATCAATTGGATCCTCTTTCATATGATGTAATCTTTCAGATGGTGGGCCCACTTTTTACCGGAGTAGTGTAAATATCTATATTTTTTTTTATGGGATAAAAAAATAATTATGCATTTTGTTCCAAATTTTATGCATGTTTAAATAGTTTTGTAACTTTAATATAATTAAGTAATTTTTAGAAAATTATAATTGATATTAATTATAATTAAATTTAAAAGTAAGAAATGTCATATATTTATTGTTAATTTATCTTTATATTAAAAATAAAATTTTATTTTTATTTATTTCAGAAAATTAAGAAAAAAATATTTTTTTCTAACATTAACCTTGTGATTAAGTTACTATATCAAATACTAAATATCAAATTTAGATTTTTTAAAACATATTAATAAAATTAACTTAGTAAAATAAATTTATAATAAATATTTTAAGACTCGTGTTAAATCAATATGGACCAAATAAGAAAATTGAAAATATATTTATTCAGTCAGCACAAATTTCTAATAAGATTTTACCTTCATAGTAAATAAACATAATTTACTATTATGTTAGAAGAAATTTTATCAAGCATGTAGTAATAAAATTTATCAATACTAAAAAGATACAGACTTATGATGTGTTTAATTTTTTTAAGAAAAATAATTAAGATGACGTTATCAAAGAAAACAGCAAAAGCACAAAAATACATGATTTTTCATTTAGATTTATGTCATGTACTTTCTTCAAAAATAAACTTATTTCATTTATATGGTTTATTTTGACAAAATATTGACATATATATTTTTTCACTTTTTCATATATATGCTAAATAATTTTATTTGAAAAGAAAGTTATGTATTAACATATTTGAGGTCATAATTGCGGCAGTGGTATGGATTGCATACACTTTGCCTCTCCATACTTCACTTTGTGAAATTATACGGGGTATGTTATTGTTATAGTCCATAACTATAAATTTTAAGATACAAGATCTTAGTAAAATAAAATATTTAAAATTTAATTATTTTTAAATATAAATAATAAATTTATAAAAATTAAAAAAAATCTATAAAATTAAATAAAAAATAATAAGTTGACTTTTTTACTCTTGGGAGAGAATCAATGGTCGAAATATCTTCTCCTTACTGTAATCCTTTGATAGGTCATAATTAATTAAAACATCAATAAACTATGCATTTATTGAACTAAAATTAGACTATATATTTTTATCCTAATATTTGTTATTTTGAAAAAAAGGAATTATTTCATGCATTTTATTTTATTTAACCTTTGTTGACTTGACACACCCTTAAGAGAACTTTAATTAGGAGTATATCTTATTGAATTAACTTTATTAAAATGCTTAAAAACTCTAAATTTGATTATTGTTAATTTATATAATCATTAAATACTAAAGGTAGAAGATAAAAAAATATAACAAATTTCTTAATTTTGAATATTAGACAAATATATTGTAACAACCATTTTTAATTTGGAAATCAAGTAAAATGGAACAAAGAAATTAATATGATTATTTTTTATAATAGTGAACTCGTGCTAGCACGGGCATTCCTCTCTAGTTAATATTTAAAAACTTTTGATTCCTTATGTAATACCCTAGGTTCTCGACTCTAAATTTTCCTTGTGATTTGAGCTCACTGTCCACATGACGACTCAGGTAATGAGTCATAGTCATTCTATACGAGCCGTGCGGTGTCTATCGTAGTCCAACCAGTGAGGATTACCTATGTTTCTATCTTAATTACGACTAAAGAACCTACGACTCATAAGGTCAGGTCACGAGTCGCAGGGTGTGACTCGTGACCATAACAGTATGGTTTCCCAAGTCATTATCCGACCCGTTAGGACTATGGGTTATTCTCCTGCACTTCTATTAAAGGGTACTTTGGTTATTTTGCTTTCTTTACACTTTAGACCCATGACCATAAAACACTCTAAGGGTCTCTTTCTTATTATTTTACCAATTCAGATACACTCTCGTCTCTTTCAAATTCCCCAATCAGGAACAAGATAAGGTTCTAAAGGGGTTGGTCATCTAAGCTTTAATTTGTGGTTTTTCCTTCAAACTTCTTGGTGTCTTGGGCATATATCTCTTTCCTAACATGGTCTTATGTAAAAGCATGTGATTAATCATAGTTTATGTGAATTTAATTATGCATTTTGAATGGTAGGTTGAGGGTTTTGTATGATTACTACTTAGTTGATTTCCCATGGTTTTAGAACTGTTATTCATGCTTTATCTCATAGTATATGGATTAAATATATGCATGGTTATGGTGGATGGGAAGGGGGTCGTGGCATTCCCCCAAATTAATGAATTTTTGTATTGAAATTGGTACTCATCTTAACCCACTCTGTAAATTCATTTTAGAACATAAAAATAGGCATGATGATACGACTTGAACTAGGGCCTTGTCGCAATGGGCAACCCCAAGTCTAATTAGGATCGGAAACTGCCCTCATTACCCAACCCAACCACCAAACGCATACCTTGAGTCGGCTAAAGTCTGAACATATAACAAGATAGCATATCCAACTATGTGGTGACTCTGGGATAAGTCTATATCCGATACCAACCCCACCAAGTTCAACCACCTGATAACCTACCAAACCAATGCAGAAACCATAAATCAATACCATAATAATAAGCCAATATATGTATGTATATATATATATATATATATATATACAAAAACAATACTTACCATACCCAATTCCACAGTTGTCCATACGAATCCCTTCGACCAACCAAAGAGTACCTAGTCAGGACATGCCCCCGACCATAAACAAAAACCAAAGTGTATTAAAGACGAGAATATGTAAAGTAAACCATGATATAAAATGGATGTCTTCCAAAATATGGAAGTTCGCCACTTCAATCCAATATTGACTGTCTCCAAATCCGATCACTAAGCAGGAGAAGTAGAATGGTCAGTTCCTGCAAATTATGGGGATACAGCCGCCCGAAGATGGGTTAGTGGGTGAACACTAGCATGCACTCAGGATAAGGAGAAGATAATTCCATTTACAAAGCCAAGTAAAACCACCCATAATGCATAAACCATATATATATATATAACCATGTTGGGTAACAAAACCGGGTTTAGTATGCCTTTAAAACCTTTACTTGCGTTGTGTAGCTTTGTCGTCCTAAACCACCCACGGGCTATATGGGTTCAGCTCCTCCTGCTGAAAGGGCCACAGTGTGTGTAGCTGCACTACCAGAGAAAAAAACCTGGGATGACAAGTACATCCCCCAAATATAAAGTGTGACATCATGCACACAGTTACTAAAACCAAACCTCACATCGGCAACTATGAGTTTCCAGTTTTGGTCCCTCCGAAACCTCCACCTTCCACGGCTTTGCTACATATCCTGCCATTATTCCTCAATTAAAACCATTACCAAGCAACCAATCAATCCATTTACCATTTATTAACCAAGGCTATGTAGTGGAGGTATCATCATACCGACCATACTTGTAAGTACTATACATAGCCAACCATATATAGATTTAAGGGGACTTTCAAGTACCCTTTTGTTTACCATATTAAACCACTTGGGGGATTCCATGTACCCTACAAGCATAACCATTTTCATAGCCACCAAGGCTTTATCATTTAATCCTCCCAAACCATGTACACCATTTCTACCATTTAAAACTATTTCTAAATCATTTTAGACCATGCCAAATATTTATATCATTAAAACCAAGAAAAACCATTCAAATCCATTTCAGGTTCCATTACTAAATCAAACCATGCAAAAGTTCCAATAAAAGTTCAACAATAGAGTGAAAACATTCTTTGAGGTATTTTATCAAATATGTTGAGGGAATACCTTTAACAAGACCAAAACCAAGGCATAAATCACCATAATTAGGGTTTCTCAAGACCCATTTGTTAAATTATAACCAACCAATAACCATATATGCAAACCATTACTAAAAACCTGTAAAAACATAATTTAAACCAATACTAAACAATATGCATCAAGACCCTCAACATATATTTCGAAAACCACCATTCATGATCCATAAATCAATGTTTAAAACATAATACACATGCCTTTAGTTGAAACTAATAATAAGGGAAGAAGTGCATGCCTTATACATGAAGATTCATGAAAGAAATCTTAACCTTCTAGCTCTTTAAAGAACACATGAAGAAACCTTAGCCTCTAATCTTCAAATGTGAGTTTGAGAGAGTATTTGAAGTGTTTTAATCCTTTAACAAGTGTTTTGGAAAGACACCAAGGTTTATATAACGTGAGGACATAGGGGTTTTGAAATAGGAAATATCCGGACATAGAGGTTTTGCAAGGGTCAAATTCCCAAGGTGTTATACATGATTTAACCTACCTTTGAACTATTGCATTATCTAAAAGGTTAATGGAACATTAATGGTTTTGAAAAGGCCTTAGTGGCCATATTTTGGTTTAAAATAATTTTATAAGGCCCAGGTGTCCATGGTGTGGTTTTTAAATTGGAACTTGGGGGTCGTAGATTTCCTCATTATGATGGATAATTGGAATAGTATAAATCTAATTACTTTCAAGCATATTGGTATGATGATACCATATGGTGATGCCTTAATGGATGGTTCCTAGGTTAAATAAAAGGGTTTATATGTAAATATTTTAATTAGGCTTAAAGAAGGTTGGGTAGCTTGTCGTGGAAGGTGGAGGTCCCAAAGGGGCCAATACTGGCCAATACTGGAAACCACATTTGTAGACATAGGGACTTTATGATCGTTTGAATAGTTTACACTTATTTATATATATTTTGGATTGGCTGGGTCAAGGCATTCCCTAGACCATCCTTGAATTTTCCTAGTTCATACAACTAACATGCACTGGGACCCTTTCGGCAGAGGGAGCTAAACCCATATAGCTCATAGATGCCTTTAGGATGGTTAGAGCTACACAGTCTATGTTAATGGTTTCAAATCACATATTATACCTTGTTATTTATCCCAATATTATATATATATGTACATATGTATGTATATGAACATATACACTAAGTTTGGACTTAATTTTGAAATGGTATTATTTTATCCCTACCTTGAGTTACTTGCTAGCGCTCACCCTACTAACCGTCCCTGGATGCTACATATTTTCATGATGTAGGTTCCTAAGGATTTTTTTTGTTGGTTTGTGCAGTGTTAGGTTGTGCAATTGTCTATCGAGTTTGCGGTAAGTGATAACGCCTAAAATATACCTCCAATTGAAGGATGAAGTAGTCGTTATCAAATAGTAACCCAACTAGGTTGGAATCGATCCCACAAGAAATAGGCCAAAAATCCTTCTTGAACTTGTTACTACCACCAGGCAGTATCAAAAAGTAAAAGGGGGGATTTGCTGAAATAAAAAAAGGAAAAAAAAATTGTTGTTCTTGGTTGTAAACAATCTAAGACGAATACTAGGCTTGTGTTCCCCCTGGCTTCTCAACTCAGTAGACTTATCATACACTGTCGAACTATTCCAATACCTTGCATGCAAAATTTAATAAGTTATGTACCATCAACAGTCATTTGGATGAGCAGATGGATTTCACCCTTTATATTTTGAGTCTTAGGATGTCACCTTACTAACCCTTATCCTAGATCTAAGTTAATTATTACCTTTTGGGTCTCTAGTTATTAGATGATAGTTAATTATCTTACTTAAATAATACCAGTATCCCGGATCGACCTTTAATCTTTAAATTACTATTGTGATCTTCTTTTCCTAATTACTACTTCTCTTTTAGTGTAAATAGTAATAATCTAGGTGGGATCTTAACACTGGCCACCGCTAAGAGATTAATAAGAATAAAGAAAAATCCAACACATGCAAGAATTTTTATCTTGAATGACTTGCCACTTCCTCTACTTCACAAATCTGCCATGGTTTCCACAACCCTAGCTAAGGGAATTAGCCGCTCATAGTTATGAGATCAATCATGGATTCCACACACAAAATTACAAAATTAATCTCACAGTAATGAAAGAATAAATCCCAAAGTATTAAATTTAATAACAAACCAAGAACAACAATATGGTTGAGAACTTGGCCCCCAAAGGGTCCTCCTTCTCAATCAATCAATATGTGAATGTCAATGTCTGAATAATCTCTAAATTGATTTGATAAACTAAACAAAGCCTAAAAGGTATTTATAGGTTACAAGAAACCCTAGAGTTCAAATCCTAACTAAAATAGGAAAACGTAATTACCCATACATAATAGGACTTAAAAATATCATAGGAGTGCAACTGGAATACATGGAAACCCTAGAAAATAATTTTGAAATGATCCAGAAAAATCACCGTTGGCAGCCATGTACCAAGGCCACTTATGCCCTGTCCTTTGGATCAGGTATTACCTGGGGCTTTTAGGGAGGGTGTAGGTAGTGACCGCAAGAGAAATTCCTGCACTTTAACTCTCGGGATTTCAACCTCCGGCACCTACTTTGCCTATATATGGACCATACGTTCTACTTTTGGTCCGCAAGCTGACTTAGCAAGTGAAAAAGTACTCACCATTAGATATATAATTGAATTATCTTTCCAACAATACCAATTTTGCCTCAATCTGCCGTGAAAGTTTATTGCCAAATTACTTAAGCACTGTCAACTCTCAGGATTTTTGACACTGGCACTTGCAACCAAGTTTCAAATCCTCAACTTCAATAACATTCTTTGGTCACGTATAATCCAGAAAGTATCATGAATACATCAAGTAAGTGTCCAAAAACATCACTTTTCATCTTTTTCTCAAATTTAGCATCTAAAACCTAATATCCTGCAAAACACTCCAAAAACATATCAAATCTAACAAAATATCCTTAAGTACATGCATATTCTCATAGTTTTAAGCATCATAAGTGCTATAATTCTATAGCACATCATTAAGTAGTGAGATAACATCCTCCAGGAAGCTTAGTTATTCCATCAATTTCTTTCCATATTTTAGAATTGAATAGTTCACATTACCATTATCATTTTCATTATCACTGTCGTGGTTGCGGGCATGTACCGACCTAGTTTGATATTGAATTGGCTTAGAGGCTTTTGTGGAAATATGTGGGTTGGATGGTGTTTTTAACTCTTAGAGCTTATTCTTGAGTTATATTAACTATTTTATCTTTATTCTCTATTTGTCTTCTATTTTATTATTATTTAGACTATGTTTGGATTGGATAGGCAATAGGGGTGGACTCTGTCCTACAGCAGTATTAAGATACCCATCACGTCTAGGTTTGGGTTTGAGTACTGATAAGCTTGGTATAAGATCTTAGGCTCAAGGTCATTGGGTCTCCAAAAAGCCATATCGAGTAGAGTCCTTTTTATGGGTGTGTAGTGTGCCACACTTTTAATAGGAACTACAAGACATTTAGGAATATTTCCCTTTCTTGTGTTCTATTTTAAGCTACAGAGTCTAGGGTCAAGGATTTTCTCTAACTCATAGTTTGCGTGCATTTTAGATCATGCCTCCCCAAAGATTTGATATTTATAGAAAATGTGCTGGAACCTCTACCCCACCTAAGGATAATATGGAGGGGACTCATCCTATTTAGGGAGTACAGACCCAACCTAGGGTCCCTGCTAAGTAATTCTTCTCATGAGGTTTCAACTGTCGGGAGGCATAAACTATAACCTTACCCTTCTCCATCAACACACAACTCAAACCAACTCTGAAAGCATCACAATACACCACAAAATCATCGACACCATTAGGCAGGGTCATCACAGTGGATGAAATGAGTCGAGTCTTTGATTCCTGAATACTCTTCTCGCAAGAATCTGACCACTGGAATTTAAACTTCTTTTGGGTTAACCGGGTCAAAAGAGCAGCAATGGAAGATAAACCTTCGATGAAACGATGGTAGTAGCTAGCTAGGCCCAGGAAACTCCTAATATCAGATGGGGAAATAGGTCTAGGCCAACTTTTCACAGCTTCTACCTTTTGAGGATCAACTCGAATACCTTCAGAAGAAATAATATAACCCGAAAAGCAACTAACCGAAGCCAAAATTCACACTTGTTAAATTTAGCAAACAGCCGCTGATTTTTAAGGGTCTGCAAAACAATGCGGAGATGATTTGCATGGTCGTTCTCACTTTGGGAGTACAGAAGAATATCATCTATGAACACAATAATGAACATATCCAGGTATTGTCTGAATTCTCAATTCATGAGGTCCATAAAAGCTGCTGGGGCATTAGTTAATCAGAAGGACATGACCAAGAATTCAAAATGACCATAACGAGTGCGGAAAACTATCTTTGAAATGTCACACTCTCTGACTTTAAGTTGGTGATAACCGGATCTCAAATCTATTTTGAGAAATAACTAGCACCTTGCAGATGATCAAACAAGTTATCAATTCTAGGAAGAGGGTACTTGTTCTTGACTGTGACCTTGTTAAGCTAAAACGATAGTCAATGCACATATGCAATGAACTTTCTTTATTTCGCACGAATAAAACAGGTGAACCCCAGGGCGACATACTGGTCCTTATAAAACCCTTATCAAGAAGATATTTGAGTTGCTCTTTCAACTCCTTATGTTCTGCGGAGGCCATACAATACGGAGAAATAGCAATTGGTCTCTCTAGGCACCTCTGGGAGATCTTCTGAGAAAACATCAGAAAACTCATTAAAAACACTAAGAGATTGAATAGTTGGAGTCTCAGACTTAGTATCTTTAACCCAAACCAAATAATAGATACAACTTTTGGAAATCAACTTCCTTGTTTTAAGATAGGATATGAAATGACTTTTAGAAGATACAGAATTTCTGGATCACTCAAAGACTGGATCATTGGAAAATTAAAACTTGACTACCCGAGTACGACAGTCTATAAACGCATAGTAAGAGTTTAGCCAATCCATACCCAGAATAGTATCAAAATAAACTATGTCTAGCTCAATCAAATTTGTAAACATAACTCTGTTAAGAACAGTGATAGGACACTTCTTATATACTTGCTTGGCAACAACAGATTCACCCACGGGTGTAGAAACTAGGAAAGGCTCGAGGATCGTTTCAGCACTGATTTCAAAATTCATAGCCATTAATGGAGTCACATAAGAAAGACTTGACCTAGGTTCCATCAACACATACACATCAAAATGAAATACACGGAATGTACCAGTAACAATATCTGGTGAATCCTCCTGCTCTTGGCAGGGTGGCATAGCATAAAAGTGATTTTTGCGCTGACCACCTGTAGCTCTAGACGAGGCACCCTAAAGAGGAGTAGGATGAACTACAGGGACTGGAGTACTAACAATCTGATTCTGGAGACGAACATCACGACTCCCTTGTCTAGCATATGGGCAATCCCTAAATTTGTGGCCCAACTTACCGCAACCAAAGCAACCCCTCTGACTGATTAAGCACTCCCTGGGATGGTCTCTACCGCACTTCGCACATGGGAGAGGACAAGGTTTGTTACTTACACTGTCTTAGGACCTGGACACAGAAGGCCTAATACCCTGCTCCTGTCTGATTCTGAATGCATGAGTACTGGCTGATGAAGGCACTGGCACAAGAGAACAACTCTGAAACTGAGATCCCTCTAGAAAATCTAGTCTGACTAAAACCCTGCTGCTCAGATCTAACTCTCTTATTTCCTCTCACTCTCTTTCTCTCTCCTTCACTTTGTCCACTTTAATCTGCTGAGCATGGATCATTAGTATTGAAAGGACTATGTCCCGATTAAACATAACAGATCTACACTCTTTCACAACATAACCAGATACACCAGCGAAGAACTTACTCATACTAGTTCTAGAATCAGCCATCATACCGGCAGCATTTTAGAAAATTGGTTAAACTTATGGCAATACTCCTTAACTATGATGGAGCCCTGTCTCAAGTTCATGAATTCTTCTAGCTTCACTTCCCTCAGCTCATGGGGAAAGAACCTGTCTAAGAAAGCATCTTGGAATAATTGCCAAGTTACGGGAGCATTATTCTCCCCTATAAATTTCCTCTACATCTCCACCCAATCATAAGCAATATCTTTCATTCGATAGGTAGCTAATTCAACACTCTCTTCCTCAGTCACATGCATAATCTGAGTTATTTTGTCACTTTATCTAAATATATTTATGGGTCCTCACCTACTTTTGACCCATAAAACTCAGGTGGATTCATTTGCATAAAGTTATGACCCGGGCTACAGCAGAATTATTCCCTTGCAGAGGTGGAACAGTAGCCTGGGTGTTAGCCTGAGCACTGGCGGTGACCGCCTGGGCTAGCGCTTGGAAAGCTGCCCGAAATTCTGTGTGAGACACCGTCTCACCTAAAGAATCAATGGGTTGAAATTGTTTGATATTTCTACAAACTTTACGAGGAAGAATTGTTTTTCATAAGAAAGCACGATTTAACAGCAGAGAGAAACAGTCATAGGCACGATTGACTCTCAAAAAAAAGAAATAACTTTTCATAATACGTCCTATAAACTCTTGTTCGTAGATGTGGTGCGCTACACACCGATGATCAAGACTCTATGCAACGCGGCTTGTCAGACTCCCTAGGACTCTTCAAACCTTAGGCTTTGATACCAAGCTTGTAACGCCCCAAGAACCTATCTCGAGACGTCACACGATGATTAAGGCCACACATAGTCTTAAGCTAACCCTCTGAGCCTGTCTTTACTCCTCTAATTCACCATGACAATAATGGAGCGGTAATAAGAAAGAATAATCATGCCATGAACATACTGAGATACAAAGTAATACTGTATCGTACAATCAAAATACTAACGTTCTGTACATACTGGTACTCTAGTCTGACAAAGCCTCTACTACATAAGACTAAAGAGCCATTGGGACAGATCCCCAGCTGACTCATACTAAACGAAAAAATAAACAACCATCAATTAGTAGGACAAAAATCATAAACATAGATCCTCGAATCATGAGGACTCACCAACTGCAAGAATGTAGATGAAGGTACTTGTAGAACACTGTCGCGGCTAAGACTGACCACCTGAACCTATATCATGAGAAAATATAAAATACAAAAGAGTATGGGAGTCAGTACTTGGGAATGTACTGAGTATATGGGGGTGGGTGCAATATTTTAAATAATATCATAAGTGTATAAGAAAATCATGCATGCTGACAGTAATAACTCTCTTCGCTTGAATTATTTGAAACATTATTTCCATAAATCATCAGTAATAACACATGCTTCATAAATCTCATAAATCATTCAACTCAACTCAAAATCTTTGACTCTTAACTTAGAGTGACTCGGTAACTCAAGGTATTCAGATCATTATGGGTTTGGGAGTTTCTTATAACCGACATAACTACTTAATGTGAGCCACATAGAGTCTAACGATTTGCCCTCCTAAGTAGAGAATCCCACATTGGCAGGGGTATCGTACTCTTTTCAGGGAGTACAACCTCAATCTCATTATCACAATCTCATACTCAGCATTTGGCCCACAATTATCAACAACAATCCTATGGTGGCACGTAGTTCTGGGAAAATATCAAATTTCTCGCTCGATGCTAAATACTCCTCCCAGACTTAGCTTAGAACGTGTTAGAAAATCCACCTCAATAAATATCAAACTCATAGGTTTATCATGATGACCAAACCAACTGTATATCTCATCGGTAAATCATATATGACTGTGGATTCCTAACTCGACTCAAAATCAAACAATCTTTCTCAACATCAAGTATCCTTGCTTATCAAATCATTCCAAATACCAAAGCTTCAAGAAAACATCATCAGACTCATTCGTGACTTTTAATCTCAAGTATCGATATGTATTCAATAGTCAAATCTCTTATAGAAAAACACAAATCTTGACACTTATCATAAATCACTTAGAAATCATCAATATATATAATGATAATATACAACTCATGGAATATATACTCAATTTAAGAAGCATGATGGTTAAATAACCATAAATATCAAGCTTATTCAATTCAAGTCTCATAAATCATACATGAAGAGATTTGGGTTTAAACCCACCTACAAAATCATGTAAATCAATAATATAAAGTACATCTTTAGGCACAAGAACTAAAGGAGTGTTCTTGTTTAAACCCCACATACCTTAGATTTGATTTTGAGGATATAGAAACTTGCTTGAAACTTTTTCCGCACACTTTTAGACCAAGACCTTGCTGCCTTTGACTTGAGGAACTTAGTTCTTGTAAAACTTGAAGAAATTTATGGGAGATTTCTTGAATTTCTTGGAGATAATTTGATTTTTGGGTTTGGAAGAAACACTAGGTTTCTAGAGAATTCTTAAAAGAAATTTGGAGAGAAATGGAGAGAAATGATCTTATCTTGGAAATGACCAAGATGCCCCTTTGAAAAAAAAGTTGAAATTTGTTGATCGGTGCCTGTGACGGTCGACCTGACGGTCCGTTAGAGGGACTGATGGTCCACCAAGTCGTCCGTCACTCAAACACCAAAACTAAAACGTTCTGCCTCGACATGACGGTTGACCTAATGGTCCGTCAGAAAGGTGATGGTCCACCAAGTCGTCCATCACTTGAGGGCCTAAAATGAGACATTCTGTCTCGGTCTGACGGACACCTTGACAGTCCGTCAACTTTGTAACGGTCCACCACTTTGACCGTCACACGATATCCCAAAAAGGGAGCTACTTCCTTGGCTTGACAAGACACTTGACGGTTCACCAAGTCGACCATCAAACCTGGGCGATCTGATAGCATTCAGTAAAACGGCCATAACTCACTTATTCGATGTCGAATTTCGATGAAATTGGTATCGATGGAAATCTTATTCAATGATCTATATGAAAAAAAGTGGAAATTATAAAAATACAATATGGTTTAAACATCAATCACTTTAGAAGTCATACATATCTATTCAAAAGACAGATTTAGGCTTAAGGAATGATCGGGGTATGACATGGACTCTAAATTTTCCTTATGATTTGAGCTCATTTTCCACACAATGACTCAGGTGATGAGACTTAGTTATCATACACGAGTCGTGTAGTGCCTGTCGTAGTCTAATCAGTGAGGATTACCCATGTTTCTATCTCGATTACGACTAAAGACCCAATGAGTCGTAAGGTCAAGTCACGATTCGTAAGGTGTGACTCATGACCAGAACAGTATGATTTTCGAAAATCTCTTCTCAGGCTGCGAGTCTAGGCAAAGACTCATAGCTAGACATTATGAGTCGCTACCCGACCCGTAACGACTATGCATTATTTTCCTACACTTCTATTTAGGAGCACTTTGATCATTTTTCTCTCTTTACACTTAAGACCCACAACCATAAACACTCTAAAGGTACCTTTCTCATTATTTTAACAAGTCAAATACACTCTTGTCTCTCAAATTCTCCAATCAAGAACAAACTAGGGTTCTAAAGGGGTTGGTCATCTAAGTTTTAATTTGTTGTTTTCTCTCCAAACTTCTTAGTGTCTCAAGCATGTATCTATTACCTATCTTGTTTTTATGTAAAAGTATGTGCTTAATCATAGTTTATGTGAATTTAATTGTGGGTTTTGAATTTTGGATTGAGGGTTTTGTATGATTACTACTTGATTGGTTTCTCGTGGTTTTGGAATTCTTTTCATGCTTTATCTTATAGAGTTTGAAATAAATTTGTGCATGGGTATAATGGATGGGAAGCGGGTCATGGAATTTTCCCAAATTGATGAATTTTGGTATTAAAATTGGTATTAACCTCAATCCTTTCTTTAAATTGATTTTAGAACATGAAAATATGCATAATTTAACTAACCTTTGAACTATTGCGTTGTCTAAAAGGTTAATGGAACATAAATGATTTTGGAAAGGCCTTGATGGTCATGGTTTGGTTTAAAATGATTTTCTAAGGCCCTGGCAGCCATGGTATGGTTTTTAAATTGGAACTTGGGGATAGTGAATTCCCTCAATGTGATGGATAATTGGAATGGCATAACTTTAATTGTTTGCAAGCATATTGGTATGACGATACATTTGGTGATGCGATAATGGAAGGTTCCTCGGTTAAATGAAAGGGGTTATTGATGATAGGCGTATTTACACGCCTAAAGTACTATAATTTGCCCATATTTTAGTTAAGTTTTGAGGACAAAATATATAATTCCTACACTTTTAGTCCTTTTTCCTGTAAGTGAGCTAACCAACGTGATTAGCAAGTTTTCAGGTATAAATGATGAAGATTTCAGCATTTTATGGACTGGTTGACACCAAAGGAAGCTTCATGAAAGAAGGAAGGCAGCTTTTGGAAGTCTATGGACTGAAAGTGATGCATGGAAATGTTGTCCCGAGCAAAAACAACATTTTCAAAGACTTGAGGATCAGTAGTAACTTAGTAGGATTAGGATAAGGATGCAGTAATCTAGTAGGATTAGGATAAGTATGCAGTATCTTAGTAGGAATAGGATAAGGGTGTTATAAAAACCCTATTTGGCTGAACTTTTCAGCATCCATCCATCCATCCATTCATCCACCCATTCATCCCATCAATTTCCACCACCCTCATCCTTATTCCTCCCTATTCGATCCTTTCCCCTTTTCTTAAATTCGCTGTGACATTATTTTTTATCTATTCGACTTTTAATTTTTACAACAGGAGAAACGCTATTTGCAAGGAATTCACGTGAGATTCTTATTTTGTTATGATGATAAAGTCTATTGTGTTTTCCGTTGCACTCATGAGTAGCTAAACTTCTCTGTTAGGGTTATGGAAGCCTTATGAGATACTATCTATTGCTATGAGTTTGTGATTTCTTGACACGTATGCTGCTTATATCATTCTTCTCTTCATCTTAATATAAATTCTTGTGGTTGCAAACATATAGAATAAGCCAGTATAGCATTAACTTGTTCGAAAGAAAAGTTACATGTCTGGAAAAGAGAGAATGTCAAGGAAATAGGGCACCAACCCCTGTTTAAAAGTTAGTGCCGTAACTGGATTAACCTCTTGGAGAATTCGTACCATTAGATACTCTTTAAGCTTGAAAGAGTTAAAGTCAAATAATCCTTGATGGTCGAAAAATGTCTGGATTTACCATAGAATACGAATCTCTATAAGCGCATGCATGTCTGAATTCCGCATAACTCATAGTCAATAGATACGTATAACTCGTAAGGTGGACATAACCCTAACTCTAAATTCTCATTGATTAAAACCTACCAAGTACTCTGTTTTACTCTTCTATTTTCCGTTTTTACTGTACTATTTTGTTTACATTATTTGCACGCACAAAATCCCCCATTTATTTGCAGAACTTTCATCAAAAGTCTAATAATCATTGCTTACTTAGTGACCAAGTATTCCCTGTGGGATTCCACACCCAACCCAGTTGGGTTCTATATTTGACAACGACCGCTTATACTCTTACAAGAGCTGTAGTTTGAGCGTTATCAAAAATTGACGCCGTTGTCGGGGAATACGGTTGTTAACTAAGTTTGTGATAATTACTAGACCCTTTGGTCAAAGATTCTCGTACTTTACTTTTAGTTGTTCTTTTTGTTTTATTCAGGTTTTTTCAGTGCATGCCCCATAATCGAATTTCGGGATAACCATTATTACCCATAAACCCTGAACCGCAACTTATTGGAAGGATGGTGGCGCAACGTGACATTGAAAGAAGGGCTGCTCAACAGGAGCAGGCTAGACTAGCTGCGTTGGCCACTGCCCAAGTACATCAGCAGAATATTGATAACCCTGGGCGAGCAGCATATCCTGACGATGAGGAGTTGGATGATGATGACTTACTAAACCCTAGGTGTGATGCTGAGGTGGCGACACCTGCTAACAAAAGAGATCGTCAAGCTAGGTTTAGGCCTGAACGCCGAGCTGTGCAAATACCGTTCGATGATGATGATGATGATCTTGATGGAGCTGGTGCCACAGGAGCCATTATTCCTCCGCCATTGGCACCGGGAGCTAAGTTCAACATCACTAGCACCATGACTCAGTTATTGCAACTCAAGAGATTATTCAGTGGACTTACAGGTGATGATCCGAATATACATCTGGTCAACTTTATCTCTACATGCAAGTCATTCGACAATCCAGGCATTAGACAGAATGCAATTCGGCTACACTTATTTCCATTGTCTCTATCTAGGGAGGCAACTCTATGGTTGAACGGGTTGACTCCTGATTCTATTACAAATTGGAGGCAATTGAAAGCCGCTTTCCTAGAAAGATTCTTTCCGCCATCCAAAAGAGCACAATTGAGAGATGAAATCAGCAACTTTCATCAGCTTCCAACTGAAGCCCTTCATGAAACATGGGAGAGATTCAAGAAGAAGCTTATGAGGTGCCCAAACTATCATATGACCAATGTCCACCTAATGGAGATACTATATAGATCCTTGAATTCAATAACTAAACTAGTGGTGGATAATGCGGCTGGAGGATCATTTATGGACCTTACCTTTGTTCAGGAAAGCGATATGCTAGACCGGATGACAAAGCAAAGTAGAGCTTGGCACACTAGGGACTCTGAGGTAGCAAGCCCCACTTTGTCTATTGGCATAACTGCAGAACAAAGGAGAAGAGAAGACGAACGTGATCAAGATATGGCGCACATGAAAACACAGATGGATCTTCTTACAAAGCATCTATTATCAGGGAAGACTGAAAAAGTCAAAGCTGTTGCGTCAAAAGAAAGAGAGAAATCTGATTCTGAAGAAGAAGCCAACTACTTGAACAATCAGGGGGGTTTCTGAAGCAATGCCCAAGGAAACCAAGGTCGGAACTATTATGATAAATCTAGAAACAAGGACCAAGGTAGTAGAAAGAACAAGACTGACAGGAGTGGTTTGTATATTCCTCCTGGAAATTGAGCGGCATCTGGTTTGGGGAAGATGTCAATGGAAGACATGATGGCGAAGCTGTTGAAAGGAGTAGAGGCAACCAATACATGAGTGAAGGAGGTGAAGAACGACTTATCTTCAATAAATCAGTTGGTTGACTCATATTCCACTGCAATTAAACAACTAGAGCAGCAATTGAGCCAACTTTCAGCGGCATTCAATCAAAGAAAGGCTGGCACTTTACCAAGCGACACTGTGCAAAATCCAAGGAACGACGGGTCATGCATGGCTATTACGACCAGGAGTGGTAAGGTGCTGGAAAATTCATCCCAAAGCAAGCAAGTGGCCGATGATATCGTAGGTAATGCAGAAGATGATAAAGCTAAAGAATCTGATGAAGTCGTTCGTGACGTCACCCCTCGATGTCCACAGCCTGAAAAGATTGTCAATCTGAAACAAGATGAAAAGAAAGCGGTGGAGAAAACTATTCCCCTTCCACCACCTCCTTTTCCGCAAAGATTAAAGAAGAAATTTGATGATACCAAGTTCAATAAATTCATGGCAATGTTAAAACAGCTGACCATTAATGTTCCGTTAGTAGAGGCGCTAGAACAGATGCCTGGGTACGCGAAATTTATGAAGGATCTTTTGACAAAAAAGCGGGAAGCAAGTTATGAGTTGATAGATACTGTTCATCATTGCAGTGCAATCGCCACCAGATCACTAGTTCAGAAGAAGGCCGATCCCGGTGCCTTCACTATTCCCTGCACCATTGGATCTTTGAATATTGCCAAGGCATTATGCGATTTAGGAGCCAGCATCAACTTAATGCCACTATCTATTTACAAAAAGTTGGGGTTGGGGGATCCTACTCCAACCAATATGAGGCTTGTAATGGCAGATAGATCGGTAAAATGACCTGTTGGTATTCTATGTGATGTATTGGTGAAGGTTTCTTCATTCATCTTTTCGGCAGACTTCGTTATCTTGGATTGTGAGGTGGATTCAGAAGTTTCTATTATCTTGGGGCGCCCGTTCTTTGCAACAGGAAGTGTGCTTATTGATTTAAGAGCTAACGACCTTCTATTCCGGATAAATGACGAAGTAGTCCGCTTTGATGTGTGCAAATCAATGAAGCAACCCAAAGATCTGAACGTGTTCTCGGTAGCTGATGTTTATTTTAATGATGAGAAAGAATTATCTATAGAGACACAGCTTATTGTTGATCCATTGGCGGCTGTACTTATGAACTTTGAGCGTAAGGATGCTAAAAATTATGAAGAAACTATTTGTGCTCTAACAGAAAGAGGGTCGTATCCTCATGCTCCCAAGAATTTGGACCTTGATCTCAAAAACCGACCTACACCACCAGCTAAACCATCTATTGAAGAGCCACCCACGTTAGAATTGAAGAAGCTACCTAGTCATTTAAAATATGCATTCTTGGGAAACGGAAACACGCTCCCGGTTATTGTAGCGGTATATTTGGGTGAGCAGCAAATTGCAGCTCTCATCGCTGTTCTACAGAAGTACATGAGAGCCATCGGTTGGACCATCGCTGATATTATTAGTATTCCGCCTGGGATCTGCACACACAAGATTCAGCTTGAAGAAAATTGCATACCCACTATTGAACATCAAAGGCGTCTAAATCCACCTATGCAAGAGGTGGTGAAGAAAGAAATTATTAAGTGGTTAGATGCAGGGGTTGTGTATCCAATCTCCGACAGTAAATGGGTAAGCCCGGTACAATGTGTACCCAAGAAAGGTGGCATGACGGTAGTTGCGAATGAAAAGAATGAGTTAATTCCACTCAGACCTGTCACAGGGTGGAGAGTATGCATGGACTACCGGAAGCTAAATTCATGGACACTTAAGGACCACTTCCCAATGCCATTCATGGACTAAATGCTTGATCGATTAGCAGGGAAAAGATGGTTTTGTTTCTTAGATGGTTATTCCGGCTATAATCAGATTTGTATTTCTCCCGAAGATCAAGAGAAGACAACGTTTACATGCCCATATGGTACGTTTGCCTTCAAACGTATGCCATTTGGGCTATGTAATGCACCAGCCACTTTTCAGCGTTGTATGATGTCCATTTTTTCTGATATGGTTGAAGACACCTTGGAGGTGTTCATGGACGATTTTTCAGTCGTTGGTGAGTCGTTTGAATCGTGCTTAACAAACCTGAGTATGGCGTTGCAGAGGTGTGTTGAATTCAACTTGGTGCTAAACTAGGAGAAGTGCCACTTTATGGTCAAAGAAGGTATTGTTCTTGGGCACAAAATCTCCGAAAGAGGAATTGAGGTTGATCGAGATAAAATTGAAGTTATCGAGAAGCTACCACCTCCAATTTCTGTAAAGGGAGTTTGTAGTTTCCTCGGTCATGCAGGTTTCTATCGGCGTTTTATGAAAGACTTCTGCAAAATTGCTAGTCCATTATGCAAACTTTTGGAGAAAGATGCAAAGTTCGACTTCAATGAAGATTGTTTGAAGTCATTCGAATGCCTCAAAGGAAAGCTAATTAAAGCTCCTATCATTGTTGCACCTGATTGGTCTTTACCATTCGAAGCCATGTGTGATGCAAGCGGTGTAGCTTTGGGTGCTGTACTTGGACAGAGAAGGGAAAAGTTATTCCATCCAATCTACTATGCGAGCAAGGTCTTGAATGGAGCCCAGAAGAACTATACTATCACAGAACAAGAGCTTCTAGCGGTTGTGTATGCTTTTGAAAAGTTCTATGCTTATTTGTTGGGAACCAAAGTAGTAGTTCATACACACCATGCAGCTCTGAGATATTTAATGACAAAGAAGGATGCAAAACCAAGGCTAATTTGATGGGTATTATTGCTGCAAGAATTTGATTTCGAGGTAAAAGATAGAAGAGGTTGTGATAACCAGGTGGCTGATCATCTATCTAGACTCGAAAACGAGCATATAGTGAAGCCTGATCTTGAGATTGATGATGCATTCCCTGATGAAGAGATCTTAGCCACGATGACGAAAGAGTTACCATGGTATGCAGACTTTGCAAACTTTGTGGTGATTAATGTGATGCCTGCAAATCTATCCTTTCATCAAAAGGAAGTTCATGCATGATGTGAGAGACACTACTTCTGGGATGAGCCATATTTGTTTAGACGATGTGCGGATGGTGTGATCAGACGATGCATATCTCATGTGGAGGTGCCAAGTATCTTGGAAGCAAATCATGTTTCCCAAGTTGAGGGGACACCATGCAGGTGGTCGGACAGCAAGGAAGGTATTGCAAAGCAGCTATTATTGGCCTTCGATATTTAGAGATGCCTACGAATTTATCAGAAGATGTGACCAATGTCAGAGACAAGGCACGATTTCGAAGCACCATGAGATGCCCATGTCAAAAATTCTTGAAATAGAGTTGTTTGATGTGTGGGGTATTGATTTTATGGGCCCATTTGTAAATTCGTTTGGGATGAAATATATCCTAGTTGTTGTCGACTATGTATCCAAATGGGTTGAAGCAGTAGCGCTGGCCGATAATGAAGGAAAGCGTGTTGTAGCATTCTTGAAGAGAAATATCTTCTCTCATTTTGGGGTACCACGTACCATCATAAGCAATGGAGGATCACACTTTTGCAACAAGCTGTTCAAATCCGTGTTGGTGAAATATGGGGTCAAGCAACATAAGGTATCCACGCCTTATCACCCACAAACTAGGGACAGGTAGAGGTTTCCAATTGAGAGATCAAGCAGATCCTTGCTAAGACTGTAAACGATAATAGGAAGGATTGGTCTCGGAAGTTGGACGATGCACTATGGGCTTATCGGACAGCATTCAAAACGCCAATTGGCATGTCCCCGTACCAACTAGTTTATGGGAAGGCCTGTCACTTGCCCATTGAGCTCGAGCATAAAGCATTGTGGGTGTTGAAGCGACTGAATTTGAATTGGGATGAAGCTATGAATCTGAGATTGGAGCAGCTGAACGAGATGGATGAATTCCGTCTACATGCGTATGAAAGATCAGAACTCTACAAGGAATGGATGAAAAAGTATCATGATCAGCGGATTGTTCAACAAAACTTTCAGAAGGATGATATGGTACTTCTTTTCAATTCCAGGCTGAAGCTATTCCCAGGTAAGTTAAGGTCCAAATGGTCTGGTCCGTACAAAGTTAACCAAGTCTACTCGTCTGGAGTAGTTGAGTTAGAAGACAATAATGGTGTTGTCTTTAAGGTGAATGGCCATTGAGTGAAACCATACATCGGTCCTCTTGACTCGATAAAATGCATGGCCACCATTTATCTCGACGAAGTCTAAGTACTCGAGGTAAATATGTCGTGCCGCGACAATAAATCAAGTTCTAGATGGGAGGCAACCCATCGTTTTTTATTTTTTTTCTTTTGTTCTACTAAGTTTTTGTTTTTGATAAATAAAAATCCAAAAAGAAGAGTCATGCCACGACCAAAACTAAGGTGCTTGATGGGAGGCAACCCATCATTCTAATCGTTTTTGTTGCTTTTGAATAAATGTAGGTGCAAGAGGTGTAAAAGAGGAGATTGGTTCAAATTTTGATTTGGAAATATTGCATGTTGAAGGTGGTAAGTTAGGAATGAAGAAGCAAAAGGCTAAGGGTTAGGCATTACCTATGAAAATATAGGCAACGAACAAGGCAAGGCCTATGTAAATCTAGGCCACGAACAAGGCAAGGCCTATGCTATGGCCTAAGCTCTCGGATTCTAGAGTGCCATAGCATAGGCGCCGCCTATGCTCAACAATGTCATAGCATAGGTGCTGCCTATGCAAAAGCCTTTTGTCTCTGAATCTAGTATGCCATGGCATAGGCGCCGCCTATGCCGAACAATGCCATAGCATAGGCGCCGCCTATGCTCAACTAGGATTTACAAAAGGCGCCTCTTATGCCAAGCATAGGCAAAGCATTAGGCGCAGCCTATGGTCACTTTTGGTCTCCAAATCTGATTCCAAATTGGTTAAAACCCGACCCAAGCTTGTCCTATAAATAGAACCTTAGTCTTAGAACAAAAATGCATTGCAACTTCAACCTAGGCACCGCCTACCTCTCCAAAATCTCTCAAAAATTTTCCTTTTGATCTTTTTACTTTGCAAGAACATCTTCCGAGGCCATCAACCAAGTACAATGGCACCAAAAGCAAGACAAGGAAAAGAAAAAGCAACCACTTCACAAAAAGGCCAGAAAAGGGAACAAAAAGAGCAAGGTGAATCCTCCTCGCTGCAAATACCTCACCGCATGTTCGGAATTAAATGGGTCCTAGAGGAGGAAGGAAAGGAGTGGTATAGGAACAATAAAGAGAAAAAATATGTTCATGTGGAGTTGATACAAAAGGAGAGCCTAGCAAAGAAAGAACCCCGCATGTTGGCTAAGATAATGGCGTTACATCTTGATTTCATCTTCCGAGATATGGGAGAGTGCAATCTCGATCTAACACAAGAATTCTATGCCAACTGGTCACCGAAAACTACAGGGAATGAAGTAAAGATTCGGGGCCAAGTCCTGCAACTAAATGCGGAGTTTTTCAACTCCTTTCTAGGTTTGACATCTGTTGATCCATCACCACTCAAGGAGCTGTATAATAGACCTCCGTACAGGGCAATCAGACACACACTGTGCGGAACAAGATCTATGGCACGATGGAGTAGACACAAGGACACAGGTCGGCACAACACCTTCCCATATGCTTCCTTGAATAGGGAAGCTAGGATATGGTTGCGAATAATCAACTCTTGCCTGATTCCAGGGACACAGTACACAAAGATAACACGAGATAGAGTGTGATTGGTGTACGCATTGATGACTAACGTCCCTATCAACATTGGGGCAATTATTCGATCTACAATACGTAAGGCTAGGCTGCACAAGAGGTCCCACTTCAGCTTTGGTAATCTGTTAACTGCGATATTGAGGAAGGAGGACATCGAAGAGGAACCTTCTGATCATAAGCTTCCACACAACCCGAAGAAGGTTGACCTCACAAAGGTTAAAGATGTTGAATCCACGCATGGCGTCAACCTTACCACTGCAGAAAGACATGCTTGCGACGAAAGATTCTTACGCATTTATATGGCATGATGAGGTTTACAATGATGAGCGTGGGGTCGTGTTCCAACTGCTGCAGAGCTCCAACAGCTGGATTATGACTACCCAATGAATGAGCATGCGAGGGCGATGTGTGGAGTAGGTGTATATTTTGAGGAACCTCTTAATGACGATGTGCCAACCGATGATGACCGTCGAATGCCAGACTCTGACGTGGAGGAGAACTCTGATGACGACGACTCTAATAATGATTCCGACGAAAGGGGTATGACCCCAGACATAGAGGAGGAGTCCGACTAACCAGGTTCTTCTTATTTATTTTACACTGAGGGCAGTGTGTCCCGTCTAAGTGTGGGGTGCTGGTATTTGTATGTTATCATTCGTTATCTGCATTTGCATTCATTTATGTTTGTTTGTTTATTTTATTTTTTTTTAGTAGTTAATTTTAAAAAAAAAAAATTAACTTGCATGAAATTATTCTAATAGGTAGCATGATATTATGACATGAGTTGTGATAAAATCATTACTATTGAGACGTTTAGGCTCTAAGTGTGACTCATTATGTGATAAGTGTGTGGTTTAATTCATTCATCTGTTGGGTCAAGAGTCTATACTACTCCCAATAAAGTCGACCATGTGCCTTGTGTGTGTGAGATGATAGTATATTCTATGTTTGTGGTTGATGCTAGAACTTGCCTGGTATGTATGTAAAGCGAAATAAAGAGTGTGAGTTTAGGAGATGATTTAGGCATTTCTTTGGCAACCTATACTTGTTTACTTTCTTTTTACCTACCCGTGGACATCATCCTAGATAACCCCCTTTGAGACTTTAGCCTATTTTCTTTGACAGCCTCATATGTAAGCCTAATCCATTTTTTTCAAGACCATAATTTGATCCAAATTTCTAAGTGCTTTAAATTGTAAAGTCATGTGACAAAATAAGAGGAAATTGGGTGAGAGTGATGCCTTAGAGTGTATTGGTACTTGAATTTGTTGTGAAAAAGAGTGGCTATCATAGAGGTGTGTTATAAAAAAAAGAGAAGAAAAGAAAAAGAAATAGAAAAACAAAAAGATAAATTGTGTTTATGAGCTAATAAAAAGATAGTTATGCTTGAATGGCAAAATAGGTGAAAAGGGGTGATAGATGAAAGAAAGGTAGCAGGGTTGATTAAAAGAGAGTGTTAATGGCACAATGTGATGTATTAAAGCGCTTAGGAACATAGTCACTATTTCTAGCCAAAATAGTCCTACGCGTCCCTTAGCCTACATTACAACTTGTAAAAGACCTATTTGATCCTAAGCTTACCATTCTGATATTTAGTGGAGCATTACACTAAGGGCAAGCCTATGGTCATCAGTTGCAGCATATGAATTCTTTGTGAGAGTGAGAGCAAGAATAATTCTTATACCCATGTTTGAAACATATACAATACTTGTGAGTGATTATGGGTGATATATTGTGAGACACACATGGTTGATGAGTTTTGGGTAGTCGTGTATGATTCTTTGTGCCTTAACTTTTGAATACGAATTAACCATCATCACGAGTCTATATTAGAGGTTGAATTGTTTCTAGTAGTGATTAGAAAACTACTCTTTGTTAATAATTTTCGTGCCTGTCTTGATGAATATTTTGTGTTGTTACTGTGAAATCCCAAGTAGATGGTACATAGACATGATATTTTGTTCGAGGACGAACAAAGCGTTAAGTGTGGGGTGTTGATGATAGGCGTATTTACACGCCTAAAGTACTATAATTTGCCCATATTTTAGTTAAGTTTTGAGGATAAAATATATAATTCCAATACTTTTAGTCCTTTTTCCTGTAAGTGAGCTAACCAACGTGATTAGCAAGTTTTCAGGTATAAATGATGAAGATTTCAGCATTTTATGGACTGGTTGACGCTAAAAGAAGCTTCATGAAAGAAGGAAGGCAGCTTTTGGAAGTCTATGGACTGAAAGTGATGCATGGAAAAGTTGTCTCGGGCAAAAACAGCATTTTCAAAGACTTGGGGATCAGCAGTAACTTAGTTGGATTAGGATAAGGATGCAGTAATCTAGTAGGATTAGGAAAAGTATGCAGTAGCTTAGTAGTAATAGGATATGGATGTTATAAAAACCCTATTTGGCTGAACTTTTCAGCATCCATCCATCCATCCATTCATCCACCCATTCATCCCATCAATTTCCACCACCCTCATCCTTATTCCTCCCTATTCGATCCTTTTCCCTTTTCTTAAATTCACTGTGACATTATTTTTCATCTATTCGACTTTTAATTTTTACAACAGGAGAAACGTTATTTGCAAGAAATTCACGTGAGATTCTTATTTTGTTATGATGATAAAGTCTATTGTATTTTCCGTTGCACTCATGAGTAGCTAAACTTCTCTGTTAGGGTTATAGAAGCCTTATGAGATACTATCTATTGCTATGAGTTTGTGATTTCTTGACACGTATGCTGCTTATATCATTCTTCTCTTCATCTTAATATAAATTCTTGTGGTTGAAAACATATAGAATACGCCAGTATAGCATTAACTTGTTCGAAAGAAAAGTTACATGTCTGGAAAAGAGAGAATGTCAAGGAAATAGGGCACCAACCCCTGTTTAAAAGTTAGTGCCGTAACTGGATTAACCTCTTGGAGAATTCGTACCATTAGATACTCTTTAAGCTCGAAAGAGTTAAAGTGAAATAATCCTTGATGGTCGAAAAATGTCTGGATTTACCATAGAATACGAATCTCTATAAGCGCATGCATGTCTGAATTCCGCATAACTCATAGTCAATAGATACGTATAACTCGTAAGGTGGACATAACCCTAACTCTCAATTCTCATTGATTAAAACCTACCAAGTACTCCGTTTTACTCTTTTATTTTCCGTTTTTACTCTACTATTTTGTTTACATTATTTGCACGCACAAAATCCCCCCTTTATGTGTAAATATTTTTATTGGTCCTAAAGGAGGTTGTGTAGCTCGTCGTGAAAGGTGGAGGTCACGAGGGGACCAATATTGAAAACCAAGTTTGCCGGTGTGGGCGTCTTTATAACCCTGTACATAGTTCACACTTAGTTATATATATTTTAGATTGGCTGGGATCGAGGCATTCCCTGGCCTGTCCTTGGATTTTCATAGTTCATGTGGCTAGTATGCACTGGGATCCTTTCAGCAGGAGGAGATGAACTCATATAGACTGTGAGTGCCCTTAGGACGGTTAGAGCTACATAGTTTGGGTTAATGGTTTTAAATCTCATGTTAAACCTTATTTCCTATCCCAGCATTATATATACGTATATATGCATGTATGTGAACATGTACACTGAGTTTGGACTTGATTTTAAAACGACATTATTTTATTCCTACCCTGAGTTGCATGCTAGCACTCACCCCGCTGACCGTCTTCAGACTCTATATCCTTTCATGATGTAGGGTCTTAGGGGTTTCTTTTGTTGTTTTGTGCAGTGGTAGGTGGTACGATCGTCTATCCGATTTGCGGTAAAATGGTGAGCTACAATCCTCTAAAAAGCTTAGTCATTCCATTGATTTCTTTCCATATTTAAGAATTGAAAAGTTCACATTACCATTATCATTGTCATTGCCATTGTCATAGTCGAGACATGTCCCGACCTAGTTTGATATTTGGATCGACTTAGAGGCTTTTGTGGACATGTGTGGGTTGGATGGTGTTGTTGACTATTAGAGCTTATTCTTGTGTTACATTAACTATTTTATCTTTATTATTTGGTTGTCTTCCACTTCATTTTTATTTGGATTATATTTGAATTGGACAAGCTATGGGGGCGGTCTCCGGCCCACGATGGGCTTGAGATACTCGTTACGGCTAGGTTCGGGATTGGGTCATGATATATAAATACCACATTTATCATATTATTTCATTAAAGAGATATATACATCTTTTATGAAATATAAAGTAAGAATAAGAAAAATAAAAAGAGAAGAGAGGAGACTTCTTTATTTTTCTTGAGGGGTCCATTACTATGAAGGAAAACCCCTTAATTTATAAGGGAAAACTAACTTTGGCCCAAAATCTGAGTTTCTAATTTTTTCATAAATAGACCTTCATTATATATGGTAATACATTTATAACACTCTCCCTTGAATGTCCAATTGAAAGATAATATACTTTGTTAAAACCTTACTAGAAAAATTCAATAGAAAAAAACATCTAGTGAAGGAAAAAGAGTACACACATCTCTAATAATACGCATATAGGCTGCCTCATTAAAAATCATACAAGAAAATTCAGTGGAACAAAACCTTGAAAGAAAAAATGAGTAAAATGCGTATTTGCTCCCCCCTTATGAGAACATCAATTTCGAATCTTGAATCTTCACATTTCAATATTATGCATCATTTTCTCAAAAGTTGTAATTAATAGAGACTTTGTGAATAAATTAGTCATATGATCACTCGAATGAATTTATTGCACATTGATATCACCATTATTTTGAAGCTCATGCATGTTAAAAATCTTTGGCAAAATGTATTTCGTTCTATCTCCTTTTATAATTCTTTCTTGAGTTTCTTATACATGTTGCAATATCTTCTTGCAAAATCATAGGTACTTTGTCACATTTCAGATCATATTTTTCTCAAATAAGATGTATCGTTAACCTCAGTCACATACATTCTCGACTTGTTGTATGAATAGTTATCGTCTTAGCATAATATGAATGTCATATATAGATGGTATAATAGTAACCCTTCATGACAATAGGTAATCTATCTATATCAAACCATTATGTCGATTATATGAATATCATGTGTATTCAAAAACTTGACAATATGTGTTAGCATAAGCACATAATACAAGGACTTTTAATTGCAATATGCAAGTGATTTACTTCACTATCTCCATGTAAAAGTAAAATTATATCATGTTCATAGTTGCTGCAAGATGTGTAAATGCATCAATTGCACAAGATATGATATTTCAGGATCCAATTCAATCTTGCAGGTTTCTCATCTCAACTTCTTTCGGCAGATAATCTATCACTTTTGAAAACTCTCCAAGAGTGTCAATAATTTTCAAGTTATAAATTTATGTGATATAAGGATTATAAATAAGTTTCTCAGAAACTTTTATGTGCTTCAAACTTTTACATTTTTAATTCTTAAAAAGTTTTCATGTAACCTTTTTCAAGTGACAACATTCAGCATTTCATGTGTGACATATTCAAGTGTCTGGAATGGAAATCAAATAAGTTTTATGCTTACATAGATGCATCCTTTCATGTCACTTGATAAATATTTCTACGTCAACATGCTTAAATAAACCTAAAATTTAGATTCTCGTAATATTTTACAATATTGGGTCAATTTTGTATGAAATATCATCGATGATATATTATTTTGTATCGATTTACAATGTGACATAACATTTTGAGATCTCATCACTTTATTATTTTCAGGTACCTGCAGGTTTCATAAGGTTTCATGAAGTGTTATGTCGTAGACTCCTTAAGAGCACATTACCCCTTTATTATGATCATTTGTTCTTTTTTCTTTTCAAGAATGATTTTATTTGGAATCGATTGGTCTACCACATTTTACATATACGTAGATTTTGTTCTTTAGGGACACACGATAGAAACATCCACAACTAAATATGAAATCAATTTGGGGTCTGTAAATGCTCGTAGCATTTAACTTGAATTATCTTTCGAATAAGAATCATATTAATGATAATCCACAACATATTTCTTAGTTGTTTGTTATCTCTCCCTCATATTAGAAAAACTAACATACGTCTCAATTTACTTTAGAGAATTCATCTTTGTGCATCATTGTACCATTAATCATATACTGCACATTAAAATTATTAGATAAAATATTTGGTTCCTGGCATTGAACCAATTGAGAGGGAAGAAATAATAGTAAGTTATTGGTCTAATGCGTACAAGTGCTATTATATGTGATGTATCATAGTTCAAACCAATACATGAAGCTTTGTTCTCATAAGTAATGATTTAGCTAATTTTCTGAAGGCATTAAATGTCAAGCCAGCTTGGATATTTATCAATCTAGAAGCTGCGTTATTAACTCAATTATTTTGCACAAACAATTTTGTTGATGCCAAATTGTAGGTTGACAAATTATGTGATCATGTATTGATACATCTATTAAACATATCACATGACAGGTGAATGGACCCATATTCACCTTTAATACTTTTCAGAATTTAGAAAATCTAACTTCAATATTTAGTTGGTCCAACTAATTTATTATGAGAACAAGCAACATTAAAAGTTCATGAAGAATTTTCTTGTTCTTCAATATATGTTAATGCTCAATATACACATTTTTGAAATATTGTAGTCACTCATGTCAATGTATGCACTTATTTATGGTAGTAAACTCTAAGTTTACTATGACACGTGTTTTATTGCTTTAGTAAATTTCAGATTTACTATTACTTGAATTCTATATCAATTAACTCCTTCGTTTATTATGACCCGCGATCTCATCATGCTTGGGTAACTTTTCACATTTGTGTTTCTTATCATAGTGACTTGGAGATATTCGATCTTTCAACTATTCTACCTCTTTTGGAGATATATTGTGATGTCTTCACAATCAAAAACACGTTTGAATTTATAAACTTTACTGAATAGAACCACATTCACCCCCGGATGTAGATCTGTATTTATGCTATCAAAATTCTCATTTCCAGGAATGAATATAATCTTGCCTTAAGCATATTAAATTAATTACGATAGCGTAGAGCCTCTTTCAAAATATTGTTGTTTTAGAAACAAATTGAGGCATACATATGATACAGAGAATTTTCTCGCACATATCTTTGTTTATGATAACAATAGTTATTTGTCATCTTTCTAATTTATCATATAGTGTTATTACATTCATTTCAGGGAATGGAGCATATTCAATGAGACATGTTTTCTGACTTTTCATTAAACCCATTATTTTTTCATAGCCATCATAATAGCATTAATATGATACATTCAGATTCAAACTCAATATTCTATTCATGTAAAGGAGTTTTAGGCTATAAATCAATGGGACTTGAACCCAATATCTTATCATTCCTTTAAACAATATATTGTTCTTCGAGAGCAAACTTTAAAGTATAATTGGTTACAAACCATTACTTTCCCTCAGATCCAACAAATCCAACAATAATTATATCATTAATAACAAAGTATAAATAAATAAATAAATAAATAAATAAATAAATAAATAAAGAATTAAAATAATATTCTAATGAGTCCCCAAGCCTTAATGTAACAGGCTAACAGTAAGAGAACAGCTCCTCTCCCACGTGAGAATTGGACAAAATTAAAAGGAAAAAACATGTAGCAAGTCTTTTCACAAAATGATGAAATAGTAAATAAGTCGTGTATGTGAATCACCGTTTGGATACCACAAATTTTGAGATATTTTACAGTATTTTCCTTAATCCTATTCATTTGGACCCATTTTGAACAATTACTTCGAAAATTAAATCCATTAATAGATTGATTGCTTCGAAATCGTTGATTTGTTGAATTTTGAAATATTTTTGGTCGTGAGTTCTATTGAGAAGATTTATAATTGTAGTTTATCAAATCCTCCTCTGTGCGGTAATTAACTACGTACGCCCTTCATTTTGTTTTAATTGATATATTTGCTAAACATATTTGTTTCAATTATATGTTCAGTTTATGAGATTAAAAAAAATTATTATATTTTCATAAAATAAATTATTATATTTTTTTTAATACCACTTCTATCATTAAATAACTACATAAAGTGTATTTACTTAATTTTATATTTTCAAAGCATGATTAGTAAGTCTAATTTAATAATAAGTTCTTAATACTCCCTCCGTCCTACTTTATCCGTCCCAAATTTCTTAATCTGGTGTCCCATTTTAATTGTCCTTTTTTACTTATCAAGACAAGATAATTTTTTTTCATGTTTTACCTTTTGCATTAATTACATTTTCTTTAAATTAAAATGTAAACATCATTTAATAGGGGTACTATGGTAAACTACCCATGTTATTTATTATTTTTCTTAATAGTTGTGTCATCTTAATTTGAGACGAATAAAATGAGACGAAGGGAGTAAATATTTTCTTAAAGAGGATGCAAGTTAACAAGAGTCAACTAGTTTAAAATGGAGGAAGTAATAAATTATTAATGGTTGATCCAACAATGGATTTAAGGATTAGCAGAACCTAGTGTTTTTGTTCTCTCCATCCATCTATATTTGTCTATTATATTAAAAATAGATGGCTATTTAAAAAATCAATAGATTACTTATCTATTTATGTCTATTTTATCCTTAATATTAAATATTATTCACAATGCAATGTATCTCTAGAACATTAAGGGGTCGTTTGGTGGAGTGTATTGAAAAGTTAATACATGTATTAGTTTAATGTGTATTAGTAGTACCTTATTTGATATATCTTTTTACCCTATTTATAACTAATACTTGCATTAGTTATACACTCTATTGTGTATTGAGATTTATATTACTAATACCTTAAAATTCATGGCATTAGTAATGCAATGGATCTAATGCATGTATTAACATGCTTAAAGACACTATTATCTCTCAAAAAAAATTCGGCAACCTTTTCAACATATATATTGAAGGTATTATGTAAAAAAAGTTAGAAATTATGTAATTCATATTATTTTTAATACATCGAATCAAACACTGCATAAGAAAAAGGGATAATCCCCACGAAAATACCTGAACTTTAATCAAATTTTCAATGGAGCATATTGAACTTTGCGGGGGTCCTATTACCCCCCTTATACTTTTTAAATCAGAATTAATTCCCTCCCCCCCCCCCTCGAACTTTTTTAAAGTGGAATTAATCCCCCTCCCCCAAAATGTATACCCAATTTTTTAGGTGGGAAGTATGGTACACGCGCTTTGTCTTCTCCATTTTATCACTTTTCAATATCTTTTCACCATGACAACCATATGAAAGATTCCACAACTCAAATTCATTCTACAAATCAAATTCCAAATAATTTTATTGAGGCAATTTCAAATTCCAAGTCCATTCTTATCACACAAGTTTTCAAATTCAATTTCTAGTTTCAAACTTTGAATTCCATTGAGTTTAATAAAAACATTTCTTGCACATTAATTTTCTTAGGCATTGAATTTATATGAATTCACTTGAATTCTAGTTTATGTATAAAAAAACATACATTGAATTTTCAATAATTGAATGGAATCTTCCTTTAATTTTCTTCATTCAGGTCCGCAAAAATTTTCAAATTCCATTTTTAAATTACGCCAACTCAATTGAATCTTCCATTGAGTTTCAAATTCCAAGTCCATTCCAACTCAAATTTCTTGAAAACTTTCTTCAACAAACTTTCTTAAACTCAAAACCCCAAATTTTCTTCCATTGAGTTTCCAGTTTCGATGACGGAATCTTCAAGAATGGAAACTGAAATGGAATGAAATGGACTGCAATAAAGAGGAAGAAAAAACTGAAACTGGAGAAGAAAGAAGAAAGGAGAAAAAGAATGAAAAACTTTAAATAAATAAAAATATAAAACTTTAAATAATTATAAAAGTAAGGGGTTGTTTGGCTAAACAAAAGAGTTTAAAACGTTTTTAGCACTGTTTGACTAACACGGAATGTGCCAAGTGGCAGATATATACCATTAAAATATGAAGAAAAAAAAAAGGTCTGGGGGGTAATAGGACCCCCCGCAAAGTTCAATATGCTCCACTGGTAATCCGGTTAAACTTCAGGTATTTTCGTGGGTATTATCCCTAAGGAAAATACAAGTACAACTAATGCAAGTATAGCTAACACAAGCATTGTTAGTACAAGCATTACTAATACATCATATTTTGCATTATTCTTATACACTCTGTCAAACGACCACTAAGAGTCATTTGGTAGAGTGTATTAAAAATAATAATGCATGCATTAATCTTGTGTACTACTAATACCTTGTTTGGTATATTTTTTAGCTTATGTATAACTAATGATTGTATTAGTTATACTGTGACGCCCCGCGTCACTACCCATTAAATTCATCCCGGTTTTGGCACAATTCCGAGCGTTTCGGGTACATTTCGGGGTCCAACGGAGCTTTCACATCGTCTATTGACAAGGCCAACGTGGGGGCATATTTGGGAGGTCAAAATACAAGCTCGGGTCAACATGCATTGGGCTTTGAAGCCTTGACCAGCAGCTGGAAAACAGACTGCACAACAAAATCAGCAAACTAGACAAGGTCCTTTCTACTAGTTCATGAATGGCATGGCCAAATATAGTAATGTTGACTTAGCATTAATTGTATCCCTTGACTAAGGGCATTATAAATAACTTGTAAAGCCCTCTTGGGCAGATCATCATATAGTATTTTCATACTTGTTTTACTCATTAATATAATCAGAAAATTGGGTCTTCGGGCCTCCCAAAATCGAGTGTCTTTCTTTCCGATTTTCCTTAAGCGTGTGTGTGCGTGTTCAAAGGGTCTTGGGGACGATTTTAGAGAGGGTCAGGACTGAAGTTTAGCACTGATATTGAGAGTGTTAAGATGTCCGCAAGTGGCTAAAAATAGGCCCGTGACAAGTGGTATCAAAGCAGCACTTTGAACATGGCATACGACGGCGATGAGGAGGTTCACGGTGGAGACAATTTGGGCAAAACCAAGACCCAAAAACGTGATAAGAGTAGAAACAAGGATGAGGTCCAACTTCCAGTTAGTGAGGCTGTCACTAACGTGGAAGATGGTGAAGGTTCAGCTTCCGGATCTCTCGACGAGAGAATCGTTAGCACGGAGGCTGGTTTAGCGGTTTTGGGCCATCGCTTCAAAACCCTTGAGTCCAACGTTGGTACCCTTGAGGCTACTGCTCTTGAAGGGCTGCACGAAGTCAAGGACGACTTGTCCGAGCAAAATGAAGAGCACAAGGAGGGGCTGACCAGCTTGGAACTCAAGCTTACGGAAGCGTTATCGGCGCTACACGAGGAGTTTTCGTCAAAGCTGTCCGAGGTGATGTTGGGGCAGTCCGCTTTGCAGCAGGAAGTTACTGATTTGAAGCAACAGCTGGAAGCAGTCCGTGTTGGTGAAAGTCACGGTTCCGTGGCTTACCATGATGCTCGTATTGAGGCTCCTAAACCCAACGTGTTTAAGGGTGAAAGGAACGCTCAAGATGTAGAAAATTTTATATGGAAACTAGAGTCATATTTTGAGCACGTCAGGATTGTTGACGAGGCAGCAAGGATCCGGATCGCAACCATGTGCTTTAGTGACGTCGCAATGTTGTGGTGGCGTAGAAAAAAAATGGACATAGAGAGGGGTCTTTGCACCATAGCCGATTGGGATCAATTTAAGGACGAGTTGAAAGAGCAATTTTACCCTCAAAACGTCGTAGATGAAGCTCGACGAAAGTTGAGGGATCTTAAGCAAACTTCTTCCATTCATAATTACGTGAGGGAGTTTACGAAGCTCTCACTTCTTGTGACGAGTTTCAGCAGTGAAGACTTGCTCTTCTTCTTTCTTGATGGCCTCCAAAATTGGGCCAAACAAGAGTTGAGGAGGCGTAACGTCAAGACCGTGGATGAGGCCATTAAAGTGGCAGAATCCTTGACCGATTTTCATGCCGATTACGCCAAGGCGAAGGATAATCAGAACAAGCAAGTTGCTGCCAAAGGAGACCGTGGGGACAAGGGCAAAGACAAGCTTATTCCCAACAAAAATCGGGAGTTCAAAGGCGAACGCAACCAGCAACCATCATTCCGCAAGAACTACGAGGAGAAGAAGAAAGTTGTAGCTAACCGCGATAGCGGCTGCTACCTTTGCGGAGATACATCTCACTTTGCGAGGTCGTGTCCTTCGTTGAGTAAGCTGGGAGCTATGATTGAAGCAACACGGAAGGACCAAGCTAGTGCGCAAGCCGGAACTTCCGGGGAGCAAGAAGCACAAGCTGCCAATTCGGAGAAAGGAAAGGGACATGCCGTTGGTTTGTGCAACCATATGGCTTTGTTCAACCACATGACGCTTGCTGCTCTTGCCACAAAAAAGCACAGAGTTAGAGCTCGAGAGTCATTATTTGTTGATGGACAAGTGAATGGCTGAGCAGTCCGCATTATGGTGGACACCGGAGCAACGCATAACTTTATTACGGAGGAAAAGGCTAAAGAACTTGGCCTTGCTTTCGTGACCAGCGATTCCATGCTGAAGACCGTTAATTGTCTCCCTACCAATGTCAATGGCCTCGCTCCTCGGGTGAGTCTCACCTTGGGAGGTTGGAAGGGAGAAACGGATTTTTCGGTTGTCCCGATGGACGTTTTTGACATTGTATTGGGGCTGGACTTTTGGTATGAGATTAACGTGTTTATTTCGCCGCGTCTCAACCAGCTAACCATTTGTGATAAAGGGGGTTCTTGCATTGTTCCACTTATTCGTGTCGCTCAAAGTGGCACACGTTTGTCGGCGATGCAGCTTATTGAAGGTTTCAAGAAAGGAGAACCAACCTTTCTTGCGACATTGATAGAGATCATGGGCTGCCAAGAAGCTGAATTAGTGCCCTCATGTGTCCAACGTCTTCTTGAAGAGAACAAGGACGTAATGCCGAAGGAGCTGCCCAAACGGTTACCTCCACGAAGGGAAGTTGATCACAAAATTGAGCTGGTTCCGGGGGCAAAGCCACCAGCTATGACCCCGTATCGGATGTCGCCTCCGGAGCTCGAGGAACTTAGAAAACAATTGAAGTAGCTGCTGGAATCAGGCCATATCCGACCATCGAAGGAACCTTTTGGAGCTCCGGTCCTATTTCAAAAGATGAAGGAAGGGACGTTGCGGTTATGTATTGATTACCGTGCTCTCAACAAAGTCACGGTGAAAAACAAATACCTCATTCCTTTGATAGCTGATTTGTTTGATCGATTGGGGCAAGCCAAGGTGTTCACAAAGATGGATTTGAGAAAAGGCTATTATCAAGTTCGCATAGCCGAAGGACATGAAGCCAAGACGACGTGTGTGACTAGTTACGGGTCCTACGAGTGGCTGGTCATGCCGTTTGGACTGACCAACGCACCAGCCACATTTTGTACACAAATGAACAAGATATTCCAGCCATACTTGGATCAATTCGTGGTCATCTACTTGGACGACATTGTCGTGTATAGTAGCTCAATGGAGGAGCACGTTAGGCACCTCCAAATCGTGTTTAATGTGCTACGGGAGAACGAGCTATGCGTCAAACGGGAGAAGTGCACTTTTGCACAACCAAAGGTACAATTCTTGGGCCATACAATCAGCCAAGGGCAGATCCAAATGGATAGCGACAAGGTTGAGGCGATCCGGGATTGGGAGGTTCCAACGAAGGTGCCCGAATTGAGGTCCTTCCTTGGCCTTGCTAATTATTACCGGAGATTCATTCTTGGGTACTCGGATATTGCTGCTCCACTCACGGATTTGTTGAAGAAAAATCGTGTTTGAGAGTGGAATAGTTCGTGTGAAAGGGCATTCAACAACCTCAAGGCAGCCATCATCAAGGAACCGGTTTTGGCTTTACCGGATTTCACAAAACTGTTTGAGGTGCAAACGGATGCATCCGACTTTGCTATTGGTGGCGTCCTAATGCAAGAGGGTCATCCAATAGTGTTTGAAAGCAGAAAATTAAATGATGCGGAGCGACGCTATACAGTTCACGAAAGAGAGATGACGGCCATCATCCATTGCCTAAGGACATGGCGTTATTACTTGTTGGGGGCTCATTTCGTCGTCAAAACGGATAATGTAGCGACCAGCTACTTCCAAACACAAAAGAAACTCTCGCCAAAACAGGCTCGATGGCAAGATTTCTTGGCGGAGTTCGATTATTCATTAGAGTATAAACCGGGGAAGGCAAATGTTGTTGCCGATGCTTTGAGTCGCAAGGCTATTTTGGCGACATTATTGAGCACGACCAGCTGTGGTGTGCGTGATACCATCAAGGAAGGGATGGAACACGACCCCGTTGCCAAACAACTTCTTGATTTGGCACGCAAAGGCAAGACCCAAAAGTTTTGGGAAGAGGACGGACACCACCGGAAGGCGAGTGTATGTCCCTAAATGGAAAAATCTGTGGCGCTTGTTGATCAAGGAAAGCCATGACACGATGTGGGCTGGTCATCCGGGACAGAAACGCACCATGGCTTTGTTAGAAGCCGCTTATTATTGGCCTCGCATGAGGGACGACATAGAGGTATACGTTCGTACTTGCCTTGTTTGCCAACAAGACAAGGTGGAACACAAGGCGCCCGGTGGATTACTTGAGCCGCTGCCCATCGCGGAGAAACCATGGGACAGCGTCACCATGGATTTTATCACATGTTTGCCTAACTCGGAGGAGTGCGGAACAATCATGGTTGTTGTTGATCGCTTCTCCAAATATGCAACATTCTCAGCTGCCACGTCGAATTGCAAAGCCAAAGAGGCAGCCCGATTGTTTCTCAAAGACATAGTTAAACTTTGAGGCGTGCCTAGGCATATCATTAGTGATCGAGACCCGCGATTCACGGGAGCATTTTGGAAGGAGCTGTTCAGTTTATTGGGGTCGGAGCTGCACTTTTCAACCAGCTTCCATCCCCAAACCGACGGACAAACGAAGCGAGTAAACGGGTTACTCGAGTGCTACTTGCGGCACTTTGTTAGTGCCAATCAAAAGGATTGGTCACGGTTGCTCGACACAGCCCAATTCTCATATAATTTGCAACGGAGTGAGGCTACAGGTCGTAGTCCATTCGAACTCGCAACGGGGCAGCAACCGAACACTCCACAAACCTTACCGGTTAACGCCGGAATGAGGAATCCGGGTGCTTATCATATGGCAAAGGCTTGGGAGGAACAAGTTGATATGGCAAGGTCATATCTTGATAAAGCAGCCCGCAAAATGAAGAAATTCGCTGATCGGAGTCGGCGTCCAGTCAACTATCGGATTGGAGATAAAGTGATGGTTAAGCTTAATCCGAGGCAATTCAAGTCGTTGAGGAGCGTGAATCAAAGTTTGATCCGAAGGTACGAGGGTCCATTCGAGATTGTTGCCAAGGATGGCAAGATCTCATATAAGCTGGACATGCCATCACATTTAAAGATCTATCCCATATTCCATGCAAGCAAATTGAAACCGTATTTTGAAGACAAGGAAGACGTGAAGCGGGGAAAGTCTAGTCGGGCCCAAATCTTCATGACGTCCGCTGCCACGGACAAGTAAATTGAAGAGATAATTGATCATCAATTGATTCGAGGGAAAGGTTGGGGCAATTCAAGTGCCCAATTCTTAGTCCATTGGAAAGGGCAATCGCCCGAGGAGGCGTCGTGGGAAAAATACGAGGATTTGTGGCCGTTCAAGGAGAAAGTCCACAAATACTTGCAACTATGTGGCGCCGCGGTCGTCGCCAAATCAGGTGGGGGAGAGTGTGACGCCCCGCGTCACTACCCATTAATTCATCTCGGTTTTGGCACAATTCCGAGCATTTCGGGTACGTTTCGGGGTCCAACGGAGCTTCCACATCGTCTATTGACAAGGCCAACGTGGGGGCATATTTGGGAGGTCAAAATACAAGCTCGGGTCAACATGCATTGGGCTTTGAAGCCTTGACCAGCAGCTGGAAAACAGACTGCACAACAAAATCAGCAAACTAGACAAGGTCTTTTCTACTAGTTCATGAATGGCATGGCCAAATATAGTAATGTTGACTTAGCATTAATTGTATCCCTTGACTAAGGGAATTATAAATAACTTGTAAAGCCCTCTTGGGCAGATCATCATATAGTATTTTCATACTTGTTTTACTCATTAATATAATCAGAAAATTGGGTCTTCGGGCCTCCCAAAATCGAGTGTCTTTCTTTCCGATTTTCCTTAAGCGTGTGTGTGCGTGTTCAAAGGGTCTTGGGGACGATTTTAGAGAGGGTCAGGACTGAAGTTTAGCACTGATATTGAGAGTGTTAAGCTGTCCGCACGTGGCTAAAAATAGGCCCGTGACATATACACTATATTGTATTTTGAGGTGTGTATTATTAATAACATTTTTTCAATGTTTTGCTAATACAAAGGATTTCAGTACATGCATTAGCTTGATTAATGATATTATTACCCCGCAAATCCCTCTCAAAATATTTCTCATTCCCTTTTTTCACTATATTATATTTTCCCGATGCTTTCCATAGTTCTACAACAATTAAACTAGTGATTTTCATTTTTCTGTTCCTTTGAACTACAAGTTTGTTGCATCATAGCCAAACAACTTAACCAAACCATCAAAAATTTAAGATTTTTCGTCATAAAAGTTACTTCAATACAAAATATGACATCATTTAGCAAATATTTCAGCATATTGATTCAAATATTTCGTCGTTCTAAAATTTTGAACTTTGTTCATCATTGAAGTAAGTCTCATATGAACCAGATTACTCAATAAAAAAAAAAGAATAAACATATGAACCAGATTACTCAATCAAAAAAAAGAAGAATAATTATTTATGATCAAAGAGGTTTAATATCGCAGTTGCAGCAATTATAAGTTAATTTGAAAACATATGCTAATGGATAATTTTTTGTTTTTAAATATACAGTGAAGTTTTAAAGGTTAAAAAGCATTGTTGAAAAGAATGTGTACAAAGTTAAAGAGGATATTTTTGTAAATAAACATTATTTTGTAAAAATTATATTCTACATGTTATTTCTAATACATCAAACCAAACATTATATAGAAGATAAGACGGAATACATATACAGGCCCCTCAACTATTCAACTTTTTCTGTATTGGCACCTCAATTAGGTCACGTACCTATTGAACCCTTTACTCCTTCACAAAATGTTTCAATTGAGCCCAATTTGCTGACATGGCAAAAAATCTAAACTGCATGTAATACACACGCCAATGATATGGCAAAGTGGCAAATTAATTTCTCCATTCACGCACAAATCGCACACATACACATTGGTTGAAATTCGAAAACACAAGAAAAATAAAAAAAATCGATCAGAATAGGATGAAGAAAAGGGTGAGAAGATTCAATGGATTTTCAGTTGATTTAAGAGTTTTTCGGTCAGTTCTTAAGTTTCTCCAATGAAATTTTTCGCCAGAATTAACTCTAGTTCGTCGATTCAGAGGGCGTGTGTAATTGAAGATGAAAAAAAAGTTAGCTGGTGTGACTATCTTCTTGACGATGCATTTATTCCATCAAATTTTAAAGATCAAGAAGACGCATTGATGGCCATGATGAAAAAAAACATCAATTGACATTCAAAATCTAATTGATAGCATATGTTTTCTAACTTTTCACACCTATTTCATCATTAATTTAATGTCTAGAATACAAATTTGCAATTTCTAATAGAGAAAAAGATGAAAAAAAAGAGAAAGGTTGAAAAAGGAAATGAAGACGAAGAAGAGCAGCAGAATAATTCTTAGAAAAAGAGGGAGAAATTATTTTTTAAAAATAAAAAAAATAAAGAAAAATAAAAAAGATAAAGAGATTTTCTTTTAAAAGCTAAAATTTAATGTTTCATGCTCTTAAATTGAGTGCAGTGCTCGCACTATGCCAAATCAGTGCCATGTCGGCAAATTGGGCTCAATTAAAACGTTTTGTGAAGGAGTAAAGGGTTCAATAGGTACATGGCCTAATTGAGGTGCCTATACTGAAAAAGTCGAATAGTTAAGGGGTCTGTATATGTATTTCGTCTAGAAGATAATGTAAGGATAACTAATACTAGCATTATTAATTCAAGCATTACTAAACACCCTATTCAGCATTATCCTTATACAGTCTATCAAACGACTCCTAAGGGACGTTTGATAGAGTGTGTTAAAAAATTAATGCTTGCATTAGCTTTGTGTATTAATACTTTGTTTGATACACTTTTTCATCATATGTATTGCTAATGCTTGTTTAGTCATATATTTTATTCAGTATCAAGGAGTGTATCACTAATGCACAGATATCCATAATATTAGTAATTCAATAGCGCATTAGTATGGTTAAAATCATAATTGTCTCTGAAAATCTTTTCCACATCCTTTTCACAATATTTATGGAGGAAAATTTTGTTAAAAAAAAATTAAAAATAGATGCAAAATCTGTTATTTTTAATACACTAAATCACACACTGCATAAAAAAACATAACGTATGCAAGCATAACTAATACAAATATATTGATGCAAGTATTACTAATACATAATATTCTGCACTAATCCTATACATCTTACCAAATGATCTCTAAATTAATTACATCCAAATGGATATAATAAATTACTCTTATCATTTAACATTTTTTAAATTGTGTGTCAAGTCAATATAAATAATTATTGTTAGACGAAGAAAGTAATATCAAATCTCATATATGTGAATAATAAGAATACATAAAGTCGAATATATTTGACAAAACTTCACAGATAGACATCTTAGATTCCTCCTAACTAATTTTATGATCTAAGTTTTACTAATTACATTCTATAAACATTAGTCAGTGATCAAATGTATTTATGACGCATTTATACAATATAATAATTTAAAAAGAAAGAGAGAGTAATTAATGTTTATCATTATATCCAACTTTCCCCAATATTCTCCTTCCATATGACGAAAATTGTTGGAGATTCTCCTAAAATAATTGATTCTTTTTTAGTATAAACGTATAAAAATCAATTATACTTTAAGCAATTGAATTTTAATATATATATATATATATATATATATATATATATATATATATATATATAAATAAATAATTGTATATACAAATACATAAGAATTTTATTAATTATGTATAATATATAATATATACATATACATATCAACAATATATTGTATAAACGTATAATATTATACATATTCAATTAAATGAATAAACATATACATTTGAGACAAACATATTTGTATAACATATACATATGCATATCAACTATGTATTGCATAAACATATACATATATAAATGTATAATATCATACATATACAATTAAATAATTGAACATTTGTATACTAGGATCTTAATGAGACGATACTCATTTTAATATGTGATACACAATGTATAGAAATCAACGTATGTATATAGAAATAATTATACTTATTTGTATATGTATGCACATATATACAGATATGCATATGTGCATATATACACAAATATAGAACATATGTATACACATATGCATAATGTATATATGAACCAACACATACATATGTATATGTGTATCAACACAAAACAAACTTGTATACATGTATAGTTATACAAAGATCTACATATATACATCAAAAACATACATCTAATACATTCATATGTATATAAAAATGTATAATGTGTACCAACATACAAAAATCTACGCAATTGAATACAATTAAATCACCTATATACAATTATCAAATTCACTAAAATTGGATCAAATGCCCAACTATGAAAATAATTTATCAAGATTTATTCTGTGAAATTTTCATTAATATACAATTCGATTTTCAATTTATACATTCTATTTTATAAAAATAGATAAAATTTGAAGAAACTTAGTGGCTCATTTAGAGAATATCTAAAAAAAAAAAGAAAAACAAATCTATATACCTAAGAAAGCTAAAGATTGCGGCAAATTCTTCAATGCATATCCCCATAGATGTTTAGGGATAAAAATTACTCCAAAAAAATCTTCAATGCAAATCCACAACGAATGTTTAGGGGAAGACAAAAAAATTGACTGATTTGAGAGGAAAATTTTCTTTGTGATGTGCTTAAGAAGTGTGCATAAGTTAATGCCCCAAAATTTATCAATTAGCTAGAGAGAGATTATGAAAAATTAATTACATGAGAGAGAGTATTGTTTATTATATACATTGCATATTATATTTATATATTGGAGTCTAAAAAAAAAAATTTATAACTACCAAATAACTATGTAGAATAATTTGTTAAAATCTTAATCATACCATAAAATTGAAGAATTATTTTATCTAAAATGTATAATTTTCCAATATCTTTTCCATAACACACATTCTTAGCTCAAAAATTGTAACATTTAAAGTTTATATCTATCGGCGCAAACAAACATGGTTGCAAATCTTGATCACAAACCAAGTAAAAAGAAACAGTAGTAGAAGTGAAAGACGTGACACAGAGAATCTTTTAAAGCTAGGCATTTATGTCATTTTGGCCATTTCCTATTTCATTTTCAAGACCTCTCTTTTACGGTATCTGTTTCGAGACGTTTAAGTAATTTAAATTTGTACTTCTATTAAAAACATAAATGCTTTTTACCAATTCTTTTCTATCCTTTCGGATCCAAAAATTTAATTAAAAAAAATAAAAATTCATACAGTCCTACTCATCTGACCACAATTTTGGATGGTTTATTTTGAAGTCTTCACATCCTCAAACAGAAGATATTTCTCCTCTTCCTGATTATGTCACTAACTTTTTAATTAAATTTTTATTTATACGTATTATTTTTCAAATATCAAAAAAGTACAATTCTTTTTTCCTATTCTGCCTTTAGTATTGATTGTTTATCTTCTAACCTAATTTCAAGACACAATAATACCTATCAAATAGAGGTATTATGATAAAATAGTCATGTTAATAATTATTTTTGATAAATATATCAAGTCAAAATGTAACAAATAAAAGTGAACAAGAAAATATAAAATTTAAAATCTCATTTTATTTCTTAAACTTTGTGCTTAGTTAATCAATGTAATCCACTTAAATTGCGATCAAGAGGATATTTAGATCGTCAGTCAGTTTGAAATTAACAAAAAGTCAAATTATTGTGGAAGAATAACGCTTTGGATTTTTAATTCGAATATATGTTTAACATGAATGGTGAAGGTTAGAATGCACTAACTGATCTATGATATTTTAACTTTTTCAAGTAGTAACGTAAGTCATTTGCTGGAAAGCAAGGAAGAACGACAAATTATATTCCCTAATCATGATAATTATATTGCTTAAGCCACACTTAATTGCTGGGAAAGGGTTCAAACTTCAAAGTACTATATTCCATAAATAGAGGAAGAAAAAGTGCGAAAAAGAAAGAAGAATAAAATCCCAAATGAATCTCGACAGAATTGAATGATGTAGAGGGGAAGTGGAAGAAAGAAAAAAACGGAACCTTCAAAATTATTGGTGGGTGACAAAAGAGAGAAAGAAAGAGCAAAACAAAACAAAGTAAAGCAGCAGTTGCTTTGGTTGGCTTTGGTGCCCTCAGCCTTGTAAGCACGGGTGAACGTTCGGTATTCAATTCGGTATTTTTATAATTTGAATTTGATAATTTGATAATCGATAAATAAATATAGATACCAAATACCATACCATTAAACTTCAATTCGGTAATTCGATAATTGGTAAATTAAATTTTTATTTGATATGAAATTAGGTATTATCATATTAAAGTTAAACATGCTTGCAGTGATCCTATTTGGTGATAATAGTGGTGATTTCCAACCAACATTTTGAGAAAAAATCAATTTTGTTTGGTAGTTTTACACCTCTAAATACACAATTTTACCCAGAAAAAATTAATTTTGTTTGATCTTGTTACACGATGATATGTGTGACTCAATTAATGAAACACCTTAAAACCTATGTTATTATAATTTGAAACTGGATGTAACACGAACTGGATGTAACGAATTGAATATAATGTGTGATGTAAAGTCATAATATTTCTTCTCATAAATGTGATGGAGAGCAACATATGTTATGTTGTTTGCCAAGTGCTGAGTTTTGTGATAATTTTCATTTGTTATTGACATGTGAACACAAGGATTAAGAAGGCTTGACCAAGTCCCTTTGGTTAAAGCCATATTCCGACCTATGTTAGGATAATTAGAGTTGGACAAGTGCAGACAACAATGGTATTATGTATCATGTAATGAAGACTTCTTTTCTGTTGTTCCCTTCCACGCCCTGATTTTCAGTCTTAACATGATATTTTCATCAAAAGTTGTCATATGTTGATTGCAAGGAAGTCTGTTGTGTGAAGTTAAGAGTCTACTTTATGTTTATATTTAAAAGTTCAAAATTTGCTTGAGCAATATTCACACAAGTATATGACATTTGGAGTGTAGACTAGGTATGTGGCCTATGGGTCACTTATCTATAATTGGATATTCGGAAAATACCAAATACCAAATGGTAGTAATATTTTTTACCAATTTCAAACCCAAATACCGTAATTTTAAAATTTTACTCCCAAATACCAAATTACCGAATACCAATTACCAAATTTTTCGATTCGATTCGGTAATTAGATTTTTGGTATTTAATGTCCAACCCTACTTTGAAGTACTAGTATTTCGAAAAGTTATTTAAGAGTTATATTTTATTCGTCACATTTTAATTTGATATATTTATTAAAAAATAATTATTAGCATAATTATTTTATCATAATATTCTTATTAATTCTATTAAAAATAATTATTAACAAGACTAGTTTATCATAATAGTTTTATTAATTAATGGTTATTACTCTCTCCGTTTCATATTACTTTGACATAGTTTTTAAAAAAAATTATCTCAAAATAATTGACATGTTTACAGAATCAAGAAATAATTAAACACTCTTTTTCAACTTTACCTTCAATAATTTAACGAAGAACCAATTAACTTCACATAGATAATAATAATATTTAATATGAGTTTTAAAAAAAAACATACAATATTAGTTAATTTACATCTCTTATTAATTTCTCCTTGAGAGTAAAGGCAAATATGCCAACTAATATGAGACGAGTATTATATCTTGAAATTGATTTAGAAGATAAACAATTAATGCTAAGCAAATAAAAAAACAATATCCTTTTTTGATATATCAAAAATAATAAATAAAAATAAAAAATCAATTAGAAAATAATAACAAGTAAAATATGAAAGTAATCGTATTAAATTAGAAATATATGCATGTAGCCTGTCAATCTTATGATTTTAAATTTGTCCGGTAAAATGTTGAAATCAAACTTACAAATATATAATCTTTCTAAAACAAAATACTGTCTTCATTAGCTTTTAATTATTACTTTTTGATATGACATATTCATTGAAAAATAATTATTGATATAATTATTTTATATAATATCTTTATTAATTAAATTTTAGATTAATATATCTTAAAAATAATTTGAAGTATGAATAATTAATATCAAAAATAAAATAAAATAATTCGTTTACCTTTTTTTAATATATCAAAAATAATAAATAAAAATAAAAATTTAATTAAAGAAATAATGTCATGGAGACTTAAAAAAATCAAACAATTAGTACAGAGTGATGCGGAGGCCGACTATAATACTTTCAATATCCATAAATTTTATTACCTCAAATAAATTAATCAGCGTTTGTGAAACCGAGAATAAAAACCTTATCAGATAAAATTGAGTTAATTTCTCAAATTGTCGCTCAACTTATAAGTATTTCATTAAAGTAATTTTTTAAAATTTTTAGGATAATATTGTCGCTTAATTTGTAGGAACATCTTAGTAAAATAACTTTTAATTTTTTTTTTTAACAATATTTTTACTGAACTACATAAATATTTTCAATAAGCCGAAAACTAATGAAAAAGTTAAATTTATAACGAAATATTATTCATACATATTTTAAACTATATTTCTAATTACATAAAAATAATTAAATTTAAATAAACATATTTTTAATAAAATAAATTATATTTATGTAATTAGCGCAACATGATGGTGCAATCTTTTGTTAAAAAATGATACCTTTTAACAAAAGTTTATGTATTTAACCACAAGGGTTTGGTATGGTAGTTGAGCACCTCACCCCTTAAGTAATGAAAAAAACTATGTTGTCAATTCCTTACTGCTTAGTGCGCTGATTATGGGGAAACCCCAAAACAAAAAAAGGAAAGTTTATATATTTATCATTTTAGTTTTTTTTTTTTTTTGTAAATCAGTCTAATTATAAGATTTATTGTACAAATGTGTAAAAATGAACAACAATTACGCATCACTAATATTATCTTTTAGCTAATTTTTATTTTCTATTTAGAGGAACTTCTTAAATACCATTATTTTTTAATTGCAAACTTGAGAATAGTATGTAAGAGAATAAAAGAGGAAAAGATGGTATAAATTTTTATGAAAATATTATTTAGATTGCACCTCCATTTTGCTCTAGTTGCATGAATATAATTTATTTTATTAAAAATATATTTGAAATTGATTAAATAAATTTTATATAATCAATGAATATTTGATCTGAAAGTAAAAGTTAAAGTATATATGAATAAATTTCGTTAAAAATTTAATTTTTTAGTTAGTTTCATCCTATTGAAAATATATTTGTAGTTAAGTGACAATATTATTAAAAAAAATTTAAAAGTTATTTTAGTGAGATATTCCTATAAATTAATTAACATTATTGTCTTAAAATTTTTTAAAATTAACTCAAAAATAAGTTATGTATGAAAATTCACCAATGAAGCTAGAAATTTTAATAAAGGAATAACACAATAATCAATTTAACAAAAAGTAGACACCTACGGAAATAAAGAGTCAATATATAATACTTCCTCCATTTGAAAAATAATGACATAATTTGATTTAGTACGAAGTTTAAAAAAATAAAAAAGACTTAGAATTCTTATAATTCTAAATTAGAGTGTATTAAATTTATCAAAATATCCTCCAATCTTTTAGTTTTAAGCATATTAAAAGAAAAAGAGTCATTCATTTTGAAACAAATTAAAAAAAAAAAAGTAGTTTATTTCTTTTAAATGGAAGAGTACACAACTACACATACATAAAAATTAAAATTGACCTGGCTTTTCAAAAAAAAAAAAAAAAAATTGACCTAGCTCAATTGTGTAATTTTCAACGAAAGAGTGCCATTTGACACTCCACTTCAGCAACTTGCAATGCATATTTGCCCCCTCAAAAAAACTTCCAATGCATAAGAAGGAACGTCGTAGCAAGATTTTCACACCTTCTCTACTTTAATAGATTAAAGAAAGGAAGATGTCAAGCTAAAACACTGATCATAGATCTTGTACTTCAAAATACTTCAGTTTTCAATACTCCATTTGTTTTATTTTACTGATCCCAATTTAATATTACATATTAATTAAAAAAATAATTAATAACATAACTAATTTATTATAGTATTCAAATAACTAATACTAAGAGTAAAAATAAAAAATTATGTTGATTAATAAAAAATAATAAATAAAATAAAAAATTAAATTAAAAAATTTAAAATGAGTAAAATAATAAAGCGAGAGTAGATTTCTGCCTCCCTCCATCTTCACAATCTCGTCGCCTCCCCCTCCCCCCAAACCCCCCAAAAAGACGCGCGCGCACACAACGGAAACCGCCTATTATTGTACTAAACATTAATTGCGATGATTGAAACTTTAATTAAATCCTCAAGTATATCAATAAGCTATCGGTCAAAATAAGAAAATGAAAAGGAGAACGTTGATCCCAAAGTTTGGGTAAGTAATTGAATATTTTGCTTAACAGAGTAATTGTTAAAAAATTCAAGAATATTCTTCCTCAGGGATATTCAAAGCAAATAAGACTTAAACCGGAAATAGTATTTAATAAATGCCCCATTTAGTCATTTTGACATTTCAATTAGCTTGAGGAAAAGTATTTCCCAAAGTCCTAAATAGGGTAAGGCAAAGAAAGAAGAGAAGAGCAACACACTTTCTGTAAAATACAGATATGTTATATAATAACACTTGATATTGCACGAAAAATAGAATAATTATCAAAGCTAATGGAGTAATTAACTAAGGAAGAAACAGCTAATTTATACTAGCAGCGCACATAATTATTTTCTTTTCCTAAGATTTTCTTTTTGTTCGTTTTCTGGACAATTGGATTAATTAATATATATAATTGAAAGGATGAAATTATTTTTACAATACCGCATGAGTGATGACACCGACTTCCACAAGCCTAGGAACAAGACGACCACTCAAGTGAAGTGCGACGAGGCTCTCTAGTCCACCGACACGTGTCCGTCCAATGAAGACCGCCGGCGCATCGCCGGCACCGGGAATCACCTCATCATCTCCGGATGGGAGGGCAGCTATCTCGTCTTCCTCTAGTTCAATTACAGTGGGATGAACCCCGATAGCAGAGAGCAATTTCTTCATGACGTGGCACATGCAGCAAGACGAACGGGTGAAGATGACTACGGGGTTTTCGAAGATGAGACGTTGGATTCTCACCTCCGTCGACTCCGTAACGTCGATGGCGAGTGGTGAACTGGCAGTGGGGTTCAGTTCTAGCCGCACGCCACCGTCCCCATAGAAGCTGTTGCCTCTCATCACGGTGGGATGTGAGGAACAAAAGTGAGAAAGATTCAAGGGAAGAGAATGAAGGAAGGAAAGGTTTAGGAGAAAAAGGGAAGGGAGAAGAGATTATATAAATGGAAGGTGGCAATGATGTTACATCACAAAGTAACATACTACGTAAGTTATGCAAGATTGCAACCCAACGCTCTTTTTAGCCTCTTAGTATTAGAGTGTATTATCAAATATTTTAAAAAGAATGATTTATTTTGACTTAACATAAAATTTAAGAAAATAAAAAAAATTTTAAATTTTGTGGTCTTAAATTAAAGTTGTGTCAAATGTACCAAAATATTATTTAATCTTGTGGTCCTAAACATGCCATGTGAAAAGTTGAAATTAAAGTATCGCCAAAAAAAAAGAGGGGTCATTCTTTTTTAAACAGATTAAAAAGAAAAGTAGGTCATTCATTTTTAAACGGAGAGAGTACAATTTTTAATCTAAGTATAACTAATACGGATATTAATTATACATTCTATTGTGTATTAAAGTGTGTATTACTAATACCACCTATTTTCTATATATTAGTAATGCAAAGCTTTTAATACATGCATTAACTTATTAAATGACCTTAATACCCCTCAATTTTCTTCTCAAAATATTTCACCATTCCTTTTTTCTCCATTTTAATTTGCAATAGTGAATCTTTTCGAAACATTTCACAATTTTTTTCCCCATTTTAATCTACAATAATGAATAATTGATTTAAATAATTATAACATATTTTTGTTTGTTTCGAGGGTCTTTAAAATAAAATTTAAAAAAATTGACTATTTCTTAATTTTACGTCTTATATTTTATTTTTATTTCGACTATGTTAATCCGTTGACATAATATTTAATGAGCAAAGACGAAGGTCTTGCAATTAATCTGAAATCTGTATATACTAGATCAACAATACTAATTATATTTGAGACGACAAAGAAATTTTGTTGCAAAAAAGTGTATAAAATCAAAGAAGGGTATTTTTGTAAATAAACATTTATTTTATAGAAATTATGTAAGATGTCATCAAACCAAACAATGTATAAGAAATAATACATGCATAACTAATACAAGTATAAGTAACATAAGCATTACTAATGGAAGCATTACTAATACACTATATTTTGCATTGATCTTATACACTCTATCAAACGACCCCTTAGGGGTATGTGAAAATCCTATACGACTCGCGAGAGGGGAAGTGAGAGTGAGGCGCTACTAGCTAGACGACAAAAGAAAAAGATCTCAATGATCTATTTCTTCATTTTTACACTACCTTTTCTTTTTTATTCATTCACGGAGGGCTCTAATTCCAAACAATGTTTTAAGGGGTTGTTTAGCATGAGGAACAACAACCACCTCAGTATATTTCCATATTGGGGTTTGGAAGGTAAAATAGATGTCGTTCATATTACTACCTCTCAAGAAGTAAAGCGATTATTTGAATTATTTGGTGTGAGGTATAAGTTATAATAGTCCATAGATAAAATATAAGACATATTTGATTGGAGATATTAGTTAGTCAAGGGATTATTTATCCCATCATTTATGTCTTAGTGATGGGATAAGTTATTCAACATATATGGTAGATAACTAATTTCGAAATAAATAATCACAAGATTAATTATTCTGGGATAACTTGTTCCCAACCAAACGACCTTGAATAGTACTACAATGTAAAGTTGAGTAACATATCTATACATCAACTATGTGTGAATAAATTCGTGTTATATGTAGTTTTAATAATGAGCAGATGACTACAAAGGACCAGGTCTCTGGATGTTCATGGCTACAATACAGCCGGCACACGTGACTTCACAGTTTTGTCCTCTTGTATAACAAACTGACAGGTATTGCTCGTACTGAGTAGGACACCTAGTCCAATGATATTTCAGCCTTAATCATCACTCATCTATAAAAGGAAAAAAATGCTTCTTCATCAAACAATTTTTGCAAATACAAAAAGATCGTTGAAGAGAGAGAAAGGCAAAATCTCTATATATGATATTGCTCAAGATCTTTTGTCATATGTGTGTGCTGATTTAGAGAGTGCTTTGAGTGAGACCTAATTTATAATTGAATTACTTATGATATTAGAGTAATGATCTTTTCTTTTTGTTTCGACAGAGAAAGAGCATTGAAGAGAGAGAAAGGCAAAATCTCTATATATGATATTGCTCAAGATCTTTTGTCATATGTGTGTGCTGATTTAGAGAGTGCTTTGAGTGAGTCCTAATTTATAATTGAATTACTAATGATATTAGAGTAATGATCTTTTCTTTTTGTTTAGACAGTGCTTAGGTAGAGTTGCCTAAGTCCAAAACTAATTAGAGTTAATCAGTTTAGAGAGTGCCTTGGTAGAGTTGTCAAGATGAGCTTGTAGTAGAGGTATTACAAGTGAAAGCAACCTTAATTCAGGTTCAAGTTTGAGTTTGTAATCAAGAAGTTGATTATAGTGAACTTTTGAGGTACTTGTGAGGGCAAGTCGTGGTTTTTTCTTCCTTCAGCAAGGAAGTTTTCACTTTAAATAATGTGTGTTGTTATTTTCCTGCACAACCTTTAATTTTTCTGCACTTTCTTGATTGATTGTCTGTGATTAACTTTGAGAGACCTGGTCCTTCACTGTGTGGTGCAACCCCCAAGGGTTCCAACAATTGATATCAAAGCCAGAACACTCTAAAAGGTTCACATCTAGAGTAATTTGGTTAGCATGGCTGCTCCACCTAACATGGAAGAAGGACAATCTTCCACTGAACCACCTAGATTTAATGGACAGTACTATGGGTGGTGGAAAATAAGGATGTTTGACTTCATTATGGTTGAGGATAGTGAGCTGATGGATACAACTTTTGATGGTCCTTATACATCTGTAAGAGAAGTCAAAGAAGGAGATGTTACAAGAATGATTATCAAAAGCGGGAGGGAATTCAATGATAAAAACAGAAAAAAATTGAGAAGAACTACAAGGAAAAGAAACTGCTAGTGCAGGGTATAGTTCTAGATGAATACAATAGGATTTTTGTATGTGAAAAATCTAAAGAAATCTGGGACTGCTTGAAAACTACTCATGAGGAAACTACAGACATAAAGGATTCTAAAGTTGACATGCTGACAACACAGTATGAAACCTTTACTATGAAAGAAAGAGAGATAATACAAGAAATGCATACAAGATTCACTTCCATCACAAATGCGCTACACTGATTAAGAGGAGTGATTTCATCTTATAAGCAAGTGAGGAAGACCTTACTATGGATGAACTTATTGGGAATCTAAAAACCCATGAACTTAAGAAGCAGCAAAGAGGAGAGAATAAAGAAGTAAAAAGAAAAAATCCTTGGCATTAAAAGCTTCAAGGTCAGGTTCAATTAAAGAAGACATTGATTTACCTACTTGACAAAAAGAATTGTTAGAGCTATGAGGAAAAGTGGCCAGTTTCAAAGAAGTGTAAGTAGTAGTAGAAAAGGAGCCACTATGGAAGTTTTTCGCAGAAGTGGAAGTCTTGAATATTTCATTAAGGATTGTCCAATGCACAAAATGGACTATCAGGATTATCTCAACACTGGAGATGAAAGAGTAAAGAATAGGGACCAAGTTCTTGTAAAATCAAGATGATAGGCTGCAGCTGATCTTGCATTTAAACAAGCCTTAGCTGGTTGGGGTGACTCCTCCAATGAATCTGATGAAGCTAAGAAGTTTGTTGGTGTTTCTATGTTTGCTGTGGAGGATGAGAAGGTGACCTCTGATTCCTTGTTTTCATTTATGGAAAACACTGAAGATAAAGAAGAAAATGAGTTAATACTTTCTAACCTTAAAAAAACTTGGACAACTATTCAACTAGAAAGATAAAAAGGCTTGCAAATGTGCTGATTGACTCTATATGTGAAATGACTAGAAAAAATTTGCCCTAGAAGAAAAAATGAAAAGTCAAGAACTTGAGTTGATTGTTTTAACTCTCCAAATATCTGAAACAAAAGAGTAAGATACCAAGTTAAAATTTAAAAATCTAAATTTAGTGATCAAGTGGAGAAAAGAGATGATGCTTGTAATAAAGAAACAATAATGCTCTAGAGGAAAAAATAGAAGATCAGGAGCTTGAGTTGATAGCTTTGACTCTCTAGATATCTGAAACTGAGGAACAAGTTGCTAAGCTAAAATTTGAAAATCGAAAGGTAAGTCAACTGGAGAAAGTGGATGCTTTTAAGAGTAAAATAAAGAAAGAAGCTTCAAGGTTTAAGATTGAGTTTGAAGAAAAATTGGAGGATTATCAAAGGCTTATCATGACTGCACTTCAGAAGAATGAGGAGTTAAAAAGGGACCTGGTCTGACTAATGGAATAACTCAAAAAATTCCTTCAGTGAACTTCATCCTCGCAAATTCTTTCTAACCTAACTACTCAAGGAGTCGATAATGGTAAGGTCCTTGGGTATCAGCACAAAACTCATTCATCTGGGTCACAAGACAAGGTTGATCCAAATGTAAAAAATAAAGCACATAAATCCTTGTGCACTCATTGTGGAAGAGATGGACACGTGAAAGGAGACCGTCATAGCTGGCTCATAGTAAGAATGACAAATGTTAGACATGTCCACCAGGGGAGCACCTATCCCAAAGGTTTAAGACCTTGGGAAAATATGAAAAATCTTACATTACCTACATGGACAAAGAAGGATTTAAGCACACCTTTGTCCTTCTACTGGAAAATTAAAATCAAATGAGTTCCCAATTCTAATAAATAATCGTAAGTGCAGGAGGGAGAAATGATTTGCAATCAGAACAATCTTTTTGATATGAAATTGTAACAATCTAAAATTTTGATGAAATATGTAAAATTTGTGATTTTATGTGATTTGACTATTTTAACCTTCTCCGTAGTTGCATTATGATATGTATGGGTTATGAGAGTGATTGACATGATTTTTGATGTATTTTGATACCATTTATGCGATATTGTAGTTTTTGATGGCTTCGAGAGCCTTATTTTAGACGGATGAGGATATATTTTGATCTGTGTGACAGATGGCCAAATGGACTATACCAGAAGCTACGAAATATCAATTTTAGTCTAGGTATACCTTTAGTTCGGTTCTCGATGCACCCGAGTTCATTTTGACCTATTGATTGAAAAGTTAAAAAATTGAAAATATGGGTATGAGACCCACATTTGATCGAACCGAACACAGATGGAAAATACGACTTTGCCAGTAGATCCAGAATATTAATTTTGGGGTGTTAGAATATTTGGTATGATTTTATGGCTTTTAAATCTAATTTCGAACCTCGATTTGGAAAATTGTGATTTCAAATTTTGGGAATCAACTTTTTGAAAATGATATTTTTTTTAGAAAATTTGATGTTGCCATTGCGTTCGGAATGTCGAATTTAGTATGGTTGCATAGTTCATTTGCATGTATCGGACTTCGAATGAATTCCGGGCTCCCCATAGAAGTCCGAATCGAACCAAAAAAATAGCTTTTTTGCGAAAGCTGTGCAGAAAAATCTGCACTATTTATACCAGTTTCTAGGCCTATTTTGCTCTTTTTTTATCTTATCTATTGAGAGCTAAACTCTAAAATAGTATGGAAGCCTAAAAGTGAAGTTTGTGGAAGCTTGGTAAGCTAGATTAACACATATTACTTGATTTTATTACGGATTTAAGGTAAGAATTCACCATTTTCTTAGTAATTTTTTGATTAATTTTTTAAAATTTCAAAAATCTAAGGGCTTGATTTTAAACATCAATTTCACTTCTTTTCATTTGAATAATATTTTTATCTTATAATTACTAGTTTTTCATCAAATTAACCCTTAAAACAACTTCGATTCTTAATTTTAACCCAAATTTTAAATATTTTATACGGTAAAGCTTAAAAATGGTTTTTCTTTAATTTGAACCTCGTTTTTGACTCAATTTGACTTGAATTTTTAGCTATAGGTCCCTAAAAATATGAGAAATACGTTTTTGAAGTAAAGTTTCAATTTTGCTTTTCTTTTTAGGAAACCCATTTCGGGGGTCTGTTTTGAGCCCAAACCAAAAGTAGTCAATATGGGAGTTGTTGATTTTTTTTTACACATAGATTTCATATTTGATGTTTTTAGTGGAGTTCGAGATTATTCGTGAAAAGTAAGGTCGTAGGTTCGAAGTGTAGCGAACCGATTTTGGCTTTTGAGGTAGCTTATGGCTTAACTCTTTTAGAATGGGTTGAGTAGTAAATGATGATACAAAATACATGTTAAGGGTGAGAACTAATCATGAAAAATGGTTATTTATGTGTTGTGCCCGTATGGGGCCTATGTGTGATGTAATTGTCAAAATTGAGTTATTATGTGATATGTGTGACCGCGTGGGGTCCTATGTGATATTAACAACCTTAAACACATGTGAATAATTGTATTGTGTTGTTAAGATGCTTAATATGGTACCATTGGTGTATTGTGATTATATTCATACTTTATTTGGCATATGAGACATATGGAAATTCGTGGATAAAAGAAATAATGAGTGGATATTGGCTCTATGGTTGTGGAAATGTAACACTATGGTTGGTTGTGAAAATACTCATTGTGATTGGTTGTGAGCATTACATCCTCATACATACTCATTCATGAAACATACATCTGAGAAATACTGGCAACACCTTTTAAAACCCCCCCGAGTGATGCGGTGGGAAAGAGATATTGTAACACCTTATAAAACCCTTTTTGAGGGATGTGTCAAAAAGAAGGCATGAAATATGTGGATTTTATATGGGTTGACGAACCCCCAATGGGTCTTGCGTTGGGAGGCTTGCCTCTGTAGATGCATACGGGGATTGTACGACGATCCCAGAGGTTGTGCAATGACCTCGTGCATCATCATCATCATCATCATTATCATCATCATCTTCATCATCATATACATTTAACTTACTTTATTGTGTTATATTGTGTTGTATTTCCATATTGACTTATCATCTATGTATTTATCATATCTTTTTTTACTTATATTTGATGATCTTGTATATGCATATTCCCCCTTGTTCTTATTATATGAGATATAATACATACTTTTGTTCTATCTTGGTGTGATGTTATAATATATGTAATATACTAAAACTGTTAGTGCAAGCCGTGTGGGCTACCATTGTAGGACATTTTCTAATTGTAGGTGATGTGCCCTTAGCGTATATTTTGTATGTTTTATTTACTACTTTGCTTGGTCGGCCTATGATACCTACTAAGTATAAGTGTACCGTACTCATGTCTACTGCGCCCTTTTGGTGCAGGTCCTAGCTCGAGTGCGCCTCAGCTTGATTGACTCGGGTGATTGTAAAAGCTTCCAAGGTAGTGGTTGGACATTTATGTGTCTGAAGTTCACCTCTATCTTTCTACAGTAGTTATGTCCTTATTAATATTCCGAGACAAATATTATTATTTTGTTTTTATTTTTTTTATGTATTTGACTCTTGGATTATATTAGTAGTTCTTACACCATTGACACCTGGTTTTGGGCATGATTGGTACTTTGGATAAGTTCATTCCGCATTATTATGATTAATTATATGGTTCGACTTTATTCTAGAAGCCTTATCTTGTGATGTTTTTGTCTTTTTCTCTTTTTGTATCAGTTTAGGTGATAGACTTACTTGTCAAGGTGCACCGCGACAAGTGCCATCATGACCCTCATTTTTGGGTCATGAAAAATTGGTATCAGAGCAGCCAAATTTCATTGGTCTCAATGGTGTAGGAACATGATGTCTAATAGAGTCTCGCGGATCGGTACATAAACATTCATATCTATCTTTGAGAGGCTATAAGATGTCTTTATGAAACTTTCCTCATTTTATTATTTATCGTATGAAGTTATTTCATACCTTATGTTCTAAGTTGTGTGTCACTATTTCTGAACGAATGGTGTGGCTTATACTACTATTAGTTGAGAGATACTGTACGAGATTGGTGGAGATTATTTGTTGGTTGTAGGCCTATTAATGATACTGAGTTGTCATGAGATCAGTTTACTGATGCCTTTCTAGAGAGATTCGTGCCTTACAATTTGAGGGATCGGATGCGAGATGAGTTGGATTATTTGGAGAAAAGATCCATGACAGTTGCTGAGTATGAGTCATGTTTCCCTGCCTTGTTCAAATATTCCTATGATAGTATTTCTATCGAATCTGAGAAGACTCAAAAGTTTGTGAAAGGTTTAAATGTCTCTCTTTAGTTGGGTGTATCTCAGATGATTATGCTTCAGGATTTCTTTCAGAGTATTATAGATCATGCTAAGATGACAGAGGGTATTCTTGAAGTATCTCAGGATGGCGCCAAGAAGGTGCATCATTTTTGTGAGTTTAGAGGTTAGTCTTTTCATAGTAGAGATTTTAGTGATTCTTGTGGATAGTGTAGGGCAATTCAGGTGGCCTTGCAGAGTCCAAGCGTTGGACTTTCTAGTTCAACAGTTTAGGGTGACTTTTTGGGCATAGTTATGCCTTCTCCTATTGAGACTGGTCGTAGAGGTTGTTATGTGCCTTATTAGACTGGTCATGTGGCTAAGGATTGTCCTCGTTGTATGTTTATAGGTACTCTTATTTTTGCTGTGAGTAGTAGGGGTGCTTCCAGAGGTACGAGGGTAAGAGGTAGTGGAGCTCGTGGGGGGTGGCAGTGGGGCCACTTAAGTAGTTGGTGGTCATGGTCATTGGTATGCTATACCATCTAGACTTGAGGCAGAGGCTTTTGATGCTATGATTACAGGTATCATCCCTGTTTGTTTCAGACCTGCATCTATATTATTTGATTTTGAATCTACTTTCTCCTATGTGTCTGTGTATTTTTCTTTGAGTTTTGATTCTGTTAGTGAGCCTCTTGCCATGCCTATTCGTATATCTACCCAGTAGGTGATTCTTTAGTGGTGGATCGGGTGCATCAATCTTGTGTTATGACTTTTGTCGGGCATGAGCCTTTGGTAGGTTTGCTAGTTTTAGATATGGTCAATTTTGATGTTATTTTAGGCATGGATTGGTTGGCTCCTTATCACGCTATCTTAGATCATTTTTCTAAGACTGTGACTTTAGCTTCGCCAGTTGTACTAAGGATATCTTGGAAGGGTGTACTTAATTCAGGTCCTAAGAGGGTCATATCTTATGTTCAGGCTCGTAAATTGGTTAACAGGGGATGTTTATCTTACTTGGACCATATTTGTGACACTAATTTTTTTTAGCTTCCTTCCTTAGATTCTGTCTATGTTGTCCATGAGTTTATGAATGTATTCCCTATGGACTTGTCTGGTATGCCTCTAGATCAAGATATTGATCCCAATATTGATGTTGAGCCGGTACCAAGACTATTTCTACTCCTCCTTATAGGATGGCCCCAGTAGAATTGAAAAAACTGAAGGATCAGTTAAATGAGTTGTTGGAGAAGGGATTTATCTGACCTGGCATTTCACCTTGGGGTGGGCCTATCTTGTTTGTGAATAAAAAAGATGGGCCTATGCGGATGTGTATTAATTATCAACGTTGAATAAGGTGACAGTTAAGAATAAGTATCATTTTCCTCGCATTGATGATTTGTCTGATCATCTTTGGGTGTTGTTATGTTTTTGAAGATTGATTTGAGGTTCGGTTATCACCAATTGAGGATTAGAGCTTTGAATATTCCTAAGGAAGCTTTTTGGAATCGATATAGTATGTCCTTCGAGTTGACCAATGCCCTTGTCGCGTTCATGAAGTTGATGAACCGGGTGTTTCTATCATATCTCAACTCCTTTGTTATTGTATTTATAGATGATATCTTGGTTTATTTCAGGAGTGAGGTTGAGTATGAGGAGCATTTATGGATTGTGTTCCAGAGATTGAGGGATGAGAAGTTGTCTGCTAAGTTCTCTAAGTGCGAGTTTTGGTTGGAGCCTGATTTTTTCTTGGGTCATGTGGTGACTAAGAAAGGTATTATGGTTGATCCAGCCAAGGTTGTAGTGGTTCATGATTGGGCTAGACCTACTTTGCCTACCGAGATTCAAATTTTTATTGGCTTAGCAGGTTATTATCGACGTTCTACTGAGGGTATCTCTTCTATTGCAGCTTTGTTGACCAATTTGACCTAGAAGAAGATTTATTTTTAGTGGTTTGATGCTTGTGAGGTGAGCTTCCAAAAGCTTAAAGATTTGTTGACTTCAGCTCCTATCTTGACTTTGCCCAAGGAGGGCGTGGGTTTTACCATCTTTTGTGATGATTCAGGTGTTGGGTTAGGTGTTGTGTTGATGTAGGAGGCCAAGGTGATTGCGTATGCATCTAGTCAATTGAAGCTTTATGAGAGAAATTATCCTACCCATGATTTAGAGTTGTGCACAGTTATTTTTGCTTTGAAGTTGTGGAGGCACTACTTGTATGGAGTTCGTTGTGAGATCTTCTTAGATCATCATAGCCTTCAGTACCTCTTTACCTAGCGAGATCTTCATATATGGCAACTCCGTTGTTCTGAGTTTTTTAAGGATTATGACTTGACTATTCTCTACCATCCGGGCAAGGCTAATGTGGTTGCGGTTTCCTTGAACCGAAAGTCGACTAGCATCTTTTGACCAAGAGAGGACTTTGGCCTTAGAGATTCAGTCTTTTGCTAATCAGATGGTTAGGCTTGATATTTTGACACTTAGGCTAGTTTTGGCATTTGTGGATAGCAGATCTTCTTTAATGGTGTAGATTCAAGCTCATTAGTTTGATGATGCTGGATTGAGGTTGATTCTAGATAAGGTGTTGAGTGGGGAGGCTAAGGAAGCCTCACTTGATTCAGATGGAGTTTTGAGGATTGGGGAATGAGTTTGTGTGCCGAGAATGGGTGATTGGATTAGGTTGATCTTGGAGGAGACCCATTGTTCCAGATATTCTATCCATCCACTGTGACTAAGATGTATTGTGATTTGAGGCTACACTACTAATGGGGTGGTATGAGGCGAGATATGGCATATTTTGTGGCTCATTTCCTATGTTTTTAACAAGCGGAAGCCGAGCATATTAGACCTGGTGGATGGCTTCAGATGTTACCCATTTCCGAGTGGAAGTGAGAATGGATCACCATGGACTTTGTGACTTGTTTGCCTTGTATATCTCATGGTGCTGACATTATTTGGGTTATCGTGGATCGATTGACCAAGTCAACTCATTTTATTTTGGTTCAGATCTCGTTCAGTGATGAGAGGTTGACTCGTATCTATATTCATGAGATTTTTCATCTACATGGTGTGCTGGTGTCTATTATTTCTGATCGAGGTTCTATTTTCACATCTCACTTTTGGAAGGCTTTTCAGGATGAATTGGGTACTTAGGTTGATCTTAGCACAACGTTTCACCCCCAAATTGATGGCTGATATGGGTGGGCATATTTTAGTTTAAACTGAAAAAACCAAAAACTCAAACCGAAATTTAATTTTGGTTTTGGTTTTTTGGATCGGATTCGGTTTGTAATTTTAAAATTTTGGTTTTTTGGTTCAATTTTCGGTTTAGAAAAAAGAATCCAGTTAAACCGAAAAATCAAAATTTTATAAATAAATAAATAATAAATATATTTTATTATATATATATTATATATATATATAATATATATAATATTATATTATATTATATTATATATATATATATATAATATTTAGTAATTCACATTCACAATTAACATTTAATAGTAAATTTGCATAGTCGCAGGCTGTATATGAATTGTTTTAGTAACTCAAATATTTTATGAATTATATTGGTCACTTTGGACTGTTTTATGTACTATTTATACAAGGTTATATTATATGTAATGATTAATGACGGTATGTATTATGTTAAGCTTATGATTATTTTACTTCGTTTCATCCATGTTGAGTTATTTATATTTGAGAATGAAAAACAGGTTTGAAAAAAATATTTTTTCTAAAAAAACCCATCAATTTTAAATGCTCAGTTATGAAAAAGAGAGGCTAACTACTTTAATATTTCAAACCAAAATAAAAAAATCTTAAATAACCGAACCAAATCAAATTTATTTCAATTTGGTTACGAATGTCATTTTTGTCAATTCAAAAACCGATAAACCAAACCGATATTAAACAATTAGACCAAACCAACTGAGAATGGGTGATTGGATTAGGTTGATCTTGGAGAAGAACCATTGTTCCAGATATTCTATCCATCCATGTATGACTAAGATGTATCGTGATTTAAGGCTACACTACTGGTGGGGTGGTAGAGGAGAGATATGACATATTTTGTGGCTCATTGCCTATGTTGTCAGCAGGTGGAGGCCGAGCATATTAGGCTTGGTGGATTGCTTTAGAGGTTACCCATTACCGAGTGGAAGTGGGAATGGATCACCATGGACTTTGTGACTGGTTTACATTGTATATCTTATGGTACTGACATTGTTTGGGTTATTGTGGATCGATTGACCAAGTCAACTGATTTTATTTTAGTTCAGCTCTTGTTCAGTGATGAGAGGTTGGCTCGTATCTATATGTGTGAGATTTTTCATCTACATGGTGTGCTGGTGTCTATTATTTCTGATCGAGGTTCTGTGTTCACATGTCACTTTTGGAAGGCTTTTCAGGATAAATTGGGTACTTAGGTTGATCTTAGCACAACGTTTCACCCCTAGATTGATGGCCAGATAGAGCGAACTATCCAGGTTTTGAAGGATATGCTCCACGCATGCGTGATGGATTTTGGTGTCCAGTAGGAGAAACATTTGGCTTTAGCAGAGTTTGTATATAATAATAGCTACCATTTCAGTATTGATGTGGCTCCTTTTGAGGCATTGTATGGTAGGCGTTGTCGCTTCCTGGTGGGTTAGTTCGATGTTTCAGAGGTGAGACCTCAAGGTACGGACTTGCTTTATGAGTCTTTAGATAGTGTCCGTGTCATTTAGGATAGACTTAGAGCAGCTAGAGTAGGAAGAAGTGTTATGATGATCGTAAACTTCATGCCTTAAGATTTGGTGTTGGTGATCGTGTTTTTCTTTAAGTTTCACCCATGAAGGGTGTGATGAGATTTGGGAAGAGGGGCAAGCTTAGCCCCAGGTATATTGGTCTATTTGACATTCTTCGAACTGTTGGTGATGTGGCTTATGAGTTGGCATTGCCCTTTGATCTATTAGCTAGTCATTTAGTTTTTCATAGTTCTAAACTTCGTCGCTATATTCTTGATGAGTCTCATGATATTCGTTGGGATCCGATTCAGCTAGATGAGCAGTTGTCTTTTGTTGAGGAGCCAGTCTCTATTTTGCTAGGAATGTTAGAGGTTGTGCTCTAAAGTTATTCCTGTGGTTAAGGTTCACTGCTATTGATGAGGCTACTTGGGAGGTTGATTCTGATATGCGTAGTTCCTATCCCAGTTCTTTGTAGATTCAAGTAATTCTTTTGCCTTTAATTCAAAGACGAACTAGATTTTTAGAAGTGGATGATGTAACGATCTAAAAATTTGATGAAACATGTGAAATTTGTAATTTTATGTGATTTGACTATTTTATCCCTCCCCGTAGTTGCAGTATGGTATTTCAAGGACGTGGAAGTGATTGACATGATTTTTGATGCATCTTGATATCATTTATGCGATATTGTGATTTTTGATGGCTTCGAGAGCCTTATTTAAGACTTACGAGGATATCTTTTGATCCATGTGACGGATGGCCGAACGAATTATGCCAGCAGCTCTGGAATATTGATTTTAGAGTAGGTAGATATTTGGATCGGGTCTCGATGCACCTGAGCTCATTTTCACCTATTGATCAAAAAGTTGGAAAATTAAAAATATAGGTGTGGGACCCACATTTGATCAAAACGACCTCAGATAAAAAATCCGACTTTGCCAGCAGATCCAAAATATCAATAGGGTGTTAGAATATTTTGTATGATTTTATGGCTTTTAAATCTCATTTCGACTCTCGATTTGGAAAGTTATGATTTCGGGTTTCGGGGTCAACTTTGTGAAAATGATATTTTTAAAAAAATCTTATATCGCCATCGCGTCCGGAATGTCGAATTTAGTATGTTTGTATAGTTTGTTTGCATGTATCGGACCCCGAATGAATCGCGAGAACCCCATCGAAGTCCGAATTGGACAAAAATAGTTCTTTTGCAAAAGCTAGATAGAAAAATCTGCGCTATTTATTCCAGTTTTTAGGCCTATTTTGCTTATTGTTTAAACCTTAAAATAGTATGGAAGCTTATAAGTGAAGTTTGTGGGAGCCTGGGAATCTAGATTAACTCCCATTTCTTGATTTTACTATGGATTTAAGGTAAGAATTCAACATTTTCTTAGTAATTTCTTGATTAATTTCTCAAAATCTCAACAATCTTAGGGCTTGATTTTAAACCTCAATTTCACTTCTTTTCACTTGAATAATAGTTTTGTCATGTAATTACTAGTTTTTCATTAATTTAATCCTTAAAACAACTCCGATTCTTAATTTAACCCGGATTTTTACCCGGTATAGCTCAAAAATAGTTTTTCTTTGATTTGAACCTCATTTTTGACTCGATTTGACTTGGGTTTTCAGCTTTAGGTTTCTAAAAATCTACGGAACACGTTTCAGAAGTAAAGTTTTTATTTTGCCCTTCTTTTTTGGAAATCCATTCCGGGAGTTCGTTTTGACCCCAAATCAAAAGTAGTCAATATAGGTGTCATTGGTTTTATTTTGATGCATAAATTTCATATTTGATGTTTTTAGTGGAGTTCGAGATTTTTCGTAAAAAGTAAGGTCGTGTATTCAAAGTGTAGCGGACTGGTTTCAGCTTTTGAGGTAGTTTATGACTTAACTCTTTCAGACTGCGCTGGGTAGTTAATGAGGATACAAAATGCATGTTAAGGGTGGGAACTAATCATGAAAAATTATTATTTATGTGTTGTGCCCGTGTGGGGTCACGCCCCAAAATCCCATCGGGCCGGACTGGCACCCAAAGCCGAGAAGGCCCGGGAGAACCCGTTCAAATACCGTACTTTCACTTACATGTCACAAAAAAATTTGGACAGCACTTCATTGCATATAGAAGGATATAATTACCTGTATCGGCACAAATATATATATAATACCTGGCCATCGGGGCCACCACATATACAAATATAACATCACTATATAAACTTCCATGACTTTACCCTTCCTCATGTCTACAAAGCCTCTAGGATATACATGACATAACTAGGGTCGGGACAAACCCCCGCCCACAAATGACTCCTGTACAATAACAAAACATAAGGAACTGAATCGGAAAGCTCCGAAGCAAACTGGAGCTCACCAACAATAGCTGTATGACCTGGCTCCTATCTATGCTGTGAATGAGCTGAGGTACCTGTGCCTGCAGCATGAAATGCAGGTCCCCGTGGGGGACGTCAGTACGAAATATGTACTGAGTATGTAAAGCTGTAGATAAACACATATGATATAGGAGCTCAATAGAAATCAGAAACAAGTGAATAAATCGTAATAGGAGTGGACCACATTTACTATAACTTGTGAAAACCTGTACATTGTATTTATTCAATCACTTTACCTTCATTCTTATCGTCTTTGCAATCATTACTATACTGTATTATGACCATTAGGCTGCCTCCAGTACATATCAACTGGGATCGACCCATGCTATGCTTATGCCCCTGGGATACCACCCATAAACACATAAATAGGGATCGACCCATGCTAGGCTTATGCCCCTGGGATACCACCCGATAAGAGAGAACTTCCATCACTTAGTTCAATTAATCTTTGAGATTGTTATTTCAGTCGCCACCACATTTTTGATACTTTGAAACAATGATACATCAATAGGAACCAAGTAATAGACCTTCTATACAATAACGATGTAATAAAGACTCATTGGTACATCAACAATGTGTTTCAGAATCATCAATATCACAACAATGAAATAGGATCCTTTTGGTATATCAATGAAACATTTTGACACTTTATAGAATGGAAACAACTTCGTTGGTAATGTAGAACAATACATGTTTTTGGACAACCTCGGAATCTTACTTGATGGAACATTGGTGTTTTCATGACAAAGAACATCGTTAGAGTAAGCTTTACATACCTCGTTGTAGATTCAGATACCAATTCAACACAACTTTCCGCCTTTACAAATCACTTATCTACAATGAAATGTTTGGCATCTAGTATTAGCAACCCAATACCACAATTCTCTTCCATAATTCCATACAATCAATATTTGCAAAACATTCGAAAAATCAACTTGAACAATAGGTTTATGTGTATATATATATATATAATCATCATCTCAATACCACATCATCACACCAAATCCCTTCACAATTCAACATAATCCAACCATGCACAAGAATAATCCAACATCATTTCCGATCATCTTTCAACAACAATCAAATAACATACTTCTTATGCTCACATGCATATATATACACACATCCATATAAATAACACCAACATAATTTACATCCTTACCATAAAATGGCCCTTTTGATTTCGAATTCCTATTGGCACAAATAAGGGGTGCTTCTTGAATCCCTCGAGACGGTGAACACAACTACGGAATCAATTTGGATTTTCTACGGTTGAATCACAAGATAAATGAAGTTAAAATTAGGCTAGGGTTTCTTATTCTTCAATAGTTGAATGATAAATGATGGATATGAGCTAAGTATATGTATTTAATGACCAATTTTCGTCCATGAGGTTATGAAAAATGACCATATTGCCCTTAAAAATTTAAGTAAATCCGAATCTGTCCATGGTGGATTGTTTTGATAGGATAAAGTAAATTGACCATAACTCTTTGCTCTGATATCATATTTGGGTGAAATTGGTACAGTTGGATAGATAACTCAAAGGGCTTTCATTTCATATAAGTTAGGCTACCCAGTTCGTTCTGTACAAGGAGTTATGATCGTTTGAAGTTGACCCTAAAAATCTATTTTTAGAGGCTGAAGAAAAACGATTATAAGTCCTTACTCAGATGTTGGATTTGGATGGAACCAATTGCATTGGAAAGAAGACTCAAAGATCTTTATTTTCATAGGCCTTAGATCTCCCAGTTCATTATATTAAGGAAGTTATGATCGTTCAAAGTTGACCCAAAAAAACTGGCAGGCCTCAGTAGTTTGTGTGCAGGAAATTTTCCTGCACATTTACTATTCACCATATCCCGACCACCATTTTATAGTTTCGAACCTGTTCGATTTTATCCGAAACTTATACATTTTTGGAAATCTTTATATCGTTGGAGGCCTATATGTGATGTAATTGTCGAAATTGAGTTATTATGTGATATACGTGACTTTGTGGGGTCCTATGTGATATTAATAGCCTTGAATACATGTAAATAATTGTATTGTATTGTTAAGATGCTTAATATGGTACCATTGATGTGTTGTGATTATATTCATACTTTATTTGGCATATGAGACATGTGGAAATTCATGGATGAAACTGAAATAATGAGTGGATATTGACTCATATGGTTATGGAAATATAATATTGTGGTTGGTTGTGAAAATACTTATTGTGATTGATTGTGAGCATTACATCCTCATATCATACTCATTTATGAAACATTAGTACCACCGTGGCAATATCTTAGAAATACTGGCAACACCTTTTTAAAATCCCCCCGAGGGTTGTGACGGGGAGGAGATATTGTAACACATTATAAAACCCTTTCCTAGGGATGTGCCGAAAAGGAGATATGAGATATATGGATTGTGTATCGGTTTACCAATCCCCCATGGGTCTTGCATTAGGAAGTTGGCCTTCGTAGGTGTATACGAGGATTTTGCGATGACCCCAAAAATTGCGCGACGACCTCGTGCATCATTATCATCATATACATTGCACTTACAGTATTGTGTCATGTTGTGTTGTATTGCCATATTGACTTGTCATCTATGTATTTATCGTATCTTCTTTTATTTGTGTTTTATGATCTTGTATATGCATATTCCCCCTTGTTATTCTTATATGTGATATAATACGTTCTTTTGTTCTATATTTGTGTTATGTTATAATATATGTGATATATTACAACTGTTAGTGCAGGTGGTGTAGGCTATCATTATGGGATATTTTTTGATTGCAGGTGACGTTCCCTTAGGGTATATTTTGTATTCTTAATTTACTACTTTGCTTGGTCAGCCTATGATATATACTGAGTACAAGTGGACCATACTCATCCCTATTGCGGCCTTTCGGTGCAGATCCTTGCTTGAGTGAGACTCATCTTGATTGACTCGGGCGATTGTAAGAGCTTCCAAGGTAACGGTTGGACATTCATGCGTCCGAAGTCCACCTCTATCTTTCTACAGTAGTTATTTCTTTATTAGTATTCGGAACAAATATTATTCTTTTGTCATTATTTTTCAGATTTATTTGACTCTTGAATTGTATTAGTAGTTCTTACACTATTGACGTCTAGTTTTGGGCAGATTAGTATTTTGGATCAGTTCTTTCCGCATTGTTATTATTACTTAAATAGTTTGGATTTATTCTAGAAGCCTTATTTTGAGATATTTCTATCTTTTCCTCTTTTCGTATCATTTTGGGTGATAAGCTTACTTGTCAAGGTGCGTCGCAATAAGTGCCATCATGACCCTCATTTTTGGCTTGTGACAAAAATTGCTCAAGGCTATGAATGGAAAGTTTTATTGTATTCTCTTTCCTGAGACACTTCAAGGAGAAGTGTCTTATGTGATTAGCTAAAAAGGGTAATTACACACAGCTGATGGGAATAGTCAAGAGCCTAATAATGAAAAAGAAAGTGATGGATGGTGATCCAAATATCTTAATCTCAAATGTCAGCTCCAGTAGAAGAACTAAAGAAGTGTCTAGTCTGAATTCACAAGGACTTGGTCCCAGTGGAACTCTCCTCAGAAGGACAAATTGGAAGAACATATCCTTTCTTCTTACTGGACATTCTAACGTTATATCTGGAGGCAAGAGTGAAAAAAAGATCGCAAGTCAGAAATCTCATGGATTTTTCAGCATTCCTATCCCAAGAATAAGCTCACAAATATGTGAAAGAGGCTATCAAGTTTGGAGTATTGCAGAAGTAACTCTGGACATTTGAAGAATGCCAAGTCTAGGAAATGCTCCTTAAACATATTTCCAAAACAAGTCATGGTATGAGGTGGTGTAAAGAATCTAACAAGCTGATGCTGGGATTGATCAGCTTAGCCTGACCTAATATGAAGTTAGTCAATGTCTTTTCACAAAATTGGCTATGTTCATGAGGCAGGTATCCTTAGTACATTAGGTACATATTGGTTTAGCTCAATATTATATCTTTGCAGGTATACACCCATGGGAATAACTTTGGAGGTAGACAGATAAAATAAGAACAAAGTTGAAGATTTACTCAAACAAGAGAGGGACCTGCTCCCATCTATCAAGTTAGTATCTTGTATGCACAAATTTTGTTTGTTCTGTCAAGAAAAAGCCGCATCCTCCTCGTCCTTGTGTTAGAAAAAGTTTTCCTATTCTAAAAAAGAAGGTGAGTCACCTAAAATCTAAAATTGGTCATATCTTGTTCCCACAGAAAACCCTTTTTGCTGCTCATTATTCCTTAAATATTGATGCACCCACTCCATCTCTTATTAAAAAAGAAAATTCTGATTCCAAATAGCCCTTCTAAGAAAAGAACCTTTATGATGGCTGCAGCTTTCCCATTTTCATGCCATTCAAAGGATTCTGAGCTTAGCATTGCTAAAAGTCCCTTCCCAAACCTTCATGAAAAACATCCTTCTTCTCCTACTTTTCCAAAGTATAACTCCTTTATCATTCAATCTTTTGATGAAAATCATCCCAGAATGCTCAAAACTATTATGCTGGTATTGTGATGGATGAAACCTGGATTGATGAAAACCTCATATTGTTGCCAATATCCTAGGAAAGACCATAGTTGATCAAACAAAAAATTGTATCAGTAAAACACCAAGAATCTCTGGAAAATGGTCTGAATGTTTTACTTAGAAACAACTGACACTTGAGGGACCTGGTCCCAAGAAGAGAAAAGTAGATGAAAAAGAATATGTGATCACTTATACTAGAAGAAAGAATTGAGATAAAAGTAAGGTTGTATCCAAGGAAGTTAGAATAAGGTTCTTGACGAATCAAAAGGTATTAAATAAAAGAATTATTTATTCAAATGTGGTAACAGAACCTGGTATGGTGGAATAGTTGAGCTACTTAAATATCAAGACCACTATTTTTGGTGAGATAGTCAGGAAATTCTATTTTGTTTTGTAATTCTCAGAAGATGGGTTGAATCTAACTGCAAAGGTCTAAGGAAAAAACTAAAGTTGAATGAAGAAACACTGGGAAAATTTTTGGAAGTTCTTATATATGGAGTGAGAACTATCTCATAGCACCTGGTTTTTATAGAATTTTTAGAAAATGCATCAAAGATCAAAGGAAAATCTGTGGCTGCAGTGAATAGGAAATAACTCAAAAGTGAGGTTCAATTGGTCTTTAACTTTGTGAACAAGGTGATTCTATGCAGATCACTGTAACATCCAAAAATCCAGGATAATATTAGAACCATGCTTCAAACTCATGAAAAATAAAAAGTCATGTTTTGATAGTTTTATAAGTGATTTAAACATATATTAAGTGCTCAAATAGCTCCTACCTTGTAGACAAGTCAAAACATTACTTAGCGATTAAATTCTTGTGAAGAAAATAATTATAGTCATCTTTAAACAAGCATAAATTTTGTATACTAAAACTTTTTGGGCTTAAGACCCACCAACATATAGATAACTGAATTAGATTTCCAAAGATATAAATTTTGCCTTAATCTAATATCGGAGTAAAAGGTTCTACCCATTTTACCAAAGAGGTGTCTGTCTGCTAAGGCGCGATGGCCAGATTAACGGACAATAGGTTCACGATGGCCTTATTTGAGGATCTCTATAGGATGATATATAGATCTCCTATTAGTTGGTTTGAAGTAAGTGAGGCTACTTTGATAGGGCCATATTTAGTGTTTGAGGCAATGAAGAAAGTTCAGTTAATTCGAGAAAGGCTGAAGACAACCCAAAGTCGTCAAAAATCTTATGCAAATGTCAGGAGAAGAGATCTAGAGTTTGCTTTTAGTGACTTGGTTTATTTGAAGATTTTGCCTATGAAAAGAGTGAAGATATTTGGAAAGAAAGGGACATTCAGTCCCCGCTATGTTGGCCCATATAGAATCTTGAGCTCTTTTGGAAAGGTAGCTTATGAGTTAGAGTTACCTGCAGATTTGGTATCAGTGCATCCGGTGTTTTATGTCTCTTTATTAAAGAAATGTATTGGTGACCCAGCTTCAGTTGTTCCCTTAGAAAGCATGGAGGTGAAAGATAGTCTTTCCTTCAAAGAAGTCTCAGTTGAGATCCTCGATCATCAAATTTGTAGACTAAAGAATAAAGAAGTTCCCTTGGTTAAAATTCTTTAGAGGAATTAGTCAATTGAGAGAGATACTTGGGAAGCATAAGTAGATATATGAACCAAGTACCCTCATCTTTTCTCCAAAAATTTAGGTTCAACTTGAGGTAACGATCTTCCTTAGATTGATGCTTTTTCGTTCTCAGTTGCAGCTATTTAACCAATCTCATGTCATTGCATGCATTCACAAAATCAGTTCAGTCCATGTATCATGTCTCAGACTAAGTTACATAATCATGTTTCAAGTCATGCATGTTTAATATATGATCCTAGTTTCCTCAGTAGTCCCAGTCTAGCTAGTCTCATTTGTAGACAAATATTCCCAAAGGGGGAGATATTGTAACACCCTGAAAATTTAAACCAATATTTGAACCATGCTTCAAGCTCATAAGAAATCAAAAATAATATTTTGTTAGTTTTATAATTAATTTGGACATATATTAAGTCCTCAAATAGCTCTTACCTTGTAGACAAGTCAAAACATTCCTCAGTGATTAAATTCTTGTAAAGAAAATAACTATTGTCATCTTCAAACAAGCATAAATTTTTGTATAATAATAATTTTTGAGATAAATACCACCAACAAATATATAATTGAATTAATTTCCAATGATACCAACTTTGTCTTAAGTCGATATCGGAGTACAAATTTATGCCTATTTTATCAAAGGGGTGTCGGTTTGCCAATGCGCGATGACCAAAGAAATGGACTGTCGCATCAGTGATGGTTCATCACTCCAGACCATCACCCTTAAGTAGAAATACCAAAATTTGGTCTTTTTGTGATTGTTGGAGTGACGTTTAGCCTCGGGAGTGACGGTCCGTCACTCGGGATAGTTCGGCAGTGTCATGATGTTTTTAAAAGTTTTTTTGGTCTTTTCCCACTCTTTTAACCCCAAAACTACGCCGTTTCACCCTCCAAACAGAAGTTATCAAGAATAAATACTAGATTAACCTATCATAACTCAAAAATTATCCATCACAAAGCAAAAAAAGGTGATTTTCTTCTCCCAAAACCAATTAGGGTTCATCAAACTCAAGTTCAATACCAAGTATTAATCCAAGGCTTCAACATTTAAGGATGTGGGATGTTCATCCATGGATCCCAAAAACCTTATTTTAAACTAAAGTATGGATTTTTCTCCTATTATGAAGGTTTATATGTTCAAGGTGGATTAAAGTCATGTGTTTTCCGTAGTAGTTTGACTCTATTCGTGTCCAAGAATGATTCTGTGAGAAATTAGATTATCTTATGCTTTGTGCTTCAATCGCCCAAGGTATATTCAAGCAAATTTCATGATTATATTATCAAGTTATGATATCAGTCACGTAACTATGTTTTTCCCATGTTTTAAGACATTCCCATGGTCAAGTTCATGATTCTCGTATGTTTGATGAAATATCTATGTTTTGAGTTTTGAACTATGATTACATACTATAGTATTTCATGTTTGATATTATATTTCTATAATTATTCAGTGCTGGTGGGTTATGAACACCCGATACCTACGTATTTTACATGATTTTAATTTTATAAGTAATAAGTAAGTCATATCATGGTTTTATTATCATATTCAAAATGTTATGTTCATGCTGAGCACTTACAAGTACAATACCATATCATGTTAAACAACTAATAATACCAAAGTACTTCAGGTAGGAGTAACACTTAGCACTGAGTGAACGTAAGGATGTCGACTCCCCCATCAGTAAAGGCATGAGTCGTTAGTAGTAGTCCTTAGGTTCCAGACCTACGAAACCACCTAAATTATGAGGGATCCCCCATCAGTAGAGGCATGACACCCTCATCCTTCGGGATCTCAACCTTGTAGATCTACATTGTCAGTCATGTATTGGTGCCCTAACAAGGTACCAACACCCTTCCAACCGGGGTTACAGGTTGGAATCCGATACCATAGATTGGGGCATATCAGTTGTAGTCAGCTCCCAAGGTCTTAGTACAGTATTCAGTTTAGTTAAGTTCAGTTCAGGTTTGCTTGACCAAGTGTACAAATTTTTAGTTATTCAGTTATGTAGATTTCAGTTATTCAGATTTACAGATCATCTCAGAAATATGTTTATGTTTGGTCTTGCATTCTCAGATATCACATGTTCATGCATTTATACTCAGTTACCTCATGTATTTCAGCTAGGCCTCATCTCATATACTAGTACATTCAAAGTACTGACCGCATAATTTTTTTATGCTATGTTGTCTTATAACATAGGTTTGGATGCATAGTTTCTCGACCAACAGCTCAGTGTTTCTTAGCCATGGTAGTGGTGAGTCCTCATCCATTGGGGATATGATTTGTTTATTTCACTTACTTCAGTACTCTCTTACATTCGGTCAGTTGGAGTTAGTCGGGGGTTCGTCCTATCAACTACTTAAGATGGTTAGAGGATTTTAGACAATCAGTTAGACAGTCAGTTAGTCTACTCAATGTTATCAATTATTTTTAGGTAGACAATTGCTTTTTAGTATTCCATTAGATATTTTAGACATATTTTAATACGTATTTCAGTGTCCAGTTTTACAATATCTTTTTAGTTTACTTTCTACACTAGTATTGTATTACTATTTTGTTCAGTGCTTACAAAAGATACCAACTCATGGGTTAGCTTGTGGACACTTGTGACCGTAAGCACCAATGTCACAGCTAGGGTGTAGCCTCAGGTCGTGACAATCACAAAAGAGAAACATTGCCTCTTCCATTAATTTGTATATGATGGAATGCCTTAGTAGCTTTGAATTCATCAATCTACCTACTTTAATAACGGAACATATTTACAAAGTTGTTCTTGGAAAAATAAAAAACATGGCACACCTTATGGATATTAGTTGAACAAAGTATTTGACCAATTTAGTATTGTCTGTGAAAATGGAACCCAAGGAACTGTGCTACAAATGCTTGGCATGAAGACACTACTCAAGAGTGAATGTGTTAAATCAGATAGCATTTCTCAAAGGGAGATCAACAAGGAAATAGAAGAACTGAAGTTCAACCTAGCTGCGAAGGATGAAAAAATTTGCAAGCTCCATATGACAATTCAGGATCTCTCTAAAAGAAGACCATGTGACTGATATACTAAGAATTGAGAATGATGAACTGAAGAAGAGGGTTTCAATCTTAACTTATTAGGTACTTAGCCTAAATGCAGATACAGGGCATCTCAACAAAAACTTGACCCCACTCCTTCAATTTTTTTTCAGTCCTTCACTTGTTAATCCTTCTTGATTCTTGTGGATTTTTCCCTAGAATATTTAAATTTATGCACTGCAATAACACTTATACTCTATGTATGAATGAATCTTTGCTTTGTGAATTACATTTGTTTCCTTTAAATTGTAAAGTTATTATTCATGGTAGTGTTGTCCCAATGACCATAAGTTAACTAATTTGTGCTTATTTTACTCTTGGTTTATGTACTCACTTTTAATGATGCCAAAAGGGGAATTACTGACTGTGTAAGGAACAGGTGTAGTGCAAATGATGAAGATGCTTATAATGAGTTGAGTTACAGATTTAAAGGACATGCTGATAGGGGAAAATAAGCGATGTGATGAATAGATGAATGAATGGTTGATGTTGGCTATATTTATACACTTTAGAGTCGTTATCCTAGCTCATTTAGCCTTATTTTGAGGACAATTCATGTGTTTTATGTGTTAATGATGATATAAATAAGCATCTAAGTGTTTAAGTATGTTATTACAATGTTTTAAGGTGTTTTTAAACAAGTTTAGGTTCAAATCGATCCTTTAGAGTCTAGATGAGAAAACTAATTTTACTAGCTTGAGCTAGGTATTGTTCTAGTCTATCGCGATAGATTCTAATGTGTGAAATGAGTTCCTAATGGTTTATATTATGTAATTATTTGTGGAACTACTTTTTTATAATGTTCCTAGTGCAATCGGATCAAGTCAAGAGTCAAAACACTAAACAAAGATCAAAGCGGCCAATCCTAGTCTTAGCTTGAGTTTCTAGTTCATCGTTATGAATGTTGTGTTGTTTTGATCTCTAATACATGGTTTTTAATATTATAGGATGCGTTATGAACTGATTTTTATGATACATAAGTGGAAAATCAAGTGGAAACAACACCATGAAGCTTGATGTGGAAGGAGAAAGGCTTGAGACAAGAGTAGACGCGAAATGCCAATTCAAGTTAGGGCAGGCGATTAGCCCGTGGCATCCCCTCTACTTACACAGAATAAATTAGGTGCATCCCACTATGGAGCGGTGGACTATATCCCACAGTTCCCCAAGTAGTCTAGTGGTCCAAGAGAGGCGACGCCCCTTCTATTGCTGCATGGTCAATTTTCCTCTTACTATAAATACACAACCTTAATCACATTGTATTTACTTTTTGATGTCTTTGGGAACTTGTTGAGGCTACTTAACATGAAAATTAGGTTTTATTATTCTTTAATTTAGCTTGTTAAAGATTTAATCATGTATTCATTGAATTGGATCATAATTATGTCGATTAATGGATAAGCGCCCCTTTTCCGATGTTAAGGCCAATAACATATTTAATTTTTTTTTGAATTAAGTTTGTTTGAATTATTTATCATATTTTGATATTTTTTTATCCTTGTTTTAACTATTTTAAGGATTCGCGACTAATCTTGAGCGTATTTATATGTCCAAACACCAATATTTATCCATATTTGGAATTGTTCTGAGAGCTAAAATATGTTAAGATTATTGTATTTAAGCCTTAATTGTGTTCCGTATCTAACCGACATGATTAGTTATGTAGGATAAATTTCTAATGGATTTGGAAAAAATTGGACGCATATTATTAAGCAAGTGGTGATTAATGCTGGGAATTGATTGTATTGATGAGGAAAGACACTTTTACTGAGTCCAATAGCATGTAGAGATAAGTTGGAGAAAATATAGAAGAATGTGGTTAAAAAGGAATTGTTTTATGACTTCGTCAAATTTTTAGAGTGTAATTCCAGTGATTTGATGCGACGCGAAGTCGATGCGATACATTGTTCCCTTTAACTTTATATTTGATACAATACATTGGTATGCTCGATGTGATGATCGATGGGACACGTTGTTGTGCTTGATTCAATAAGCAACGCGGTGCATCGGTAGTCCAGTACAAGCTAATTTTTCCCTAGTATAAAAGGAATACGTGAGTAAAATTTCAATCACTTTGGAAAGTATAGCAGCGGCAGAAAAACAACAAAATCTCTCTTTTAGGGTTCTTAGAATTGCTTTTGAACTTCTTTACTTCAAAATTAAATCTTAGTATATTTAATTACTTATTTTTTATGTTGAATTCAAACATGAGTGGATAAAAACCCTTGTTCTGGGGTTGAGGCCAAGAACATGAGTACAATTTGATATTCTTTATCATAATTTATTTTTGGATTATCATCTGGATTGTTCTTAATTTCTTGAGCTTACTGTTTTGATGATTGACCATCATTAGAATAGATCTTTATTTCTATGTGAATTAGGGAGGAGAATCGTGGGATAGAATGAAGAAATTAAGGAGAAAGGTTCTTATCCTTTTATTAAATAAAGGGTTTGAATTAGCATCTAGGATAAGGATATACCTAGAAGCCTTGCTTGGTTCAATTGCAAGAAGATATCTTCATGCATCTAGATGAATTGTTGTGTCTCTTCTAGCCAATGTAGTTGCAATGTTTAGATAGGTAGACAATTTTAGGTTGGGAAATCAAGTTCGTACCATAAACCTTGTGAATCCACAACCCAATAACAAATTGGACTATGATAATAATAGAGATTTGTAAGATTGTTAGATGTGCCTCAACCATGGAATTCTCATCATTACTATTTACAATATTTGCTTGCTTTGATATTGTCACAAATTATTATTTCTTATTTATTTACATTCTCGTTCAAAAACTCCAAATCATCTTGATACTTTACAATACTTAATACCTAAAATTACTAGTACATAGTCCTTGTGGGTACGATATCCAACAATTTAAGTCACTATATTGCTTGTACGATTGCGTACACTTGCATGTGCTATTGACAATAACAAGTTTTTGGCGCCGTTGTTGGGGACTAGTTTAATTAGTAATTTGCTGATTTTTTTTCTTTTTGAAGTGTTAACTACTTGATCTTAGCGGCTGAAATTTTGCAGGAATAGCCGAATACAAGACTCGAGAGGGATATAGAGTTGGTAGAGCCTTATTCAGAACCAGAACTGATATTTCAACAAAGACGAAGGGCTTAATATCCAATCCAATAGGTTCAAATAGAGAGACTGAGAGATCCAAATCTTAATGGTCCAATAGATCCAGTTGATCCAAATGCTGGGCGTGGTCCAGCTCCAGTTATTTCGACTGCTCCTACTCCAGCAGCTGCTAAACCTGCTCGTGAGGTGGAAATCCCACTCACGAACTATGCTACTAACAGTATTCGCAAGCTCGAGCCTGGTGGTTGATTTGAATTGAAGAAAAATATGGTGCAGTTTCTAAATTCGGTCGTGCAATATGCTGGACTTTCACATGAGGACCCACAATAGCACACACAGACCTTTCTGGAACTTACCAACACATACATTCCTAGAGGGGTGAATATTGATTATGTTAGGTTGATTCTCTTTCCCTTATCTTTAATTGGGGAAGCGAAGAAGTGGTTACATACTAAACCACCACTCTCCATTACTTCATGGGATGATCTTGTGCGAAAGATCCTTATTCAATTCTTCTCATTACCAAATACTACACAATTAGGAAGTGAAACTTGAGTTTCAAGAAAAAAGATGGAGAGAATCTCTACCAAGATTAGGAGAGATTTAAAAGCATGCTTAGAAATTGTCCTCACCATTATCAGTCAAATAATGTTTTTGTTTACACTTTCATTGAGGGATTAGATCCAAATACCGAGATTCTCTTAGATTCAGCAGCAGGTGGGACAGCTCTTGAGAAGACTTATGGTGAATTATATACACTACTGAATCGGATTTCACAAGGGAACCCTGAATAGCATACTAATTTGAGGAGTGCTCTTAAGAAGGTTGGAGGTGTATTGGAGGTAGATCAATTCACTGCTTTATCTACTTAGTTTGTAGCAATGCAAATCAGATGTTTACTCAGTTCAATAACATAAAGTTGGGGGTTCTGCAAGCAACAACTACAGCTAATGCAGTCCAACATGTAAATTTATGGTGTGAAGTTTCCGGTAGTAGTGAGCATACAATGGATGGATGTGCGGTTAACCCAGATTCTATTTATTATGTAGGTAATGCAAATCATCAGGGTTGCAGAATTATGGTAACACGTATAATCCAAATTGGAGGAACCATCCAAATTTCTCATAGGGTGGAAATCAAGAACAAGGCAATAATCAGTACAAGGGGACAATGCAACAGAATCAACAACAGGTTCAACAAAATCAAGCCACTTTTCCAACAAGTAATTTAGAGGAGATGATGAAGCAAATTCTAGCTAATTAGGCATAGTTAACAGCTAACATGAAGACTCAATAGTTGGTTACAAAGAATTTGGAGCTGCAAATTGGTCTGATTATGGGAGCACAGAACACGTGACCTCAAGAAGGCCTGTCGAGTGCCACAGAGGCAAATCCAAAGCAGGTAAATGCTATTATAATGAGGAGTGGTTTGTGATTGAAGTAGACAAAGACTGAGCAGGTTAGTCCCATAGTTATTGATGATGAATCCAAAAAGAATGAGGCGAAGGTGGTAAAATAAAAATCTACAGTTGAAGAAATTCAAGTAGATAAGAAGACTTTGCCTTTACCCTTTCCTCAAAGGAAGCAAAAATATCAAAAGGAGATAAGCTACAAGAAGTTTTTAGACCTTCTCAATCAGGTTCATGTAAATCTTCTTCTTGTTGATATTCTGCGAAGTGTTCCAAAATATGTAAGGTACCTGAAGGACATAGTGGTAAACAAGAATTAGTTGACAGAGTATGCAACAATTGCACTTACTCAGGAGTGCACCTCAAAGATACAGAACAAATTGCCAATGAAGTTGAAAGATCTAGGTAGTTTTACTTTACAAGTTACCATTAGGAAAGTCATCATTTCTCATGGGCTATATGACTTAAGGGAATGTATTAATCTTGTGCCCATATCTTGGTATCAAATGATGGGTCTCGAGTGTCCCAAACCCGTGACCATTATTTTGCAGTTGGCTGATAGGTCCCTTGCAAGGCTGGGTGGAATTATTGAAGATGCCTTAGTACAGGTAGGTCACTAATTTTTCCAGTAGATTTTGTAATTCTTGATTTTAAAGATGATCTAATCGTTCCATTTATTTTGGAATACCCATTCCAAGGCACAAGACAATCCCTGATAGATGTAGCTGCTGGAAAGATGCCAATAAGAGTGCATGCCAAAGAGGAGGTTTTGATGTATTTAAGGCACTGAAATTGCCTGCTATAGATGAAGAATTATCTGCTATATCACTTATTGACCTAGCATCTGAGTTATATTTGTTGTTATCTGAAGATCCGCTTGAGCAAGCTATGATGGGGCATGATCTTTATGGAGATTTAGAGGCACTTGTGTTGGTTTAAGTTATGGATTCGACGGTAATTGAAACTATAAATATTGCTTTTAAGATATTTAATAGGCCAATTGGCCCATCGATCAAAGCTTCAGTTGATGAAGCACCTAAATTAAAGCTCAAGGCTCTCCCTCCCGACTTATAATATGTGTTTCTTGGTGACCATGATACCTTGCTTGTTATTCTGTCTGTAGGTTTATTTGATGTACAGGTAAAGAAAGTAATGTCAGTCTCAAAAACAAGAAAGAAGGCGATTGGTTGGTAGATGTCTGACATTGTAGGTAAAAATCCAAATTTTTGCATACACAGTATATACATGGAAGAAGGTTACAGACCGAGGGTGCAGCAACAAAGAAGTTTGAATTCGATGATAAAGGAAGTGGTCCAAAAAGAAGTCATCAAGTGGCTTGATAGTGGGGTTGTCTATCCAATTTTTGATAGCAAGTGGGTAATCCCGGTGCACTGCATCCCAAAAAAAGGTAGGATAACTATGGTGACAAATGAAGGGAATGAGTTGATTCCCACTCGTATGGTAACTGATTGGAGAATCGATATTGACTACCGAATACTCAATGAAGCCACCAGAAAAGATCACTATCCATTCCCGTTTATTGATTTAATGTTGGATAGATTAGCAGGGCAGGAATATTATTATTTTCTGGACGGTTACTCTAGTTATAATCAGATAATCATAGCGCCAGAAGATTAAGAAAAGACAACTATAATCACTCAGATTTCTGTAATGTAAAATCAGATAAGCAACATGAAGTTGGGGGCTGCACAACGTATAGCCACAGTTAATAAAATCTAATAGAATCTAGGTTGGTGTGAGGTTTTTGATAACAGTGGATATTCAGTGGTAATGTGTGCTGCAAATCATGACTGGAGCAATCAACAACAACAGTCTTAGAAGCTGCAGGTCTAGAGTAATCAGTCCACTACTCAAATGAATGATGTTGAGGAAATGTTGAAACGAATTATAGCTGGCCAGGCACAATTGGCTGCATATATAAAGATCCAACAAGCGACTACAAGGAGTTTGGAGTTACAGTTGGGGCAGATCCAATAGGCACAAAATACCAGGCCTCAAGGTGTTTTTTCTAGTGATATAAAAATCCTAAATAAGTAATGGCAACCACATTGAAGAGTGGTAAGGAACTGAATGAAGAACCTTCAAAGAAAACTTAGAAGGTAGATGCAGAGTTGATTCCCCCACTGGTATCTAACCAAGTTTCTAAAAATTTAAGAAAGTTTGAGTACTCAAAAACAAAAGTTACTGAACAGGTAAAGGAGAGACCACCACCACTTTTCCCGTAGAGGCCCATAAAGGCAAAGGAGAATGAATATTTCAAGAAGTTCTTTGACACGTTCAGAGAGCTTCACATTAACTTACCTCTTGTAGATGTTTTGCAAGGAATGCCCAAGTATGCTAAGTTCTTGAAAGATGTAGTCTCGAATAAAATTTAGCTGAAGGATAGAACTCATTGAGGAGTGTAGCTTTATGGCGACACAGAATATGGCCAAAAAGCTCAAAGACCTGGGAAAGTTCACTCTCCCTATTCAAATTAGGAATTGTGAGGTGGTTCATGCACTTAATGACTTAGGAAAAAGCATTAATTTGATTCCCCTTTCTTTGTTCAACACTTTGGGCTTGGGGAAGCCGAGACCTAGCTCTATTTTACTATAATAGGCAAACAGGACCACAACCTGTCCTGAAATAGTCACAGAGGATGTTCTAATCAAGGTTGGTAAGTTTATTATTCCTGTTGATTTTATTGTTTTAGATTTTCAGGAAGATGAAAGAGTATTAGTCATCTTGGGACTCCATTTTTAGCGACAGGAGAAGCTTTGATAGATGTGAGAGAAGGAACACACACAATGAGGTTGGATGATGAAGAGAAAATTTTTAAAATGTACAAATCAATCAATGCAATACTCCATTATAAATATTTGTGTATGATTACCGTGATTGAAGGGGATAAGCATGGGGTGGTGGAGTCTGTTCCACAAAAAACCTCTTCAAACTTCCTTATTATGCAGTCCAAGCCTCCAATACCTAAGACAAACATAATGGAGATTTATAAGTTTGAAAAGGTTAAAGTTGAGAAAGTTGTTGACCTTGAGAGTTTACACTCAAGAGGTTAATAACAAATAAGAAGATAGTGTCCTAGTGTGAGAAAAAGAATAAAGAAATATGGTTGTGTAAGAGATTGGGTCGTGCCACGACACTCAACCAGGCGCTGTTTCGGAGGCAACCCAAGTTAAGGTATGTTTTATTTTTAGTTTTTTAGTTTTTACTTCACTAGTATGTTTTATTTTTGGTTTTTTAGTTTTTACTTCACTAGTTTTTGGTTCGATGAGTCACAAGTTGATGGAAAGTTTGAGTATTGAAAACTTGAGCTAAGGATCATGGAGAAGACTAAGTGTGGGGTCCTCGGACCCCCTTGATGTGTAAAGATGCTACTAGCTAGGGCTAGAGGCCCCGGGGAGTATTTCTATCTCTACTTTCAAGTATACTTTAGGAACAAAGTAGAGTTAAGTGTGCGGTGAAAAAATTCTCATTTTAGGATAAATTTAAAAATTTTTCTATTAGGAATAAGTGAGATATTCTTGTCAGTGCTATATTTAACTGTATGATGCAAGTATTTTGGTGGTAAAAAGCTTGTTGATTGTGTTAATTGCTACTGTTGAGACTCCTAGGCTCATGATTATGACTCTTTTACTTGTTGGCTTAATTTGAATTCATACTATTATTTGGTTGAGAGTCTATGAGGATTCTACTTGAGTTGAGCATGTGTCATATGCGTGTGAGGTGTTTGTAAATTCCTTGTTGCATATGATGTTTAGAACCTGCATAGTGTGTTTGCAAAGCAAAATAAAGATTGTAGGTTTAGGAGATGATATAGGCATTTTTTTGATAGCCATGTTTCATACCTCCCTTTTATCTACCCTTGTGCATAATCCTAGTTAAACCCCGTTGAGTCTTTAGTTTTATCTTTGGCAGCCTCATTTGTAGCCTAATCCCTTCTTTGATTGACCTCAATTTAATCCAAGATCATAAGCGCTCATAAATGTTTTAGTGTAAACTTAATTGAGTAAGAAGTTTGAAAATAAGAGGAGATAAGGTAAAAGAGAAGCCCCAAAGTAGTGGTTCTTGGTGTGTAAAGTTGATGTGTAGTGGTTGGGAGTGAAAAGAAAAATTTATGCTCAAAATTGAATCATGAAGTAATAGTAAATACTCCCATCACATTGTATGTGAATGAGCATAATGATATGGGATAAAACAAAAGATGTGTGAAGGTAGTCAAGGTGAGAGTTGGTTGTTAAAGATTGATCTTAATTGTATAATGTGATGTATTGAAGTGCTTAGGGAAGATAATTACTATTCTTGGTCAAAATAGTTCCTAACCATCCCTTAGCTTATATTACAACCATTAAAGACCTATTTGGTCTTAAGTTTCAGTATTCTGATATTAGTGGGTTACTACACTAAGGGCAAGCCTATGGTTCATTATGTGTAACTTATGAATTCCTTGTGAGAGTGAGCGTAACTTTATTTTTGTACCCATTGTGCTATAAATGGAATTTATATGTGTAATTATGGATAACTCTCTTATTGTGAGGGCATATGTTTGATGAATGTGGGTGATTTTTATGATGTCTGTGATGAGCAATATGAATGAGTTTGCTAACTAGGTGAGTCGATTCTTGAGGCTAGGATGTTTTAAGTCGTGCTCTTGAATCGTCAATTGTGTACATAACATGCTTAGTGTAGATTATGTAGTCATTGTAGTGCTAGATTGGGTGTATTTATTTTAGTATAAGTATCTAATCTCCCCAGCTTATGATTCTTAGAGTAAAGAGTTGTTCGAGGAAGAACAAGGCTTTAAGTATGGGTGGTGATGTTGGGTTTATTTGTACACTTTAGAGTCATTATCCTAGCTTATTTAGCCTTGTTTTGAGGAAAATTCATGTGATTTATGTGTAAATAATAATATAAATAAGCATCTAAGTGTTTAAGTATGTGGTTACAATGTGTAAAGGTGTTTTTAAACAAGTTTGAGTTCAAATCGTTCATTTAGAGTCTAGAGGAGAAAACTAGTTTTACTAGCTTGAGCTAGGTGTTCTTCTATCCTATCATGATGAATTCTAATGTGTTAAATTATTTAATAATGGTTTATATTCTATAATTATGTGTGGAAGAACTAGTTTATAATGTTCATGGTGCAATCAAATCAATTCAAGAGTCAAAACACTAAACAAAGATCAAAGTGGGCAAGCCTAGTCTTAGATTGAGTTTCTAGTTCATCGTTATGAATGTTGTGTTGTTTTGAGCTCTAATCCATGGTGTTTAATATTATAAGATACGTGGTGACCTGATTTGGATGATATTTGGATGATACACAAGTGGAAACAACACCATGAGGCTTGATACGAAAGGAGAAAGGCTTGAGACAAGAGTAGACGTGAAATACCAATTCCAGTGAGGGCAGGTGATTAGCCCACGGGCCCCCTCTAATCCCACGGACTAAATCAGGCAGAGCCCCCTATAGAGTGGTTTACTAGATCCCGCGATACCCCAAGCAATCCGGAGGCCCAAGGGAGGTGACGCTCCCTCTATTCCTTCACGGCCAATTTCCCTCCTACTATAAATACAAGACCTTAATCACATTGTATTTACTTTGTGACGTCTTTGGGATCTTGTGGAGGCTGCTTAACACAAAAATTAGGTTTTATTATTCTTTACTTTAGATTTTTAATAGATTTAATCATGTATTCATTGAATTGGATCATGATTATGTCGACTAGTGGCTAAGCGCCCCCTTTCCATGGTTAAGGCCAAGAACATGTTTACTTTCGTTTTAAATTAAGTTTGTTTGAATTGTTTATCATCTTTATTTTTTATCCTTATTTTAGCTATTTTAAGGATTCACGACCCTTAGAATACATGTATTGTCGATCCTGTGATCTCGGGAGGGGGAATAGGAAGATAGAACGTGTGAATAAGCAAAGTAAGGTTTTTATTCTTTTATGAAATAAGGAATTTGAATTATCATCTAGGATGGGGAGATACCTAGAAGCCTTGCTTGGTTCACATATAGGATGATATCTTAATGCATCTGATTGGATTATTACATTCCCTCTCAACAATGTAGTTGTAATATCCAGTTAGGTAGAAGATTAGAGGTCGGGAGACCATGATCATATGATAAACCCTACGAATTAACAACCACTACCAGAAATTTGCTATTTTTCGATTGAAAAAAATTAGTCGCAAATTTTCGACTACTTCAGTCGAAAAATTTACCTTTTTGTTATTTCTTTTTACAAAATATTTTTTTGATATTGTTTATGACTACAACAGTTAGAATATTTGGCGGTAAATTTTGAGAAATATATATTTCGACTGCCATAGTCGAAAATATAAATAACTAAATAAATATATTACTAAATATATAATCAAACCCGTATACAGAAATTAAATAATTATTTAAATAAATTATTACCAATGTATTTCTGACCATTGTAGTTGGAAATATAAATAATTAAATAAATAAATTATTAAATAATATTTTCAACCACTGTAGTCGAAAATACTAATAGATAAATAAATATATGACTAAATATATAATCATACCCTTATACAGAAGATTAATAATTAATTAAATATATTATTAATTATATTTCTGACCACTGTAGTCGGAAATTGTAATAATTAAATAATATAATACTAATAAATACATTACAAAAAGTTGTTCTGTATATATATTAAATATTTTTGACTATTGTAGTTGAAAATATTAAATAATTAAATATATTTAATTTGTACCCAAATATTATGGTCGGAATATTATATTTAATTATTAAATATATAATTATATAAAATATAAGTTACACGGTAGTCTTTCACATTATATTAATTAATCTAAATATATAATTAAGTTGTATTAATTAATTAAAATATATAATTAAATTTTATTAAATATTTAACCGACTAATGTAGTCAAAAATATTAAATAATTAAATATAATAAAAATTTTCCCAACTATTATTATCAAAAATATTATAAATAATTAATTTAGATATATAATTTAATTGTATTAAATATATAACCAACTGATGTAGTCGGAAAAACTAATAATTAAATATATAACCGACCATTGTAGTAAAAAATAGTAAATAATTTAATAATTAAATATAATAAATTTCTACCCGACTGAAGTAGCCGAAAATTTATATTTCATTGTTAAATAATTTATATAAGGTATAAAATAAACATATCAACAGTTTCCCATTTCTCTCACTATCGTCTCTCTTTCTAAGCCTTAGAAATTGGCAGTATCTCTTCTCTCTGCGTTGTCTCTTTTAAAAATTGGCGGTGATGGTTACGGTGGAGTGGCAACGACGATAGTGAGTTTCTAGATTTTGTAGTTTTCCTGCTAGTTGTTGGTATTTTGGATGGGTAAAAGAATGGGATTTTGCTTAATTTTGTAGATTCATCTGTAGGGATTTGTTTCATTTGCTATGTTTGTTCAACATCCTTAAACTGTAATTTTTCGCTTTAGCTATCAGATTTTTAGTTTTTGTTTTTTTGTCAAAAACTTTTCTTGGTTCTTTTGGGGTTCTTTTTTTGTGGGTTTTGCTTATGATGGTGGATCTTTAACTTATTGTTGTGGAAGCCATCACTGGTGGTAGTGTATGGAATATGAGCATATTATTTCTATATACAAGCTCACTATTTTATCTTTAAGGGTTTATTTCATATTTTAATGACTTTTTTCGGAGTTTTTTTCTTGAGGTAAGTTTTGGATTTCATTGATAAACATAGTTGATGGGCGTTGGAGAAGGATATGAAGATCATTGTAAACATGGATTGCTGATATGATAGGCAACTTGTATTGTATTTGTACTGTCTGATATCTTCTGCAGCAACCATGCAAATTATTTTGTTTTTGTTTTATCATCTGGAAAACTATTGAGCTCAAGGGAACTGATTTTTAATTTTACTCTATTGAAATTATTCGGTTTAATTGTCTAGCGATTAGAGGTGCCAACAAATTTTTGTTTCTTAGGGTTAATTTCATGATCTTTGTCTAGTGACATTTAGAGTTACTGAATTTTATATGATACAAAATTTTTGCCTTATTTATATTATTTTGGTATAACGATGACGTGAATTGAACTTAAACAAGAAAGTATGTCAATGAGGATTTGCATAGTCGGTCTCAACTTGTTTGGGTTCGAGGCATTGTTGTTGTTGTTGTATTAAATGTTTATAGTGTTGGTTGAATTGACGTTGTTGTTTTTGGGGTTTATTTCTTAATCTTTGTTCTGGTGGAATTTAGAGTTACTGAATTTGATCTAATATTAAACGTTTGCCTTACTAATAGAGTTGAATTTGTAGCCTTTGGGGTTTATAATGTTTGTTCCTGCTGGCCTGAATTATTTTTGTGCAAGTTTTTATGCACTTTGCTCTCATCCTCAAGTATCAAATTACTTGGCTCTTCTTGTTGAATCTTTGTCTGTTGAGCCCGCTGAGGAACAAACATCTTTGCTATCTAGTCAGCTGAACATAAATAGGTGTCTTGTCTCCGAAATTCTTCTCAACACAAACACGTTAGAAAGTTTCTTTGCTCTTGATAAGAAAAACGTACTTAAGGCAAAAACCAAGAAGGTATAGTAAATTACTTTTTTCACACAAATTGATACTTATATGCATAACTTTTATATGTTCATCCATATATGCTAACACCAGGATAGGTTAATATTTGACCATAGTGTAAGAAAAGCAATCACACATCTTGTATCCTTAATTTCATGAATCAGTTAAAGCTATGATTACTTTAGGTTCTTCCTGATTTTCTATTTAATTTCTAAAAATATGAGTAGTTTAATAGTACATCCAATAAGAGTTGTGGTAGAACAATAAATGTTGAAAAAATTTCATAAATAACTATTGAAACTAAGTGAAGCATTGAAAACTAATGATCCTTTAAGCCCTGAAGTATATGAAAACTATTGTTGGTGTTTTTTCTTCTGTTATTGTTTTGGTTCTCTTATTTTTGTTTCTCTTCTCTATTATTATTGTTTTCATTCTTGTGTAGATGGAAAATGAAGATCGTACATGGATGTATAATAGAACTTATCCTAACCGTGTGGGGTTGAGGGAGGAATACAAAGCTGGGGTAGCTGGATTTATTGCTAAAGCAATGATACTTAGTGATTTTCTAACTGAAGAAAAAATTAGGTGTCCTTGTTGGAATTCCAAGTGTTGCAAGTTATTGAGTCTAGATGTTGTTACATTACATCTTTATAAGAAGGGTTTTATATTGAATTATACTATATAGACAACTCATGAAGAGAGTGGTGCTACTAATAATTTTGCTTTTCAAAATTATGTTAAAAGTCCAATAAGAGAGAATAATGTTGAAAGTTCATGATATAATGAGATGGTCAGGAATGTTTTTTGGACACACTCAGGGGCTCAAAATGAACCAAATGATGAGGCTAAGCACTTTTATGAACAGTTAAAGGAAGCTAGTCATCCATTGTATGAAGGATTAATGCATTCTAAGTTATCTGTTGTCGTTCGGTTACTAAGTATTAAGTCAGATAACTCTCTTTCTCAAGAGGGCATGAATTATATCATTGGACTTATGAATGAACTTAACCCAAATAAACTTGACTTACCCAAAGATTTCTACATAACAAAGAAGTTGGTTTCTAAGTTAGGACTTTCATCAGAGAGGATTCACTGTTACAAGAAAGGTTGCATGTTATTCTATAAGAAAGATGCAAATTTAGAACATTACAAATTTTGTAATCAGCCTTGTTATAAGAAAGTCACACATGCCAAAGGAAAGAAGGTTCCTATAAAGTCGATGCATTACTTACCCCTTATACCACAGTTAAAGAGGTTGTATGCATTAATGAGCTTTGCCTCTTATATAAGATGGCACTATGAAAATAAAATACCACCTGGTGTTTTATGTTATCCGTCAGATGGAGAGGCATGGAATAATTTTGATAGTGTGTATACTAATTTTGTTAGTGAACCAAGAAACATTAGGATGGGATTATCTGTTAATGGATTCACTTTATTTTTTGTTTCAGCTACACCATATTCATATTGGCCAGTGTCTGTGACTCCTTATTATCTCTCACCTGAATTATCTATGATAAGTTAGTATATATTTCTAACTTGCATTATTTTAGGTCCTCGCAATCCAAAAGTTTTGATTGATGTATATCTGCAGCCATTGATTGATGAGTTGAACCTATTGTGGCATGAAGGTGTGGAAGCATATGATGTATCAATAAAGCAAAACTTTATATTGTATGGTGCTTTGATGTGGACTATAAATGACTTTCTTGCTTACAGAATGATGTCTGGGTGGTCGACTGCGGGCAAGTTAGCTTGCCCTTGTTGTATGAAAGACACAAAAGAATTCACTTTGAAACATGGGGGTAAAAACTCATGGTTTGACTGTCACCGTCCATTCTTGCCAATGTAATATGAGTTTAGGAGAAATACTAATGATTTGATAAGGAATAAGTCTAATTTTTAGGAGCCACCGTCAATTTTGTTGTGAGAAAAAATGGGGATATAGTGATAATCTGCCTAAGGTAATAAAGTCGTTATGATTTTACACATAACTGGACTAAATAAAGCATATTTTGGGAGTTAGATAACTCGAAGGACAATCTTTTACCTCATAATCTAGATGCCATGTGTATTGAGGAAAACTTCTTTGATAACTTGTTTAATACTGTGATGGATGCAAGTAACAAAAAAAAAGATAACTTGAAGTCCAAGATGGACTTAAAGGAGTATTATCGGCTTAGTGAGTTGTACCTGACATACTTAAACAATACGATTCAGAAGCCCAAGTCCAGTTACACATTCACTCTGGATGATAGAATAGTGATTTGTGATTGGTTTAAGAATTTGAGAATGCCAGATGGATATGCGTCAAATTTATCCAGGTGTGTTGACATGAAGGAAGGGAGGTTGACCTCTATGAAGAGCCATGCCTGTCATATTTTCATAGAGTGACTGATTCCTATTGCATTCAGTGTATTGCTCGATAGAATGTGGAAGCCCATAACAGATATAAGCTTATTTTTCAAAGATTTTATGTTGTAACATATTAAGGGAGGAGAACCTATCTTTAATGGATATCAACATTCTCTTAACCTTAAACAAGTTGGCAAAAAATTTTCCTTCTAGTTTTTTTATGTTATGGAGCACTTTTCAATTTACCTTGTACGTGAGGCACGACTTGGAGGGTCTGTTCAGTGTAGATGGATGTATCCCTTTCAGAGCTATTGACTTTTAACATTTACCTTCATGTGTTTTAATTGAACATTATTTCATCTAAAAGATCATACTATGCAGGACTATTGGCAAATGTAAGGGGACCATAAAAAACAGATCTCGAATTGAGGGATCAATATGTTAGGCTTATTTGGCTAAAGAGACCTCTTATTTTTGTTCATATTATTATGAACATGATATATCATCTCTTACAAACTGACCTAATAGGGATAGTGATAGAGATAATACAGATCTTTCAGCACTACCATTTTCATTATTCAATCAACCAGGTAAAAGAAGTCCAAAAGGTGGTCCACTTTGATATTTGAATGAGGTGGAGGTTAAGTCAGCTACAACACATGTATTATTAAATTGTCCCGAGGTCCGACCTTTTTATAAGTGAGTATACTTACATTAAAGACAATCATTCAAGGTCTATCTAAGCTTTAACTAATGAAAGTCATAACTTTGTTGGACAACTACTTCGTGGCTTTACACGGGGATGCTGTTGTTGATCCTATTTTTTCAGTGTGGTTTAGAGAATATGTAAGTGTAACTTAAATATTTAACATGATTTATACTTTTTTCAGTCTTATGTATATTTAAATTCTAACTTTTCTTGAACTTTTTATAGGTTCATAATCCACTTAATTATGACTCAAATAGCCAATTTTTACGTGATATAGCTTGGGGACCTGATGCTAAAGTCAGAAAGTTTTCTAAGTACTATTTCAATAGGTACAAATATCATACAAAAGAGTTCTCTAAGGGAAACATAACCAACAATAATGGGATTTGGGTGAAAGGTGGTGGTGGTGTTGATTATTATGGTGTGCTTCACGAGATTTTAGAACTCGATTATCATGTTGGTTAGCCAAAGAAAAAGTTGGTCCTCTTTCGTTGTAAGTGGTATGATCCTACCTAGGTTAGGTACAAAGGTCCACCCTCAGTACAAAATAGTTAAAATTAAGCGTATAAGGTAGTATGGACTTTATGATCCATTTGTCATTGCACAAAATGTGAAACAAGTGTATTACTCTCCTTATCCTTTGTGTAAGAATAAATCTGCATGACAGGTAGTTACAAAAACAAATCTCGTGGGTATATTTAAAGTAGAGAATGCATTAGATTTAGCATATCAGAATGATATTTCAAGTGTTGAAGAAAGGGTGGATGATGAATTAGCAGGTGAGTTGCAACATAGTGAAGGCCTATATGAAGAATTTGATCCTTCTAAACTTAGATTGAATGTTAATGATTATGTAAAAGTAACATTCGAGGCAAATAATAAGGAATATCTAACTGATGAAAATGAAATAAGCGAGGAAGAGTTACTTGATGAAAATGAAACAAGTGATGAGGAAGAATCGATGAATGAATATGAATCAAGTGATGAGGAAGAATTGATGAATGACTATGAAACAAGCAATGAGGATTGAGTTATTATTAATAGTAGTGTGTAGTAATAGGGTCTTGAATTATATTTTAGCTGATGCTTTTTGCTATTTTACTTAACAATATAGTGTATTTTCTTTGTTAACATTTGTAGTGCCAGTAAGAACATTCTGGTTGTTGGATTAAATAGTAGTGATGAATTTCTATAGTATTTGTGTGTTGTCTATTTTATTCAATTGGTACTACAGAAGAGAACTATCCATTTTATATGTGCAGATGCAAAAAACTTTTCTTCTTTACGAACACTTGCTACAGTGCTGTTTCATTCGTTCGATATTGTATTTTCTTTTTTGGTAAGAATTTCTCATTTTCTTGGCATGAAGATTGTGAGGATTTGCTACTGTTAAAATATTTGTAGGCTTTAATGACAATAGTTTCTACTGCTTGAGTTGTTACCTTAAACTTAACTAACAATCCTTCCTACAAGCTTCGAGTTTATTTAACATGTATCACGTGTCTTTCGATCTTGAACAAGAAAATATATTTATTTTTAAACAAAACCAAAACCAGCAAGTCCCTACTACTTAAAAAAAGTTACTACTAGTTTCAGGATAGATGTTGACAATAGAAGATCACAATTAGTCCATGTTAAAGAGGATATATAATTGTCAAGAAATAAAGTAATTCATATATCACCTTAAGAGTACCCTTGCTATGATGGCATCTGAAACAAGCCTTGTGATAGACCTTGCTGTCAGCCTTAAGTTGATCCACCAAGTAGACAGTTTTCTCACAGGCCTTACACTTCTGTGTTGTCCCTCAAAAAGTTGCCATTCCTTTTTTTTTTCTCTCTTTGTGCAGATAGATAGATAGATTGATTTCTTACTCAAAATTCAATGAAAATTCGGGAACACGATCCAATAAGCGAAAAGATCCATTTTTTCCAAGAATAGTCTCCCACTTTCTGTAATTAAGTCTTTCAAATTGAAAATTTTGGTAATGAAGGAGTCAGAGAAGTGAGGGCATTACCTTAAGGCATAGGCGTGTTGAATACTAACTATTAGTAGTAGCAATGGACAAGACTTTTCAAATGTAGGCTATCCATATTATTGTGCATGAAATAAATACTTAAACTACTTATGATTGAATTCATGCAATATATGCACAAATATTATTCTTGACTATTGAAGTTCTTAGATTCTGTTTTATTTCTATGTTTCCTAGGGATCTATCATACAACAAAGGCTTGACTGGTTCACTCCCTCAATCAATTGGAACTTTGAAGAGTTTATCAATTTTGTAAAGGAATTACATGATGATAATGCTCAAATATTGTTAATTCACGAGCTTGTTTATTTATTTCTAGAGAGTAATTGCTCCTACCTGCCTTGTAGGATCCTCGTTGGTTGCGGGTTTCTAGATTGATACCAGACACAATTGGATCCCTTATCCAGCTGAATTTTTTGTAAGGATATCAATTTTTTTATTTATAACTTTTAACCAGCTATATGCATGCATGTATGTAATCATGTAAATCTTGTTTTGTGGTTTATATGGTATTTATACCGGTATAATGATCGATGCAGAAGCTATGTCAGAGTTGAGTACGTATACACATGTTTTGGATTGTTTGTTCTCATAAAATAGTCACTTGAGTGATCTTCATGGCATAATATTGTTTGTTACATATGTCTGTGAGCTCAATGCTCAATTAATTCAGGATATTGAGAATATGCGGTATTTGTTATTTTTGTTGCTGTATAGTAATTCTTGGTCTTTGAGAATATGCAGTAATTCTTGGTCAACAAGTAATTCCTGTGAGCTCAATCTGTGGTTTATATGTTACATATATTGTTGATAGTAACTTAGTCAACGAGGAATGAGGATTAAGATAGCCGGTCCTAACTTTCTTGGGACTAACGCTTAGTTGTTTTTTGTTGTTGTATAGTAATTCTTGTATCTTTTTGCATAGTCAAACTATGAAGGTCTTAGAGCTGTAGGTCTCTAGATATATTGTACTAGATATAGATATTTTTCTGTTTCTTCTCTAAACATAATCCTGTGTCTAACAGGCTCAGCTTGTTAATTTTTGTGCCGTATATGTTCTGAGTTGGAAGCTTCCAGGATAGTTCTGGTGAATCAAACAAACATGACTATGGAGATTCTGTTAACATTGTTTTCAAACAAACATGACTATTCTTAAATTTGGTGGTTCTTTATTTTTCAGGTGGTTAGTAAAGAAAATCAATAGTATCAAAAGGTAATGTTAATGGACAACGTAAGAAAACTATGAAAGGACCTGATAATCTTCCTGTAGGTATTACACTATCACCACCACCACCACCACCTGTTACCAAAAATCTTCAACCAACTACTACAAATATTCCTACCCCTCCTCGATCAATTATTTCACTACCAAATGCAATTTTCAAGCCTCCACTGTCTGACTAGTTCCACACCTCTTCATCCTAAAATAGTCTGCATAGTAGTTCTTCATTTGTTCCTTCGGTATCATCTACACCAATCCTTTTTGGATTGAGAATTGGAGGTCCTAACATACCAACATTGCCATCCATTAATAGTGCTACAACGTCTAGTGCTACAACAACTGTTTCTCAGAATCTGTAATTTAAAGAGGTATTAGAATATGATAAGTTTAGGAGGCTACAAATTGGACCTCATTATGATGGGTAAGAAACCCTTAAGTTTTTCCTTAATTTTTAAAATCTAAGATGATGGTTTAATATAATTTTATCGCAGGTTCATGCCAGCATATGCCGCCGAGCATATAGTTATAGAAACAATTAAATTATTTTTCAAAAAGCTATGGAATAGTTTGTTAGAGATTCCATATGAAATTAGAATTCACATGTGGAAACAGTTTATGGTATAAGAAGTTTTATAAGCTATGAATCTCATTGCCTAAATATAGTTTTTCCATTGTATCCATCAACTCATTTTATAACTTTATATTAATCTATTTTGCAGACAAAGTATACATGGAGTGATTGTCATGATAATGAAATAGACCGTATTTTTTGGTTGAAAGTAGCTCTACGGATCAAAGAAGTCTTTTATGAGGCCTGGAGGAAATTGGTACAACCTAGTTGAGTGAATGATAAAGTGTGGGCTAAGTTCTAATATTATGGGACACTCCTAAATATAAGGCAATGCGAGAACGGGGAAAGACAAATCGAACCTTTAAAATGCGTGGCTCGCTGTACACAGGAGGTTCGATGAGTTTCACTATCTACCAACGAAGATTGTACTATTCTTGTCCAACCCCTTTATCCAATTACACATACAAATACCCAAATTGTAAGATTTTTAGGTGTATTGGATTGATTTAGATTATATATGAATTCTAGGTATGTGATTGTTGTTGTTGTAACTAGTTTGGGTGTGATGATACAACTGATATATTTCAGAAAGTTGTATGTTAGCAGCAAGTTTTCATTTGAAATGACCTCTGAAACATAATCCAGTGAATGTAGTGCTAGTTTTCTATGATACTCATGTATTACATTTTAGTTATGTTGAATTGAGTATTATTATGATAATGAACTGGTTGTCATGATATTACGCTAAGCTAGATTGTTGAACCAGTTGTAATGATATCGTTGTAGAGACACAAACAAAAGGTTCATTTCAGCGTTAAAATATTTCATAGTGTTCATATTGTCAGGATAATTTCCGTATATCGGGTAAAATATAGGCATTGTCTTATCTGGATCTATCTGGTACCATTTGCAGCTTTACGAATCCTAGGCTAAAAAGTCTCTTGGGTGTGTCTGTGTAGCTCTATCTCTTGATTTTTACTTCTTTCTTGGATGATACGATATCTTATGACCATCCCTCCATAGTTTTCGATAATGATTTTAAATTGTTATTTACTTTCCTATGTGTCTTAGATGTCAGACTGAAAACTTAAAGCTTCTAGATAGCAACATTTACGTATACATAAATGATAAGCAAACATGCCAAGTAATTTGAAACTGGAATACCAAAATTTGATTTAGTGAACCAAACTTTGTTTTATATCTACTTTCAATTTTTGATTATCAAATTATCAAAAGAAAATATTAGAAATACCAAATTTGAAAGTACTATTCCAGTGAATGAAGTTAAGGTTATTTAGTAGTTGTTTCATATGGCCATGTCTATATTAGTATAGTAAAGGGATGATAGTGCCTTTTAGAAAATTTATTCTATAGCTAATTACTTTTGATTAAAATAATAGTAGGGAACAATAAGTAAATTCATAATGTAAAAAGGAAATAATTAAAATATTTTTTTAACTTAATGATCTGTCTAATTACTTATGTTTAATATAGACCTCATGTGCACTGGGTTGTGGGAAAATTGGAAACTAATTTTATAGCCCTCTAATTAAATTAATGTTATTGCATAACTTCTTAAGTATTGTACCTACTTTCTTATCAATAGTATGAATAATATGTTTGTTTGTGCTTCAGTTATTGTAACACTGGACTTTCTAGGACTGTAGTACTAGTCTTATTAAGTAAGAGCGATGATTGGGTAGGAATGCGATACATATTTTGTCCATTTTTTATTGGTGTTACTATGTTCATTGTTATCAGAAAAATGCATCATGTTAGAAGTATCTTAGATATCTAGTAGTTTCAGTAACTAGTGTGCAGTTTACTGGTATTAAAATGGGTAACAGCTGAACTTTTACAGTTCCATTGACATGTATATGGGTAAAATTTTGCAGAAATTTCTAAATAGGGAAGTAGATGTACTTATTAATAAGGCCTTTGAAGAAACACCTAAGAAGAAAAAGTAGGACGGCACAAGAGAAAATTGGTTCGAACCGCGTGCTAAGGTTGCATATGTAAGATAATAACTTTAATATATATTGTTTTCTTATTATTCAACATAGCTTATTTACATAATGACAATTATTTTTCTTTCAGGAAGTATTTTAAAAAAACATTGAAGATTGGCATCAAACTCAGCCTGCTTCAGAGGATGGTACCATGGTCCAACCATCGCCTGCTGACATGACTAGAATATGAACAGCTGTGGTAGGTGGTCCAAAGAAAGGTAAAACCTACAGGCTTGGAGTTAACCAATCCTCGAGTAGTTCTTCCCTAATGTTGCCCAACTCCAGTTTTATTTCACAAAATACGAAAAAAATGGAAGCGATGAAAAATAAAATTGAAGACTTGATGCAATAGTGTGCATTTAGTAATGCCAAATTTGCTAAGTTTGAGGCATTAGTCAAGAAGCATATGCCTCAAGTATTTGAGGATGAGGAAGATAGTGAATCAGATTATTAGATTGTAGTTTTGGGTTTTTGTTTATGATTGTGACGTTTAGACTTAAACTATTAGAATTAGAGTTTGTTTTGGATTGTGACGTTTAGACTTAAACTTGTCTTGAAATGTTTAACTATTTGACTCGTTGTTTGTTTTGGATGTTTCAAAGTGGTTGAATTTTTAAGTTTTGGTTGTATTTGTAATTTTTAAATTTCGACTACAGGGGTTTAAGAAAACCAAAATAATTTTATAATTTTCCGGCTACATCTGTCGAAAAAAATAATTATATTATCATTTTTCGATTATAGTAGTCGGAAATAATTTATTTATTAAATAATTTTTATTATTTTCCAACAATAGTGGTTGAAAATAATTTATAAACTTTCGACTAAAGTAGTCAAAATTTTTTCATTTATTAAATAATTATTAATTAATATTTCAACTACATTAGTCAGAAAGTAATTAATAACTATTTAATAAAATAAAAACTTTTTGACTACTTTAGTCGAAAATAATTTATATATTAAATAATTATTTATTAAACTTTCGACTAAAGTAGTCAGAAGGTTGGGGGAACATTCATCTTGAGAGAGATAATCATACTAATTAAATGTGATGAAAGTGCATTGATGCTCAAAGCTTTGTGGTTGGTTTGTCATTATCAAAAAGGGGAAAAATTATTATATGTAGCTTTGATGATGAGTAGATGACTACAAGGGACCAGGTCCCTGGATGTTCATGGCTATAATACAGCTGACACGCGTGATTGCAGAGTTTTACCCTCTTATGTAACAAACTGAAATGTGTTGCTCATACTAATTAAGACACCTAGACATTTCAGCCCTAATCATCACTCATCTGTAAAAGGAAAAAGATGCTTCTTCATCAAATAGTTTTTGTAAATACAAAAAGAGTATTGAAGAGAGAGAAAGGTAAAATCTCCATATCTAATATTGCTCAAGCTCTTTTTTCATATGTGTGTGCTGATTTAGAGAGTATCTTGAGTGAGTCCAGATTTGTAATCGAACTCGTGATATAAGAGTAATGATCTTTCTCTTTGTTTAGAAAGTGCTAAGGCAGAGTTGCCTAAGTCCAAAACTGATTAGAGTTAATCAGTTTAGAGAATGTCTTGGCAAAATTGTCAAAATAAGCTCGTAGTAGTGGTATTACAAGCGAGAGGAACCTAGAGTTAGATTCAAGTTCGAGTCTGTAATCAAAAGGTTGATTATAGTGAAATTTTAAGGTGCTTGTGAAGGCAAGCCGTGATTTTTCCTTCCTTGAGAAAAAAAGTTTCCATGAAGTATCGTGTGTTGTTATTTTCCTGCACAACCTTTAATTTTCCTACACTTTATTATTTGATTGTCTGTGATTGACTTTGAGTAACCTAGTCCCTCACTGTGTGGTGCAATTCCAAGGATTCCAACAATTTGTAACATCTCAATGATTTTAGGAACTACTTTTGCATTTTCCTAGAGAACATGCGACGTTATTTTGTCTATATATCGTGTAAAATCTAAATCAGGTTCAAATTATACTTGTTTGGATCAAAAGTAAGAACTAAGAAGGCACTCATAAGTTAATGCAACAAACTATTAAGGCTGTGAGCTTGAAACTATGGGTTTTCTACAAGCCACCCAATTTTATTCCACTCAATCAAAAAGAAATCACTCAGTTTTTTTCCTTTGACAAAATGTGATATATATTGTGAAATAACTCAGAATCCAATTAAAAACCTTTGGCATGTAGCTTGTGCGTACTTTTTTTTTCTTTTTCTAATGGTGGAGAGTAATGAATTACTATTAAGTGACTACAGAAAATTATTTGTTTAAGATTAACAAAGTTGACCTCATGGTTCATGCAATCAGATTTAAACGTGAAGAGAATTTTTTCAAAAAATCCCTACCGTCCTAAAACCTGTGACACTTTTAACTCCGCCTAATATTTAAACTAATTAAATATTGAAAATATCATTCTGAATTTATAATGTATGTTATCAATTTTATAAGATACATAGATCTCGTTTGGTAGAGTGTATAAGATAATACTGAATAGAGTGTATTAGTAATGCTGAGATTAGTAGTGTTAGGATTAGTAATACTATGCTGGAATTATTTTTTATGCAGTGTTTGATTTGATGTATTGAAAACAATATGTATTGTTATATTTTAAAAAAAATATTATTTGTTTACAGAAAAATACTTGACATACAATAACTTTGTATATTTGCTTTCCAAAGCTTTATTATTCTTTTTATTTTTTTAAAATCAATAATATAACTATAGTAATAACTTATTTTGGAATTTTAAGATTTAATCATTCACTTGCAAAAAAAAAAATAAAAAATTGTTATCTTTTCTTTATTTTTTTTGTTGTTCGCACTTTGTGGTGTTCTTAAGTTGGAGGAGATACGTGTAACTTTTGAATGAGACAATTGCATCGCTGTTAATATAAAATTGTATTCTGTAAAGTGTTAAATCTAAGCAGTTCTTTTTTTATTTGTGATACATTCTATTTACAAAATTAAAGCTATATGCAACCATGTAATTTGTTTCGGGCTTTGACAAATAAGTATTTTCTAAGTTAATGGAGTAGTCTTTTTATTGATTAAAATTATTTAAAGGAATATTATCATCTTGAAAATTGAAAAGAAATAACTCATATTGAATAAAGTAAAAAAGATTTAAAAGAATTTAAGGATATTTTTATGTTTATTAATATTTATCCATGGATTGTAATCCATGGATTACTAATCCAACTAAATTGAGTGTATTAGTTATACACCCTATAATACTATATAGGGTGTATAACTAATCCATGTATTAGTTATACATTACTCCTTATTTGCTTTCAAATATTATATTAATTTATCCCACATTTTAATACATGGATTATAAAAATAATCACGACTCCATATAGTATAACTCATTCTACGCAAGCAAAGTTTTAAATATTAAAATTTAAAGAAAATTGTCATGATAAGGAAGTATCAAACGATGAAAATAAATGAAAAAAGCTACTTCTTCTCATTTAAAAAAGAATAACCTATTTTGATTTAACACGTAATTTAAGAAAATAAAAAAAATTTTAATTCTTGTGGTACTAAATTAAAGTTATATTAAATGTATCAGAATATTCTTTAATCTTGTGATGTTAAACATGTCATATATAATGTTGAAATTAAAGTATTGTTAAAAAAAAAGAGGTAATTTATTTTGAAATGGACGAAAAAAAAATACATCATTCTTTTTTAACTGGAGGAAGTAATTCATTTGAGGTTATATGACAACTCTTTCATTTTTAATCGGATGAGAAAATATATTTGACTTGAGTATTTACAAATTATTCCTATTTAATTTTGATAATATTATTTTGTAAATTTGATATTGCATGTTGAAGGTCACGAAAACTAGGCTCTTTGATGTCATCTGTGTATTTATTTTTTGTATCCATGGAATCTAAAGCAACTTTTAATTGTTTAAATAAACTTTAATATTGTGGGGTGAGAGAAAAGGCAAGAACTAGATCAGAGATAACGCAAAGAGGGCGCGTGGTAGAGTTTAGAATTGGGGGTAGATCAGTAATAATGGATATTGGATGGGGGTAATATTGACATTTAGAATAAAATAGTAGGGGAAATGGGCCCAATCACATGGAGTGATGAGTGTGAATTAATTGCAAAATGACGTCATGTTGACTTGGATGCTTTTTTTTCTCCCAATGGGTGGGCGCTATTTGCTGACGTTATTACATTGCAGCTCCTTTAGCTCCGTAATTTGTAAACTTAGCTGACGTATTCTTATGGACGGATTCTGTGGGTAGCAAGTCCTTTGTACGAAACACATACTTTCCATCTCATTTTATATGTCATAGTATGATCATACATAGAATTTAAGAAATTTTTTTATTATTTTTATCAAACTATTCTTTATTATCAAATTAGAATTTAATATAATTGAAGTCTTTAAAGTGAAATTTATAAGTCAAAGAGAAATTATATCTTTAAATAGTATCAAATAAGAAAAGTGACATTGTGGGCAACAAAATTTTATTAAATTTAAATTCATAGAGAATTTGAATTATATTAAATTCAGAATATATTGAACCCAGATAATATTATGAATTAATATAATTAGATTGATTAGTCAAATCCAACTAAATATGGATTTGATTAAAGTCCAATTTCTATTAGGCTAGTCCATTAATTTGGGCTACAAATGATGAATTCATTTTGTTAAACCCAAAATATTATCATATTCTAGAGGTCCAAATGAGCACCACGTATCGAATGATGTGGCATGTCAAATCAAGTGAAGGAGCCAATAAGACCATACCACATGTCAAAATGGTGTAGCATGCCTAGTGAAATCGAAAGCCCTAAAAATATCATATCACTGAAATCTGATTGGGCAAAAGAAATTTATATTCACTATGAGTCTTTTTTTCCCACAACTATAAATAGGGGTTTCATGATTCATAAAAAGGACCAACAACTCTAACAAGAAGCAAGAGAGCTTGCGGATTAAACACACCAAATTTCTCTACAAGCTACAAATCAAGAATTCAAGTTTATCAAGATTTAATATTTAAGACCACAAGATTCAAGAACAAGTCCAAAAGTTCTTGAAATCAAATATCAAATCCATCAAGTCCGAAATCAAGATCAAGCTTGAAGCCCTTAAATTTATATTTGAAAAGGCGAATCAGATGAGTCGTAGAGATTGTAACACTCACATATTGAAGTCAGTAAAATGATTATTGCAATATTTTTCTTGTCCAGATTATTATTTTCTAGTCTCAAAATTTTATTTGAATAAATTCAGGCACACCCATTTGTACAATCTCTACCTCTCATCTTAACTTTTCAAACATCAAAGTTCTAGAACACTGAAATGACTTCCAAGCAGGTCAATTCTCAGTCAACTGCCTCCAAGGTTGCTGATTTCAAATTCACTACTGAAGTAGAAAACATCCTTGGTGTTACTTTTAGAAGCTTTTGAACTGTCATAATAGGCAACGCTAGTATGTTAGGACAACGAAAACGTCAAGTATTGTCCGCACCAACTTTAATTTTTGGATCTTCAACCCTCAAAAAAGCAAAGCCCTATGCAAGTGCTTCAGAAAAAGGAAACAATATGACAGAGTCACTTAAGAAGACTCTAGCTCTACTTGAGCATTTTGGTTCAAAATACTCTATACAAAGAATGATGGTCGTTCAACTAACACATCATCTCCACTTACACCGTATAATTTGAGCACTTTGAAGATCAACTTATGCGATAATTCATGTTACTCAACGTCTCCAGTGATCATGCAAGCAATAATAACTGATGCCTCATCTATGAAGGAGCAACTGACAAACCTAAAAAAGATAATTGAAGGTATAACCAAATATATGCAAAATCAAGACGCTCGAATTGATAAGTTGGTGAATAAGATGGATTGCTTAATAGACCTATCCATGCACCTGAAAAATCTCTAAAAGTTCATAAGACAGAATATCCTATAAAACAAACACCACCAACTAAGGAGGTACAAGTCTCTTTTGAGGGGATCGTCCCGATTGATCAATTAAAAGAGTTCATTCAAGGGGCCCTCAAAGACAAGTATGATGTTGTCACTAGGTCTTTCCTGACATAAGCCAAGCCCAACACTACAAGGATTAATAGCGTCAAAATGCCTGTTGGCCATCAACCCCCCAAATGTCAATAATTTAAGGGTAAAGAAAACCCAAAAAAATATGTCGCATACTTTGTTGAGACATGTAATAATGCTGGAACCTATGATTACTATCTTGCTAAATAATTTATCCATTCCTTACATAAAATGCGTTCGATGGTACACAGACCCTGAGCCTAATTTCATCGATAGGTAGGAGCAACTAGAGCATGAGTTTCTGAATTGCTTTTATAGCATAAGGCGTATAGTGAGAATAGTAGAACTCACAAATACTCGTCAAAGAAAGGATGATTCAATCATTGACTTCATTAATCGATAGATAAATGTGAGTCTAAACTGTAAAGGCAAGCTCAACAAAACTTCTGCAATAGAGATGTGCATCCAAAGAATGCACTAAAGTCACACCCCCTTTTTAACTGAAAAGATTGATTTTAAGGTTCAAAAGATTTTTTATTATTAAGTGACAAAATGAAGATTTGTTTCGAAAAGGACCTTTCATATTCAAAACAGAGTCGCCACTTGGCTTAATTTGGTGTGCCCAGTCACCTTTGGAATTCCTTTTCAAAATGGTTTTGACTCTAAGACTGATCCACGAATAGAGATTCCGGCTAAGGAATTCTATTGACCAAAGGGAAGGTGTTAGGCACCCCTCAATCCCATGTTTTGACCACTATCTCTTGGTGAAACGTATCGGCTAATTTTGACACTAAGTACGTATAAACCACAAAAACACATAAACAAGCATCCAAACACACGAAAAGAAAAACAATCCAAAATATAGTGTTCAGTCCAATTATACAGTCCAAAATAAATAAAAATGCAAAAATAAATCCTATCTAACCTACACTAATCCTAACTACGCTCCCGTGCTTTACTCGATACCTCGGGCCTTCATCACGAACGTCTTCCGTCAATATAGTACATCGGGGCATTCCCCAATAAATAAATACAATGTTTCTCGGAGAATTCCCCGGCTAAATGAATACATTTGAATTAAATACGATAAAATAGAAAGAAACATTCACACGCACATTCCAACATTCAACCAAAACAAGTTCTGAATTTGCCTACCTGAACCTATATTGTCTATCCATTTTACCATATCATAATTCCATCATGTTTCATATTAATAATCGATCAAAATTAATTCAAATCTAGCCTTTTCATCAATTTCAATTTCACCCCTAACTTCCTTTTATCAAATACCATTAAAACATGATAAAATTCAATCCTCAAACCACCAAAGTCAAATCACCAATCATCATGATCGTAACCTTAACAACATCAAACAATCATAATCACCCAACACACAATCATGGCCATTTTAATGAATTAAAATAAAGAAGAGAGAACGGGTTAAGAAATAGACCTTAATGCCGTTTCAAAATCTATGTATTATTCCAATTAGAACCATGACCGAAATATCAAATCAACCTCAACAACAACCAAACTCGAACCAAATTTTGACTTCAAATTGGACCCAACTCGGTGATTCAAAACAGTACCTGAAAGATTGATGACTCAAATGGAATTTGTGGACTGTTTTGACCACGGGTTTTGCTAATTTCTTGAGCTCTGGTGAACTTCACCAGATTATTTGATAGTGATGGGGACGTAGAAGGACGGGTCGGGTATTTGATTCGATGTGGTGTGGGTTTGATCAGTTCTTAGAGCGGAGGAAAAGCTTGTGGGAGTGGGTCTGGTCGATGACTGAGTCTGACAATGGATGGACGATTTCGGTGAATAAATCACTAAAAAACTTAACACCCAGTCAACTTCTGTTCAACCCCTTTCCAATCAACTTTCTATTCTCTTACGTCTCAATCACTCTCTTTTTTTACTCAATATTCTCTCTATTAGTGTGTACTGACTAAGAAGAAGAGAAATCAAGAAGATGTCATCATTTTTTTGTTCTTATTTCTCTGTATATAGAACTGACAATGCTGAGTGACCCTTGATTATGTGTTTGCTGTGAGTGCTCAATGAAAAAATGGAGTGAGTTTTGTAGTGAAATCCTCTGAAGAATGTATTGTTTTATGTATTTATTTTGTATAGTGGGGAAAAAGAAATATACCAAGGATAGGTTATGCAGGTATGATATTAGGGAGGTGGGTAGGATAGTGGTGAGGTATAAGAAATTAGTTAGGATAAGATTAAATTTGTTATGGATTTGATTATTTTTGTATTTTTGTGGGGTGGTATCATATGGGTGAGGGTGTATAATAACAAGAGGTAAAAAAATGGATAAATTGGGTTTTACGAGGGACAAAATTAGGTGTCTTCATCATGCCCCTTTTTGGGTGTAAACACAAAGTGTTTTCAGACCAAAAAAAAGTAGACAATGAGACCAAAATTTGACCTACCTATTATTCATAGAAAGAAACAAAAGAAAGAAGGGAAGCCGGGTCTTTGACATCCTACCTACCCAAGTTATGAGAGAGTCAAATCACAGGTATCTCAAATGGTTGGAAGGAGAGAAACTATACCGAGTTGGAGAGTCGAGTGAGGCCCTGTCTAGGTTCTGGTCTGCGGCTCTGTCATTACATGAAAAATGTAAAATTACAAGAGTTAAAAAGATAAATAAAATTACAAAAGTCCAATCTATGCAGCTTTTTTTGAACTCTTAACTTGAGTTTCATCACCCTATTCTTCAGGCGGGCTCTTGACTTGCAATTTTTCAATTTATTTCTTGGCTTTCAATTGTTTCACCTTGTTTCTTGACTTTCAACCTTTAAACTTGTTGCTTTGCTTTTAATATCCTCACCCTGTTCTTTAGGCGGACTCCTGACTTTCAATTTCACCACCCTGTTCTTTAGGCGGGCTCCTGACTTGCTATTTCCATATGTTGTCTTTCTATTTATTCACTTTGTTTCTTGACTTTCATTTTATTCGCCTTGTTCTTCAGGCGGGCTCCTGAAATCACATCAAAACTAAAAAAAAATTATCCCAAACCAATATTATTATCAAGAGATTTCATATTCCAGGAAAGTGAAGTTCCAAACACAAGAATTAAATTTTACCATAATTTATCATCAAAGGACTTTTGTGAAAGTCACATCATTATAGGAATCAAAGGGAATAACTCAACTAAAAGGTACGTATTATAGGAATCCAAGGGATTGACTCGACTAAAAGGTACGTCTTCTAAGGGTCAAGGGGAATAAATTATAGTGTTTTGGTTGTTTTTTGGTCAAGGGTGATGTGCATTGAGGCGATAGGGCGAATAAAAACATTCCTTACCGATTGAATTCTTGAGAAGGATTTTGGTATAGTCAACTTCAAATGAGAATATCTCTCATCATACTACAGATTATTGAGCTCATGACCTACCAAAATGTAGATAATTGAATTATCTTTTGAAAGATACTAATTTTACCCAAATCCAGTATTGGAGTAAAGAGTTATGCCCATTTTACTCCAGCATGTCAGGCTGGGTAACTGAGTGACGATATTCGTGATAAGCTGTCACGAGCGTGATGACCTATCACCAATGCTGTCAGACCTGGGCAGATTTTTGACCCTTGTGACGACATTTTATGATAAGCCATCACGCCCATGACGCCTTATCACCAATGTCGTCAACCTTAGGCAGAAAATCATAATTTTACCCTCTTGGGATGATATTTCGTGACGACGTATCATCGTCTTGACGGCTTGTCACGGATGTCGTTAGGTAATTTTTCCCAGCAACTAAGGAACATTTTTTCAAGGGTATTTTGTTCTTTTCCACCCCTTTTTAACCTCTCTATATATCCTAGTAGAGGGGAAAATCCTCATTCTCTCTCATTCTCTTCCAAGAAAAAAAAATCTAGAAACTAGGGTTTTCTTTCAAAATCCTAAATCAAATCTTCTCCAAGTTGTTCAAGAATCAAATTCTCTAAGTCAAAGGCATCAAGAAACTTAGCTCAAAAGTGTGAAGAAGAGTTTCCAATCAAGCTTGTTCATCTTAAAATCATAATCCAAGGTATGTGGGGTTTTGAACAAGAGCAATTCTTTCGTTCTTGTGCCAAAAGATTTGATTTTTATTATTGATTTATATGATTTTGAAAGTGGGTTTATACCCAAATTACTTCATCATGAGATTATGAGAATATAAATTGTTCAAGTTTTGTTATACATGATTATTTTGCAATTTCCAAGTTATGACTTGATATTTAATATTATGAATTTCATATTTCTACCATGAGTTGGTATTTCAAGTGCTTTAAATATATGTGTCAAACTTTAAGGTTCCTTAATAAAAATTAGATTAATGAGTATATTGATTCATGAGAATTGAGTTGTTATAATGAGTCTTGATATTTTCTCAAAGTTTTTTATATTTCAATGACTTACTGAATTGATACATATTGATATTGAGAAAGATTGATTTGATTTGAGTTGAGTTAGGAATCCACAAATTGATTATGATTTGATAAATGAGAAAGAGATTTGATTTGGTCTTCATGATAGACCCTTGTGATGTTTGCGGTGGATTTCCTAATGCGTTTTGAGCTTGTGTCTGGTAGTAGTATTTAGCACCGAGTGAGAAATGTGGTATTTCCCTCGAAACTACGTGCCACCATAGAATTAATATTGATAATTATGGGCCCGAGGCCGAGTATGAGATTGTGATCACTAAATTTAGGTTGTACTCCTTGGCAAGAGTATGATGCTCCCGCTAATGTGAGGTTCTCTCCTTAGGAGGGCAAAATATTGGACTCCATGTAGCTCACATGGTTTATGTCGGTTAGAAGAACCTCCCATGTCCATAAGAGTTGAGTTTCTTGAATTACAGAGTCACTCCGAGTCTTGAGTTGAATAGTTGAGTTGTTTATGATGATTTATGAGGTTTTATCATATGATTTATTTACGATGAGATCATGAAAAATATGTTTCAATCTAACTCAAGCCAAGTGAGTCACCATTGTACATATGAATATTTTTATGAAATTGATGATGAAATTTACATTTTTACATGCACCCCCACATACTCAGTACATTACAAAGTGCTGACCCACATATTTTTCTATGGGCTATATTTAATCGTAATATAGGTTCAGGTACTCAACCATAGTCATGTTATCAATATTTGGATGCCTCTTTTCATCTTCTTAGTGGTGAATCCTCATGGTTCGAGGACCGTATCTATATTTTTGTGGTAATATTTTATGGTTATGGCTTTCTATACTGTTTGAGTCAATTGAGGGTTTGTCCCATTGTATCCTTGATTTTGATGTATAGAGGCTTTGTCAGACTAAAGGGTTGGTATGTATAGAATTTCAGTATTTTGATTATATAGAATAGTTCCTTATCATATTCCAGTATGTTCATGATGTGTCATTCTCTCTTGTTTTAGCATGACTATTGTTATAGTGAGCTCTAGAAGTGACGACAGGCTTAGAGGGTTAGCTTAAGGCCGCGTGTAGCCTTAAGCAGTGCATGACGTCTTGGGATGGGATCTTGGGGAGTTACAAGATTGGTATCAAAGCCTAAGGTTTAAAGAGTCTTGATCATCGGCGTGTAGCATGCCACACCATGAGAAAGAGGCTATGAGACATTTTAGAAAAAGTCATTTCTTTCTTTCTAAAGTTTATCGTGCCTATAACTATATCTTTATCTACGATTAACCCGTACTTTTATAACAAAAAATGCCTTCTTGTCGAGCTCATAGAAATAACAAACAACCTCAACCCGTTGATCCTCTGAACGAGCATGTGTCACATGCAGAATTTTGGGTAACTTTTCAGGTGCTATCCCAGAAAGTTACCGTCAATACTCAAGATAACACCCGGGCTACTATTCTGCCTCCACAAGAGAATAATTCTACTGAGCTTGGGTTTGTGACTTTATGCGGATGAATCCATATGAGTTTTATGGGTCGAAGGTAGGTAAAGAACCACAGATGTACTTAGATGAAGTGAGAAAGATCACTCAGATTATGCACATGAATGAGGATGAGAGTATTGAATTGTCTACCTATCGAATGAAAGATGTTGCATATGATTGGGTGGAAATATGAAGGGAAAGTAGAGGGGAGGATGCCGCTCCCATGACTTGTCAATTATTCCAGGATGCGTTCTTGGACAGATTCTTTCCTCTTGAGATGAGGAAAGCAAAGATAGATGAATTCATGAATTTAAGACAAGGCTCCATGACTGTTAAGGAGTATTGCCTTAGATTCAATCAGTTGTCCAAATATACTCCTAGTATGATGACTTACTCCAGGACCATCATGAGTAAGTTCGTGAACGATGTGTCGAGTTACGTTTTGAAAAAGTATGAATCTGCAATTCTTAATAGGGAGATAGAAGGGTATGAATCTGCAATTCTTAATAGGGAGATAGAACTTTCTCAGTTGATGATACATGCCCAATAGATTGAAGCTGATAAGGTGAAAGAGAGGGAGAGAGTAAGAGGGAATAAAAAAGCTAGATCAGAGCAGCAGAGATTCGGTCAGTCCAGATTCCATGGAGGGGACCACCCTTAATTTTATAGATGTTTGATTATGCTCGCGCCTTCCTCAGTTAGTGCTCCTACACCTAGAAGCAGGCAGGAGCAGGGGAACAGTCATATGCCGTCCAGGTCTCAGGAAAGTATAAGTAATAAAGCTCGACCTCCTTCATGTGCCAAGTGTGGTAGATATCATTTCGGCGAGTGTTTTGTTAATCGGAGGGGTTACTTTGGTTATGGCAAGTTGGGCCACTGACTTAGAGATTGTACGTATGCTCGATAGGAGAGTCGATATACTCATCCCCAGAGTCAGGCTACTAGTGCCCCTACTCCCAAAGTCTGCCCAGTTCCTCCTCAGGGCACCTCCTCTAGTACTGCTGGCGGTTTATGCCAGAATTACTTCTATGCTATAGTACCTTACCAGGAGCAAGAGGATTCTCCAGATGTCACCACTAGTATGCTTCGTGTATTTCATTTCAATGTGTATGTATTGATGGACCTCGGTTCGAGTTTTTCTTATGTGACTCCTCTGGTTGCTGTAAAATTTGTGATAGACCCCGAATGGATTCCTGAGCCTATTCTAGTTTCTACCCCTGTAAAAGAATCTATTATTGCTACGTGAGTATATAAGAAGTGTCCTGTTACTGTCCTTCATCGGGTCATATGTGCTGATTTGATTGAGCTAGATATGGTTGATTTTGACACCATTCTGGGTATAGATTGGCTTCATTTGTGCTATGCGTCTATAGATTGTCGTACCCGAGTGGTCAAGTTGTAGTTTCCTAATGAGCCCATTTTTGAGTGGTCTGAGAGTCCTGTAACTTTGAAGATCCATTTCATATCCTACCTCAAAGCTAGGAAGTTGATTTCTAGGGTTGTATCTGTTATCTAGATCGAGTTAAATACCTCAAGTACGAGACTTCAACTATTCAGTTAGTTAGCATTGTTAATGAATTTCTGAATGTTTTCCCAGAAGACCTCCCAGGGGTCCTACCTGATAGAGAAATAGAATTTGGGATTGACCTCCTTCCCGGCACTCAGCCTATTTCCATCCCTTCATACTATATGACTCTCATAGAACTTACAGAGTTGAAGGAGAAACTCAAAGATCTATTAGAAAAAGGCTTTATCAGACCCAGTGTTTCCCCATGGGGTGCGCCTGTTCTATTTGTGCGAAAGAAACATGGTACATTATGTATGTGTATTGAATACCGTCAACTCAATAAGGTAACTATCAAGAATAGTACCCTCTTTCTAGAATCGATGATTTATTGGATCAGCTACAGGGTGTAAGTTATTTCTCAAAGATAAATCTTAGATCCGACTATCATCAGCTTAAAGTGAGTAGTGTGATATTCTAAAGACAGTCTTCCAAACCCGCTATGGTCATTTTGAGTTTCTTGTTATGTCTTTTAGGTTAACCAATGCTCCAGTAGCCTTCATGGATCTTATGAATCGAGTATTTAAGAAATATCTTGATATGTTTGTCATTGTATTCATAGAATATATTCTAGTGTATTCCCGAAGAGAGGATGATCATGCCGACCACCTTAGAATTGTCTTGCAAACTCTTAAAGATTATCAATTATTCGCTAAATTTATCAAATGTAAATTTTGATTAAGGTCAGTTGCTTTTATGGGCCACATTATTTCTGTCGAAGGCTTTAGAGTCGATTCCCAAAAGACAAAAGCTGTAAATAATTGGCCTAGACCTACCTCCCCATCTAACATTAGGAGTTTTTTGGGTCTAGATAGTTACTACCATTATTTTGTTGAGGGATTCTCTTTTATCGCGTCTCTCATGACTCGGTTGACCCAAAATAAAGTTAAGTTCCAGTGGACAAATGCCTGTAAGAAGAGTTTTCAGGAGTTGAAGACTCGACTCACTTCAGCCCCAGTGTTAGCTTTACCCGATGGTACTGATAGTATTGTGGTGTACTGTGATGCTTCTAGAGTTGGTTTGGGTTATGTGTTGATGCAGAGGGGTAAAGGTATAGCTTATGCCTCTAGATAGTTGAAGCCTAATGAGAAGAAATACCCAACCCATGATCTTGAATTTGCAGCTGTAGTTTTTGCTTTGAAAATCTAAAGCAATTATTGATGTGTTTACCGATCACAAAAGCCTACAGTATGTGTTTACTCAGAGAGAGTTGAACCTTAGACAAATAAGATGGTTAGAATTACTAAAAGACTATGATATGAGTGTGACGTATCACCTGGACAAGGCCAATATTATGGAAGATGCTCTTAGCAGGTTGTCTATGGGTAGTGTAGCTCATGTAGAGAATGATAAGAAAGAATTGGCTCGTGATGTGCATTGTTTGGATAGGTTGTGTATTAGATTGCTTGATTCCGCTGAAGGGAGTATGCTTGTTCAAAGTAGTTTTGATTCCTCTTTGGTCTCGGAGGTAAAGGAGAAGCAGGACAGGGATCCTAGTTTGGTCAGGCTAAAGGAGTCAGTTAAGGACCAGAAGGTAGAGGTTTTCTCCTAAGGGGGAGATGGAGTATGAAGATTGTAGGGTAGATTTTCTGTTCCCGATAATGATGATCTAAGGCAGAGACTTATGGCTGAAGCACATGGTGCGTGATATTCTATTGTTCCCGAAGCTATCAAGATATACCGCAATTTGCGGGAAATCTATTGGTGGAACGGTATGAAGAAAGACATAGCAGGATTTGTGGTAAAGTATTCTACTTGTCAACAAGTTAAGGTAGAGCACCAAAGTCCCGGTGGTGTAATGCAAGAGTTTAGCATTCCTACTTGGAAGTGGAAAAAAGTGAATATAGATTTCATAATTGGTTTGCCTTCTTCTTGTCGTCATCATAATTCGATTTGGGTTGTTGTAGACTGGTTAACTAAATCAGCTTATTTCTTTCCAGTGCATTAGTCCTATACAACTGAGAATTATGCTAGATTGTATATTCGTGAGTTTGTCAGATTGCATGGAGTTCCTTTAGCTATCATATTTGATAGGTGTACTCAGTTTACTTCCCAATTTTGGAGGGCTTTTTAGAAGGGTCTTGGTACCCAAGTTCATCTAAGTTCTGCTTTTCATCCGTAGACTGATGGTCAGGCTGAGAGGACTATTCAGACTTTGAAGGACATGTTAAGGGCATGTACACTTGATTTCAAAGGTAGTTGGGATGAGCACTTGCCATTAATCGAATTTCCGTATAATACTAGTTTCCATGCTAGTATTCAGATGGCCCCATTCAAAGCTTTGTATAGGAAAATATATAGATTGCCCATAGGTTGGTTTGAAGTAGGAGAAGCAGTTGTGATTGGGCCTGATGCTGTGTTCGAGGCTATGGAAAAAGTTAAGTTGATTTGAGAAAGATTGAAAATCGCTCAAAGTTGTCAGAAGTCATATGCGGATGTGAGAAGAAAATATATTGAGTTTAAAGTTAATGATTTGGTGTACTTGAAGGTTTCACCCATGAAAGGGGTGAAGAGATTTGGGAAGAAGAGAAAGCTTAGTCCCCGTTGTGTTAGTCCATACAGGGTTCTGAGCCATGTTAGGAAAGTAGCTTATGAGGTGGAGTTACCCGTGGAGTTGTCTAGCGTTCATTCGGTATTTTATGTTTCTATTCTTAAGAAGTGTATTGGTGATTCTGTCATGGATGATTCTTCCGAAAGCTTAGATATTTAGGATAGCCTTTCATTCGATGATATTCCAGTTGAGATTTTAGACTTTTAGATCGGTAGGCTAAGGAACAAAGAAGTTCCTTTGGTTAAAGCCGAAGCTGATATGCGAGCCAAGTACCCTCATCTCTTTTCTGTGAGTTCAGAGTGAGCAAAAGGTACCATTCTTTCTTAATTTTGCCTCCGTTTTATTACAAATTCAGCTGTGTGTCTACTTTCATCACGAATTCGTACATTTTGTATAGTATTCAAAGGTATAGAGTGAAGTAAGTCTTTTGAGTGAGTCATTCCAGCTATACGTATACGTCCTCATTTTTCTTTTGTTCTTGGCCTATCTGGCAACATTTGAGGACAAATATTTCCAAGGGGGAGATATTGTAATACCCCGAGATTGTAATCAATAGTGCAACCATGACTTAAGCTCATGAGAAATAAATTATCGTGTTTTGGTTTTTTTTTGGTCAAGGGTAATGTTTATTAAGGCCTTAAAGATGTCCCAAAGATTGGGCGAATCAATACATTCCTTACCGATTGAATTCTTGAGAAGAATTTTGGTATAGTCAACTTCAAATGAGCATATCTCTATTTATACTACGAATTATTGAGATCATGACCTACCAAAAGATAGATAATTGAATTAGCTTTCCAATAATACCAATTTAACCCGAATACGGTATCAGGACAAAGAGTTATGTCTATTTTAATACAGCATATCAGGCTGGAAAACTGAGTGACGACATTCGTGATAAGCTGTCACGAGCGTGATGACCTATCACCAATGTCGTCAGCTCTGGGCAGATTTCTGACCCTTGTGACGACATTTTGTGATAAGCCATCATTCCCGTGATGCCTTATCACCAATGTCATCAACCTTAGGTAGAAAATCATTATTCCACCCTTTTGTGATGACATTTCGTGATGACGTATCACCGGCTTGACGGCTTGTCACGGATGTCATCAGTTTTTTTTCCAGCAACTAAAGGACATTTTTGCAAGGGTATTTTGGTTCTTTTCACCTCTTTTTAACCTCTCTCTATATATCCTAGTAGAGAAGAAAACCCTCATTCTCTTCCAAGAAAAAAAAATCTATAAACTAAGGTTTTCATCCAAAATCCTAAATCAAATATTCTCCAAGTTGTTTAAGAATCAAATTCTCCAAGTCAAAGGCATCAAGAAACTTAGCTCAAAAGTGTGAAGACGAGTTTCCAATCAATCTTGTTCATCTTAAAATCATAATCCAAGGTATGTGGGGTTTTGAACAAGAACAATTCTTTCGTTCTTGTGCCCAAAGCTTTGATTTTTATTATGGATTTATATAATTTTGCAAGTGGGTTTATACCCAAATTACTTCATCATGAGATTATGAGAATATAAATTGTTCAATCTTTGTTATACATGATTATTTTACAATTTCCAAGTTATGACTTGATATTTAATATTGTGAATTTCATGTTTCTACCATGAGTTGACATTTCAAGTGCTTTCAAGATATGTGTCAAGATTTAAGCTTCCTTATGACAAAGTTGATTATTGAGTATATTGATTCATGAGAATTGAGGTGTTATAATAATTCTTGATATTTCCTCAAAGTTTTTGATATTGCCATGACTTAATGAATTGATACATATTGATATTGAAAAAGATTGATTTGAATTGAGTCGAGTTTGGAATCTACAAATTGATTATGATTTGATAAATGAGAAAGAGATTTGATTTGGTCTTTATGATTGACCCTTGTGATGTTTGTGGAGGATTTCCTAACGCGTTTTGAGCTTGTGTCTAGGAGTAATATTTAGCACCGAGCAGGAAATGTGGTATTTACCTCGAAACTACGTGCCACCATAGGATTTATATTGATAATTGTGGGCCAGAGGACGAGTATGAGATTGTGATCACTAAATTTAGGTTGTACTCCCTAGAAAGAGTACGATACTTCCACCAATGCAGGGTTCTCTCCTTAGGAGGGTAAAACATTGGACTCCAGGTAGATCACATGGTTTATGTCAGTTATAAGAACCTCCCATGTCCATAAGAGTCAAGTTTCTTAAATTACAGAATCACTCTGAGTCCTGAGTTGAAGATTTGAGTTATTTATGATGATTTATGAGGTTTTTATCATATGATTTATTTATGATGAGATCACGAAAAGTATGTTTCAATCTAACTCAAGCCAAGCGAGCCACCATTGTACATATGCATATTTTCATGAAATTGATGATGATACTCACATTTTTACATGCACCCCCATATGTTCAGTTCATTCCAAAGTGCTGACCCACATATTTTCCTATGGGCTATATTTTCTCGTAATGTAGGTTCAGGTACTCAGCCGCAGTCGCATTAGCGATATTCAGGTGCCTCTTTTCGTCTTCTCAGTGGTGAGTCCTCATGGTTTGAGTACTGTGTCTATATTTTTGTGATACTTTTTTGTTGTTATGGCTTTCAGTACTGTTTGAGTCAGTTGGGGGTTTGTCCCAATGTGTCCTTGATTTTGATCTATAGAGGCTTTGTCAGACTAAAGGGTTGGCATGTACAAAATTTTAGTATTTTAATTGTACAGGCTAGTTCCTTATGTTATTCCAGTATGTTTATGATATGTCATTCTCTCTTATTTTAGCATGACTATTGTCAAAGTGAGCTCTAGAAGTGACGACAGGCTTAGAGGGTTAGCTTGAGGCCGCGTGTATCCTTAAGAACCGTCTGACGTCTCAGGATGGGATCTTGGGATGTTACAAAAGGTATATCTTCTAGGGGTCAAGGGGAATGACTCTACTAAAATGCATGTCTTCTAGGGGTCAAGGGGATTGACTCGATCAAAAGATACGTCTTACAGGAATCATAGGGAATAACTTGACTAAAAGGTACATCTTCTAGGGGTCAAGGGGAATGACTCGAGTAAAAGGTATGTCTTATAGGAATCAAAGGAATGACTCAAAAAAAGGTACATCTACTAGGGGTCAAGGGGAATAACTCGACTAAAAGGTACATCTTATAGGAATCAAAGGAAATGACTCGACTAAATGGTAAGTCTTCTAGGGGTTAAGGGGAATGACTCGACTAAAAGGTACGTCTTATAGGAATCAAAAGAATGACTCCACTAAAAGGTACATCTTCTAGGTGTCAAGGGGAATGAATCGATTAAAAGGTACATCTTCTAGGGGTCAAGGGGAATGACTTGACCAAAAGATACATCTTACAGGAATCATAGGGAATGACTCAACTAAAAGGTACGTCTTCTAGGGGTCAAGGGGAATGAATCTACTAAAAGGTACGTATTATAGGAATCAAATAAACGACTAGACTAAAAGGTACGTCTTGTAGGGGTCAAGGGGAATGACTCGACTAAAAGGTACGTTTTATAAAAATCAAAGGGGATGACTTGACTAAAAGGTATGTCTTATAGGAATCAAAGGAAATGACTCGACTAAAAGGTACGTCTTATAGGAATAAAGAAGAATGACTAGAATAAAAGGTACGTCTTCTAAGGGTTACTGGGAATGCTCGACTAAAAGGTACGTCTTATAGGAATCAAAGGAATGACCCGACTAAAAGGTATGTCTTCTAGGGATCAAGGGGAATGACTCAACTAAAAGGTACATCTTATAGGAATCAAAGGGAATGACTTGACCAGAAGGTACATATCTTAAGAGTAAAGGTGAATGACTTAAATAAAAGGTACATGTTCTAGGAGTGAAGGTTCAATTTAAGAAGTGTATCACCCAGCAAATGAAAACGGTAATCCCTAGACAAGAAAGTGTGTCTTCGAGGCATATAAGATGATGAATTTTTACCATGATTTTATTATGAAACCTGTGCAGTAACATTACTTCCTGTATTTGTAAAAGCGAGGCATTGCATCCCTTTATAATTATGCTCTGAAGTCCTTACTTTGAAGGTAATATATTTCCTGTTTCATCAAAGAATACTTATGAGTTTAAAAATATGGTGGCTGGTTTGTGGCTTTATCTTTTGTGACGATCGCTCTTGCCCTCATCACATTTAACCTTGCTTTCAACCATTAGCATATATCATTGACTTGCTGCTTCATTGACCCAAACTCAAATTATTAAGAGTGACTAAAACAAACACAGTATCTCTATTTTTCCATGCTTTTCAAATAAACCCTTTGAACCTTGGTATTTTCATGATTTCCTTGCCTTCTCTGTTGACAAAACTCTCAGCATGCCCTTTTTTGGGTCACAATCATGTCTCTTTTATGTGCTAGCTTTTGTATTTCTTTGTGCAATTAAAGAAGCTGGTAGCCAATTTTGAAATCTTTTCTCTCTTGTTTAGACACGGACTTGACTCAAAGACAAGAAAATAAAAAAAAGAATGACAATTTTTATTTGAATAACTAACTCAAGAAAGATAAAACAAAAATAAAGAGAAGAAAGAAAATACAATGAATGTCCCCATTTGAAACAAAGAAAAAAAAAATTCATCTAAAAATGACAGTCAACTCTAATGATTATGTCATGCATATCGGATTAAACTGCCTGATCTTTTCATCCAAAACTCTCACTAATTGTTGGTGAGTTAATGGCCCTGAAACTGAGTTTCTTTCTTGGGTCAATTACATTCAGAGACCTTATTCGGCTAGTAGCGCCTTGAAGGGATTTCGCCAACAAGCCTCTCTCATTTTTTGTCCTCAGCTCACCATTTCCTTATAGTGTCTGTAAGGGTTTTCCACTAATGAGACTCTCTTATCTTCGTTTCCCTTAACTCATAGTCGTCTTATAGTGCTCGTGAGAGTTTTCACTGATAAGATTCTCTCATTTTTAGCTCTTCAACTTACCATCATCTTTCGGTTCCCGTGAGGGTTTTTACCAATAAGACTCTCTTATTTTTATTTCTCCCTTGATTCCCTATGCTGAGGAAGACGAGTAGTTCCCAAAATGCGTCATCATATGCATTGCATTCTTAGCCTTAACATTCTCAAAGATTGATATGAAGGTCTTTCTTTAGTTGTAGCTAGGCTTTTGGATAAGGTTAGAAATAAAGGATGACATAAGGCCTAAATAACACTTGAAGTGGGGTAAGACTTACAACATTTGAAATTGACTCAAACGATGAGGATTAACTCATGCCCCAGTTCCTTTTAGCTGGGTGACTCTAAATTATTTATTTGGTTGGACCAAGTCCAGAGGAGGGCAACCTACGTATCTCACCCCCGAAAGAGGAGAATTAGGTCACACATAGTTTTGGCAGCTTGTTTTGCTTGATTCTGATTTCTTTTTTTTCTTTTATTAACTTTTTTTTTTGTACTTTTCTGACTCTATTGTATTTGACACTTTTTCTTTTCCTTCTTTTTGACATATTTTTTTTTGAAACTTTTTGACTCTATTCTCTTGCTCGATACATTTATTTTGAGCTTTGTTGGCTTTATCTTGATTCCAAAAAAAGGCTATGAAAGAAAATAACACTAAGGCTCAAACAGGGTGAACAAAGAATGACACAATGTTTGGGTAATAGAATAAAATGCCTTTGTCATATCAATCATTGAAAATACTAGTACATAGCATGCAATGTGAAAGTGCATGATCAACATCATTTATGACATATTTTACAACACTAACTTGCCCCGAACAGATGTACCACCTCTTCTTCTACACATGCCGAACATACAACTCCATCTTTGTTGTATATCCCTCACATTGAATGACTCATGCTTTCATGGAGCTGATTTTGTTCTGGTCCTCGAGATCACATATCCACTATTTGACCTAATTGAGCTATGTTTTTCAATTGATGACCAAGTTATTCTTGTGATTCTTAAAATAATTTCCTTAATTTTCAAAGAAGGCTTGAACTTGTCACCAAATATCTTAGCACTCTACCTATTTTCTCAGATGCTTTCTTTTTCTAACTTCAACCCTCTGATCCAATGTTCATGCTTAAATTGGATTTTAAGATCTGACTAAAAATTCTGCTAGCATGTCATAACACTAGAATTAATCTAAAACAAATAGTGTATAAAGAAAATAAACAAACAACATATATTTAAAACACAAAGAAAAAAGGGATACTTCATTCAATTAAAATAAAAGATAGAAGGGTTTGATCATAACAACAAATGAACAAAACAAGATAGATACCGAACTACAACCCTAAAATAATTTGGATAACAGAAAATAAAACAAAACAAACTATTAGACCTCTTCCTAGTAGGGAGAGGGGTGACTTCTTAATTGCTCATCCTGATATCTTAGCCACTGGTTTGCATGTTAGCATGACTAAAGTTTTCCTCACTTTCAATGTTCTGCACCATAATCAATTTGTCTTGAAACATCTTTTCAATTTCTATTTTCAAAGCACGACAATCTTCAATATTGTGACACTGAACATCAGAACGATATGCACATCCTACATTAGGACCAAAACTTCTTGAATGCGGGTCAGGAGTTGATACATGAATTCCTAGCTCGAGACCTTTCACACAAAGCCAAGCACGTGATTTGCAATGACTCCAAGCCTTGTTCACATTCTTGGCCATGTGTGAGGCCCTTGTGAGCCCATCTAAGGGCCTATATTTAATAAAATGTAAAGAGGCCCACCAAGACACCCCAAACCCACCCACTTAAATGCCAAGGGTAATTTGGTCTTTGTCCCTCCTTTCTAAGTGACTATATAAGCCATGTAATAGGGCTAGTCTTGCTTTAGTTCATTCCTATTATTCAAAAAACAAAGACTTATAAATTTTTGACTTCTCTTTCTCATCATTTGGAGAGGCCAAAACCAAATTCTCACTAGTAGAGTGATACTAGTGTTGTATCTTGGCTAGAAACTAGGTTCTTGAGGTTATTTGAGTTCCTCTTGGTCCAAGTAAGAACTTGGTATTGATGTTTATTAGTGTTAGGGTCCTTTATCTTGTTAGGATTCTTAGATTAATGAATATTGTGTGTCAAGTTTCCATCTCTTTCTTTGTAAATCTTGTTAACATTGTGTTATTGAATATAAAAGTCTAGTGAAGCCGTGTGGGGCTCTTTCGATTAACTAGCAATATTGTCTTTGTTTTTCTTGTTGTTAAACTCACTTTTCTAGTTTAAACAAGTGTTGCAAGCCTAGTGAAGCCGTGTGTGGCCCTTTTCGATTCACTAGCACTTTGTTGTTCATTATGTTGTTCTTGTGTTCGTTGGAATCTCTTGATACACACTTAGCATTGAATCATTTGGTATCAAAGCTCAAGGCTAGGTTTTGTTCTTACAAAAATAATCTTGGGAATCTATTACCAAAAAGTGTGTTCTTGAACATTTTGGTAAAAAAATTGGTTGTAGATCTACAAAAGTTTTACTTGTTTACTTGTTTCTTGTGTTGGTTTCTTTCTCATCAACTCAATGGGTGTCTAAATCTAAAGTTGAGCTTAATGAAAAAGAGAATTGTGTTGTGAAAAACAAACAAACTTGGTAGTGACTATTGTGGTGTATTGTTGTTGTGTTCTTGAAGGTGTTGATGTTGTGTTCATCCTAAACTTCTCCTCATCTTATGTGTTAACTTCTATAAAGAAAAATAGATCCAAAACGGTTATAAGACAAAATTAAAAATTGTTTGTGAGAAGACTTGCCAACATCACCTTTTCAAGACTTGACAACCACTTTTCCTTAAAACAAGGAACCTTGTCTTGTGGGACTAGTGAGGTCAAACATCACCTTTTGAGTTTGAAAAAAAAAAGAAAAAAAAGGGGGTTTGAAGCCTTGTATTAGTGTTAATGTTTGTTTGTGTGCTTTTTTCGTTTGAATACGTTGTAACTCTTGGCTCTAGTCCGACGAGAATTCTTTAAGTTTCAAACAATAATCCATTCCGGGCAAGAGCATACTCATACCTTACGGATTCATGGGTTCCTAGCTAATCTATAACTCTTGTGGAACTTGAGTATGAGTGAACCAAGAGAGTGTAAGTGAGAAGAGGGATTTTAAACTAACTTATTTGTTGCTTGTGTAGGTTATACCTTGATAATGGAGGGAACCACGTCTCAAATCGTGGATTCTAATGAAATGGAAAATATGAGGGTCACTCTTGAGGCTATAACCCGAGCTCTTGAAAGGTTGAGTACAGAAGTGGGAGCCATAAGGGGAGAAGTGACAACTATTAGTGGGAGGTTAGAACAAGTGGGGAGTAAAAGGAACTCTCGTCCTTCTACTTCTCGACATGTTTCGTCAAGTGGACATAATAGAAATTCCTAAGCCACCGTTACTCCTAAAACATGGCCACAATTGCTAAATCCTTCACTAGCTCCACTAAATGCTGCAAGCCAAACCACTTATAACCCTCTAAACTGAGACTCCAATAGACCTACCTATTCCCAAATATCTCAAGTTCTACAAGAGGTACTCAGACGTCAAATGCCTTCACAAAATCCGAACCCTCCCTTCCAAGCTCCACTAAACCAAAGACCACTACCTCTACAAAATCCAATTCCTCTGAATCAAGTCCCAAATATCCAAAATTTCCAAGGAGATACCGAGGGTATGAAGAAAAGGAAAATCAACACCTAGAGAGAGACGTAAGCATCAATACCATCAAATTGAGACTACATATCTTTAAGGCTGAAAGTGACCCCGAGGTGTATCTTTCTTGGGAGTCGACATATGATAAAGTGTTTCAAGTGAATGATATCTCGGAGGATAAGAAGAGTTTTTATTCCATAGCTCATTTTAAAGGCTATGCTAACACTTGGTGGGAATACATCAAGCGGTTTAGCAATGAGTTGGTAGAGGGACAACCACCACCATGGTTTTGGTTGAGGTACCTAATGAGCCAATGATATCTTCCCAAAATTTATCGTCATGAGTTGCTTGCTAGGTTGTAAAATTTACAATAAGGGAATCAAAGTGTTATTGCATACTATGATGAGTTTCAACAACTCATGTTGAAGCTTGATCATCGGGGAGAACAAATTGGCCATGACATCATTCAATTCAAGTATGGGTTGAACAAAAAGATCTCCACTCATTTGACGCTTCAAAAGTTTGATACCGTTGAGGGGATTTTTCAAGCGGCTCTTGAGATTAAAAGGAAGCTTAAAAAGAGGTCGTCGTTCAAGGCAAAGGGATCATCAACCTCGGGTTGGCTGAGAAGCAAAGATATGGTTCAACTATCTTTGGGTTGTCCCAAAAACAAGGACCAACCCACCACTACAAGGCTGTCCGAGCCTAAAATAGTCCATAAATTTCCTCCCCGATAAGAAGCTCACAAGTATCCTAATCCTAAAGGGTTCCAATGTTTTAAGTGCCAAGGTTTGGGACATAAAGCAAATGAATGTCCAAAACGGCGCAATGTGATCCCAAGGGAAGAGAGATTGTATTACCTTGGTGAAGAAGTGGGTTTTGAAAAAGAAGAGGATGAGGCCGAGCCTCAAGATGAAGAGAAACCCAAAAATGAGCCACATGATAATGATAATTATAAGGATGCTTATCTGCGAGAAGGGGAGTGCGTGGTTCCAAACTTTGTAGTGAGGCATGCCATGATTAGTAAGGCGATAGATTACCCTAGCCAATAGGAGAATTTATTCCATACTAAATATCTTGTGAAGGGAAGTGTGTGTACTATGGTGATAGATAGTGGAAGTTGTGTGAATATGGGTAGTGTTGCAATGGTGAACTTCTTGAAATTGCCGACTACACCTCACACTAGTCCTTACAAGTTGAAATGGTTGAATAAATGCGGAGATTTAAAGGTGACAAGGAAATATGTGATATGTTTTAATGTAGCCAACTACCATGATGAGGTGCTTTGTGATGTGATACCAATGCAAGCTTGTCACTTGTTGTTAGTAAGGCCTTGGCAATACGATAGGTCGACCAAACATGATGGAAGGTCCAATTGGTATACACTTGAGAAGGATGACCGAAAGGTCGCTCTTCATCCATTATTTCCTTCCCAAGTGAATGAATTATGCCAAAAGATGCGAGAATTGATGAAAAAGGGAAAGAAGGCCGAGAGTGAAGGAAAAAGAGGGGAACCCAAGAATCAGGGAGTAGGGAAAACTGAGGGGCTCCTAATTTCTAAGGGGAAAGGAAGTGTGGTGATGATGGCTAGGAGGAAAGAATTATTTGTGGATCATGACAAGGACACTCCGATGCTCTTCTTGGCTCATTGCTTTAACACTAATGCCACTAATATTTCCATTTCTCCTCCTATTTCTCATGTTTTATAGGATTATGAGGATGTCTTCCCAAAGGAATTACCGTAAGGATTGCCCCCACTTTGGGGAATTGAGCTCCAAATAGATTTTGTGCCGGGTCCATAATTGCCCAACAAACCGGCTTATAAGAGCAATCCGATGGATACCACAGAATCGCAAAGCCAAGTTTAGGAACTCCTCAACAAAGTATATATCAAGGAGAGTATGAGCCCTTGTGCGGTTCTAGTGCTACTAGTTCCCAAGAAATATGGGACTTGGCGTATGTGCGTTGATTGCCGAGCCATCAACAAGATAACGGTAAAATATCATCACCCTATTCCTAGGTTAGATGATATGCTTGATGAATTGAGTTATTCTTGTTTGTTTTCTAAAATTGATTTGAGGAGTGGATAGCACCAAATTTGTATGTAACCGGGTGATGAATGGAAAATTGCCTTCAAGACCAAATTCGGTATGTATGAATGGATGGTTATGCCATTCGGCCTAACAAATACTCCAAGTACATTCATGAGGCTAATGAATCATGTGAGGAATCCATTTATAGAAAAGTTTGTTGTTGTTTAGTTTGATGATGTATTGGTGTATAGTAAGTCCTTAGATGAGCATGTAAAACATTTACAATGTGTGTTTGATGTCCTCCGAAAGGAGAAGTTATATGCTAATCTAGAAAAGTGTTCTTTTGGTGTCCATGAGGTTGTATTTCTTGGGTTTGTGGTGAGCTCAAGAGGGGTCGAAGTGGATGAATCTAGGATTGACGCCATTAAAAATTGGCCAACTCCCAAAACCGTAGGTGAAGTGAGAAGCTTCCATGGGTTGGCTAGTTTTTATAGACGTTTGGTCAAAGGATTTAGCACCATTGTCACCCCCTTGACCAAAGTAATTAAAAAGGATCAGCCTTTCAAGTGGGGAGATGAACAAGCTAAGGCCTTTGAGGACTTGAAAGCTATGCTCATCTCGGACCCTTTGCTACAATTGCTGAATTTTGACATGACTTTTGAGGTCGAATATGATACAAGCAAAGTAAACATAGGCGCGGTTTTAATGCAAGAATTGAAGCCTATTGCCTACTTTAGCGAAAAGCTCAAAGGAGCAACTCTAAACTACTCTACGTATGATTTAGAGTGCTATGCCTTGAGTAGAGCCTTGGCCACTTGGCAACATTATTTGTGGCTTAAAGAATTCGTGATCCGAACTGATCATGAATCCTTGAAGCATCTATGGGCACAAAACAAGCTTAACCAGCGGCATGCCAAATGGATTGAATTTCTTGAAATTTTCTCTTTTGTTATTCAATACAAGAAGGGTAAAGACAATGTGGTTGCCGATGATTTATCCCAAAAACATGTGCTTGTGTCTACTTTGTCGTCTAAGTTAATGGGGTTTGAAAGCCTAAGTCTTTATATCTCGAGGACCCTCACTTCGATCATATCTATAGGGAAAGTGAAGAGTTGGAAAGGGATAGGTGGGTTATGGACGGGGTTCCTATCCCTATACCAAATTTGATGGATACTTGTTTAAATGTAGACGATTGTGTGTTCTGTCAAGTTTGTGGAGAGAATTATTTGTGAGAGAATCATACAATGGCGGTCTAATAGGCCATTTTGGGGTCGAGAAGACCCTCGGAATTTTGGAAGAATAATCTTATTGGCCTAGAATACACAAGGATGTGGCCCAGATTTGTGGCCAATGTGTTAAGTTCAAAGGAGCCAAGTCATGGCTCTAACCCCACGGGTTATACACCCCATTGTCCACCCCTTTGCGTCCTTGGCTTGAAATATCAATGGACTTTGTGTTGGGATTGCCGGGGACTAGAAGGGGGCAGGATAGTATTTTTGTCGTGGTGGATTGGTTTTCCAAGATGGCTCACTTTATTCCTTGTTCTAAATGTGATGATGCGCCTAGCGTAGCCTCTTTGTTTGTTGATAATGTTGTAAGACTTCATAGTGTTCCGTGGTCCATAGTAAGTGATAGAGATTCTAAATTCCTAAGCCACTTTTGGAAGTCCATGTGGGGTAGACTCGGTACTAAGATGTTGTTTTCGACTTCATGCCACCCACAAACCGATGGCCAAACGGAAGTAGTAAATGGGACCTTAGGGTCTATGCTACGGTCCATGGTTACAGGAAAAATGACTTTTTGGGAGGAGCACTTACCGTTGATTGAGTTTGCTTATAATCGTGTTATACACTCGAGCACGGGGATGACACCCTTTGAGTGTGTATACGGCATCAACCCCCTCACCCCTTTGGATTTAACCCCTTTGTTAAGTGATCTTGTGATAAGCTTAGATGGAAGCAAATGGACCGAGGCCATGAAAAAGCTACATGAGAAGGTGAGGTTATGGTTGGAGAATAAAAACCAAGAAGTTGTGAGGTGAGCAAACAAAGGAAGAGGAAAGCTAATTCTTAAACTGGGAGATTGGGTGTGGGTGCACATAAAAAAGGATAGATTCCCATCTCAAATGAATACTAAGTTGATGCCACGGGGTGACGGCCCATTCCAAGTATTAGAAAGGATCAACGACAATGCCTACAAGATTGATCTGCCCCCAGAATATCAAGTGCATAACACTTTCAACGTGTGTGATCTCTCTCGGGTGGAAATGGCGGAGGATGGCAATGATCCGAATTTAAGGACAAATTCCCTTCAAGATGGAGAGGATGATATCAGAATTCCTAGCTTGAGACCTTTCACACAAAGCCAACCACGTGATTTGCAATGACTCCAAGCCTTTTTCATATTCTTGGCCATGTGTGAGGCCCTTGTGAGTCCATCTAATGGCCTATATTTAATAAAATGTAAAGAGGCCTACCAAGACACCCCAAACCCACCCACTTAAATGCCAAGGGCAATTTAGTCTTTGTCCCTCCTTTCTAAGTGACTATATAAGCATGTAATAGGGCTAGTCTTGCTTTAGTTCATTCCTATTATTCAAGAAACAAAGACTTGTAAATTTTTGACTTCTCTTCCTCATCATTTGGAGAGGCCAAAACCAAATTCTCATTAGCAGAGTAATAATAGTGTTGTATCTTGTCTAGAAACTAGGTTCTTGAGTTTCTTTGAGTTCCTCTTGGTCTAAGTAAGAACTTGGTATTGATATTTATTAGTCTTAGGGTCCTTTCTCTTGTTAGGGTTCTTAGATTAATGAATATTGTGTGTCGAGTTTCTATCTCTTTCTTTGTAAATCTTGTTAACATTGTGTTGTTGAATATAAAAGTCTAGTGAAGCCGTGTGGGGCTCTTTAGATTCACTAGCAATATTGTTTTTGTTGTTCTTGTTGTTAAACTCACTTTTGTAGTTCAAACAAGTGTTGCAAGCCTAGTGAAGCCGTGTGTGGCCATTTTCGATTCACTAGCACTTTGTTATTCATCTTGTTATTCTTGTGTTGGTTGGAATCTCTTGATACACACTTAGCATTGTATCAGGAGTATACCCAAGGAGAGGTGTGATCATGCCTTGTTATGCCAATCTCTGAAATAAACTGGCATACAACTCTCCAATTGGTGTAAAACTATCCCTCAATTTCTGCCTTATTTCATTGTTTAGCTTAGATCGAAAATTAGGCTTAGAAGGGCTTTGGTATGTTTGTGAAATTGGAGGATGACTTTGAGGAGTTGGTGCATACCATTGTGGGTAAGGAGGGAGTTAAACATATGGTTGTGCGTAATATACTAGATATGGAGGTGGAGAAACAGAGTATAATGGATTTTGGGAGTGATTATGGAGAGCTTGGGTATGAAATTGGGCTTGAGACTGATGGCAACGACGATGTGTTCTTCTTTGATGTGCCCGTTCTCCAATTACAATAATAATTTCATATTTCTCATTCTTCTTCCCTCCAGGTTCGCTCAATTGATTGCAATATTGTCCCAAATATTTCACGGATTCCTCATGCCTATCTTGTTCCTCAAATTCGACATCTCAAAGATTGTAGAAAGGTTAGCACTTGGAGGCCTGCCCCAGTCTTTGTATGAAACATCTTCTTTACCCGCAGGTCCTAGAGAATTTTTCATAGCATTTTCTGCACTCTTGATTTTCCCAACCATTTCCTCTGGCTCTTCAAGCATACTAGGCTTCTTAGTAAGAAATTTTGGCGGTCCACTTAATTCAACGGTAGGATCAAGAGTATAAAAATGATCATCATGAGTATTGGACGTGGATTCACTAGTGGACCGGGAAAGCACAATTGTTGGATTGATAGACAAAGTGGAAGCCTTAGTAAAAGGTTGAGCAACAAAAGCATGGACAGTATGTGATGCTGTCAATGTAGCAGGCTTATACTGAGAAGCTAGAGGAAAAGAAGTGGAAGTATTGGGATGCTTTTGGCTCGGAATAAATTCTGAGTCATGTTGCAATGCATCGACAACACTAGAAAACTAACTTTGATATTTTGATGGAAAACTTGAGGTATTTATAGGATCAGTAGCGGGAAATGAACAGGAGGCAACCCACTTGCCCAAGATTGGTGCATCTTTATTATTTGTTGTCTGAGTTTGAAATTATCTTCCTTAAACTCTCAATTTCTTGACTCTTTGTTTGATCCATGAGGTCATTCTCTATATCCTTATTGGACACAGCTAAACCTTCTTCAGATTTGGTGTGATGTGAAGGACCAGCCACAATGCCACAAACCAACCACCTTAAACTAACTAAATAATAGAAACACCAAATGAGTTAGAGTTCAACACCTTCTCAAAATCTTTTTTTGATTTTTCCTTTTCTTTAAAAAAGATCACCGAACCCAAGAAGGGCGCCTAGATATATCACTCCTGAGAGAGGAGAATTAGGTGTGCGTAGTTCGTAAAGTTTTGCCAAAATGGCCAATTAAACTTTTTTACTTATTTTTTTATTTTCTTGAAACTTTAAAAAGAGAAAAAAATAACAAATTGTCAAAAGAATAGACTCTTTTTGCATTTTTCACGTTTAAAATTCCTATACAAAATGAAACCTATGATTACCAAAGAAAAATCTTTTTGGATTTTTAATTTTAAATTTCATATGAAAATGAAACTTGAACCTATTAAAGAAAAATCTTTTTGTAATTTTCTTTTAAAGATGTATTTGAAACACTTACTCTAAATAAAGAGTGAAGAAAATCTTTTTTAATTTTTGAGATAAGATCAACCAAAAACGAAACCTACGACTATTGAAGAAAATCTTTTCTTTTGTATTTTTATTTTCAAGACATGTATGAAACACCTACTCTAAATGAAGAGTGAAGAAAATCTTTTTATACTTTTTAAATAAGATCCCCGAATCTATAATAGGCTGCCTACGTATCTCACTTCCGAGAGAGGATAATTAGGGGTGCGTAGTTCATCCAGAAATGACAATTTAGTATTAAATAACGAACTGAACCCTGACTTGAGAGATACGACCATAAACAGACGATGAAAAATGCCGATAAAAATCTTTCTTGTTTTTTTTTTGATTTGACACTTCACATAAAAATGACACCAACTATGAAAGAAAAATATTTTTTGTATTTTCATTACATGAAATGTACAAAACTTCTACCATCTTTTTTTTAAAAAAATTCTTTTATAAAAAGATCCTAGAAAAAATCTTTTTGGATTTTTCGAATTGAGAATGCTTGCTAAAGGAAACAAAAGAAAAATCTTTTTGATGTTTTTGATTTTTGGAAAAATGAGTGCAAAAAAAGGTAGAATTTTTTTTTTTTGAATTTTTGGGATTGCAAAAATAAAAGTTATAAAGAACTTCTAAAAAAGACTACGAAACTCTTTATTTTTTCCTTCATTTTTTGCTTTTTTTTATCCACCAATTTCTTGCCTACACACTTTACTACTAACACATGCTTTCCCCAAATCAGTCCGTCAAATGACTATGTTACCCTCACAGATATAACATTTAGCATGTAGGGATACTTTAGAGGTGAGTCTCCTACAAAGGACCAAGTGGGCCCTGCTAAGTCTTAATATGACGCACATAAGCATGACTAAAGGGCGACCTATGCAGGGGTTCACTAACAAGGCTGTTCAAGGGAGCGTATGGTCGATAGTAGCTGCGACAACTTTCTACCCACTCCATACATCCGACGGCTCTCCCTCCTGAACTAAGGGTGACTCAACTAGACTTCGTGTACACGACGTGCACTTCAAGACTTGTTGTAGAAAGAATTGACTTGGGTTATGCAAATGATGCCAGATATAAAGTGGTAACACATAAAGAAAAACTATAAACAAATAGCACACAGGCAATAAAAAATGATAAACAATAACACAAAACAACACAAACAAAAGATCTATACACCTATAGTTCCAAATTAAGCTGATACAACTCGAAAAAAAAAATAAGCTCGAATTCTGAAAATTCTCCAGCAGAGTTGCCAGAGCTGTCACACCTCTTTTTTAACCGAAAAAGATTGATTTTAAGGTTCTAAAGGGTTTTTATTATTAAGTGACAAAATGAAGATTTGTTTCGAAAAGGACCTTTCATATTCAAAATAGAGTCCCCATTTAACATAATCTGGTGTGCCCAGTCACCTTTGGAAATCCTTTTCAAAATGGTTTTGACTCTAAGACTAATCCGTGAATAGAGATTCTGGCTAAGGAATTTTATTGAATAAAGGGAAGGTGTTAGACACCCTTCAATCCCGTGGTTTGACCACGGTCGCTTGGTGAAATGAATCAGCTAATTTTGGCACTAAGGACGTATAAACCACATAAACAAGCATCCAAACACAGGAAAACAAAAATAATCCAAAATATAGTGTTCAGTCCAATTATACAGTCCAAAATAAATAAAAATGCAAAAATAAATCCTATCTAACCTACACTAATCCTAACTACACTCCCGTGCTTTACACGATGGCTCGGGCCTTCCTCACAAACATCTTCAGCCAATATAGTACATCGGGGCATTCCCCAATGAATAAATACAATGTGTCTTAGGGCATACCCTAGCTAAATGAATACATTTGAATTAAAGATGATAAATTAGAAAGAAACATTCACACGCACATTCCAACATTCAACCAAAACAAGTTCTGAATTTGTCTACCCGAACCTATATTGTGTATCCGTTTCAACATGTCGTAATTCCATCATGTTTCATATCAACAATCGATCAAAATTAATTCTAATCTATCCTTTTCATCAATTTCAATTTCACCCCCAACTTCTTTTTATCAAACACTATTAAAACATGATCAAATTCAATCCTCAAACCACCAAAGTTAAATCACCAAGCATCATGATCGTAACCTTCACAACATCAAACAATCATAATCATCAAACACACAATCATGGCCATTTTAACAAATTAAAATAAAGAAGAGAGAACGGGTTAAGAAATAGACCTTAATGCCGCTTTAAAATCTATGTATTATTTCGATTAGAACCATGATCAAAATCTCAAATCGACCTCAACAACAACCAAACTCAAACTAAATTTTGACTTCAAATTAGACCCAACTTGGTGATTCAAAATCGTATCCGAAAAACTAATGACTCAACTGGAATTTATAGACTATTTTGACCACAGGTTTCGCTACTTTTTGGAGCTCTAGTGAACTTCACCAGAGGATTTGACGGGGACGTAGAAGGATGGGTTGGGTATTTGATTGGATGTGGTGTGGGTTTGATCGGTTTTTGGAGCGGTGGAAAAGCTGATGGGAGTAGGTCTGGTCGACGACTTAGTCCCGTAATGGATGGACGATTCCAGGCGAATAAATCGCCAAAAAACTCAATACCCAGTCAGCTTCTGTTCAAACCCTTTCCAATCAACTTTTTATTCTCTTGCATCTCAATCTCTCTCTCCCTTCACTCAATATCCTCTCTATTGGTGTGTATTGACTAAGAAGGAGAGAAAGGAAGAAAATGGCATCATTTTTTTATTCTTCCTCCTCTATGTATGGAAGTAACGATGATGAGTGACCCTGTATTGTGTGTTTGCTATGAGTGCTCCCAATGGAAAAATGGAGTGAATTTTTCAGTGAAATCTCATGAAGAATGTATTGTTGTATGTATTTATTTTGTGTAGTTGGGAAAAAATGTTCCAAGGGTGGGGTATGCGGGTATGGGATTAGGGAGCTGGGTAGGGTAGTGGTGAGGTGTAAGAAATTAGTTAGGATAAGATTAAATGTTTTATGGATTTGATTACATTTGTATTTTTGTGGGGTGTTATCACATGGGTGAGGGTGTATAATAACAAGAGGTAAAAAAATTGGATAAATTGGGTTTTGGGATGGATAAAGTTAGGTGTCTAAAACTGAAAGATTCTGTATATCTTGTAAGGAATTAAGACAAAATCCTTTGAAGAGTTAGCTACTCGTGCCCACGACATAGAGTTGAGCATGTCTTCTGCCAGAAATGGAGTAACGCCTATCCATGACCCTTAAAAAGAAAAGAATAATAGGAATATAAAATATAGAGCACGTTTATCCCCAAAGATGATAATAAAGAATCCCTGACATGTCCCCTGCAAAGTTCACCACAAAGGTAAGCATGAAGCAAAGCATGAAGACGACTTCTAGAGCAGATCCAAATCAGAATTTAATTTGAAGGAAATGCATGAAAATAAAAACCCCTTCCTTGATTTTGATGTTGCTAAAATTTTCAATCAACTTCTCTAGCATAAGCTCATTAAGATTCTAGAGATAAAATGACCCGACGAAACTGGAAGGACCAATGACCCAAATTGTTGCAAGTATTATAGGCTTGTGGGTCATCCTTTAAAAAAGTGTTTTTCCCGTAAGGAAAAAGTCATGCAATTGAAAAATAAAAAGAAGATATTCTTAGATGTGGAGGAGGCCAGTTTTCATCAAATCTCTATCACTTTTGGCTAACTCGATCTAGTCCAAATATGCTTGGAAGAGCATAAAGAGAAACCATTAGAGCATGACAAGTCTTTAGTTGACAAAGATAATGATGAAGGTTGGACTTTAGTAACTAGGCCTAGTCATAAGAAGATGAGTCTACAAAAAGAGTCATATGAACAACCAACTATAATAATGATAGTGAAGAAACCAAGAAAATAGAGGTCGGTCGAGCTTTCAAAGAGGAAAAAGGTAGTGGAGCATCACCATTAAACGACACAATGTACTGTGACTTTGGAAGAATTCTTACCAAGCTGGTTCCATGAAAAATAGCTCAAGTCAACCTTGAGGCATCGTGTTTTAATAATGACAAAGAAGGAGCAAAAGGTGAAAACCTACCATGGAAGTTTCTTCAACTTCTAAAAAGCCTACTGAACCTCTTATCCAAGAAGCACATATATGTGATACCAAAATCATATTTATAAATGATGATCTCCTACCTGATGAAACCTTTCACAATCGTCCCTTGTACATGGTGGGTTATGTTTTGAGAAAGAAGATAAATAAAATCTTGATAGATGAGGGATTCGGAGTCAACATCCTATTTATTGCATAATGAAGGAACTTGGCATCACTACTGATGAAATCATCCAAAGCCATTTGATGATCTAGGGCTTCAAACATGGGGGTTAAAGGGCCATGATATCTATTAAGTTTGGGATTCATATGGGCAATTTTTTATCAAATGTATTAATGCATGTGATCAATGCCAAGACTTCATACAATATATTGCTTAGTAGGCCTTGGATACACGAGAATAAAATTGTCTCATCGTATTATTATCAATGCTTGAATTATCTCAAAGGTGGAGTAAAAATAAAGATACTTTCAGATAATAAGCCATTCACTAAAGCGGAGTCACACTTTGTTGATGCAAAATTCTACTTGAAGAATTATGCTGTGAATGAGAAAAAAGTTTATAATGTTGCAAAGACCAAGTGTGTTGATCTTACAAATAAGACCGTCATGGTGGCTAAAAAAAAATTTACCACTAAAAAGCCTCTTTCCACTTTTAAAAAGAAAGTGTCGCATCTAAGAAAAAGAAAATAAATCATGTTCTCTGCTACGTACCAAAAGTAATGAAAGAGAAAAATGATTCATCTGATGCCTAAGATAATGTACTAGGAGGGATAACTCTACCTATCGAGCAAATTGACATAATAAATCTATCCTTAAGTTTCTTTTAGAGAATTTGTGGTTCGAAATCTGCCACAAGATATGACACTTCCTATGAAATGTATAAAAGAGGCTTTAATCCAAATACCTACAAGTTATTTGTAAAGTCCGGGTACAATACTTATGAGACATTGAGGTTAGGTAAACTTCCATCAGAAAGTACCCCCAGGCAGGCACGTTAAGGCCTTGGTTACACACCACCGCCTCTGATTCGTATCTCCATAAGAAAAATAATTAATAACTACATTACTATAGAAAAAGAGTCTACTACTTACAACAAAAGGCCTTATGTCTTTGATCGACTAGGAGGATCAACCACAAGAACTTCTGCGTTGGAGAGGTTGGGTCCACTAAATAAGAATAAAAACAACAAGCTCTGAGAAGTTATCAAAACACAACAATACACTCTTCACCTAAGATCCTAAAGGATTTTTGAAGTTTGATTCCTTCTAAAATAAGGCGATGTACAGAACTTGTGGATTCATGCAAAGAGGTGTTTAAATCAAAGAATCATACTGTGGTTTATACCAAGAAATTTGAGGAAGATGAAGAAAGTGTGGGCTCTTCAAATCATATTACAATCCAACATGATAATGATGTCTCATCTCAAATGAAGGTTGATAAAGAGTTGGAAGATATTTCCTGGAGTTACCATATATTTATCAACTATGATGATCCTCAAGAGGAGAAAGATATTGGAGATGCTCCATCACAACTTGAAGAAGGAGTGGAGGCCATAATAGATTCCTTGAAGGAAGTCAATTAGGGCACTGATGATGATCCGAGACCAACTTACCTAAGTGCTTTCCTAGAAATAGATGAATAATCTGCATACATGGAAATACTAAAATGATATAGGGATGTCTTCGATTAGAGTTATTTGGAGATACCTAACTTAGATCCAAAATTATCAATCTATCGACTGATGGTCCAGAATGGTGTTTATCCTATTAAGCAAGCTCAGTGGCGCTTTAGGCCAGAATTGGTTCCATTGATTAAAATAAGGTTAAGAAACTCATTGAAGCTAGCTTTATTTATGAATTCAAATACCCCACATGGATATCAAGTATTATTTACGTATGAAAGAAGAATGATCAAATTTGAGTTTATGTCGAATTTAGATATCTCAACAATGCCTACCCTAAGGATAATTTTTCGATCCCATTCTAGAGTTAATATTGATTCTAACACTAGTTATGAGGTGATGTCCTTCATGCATGGTTTATCCGGCTATAACTGAATCCACATGGCACCAAATAATAAAGAGCTCATTGCTTTTCACATGCCCAAAGGTATTTATTGTTACAAAGTAATGCCTTTTGATTTAAAGAACGCCAGTGCCACTTATAAAAGGGCTATGAAAAATATCTTTGATGGCTTACTCCATGCAAATATTGAGTATTATGTGGATTATTTAGTGGTGAAGCCAAGAAAAATAAACAACTATTTGAAAGACCTAAGAATGGTATTCGAGTTGCTCCGAAGATATCAACTTAGATGAACCCATTGAAATGTGACTTCAGAGTTACTTCTGGAAAGTTACTTGGCTTTATTGTACGACACTGAGGAATTGAAATTGATTAGGCCAAGGTCGATGCAATTTTGAAGATGCTCAAACCTCAATACATTCATGAGTTAAAGAGCCTCTAAGAATTGCTAGGATCTTTAAGGAGGTTCATCTCAAATCTGGTAGAAAATGTGAGTCATTTAGCCATCTCATAAAAAAAGGATACTTCTTTTGAATAGGACCAAGCTTGTAGTAAGGCCTTTGAAATATCAAATCATACTTGATGAATAATCATTTCTTACAACCCCTATACCTAAAAATCATTAATACTTTACATCACAACATAAGAAAGACTAGTTGGAGAACTACTAGCACAAGAAAATAGTGAAGGTAAAGAAAATTCTCTGTACTATCTAAGCAGAATAATTATACAATGAGTTGAATTATTCTCCCATCAAAAAATTGTGTCTGGTGTTGGCCTTCTCAATCCAAAAGATGAAATACTACTTTAAAGTTCATGTTGTCCATCTTGTGTCTAGGGAAAATCCTATCAAGTTTGTGATGTCAAAACCAGTCCTTAGTGATCAATGTGCAAGTTAGTACCTTCTGTTTCAATTGCTTGAGATTGTGTACATTCCTTAAAAGGCTATATAGGGAAACACATTAGCGGACTTCTTGGTAGAACATCCGATGCCTAAGGATTGAGAGCTTACTAATGAACTTCCTGATGAAGATGCAATGGTTATTGAAGCTAGAAACTTATGGAAAATGTACTTTGATGGTGTTACACATCAAGGTGGAGCTGGTGTTGGTGTGGTATTTGTCACTCTATAAGGAGAGGTCATACCATAATCTTTTATCCTGACAAAGCTTTTCTCCAATAATGTTTCTCAATATCAAGCCCTAATACTTGGACTTGAGATGGCAGTCAACATAAAACAACTACAAATACAAGTCTTTGGTGACTCTCAATTGGTGACAAGCACCTTTTAGGAAGTTATAAAGTTAGAAAGTCTGAGCTACGACCATATCATGATTATGCTCAGAAGTTGATGGGATATCTTAGAGAAGTAACCCTTCAACACATCCCAAGAAAAAAATAAGCAAGCTGATGCCGGAGCTGCTTTGCCCTCAACCCTAACTCTGTCGAATGAAACATGAGTTACTATCTGCCAAGAATAGGTAGTACCATTGCCGAATAAGGATGAAGATTTAGAAAATAAGGCTGATCATCTAGTTGAAGTGTCTGAAGCTGTAAAGAAAGATTGGAGACAAGCTTTCATTGACTACTTGTGTTATGGGATACTTCCAGAGGATCCAAAGAGAAGGACTAGAATCCGTCATCATGCACTCTGCTTCCTTTACTATAAAGACACGTTATATAGAAGATCATTTAAGGGAGTATTCCTTTAATATTTAGAAGACAAAAAAGCAATTCAAGCTTTGCAAGAAGGGTAGTTGGGAGTTTATGGATCTCATCAGTCTAGACCAAAGCTTTATTTTCACATTAAAAGGATGAGGTATTATTGACCAACAATGGTGAGAGATTTCTCGAACTATGCTAAAAGGTGCAAAGCTTGCCAGTTTCATGCGAAGTTCATACATCAATATCCTAAAGTATTACACTCAACTATAGCAAATTGGCCATTCAACACTGGGGGATTGGATGATATTGGACCACTGCTAAAATCTTTTAGTAGATACTGTACCTCTTGGCTGCGACAAATTACTTCTCAAAATGGGCAGAACTTATTGCTCTTAAAGAAGTGAAGAAGGAGAATATTGCAAATTCATCTGAGTGAACATCATCTACCACTTTGGAATACCTTAGTACATAATAATAGACAATGGCAAGCCATTTGATAACAAGCTGATGAACAAGATGTTTGATCTCTTGGGTTTCAATCAGTGTAAATCTTTTATGTACCATGTTACCACTAATGGAATAGCTAAGGTATTCAATAAAAATTTATACAATATATTGAAAAAAGTCATCTCTAAATCCAAACGAGAATAGATGAATGAATGGAATAAGATTTATGGGCTTATAGAACGACTTACCGTACACCGACGTAAGCAATTCCATACACACTTGCTTTTAGAGTTGAAGCAGTTTGGCCGCTTGAACATCAAATACCTTCTTTAAGACTGGCTATTCAAGAAGGAGTCCTCAAAGCAGAAAATGCTAATTTGCATCTTGTAGAGTTGGAAGCTCTTGCTAAGAAAAGGTTGGAGGCTCAACAAAATCTTAAAGTTATCAAACCCGTCTATATCGTTCTTTCAATAAAAGAGTTCACTTGATGTTATTTCAAGTTGGAGATCAAGTCCTTACAGTGAGAAGGCCCATTATTACTTTTCTTAAGCTGGGGCAAATTCACCCCATGGTGAGATAGACCATATGTCGTACAAGAAGTATATCCGAATACCACTTATAAGCCTATCAAAACAGATAGCATAAAAATTGGTCCTATCAACACCATGTACTTGAAGAAGTACAATCCTTGAATAAAGATGACACTCTTTAAGACACGAGTATAAACTATATGTTCACTCCTAGCCCACAAGAGTATAAACTGTGTACTGCTCTAAAAAATGTCTGTTAGGTTGAAAACCTCAAAAGAGAAGACCTAGGTAAAAGTTAGGACACAAAAAAAATATTAAAAATACATACACCTAGAACTACATTGTGACTTGTTCCTCTTCATTGATGCATGTAGGTGCTTGAAATTTTATTCTAAGTTCAGTTGTATGAGCGTCAAAAACATACACGTTCTAGCTTGATCTGCCATATAAAAGTTTAAGTTTGTAAATATTTCAATTAAATTTTGGACTTAAGCCAAATATTTGAGGCTTAATGGGTGAAACCCATTAAACAAAAAGGGAACTCCTTAAATAGGATTTAGAATGTCCAAGGCATACAATATTAAGTTTGCCAGTTAAAATCTTTAATTCTTAAGGCTTCCAAACTGAAGTTGCATGTCCAGCTTAATTGTGAGGAAAAGAGACGAGGTCGATTATCTACAGGCTAGAAAAACAAAAATAAGATTAATACCATAACATCAACATATCAGATAAGCGAGCAATTCTTGAAGTTGAAATATAAAAGTAATATTGAAAGAAATGTGTAATATAAAGAAAACGAAGTTTATATTACAACTAATAAATTCAACTACCCAATAAAATTTTAAAAGAAAGCGATAATAAAGTTTAAAGAAAAGGAAACAGCTCCTAAGGCTAATCTAAGTACAACTTTTAATTAACTAAATCTTCCAGACTAGCCTCTAAGACTTGCTTCTTTTTCTTTATGATATTTGAGGCATTTGATATTTCTAGGGAGACGTCAGAACACTTGTGAAACTCTACCTCAGCAACTAAAACTTTGGATTCCACCTCTTCAACTTCTTTCTTGGAAGCATCTCGGTGAGCTTTTAACTTCTTCACTTTCTTTCTTGCCTTCTTAAGAAATTTGTAAGCAGCGGATACTTCTTCAGATTCTCATCCATCTCCCTGAGTATAAGCTCAGGATGATCTTTGCCTTTTAAACATGACTCTGACTCTGACTCTTTAATTACTGCAGCTTTATCAGCAATGTGGATCTTTCTTGGTCATAGAAAGTTGCAAGCTCAAAGAAATACCCCAATAGATTTTTCAAAGGAGAAATATCTTCACCCATTCTACTCATGCCATAGTATTACTTTGATATCATCTTGAATAGAAGAAACACGATCCACAGTGAGGCCTATTAGTTTAGTACATATACTAGCCCAATATTTTATGATAAATTCTTTTTTAAGCTCCGAGACAACCTTTTTACCATAAAAATAGACATGGTTACCACTGGTCATTGGGAGAACTTTTATTCTACATTTGTTTTTACTTTACCGCAATGATTATAAGTGACCTCTTTGGGTGGTAAAAGTAACTCTATTGAGTTTGGACCCGCTACAGACTCACTTCTATCTTGTGACTTACTTTGATGAGGATCTTTCAAAATTTCAATATTGTTTGGCTAGACACACAAAGAAAAACATCATATGAGGGGTATATAAAGGTAATTCATATGCTATGAACTAGTACAGAGTTAAGTCATTACCTTTTCAATGGCTGGCAGAGTCCTTGGTGAATTATCATCACAAGTAAGAATCTCCACATGGGAATTAGTATCACCTGGCACGTCGAAATATAGTTTCACCTTCTTCCACTATTGCTCTCATCATGAGATGGTCGTTTGTTGGAAGCCTGTTGAGTCGGGGTAGGAAGCTCCTCTTTTTGAGTTTCTACATATAGAGGTCCCTTAACTTTTATGGGATGACTATTTTAGATTTTAAAACATCAAGTTTAACCTTAATTGTGACCTCCTAGCCATGTTCTGTAGGAGTGGAGGTAGTAGGACCTATGACATTCACCAAATGTTGCAATTTAGCTTTAGGAAAGTTCTCATGAACTTTGTCTCACCAAGATTTATATGATGTGAAGGAATATTTTCACACATTACGTGTGGCCATAGGAAACGTTTCTTTTGCCATGGATCTATGTGACACATAAATACAATAAAATATAAGGCCTTCATCAAGTGATGAACTATGAAAATCACTTTCTAAACTGCCAGGAAGGTTTTGATAGAATCCAAACTGACGACTTAATTAATGAGAGATGTATGTCTCGAGGATGATTGAGTATCCATACCTCAATGAAGATAGTTAAAATGGAGGCTCATGAAGTATCTTATCTCTAAATTTGTATTTTTATCATTATTCACAAAATAGAAAATATTGGACTTGTTCGGCATGATAGAAGTCCAAGGAATGTTATCTGCCTAATAAATATGCTTACTGACATGCTTTTTATAAAAATATCTTGCTGAACCTTCTCTAGAGTATGCTACCATTAATGGAGTGGATGGACCATTAGGAAGAGGAAAATGTGTCTTGAAATAATAAGTAAGCCAACCATACACATAATGGATTGGAAAGGATACTTTGATATGCTTAAGCTACGAACATTTGGTAATCTTGTTCAAACCATTATAAATGCCTGATACAGGAACAACAAGACTAAAATTTTGCGTATTATCCATCACAACTATAATTCTAAAAGTCCCCAAACAAATAAAATCTTCATCCTTAGAAGGAAACAAAAAGGTGCATAACCAACATGATAAGAATGTTGCCAAATATGTGTCAGTCCAATGTTCGTTCCCTACTTTAAGTTTAGAGAATGTCGCATCATCTGTGTTTGACCACTTTGCTACTTTAGGAATAGTCCCAGTTAGGTTATGTATTCACGCCAAGCAAATATTGTTTTCTCCTTCCTCAATGGATCTGCCTCATATCTCTAAAGTCTTTTACTCTAAAACTTTATCCACTTGATTAGAGTAACTCTTAAATTATGATACTCACCTTATTGAAGATCTTGGAAGGCTAAAAATAAGATTTTGCAAGTACGGGGGATAAATCTCTCATTCTTTTTATCAACACCGATGAGCTCTTTGAATTAAGGAACTACTTCTTCATAGGAAAGACCTCTAATTGGTAGGGATAGGGATAAATCTCCAACCAATTTCAACAACGTGTTTGTCTTTGAATATCATGCTTCAAGAAAGGCTTGTAATATGTTTGAACTTTGGTTAGAGGTAAAAAGAGAAGCATAAACAACATTATATACTTTTGTTGCCTTCAGAGTTTGTCGAATTCTAGACAATATGTCTTTAGACCATTCCCATTATCCTTGAATATGATGAAATTCATCATCAGTTTCCATGGCATTTTCCCAACGTATATCTCCTTGGAGTATTCGATGCCCTAAGTAGGGAAGGGTGCTTGCAATATTTATTTAACATTGGTTCTTAGTCTGAAGAGACTATACCTTAAGTGATTAGTTAGAACCAATGTCATGTTCTGAAGTCCAGTTCAACATATGGAGAGAATATCTAAAAGGTGGATATGGATCTGCATACCTACCGACTATTGGAGTATGAGTCATTAGCTTAAATAAAATCATACCATCGTCAGCGTTGATAAAGAGCCATTTGTTCTTAGAGAATGGAGATGTATAGTCCTTAAAGTTAATAATCGTTGCAATCTGCAATGAATGAATGTAGTTTAGTTAAATATAAAGTCGAAGTTCGATCAAATACATGCATAAATGATTGCTGATAGAAACTTTATCTATGTTATGGAGTTATTCAAGACTAAATTTCCATGTATGCTAGAACCAATGTCACCAAACTTGATGCCAAATTGGTCGGTCTTAAGGTGTATAAAAGAAAAGTTAAACTCTCGCACCCTAAGTTGATTATTGCATATTTGTATATTAACCAAACTTGTAACCAAATTGGTCGATCTTAAGATGTATGGAGGCTAAGTTAAACTCTCATACCCTAAGTCGAGTGTTTCATAGTAACCAAAATTAAAGCCGAATTGGCCGATCTTAAGGTATACAGAGACGATATTAAACTCTTGTACCCTAAGTTGATTGCTTCAAAGTCACTATCTTGAAGCTAAATTGGTCGATCTTAAGGTGTAGAGGGGCGAAGTTAAACCCTCATACCCTAAGGCGATTGTTGCATAGTCACCACCTTGAAGCCAAAATTGGTCGGTCTTAGAGTGTGTATATACAAAGTTAAACTCTCTTACCCTAATCCAATTGTAGCATATACCATCTTGAAGTCAAATTCATCGGTCCTAAGGTGTACGGAGGCGAAATTAAACTCTCACACCCTAAGCTGGTTGTTGCATATTTCTGATGTCTCCCAAACTACACCTTCTTAGAAGGATAAAGCGTTCACTATGATGATAGGAGAATTTACACGCCTATAGCACTAGATTTTGCCCATATTTTAGCCAAGTTTTGAGAACAAATTATATATTTCATGCACTTTTAGTCCTTTTTCCTGTAAGTGAGCTAACGAACATGATTAGCAAGTTTTCAGGTATAAATGATGCAGAATTCGGCACTTTATGGATAACTTGAAGCCAAAGAAAGCTTCACGAAAGGAGGAAAGCAAAGCTTGGACGCCAAGGACCAAAAGTGACGCATGGAAAACCTGTCCCGGGCAAAAACAATATTTCTGAAGACTTTGGGGACTAGCAGTAACTTATTAGGATTAGGATAATGATACATTAACCTAGTAGGATTGGGTTAAGTAATTTATTAGCTTAGTAGGAATAGGATATGGGTATTATAAATAACCTATCTTGCTAGAGATTTTTATACATTCTTCTACTATTCTAGTTTACAATTCTCATCTTACCTTTCAATACATTCTACTTCTTATTCCGCAAGACTTTTCCATTAATTCTACTTTTTATTCTTCTTCTATTCACATATTTAATTCTTAATTTCCGCAACAAGAGAAACGTTACTTTGCAAAGAAGTCACGCCTAACGCCTACCACACCTTGCTACACGAAATCTTTATTGTGGTACAATAATGTCTATTGTGATTTCCTTCGCACTCATGGGTAACTAAACTTCTCTGTTGGGGTTATGAAAGCCATATGAGATACTATCTATTGCTATGAGTTTGTGAGTTCGTGACACGTATGTTGCTTATATCATTATTCTCTTCATCTTAATCTAAATTTTTTGTGGTTGCAAACGCATAGAATATGCCAGTATAGCATTAACTTGTTCGAAAGAAAAGTTATATGTCTGGAAAAGAGATAATGTCAAGGTAATAGGGTCCCATCTCCTATTAAAAAGTTAGTGCCGTAACTGGATTAACCTCTTGGAGAATTTGTACCGTTAGATACGCTTTAAGCTCGAAAGAGTTAAAGTGAAATAGTCCTTGTTTAGGTTGAAAGATGCTTGAATTTACCATCGAATACAATTCTCTATAAGCACATGCATGTCTGAATTCCGCATAACTTAGCCAATAGAGACGTAAAACTCATAAGGTGGACATAACCCCAACTCCTTAATTCTCATTGTTTTACAACCTACTAAACATTCTTTCTTTTTACTTTGCTATTTTCAGTTTTTACTTTAATATTTTGGTTACATTACTTGCACGACAAAACTCCCCCTTTTTACGAGACTTGCACTAAAAGTCTAGTAATCTTTGCCTACTTGTTGACCAAGCTATTCCCTGTGGGATCGATACCCAACCCAGTTGGGTTATATATTTGACAACGACCGCTTTACACTCCTACGAGAGCTGTAGATTAAGCGTTAACATACTGTCAAAATATAGTAACTCAACAAGGTTGAGGTTGATCCCATAGAGAGTATGTCAAAAATCCTTCTCGAACCTGTTGAAATCACCAGGTGGTGCAGAGAAGTCAAAGGAGGGATTTGTAGTAACTAGAAGGAAGTAATAAAAATAGGATGCTTTTGGTTGTAAAAGATCTAAGATGAACACTAAGCTTGTGTTCCTCTTGGCTTATAACATCGTAGATTTATCATGCACTTCTCAACACCCTTTGGTGAATTTCACTCATCTCCTCCTGATCTCGGTGTGTCACCTAAAGTCTCAAATTCAAGAACAAATAAAAAACAAACCAAGAATAATAATATCCCAAGATCACAAGTCAATCTTAAAATTACAAGATGTTTGTACGTGTATAAAGTATCCCCCAAGGGCGTATCTAGCATAAACTAACTAAACATGTAAAGGGTATTTATAAATTACATGGAAACCTATATATTAAATCCTAAACAAAATAGGAAAACTTGACTAAACGTACATAATAATGACTAAAAATATCATAGGAGTGTATGAAGGTAACATAAAAATCCTAAAAAGTAAATTCAGAATGATTTAGGAAAAGTGTATTGACGACCACGTACGGACCCACCCATGGGATCGTAGGTAGTCCTCAAACATTACATCTTTGGATTTTTATTTCTGAAACCTACTATACCACCTACACCCATTAGGTGGTACCTACGGGGCATAAGTACCAAGGTAAGTGGTCATTTTTCAGTTTTTCATTCCGGTTAACTTCCAACACCTAGTTTCCTGCAAAATCACTCTAAAAATACATCAAATCCAACAAAACAGTCTTAAGTACATGCATATTTTCCAAGTTTAAACATCGTAAGTGCCATACAACCATGACACATTAGTCGCTATCTTGAAGTCAAATTGATCAATCTTAAGTTATATGAAGGCAAAGTTAAACTCTCGTATCTTAAGCCTAATATTGCATATTGCTACTTGTTTTAATACCATAAAAAAGAGACAAATAAAAGTACAAATTTATCTTTCTCTGAATGTATAAATAGGCATTATATATGCCTTACATATATACTATCTCATGTACAGAATAAAAAAAATTACATAAGAACGATGACAATTGAGGAGGAATTAAGAGCACGTACCTCTAATACTTGGAGAATAAGCCAACCGTTAATTAATAGAAGTAATATTGATTAAAAAATATTGTATATAATGAGAATTGAATAATTGATATTTATAGAGATGTAATCGATGGTGATTGGGAGATCTAGTTGACTAAAAATTGGGAAAAGATGTCAGGATGACATAAAACTGATAGGCTTTCCTAATCCTAAGCGGAAATAAGTAAATTAAGAGGCGGCACAGTACCCTAAAGCTTAAAGGCACAAAACATGGCCAACAAGAAAAAAAGGAGCTAGTCACGTAAAACAAGGAAAAGAAAAGGAAATGACTTTGACATTAAAAGCAAGCAAAAGTCAATTTTTATTTTATGCTGCACAGAATCCAAGAATCCACAAAATAAGAAACTATGTATGGCATAGTTTCATGTGGTGTAAATGATACTCATGATTTGATATATATATATATATATATATATATATATATATATATATGGAAAAAACATCGTTTTCACTCCAAACTATAGTCAAAAAGTTGAAATCACATCTAAACTATATAAGTGACCTGTTACACACCTTAACTATAAAAAAATGATACTTTTTACACCCTGTCAGGTATTACACCACTTACATGTGGTGTGGTATTTTACACGCGCTGCCACGTTAGCACCACGTCAGCATAATTCAAAAAAATAATAAATTTATTATTTTCATAATTTTTTTCTTTTTAATTTATTGTTTCCCCTTCTTCTTTAATGTCTAAAACCTCCATTGTTGTCAATGTCCAAAATCTCAATTACCTTCATTACACCATAATCACCACCATAAACTTTATCCCACCAACAAAATTATCATAACAATTAATTTCTTCTAACATTGTTCTTCATCCGTAACCCATAGTCTTTTCTTAAAAAAAAAATTCTCAGCTATAATGGCCATTATTGTTTCAAAAAATGACCACTCAACTGTTGGCCTCTGTGTTTTAAATGGCAATGATCAACACATTTTCGTACTTTTTCTATTTGTTTTTCAGCTATAATTTATAAAAAAAAAACTAATATGGTAGCAAGCTCCATTTTTGGATGGATTAATAATTAACAGACAGAGGATAAATTTGACGATGATTTCGACTTTGCCGACGATCATTGGAAAACATCCTTGCTACAAAATTTTAAATTTTTTTCTATAAAATTTGATTTTGCCCATTTAAACATCAAATACAATTTGATTTTGTTCATTGTGAAATTGAAATTGATTAGATAAAGGTGGAGGATGAATTATGTTATATGGGGATGGGGTTAGAATTTGGAGGTAGGGTGATGAAGAAACTGTGTCGGTTGGGGTGAGGGTGATGAAGAAAAAGATGGTTTGGGATTGGGGTTAGAGTTTTTGGGTAGGAGGTGATGAAGAAGATGATGGTTTGGGGGTGGGGGTGATGAACAAGATGATTGTTTAGGGGTAGGGGTGGGGAGATAGATGTTGGGGTTAGGGGAGGAGTATTTTAATTTTTAAATTTTTTTTTGCTTTAATTTTTAATTTAAATGCGCTATTTTTATTTAAATAATTATGTATTTTCCATGTCAGATCTAGGGAGTAAAAATATCACTTTTTTATAGTTAAGGTGTGTAATAGGTCACTTATATAGTTTAGGTGTGGATTTGACTTTTCAACTTTTGTTATTTAATAGGCTGGACGTGCCTAAAATAAGTGTATTATACGCGCCTTAGAATGGGGGTCGCGGGGAGGTAATAATATCACTTTTATATAGTTAAGGTGTGTAATAGGTCACTTATATTAAGTGTGGCTTCGACTTTTCTTGTATAGTATGGGGTAGAAATGATGCATTACATCAAGTTTTCAAGTCTAACCTCCAATAGATTAAAGATCTCGATAAATCTTGAAGTAGGGATCATTCTATGGGTAATAAAATTTTATTAAATTTAAATTCATACAAAATTTAGATTATATTAAATTCAAAATATATTGGTCCCAAATAATATTGTGAATTAATATAATTGGATTGATTATTAAAATTTAAATAAATATTGATTTGATTAAAGTTCAATTTCTATTAGGCTAGTCCATTAATTTGGACTACAAATAATGAACCCACTTTGCTAAGCCCAGGATATTATAATATTCTAGAGCCCAATATAATCATCACGTATTGATACAAGATCAAACCAACAACACCAAGAACAACAAGTAGACTCGGATTTCAGTCCAACAACACAAGAATAACAAGTTTAAGTTCCGGTTTTTCAGTCCACAACACAAGAACAACAAGATAGATAACAAATGCTAGTGAATCGAAAAGAGCCCCACACGGCTTCACTAGACTTTAAGATAGCAAAATCAACAACAACAACAAGATAAAGAAAGATAGATAACTTGACATATAACATTCAAGAAACTAAGAACCCTAACATCAAGAGAGGACCCTAAGTCTAATGAATATAAACACCAAGTTCTTACGAGGACCAAGAGGCACTCAACGACCTCAAAACCCTTGTTTCTAGCCAAAGAGACAACACAAGTATCCCTCTACTTGTGAGATGATAGTGGCGGCTTCTATGAGTGGAAGAGAGAGAGGAGTTGTTTTGTGTTTTTAGGTTACAAATTTCAGCATTCAAAAACTAAGGAGTCACTCTCTATCATGTTCTATTTATACTACAAACACAAGGGGTAAAATGACCCATCCGCCCTTGCTTCTTGTGCCAACCTTGGAGAGTAGTTTATTACACATTAGGACCTCTCTTCACACATAAAAACGTTTAGGTCCTTGGTCGGTTCAATCACCAACTCACACACGGCCATTTGCATGAACAAAGCTTGGAGTGTTTGTAATTCCCGAGCTTGGCTTCGTGTGAAAGGCCGTGTACCTGTGGAGGCTGCCCTAACCGTATCATCCTCTCCATCTTGAGAGGAATTTGACCTCAAATTCGGCATTTGGTCATCTTCAACCGCATCCACGAGGGAGAGATCACCAACGTTGAAAGTGTTGTGCACTTGATATTCCGGTGGAAGGTCAATCTTGTAGGCGTTGTCATTGATTCTCTCAAGTACTTGGAAAGGAACATCACCCCTCGGCAGCAATTTGGACTTCCTTTGAGCTGGAAACCGATCCTTTCGAAGATGCACCCACACCCAATCTCCGGGTTCAAGCACAAGCCTCCTTCTCCCTTTGTTTACCCTTTTTGTGATCTCTTGGTTCTTCTATTAAAGTTTGATCCGCACCGTCTCATGCATTTTCTTCATTGCCTCGGCTCTTTTATTTCCATCTAAGCTGGTCATGAGATCACTAGACAAAGGAGTGAGATCTAAAGGGGTAAGGGGATTCAGGCCGTAAACACATTCAAAGGGAGTCATTCCCGTGCTCGAATGTATTACCCGGTTGTATGCAAATTCCACCAAGGGTAGGTGATCTTCCCATGAAGTTAGTTTACCTTTAACCATAGAACATAGCATAGACCCTAAGGTTCTATTTACTACCTCCGTTTGGCCATCGGTTTGTGGGTGACAAGACGTGGAGAAGAGTAACTTCGTTCCAAGCCTACCCCACATGGACTTCCAAAAGAGGCTTAGGAACTTGGAGTCCCTATCGCTCACAATAGTCCTCGGTACCCCGTGAAACTTTACAACATGTGCAACAAATAATGAAGCTACACTAGGAGCATCTTCGGTTTTAGCACATGGAATAAAATGAGCCATTTTAGAGAATCTATCAACAATAACAAAAATGCTATCTCGGCCCTTTCTAGTCCTTGGCATCCCCAAAACAAAATCCATCGAAATGTCCAACCAAGGCCTAAGGGGAGTAGGGAGTGGGGTGTATAATCCTTGAGGTTGGAGACGAGATTTCGCACTCCGGCAGGCCACGCATTGACTACAAATGTTAGTGACGTCTTTGCGCATTTTGGGCCAATAGAAGTTCTCCTCTAAGATTCCGAGGGTCTTGTCTACCCCAAAGTGACCCATGAGGCCTCCATCATGGGCCTCCCTCACAAATAATTCCCTCCAAGAACTAGAAGGAACACACAATCTCCTCCCCTTGAACAAATACCCATCGAACCGAGAGTAGGAGGAATGGTCATTCTCCTTAAGCCAACGGTCCCTTCCCCACTCTTCGCATTCCCTAAAAATAGGAGCAAAGGTAGGATCCTCGGGATACAACATCCGCAAGCTCTCAAAACCCATCAACTTCGAAGACAAGGTAGCAACAAGCACATGCTTCCTAGACAAGGCATCGGCAACAACATTTTCCTTTCCCCTTTTGTAATGAATTACATAAGGAAAAGTCTCGATGAACTCAATCCACTTAGCATGACGCCTATTCAGCTTGTCTTGGCTCTTAAGGTGTTTCAACGACTCATGATCCGTTCATATCACAAACTCCTTAGGCCACAAATAATGTTGCCAATTTCCCAAGACTCTAACAAGGGCGTACAACTCCAAATCATAAGTTGAGTAATTAAGAGTTGCCCCTTTGAGCTTTTCACTGAAATAAGCAACGGGCTTACCTTCTTGCATCAAAACAGCCCCGATGCCAACCTTACTAGCATCACACTCTACTTTAAACATCTTATCAAAATCGGGCAATTGCTATAAAGGCGCCGAGATGAGCGTAGCTTTCAAGGCCTCAAAAGCCCTAGCCTGCTCATCGCCCCATTTAAAGGGTCCGTACTTTCTAATTACCTCGGTCAAGGGGGCTGCTATGGAACTAAATCCTTTGACAAACCTCCTATAAAAGCTTACCAACCCGTGGAAACTTTGGATTTCTCCAATAGTTTTAGGGGTCGGTCAACTTCGTATAGAGTCTATCTTGGAATCGTCCACTTCCACACCCCTTGAGCTCACGACAAAACCCAAGAATATAACTTTATCAACACCAAAAGAACACTTCTCCATGTTGGCATACAGCTTCTCCTTTCGGAGCACATCAAACACACATCTCAAATGCATTACATGATCATCAATAGACTTACTATACACCAACACATCATCAAAGTAAACCACCACAAACTTTCCAATGTAAGGCTTCATTACATGATTCATTAGCCTCATAAATGTGCTAGGAGCATTGGTAAGGCCGAAGGGCATGACCAGCCACTCATATAGACCGAATTTGGTCTTGAATGCGGTCTTCCACTCATCACCGGGTTGCATGCAAATTTGGTGATAGCCGCTCCTAAGGTCCACTTTAGAAAACAAACAAGATCCGTGGAGCTCATCTAAAATATCATCTAGTCTAGGGATTGGATGGCGATACCTTATAGTGATTTTGTTGATGGCTCTACAATCGACGCACATGCGCCAAGTTCCATCCTTCTTTGGTACCAAAAGTACCAGAACAGCACACAGACTCATGCTTTCCTTGATGTATCCCTTGTTGAGAAGCTCCTCAACTTGTCTTTCAAGCTCCTTAGTGTCCATGGGATTGCTCCTATAGGCCGGTTTGTTCGAAAGTTGTGAAGCCGACACTAGATCAATTTGGTGCTCAATTCCCCGAAGTGGGGGCAATCCTTGCGGAAGTTCTTGAGGAAATACATCTTCATACTCCTGCAACACACAAGAAATCAAAGGGGAAATGGAAGAATTAGTGGGGTTAGTATTAAAACAATGGGCCAAAAGTAACATCGGCTTGTTTTCATCATGGTCCACGAAGAGTTCTTTCCTCCTAGCCAACATCACTACGTTTTCCATCTCCCTTGTCGTTGGGACAGCCTCGGATGCCCCTACTTCCTCACCTACGGCATTCCCCCCTTTTTCTCCTTTTTCAGATTCCCTCCCCTTTCCCTTTAACTCTCTCATCTTTTGATGCCGCTCATTTACTTGGGAAGGTGAAAGAGGGTGAAGTGTGACCTTTTGGCCATCCTTCTCAAGCGTATACCGGTTGGTCCTCCCATCGTGGTTAGTAGACCTATCATATTGCCATGGTCTACCTAACAACAAGTGACATGCTTGCATAGGGATCATGTCACAAAGCACTTCATCGTGGTAGTTTCCCACCTTAAACCGAATCACACATTGCCTTGTGACCTTTAATTCACCATAATCGTTCAACCATTGTAGCTTGTAAGGACTAGTGTGTGGCGTAGTTGGTAGCTTCAAGAAATTTACCATAGCATGGCTCGCGACATTTGTACAACTACCACTATCAATCACCAAGGTGCACACACTCCCCTTTACAAGACATTTAGTATGGAATAGATTTTCCCTTTGACTCGGGTCATCTATCGCCTTACTAATCATGACACGTCTAACCACAAAGTTTGGAACCACACACTCCCCTTCTTGGAGATAGAAATCTTCACTATCATCTACTTCATCATCATTCGGCCCATTTTCAGCTTCCTCTCCATCTTGAGGCTCGGCCTCATCCTTCCCCCTTTTGGAAACCACCTCCTCACCAAGGTAGTACACTTTCCCTTCTCGTAGGATCACATTGCGCCGGTTCGGACATTCATTGGCCTTATGCCCCCAACCTTGGCACTTAAAGCATTGGAACCCCTTTAGGTTGGGATATTTGTGAACCTCCGGTTTCGGAGGGAATTTTGGGACTGTTTTGGACTCGGGCAGCTTCGTAGGGGCGGGTTGGTCCTTGTTTTTGGGCCAACCCGAGGGGGTTTGTACCCTTGCCTTGAAGGATGATCTCTCCTTAAGTTCCCTTTCAATATCTAGGGCCGCTTGGAATATACCGTCAATGGTTTCAAACCGGTGAAGGGTCAAATGAGTGGAGATCTCTTTGTTCAACCCACACTTGAACCGGATGATGTTGTGACTGATTTGCTCCCCACGATGATCAAGTTTCAACATGAGTTGTTGGAACTCGTCAAAATAGGCCATCACACTCTTGCCTCCTTTCCGCAAGCCATATAGTCTAGCAAGCAACTCATGACGATATCTCTCGGGAAGGTATCGTTGTCTCATCAAATACCTCAACCGATACCAAGGCGGTGGCTGCCCATCAACTAATTCATTACCGAATCGTTTAACATACTCCCACCAAGTGTTAGCATAGCCCTCGAGGTGAGCTATAGCGTAGCAACTCTTCTTTTCTTCCGAGATTTCATTAACTTGGAAAACTTTGTCACAAGCCGATTCCCAAGTTAGGTAGGTCTCGGGGTCACTTTCACCCTTAAAGATGGGTAGGCTCAACTTGATGGTGTTGATGCCTACGTCTCTCTCTTGGTGTCGGTTTCCCCTATCTCCATACCCCCGGTATCTCCTAGGTTCTCCTCGGCCCCCTCTTAACTCCTCCTCCCTCATATAAGCATCATCAAAGGCTCCATCTCCTTCATACTCCTCTCTACCGTATCCTTCAAAGTGGGCTGGCCGGCCTTGGCCGTTTTGATTCGGAGGAATTGGAATTTGCGGTCTTTGGTTTAATGGAGCTTGGAATGGAGGGTTCGGATTTAGTGGAGGTACTTGGCGTCCAAATCCCTCTTGTGGAATCGGAGGGGCTTGGAAATGTAGTGGTCTAGTGGAGTCTCGGTTTGGAGGAAAATAGGTAGTTTGGCTTGCGGTATTTAGTGGAGCTTGGGGTGCATTTAGCATTTGGTGGACTGTTTCGGGGGTGATGGTTGTGGAGGAGGTCCTATCATGACCATTGGTAGATACATGTAGAGGAGTAGAAGGACGAGAGTTCCTTTGACTCTCCACTTGATCTAATCTCCCACTAATAGTCGACACTTCCCCCCTTATTGCTGCCAAATCCCCTCTCACGGCCCCAAATTCCGAATTCAATCTTTCAAGTGTCCGGGTAACGGCCTCAAGAGTGACCCTCATAGAATCAAGGGCATTAGTATCCGCATTATGAGACGTAGCTCCTTCCATTGTCAAGGTATTATCCGCTTTAGTTCACCACAAGTTCGTGTTCCACAAGTGTTGTATAATTGACTAGTAACCGTGAGATTTTTAAGGTATGAGTAAGCTCTTGTCCGGAATGGATTCTTGTTTGAAGACTCAAAGAATTCTTGCCGGACTAGAGTCAAAAATCAGCAATTCGTTCAAACGAATAAAAACACTCAAATAATCGTTGACACGAACAAACGGTTCAAGGAACTAGTTGACAACCTAGTAGGAAGGTACTAGTTTGTTAATTAGTTCTAGGACCAAGTAAGGGAAACCAAGGATCAACAATTAGCAACCAAAGAATATCCTATGTTGAGCTTATAGCGACGTGGTAGCATGCAATGGTCCCACACGTTCTTCTTCTCTCGGTTTTTTTTTTCTCTTTCTTTTTTTTTTTTTTTTTGAGTTAATATTCACACAACTTGTTATAGTTTGAAAAGTGTTTTGGTGGGAAAAACTAAAATCTTGTAGTCTTTCACCCTTTCCAAACTCAAGAAAGTGGGGTTTGGTTGACTAATCCCACAAAACAAGGCTCCTTGAATTAGGGAAAGTGATTGACAAGACTAAAAAGTGATGGGTGCAAGTCTTTCACAACAACTTTATAGCTTTACCACTTGAGCACACAACAAGATGAACAATATGAACAAGTTCAAAAGATGAACACTTCAACAAACTTCATCAACTTCTTTAGCACATAAACACACAACCACCGATTTTCTTTTGGTTATCAACAACATACAACTTTCGGCCACTTCAAGTCACTACACAATGTTCAAGTTTTCAAGCTCAACTTTCGGATCTAGACACCTTAGTGTTGGTGAGAAAGAAACCAACACTAGAAACTCACTAAACAAGCAAAATAACACCTAGATCTAAACATACAACATCATTCTTAGTTTCAACTTCTAGTGGACAGATTTCAGAATTTCTTTGGTGTAGTTTGTTTAAGCCGTGAACTAGCCCAAGATGGGTTATGTTGGAACACAACTGGTCTTGCTTTGATACCAAATGATACAAGATCAAACCAACAACACCAAGAACAACAAGTAGGCTCGGATTTCAGTCCAACAACACAAGAATAACAAGTTTAAGTTCCGGTTTTTCAGTCCACAACACAAGAACAACAGGATAGATAACAAATGCTAGTGAATCGAAAAGAGCCCCACACGGCTTCACTAGACTTTAAGATAGCAAAATCAACAACAACAACAAGATAAAGAAAGATAGATAACTTGACATATAACATTCAAGAAACTAAGAACCCTAACATCAAGAGAGGACCCTAAGTCTAATGAATATAAACACCAAGTTCTTACGAGGACCAAGAGGCACTCAACGACCTCAAAACCCTTGTTTCTAGACAAAGAGACAACACAAGTATCCCTCTACTTGTGAGATGATAGTGGCGGCTTCTATGAGTGGAAGAGAGAGAGGAATTGTTTTGTGTTTTTAGGTTACAAATTTCAGCATTCAAAAACTAAGGAGTCACTCTCTATCATGTTCTATTTATACTACAAACACAAGGGGTAAAATGACCCATCCGCCCTTGCTTCTTGTGCCAACCTTGGAGAGTAGTTTATTACACATTAGGACCTCTCTTCACACATAAAAACGTTTAGGTCCTTGGTCGGTTCAATCACCAACTCACACACGGCCATTTGCATGAACAAAGCTTGGAATGTTTGTAATTCCCGAGCTTGGCTTCGTGTGAAAGGCCGTGTACCTGTGGAGGCTGCCCTAACCGTATCACGTATCAAATGACGTTGCATGCCAAGTCAAGTGAATGAACCAAAAGGACCATGTCACATGTCAAAATAATGTAACATACATAGTGAAATAAAAAATCTATAAAAGGTGCTATGTCATTTAAATCTAGTTGGTCATACGAAATTCACATTCACCATGGTTATTTTCTTCCCACAACTATAAATAAAGGTGTTATTATTCAGAAAAAGGACCAACAACTCTAACAAGAAGCAAGAGTGAGCTCATGCATCAAACACATCAGATTATTCTACAAGCTATAAATCAAGCATTCAAGTTCATCAAGATTCAAGATCAAGACCAAAAGATTCAAGATCAAGCTCATATGCCCTTGAATTCAAGTACAAGTCAAGATCAAATTCATCAAATTCACAAATCAAGTCTGATTCAAGATCAAGCCTGAAACTCTTGAATTTATATTTGAAAAGGTGAATCAGAGGATTCATACAGATTGTAACACTCATATATTGAGGTCAATAAAATGATTGTTGTAATATTTTTCTTGTTTCGATTATAGTTTTTCAGTCTCAAAATTTTATTGTCCAACAAATATTCTTTTTGGACAGACAAAAAAAAGGTTACGACATATACAATGGGATGGAAGAAGTATCTTTATCTCTAGTCTCTAATCTCTATCTCTATCTCTATCTCGAATCTCTAATATCTAGTATATTAAAAATGTGAAGACTCTTAGAAAAGTGATTTAAACTTTTTGCCCTTCATTAAAAGACTTTTCTTTAGACAAAATCATCTCTTCATTGTTTTTCTTAATTTATTATTAAATTAAATTAAGGATTTCATATATATATATATATATAATATGGGAAGGAGCTGATAAAATAGATATATAAAAAGAAATTATGTATATATTTTTATGTGTACAATCTAATAGGTAGTTTTTTTTTTCGTTCAACTGTCCTTAACTTTTCTTTGCTGCTATTTAGATTAGTCAAAAAATGATAAAAGTTTCATCGATGAAGAAAGAATAACATGAAGATAACTTAACATAAATCAAAATCCATGAGCTTATGGTTACTGCAACTTGGTTAAGTTTTAAAATTATAAGTGGAATATCAAGTGTTTAATTCACTATGTTCCTATAGAATATTGAGGATTTTTTATGTTACTTTTTCCTGATCTATTGTATGCTTTTTCATAATCCAAATAGATGTTATTTTATTATCTGAGAAAATTTAGGTTCTTATATTCATTGTTGCTTAGAAGATATTGTACGGAAAAGATTTACTAAAATTTTATATACCTTAGAGTAAGATTAAGATTTTTTGGCTATGTCGACAATGAATAACTAATCATTCTTTAATGTTTGGAGGTTCAAATTTAGTTATTGAGTCTTTGACATAACTTTGTGATTTTAGATTTCAGATTTTAATTTCTCTTGTGTTTATCTTATTGATCATGAATAACAAATCATCCTTTTATGCTTGTAAGTATATATTCAAAATTTATTTTGTACATTTGAATATATGTGTTCGTGCTAATATTATTATCTTAGTCTCATTTCTATATGTACTTTAATTCTATTTTGGTATAGATCTTAATTTACTGTCATCTTGGTAACTAGTAACTTGAAGTTTAATTCGAAAACTTTAAAGTTCAAGGTCTATGGATAGGTTGTTGTTGCTTGATGGAATTGGACAACTATGTGGGTTTATGAAGTTAAGATCTTCTATTTTTACTTTGCTTCCTGGTATTATTCTGTAAGCTTTGGGTTCTATAAAATTTCTACAACCAACTTAATAGTGTCTAAAATATGAGGTATAGAATGCATAGATTGTGAAATTTTTAGCACATTATAATCTTGTAATCAGTTGATAGATTCCGATATGAAGAGGCGAAAAACTATTATGATATTCATATTTGATTTAGATATGCCTTTAGCAAGGCAGTTATTGAACTAAAGATATTCCTTGGATAGAAAAGAGTTGTTTAAATTAACATAACATAATGTGATTTAGGCATAATGATGATAATATAAGTTCATAGTGATATGATAGAGGCCCTTTTGCAAAGAGGTCTTTCCAATATTTTCACCCTCAGGCTAATAGTTCTACTAAATCATAAATGTGACCTACCAACTGAAATTGGTTTGGTCTTATGGTGTTTCTCCACCATAATTTTACATTGTCATCTTATGCTATACATAATTTTAGTTTATCGAGGATACAATGAGTGTACACTAGGCAAGTTATTTTTATAGTAAGACTTCCTCTTACACTAGAATAACAATACCACAACAAGTATAGTATTTCTATTTGTTATATTTATTTAAGGAAAAAAACTTTTCATAAGTGAAATTAAAATATTAAGTTCTCTATCGACTAACATGATGCACACGTGCAACACACATACTGTAAACTAGTAAAAAAATAATAAGCCGAATACATAGAATTGAATGTAAGGAAATTGATTCTTTGTTTTTCCTTCTTCAATTTCTTTTCTCCATTTTTTTTCTCTATGATAAGGAAATTAGTTTTTTTACCTTCTAATTAGGAAATTAAAGCTTTTTAATTTTTAATGGTGTCTTTGAGACCTTATGAGCACCTCAAAGACAAAGAAGTGAAGGCAAAAAGAATGATGCGTTTTATCTTCTTATCAACTATCAACTGTATGATATCATCACACACTCAACATAAAGGAACAAAGTGCATCCAGAGAAAAGACATCAAAACACCTCTAAACTTGTCAGCTCAATTTACTTTAGATCTTTAACTAAACTTTAATATATTTACCTCCCCCCAACAACTTTAAAGTGAATTGAAATCCGCCATTTGCAACACATCTCTGGTCGCGTGTTAGCAATCACTAACTAGGCGCGTTAATGAGTTAATTTGACTTATTAAATATTTTTAAATACAAAAATTATTTTAAACAATATATAATGGTGTTACACATTTTGAATCACACCCAACCCCAATTAATTGCTAAAGAACCCTAATTTTCTCCCTCTCCTTCTTCTTTAATCAATCCAAAATCTGCTCAATCTATGAAATTGATGCAAAAATAAAAATCATATTTTCTTTCTTTTTCTTAAGCCACTCGAATCTTAGCACGAAACATAAAGTTGAATCCATCTCCTTCTACTACTATTTGTTCAAAAAAGGTAGAATTTATCTCCTTGATCTAATTTTTCTTCTACTACTTTTAATCTTTCTTTTCAATTAAAGAAGAAAAAGACGAAAGCAAGAACAACATATAGAGTAAAATGATCAAATGGGATTATCTTTTTGAATCAACAATTCAATTTTTTTGATAAAAATTAAAAAAAATTCAAACTTAGCAACAAAAAATTTAAGATTTTTGAAATCCAACAATAAAAATTCAAGATTTTTCTGACCCAACAACAAAGAATATCAATAATTTACTGACTCAACAATAAAAATTTCAAGATTTTCAAACCCAAAAACAAAAGAAATTCTTTCTTTTCTCTAATTATTGATTGGATTTTCAAGGAAAATTTTAAAACTTTATGGACCCAGAACAAAAGTTTGTTCCTTTCTAAGTAACTGACTGGATTAAAGATTTGATTTGATTTTTTTTTAAAGATGCATAATGGCCTGACTTTTGGTGATTTGTGTGAAATATTTATTACCATATGATTTGACCATTTTACCCTTTCCCTTGGTTTCATCATGGTGTTTTTGGGGCGTGGATTGGAATGATTCGCAATGTATTTTAGTGTGTTTTATGCGAGATTGTGATTTTTAATGGTTTTAAAGGCTTACTAATTGACATTGGTCAATATCTTTTGATCTGTGTGTTGAGTGACAAAACAGACTGCGGCAGTAGATTCAAAACGTCAATTTTAGATTTGATAACATGGCTAGTGTGGTTTTACGACTTTTATATCTCATTTCGATCCTCCATTCATAAAGTTGTAAAAATAGGTCTCGAGGGTCAATTTTGTAAAAATGATGTTTTTTCAAAAATCTGACATCGCTAGTGAGTCCGAAGAGTTGAATTTAGTCTAGTACAATACTATATTTGCATTCTTGAGATTCCAGGTAAATCTGGAGGGGTTCGCAGAGCCTTCGAATTATCCAAGTCTCTAGTTGGTGTACTACTCAATTTGTGTACTCGCTTAAGTGATACTTTTGTCGCTTAAGTGACTTGGATTACCAATCAAAATATCGCCTAAGCGACACCAGGACCACTTAAGCGATGGCCTGGTTGCTTAAGCGACACTGGCGTTCCAGGTGCCTGTCTCCTAAGCAACAACTAATGTCTCCTCTGCGATAATGTGGGATTCGCTTAAGTAATGCCTAGTCGCTTAAGCAATGGCTTCTTAAGTGACTCGATAGTCGCTTAGGTCATGGATGGTAGATTACATCCTCATTTTGAGTTTTTTACACTATTTTCAAGACGTGGAGCTTAGGGTTCGAGAATTTGGGCATTTTGTTCCATTTCTGAGCTTTTGTAAGCTCCAAATCCCTATTTAATTTATTTTCCTTCAATATTTATCTTCCAAATCTGTTTAAACTCAGATTTAAAGTTGAAATTTGGGGATTTTATCCCAGAATATCTAAATTAGCATTTTCTTCTATTTAAACCCTAATTTTAATCGATTTTCACTTGAATTTTCTCTTATGAGTTCTTTTAATATTGGAAAAAATATTTTTAGAAAAAATTCCAGTTTTATCCTTGTTTTGGAAACCTATTTTGGGGGTCCATTTTGACCTCGATTTAGAAGTGGAAAATATGAGTGTTGTTGGCTTTCTTTTGACGTATAGATTCTAAATTTGTGTATTTTACCTGATTTTTGGGTCCATGCATGACGTGAAAGCTCGATGATAATGTCTTGATTGTTTTGGTTTTGACATTCGAGATAGTTTATGGCTTAACGTTTTTCAGGCTAGGTTGGGTAGTTAATAATAATGTATAATCATGCTATGGGTATGGGGTTGTATCATGTAAAATATGTTTATGTGCCTATGTGGAGGCCTATGTGGATAATATTTGGTGATTTTTAGACATTATTTATATGTTACCTTGTGGGGTCTTATGTGATATTGTTGGCCTGGTATTGATATATGTATGTTTGGTTACACTATTTTTGGTGGGAAAGAGCCTGTATTTTAGTAATTATGTGGTACCAATGACATTTTATTTCAAGTTTCACTTGATGGTTTCTGGATTATATTGGATCATTGACGGTTGGTTGATTTGAGTGGATTTTTGGCCCATACAGTTGGGAAATTAGTTGGATATTGGATATTCTCATTTTGGTTGGTTCTGAGCATTACATCCTCATATCATATTCATTAATAAAACATTGGTACCACCTTGAAAATATTGGAAACAATGGCTTTTTCTTACATAAAATGTGATATCATTACCTTACTAATAGATGTGCCGGAGAGTAGTTATGAATATTGGTATTTGATGTGCCATAGTTTCATGGCACTTTTGATGCTTAAAACTGGAAAATGTGCAAGTACTTAGGTTTGTTTTGGTAGATATGATGTGTTACTGTGTCTATTTTGCAAGAAACTATGTTTTGTAGCTTAGCATGAAAAATAGGAGGCAAAACTTGCATAAAAGCCCATATATGAGGCTTCCTACATGGCATAGGTAGCATTTATGAGGCATAGGTAGTTGTCATAGGTGTCAGAGATGAAACCTTCTAGAATCAGAAGTTGATATGATGATTATATTACTTACGTGAGGTCACCTATGGCCCATAGGTACTACCTATGGCTCCATAGGTGACAGTACAAGTGCAAGAAAATTAAAGTTCAGAAAAGTTACAGGGTTGAGGATTTGCTGGTACCTATTATAAGGAAAATTATGAGACGTAGGTACCACCTATGCCCCATAGGTACCAATGCAAGAAGATATGTTGTAGAATTGAAGAAAATGTCACCTACGATGGGTACTATATGGCATAGGTTCCACCTATGGCTCACAAGTGGCGCCATAAGTGGTGATCGACTTAGTTTTCCATGTACGTTTTGGTTTAGATTTCTAGGGTTTTTATGATCTCTATGAATACTCTTTTGATGTGTTTTAGTCAGTTTATGCATTTATACTATTCATAAACGTATATTTGATTCTAAGATTGACTTTTGATCTTGGAATCTCTTTGTTCTTGGTTTTTTATTGATTAATTGATTTGAGACTTTAGGTTTTATTCTTTACTATTGTAAGATTACTTCTATGCTTTCATTATTGAATTCTACAGATTATTTTGCAATTATGAGTGGCTAATTATTCTATCCAGGTTATGGAAACCCTAGCAAAATAATGAAGTAGGGGAAGTGTGAGATTTTTCTAGATCATTGTGTACACTTGCATTGTAATTCTCTTTAGTTTAATTTATTTCTTAGAGGTAGCCAACATTGAGAACCTGCCTGTATTTGAGATCGACTTCACAAGAGAGGTTGAGATTGGGAAAAGAGGACTATAACAATGATTTAAGGCAATTAACCCTCATCTAATAACTTGATACCCATAAGACGATAGTTAAACTGGGGTCAAAGACAAGGGTTAGTAAGGTGACACCCTGAAACTCATAAGGTGAAGAGTGAGATTTGAGAACATGTTCACACGATGGTTGGTAATACGTAGCTTGTTAGATTCTACATGTGGCAGTGATACTGACGGATTGATCATGATAAACCTACAAAGTTACGATGACAGGGGGAACACAGTCCTAGTGTTCCTCTCAGATTGTTCACAACTAAAAACATTCATAACTTATTACTTCTTACTATTTACTGCAAAATTCCCCTATTTACTTTTCTTCACTTCTAGTTCACTTCAACAAGTTTGAGAGACCAATTCAACCTATTCCCTATGGGATCGACCTCAACCTAGTTAGTTTACTATAATTTTACAGCGACCGCATTATATCTTCTTGGGGTATACACTGGAGTATGCCTAGTACTAGGAGTCAAGGCAATCCCTAAATCCCATTTGATCCAGATCTAGAAAGAATCCTATAATAGAATCATAGGGTGTTATAACACGATTGAGATATTCATCATAAGGTACCTTAAGATGATCCATAGGACTTGCCTCTCCCACCTCCCTAGAAGATAATAGAGCAAACTACTAAGTAATTACTAGTAGAGAATAATATAAGGAGAGATAATAAGGCTACCTAATGTGTAGCTCAATAGGCAGAGAGAGCAAGACAAAGACCTATAGCTGATCGTCGAGTAGAACTCAACAAAGGTAGAAGATATAACGTTCCATTACTCCCAGCCTTTTAGTACTTTCCGTTATATGAACATCCAGATAAAGACTTGGGGTATGTAGAGCCTATTGAGACTGGATATCTTATTACTTATGAATTACCCCAGGGGGTAAAGTTTGACATTACTAGTGCTATAATCCAGTTGTTGAATCTAAAAGGTGCGGTTGCTGGCTTGCTGACTGATAATGCAAACATTCACCTTATTAATTTGGTTGGAATTCACACTTCATACACTACACCTGGTGTAGATCAAAATGCTATGAGACTCAAGTTGCTCCTATTCCCTCTAACTGGTGAAGAAACACTATGGTTATAGAAACTACTACGTTGGTCGATTAATACTTATAACGAGTTACGGAAGCAATTTTTTTGACCATTTCTTTCGTTTGGACGGAATGCTACAGTTGAAGAATAATATCTAGAATTTTAGAAAATTACATTCTAAATCGATATATGAGGCATGGTTTTGATCTAAGAAGAATTTTATGATGGTTCCTAATCATAGTATTTTTTGGAGAAATTTGTTGGAGATTTTTTATCGTTCCTTGAATACTAGCTCCTAAGCTATGAAAGATAGTATTACTGGTGGATCATTCATGAACCTGCATTGGGATATAACATTGAAAATCATAGATTGGATCACTCCTATGAATCGAGGGTGGCATACTCTAGAGCTAAAAAGAGGTGCCAACACTTATACTATTGGTACTTTCAAGGAGCTTAGAGTGATAGATGATTTAGTGGCTCAAGAGGTTGCACAACTGAGGATAGAGATTGGGTTACTAACAAAGTAATTTGCAATGATGATTTCCGAGAAGGTGATTGTTTTGGGTGAAAGAGGTAAGGTTTCTAGGTTATATGATTTGATGTTAATAAAGAGGTAAAATATCTAGATTGAGAGTTGGAGTGTTTCCGAGCAAAGGGACAATCGTCTACTCAAGAAAATTGAAACTTAAGGCAAGGAATCAAGTTCAGAACTACTATAGGGATAGATATTAGGATAAGAGTTGAGAGAAAAATGGTAAATGGAGACGTATGGATAATTATAAGGAGAAGAGTAGTGCATATGTTCCACTGGGGAACCATGACACTAAGTCAAGTATAAAGGCTATGTTTTCAAAGCTGTTAAATGGTCAAGAAAGTCAGGAGAGTTACCTTAAGGAGATTAAGACAGACATCTCAAGGTTGTCCTATAAAATAGAATCCCATGCTATTGTGATCAAGTCATTAGACCAACAAGTTGGACAGATGTCAGTGACCTTGAATTAGAGTCAATCGGGAATCCTTCCAAGTAATACTGTGAAGAATACAAATAATGACAGATACTATTTGTCTATCACCACTTGGAGTGGTATGGATACTATTAATCATCCCATGCTTGTAGTTAATGAAACTAGGAAATGCTATTATTGATGTAGATGAGGCACCTAAAGCAGAATCTAAAAAGTTGGTGACTAGTGAGGAGTCACCACAAAAATCAATAGGTGTTGATAAAAGTGTTGAGAAGGATAAAAGAAAGAGAATGGTAGGATAGCCTGTGTTGAAGATCATTCCACGATAACACCCCTCCTTTTCTTAAGGATTAAAGAAGAAATAAGAGGAAGAAAGTATCTAAAGTTCGTATTGATGTTGAAGGAACTGTCTATTAATATTCCTCTTACTGAAGCATTGGAGAATATCCCTAGCTGCGCTAAGTTTATGAAGGATTTGGTTACTAAAAAGCGTATAGTGAGTTTTGATCCCCCTAATAGTGCTCATTATTGTAGTACCATCACTTCTCGATCATTGGTTGAGAAGAAGGAGGTCCCCAGAGCATTTACTATTCCATGTACCATTGGGTCCTTCAACTTATCTTAAGCTTTTTATGATTTGGGAGCTAGTATCAATCTAATACCATTTGTAGTATACAAGCAGTTAGGATTGGGGGAATCCAAACCTACATCCATGATATTATTAAAGGCTGATCGTACTGTGAAGAAATCGATTGGTATTTTGTGTGATATTTTTATGAGAGTATCATCCTTCCTATTTCCAGCTGATTTCGTGATCCTTGACTATGAGGTGGACTTCAAAGTCCCTATTTTCTTGGAAAGTCCATTCTTAAATTTGGGTAGGGCCTTGGTTGACATAGAGATGGGGAAGATAAAGTTAAGACTCAATTATGAACATGTTACTTTAAATATGGGTCAATTTATCCAACAGTGCAAGGATATAAGAGGGGTGTCCATGATTGATACTATTGTTGACGATATAGTGACTGTGCCCATTGAAGAGTGACTTGTGGTTTAGGTGTTAGCAACAATTATCATAAACTTTGACAGCGATGGCATAATGAGTATGATGAGATAATGAGTGCATTGTATGGTAGATGTTCTTATAATTATGCTCCAAAGAAGCTAGATCTTGATATTAAGAATATAACTACTCCTCCAGCTCGACCATCTATTGAGAAGCCACTAATCGTGGAATTAAAGGCTCCTATCTCACTTGAGCTATGCATTTTTGGGTGTTGACAATACCTTATCAGTTATTACTACTACATGTGGTAGAAAAAGAAAGAAAAAATGGAAAAATAATGAAAAAAGAAAAAAATATTGACTTCAAAAAGAAAAAAGAAAGAATAATAGAAACCACACCCAGCCTGAATAAGTAATAAAAGAAAAAAAGTGAAATAAGGGCAAAATGAAAGAAAAATTGGTTGATAAATGGACCCCTAAAGTAATTGTAGTGCCAAGGAGGATTAACCACTAAATTCCCAAATGTACCATACCATCCCCAAGCCTACGTTACAAGCCGAGAAAAGTCTTATAGTGATCCTAACCCAACTATCTGAAAACTAAGGTAAAGAAAATAAGGGCAATCTTATGGTATTTTGTACATATTGATGGAATTTCTTTGTGAGTGAGAGTGTCTTGTGGTTGTCCCTATATGCATTATTATACTGAGTGAGTGGGATTTCTTTGTTGCGAAGGTGCATGGGTTGTGCTGCTGACTGCTTATCTGTTTGAGTAGTGTAATTTGTACATATGATTGATTATATGTTACTAATGTAATGACATAGATTGATCACCTTGTGACATATTATTGGGCTGCATTGATTTGCATAGTTGGTTTTGAAAAGTAAAAATAAGAGAGGGTGATGCTTTTGACCTAAATTTGAGATTGACTGCCATAGGTAGCTTTGGTTTCTCTTGGTTAAGAATTGTTGTGTTGTATTATTGTGTTTTTATTTCTTGAGGTCATTCAAATGTTCTAAGTTGAAGGTTTTGATGTGTCATGGTTTCATAGTACTTTCGATGCTTAAGACCAGAAAATATGCATGTACTTAGGTTTGTTTTTGTAGATATGATGTGTTTTTGTGCTTATTTTCTTGGGGAACTTGGTTTTGGAGATTAACTTGAAGAAAATATTCAAGATTTATAGAAAATCACCTACAAGGCTACCTACATGGCGTAGGTAGCACTTACGAGGTGTAGGTAGCTGTCAAAACTATTAGAGATAAAAATTTAAAGAATTAAAAGTTGATGTGATGATTCTGTTACTTACGAGGGGTCACCTACGGGACAAAGGTACTGCATATGGTGCCGTAGGTGCCAGTACAAGTGCAAGAAAATTAAAGTTCAAAGAAGCTGCAAGGTTTGGGATTTCCTGGTACCTATGATAAGGTAACCTATGGTACATTAGTACCACATACACCCTGTAGATATCTGTGCATGAAGAGATGTTGCAGAATTGAAGTAACTTTTACCTATGATGGCTACTTATGAGGTGTACGTGCCACTTACGGTCATAAGTGGCGTCATAAGTAGATACCAAATTAGTTTTTCTTATATGTTTTGATTTAGATTTCCAAGGTTTTTATGTTCTCTATAAATACTCTTTTGATGTATTTAGTTAGTTTACCCACTCATACTATTCATAAACATATATTTGATTCTAAGATCAACTTTTGATCTTGGAATCTCATTGTTCTTGGTTTTTGGTTTGATTAATTGATTTGAGACTTTGGGTTTTATTCTTCATTATTGTGAGATTACTTCAATGCTTTCTTTATTAAATTATATGGTTTGTTTTGCAACTATGAGCGACTAATTTCCATAGCTAGGGTTGTGGGAACCCTACCAGAAAAATAAAATAGGGGAAGTGTGAGATTCTTATAGATCTTTATTTATATTTGCATTGTAATTCTCTTCAGTTTAATTGCTTTGATAGTGGTGGCCAACACTGAGAATCTGCCTTATTCATGATCGTTTTACAAGAGAGATTGAGATTAGGGAAAAAGAATTACAATAGTGACTCGAGTCTATCAACCCTTGTATAATAACTTAATACCCATAGGGTAAAAGTTAAGCAAGGATCAAAGACAAGGTTTAGTAATGAGACACCCTAAGACTCATAAGATGAAGGGTGAGATCTATCAACGCGTTTACTAGATTATTGGTAATGCATAGCTTGTCAGATTTTGCATGTGTCGTAGTAAGATAGACGAATTTAACACGAGAAACCTATGGAGTTAGGATGGTAGGGGGAGCACAATGATAATGTCCATCTCAGATTGTTCAAGAAAAAGCATTAATAATTTTTTACTTTTTACTATTTACTACAAAATTACCCTATTTTGTTTCATGATCTTCTGGCTACTTCAGCAAGTTTGAGAGTTAGATTCAGCCATTTCCCGTGGGATCAACCCCAACCTAGTTGGGTTACTATAATTTGACAGTGATCGCATTGTATCTTCTTGGAGAGTATAGTTTTGGCGACAACAGTATTTGCTATTGGATATTAGATTGTATATGGGTTGCAAACCCCCGATGGATCCTACCCAGAAGCACAACTTGGTAGGTGTATGCATAAGTTGTATGATAAACTCGAGCATCATATCATCATCATCATTGTATATTATTTGTATTGTGCTCATTCTATATTATATTATTGTCTTTGATGTTATATCTATCTATTGTACTTCTATTATACTTGTATTTTAGTATACATGTATATTTATACTTTTTTCTTGTATTTGTGTTGGTATATATGTATATTATTGAATTGTTTATAGACATAATGTGGGCTATCATTTGGGACATTTTATTAATGCGGGTGATGTGCCCATTGTTTGTATTTTAAATGCTTTATTTTTTAATTTACTCAGTCGACCTATGATACCTATTGAGTAAAGAGGATTGTACTCACCCCTACTGCTCCCTTTCGATGTAGATCCAGGTATAAGTGTGCTATATGATATTTGATTCAGGAGGTACTTGGAGTCTGTTCGAGGTAGCGGTTGACCTATGCTTTCAAAGTTGACCTTCTATCTATTCTTACCTAGATCATGTCTTATTTGTATTTTGAGATAGATTTTGATCTTATCGGACTATCATTGTATATTTTGGTTTTCGAGATGTATTTAGCAGTTCTTACACTGTGACACCAGGTTTTAGGATATTGGTTGGCGTCTTTAGTTATGTATTTCCTCTCTTACTATATATATGTGGTTTGACCCCATTATAAGACTCTTGCCTTAGGTTTTGGAATTGATTTCTCATTTCATATCAGTTTGGGTAATTAGTCTTACTTGTCAAGACTTGCCGCAACAAGTGCCATTATGACCCTTGGTTTTTATGTCGTGACAAATTAATATCATAGCAACCATGTTTCATTGGTATCATTAGGGTAAGAATAAGGCGTCTAGTAGAGTCTTACAAATTGGTACGTAGATATCTATATCTATTTTTGAAAGGCTATAAGTCATCTTTGGGAAACATCTCTTATTTTATTCTATTATCATATGGATCTTTAATACCTTGTGTTCTAGGTCATATTTCACTCTTTTCAGCATACATGGTTAGACCATATTTTATGAGGATAGAGATGCAGAGCTAGCATTTGAGGAGAAGACTTATTCTAGCGGGAGAGTTGTAAGTTATAGATGGGATCGATGTAGTAGACCAGAAGTAGGATCTTCCCTATCCAGAGGTAGCACTAGGGGGATCTCCCCTGAGCTTAGATTTAAGAATACTAGATATATGCAGCCTACTCTTGTCCCATAGAGTTATCCTACCCCAATCTTAAAGGGTTTGTTGATTCACATACTGACCCATTTGGAAAGTGATCCTTTAAGTACGCCTGGTGTTTCTCTAACTTTAAGTATTGTACAAGTTTGTCACCTTCAGTTTAAGAGATCAGATGGGAAATAAGTTTGATCACTTAGAGAGGGGCTTCATGACTATTGGAAAGTATGAAGCAAGTTTCCATACCTTGTTTAGATATTCCTATGCCAGTGTTGCCACCGAGTTTGAGAAGATTTAAAAATTTGTGAAGGGGTTGGATGTTTCTCTTCATCTTGCTTTGACTCAGATGGTTATGTATTGGGAATCATTTCAGAGTATTGTAGATCATGCTAAAATGAATAAGTCTATTCTTTAAGCTTCTCAGGGAGGTGCCAAGAAAGTGCACCATCGGGGCAAGTGCAGAGGTCATATTTCTTGAGGTAGAGATTTTAGAGGCTTTTGTGGATATCATGGTATACTAGTATAGGTATACTTATAGAGTTCAGGTAGTGGGTCTTCTGGTCCATCAGCTTTGGGTGGTCATCCTTTCTCAGCTGTACCTCCTTTTATTGAGTTGGGGCGCAGGACTTGCTTTATGTGTGATGAGGCTGGCCATATGGCCTAGGATTGTCCCTGCCATGTTTTAAGAGGACTCCTAAATTAATTGTAAGAGGTAGAGATTCTACCAGAGGTGCAAAAGGCAGAGGTAGTGGTGCCCTTAGTGTTGGTCAGAATGCTAATCAGCCAGGTGGTGTATGCGGAAAATGCTATGTTCTACCTTTTAGGCTAGATAAAGAGGCCTCTAATACTATCATCATATGTATCGTCCTTGTTTGTTTTAGATCTACATTTATGTTATTAGATTTGGGTTCGACTTTTTCCTATGTGTCTGTATATTTTGCTTTGTGTTTTGATTCTGCTAGTGAGCTTCTTTATGTGCCTATCTATGTATCTACCATTGTATGATACTCTTTAGTAGTAGATTAGTGTACCTATAAGACCTCTCAAAATTTCAACATTTTTTTTGATCCTCCCGCATTCATAATGTCATTTTTTGACTTGAATTAGGTTTAAGGATGTTAAAAGGGTAATATAGGAAACTTTTGGAATCTTTGGAAGGGGTTCGAGGTAATTTTAGGATCCCGTGGTAGTGCTATCCTCTGCAATAACGGCATGCCATGCTGATGTTTAAATTTTATCTAATTTTTGTTTTTTTTTCTGTTGGGATGAGGGGATTTTGGTATTTTTATTCCTTGTACAACCTTTAAACACAGAATAATCCCATTCCATTTATTTCTTAAAGATTAAATCATTCTCTTTCTCTCTCAAACTCAAAACCCAAGAATATTCAATGGTTTTACAGTGAATTCATCATTCGAGCTCCAAACATCAAATTGACTTCAATTTCTTGTGTATTTCAGGCATATATCTCATTCCCAAACTTTAATTTTACATTGTGTAACTTATTTAATCATTATCTATGTATTTTAAATTGATGGGTTTTAAATTAGGTTGAGGGGTTTTGATTGGTATCACCTGAACTACTTTTCCCCTGATTTTAAATTGATGGTTAATACTTTAAATTAATGGTTTTTGGACATATTGGGTGCATTGTTTTGGGAATTGGAATGGGGAACATGGGGTTCATCAAATTTATGACTTTTTAGCTTTGTAATGGCATTAGCCCCAACCCACTTTGTAAATTTGGTTTTTGAACATGGATAATTGCATAATTCAACTTATTTATGAACTCATTGCATTAAATTAATGGATATTTGGTTAAAACTATTTTGAAAGGCCCTTGGTGGTCAAGGTTTGGATTCTAAAATTGAAATTAGAAGACTAATGGTTACATGGATTGGTTTTAGAAGAATTATATAAGTTTGCAAGCATAATTTATGTGGCGATACTAAGAGGTAAATTCCATATTAAATGACTCCTGGTCTAATGGATGGGTTTATGCAAAAATTATTTTAACTTGGGCTTAATGGGGATTGTGTAGTTCATCGTGAAGGTGTAGTCCCTAAAGGACTAACACAAAAAACAATAATTGTCGGTGTGAAGGTCTATATGACCGTGTCCTTTGTTTACACATTATATTTTGGAATGGCTATAGCCTTGATATCTTTAGCCCTTATTTCGCATTCCTTGGTTCGTTTAGACAACAGGGGGAGCTGAACCCATATAGACCATGGGTGCCATAAGGACGGAGTGGGCTACACAATTTAGGTTGGTGGTTTAAACTCTTATGTTCATGACCCTTGTCACTATCCCAAAATCCTATATACGTATATATAATTTTTCAGCATATAAAGTTCACTGGTTTTTTGAAATGACATTTTTTTGTACTTTTCCTGAGCCATATGGCAGAGCTATTCCCACTGACCATTCTAGAATGCTGCATTATTTCATGGTGTAGGGTATGGGGGCTTTTTGATTACCCCTATGCAGTATTAGGTGGTGTAGTACATATGTTAAGTGGCTGTGAAGTGGTGAGCCTCTATCTTTTTGATGGCTTGATAAATTCATCTATATTCTTTATGTCTTAGTGTTTTCTTGGATTTTATTTTTGGTCATGGTCGGGGGCATGTCCTGACCTATTGGAAATTTTTGGTTTTAGTGGCTTTTGTGGACAAGTGTGGGCTAGATGTTGGTCTTGATTCATAGAGTTTACATTTGATCATCTATCCTTCTTATTACTATTTGGTTGGCTTTCATTGTATTTTTTTGAGCTCTTGGGTTTAGACAAATGGGGTGGTTTCTGATACATGATTGGCTTGAGATACCCGTCATGACTAGGCCCTAGTTTGGATCGTGACATGCTTGGTAGCAAAGCATAACTCATGATCATTGGGTTTCTGTAAAGCATTGCCATGTATAGTCCTTTTTATAGGTCTGTAGGGTGCGATACTTATAAGGGGAGGCTACAAGGCATTTAGGAATATTTCCTTTTTTTCCTATTTTGGGAAATATAGTCTAATTATCTTGAAATTTCTCTAACTCCTTGCTTACTTGCATTTCAAATCATTCCTCTTTTAAGATCTGAAGATCATAGAAACTCTTATGGACCCTCTATCCTACCCAGGAAAAATATGAAGGGAACTTACCTTGTTTATGGAGTACAAACCTAGTCTAGGGTCCCTTCTCCTGACTATGCTGCCCATAAAGACTTCCACTAATCCTAGTAGTCCTTCTCAGGCTTCTCGAGCTAGTTATACTTATGTTTTGATACCTCAGAGAGGTATCTCTAATACAGAGTTTCATCAGTCTTTTCATATGCTTACTCTGTTAGTGGTATCTCAATCTAGTTAGTATGGTCATGTTTGTTTTGTTGCGCATTCATCTGATGTCACTCATCTTAGAAATTTATGAGGTTGATCCCCCAACCTTTATAGGCTCTAAGGTTGAGGAGTATTCTCAGGGGTTTATTGATGAGATGGAGAAAATCTTCAAGGTGATGTATGCTACTGATTTAGAGGGTGTAGATTTTGCTGTATATCAATTAAAATATATAGATTATCAATGGTATGAGGAGTTGAAAGCTATGAGGAGTGATGATGCTAAGCAAACAGTATGGGATGAGTTTTCAGGTGCTTTGCTTAATCACTTTTTTCCTCAGGAATTGAGTGAATCTAAGGCTAAAGAGTTTGTGAATCTAAAGTAGGGTAAGATAAGCATAAAAGAGTATGCTCTAAAATTTCAGTAGTTGTCCCGTTATGCTCATGAGTTAGTGTCTAGCATAAGATCCAAAATGAGGAATTTGTTTTTGGGTTGTCCCATAATTTGGTATTGGAGTGTACGTCTTTGTTGTTGAACAGTGATATAGAAATCTCTAGGTTGGTGTTTTATATACAATGGGTAAAGGATGAAAAAAAGTAGGTAAAGATAGTGAAGAGGTAGAATAAGAAGTTTAGATATTTAGAGCGGGGTGCAGGTCAACAAAACATTGGAAGGGATGGTTAGCAGTGGACTAAGAAGAAGAATTGAGGGAATTCTTATTCGACGGGTAGTTCTCCTTATCCTAAGCCTTCTTGTGATACGTATTTTCATATGAGTAGTGTCCCTCAGGAACAGGGTGCCTAGTCTCATGCCAGTAATTCTCAGTCATCCCCACCTTATCCTTCTTATCAATTTTATGGGCAACTTTACAGTGGTTATTATGAGGATGGAAGGAACTTATGTTTCAATTATGGTTAGCTTGGTCATCTGCAGAGAAATTATCCAATAGCTAAGGTTGCCACTGGAGCTAATAAGGTTTCAATCACCACTTCTTCAACTCCAATACCAAAGGGGGCCACTTTCGGTACTGGTACTGCTCAAAATCGCTTCTATGCACTTGCTACTCATCAAGAATTTAAGGCATCTCAAGATATTATCACTGGTATGTTAGAACTCTTTTATCATGATATTTATTATTTTCTTGATATGGGTTCTACCTTATCTTATGTGACCTTTTATGTCGATATACACTTTGATTTTGGTCCTAAAAGTATTTCTAGCCTCTTTTCTATTTCTACCCAGATGGGTGATTCTATTATTGCTAGAGAAATCTATAGTATTAGTGTGGTGTCCATATTTCATAGGAACACCTAGGTGGATTTGGTAGAGCTTGATATGGTGGATTTTGATGTGATCTTAGGGATGGATTGACTCCATTCATGCTATGTTTCTTTGGATTGTAGGACCCAAAAGGTTATTTTTATTCCATAATAAACATATGATCGAATAGGAGAGGAGTTCCTTAGTGCCCAAAGTGGGATTTATTTCCTATCTTAGAGATGAGAGGTTGATTTCCAAGGGGTATTTGTATCATCTAGTTTGGGTTATGGATTCATTCTTAAAGACCATCTTTTCAATTTGTCCCAGTGGTTAGTGAATTTCTTGAAGTATTTCTCGATGATCTTCCTAGAAGTCTTTCCGATAGGGAAATAAATTTGGGATTAATCTTCTATCAAATACCTATCCTATTTCTATTCCTCCTTATAGGATGACTCCGGCTGAACTAAAGGAGCTAAACGACCAATCAAAAGAACTTCCTAATAAAGGCTTTATTGGTCCTGGTGTTTCTTTATGTGGTGATCTTGTACTTTTTATGTGAGAAAAAAATTGGTCTCTTCAGATGTGTGTAGACGATCATTATCTAAATAAAGCTACAGTGAATAATAAGATTCTTTTTCTAAGATTGATGATATTCTTGACCAACTTCAGGGTTCTAGGTGTTTCTCTAAGATTAATCTTTATTCGGGCTATTATCAGTAGAAAATTAGGGAGGTTGAGATTCCCATGTCTGCATTCCAAACCCGATATAACCATTATGAGTATTTGGTTATGTCATTTAGGTTGACTAATGATCCAACTACTTTTATGGATCTTATGAATCAAGTGTTCAGATAATTCCTAGATTTATTTGTTATAGTTTTCATTGTCAACATCTTAGTGTACTCTAAGACTGAGGAGGATCATGCCAATCACCTCTGAATTGTGTTGCAGACCCTTAAGGACCAAAAATTGTATGCAAAATTTTTTAAGTGTGAATTTTGGATAAGTGTTTTGACCTTTCTTGGTCATTTTGTTTGTAGTGAAAGGATCAAGGTGGATCCACAGAAAGTTGAGACAGTTAAGAAATAGACAAGACTCACGGCTCAAATCGATATTAGGAGCTTCTTGGTCTTGGTTAGGTATTATAGGAGGTTTGTAGAGAGTTTTCTCTTGTTGCTGCTTTGTTGGTGAAGTTAACTCAGATAAAGGCTAAGTTTCTACGATGCTTGTGAGGGTAGTTTTTAAAAATTGAAGGATAAGCTGACTTCTGCTCTAGTTTTGACCCTGCCCAAGGGTACTGATGGGTTTGTTGTGTATTATGATTCATCCCGTGTGGGACTGGGTTATGTCTAGGTGCAGGAAGCTTGTGGCTTATGTTTTTAATAAGATTAAAGTTCATGAGAGGAATTATCCAACTCACGACTTAAAGTTGGCAATTGTGGTTTTTGCTTTAAAGATCTGGCACGATTATCTATATGGGGTTCATGTGGATATATATTTCAACCATAAGAGCATACAAATATATTTACTCAAAAGAAGTTAAATCTTAGGTAGAGGCCGTGACTTGAGTTTCTTAAAGATTACGACATAAGCTTTCACTACCATCTTGGTAAAGCTAATGTTATTGTTGATGCTCTTAACAGTTTGTCTATGGGAAGCTTATCTCATGCAGATAAGGAGAAGAGATGATTGGTGAAAAATATTCATAGATTGGTGAACTTGGGAATCCATCTCTTGGACTCTTGGGATGGGTGAGTGATTGTCTAAGAAGTGGTTACATCATCTCTTAGTGCTGAGTTAAACAAAAAATAGGCTTTGGATCCCATACGTACATAGATTAAGGATGATGTGGATCCACCAAAGGTTATGGCATTTGAGATTTGGGAGATGGCATTCTAAGGTATCAAGGAGGATTGTATGTTCCTGATATTAATGGGCTGTGAGAAAGAACTATGAATGAGGCTCATGAGTCTCAATATACAATTCATCTGGGTTTGACTAAGATGTACCATAACTTAAAAGAAATCTACTGGTGGAATAATATGGAGAGGGATGTAACAAACATTGTTGCTAAGTGTATGGTTTTTCAGCAAGTCAAGGTTGAGGACTTGAGGCTGGGTGGTATGTCTCAGGCGATAGAGTTGCCCATATGAAAGTGGGAAATAATTAGTGTGGATTTCTTTATGGGTATTACATGGTCTCGCAATTAGTATGATTCAATTTAGGTCATTGTGGATAGGATGACTAAGTTTTCTCACTCCTTGATTGGGAGGACTAACTACTCAGCAGAGGATTATGCTAAGTTATTCATTCAGGAGATAGTCAAGTTGCATGGAGCACCTGCGTCCATCATTTCAGACTAAGGTACACAATTTTATTCTCACTTTTGGTAAACATTTTAGAAAGGTTTGGGTACTCAGGTGAATCTTAGCACTGTCTTCCACCCTCAAATAGATTGACAAATGGAGCATATTTTTTAGACTTTAGAGGATATGATGAGGGCCAGTGTGATTGACTTTGAGGGTAGCTGGGTTGACCATTTTCCTCTTATTGAGTTTAGGTATAGAAATAGTTACCATTCCAGCATTTAGATAGCACCTTTTGAGGCTCTTTACGGTAGGATATACAGTTCTCCTTTTGGGTGGTTTGAGGTAGGTGAGACTAGGTTATTTGTCCTTGACTTGGTTCACCAGGCCATATGAAAGGTAAAAGTGATGGTAGAATAACTTAAAACTGCCCAAAGTCACTTAAAGTCTTACATAGATGTGATGCAAAGGGAGTTGAAATTTGAAGTAAGTGATTGGGTATTCGTTGTGGTGTCTCCTATGAAAGGAGCCACGATGTTTGGGAAAAAGGGGTAGCTTTGTCCCTTTAAATAGGTCCATACTAAATTGTAAGGAGAGTTGGGAATGTCATTTATGAGTTATAGTTGCAAGAAAGTTTGGGTTCTATTTACCCTATTTCCCATGTGTTTATGCTGAAAAAATATGTGGGTGACCTTTCTTTGATAGTGCTGGTTGAAGATGTTGGTGTTATGAATTCCTTATATTAAGAGAAGGTACTAGTTGAGATACTAGATAGGCAAGTTTGTAGATTGAGGACTAATGATGTAGCTTTAGTGAATGTTCTTTGTAGAAATCAATAGGTAGAGGAAGCTACATCGGAAGCTGAGGAAGATATGAAGGCTAAATACCTATTCTTATTCCCTGTGCTGGATGAGAGTGATTAAGGTATGAGTTTCATTTTCCTCTTATCGCATTTTGAGATTCGTCAATTGATTCTGGTGCATTCTTACTAATGTCGTGCTAGAAATAGCCTAACTCCTTATTAGGGGATGAATGATTCTAAGGGAAGGGGGTAGTATAAGACCACTCAAAATTTCAACAATTTTATTTTTAACCTTCCATATTCGTAATGTTAATTTTTTACTTGAATTTTTTTGTGGGATGTTAAATGGGTAATATGGGAAAGTTTTGGAATTTTTGGAAGGGGTTTAGGGTTATTTTGGGTTCCTGAGGTAATGAGGTTCTGCGATATTAGCGTGCCATGGAAGTTAGATTCTGTAATATTGGCTTGGCATAGAGGCTACCCTCTGCGATAATGGCATGCCATGCCGATGTTTTAATTTTTTCTAGTTTTTATTTTTTCACTTGGGATGAGGGGTTTTTGGTATTTTTATCCCTTGTACGACCTATAAATATAAAATAATCCCATTCTCTTCAGTTTTCAAAGATTAATGCATTCTCTTTGTCTCCTAAACTCAAAACCGAAGAACATTTAATGGTCTTACAGTGAATTCATCATCCAGGTTCCAAACATCAAATTGACTTTAATTTCTTGTGTATTCCAAGTATGTATCTCATTCCCAAACTTTAATTTTACATTGTGGCATTTATTTAATCATTATCCATGTGTTTTAAATTGATGGGTTCGAAATTGAGTTAAGGGGTTTTGATTAGTATCACTTGAACTACTTTTCCCATGATTTGAAATTGATGATTAATTCTTCAATGTAATTATTTTTGGACTAATCGGGTGCATTGTTTTGGGAATTGGAATGGGGAACATGGGTTTCCCCAAATTGATGACTTTTGGGCTTGGTAGTAGCACTAAACTCAACCCACTTTGTAAATTTGGTTTTTGAACATGGATAATTGCATAATTTAACGTATTTATGAACTAATTGCATTGCATTAATGATTAATTGGTTTAAACGGATTTGAAAGGCCCTTGGTGGTTATGGTTTGGATTATAATATGGAACTTAGGAGTCTAATGGTTACATGGATTGGTTTTGGCATGATTATGGGAGCTTTCAAGCATAACTAGTATGACGATACCAAGTGGTAAATGCTATATTAAATGAGTCCCTCTCTAATTGATGGGTTTATTACAAATTTTATTAACTTGGGGTTAAAGGGGATTGTGTAGCTCAATGTGAAAGTGTATTTCAGAGAGGACAGATACTGGAAACCATGTTTACTAGCATGGGGGTCTATATGACCATGTTCTTTGTTCACATATTATATTTTGGGATGGTTAGAGCCTTCGTGTCTTTAGCCCTTTCTTCGAATTCCTTGGTTATTATGTTTAACACATACTGAGGCCTTTTCTACAGGGAGAGTTGAACCAATGTAGCCCATAGGTTCCATTAGGATAGAGCGAGCTACACCATTTCAGTTAATGGTTTAAAATCATATGTTCTTGACCCTTTTCCCTATCCCATCATCCTATATATGTATATATAATTATTGAGCATATGGTTTTGACTGGTTTTTTTCATTGGCATTATTTTATCACTTTCCTTGAGTTACATGTAGTGCTTATCCCACTGACTATCCTAAGACGCTACATTATTTCATAATGTAGGATCTGAGGGCTTTTTGGTTACGTTAGTACAACGTTAGGTCATGTGGTATATCGGTTAAATGGCTGTGAAATAATAATCCTCTATCTTTTGGAAGACCGGGTCATTTCAGGAGCATGTACCAACCTATTTGGCATTTTTAGTTTTAGAGGCTTTTGTGAACAAATGTGGGTTAGATGTTGGTTTTGATTCATAGAGTTTACATTTGATCATCTATCACTCTTATAACTATTTGGTTGGCTTCTGTTGTATTATGGTATTATGCTCTTGGGGATAGGCTTTGGGGGTGGTCTTTGTCCCATGGTGGTCTTGAGATACCCATCACGACTAGGCCCTTTTTAGATCATGACAGTATCGATCTTGTGGTGTAACTTTTGTGGGGCATGAAACTTGGGTAAATCTAATTTTCCTTGATAAGGTGGATTTTGATGTCATCTTGGGTATGGGTTAGTTAGTTTCTTATCATGATGTCCTAGATTATTATGATAAGACCATGTCTTTAGCTTAGCTGGCTGTGCCAAGGATATCTTAGAAGGCTATGCTTTATTCGGTTCCCTAGAGAGTTATATATTTCCTTCAGGCTTATTATTTGATTGAGAAAAATTGCTTATCTTATTTGGCTCATATTCATTATAGTAGTGTTGCTTCACCTCTTTTTTTGGATTTTGTTCATGTAGTCTGTGAGTTTATGGATGTTTTCCCTATGAATTTGCCTGGTATACCTCTGGATTATGATATTGACATTGTTATTGATGTTGAGCTGGGCACCAAATCTATTTCTATTCCTCCTTATAAGATGTCCCTAACAGAGTTGAAGAAATTAAAAGATCAGTTGCATGAGTTATAAGATTAAGGATTTATCTGACCTAGTTTATCACCTTGGGGTAGCCTATCTTGTTTGTGAAGGAAATGGATGGTTATACGCATGTGTATTGATTATTGACAGTTCAACAAGTTGCCTGTTAAGATTAAGTATCCTCTTCCTCATATTAATAATTTGTTTGATAAACTTCAAGGTGCTTTTATGTTTTTGAAGATTGATTTGAGGTGCATGTATCACTAATTGAGGTTTAGAACTTCAGATATTCTAAGGAAAACTTTTTGGACTCGATATAATTATTATGAGTTTTTGGTCATGTCCTTTGGGTTGACCAATGACCTAGCCTTATTCATGGAGTTTATGAATTAAGAATTTCAATTGTATCTCGACTCCTTTATTATTGTATTTATCTATGATATCTTGGTTTATTCCAAGAGTGAGCTCGATCATGAAGAGTATTTGTGAATTGTGCTTCAAAGATTGAAGGATGAGAAGTTGTATGCTAAGTTCTCTTAGTGTGTGTTTTGGTTGGATTCTATTTCTTTCTTGGGTCATGGTGGTGACAAAGGATGGTAATATGGTTGATCCATCCAAGATTGTAGCGGTTCATAATTGGGCTAGGCCTACTTTTCCTATTGAGATTTGGTGCTTTGTTGGTTTAGCGGGCTACTATTGGTGTTTTGTTGAGGTTTTTTTTTATCTATTGCATCTCTATTGACCAAGTTTACACAGAAGAAAATTTCCTTTTAGTGGTTCGATGCTTGTGCAACAAACTTTCAAAAGATTAAGGATTTGTTGACTTCAGCTCTTATTTTGACTTTAACCAAAGAGGGCATGGGTTTCATCATTTTTTGTGATGCTTCAGGTGTTGGTGTAGGTGTTAAATTGATGCAAGAGGGTAAGGTGATTGCCTATGCTTCTCATTGGTTGAAGCCCTATGAGAGGAATTACCCTATCCACATTTTGGAGTTGTGTGCGGTTGTTTTAACTTTAAAGTTATGGATGCACTACTTGTATGGAGTCCGTTATGAGGTTTTCTCGGATAATCATAGCCTTCAGTATTTCTTCACCCAATGAGATCTTAATATGAGGAAGAGCCATTGGCTTGAGTTGCTTAAAGATTATGACTTGACGATTCTCTACCACCTAGGCAAGGTTAATGTAATTGTGAGGCTAAGTCGACTAGCATGGGTATATTGGCTCATCCTTTAAATAAGGAGAGGCCTTTTGCCTTGGAGGTTCAGTCTTTGGCTAACCAGATAGTTAGGCTATATATTTTGACACTTGGGTGTCGTTTGGAATTCGTGAAGAATAGGTCTTTTTTGATGAAGTAGATCCAGGCTCATCAGTTTGGTGATTTTGAGTTGAGAGTGATTTGGGATAATGTGTTTAATGGTGAGGCTAAGGAAGCCTCACCTAATTCAGACAGTTGAGTTTGTGTACCGAGAGTGGGTGATTGGATTAGATTGATTTTGGAGGAGGCTCATTGTTCCAGGTATTCTATTCATCTGGGAGTGACTAAGATATATCAGGATTTAAGACAATATTACTGGGGGCGGTATGAGGATGGATGTAGCAGGTTTTATGGTTTGATTTCTCAGTTGACAACAGACAAAGGCCGAGAATTTGAGACCTATGGTATGCTTAAGAGGTTACCCATTCTCAAGTTAAAATGGGAATGGATCTCTCAGGACTTTGTTACTAGGTTGTCTCATACTTATCATGGTTTTGATAATGCTTGGCTCATCGTAGATCGATTGACCAATTCTGTTCATTTTATTCTGGTTAAGGTATCCTTTAGTGCTGAGAGGTTGGCTCTTATCTATATTTGGGAGATAGTTCATCTTTATGGTATGCCAGTGTCTTTCATCTCTAATAGAGGTTTAGTGTTCCCATCTCGCCATTGGAAGGGTTTTAGGAGGATTTTGGTATTCAAGTTGATCTTTGTACAGAATTTCACCCCTAAATTGATGGCCAGTCAGAGCTGACTATTTAGGTTTTAGAGGATATACTCTCCACTTATGTGATAGACTTTAGTGATCATTAGAAGAAGCATCGAGCTTTTGTGGAGTTTGCATATAATAATAGCTACCATTCTAGTATTAAGATGACTCTATTTGAGGCTCTATATCATAGGTGTTGTCACTCTCCAATTAGTTGGTTTGATATTTTAAAAATTAGACCTTGAGGTACGGACTTACTTCCTGAGTCTTTGGATAGAGTTTGGGTCATTCAAGATAGACTTCGAGTGGCTCAAAGTAGGCAATCATGTTATGTAGATCGTAGACTTCGTTCCTTGAGTTTCAGTGTTGGTGATCGTGTTTTACTTTGAGTGTCGCCTATGAAAGAAGTGATGCGATTAGGGAAGAGGGGAAAGCTTAGCCCCAGATATATTGAACCTTTTAAGAATTTTTGGACTGTTGGGGATGTGGCTTATGAGTTAGCATCGGCCCCAGATTTATTAGTTGTTCATCCTGCTTTTTATATTTCTATGCTTCGACATTATATTCTAGACGAGTCTCATGTCATTAATTGGGATTCAGTCCAGTTAGATGAGCGGTTATCTTTTATTGATGAGCATGTCACCATTCAGGAAGGGATGTTAGACGGTTGCATGATAGAGTTATTCATGTGGTTAAGGTTCAGTGTAGGCATCGACCTATAGATGTGTCTACTTAAGAGTTTGAGTCTGATATGTATTGTAGTTATTCTCAGCTTTCATTATTTCATGTATTTTTATTTCCCTTAATTCGAGACGAATTAGATTCTTAGTGGCGGATGATGTAATGACCTGATTTTTGGTACTTTGTGAAATATTTATTTATGTATGATTTGACTATTTTACCCCTGCCCTTAGTTGCATTATGGTGTTTCTAAAGCATGGGAATAATTGGCATGATTCTCAATGTATTTCGGTGTGGTTTATGCGAGATTGTGGTTTTGATGGTCTTAAAAAGCTTACTAGTTGACTTCTATCAACATCTTTTGATCTGCACATCGGATGTCAAAATAGCCTGCGCCAGCAGATCCAAAACATGAATTTTAGGTTGGGAACATGGTTGGTGTTGTTTTACGGCTTTTATATCTCATTTTGACCCTCCATTCAAAACGTTGTGAAAATAGGTCGGGTCAATTTTGTGAAAATGATGTTTTTTCAAAAAATTGACTTTGCCAATGAGCTTGGAGCATCAAATTTAGTCTACTAGCATAGTTTATTTGCATTCTAGGGATTTCAAGTGAATTCCGAGGGGTCTGCGGAGACTTGAAATTCTCTAAGTCTCCAGCTGGTACACTCTCTTAATAAATGCTTTAGTCACTTAAGCGACTTGGCTTAACAATCAAAATGTCACCTAAGCGACACTAGGCTCGCTTAAGGGATTGACAATTATTCGATGGCCTGATTGCTTAAGTGACACTAGTGTGCCAGACGCCTGTCACTTAAGCGACAACTAATGTCGCCTATGCGATGAGGCATGCTTCACTTAGGTGATTCCTGTCCGCTTAAGCTACCCGGTAGTTGCTTAGGCAATGCCTGGGCAGATTACATCCCCATTTCGAGGTTCTTAAACCATTTTCAAGATTTGGACTTTGGAGTTTGAGTTTTGGGCATTTTTTGTCAATTTCTAAGCATCAGTAAGCTCCAAATATATATTTTAATTATTTTTCTTTGATTTTTATCATCCAAATCTCATTTAAACTCAAATTTAAAGTTGAAATTTGGGGATTTTGACCCAAAAGGCCAAAATTAGCATTTTTTTCAATTTAAACCACAATTTCAACCCATTTTTACTCAGGCTTTCTCAGGTGTGTTCCTTTGAACTTGGAAAAAAATATTTTTGGGCAAAAAATTCAGTTTTACCCTTCTTTTTGAAAACCCACTTTGGGGTTCCATTTTGACCATGATTTGAAAGTGGGCAATATGGATATCGTTGGATTTTTTGATGTGTAGATTCTATATTTGTGTGTTTTAGCATATTTCTATGTCTATGCGAGAGGTGAAAGCTCGGTGATAAAGGCTTGATTGTTCCAATTTCGGCATTCGAGATAGGTTATGGCTTAGCTTTCTTCAAACTGGGTTAGGTAGTTAATAATAATATAAAAGCATTCTATGGATCCAAGGTTGTATCATGAAAAATGTGTTTATGTGATTTATGTGCCCGCGTAGGGGGCCTAGGTGGATATATTTGGTGGTTTTGAGACATTATTTGTTATGTGTGATCTTGTGGGGTCTTATATGCTGTTATTAGCATGGTATTGTATATGTATGTTTAGTTACACTATTTTTGGTGGGAAAAAGCCTAGATTATTGGAGTTGTATGGTATCATTGACATTTTATTGGATGTTTCACTTTATGGTTTCTGGATTATATTAGAACATGGATGGTTGGTTGGTTTATGTGAATTTTTGGCTTACATAGTTGGTAAATTGGTTGGATATTGCACATTCTCATTTTGGTTGGTTGTGAGCATTACATTCTTATAGCATATTAATTCATGAAACATTGGTATCACTGTGGAAATACTGGAAACACTAGGATACCATTTGACCAATGTATGTACCGAAGAGAAGTTACGGATGTTGGTTGTATACGATTTGATGAATCCCCCATGGGTCCTACCTAGGAGCATAGCTCGGTAGATGTGGGTTGAAGAGCCTCTTATGGGTCCTACGTCCATAACTGAGCTCGGTAAGTGTATATAGTGGTTGTGCGACGACTTCGTGCATCATCATCTGTTTGTGACTTGATATCTGTCCATTTGTTCTATCTTTTTGTACTTGTATTCGAAGTATATGTATACTTGGTTTCTTTCCCCTACCTGTTTTTGTTATATGTGTATATAGTAGAATAGTTAGTAGAGATGGTGTGGGCTATCTTTTAGGTTATTTTTTGATTACAGGTGACGTGCCCATAGTTTGTATTTATATATTTTATTTTCTACTTTATTCAATTGCCTACTGAGTACTAGTGGACCGTACTCATCCCTACTGTATCATTTTGGTGTAGATCCAGGTACGAAAACACCTACGGATAGATGATTCATGCTGCATTTGGATTTTATTCGAGATAGCGGTTGATTTATGCATCCGGAGTTGGCCGCTACCTTTTCTTATCTAGACTATGTATCATTGTATTCAAAGACAACGTTTGTTCCTTTTTGGATACCCTATGTATATTTTGACTTTGAGTTGTATTAGTTGGTCCTTACACTGTGACACCAGGTTTTGGAATTTGGTTGGGATCTTTAAATATATTTTTGCTCTTACTATATATGTGTGGTTTGACTCTGTTCTAAGAGTCCTGCCTTGGGATTGCTATCGATTTCTCATTTCATATTGATTTGGGTGATAGGCTTACTTGTCAAGACTTGCCTTGACAAGTGCCATCATGACCCTTAGTTTTTGGGTCATGACAAGATGATAGAGCAAAAAATAAAAAATAGAGAGATTGTTTATACATACATTTGTGATACAAGATGAAGTGAGAAATGAAATTTAATTTAGGAATTGGGGTATTTGTTAGGGTAATGGATTGGATTTTTCTGATTTAATATATAAAATAATTTAATATATGATGTGGATGAATAAAAAACGCGCATGTTTTATAATACCCATGCTTTACCTGGGATGAATTATGAAGGAGGTATATTAATTCACTTTAATGTTGTTAAGAGGAATAAATAAATGAAAATTTAGTTAAAGGGCTAAAGTAAATTGGGTGGATACGTTTAAGGGTATTTTGATGTCTTTTCTCTTGAATCTACGAAGTCAAAAATCAATCTGGCATTGGATATATGCAAGGAAAAAAACATGTTTTCTGACAAACACACAAAAAGATTTACAACGTATCAAGAGACATACATCAATCCATGAGTTTAGTGTTGGAAATCCATTATGCAGATTTAAATAATCAAGAAATAAGCGAAAGAGAAATAGGAAGAAGAAGGGAAATAAGGAAAAAGGTGAACGAGTAGGGTGTAGCAATAAAAAAGTGTGGGGCCCATGAGTTTTTCTCCGTTAAAAAATATCCTCACACAACTATGACGGGTTGTGCCTCTACCACAATAAAAGTTTTCTCATCTCTTTAGTTTTTTTACTTTATAGATTTTTGCCTCTGCCACAATAAAGTTTTCTTATCTCTTTAGTTGTTTTACTTTAAAGATTTTTAACTATTTTATTTTTATTTTATTTTTTTAATTTAAATCCTCCATATATATGATGTATGAAATTCGTCCTATAATATTCTTTAAAAAAATAAAATCAAATAATGAAAAAATCTAACTCAGAGAAATCATGAATAAAATTTTTGGGATTGGAAACAGTAATAGTTTACTCACTAAATTAATTTATTTATATAGTAATTAGTGAATAATATCATTATTTTAAAATTTAAATTATTTTTTACAAAAAAAATGAAAATCACATTTAAATACCAAATCAATTGATGATTATCAAGATGATCTTTCAACTGTAAATTAATTATATTTGACTAAAAAATTTTAGTGAAGAAATTTCATCTCGACTCCAAACAACTCACATTTTGAGTTAATATAAGTTAGACTGAAAATTCAATTATATGCTATGGTTAACTAAATAAATGAAAATTGTTGGGATCATCACATAATACTATCCTAACAAATGGGCCAAACAGCTTATAATCATTGGGGTCATGAGTTCGACTCTAGACAATTGCTTTAAAATATAAATTTATTTTAGTTAAATTACATTTTAAAAAGTTAAGTACTTTCATATTATTTCACTAAAAATGTAAAGTATTTTCATATTATTTCACTAAAAAAAATTTAAGTAGTTGGTAAAAATTGAACACAGAAAAATTTCTCAATCCATATTTCTTTTTGTCATTTTTTACTTCATCACATATAATAAGAGAGAAATTAAGTTATTATAAGTCAACAATTGTGTTGACTAAAAATTTAAAGTATTTTTATATTATGTCACTGAAAAAATATAAATAGTTGGTCAAAATTGAACTCAAAACTAATTCTCGAATCTAATATTCTTAAAATTATTTTTTACTTCATCTCATGAAAGTAAATCTTTAAAACATATATCGGAGTAAAATTGAGTTTGTTGAAGTTAACAATCGTATTGACTACGAATTTAAAGTATTTTAATATTATTTTACTAAAATTCATTTAAGTAGTTGATCAAACTGAACTCAAAAAAATCTAAAATTAAATATTTTGGTAATATAATGATTTTTTTCATCTCTTTAAAAATAGACTTAAAAGTAAGTTACTATAAGTCAACAATTGTTTTGGCTAGTCAGAAGATTCACAAATTGAGACTCGATTCAAACCTATTATAGATCGAATCAACATTTCTCAATTAGAATTCAACTCGTAGTGTTGATTAAAGTAGTGACATATTGAGTTCCGATTTAATCCTAACATAGATTGAATTAACATTCCACAATTGGAATTCAACCATTTATTTTGATTATCGTCGTGACAAATTGAGAATCCATTTAATCCTAATAGAGATTTAATCGAGAATTCACACATAAGTAAATCATTTATGTTTACTATAGTCATGACAAATTTAAATAAAATCCAATCCTAACACAGATTGAATCAACATTCCTCAATTAGAAGTCAACCATTTATGTTGATTATAGTTATAACAAATTGTGACGAAATTCAATCCTAACATAGATTGAATCAATATTTTTCAATTAGAATTCAAACATTTATGTTGATTATAGCCGTCATAAATTGAAACTTAATTTAATCCTAACATGGATTGAATCAATAATTTTTCAATTATAATTCAAACATTATATTGACTTAGAATTAATTTAATTACAATATAGATTGAATCAACATTTTACAAAAAGAAGTCAAATATTTATTTTAACCTTAGTCATGATAAATTGAGACTCAATTTAATCCTAACATAGATTGAATCAATATTTTTCAATTATAAGTCAAACATTTATATTTGTCGCGCTCTATTTTTCTTGCAAAATATAAAATTCGACGTGACAACTCTTATTGGGATGATTGAATGAGAAAGTTGCCGCCTAATGAATTAAGATGTGTTAAGACACCATTTTAGGATAATAAAAAATTATTTTATTAGTCCGCATAATTAGAAATTGGGTAAGGATTCAAGTTACCTCGAAAGAAATGTGTTAGGCATCTTTCGAGATCTACAAATATGGGTTCCAACCAATTCATATGTTAGCTGGAAATTCTATGTGGTAAGCAAAGGTCAATTATTTTAATAACTTAATATTAACTAAGTGTTCAATCATACTAAAAAAATGATAAATAAACTAAACTTACAACTTGGTTATTATCTAGGTGGTAATAAGATGCAAAAAATACAAAAAGAAAGATATAGATAAGATAAGCGAGGATACAAAAATGACACAATATATATATATATATATATATATATATATATATATATATATATATATATATATATATATATATAAAATATTTATTAAATAATAAACCTAAGTTACCACAAATAATTAAAACACTCAAAATAAAGAAAAATAAAAGGCAATTTTAAACGATTTGGACAAGGGTTAATGTAATCCTATTTGGATCAACATCCGGATTATTAACGGGTGATAATATCATATGTCGCATTGAAAGTTTATGCTTAGGTCAACTTCCATAATTTTCGACTATCTACCCACCCCACTTATTTGGTTATAAAGTTTAAAGATGTTCTAAGAAAAAAATGATAAAAGTACCATTCCATAAAATGTCTACCCGTCCCAAATTAATGTCTAAGAAGCATTGAACTGCTATTTTTTTGGATTTAGCTCCAGACAGGAAGAAAGTTAAGCTGCCTAATTAGATTCAAAATTCGCATCAAACAAAACAACAAGGACTAGCACTTAGCACATAGTGATCTCATAAAAGGCCTCTTATTAGTTAAGAGCTGATTAGATGATTAACATACTTTGAAAATAATTATTCTTTTTTAGGTGACTTAAACCAATAAGATGATTTACATACTTAGAAAATAATTATTCATTTTTTGGTGACTTAAACCTATAAGCATGATATCTAAGTTACCAATAATTGTCTATTGATGAAAGATAATTGACAATTCACATAAAAAAAATATGTTGCCCATTCATGAAATTAAACAAATATATCGAAATTCAAGTAAACATATTGAAAAATTAGATGAACACGATAACAATTAATTTCCATATGCAAAAATTAGTTAAACATGTTGAAAATTAACAAAAGTGATAGAAATTAATTTAAAGTGCTAAAAATATGTTTAATACTAAAAAAGAATTAACATGCTGAGATTAAAATTTGATTGCTGAAAATATCATTAAATGTTGTAAACTAAAATCTTGTTGCTGGAAATTGACTTCTTATACACCCTAGACTTAAAATTTGAAATTTTATGTGATAAGATTGATAAAACACGTCAAAAGTTAATTAAACCTAGCGAAAATTAACAAAACTAGCTGAAAATTAAATAAACACTGTTATGAATTAAATTGTCATGTCATAAATTATTTGATTACACATAAAATTCCATTGACATACCAAAATTGATTTTAGTATGTTAAAAGTTAATTAATAAAAATAAACATGATTTTTAAGTTTTTATTATATGACAGAGTTTATACAATAATTATTATAATCCAAATAAATAAAAATATGATAGAGCAAAAGTTATTTGGTCAGTCTTTGAAAGCCCCCCCCCCTTTAGCCCCATGACGACTCTTCATCATACTCTATCACAACTTCTAACATTATAGATTTTAAATATAATAAACATGTATGTCCACACAAAAATACAACAAAAACCACAAAACATTTAATTTTTCTGTCATGCTAGGTAAATTATTACTTTAGACAAACATACAACAACTAACAGAAAGTAACACTCGTCGTCGGAGATTCAAATAATAGAAAAGACGTTTAAATATTTCTAAATACACTCAAACATGTTCAAGGAAATAAAATGGAGAAAGCAGTAACTAGAACCAAACAAGCAAGTTAATTTTAGGACAATGATTCCCAAAAAGTAACAAAAACAGGGTAGATACAAGTCTAGTAGCATATCAGTCAGTGAGCAACATGTAAATAATAACAAAAAAAATATCTTCAGCACAATATGAGCTCTTGACAACACCTTCAGCACAATAAAAGAATTTTAAAAATATGTAAAAGTGTGAATAAGAAGTTTGTGTGTCCAGACTATGTAAGAAAAGTGGAGAAATGAATAATGTCTAGAAGCAATGAAGGGAGGTCTTGTTTTACATTGAATAGAAAAATCAATAAATACAGGGAAGAAAATAAGTTAAGAGAGAATCATGAAAATTCTTTTTCTTAATTAACGTATTTAGATTAGACAATCAAATAAATGGATCATAATTGGCATAAATAACCAAGTTAGAAAGATGTCTAGATAAATTAAGACAAGAAAATGAGAAGGAAAACTGATCACAAAAGACTTTTTCTAGACGATATGATAAGAAAATCTACTCTAGCAAAGAATCTATCCATCCGTCACACATTATTTAGCGATTTGCACAAGTTAAAGAATTTGAGTTACCATAATTATCATACAAGAAAGATGTCATGAGTTATACTTTGAACAGGAACGAAAATGATCGTATAATACCATCAAAATTTATTAAAATAGACAAGTATCAATCAAATTTAATATATTTTCATACTAAATCAAGTTTCGTAATCTCATTGAAAAAAATTAGAGAAGTAAAAAAAAATTGCAAAAAAAATTTAAAAAATATGATTTATGCAAAATGGATATCTACACACGAAATGAAAATTTATGAAAGAATTTTTCTCATATAACAATCTAAAGAAACAAATAAGCACAAAATTAAGTCAAAACCACAACCACGTATTCATAAATTTCAAACCCCGACATTAAGCAACACAAACAACAACAAAAAATTATAATTTATTTCATTAAAGTTTTCTTCAAATTTGAATTTATGGAGAGAAACAGGAATATCTCCTATGATGTCTCCTAGTAGTAAATGGCTGCTGAGGAATGTATTTATGTTCTGTCGCCAAAGTATTGGAATTCTTATATAAAATAGAGGTGATGATGATTTGGTTCTCTGAGAAGGCGAGATGGTGACGTTGGTTTTCATTGGCTAGAGAGGAGAGCGTGAGACGTTAATTGTTGATTTTCTAATACAATTTCAGCCAATGGGTTGCTGAAGGTTGTAGGAGTTCACAGATAGTGGCTGAGGAGAACATATAAAATGAGAAGAAAATAGAGGAGCAACGACAACGGTCCACTGGTAGAGCAGTGGTATTTGCAAAGAGAAGGGAAGAAAAATATGGTGGGGGTATGGTGGTCCACTGTCCATAGGTGGCCAACAGTAGTGCGTTGGTGTAGTGGGAGTAAACAATTTTAAAGAGAGAGAAAGGAGAGAGAAGGGAAGTGACACCTGATTTTTAGAAATAGGTTAGGGTTTTGGAGTGAAAGTGTATTGACCTAATTTTTAGTGATTTATGTGAATTATTTATTCCTATGTGAAATGACCATTTTACCTCTCCCCAATATTGCATTATGGTATTTTCTGGAGTGTGGGGATGATTGACATAATTTTCAATGTATTTTAGTGTGATTTGTGTGAGATTATATTTTTTGGTGGTTTAAAAGGAATATTAGTTGACTTTGGTCAACATTTATTAACTTGTATGTCAGATGATAAAATGGGCTGCACCAACAAATTCAAACCATCGATTTTAGATTAATAACATGCTAGTTTTGGTTTTAGGGATTTTATATGTCTTTTCGTCCCTCAGTTTGAAATTTAGTAAAATTAGGTTTCGGGGGACAACTTTGTAAAAATAACGTTTTTTTAAAAAATCTAACATCACCATTGAGTCTAAAGTATAAATTTTATATGATAGCATAGTTCATTTGAGCTATCGAATTCCAGATGAATCTCGAGGTATTTGTAGAGACTTGAAATTCTCCTAGTCTCTAGTTGGTGTACACCACCCGGCTGGTGCACTCGCTTAAGTAACCTGTCGGTTGTTTAAGCGACTGGAAGCCAGCAGGGGCTATTCTGTAAGAGACTCCACAATTGCTTATGGGTCAGTCTCTTAAGTGACAGCCAAGTCGCATACATGACGAGGGCGGACATCACGTAAGCGACACCTATTCGCTTTAGTGATGGCCACTTAAGAGATCCGGTGGTCGCTTAAGCAATGCCTAGGTGGGTTAAATCCCCTAATTTTTTGATTTTTTACTATTTTCAAGACTTGGAGTTTGAGGTCTTGAGTGTTTGGGAAATTTCTCCCATTTTTAGCCTAGGTAAGCTCCAAAACTCCTATTTTAATTATTTATCTTTGATTCTTGTCATTTAAATTCTTTAAAACTTGAATTTGAAAGTAAAATTTGGGGATTTTAACTCGAAATTCCTAAATTGATATTTTCTCGATCTAAACCCTAATATCAGATTGTTTTTAATTGGCTTTTCTTCTATAAGTTTCTTAATCATGGGAAATATTTTTTGAACTAAAATTCTGGTTTTATCCTTTCTTTTTTGAAAATCCATTTTGGAGGTCCATTTTGATCCAGACCCAGAAATGGACAATATCGGTATCATTATCTTTCTTTTGATATGTAGATTCTATATTTGGATATTTTAGTGGATTCGAGTCTATTTGTGTGGTGAAAGATTAGTGTTAAAGGATTGTTTGCACTATTTTTTGACATTTGATGTAGGTTATGACTTAACTTTCCTTGGACTAGGTTAGAGAGATAATATGGATATAAAATTATGTTAAGGGTGTGGGAACCAATCATTAAAATGGATAAATTATTATGTTGTACTTGTGTAGGGCTTATATTATTGTGAATTGGTGGTTTTCGAGATATTATTTTCTATGTATGACTGTGTGGAGTCTTATATGACGTTGTTGGCCTTGTGAATGTACATTTGATAATACCTTTCCTAATGAAAATGGCTAAATTGGAGTGTTTCTGGTATCAATGACATATTATTGTGTATTTTACTCTATTGGCATAAGGATTACATGTGGATGTATGGATGGTTGGATTATTGAGTAAATTCTGGCTCACATGGTTGGTATACTGAATGAATTTAGAAATTCACATTTTGGTTGATTGTGAGGGAATAATCCTTATATCATATACATTCATGAACATTGTTACCACCGTGAAAATATTGGAAACACGAGCTTTTTCTAACAGAAAATGTGACATCTTTAAAAATCCTCTATCAATGGATGTGCCGGAGAGGAGTTATGAAGTCTTTACATGTATATGGAGGTTTGCGACAAACTCGATTGTCACATTATCATATTCATTGCATTTTATTTGTATTATGCTTATTTTGTGTTGTATTATTGTCTTTAATGTGATATCTGTCTATTGTACTTCTTTATTATACTTGTATTTTTGTATTGTCATGACCCAAACCAGGGCTTGGTCGTGATGAGTATATCAAGTTCATTGGGGACCGGAGACCATTCCCGTGCACCTAAGACAACAATACAATATCCAAATGTTGTATGAATTCCAAATATATAACAAGTTAAAATTAAAGAATAAAGGGTATGTATAACAAGTTATAATTAAAGAATAAAGGGTATGTCTATAACCGATAACCATCGATTAGCCAAACCTACTGACCATCCTCACCTAAGTCCACAATAATCCAACAAACCTTTCTAACAAAAGATCCAAAACCCAGACTTGGTTGGGACATGATCAAATGTGTATATATATATCATATGACGGGATAGGGAAATAAGGCTTAGCATGCATTTTAAAACTTTATCCTGAATTGTGTATCTCAACCGTCTTAACATACTAAGGCACCCACGGGGTATATGGGCCCAACTCTTCCCTAGTTGGTAGGGCCCTAGTATGTGTGGCTGCATAAACCAGAAGGTTTACTTATACACTATGATGGACTTGAACCTCCTGACATATAAAGGTGATACAAACACCGAATGATGTAATATAATATGGGGGACTCGAACCACCCGGTCATATAGACACCCGCGTCGGCAACCGCAATTTTCAGTATCGTCCCCTCCGGACCTCTACTTTCATGACTTAGCTACAAAACCCTCATTAAATCCCAATTAAAACAATTGTTACACATTCCCCTCCATTGAACTATGATACACATTTAGGAATACATTGTTGGTATCGGTATACCAACTACACTTGCAAGGTAACAACAACATGCCACAACAATTACCATCACTTAAGGGAATTCACAATCCCCTTTGGTTGAATTATACATTAGCTTGAGGAATTACACAACCCCATAAGGTTCAGATTATAAATCTTTATGCTTTATTAACCCTTCACATTATGCAATAGTTCAAGAGTAGTTCAATTCGCATACTTTTCATATTCAACCAATTGCACAATAGGGGAGGGGGTTGAGGTCAGATCATAACCACTTCAAAAGTCACAACTTTAGAGAAATAATAATTCTTTAATTTATTCACCATTCCCTTGCCTCCATTTGATTCAAATGCACCATTTAAACATAAACCATGAAAGGACAAACATGAAACATCACATAAACATTAGTTATTCAAAAGCCCTCAACCTATGTTTTCAAAACCAACATCAATACCACATGAACAATACTTTAAAAAATATGATTTTAACAAATTTGGAATTAAGGAAGAGTAACATGCCTAAAATACCATGTTTCACGAAAAAAATTGAACCTTTGAGCCCTTGGATGACCTACTTCTTGGAAACCCTAAGTATGGCTGCTTGAGAGAATTTAAGAGAGCTTGGAAGTGTTTTGAGTATGTTATGAATGGGAAATAACCCCCTTAAGTGCCTTATGAACGTGGGGTTTTAATTAGGTAAAGAGGGATTGACCAAAATACCCTCAAATTAAAACCTAAAATTTAGTCATCGGTGACTACGGGTCACTATACGACTCGTATAGACTCAATACGACTCATCACCATGAGTCATAGACAAGACAATATCAAAGGTACTAACAATATATTGACCCTAGGACTCAACTAATATGACTGGCAATGAGACCCTACAACTTGTAAGGTCCAGTCATAGTCAACAAAGAACCATTTGAGGTAAATATTGAACACCCTATGATTTGCACCCAACAACTCATAATGTGTCCTTGCAACACTTAGTGAGCTACTCATTCTCAGAGCAGAACTTAGTCACACACTTACTGATTTGGTTACAACTTGAGCCTAATAACTCGTTAAGATTCCCTGCAATTCCTAGGGTAAGTCGTAGTCAAGGCAGTGAGGATAAAATTTCTAAAAGTTTCAAGGACCAAAAACCCGGGGCATTATATACTCCCCCTCTAAGGATCATTCATCCTCAATATAATAGGACAAGGTATTTATTAGCACGATTTGACTCCCAAAACAACTACACTTTCCTTTAATAAAGACAAAAAACAAAGATGTTATGAATGCACATCCCTCAAGCACGATTTTCTAGAACGGGGAACAAGAATAGATACTTGGACTTCATGTCCTCCTGGGCTTCCCAAGTAGCTTATTCAACCTTTTGGTTCCTCTAAAGAACCATAACAGAAGCCATATCCTTAGTTCGTAACCGATGGACATGCCGACCAAAAATCTCAATCGAAACCTACTCATAAGACAAGGAATCGAAAATACCACTTCCTCCAAAGGAACAAGCGTCGAAGGGTCACCCACACACTTTTTCAACATCAAAACATAAAACACCGGATGAGTTGAGCTCAAACTAGAAGGAAACTCCAATTCATATGCAACATTGCCAACCCTCTTCAAAACCAAGTACAACCATAACGGGGCCTAATTTTCCCTTTCTTACCAAACTACATCACTCCTTTCATGGGAGATACTTTCAAGAACACACAATCACTAACATTGAACTCTAACTCCCTTCTCCTCACATCTGCATAGGACTTTTGATGACTTTGGGAGGTCTTAAATCTATCCGGAATTACCTTCATATTCTCCATGGCTTGGTGAACCAAATCAGGACTAAATAATTTATTTTCACCAACCTCAAACCACTCAATATAAGACCTACACCTTCTACCATATAATGCCTCAAATGGGGATATGCCAATGCTAGAGTAATAAGTGTTGTTGCAGTAAAATCTATGAGAGGCAAGTGGCCAACCCAGCTACCCCCAAAATAAAAAGCGCAAGCCCAAAGCATATCTTCCAAGTCCTGAATTGTCCTTTCCGCTTGCCCATCCATTTATGGGTGGAAAATGGTACTAAGGATTACTTTGGTCCCCAAACCTTGCTAGAACCTCTAAAAGTAAGATAAGAACTTAGTACCCGATCAGATAAGATGGAAACTGGAGTACCATGCAATTTCACGATCTCCTTAGTGAACAACTTGGCATAATCTTCGAAAGAAAAATTAAACCTTACTGGCAAGAAGTGAGCAAACTTAGTCATCCTATCCATGATGATCCAAATCAAATCAAATTGCTGGCGGGACTAGGGAATATGGTAGCAAAATCCATATTAATTATATCCCATTTCCATACTAGCAACTCAATCTCTTGAGTTGACCCACTGAGCCTTATGTGCTCCAACTTTACTTGATGAAACAGTATACACTTATCCCCAAAATTAGCCACATCCCTCTTCATATTATTCCCCCAATAAATCTTTTTAACTTCATGATACATTTTTGTGAACCAGGATAAATAGTATAACACAACTTATGGGATTCATCCAAAAATTTTCCTAGTAGCCCATAAATATCGGGATGACATAATATACCATGATACCTCAAGATACCATCACCACCGATATCGAAAACCATCACCTTATGCATACCTATATAATTCTTAATTTGCATCAAGATAGGATCCAATATTTGTTTCTCCTTTACCTCAGCACCAAAATATGATTTCGCCACCTCTTGAACAATCACACCACCATTTTCAGAGTCCAAAAGATGAACTCCAAGAGTAGCCAAATGGTGAATACCCTTTATTGAACCCCACTTCTCTTCATCCATGTGATATAAGCTTTCCATGGATAACGTGCTTAGAGCTTCAACAACCACGTTAGCTTTACCTAGATGATAGTAAATACTCATGTCATAGGCCTTGGGCAACTAAAACTATCTCCTTTGCTTGAGATTTAATTCCTTTGGATTGAATAAGTATTGTTGGCTCTTATGATCAGAAAAAATATCAACATGGACCCCATACAAATAATATTGCCAAATTTTTATTGCAAACACCACTGCTAACAATTTCAAATCATGGGTCGGGTAATTCTTCTCAGGACTTTCAATTGTCTAGAGGCATAATCAACTACCTTCCCATCATGCATAAACACACAACCTAGTTCCAACCGAGATACATCATAATAGATAAAACACCATCAATGCCCTCAGGTAGAGTCAAGACCAGAGATAAAGTCAACTTATCCTTCTGCTTGTCGAAACTATCCTTACGAGCATCAGACCATACAAATTTCACCTTCTTCTGAGTCAACTTAGTCAATAGGGTAGTAATAGAAGAGAAATTCTCCATAAACCTTTTATAATAGTTGGCTAAACCCAAGAAGCTCTGAATATCATTTGGAGTCATTGGTATAGGACACTTCTTAACCACCACAACCTTTTGAGGACCTACGATAATTCCTTCACTAGAAATAATATGGCTCAGATAAGTCACAATATTTAACTAGAACTAACACTTGGAGAATTTAGCATGCAACAGTTGCTCCTTAAGGGTCTTCTATATATGGTGGAGGTGACCGACATGATCCACCTCACTCTTAGAGTACACCAAAATATCATCAATAAAGACAATAATGAACAAATACAAGAATTGTTGAAAAACTTGATTCGTAAGATCTGTAAATATTGTCTGCGCAAATCAAAGGACATCACCAAAAACTCAAAAAGACCATACCGAGTTCGAAAAGTAGTTTTAGGGATATCCAAACTCCTTAATCTTCAACTAATGGTAACCTAACCAAAGATCCAACTTAGAAAAGAACTTAGTACCCTGGAGTTGATCGAACAGATCAACAATCCAGGGAAGGGGATACTTATTCTTCACGATCACCATATTTAATTGGCAGTAATCAATATACATCCAAAGGGATCCATCCTTCTTACACACAAAAAAATAGGAGCGCCCCATGGATACACACTAGGGTGGATAAAACCCATCCAGAAGATCCTTCAAATTCTCCTTGAGTTTTTTCAACTCATTCAGAGCCATTTTGTAGGAAGGAATAAAAATAGGATGAGTGACCAAAGAAGATCAATCCCAAAATCAATTTCCCTATCAGAAGGACTTCTAGGAAGATCATTAGGGAACACCTCAGGAAATTTATGGATCAAAGAGACAGTCTGCAAAGAAGTACCTTCAAATCTAGAATCCTTAAATTGCACTATGTGATAGAGGCGCCCTTGGGAAACTAATTTTTGGGCTCTAAGATATGAAATAAACCTCTCCTTAGGTACTAGGGGGCCGCCTTCCTATTCAATTACCAGACCATTAGGAAATAGAAATAGACCCTTCAAGTCCGACAATAAAGATATGCATAGCACGAATAAAACAAATCCATACCCAAATTCACATCAAAGTCTAACATGTCCAAATCTATCAGGTCTAACAAGGTTTCCCTACCATAGACCAATATTACACAAACCCTTCTGTCTATAATGGAGTTACCCATCGAGGTGAACACAAAGAAGTGGTTCAAAGTATATTCAGGATCAAAACCAAAATGTATAGACACATAAGAAATCACATAAGAGAGGGTTAAACCAGATCAAGCTGATAATGTACATCATGAGAGAAAATTTTGGGCGTACTAGTAACAATGTCAAGTGATGCTTCAAAATCCTGGCGGGTGGCAAGAACATACAGAAGGTTCTGACTAGTGTTAAGGCCAGAAGTAAAAGTAGCACCTTTTGGTGTAGGATCTGATAAAGTAGTAATAATAATCTTATTTGCCCCAGAATCATCCCTAGAAGGATAATCCCTCTGTATATGGCCAATCTGTCCATATTTAAAATATCTGTTCCACCCTCCTTCACAAACTCCATGGTGAAACTGACCATATAATCTATAAGAAGGATATAATAGAGCTAACAAAGCTCTACTATCCTGAGGATACGCTTTGGGTGCTCTAAATCTTCTATCATACTGAGAACGATGATTACCTGATAGCATTGGATAAGGTGCACTAGCCATAGAGTTGGAACCAAAATTGCCTCACTTCTTCTTAGACTATTTTCCACCATCTCTACCACTTTGTTGCTGACCCTCACCGTGGTTCGAATATCAAAACCTCTTACTCTGCCTTTCACTCATCTCCGCTTGATTCTTATTTTCCTCTTCCACTTGTTGCATATACATCACAAGTCTAGAGATATCCATATCCCTTTTCAACAAGGAAGCCTTACTCTCTAAGATTAACGCACGGGACAGCCCAGAGGCAAATTTCTTTATTCTGTCCCTGATGTTATACACCAATTCAGGAGCATAACATGATAACTGATGACATTTTAAGGTAACTCATTTACTATCATCCTACCTTGCTTCAAATTCATGAATTCCTTAACCTTCACCTTTATTAACTCCTGAGGAAAAAAGCAATCAAGGAAAGCACTAGAGAAGTCATCCCATAAAGCAGACTGAGCATCATTGCCCCTAAGCTACTCCCACTCTTCATACCATTGGTATGCTATATCCTTCAACTGATATGCTACAAATAATACACCCTCCACATCAGTAGTATGCATCATACAAAATATCTTTTCTATCTAATCAACAAAATTTTAATTATCTTCCTCAACTGTAGAACCAGTGAATATAGAAGGACTTAACTTCATAAATTGGCCATCTCTAGTGGCCTCAAAGGATAGAGCCATAGAAAAAACATGCTCAATCTGTGAGGCGACTAACTAGGCAAACAAATGAGTTAACTGTCAAAACTCAGCATTAGATACGCTAGTCTGGTGTTCTTGAGATGGGATAGAGGGAACTGGTACATCCCTTTTAGGGCAATTAAAATCAGTAAATCTTGATCAGGTTTGAAAAAGTAGAGTAAGACGAGCTCCGGCCACATTGTCCTTAGATGGGACAAAAAAGTTTCCATAAACAACAGATCTTCTGGAAGGCATGATATGAAAAGAAAACATATAGAATTTAAAGAAGATTCAAGACCTTAGACCCTATATCTTGAAATAGAATAATAAGAAAGGGGAAACATTCCTAAATGCCTCATAGCCTTTCCCCTATAAGTGTGAAGCGCTACACACCCATAAAAGAGACTTTACTTGACAAGCTTTAGGGACGCCTAATGACACCAAACCTACTTTGAGGATGCCTAATGACACCAAACCAAGGTTCTGAGACCATCTTTTCAACAACCTAAACTAGGGCCTAGCTGTAATGGGTATTTTAAGTCCACCAGGGACTGGAGACCACCCCCGTGCATCTAACCAAACACCCCAATATCCCAAATTTTGGATGAATTTTGAATATATAAAAAGATAAGTTTACAGAATAAAGGTTATGTCTATAATTTCTAACCATCGACCAGCCAAAATAATCGACCAACCACACCTAAGTCCATAGTTATCCAATAAAGCCTTCTAACAAAATATCTAAAAACCAATCTTGATCGAGACATGGTCCCAACTCTGACAGATAATAATGACAATGATAATGAGAACTCTCAAGTCTACTATATAGTAATAACTGATGAAATGTCTAAGTCCTCTGAAGAATAAAAGCTCACTACTTCACCACATGAACTGATGAAATGAGCTGATCCACTTAGCTCTGCGCAGAAAAAGTATAGATATCTCTTATACCTGTATCGTATAGGGATACAATGTATAGATATGGTTAGTAGGGTGAACACTAGCATGCAACTAAGGGATAAGGATAACATAATGTCGTGAGCAATAATTCAAATTCATTCAAAACCATGAACATGATCAAATGCAAATACATGTGATATATATATATGTCAGGATAGGGAAACAAGGCTTAGCATGCATTTTAAAACTTTATCCTAGATTGTGTAGCTTAACAGTTATAGCACCTTAAGGCACCTATAAGCTATATATAACCAGCTCTTCCCCAGCTGGTAGGGCCCTAGTGCGTATGGCTGCATTAACTAGAGTGTATATATATGCATTATGGGGGACTCAAACCCCTCAGAATATCAAGGTGACACTAGTACCAAATAATTTAATATAATATGGGCACTCAAACCTCCCAATATTATGATAATAATAAAGGAGACTTGAACCACCCAATCATTTTGACCCTTACATCGCCAACTGTATTTTTTAGTATCAGCCCTTTAAGACCTCTTCTTTCATGACTCAGCTACCCTCATTAAATCATAATTAAAACAATTACCATATATTATCGTTTATTGAACCATGATACACATTTAGACATACATTATTGGTGTCGTCATACCAACTACACTTGTAAGGTAACATGAATATGCCATACAAATTACCATCACTTGGGGGAATTTACAATCCCCTTTGGTTCAAATATATTAGCTTGGGGAGTTAACAATCCCCTTTAGTTCAATTATAAATTAGCTCTGGGAATTACACAACCCATAAGGTTCAGATTAAAAATTATTATTCTTTATTAACCTTTTATATTATGAAATAGTTTAAGAGTAGTTCAATGCACATACTTTTCATATTCAACCAATTCCATAATAGGGGAGGTTTGAGGTCAGGTCATAACCACCTCAAAAGTCACAAGTTTGGAAAAATCATGATCCCTTAATTTATTCATCAGTCCCATGCCTTAATTTGATTTCAAATCTACCATTAAAACCTAAACCATGCTAGGAAAAACATAAAACATCACATAAATATTAGTTATTCAAAAATCCTAAACCCATGTTTTCAAAACCAATATCACTACCACATGAAAAATAATTTAAACATATTATTTTAATAAATTATCAATTAGGGAAGAGAAACATGCTTGAAATACTGAGTTTTATGAAATAATTCAACCCTTGAGCTCTTGGATGACCTACTTCTTGGAAACCCTTAGTATGGCCACTTAAGAGAATTTAAGAGAGCTTAAAAGTCTTTGAGTACAGTATTAATAGGAAATAACCCCCTTAAGTGCCTTATTATCATGGGTTTTAATTGGGTAAGGAGAGATTGACCAAAGTGCCTCAAATTATGACAGGTCACCATATGATTCGTATAGACTCATTATGACAGGTCACCATGAGTCATAGCCAAGATAGTATCCAAGGCACTCACAATCTATTGACCCTACGACTCAACTAATATGACTGGTAATGGGACCCTATGACTCGTAGGGTCCAGTCATAGTCAACACAGAACTATTTAGGGTAAATACTGGACACCTTATGATTTGGACCCAATGACTCGTAATGAGTCCTTATGACTGTTAGTGAGCCACTCGTACTTAGAGTAGAACTTAGTCACACACTTACTTATTTGGTTACGACTGAAGCCCAACGAATCATCAAGACCCTACAATCGTCGGGTAAGTCATAGTCAAGGCTGTGAGGATAAAATTTTTGAAATTTTCAAGGACCAAAAACCCAAGGCATTACAGGTATACATGTATATTTGTGATTTTTATCATATTTTTGTATGGTATTTATGTATATTATTGAACTATTAGTAGACACGATGTGGGCTATCATTTGAGATATTTTCTGATTGCAGGTGATGTGCCCATAATGAGTATTTTATATGATTTAGTATCTACTTTACTTAGTTAGCATATGATACCTACTGAGTATAAATAGATTGTAATTACCTCTTCTACGCCTTTCGGTACAGATCCAAGTACGAGTGCTTTGCATGACAGTTGATTTGATACTTGGAGTCTATTCGAGGTAGAAGTTGATCTATGCTTTTAGAGTTGACTATCTATGTCTTCTTACCTAGATCATGTCTTATTTATATTCTAATATAGATTTTGATCCTTATTGGACTATCATTATATCTTTCTGTATTAGAGAAATATTTAGTAGTTCTTTCACTGTTACACAAGGTTTGGTTATATTAGATAATATCTTTGGTTATATATTTCCTCTCTTACAATATATATGTGGTTCAATCTCATTCTAAGAGTTTTGCCTTAGGTTTTGATATTGATTTCTTATTTCTTATGAGTATCGGTGATAGGTTTACTTGGCAAGGATTCCACGATAAGTGTTATCATGACCCTTGTTTTTTGGGTCATAATAAATTAGTATTAGAGAAGGCAAGTTTCATTGATCTCATTAGTGTAAGAATAAGATGTCTAGTACAGCCTCACAAATTGATACATAGATGTTCCTATCTATCTTTGAGAGGCTATAAAATATCTTTGGAAAACACCCCTTAGATTATTTTATTATCGTATGGGTCTTTCATACCTTGTATTCTAAGTCATATTTCATTCTTTTCTACACAAATGGTGAGGACTAGATTCCATGAGGCTAGTGATCTAGAGCTATCATCCGAGGAAAGGGATTAGTCTAAATGGTAAGTTATGAGCCATGCAACGGCTTGAGGAAATGGATGAGCACGAGGATCTGCCTCATATAAAGTTAGCACTAGGGGGTTCTTCTCTGAGCTTTGAGTTTAGCATACTAGAGATATATGGCCTACTTTAGTCCTACAGAGTCTCTTACACCAGTCTTGAAGGTTTTTTTGATTCGGTTGCTGACCTATTTGAAGAGAGATCATTTAAGTGCATATTGTGTTCCTTTATCTTTGAATATTATACCTTTATTTATGCTAGAGTCTACCTATGGTGTTTATCTAATTTTGAGTATGGATTCTCTAGTAGCTCTAACATTTTGTTGTGGTACTAAACAAACTCTGAGTGTTGCTTCTTCTGGTATGCCAATATCTAAGTATTGTATTCAGGGAAAGAGTTCAGCCTTCTTCTATATTACCTCTTTAGGTGGGATCTCATCCATCCATATTTACTATGCCTCCTATAATTATGAGTATATTTATGTCTTTGAAGGATCAGAAGAGGTTTAAGAGGTTCACTCAATTGGGTCCTCATAGGTTTAGTGGTGCAATAGGTAAGGATGATATGTATTCTTGATTAACTATCGTGAGGAGTTGCATAAACTTGATTCACTTGAGTTGCATGGGTTGCTTATACTATTTACCAGTTGAGAGATACAACTAAAATTGATAGAGGTCACTTATTAATTGCATAACTCTTAATTTGCCAGAGATGACTTGGGATCAGTTTGCTGAGGCCTTTTTAGATAGGTTTGTAGGATCAGTTTACTGATGCCTTATTAGACAAGTTTATGCCTTACATTCTGAGAGATCATATAAGAGATGAGTTTGATCACCTGGATTATGGCTCTGTGACTATAATGGAGTATGAGTTACATTTTTATACCTTAACTAGATATTTTTATACCAGTATTTCCATTGAGTTTGAGAAGATTTAGAATTTTGTAAAGGAGTTGGATATTTCTCTTTAGCTTTCTACTGTCTAGATGATAGTGTCAAGGGAATAATTTTAGAGTATTATGGATCATACTAAGATGTCTGAGTCCATTCTTCAAGCATCTTAGGAAAGTGCTAAGATGATGCGTTGTCAGGACGAGTTTACAGGTCACACTCCCAGGGGAAGAGATTCTAGAGTTTTTTGTGGATATCATGGTAGACCAGTTTAGGTAGCCTTATAGGTTCAGGTAGTGGGTCTTCTATTTCAGCAGATTTGGGTGTTTGTTCTTGATTTGTTGTACCTCCTTCTATTGAGTTGGACTACAGAGGTTGATTTGTGTGTGATGAGGTTAGCCATTTATCCAAAGACTGTCCTTTCCATGTGTTTAGGGAAACTTCCATATTGGCTATTAGAGGTAAAAGTTCTACTAGAGGCATGTGTGGTAGAGGTAGTGGTGCCTATGGTGGTGGTCGTAAGACTACTCAGTTAGGTAGTTTTCATGGATAGTGTTATGATAGACCAGCCAGAAAAGAGGTAGAGTCTTTTAATGTCATCATCATAAGTATTATCCCTATTTATTTTAGATCTATATCTGTGTTATTTGATTTGGGATTGACCATCTCCTATTGTCTTCATATTTTGCTTCAGGTTTTGATTCCATTAGTGAGACCTCTTGCCATACCTATCAAAGTGTCTACCCCTATAGGAGACTCTTTAGTAGTGGATTCAGTGCACTGATCTTGTGTTATGTCTTTTGCTGGGCATTAGACATGGGTAGATCTGATTATCTTAGATATGACAAATTTTGATTTCATCTTGGTCATGCATTGGTTAACTCCTTATCATGCTATCCTATATTGTTATATTAATATTGTAACCTTAGCTTCGTCAGGAGTGCCAAGGATAGCTTGGAAGGGTGTGCTTATTTTGAGTCCTAAGAGAATTATATCTTTCTGTCAGACTTTTCATTTGATTAAAGGGATGCTTATCTTATTTGGCTCATATTTGTGATACTAGTGGTGCTTCACCTCCTTCTTTGGATTCTGTTCATATTGTTTATGAGTTCATGGATATTTTTCTTACGGATTTGCCTGGTATGCCTTCGGATCATAATATTGACTTTTCTATTAATTTTTAGATGAGAACCAAGCCCATTTATATTTCTCATTATAGGATGACCCAACAGAGTTGAATAAATTAAAGGATCAGTTGCAGGAGTTATTGGATAAAGGGTTTATCCGACCTAGTGTATCACATATGTTATTTATAAAGAAATAGGATGGGTCCATGCGTATGTGCATTGATTATCAGCAGTGTATCCTCTTTATCATTATGATGATTTATTCTTTTAACCTCAGGGTGCTTTGGTATTTTTAAAGATTGATTTGAGGTTCAGGTATTACCAGTTTAGGATTAAAGCTTTGTATATTACAAAGATAGCATTTCGAATTTGGTATGGTCATTATGAGTTCTTGGTCATGTCCTTTGGGTCAACCAATTCCCCAACCATATTTATGGAGTTGATAAACCAAGTACTTTAATGATATCTTGGCTCCTTTATTGTTGTATTTATGTCATACCCCGAGAAATTTTTCGTTAAAATTTTGTGCGTAAACGTGTTGGGTTCTATCTTCTAGAATGAATTATAAATTATCCGTGAATAATGTCTTAGATTATGACCCACCATTGCATGGAGTATCGAATCATATTTCCAATGATATGTGGATCATCCAAATAGGACACCCGAGCGGCGAGTTATGAACATTCTAATAGAACCGTAAATAGTAGTGAATAGTAAAACATGCAAAAAAAAAGTACTGAGCCCTGGCGTATTTTTTCTCCAACTTTAAACAATCATAACTTTTTGTAAATAATGATATGGGTGATATACTATATATCAACGGAAAGTTCTACGAGTCCTCTTTCCAATGAAATTGGTTTCATCCAATTTGTCTGTCGGAGCATAAAGTTATGGTCGATCTACTTCAGCTTATCAAAAGTGAATTTTTGGGTCAACTTCAAACGGTCATAACTCCTCCTACACAATGATCTGGGTAATATACTATATATCAACGGAAATATATGAGAGTCCTCTTTTTAATGAAATTAGTTTCATCCAATGCGGATATCGAAGTAAAATGTTATGGTTGATTTACTTCAGACTATCAAAACAGTCCACCAAAGGACAGATTCGAGATTTTTTTGATTTTTAGGGGCATTTTGGTCATTTCCCCTCACCCAAAATCTGTCCAAACCCTATATTAAAGCCTATTAGAAGTACTATATGTTATATTTCATCAAAATCCCTCAAAAATAAAACCCTAAGCTCCTACATCCAACTTCAAGAACCTCCAAAGTTCACCATTAATTTTGCTAATTTATTCAAGATTCCAAGTTCCTAGTTTAAGGAATCCATGAACCATCATTCAAAGGCACGATTAACATCTCAAAAATGAGTATCGATCTAAAGTTCATCATTCAAGGTATGTGGGGTTTTTCAACAAGAACTCTCTTTCGTTCTTGTGCCCAAAAGTAATTTTCTTTACAAAGGCATGATTTTTATTTGATTCTTACGAATATTAAGCATGAACCCATATCTTATGATGATTATTATGAAACTTTGATGTTTATGATTTTGAAAGATGAATTTACATGTGTGGAGATATAAAGCATGAATCTTGAATGATATTTATCATGATTTTGATATTTGGATCGTGAATCCCCCTTGGAAATTGTGTTTTTTTTTTTTGAGAAAGTGTGTGGTATAAGCAAGCTGATATTGAATATTTGAGATATTTTGAATGATTTGACCTTTTGGTCTTAATGGAGTTATTTTGAACTCGAGTGTGAAAGAAATCCACAACGTGGTTGATTTTGTTAGATGGGAAGCATGATGGCTCCCGATGTATATTTATATATTACTGATTTTTTTTATTGTGGATTGTCTTTGAAATGATCTGAGCTAAGTCCAAGAGAAATCTTTAGCACCTAGTGGGAGGTATAAAACGGCCTTACTTCCCTAGAACTACGTGCCCTCATAGGAGTGAGCCTGAGGCAGATTTATATAGTGATCACTAGTTTGTGTGGATTTGATATCGATAGTCCTACTTTGATGGCAAGGATAAGATGTCTCTCCCCAATGTGGGTTGTACGTTGGACTCCATGTAGCTCACTTGGTTTATGTCGGTTATAATATCGCCCAGTGTGTGTGTGTTTTCTTGTGTCTATGGTGAATGGTGAAGTGATTTGAAAGTGGAATTGTGAAAGTTATTATTTCCAAGGATTTAAATGATATTTACATTATGAGAATTGATATTCTTGATGAACTGAAAGTGATTGACAAATTACATGATGACTCACCAGTGTTATTGTACTTATTTCATCCTCTCATGATTATGATGATTTTCTTTGGGCTGTGTGAGTCCTTTATACATCCTGCATATTTCTTATAAATATTTATGATGATGATGTTTATACAACTGCATACACCCCATATACTCGGTTCTTTTCTATGGTACTGACCCACTTCTTCGGATGTGGGCTACATTTTCTTGAAATATAGGTCTAGGTGCTCAGTTTTAGGTTCAACAATGATTCTTTAGGCACTCTATTCTACATCCTCTGTTGTTATGAGTCCTCATGTTACGAGGATGTAATGTCTGATGTTGGTTTCACGAAATTATTTACATTTGATAACTGAGTATGAGTTAATTGGGGCATGTCTCAATGGCTCGCTGGTTTTATTAATTTACTTATAGGCTTGTCAGACTAGTATAGATGTTGGGATTTGACTAATAAGTCATATTTTGTTGTCTTTCTAAATTTCTTTTATTCTTAGATGATGATTACTCTGTTGATATTTGAGGGTTATTTATGAAAACTCCATTAATTTGTGTTGAACTAAATGAAAATGGATCAAAGGGTTAGCTTGGGGCTACTCGTAGCCTCAAGCATCGTGTGATGCTCTGGGACCCATTTTTTGGGGAGTTACAATTTATAGATGATATCTTATTTTTTTCTAAGAGTGAAGTTGATCATGAGAAGTATTTGTGGATTGTGCTTTAAAGATTGAGAGATGAGAAGTTTTATGCTAAGTTCTGTAAGTATGAGTTTTGGTCAGAGTCTGTTTCTTTCTTAGGTCATATGGTGAACAATGATGGTATTATGGTTGATCTAGCTAAGATTGTAGTGGTTCTTGATTGGGTTAGGCCCACTTCTCCTACTGAGATTTGGAGTTTTATTGGTTTAGCAGGTTACTACTGGAACTTTGTTGAGAGTTTTCATCTATCACAACTCCATTGACCAAGTTGACTCAGAAAAAGATTTTCTTTTAGTGATTCGATGCTTGTGAGGTGATCTTACAAAATCTTAAGAATTTATTGACTTCAGCTCTTATCTTGACTTTACCTAAGGAGGATATGTGTTTCATTATCTTTTGTGCTGATGTTAGGGTTGGATTAGGTGTTGTGTCAATGTAGTAGGGTAAGGAAATTGTGTTTGCTTATTGTCAGTTGCATACCTATAAGAGAAATTACCCAACCCATGATTTAGTTGCATGCATGATTATCTTTGCTTTGCAGTTGTGAAGGCACTACTTTCATGTTCTTTATGAGATCTTCTCAGATCATCACAACCTTCAATATTTCCTTACCCAGCAAGATCTTACTATGATGTAGCATTGTTGGTTTGAGTTGCTTAAGAATTATGACTTGACTATTTTCTGGCATTCGTGCAAGGCTAATGTGGTTGCAAATTCCAAAAACTAAAAGTCAAATAGCATGTGTATCTTAGCACATCGTTTGACTTAGGAGAGGCCTTTGTCCTTAGTGGTTTAGTCTTTTGCTAACCAAATAGTTAGGCTTGATATTTTAACATTGGGGTGTGCTTTAGCTTTTATAGAGGCTTGGTTTTCCTTGATGGAGAAGATTCAGGATCATTAGTTTGATGATGTTGAGGGTAATTTGAGATAAGGTTCTAAGTGGTGAGGCTAAGGAAGCCTTGCTTGATTTTGATAATATTTTAAGAATTTAAGGTCGAGTTTATGCGCTGAGAGTGGGTGAGAGAATTAGATTGATTTTGGAAGAGGCTCATTATTCCAAGAATTCCATCCATCTAGAGTGACTAAGATGTATCGTGATTTGAGATAGAATTACTAGTGGGGTGGTATGGGAAGGGATGTAGCAGATTTTATAGCTTGTTTCCTATATTTCCAGTAGGTTAAGGTCGAGCATATGAGGCTTGGTGGTTTTCTTCAGAGGTTACCCATTCCTAAATAGAAGTGGGAGCATTTCACTTTAGACTTCATGATTGGATTGCCTTTTACTTCCCGTGGTTTAGATAGCATTTGGGTCATCGTGGATCGATTGACCAAATTTTCTCATTTCTTTTATTATATAGTTTATACTTATGGTGTGCTAGTGTCTATCATCTTAGATCGAGGTTTAGTTTTCACATTTCACTTTTGAGTTAATCTTAGTACAACTTTTTACCCCTAAACTGACAGTCAGTCAAAGCAAACTATTCAGGTTTTGGATGATATATTCTGCACTTATGTGATGGATTTTGATGGTCAGTGGGAGAAACATCTAGCTTTGGTGGAGTTTGTGTATAGTAATAGCTACTATTCAAGTATGGAGTGGTCTTCTTTTGAGGTTTTTTATGGTCAGCATTGTCGCTCTCCAGTTACTAGGTTTGAGGTTTCAGATATTATACCTTAAGGTATGGACTTGCTTTGTGAGTCTTTGGATACAGTTTGGACCATTCAGAATAAGCTTTAACTGGCTCAGAGTAGCCAGAAGTGCTATGCCGATCGTAGACTTCCTGCCATGAGATTTAGTATTGGTCATCATATTTTCTTTTGTATATTTCCCACGAAGGGCATGATGAGGTTTGGGAAGAGGGGTAAGCATACCCCCAGGTATATTGGACCTATTGAGATTCTTTAGGCTATTAAGAATGTAGCTTATGTGTTGGCTTTGCCCATACATTTATCAGTTGTTCATTCAGTTTTCATGTTTCTATGTTTTGGCATTACGTTTTGAATGTGTCTAATGTAATTCGTTGGGATTACATGCAGTTAGATGAGAGGTTATCTTTCATTGAAAAGCTCATCTCCATTCTAGCTAGAGATGTTGCATGGTTTCATTCTAGACATATTCTAGTAGTTAGGGTCTACTGGAGACATCGACCTGCAGATAACTCTATTTGGGAGCTTGAGTCTGATATGCCTGGTAGTTATCCCCAATTTTTCTTTGATACAATTATTTCTCTCGCTTTTAGTTCGAGGATGATGTAGATTCCTTATGGTGAATGATGCAATGACCTAATTTTTGGTGATTTATGTGAATTATTTATTTTTGTGTCAGATCATTTTACCCCTCCCAATGGTTACATTATGCTATTTTTGTCATGAGGGTATATTTGGTATAATTCCCAATGCATTTCGGTGTGATTTGTGCAAGATTATGATTTTTGGTGGTTAAAAAAGGTTACCAGTTGACTTTGGTCAACATTTATTGATCTGTGTGTTGGATGACAAAATAGACAATACCAGCAGATTTGAAACGTCGATTTTAGGTTAGTAACATGGTTGTTTTAATTTTGTAGCTTTTATATCTCATTTCTACCCTCAATTCAAAAAGCTGTGAAATTGGATTTTGGGGGTTAACTATGTGAAAATGACATTTTTGTCAAAAATTTGATATCACCATTGAGTCCAGATTATCGATTTTATAGGGTGGCATTGTTCGTTTATGTTTTTGGGATTTTGTGTGACTTTCGAGGAGTCCGTGGAGACTTGAAATTCTCCAAGACTCTAGCTGGTGCACTCTCCTAGGAAACCCGTTGGTTGCTTAAAGCAATTGAGTGCTAGCTGGGGGTATCACATAAGCGACTCCCCCATCGCTTTGGCGATAATTGCTTAAGCGACAACCAAGTCACATATGCGATCAGGGAAGTCATTGTGTAAGCAGCGCTTAGGCGCTTAAGCGATGTCTATTAAAGCGACCTAGTAGTCACTTAAATGATGTATGGGTGGGTTAAATCCCCTAATTTCATGATTTTTCACCATTTTTGAGACTTGGAGCTTGAGGTTTCAAGTTTTTGGGCATTGTTTTCCTTTTTAGATTAGGTAAGGTCCAAAACTCCTATTTCAATTATTTATTTTTTATTCTTGTCATTTAAATCATGTAAACCTATTTCAATTGTTTATTTTTGATTCTTGTCATTTAAAACGTTTAAAACTTAAATTTGAAAGTGGAATTTTAGGATTTTGACCCAGAAGCCCTAAATTGGCATTTTCTTAATTTAAACCTGAATTTCAACTCATTTTTATTTGGCTTCACTTTTATAAGTTTCTTTAATCCTGGGAAACATATTTTTGGGCTAAAATTTTTGTTTTACCTTTATTTTTAAAAACCCATTTCAGGGGTCTGATTTGACCACGACTTGAAAATGGACAATATGGGTATCATTCACTTTCTTTTGATGCGTTGATTCTATATTTGTTTATTTCTTCTATTCTGGGTTCATTCGTGAGGTGAAAGCTCGATGTTGAAGGATTATTTGCCTTAATTTTTGACATTTGAGGTAGGTTATGGCTTAACTTTCCTTTCACTAAGCTGGGTACTTAATATGGATATAAAATCATATTAAGATTATGGGAACAAATCATGAAACTAACTATTATGTTGTGCCTGTATGAGGGCCTATATTGTTGTGAATTAGTGGTTTCAAGAGATTATTTTCTATGTATGACCATGTGGGGTCTTGTATGACTTTGTCTGCTTTGTGTATGTACATTTAGTTTTAATTTTTTGGATGAAAAAGCCTAAGTCATATTACCGTGTATTTTAGTCTATTAACATATTGATCATATTTGGATTCATGGATGGTTGTATTGTTGAGTGGATTCTAGCTCATATCGTTGGTATATTGGTTGGATTTGAAAATTCATGTTTTTTTATTAGTTGTGAGAATTAAATCCTCATATCATATACATTCATGAAACATTGATGTCACTAGAGAAATATTGAAAACATAATTTTTTTAATAGAAAATGTGACATCTTTAAAAATTCTCTATCGATGGATGTACTGGAGAGGAGTAAAGGATATTGGTATTGGATACTGGATATTGATTTTTTTATGGGTTTCGAACCCCTCATGGGACCTACCTGGAAGCTTAACTTGGTTGGTGTATACAGAGGTTGTGCAACAACCTCGAGTATGACATCATCATCTTCATTGTATTTCATATGTATTGTGCTTGTTCTGTGTTATATTATTTTATTTTATATGATATTTGTCTATTGTACTTCTTTGTTATACTTGTATTTGGTATACGTGTTGTGCTTTTCCCTATATTTGTGTAAGATATATGTGTATATTGTAGAACTGTTAGTGGAGACGATGTGGGCTACCATTTGGGATATTTTTTTATGGCAGGTGCCCATAATGTGTATTTTATATGCTTTATTTTCCACTTTGCTTCGTTGACCTATGATACCAACTGAGTACAAGTGAACCATACTCACCCTTACTGCGCCCTTTTGGTGCAGATCCAAGTATGAGTGTGCTACACGACAATTGATTTAGGTAGTACTTGGAGTCTGTTTGAGGTAGTAGTTAACCTATGCTTTCAAAGTTGGCATTCTATCTCTTTTTATCTAGATCATGTCTTATTTGTATTCCGAGACCAATTTTGATCCTCGTTGGACTATCATTTTATATTTTGGCATTCGAAATATATTTAGTAGTTCTTCACTATGACACCAGGTTTTGGGATATTGGATGGTATCTTTGGTTATGTATTTCCGCTCTTACTATATATGTGTTGTTCAACCTCATTCTAGGTGTCTTGGCTTGGATTTTTGTATTGATTTCTCATTTTTTGTCAGTTTGAGTGATAGAATTACATGTAGGCTTGCTGCGACAAGTGCCATAATGAGCCTTGGTTTTTGAGTCATGTCAAAATGGGATTTAAAGTTGATAAATGGAGATTTCATCTTACTTGTTGATCTCATGAGAACAATGGTTGTGATTAAACTTGGGAGGGGTCAATGAAATTTGATTGAAAGTTAAAATTGAGCCAAATTGAACTAAATTAAGTCTAACATTTACATCAATAGTGTAAAATTATGGTTAGATATTAAATATATTGAAGAAACTGGGTTGAGTTAGATTGTTATTTATTAAATATAACAACGATTCAATAAAAATAATAATAATGAATAAAACACCAAAAAAATCATTATTAAAATAGACTTTGTATGTAAAATTAATGTTACGTAAAATATTAGAAGAAATTGACGGTAATAATTTGAAGTAAAGTAGATGCATATTTTAAGAGACACTATAACAATAATAATAATAATAATGATAATGAATTAATATTCAACAATTAGAAGTTAACTATTTATGTTGACTATAGTCATGATAAATTGTCACACAATTCAGGATTAGATTGAATCATTGACCCCAAATTGAAGTCAACTAATTATGTTGACTATAGTCGTGACATATTGAGAGTCAGTTCAATCCTTACGTAAATTAACTCAATATTTTTCAATTACAAGCCAACTAATTATGATAACTACAGTTGTAACAAATTGACACTCAATTGATTATTTCTTGATTTGTGAGACTTAATTTATTTGTGAACCTTTTAAAATGTTACAAGATGTCACTTATTTTCTTGTATTTTGAATATTAAAATACAAAACTTCACAATTAAATTAAAAAATATATAAATATATACTTTATTGATTTACTAAATAAAGGGATGAAACAATTAGAGTTGCAGGATGACCGAAGATGATGTTATTCCAACTAATTGATCAAGTGTTCAATTAAGAGTTCTTTGGTTCTGAGTTTGACTATAATCGTGATAAATTAAGGCTCACTTCAATCCTAACATAGATTGAATCAATATTTTATAATTAGAAGTAAATCATTTATACTACCATTTATGTCGACTATCATCATAAAAAATTATAACTCAATTTAATCCTAACATCGATTAAATCTATAATGATGCTCCAGATTATTTCCTCGATTTACATGTGTTTTCGGTGCTTTGATTCTTTCCACCGTGGCTACAGGTCATTTATAACTTGCCGAAACTATCGGTTTGGTGATCGGAAAATTCATTTGGATTTAGGATCATTTCCCTTTCTTGGAGGTTTTGCTTTTTAAGATTTGGTCTCGAATCAAAACTTCTAGTAGATGACCTCAGTTGGGAATTTTGACAGCACCATCAGTTTCAGAACATCAATTTTAGGCTAGGGAGACCCTTAATTCAGGTCTTGAGGCTTTTAGACTTGTTTTGTGCTATTTAGCGAATTATATGAAAAATTAACCTATAGGTGTGGGCCTCACTTTTTGCCAAAACGATCAAAATTAAAGTTTTTATGATTCCACTAGATCCAAAATATGGTTTACACTCAAATTTTACTATTGCATCATTTTCATAGCGTTCTTGATGAGTTTCGAAGGCCAAAAATAAGTTTTTGATTTTATTGGTGCTGATGTGTTCGCGAGCATGACCAAAAGGTCATGATAGTAACATTTATAACCTCTGATCAAGTAGCGATAGTGATCAAAAGTTTGCGATCGCGAACATCGCTGAGTATAAAACTCTAAGTTCGTATTTTTGACATTTTGTGAGCTAGTAAGCTCTGATTTTGACAATTTTTTATGTGTTTTTCTTGTAAAATCTTTGTCTATCGATTTAGAACTCTATTTTACCCATTTCCCAAGAACTTATATTTTTTTTGTTGTGATTTCCATCCAAGTTGAGAATCAAAAATCCTATTTCACCATTTTTGGAGCTGGGGATCTCGGATTTGGGTGATTCCAAATGAGTTTTTGAGATTCCTTCTATGTCTAAGTTAACTAATATTATAATTATGTTTCCCTTGATTTTATCTTCAAATATTCTTCAAATTATTCATTTCAAAATGAGTTTTTGGAGGTTTTGCCGGTAAAGTTTTAAAGTATTTTTGTTACTTGAACCTAGTTTTTAACTCATTTTTGCTTGGACTTTTAGCTATAGACTCCTACGAGTATGAAGAATGTATATCAAAAATAAAATTATGATTTTACCACTTTAATTTTTGAACCCATTTTTGGGGTCCATTTTTAGACCTGTCTTAAATATAGCAATATGGGTCTCGTTTTACTCCTAATGATGTGAAGATTATGATTTTGATAGCGTAGCGACATTTTAGGATCAGCAGTGAAGATGGACATTTGGTGAACTATTCAAGAATTTGCGGTTCAGCTTCAAGGTAGGCTTATGTCTACTTCTCTTCATGAGATGATATGCGTTATGTATTGCATGTGAATATGAATTTTAAGATTAGTTATAGGTAGAACATTGAGACTTAGTCTTGATTATTGGGGTTTGGGAATTATATGGGTGAATTTGACCCGTAAGGTGAAATACTTATTATACCTTTAGGATCCTATTGATTTCTTCATAAATTAAGCTAATTCATAGAATGATTGTGCTATTATGATAGAGTTGGGATGTAGCTTAAGTGTTGGAAGAGTGGTTAGTACGGTTAACCTTATTTTGGCTATGTTAGTGATCTTGAAACCATAAATTTAGGTGGAGTTGACTTACTTTCTCATTTTCTAGTTGGAATTCCTATCTTAGGATTGCTTATGGATTATGTACTATCTAGTAGTCAATTTAGATACCATAGCCTAGTTAGAGGTAGAAATTTCCTAAATATGAAATTCGAGGATTAGAAGTGGATTCTTCCGGCCCACCTTTGGCTAAAATTTGTGTTAGCCCTTGTGGACTTATTTAGGAGAGTTAGGCAGAGTTGAACTAAATAGCCTTTAGTATAAGTTTATTTCATGACTTGGTAAATGATCATGGTTTTTCATATTATGGTTATTAGCTTATAGCTAGTGTATGGCTTTTAGATTTTATATATGATATGGTCTATCGATATGACCAATGATATAAACATAGACATATTTATGATATATGGCCTATAGATATGAGATGCGTCGTAGATATGATTTATGGATAATAGATATGAAATACCTTATTGATATATTCTTCCACCTAGATGTGAGATGCCTTATTAATACATGTTATGCCACCTAGATGTGAGATGCCTTATTGATATATTATGCCTTTTAGATGTGAGATGCCTTATCGATATTTTATGCCTCCTAGATGTAAGATGCCTCATAGATATGCTATGGTTTATAGATATGATTACAGATATGGGTTCCAAAAATATATTTGGGCCTAAGGCCATAATTATGATGTTGTAGTTATTATGAATACATTATTGGGCCCAAGGCCGTGTTATGATATTGGTTAGACTTTTGGGAAATGTCGTTCCTAGTAAAGGATGTGGTTGTAGTTCATGGATATATTGATAGTTATGATTTCATTATTTGAATACTGGTGGTAGCATGCATAGATTCATTACATTCATGATAATTAATTATGCTAAATGGTACGATTCTAACAAAGATATGACTTCATTACTATTTTTCCTAAATAAGGGCTAAAGCCTATTTTTCACCTTAAAAATGAATTTCTTTATATCTATAAATGCATGTCATATTAAATAACCTATGTGTAAAGAGATTTAAAATGATGTTTTAAAGATTTGATCATGGCAGATTTTGGTCTATGATTTTGACACTATTATTTACTCCGACCATAAGGATTCCAACTCTTTCTACACTTTTATAATAATTTAGTCCCAAAGTTTACCTCGGGCAATGGATTTATAAACTTACACTCTTTTATCCATGGCTTAAGTCTGTGCACCTATTATATATCTATGTATATCTCTCTGGTAAGGGACAGAGGAAGATGATGTATTGATGATATAAATTTTGGGTAAAACCCGATGATAGATTATAGTGTTGATATTATATATATGCGTGTATGTATGTATGTGTTGATGATTATGATGATATGATTATATACCTGAAAAGGCTAGAGAATGAATATGATGATATGCTTATATACCCGACAAAGTCGGAGAATGATTTTAATATGCTTATATGGCCGGCATGGACGAGGGATGATTATGATATTGATGATCTATGCCCGACAAGGTCGGAGGATGATTATGATGATGATAATTATGATATTGATTATAATTATCGGTTTGAGTTCAGATATATATTATGATACTTGGTTCAATTATGGTATTGTGGATTATGTTTCATTCATCCTTGTATGTGCATTGCCTATCACCAGTAAAAATTGATATCTATCAGCCTTATGGGGGGGTGCAGAGGTATGGGTGATAAGTATGGCTTGCGGTGTGTTGTATATTGATTAAAACTTTTGATCCTCGGGTGGTGGGGGTTTGTAAAAGGATCGGTTAGATATTGGTTATTCGGACTAGCTGATTATTCACGTTGTCAATGCTATTGTTATTATCATGGTTATGATCATTGTTATGGCTATTTGTGATAGATTTTTTAATGATTTGGTATCGAAATTTAAGGTATTGTTTTTGCTCTTCTATCTTACGATTATTATTATGCAAGATTATTTCATGATTAGACATTTGGATTAGAAACCCTGAGTATGCTAGCATTACTCCCTGATGATTATGAGGTCTTAAGCTGCTATACTGATGTATTAAGTGGTACCTTTAGCCAACCTTATTTCTACATATATGTATATTTATTTATACGTAGCTATGGTATTACCATATATCCTTTTCTTTGTTTCTTTATTCAAATTGTATATTAATTCCTTGGCCTTGTATACTGTTATATATCCTTCTTTTACCTTTTATTCGTATATTGGCCGATGATATATGATATAGTGTTGAGATTTCTTAGTATGGTTGAAATGGGATAGTTCATCCTTAATACTTCTTTAGCTTTTTATGTTTGTTTCTTGGACATGAATAGGATATTTTATCCTTATTATCTCATTGGATTTATTATGTGGTTGTTGAGCATTTGGGTTTAGACTCTATTTCTATTTATATGTTGTATATATCTGCATTATCTTTGGAGCTCAGTCAGCAATTGCCTACTGAGTACCACATGTTTGGTACTCATATTATACTTCTATAGCCTGCAGATCATAGTACCAGTTATCACCAGTGTTGTGTATATCGTGCAGAGCAACCATGGTTCGAAGACATAGAGTGATCTCCTGATGTTTAAAGTATTACTTTTCTACCTCTTATGCACTACACTAGTCTCTCTGTTGTATTTAGAGATAGTTGTATTTATATATTCATTTAGTATCTCATTTGTATGCTTCTTATGTTCGAAGATCTTATACTGATACCACCAAGTTTTGGGACTTTGTTATGTAATTGATCATTTATTATATATATTCCAAATTCTTTCCTTTCTTCTTGTGGTATTTTGTTACTAGCGGCTTTGATTTATAAGTTTGACTTGCCTACTGGTGGGTTAGAGTAGGTTCCACCATGACCTAAAAAATTGGGTTATGACAAATTGGTATCAGAGCCTAGGTTCAATGGTGTATTAGTGTAAGATCTAAGTGTCTAGTAGAGTCCTGCGGATCGGTGTGGAGACGTTCGTAACCTATCTTCAGAAGGCTACATTATATTCTTAGAAAATTTATTTCTTGACTCCTTATAGTGTGTCCGTATTTTTATGAGCCTCAAGTTTACTGTAATCAATCCTAGATGGGTGATGTGGGGTTGTCAATAGATGTAGATAAGAATTTGGAGTGCATTTCCAGAGCTTTAGTACAACATCCGACTAGGGAGACAGAGATAGATTTTAGAGGTCTTTAGCGTCAGTTAGAGAATTTGGGGCTAACCAAAGTTCAGGTAGATTTAGCGACTATTTTGGCTTTTGAGATTCAATATTGGGGATCCCAAGTCTCTTTATAGATACCTTATAGCCATGGATGATTTCTAATTCCTCAGGAAGTTCTTAGGACGGAGTTGGGACTATTGGTGTTCATCGAGGTTATTTATCAATTTTTAAGTACGGGGGTGGGTTTGTTGGGTGGGCTAGGCATATTCCAATGCTATATCCTTTTGAGAAGGACATGGTGTGCGAATTTATTAGAGGATTAGCATTTCCACTCTATTTGGCATTAGAGGACTTTGTAGATATTGGGTCTTTCTTCTATCAGGTTGTTGATTATTTGAGGGACACAAAGAGAGCATGCATTGAGACTTATGAAGGTAGCGGTAAGAGACCATTTTATTAGTATAGTTCTATTGACATTTCATCCAGGAGTAGGGATCCTTCCAGTGAAGCTTTGCTTTATTTGTAGCCTATCAGTTCTATACAGGTAGCATTGTAAATTATGGGTGGCTCTTAGATTAGCTGGGGTGATCATAGCGGTCAAAGTTCCCATCAGACCTTGCAGAGTTTTTAGTATGGATCTTCAGGCTGTGATGATCATTTTGGATTATGAGGGGCAGTATATTGGAGTATTCCAGGAGCTTGTTGCAGTTGTGATGAGATGGGATATTAGTTTAGTGAGTGCCCCAGACGCAAGTTAGTTGATTAGACAGAGATAAGATATATTCCACTCAATCCTAGAGTTCTTTAGGTAGGTTATGACTGCAGAAAGGATGATCGTGGTAGTAGAGAGTGCTGTCGGCGTCAGTTGGCCAGTAATTTGGGCTCAATTTGTGTTTCTTACTAGGCTAAGGCTTTAAAAGTTTGCTTTGACTATCGAAAGATTGGAAACTAGTTTATAGAGTGTCATTTAGAGGGTGTCCCGACATGGTATTGCTAGTCATTCATCTTATTCAAATTATCCTTGAGATGTTGTGGAACTTTTAGTTAGAGATAGTGTGCTTGGCACTTCAGTTGATAATTTATTCAGTCGATTTGAGCTTGGGCCTATTAGATTTATTCCTCATTAGACCGGTTAGGCATGCGATTGCATATTTCACTATGTTAGATGTGCTTTTAGTTTTTGCATTTACCATTTTCATTGTGTGTATTGGGGTTTTCATACCCATCGATGACTATATGCCTTGATGTGTTCATATTGGTTGTTGTGTGCTTTATTATTGAGTTCATTATTATTTGGCTATCCCTATGGATTATTTCTTTTAGTAGTGGTTGAAGTAGATCTGTATTGATATTTTCTCTCGATAGGTGTAGCATTTGGGTTCAAGTCCCATTTACCCTGGCATATTAGCCTTATTGTGGCCCTTAAGTATTGCTTGCTATTGATGTTTATTTTGGTACCACCTACTCATTATAATGATGAATATATTGTTGTTGTTATTGTTGTCATTACTTAAAGTTATTAATCCTCATTGTGTAGTTGTTTAGACTAGTGTTATCTAGTTAGAATTCCTTTGCTTATGAGTTTTATTCATTGGCTCGGGTAGCTATAGTCCAATTTGATGACTTTTCTATAGCGAGGTCAGGTTGGTTTTTTTTTTGTAGTATATGCTAGATTGATTGTGGGATGGATTATGGAATTGAAGGTAAGTTGACATTTTGTGGTTCTATTATGATTCTAGAGTTTGCAATTTAGTTATATTGACTATTCTTGAGTTTGAGATTCTTAGACTTTCCTCCTAGGTTACGAAGGTTTTTGCATTGGGAGTCCTTCCCTATGTAGCCCATTTTTTAGATTGACTAGTTTAGGGTCCATTCTTTGGTTATGGCTATTTTATCTCCCAATAGTTGTTTTGATAATGATATCGAGATATCCTAGATTTATCTCTAAGATTTGTTAGATTCACCCTCTTGTGATGGTTTGCTCTTGGTGCTAGTATGGAGATTAGATGCTCCTTTTTTGTCGTGATATGGTGGTTAAGTGTAGTTAAGGAGTTAACGGCTGGTGGTCTTTCATATGATCATTTCTTGAGTTGGCGAATTGGAAATTATTTATCTTAAGTTGGTTTATCTTCTAGTAGTTGTCTTGACCCTTACATTGATGTCAAGATTGGTATTTTTCTTCCTCGGTGAGATAATGCATGGATTGTTTGAGTAATGATTTTCCTACTTGAGTAGATTCAGGGTATTCATATTTCAAAATTTGTTCGGCCTAATAAGTTTTAGTGGAGTGATTCTCCTTGATGATATTTGCCTATGAGTACTCTTTTCTAAGATGATGTATTAGATTGGTTAATTTCTAGCTAATATTATATTTCTCTGAGTTGCTAAAGTTTTTTCTATTACTAGCGTGAGTTTTAGTCTTGGGAAGTTCTAGAGTATGTTTTGATAGTTCATGCCCTCCAATAGATATAGAGTTTATTTCTTACGTTTTCAGCCAGTGATTCATACTCTATTGTGATTTTGTTCTCCAGCTATGTTTTGATTTTGGTTCGGTATAATTTAGTATAAATATATCTGATTCGGACAGTATGGTCGATATGTGTATTTGACTTTAGTAGGATTTATTGGTTCAATTTTGAACTTGATGCCTTGGAATGTCTATTTGTAAATTATGATAGATTTTTAGTATGAATGCCTACCCATATTTAAGTTTGGTTTGGGTAATTGAGATTGGGCGGTTCAGCCTTAGTGTTGAGATTTCACTTGGAGTTATAGATCTTGAGTCCATACTTTATTTTAGATTTGTCTCAGTTCGAATTTCATTTATAGGCTGGTTTAGCCTACTCCATGGTTACCTACCTGGTCTGTCTAAGTTTGGGTGGATTATGGTTATTAGTTGTTTAAATGATAGTCCATGGACCCAGTATTGGTTATTTCAGATTTGACCCTGGGCTTTCAATTTTTGTTAGAGATTTTGGCTAATCTACCAGTGGGATTACTATGCTTGAGTTGGACTCAATTTGGTTATATTCTCGGTTGATGGGACATCCTGTAGCAGATCATTTAGTGACGAGTAGTTATGCTTTGGACATCTGGATTTCAGTTTGGATTATCATCTGAACACGTTATAGCATTGGCATAGATTGCCTACCTTGATATCTCTATTTGTGTGCCTAGGTAGCGTCTTATGGTCTTATTCTCATTGTTGCTATATGGATTCTTAGTGAATCAACTTTAATTCCTTGAGTTTTTGATGTTGAGATTGTACGAACAGGACTTGGATGACTTTTTGTTAGTTTAGAGTGTTAGCAGGTTTGGAAAAGCAAAAGAAGGTTATATTTGGATTTGGAGTTAGTTGTATGACTCCTGAGTTGACTTGCCCTTGGCTTGGATGAATTTTTATTTCATTGTGCAGATTTCAGTGTGGTATTAGTGTATCACATTTTAGTTGTGCATGTTTTAGCCTTTCGCGATTCAGGTTGGGACAAATTGGTGGTTGAGGTTGAGTTTTAGTTGTTTAAGAGTAAAGTGAGGTAGATAGTTGAAAAAGAGATACCTGTGGCAAAATTCCTTGGCAAATTGTCTCTCCTTAGAGGTTATCTAGGAAGTCATGCTTGAAGCATGCAATCCCAGTACCACGTCTTTTCAAACATTTGAGATCTTTTAATCTATTGGCTTCTGCGGACAAAAGTCCATTAAGTAGTCGATATTGTAATGTCCCTTAAGGTTATTTCCTCAATTTGTGTGTATTTTTGGTATTTTGAGACTTTCCACAACGACTATAGGTCATTTATGACTTGCCAAAATTATCGGTTGGGTGATCGAATAGCTCATTTTGATTTTAGGCTCATTTCCCTATTTTGGAGTTTTCGGTGTTTAGGATTTGGTGTTGGATCAAAACTCCCAGTAGATGACCTCGGATGAAAATTCCAATAGTGCTATCAGCTTCGAAACATCGATTTTAGGCTAGGGAGACCCTGGGTTTAGGTCCAAAAGCTTCAGAACTTTTTTTGAGCTATTGAGCGGATTATATGAAAACAAAACTATAGGTGTGGACCCCACTTTTTACCAAAACGATCTCCGATGAAAATTTTGATGATTCTATTGGACCTGGAATGTGGTTTACACTCAAATTTTACTATTGGATCATGTTCACAGGGTTCTAGATGAGTTTTGAGAGTAAACAAAATAAGTTTTTGACTTTGGTGGTGCTGATGTGTTTGCTATCGCGACCAAAAGATCATGATAGAAACATTTCTAGCCTCTGACTAGATCATGATTGCGACCATCGTTGAGTATAAAACCCTAAGTTTGTATTTTTGGCATTTTTGGAGCTAGGAGTTTCGATTTTGATGCTTTTTAATGTGTTTTTTCTTATATAATCATTGTCTATCAGTTTAGAAATCTATTTTCCCCATTTCCTAAGAAATTCTATTTTATTTTTCATGATTTCCACATAAGTTGAGAATAAAAACTCTATGTTCACCATTTATAGAGTGTAGGAGCTTGGATTTAGGCGATTCCAAAGGAGTTTACGAGATATCTTCCATGGGTAAGTTTTCTAATCTTACAATTATCATTTTCCCCTCAATTTTATCTTTAAAACAACTTCAAATTCTTTATTTTAAAATGAGTTTTTTGGGGGGGGGATTTTCCAGTAAAGTTTTAAAGTGATTTTTGTTTGATCTGAACTTCGTTTTTAACTCATTTTTGCTTGGATTTTCAGCTATAGACTCCTACAAATATGGAAAACGTATTTTAAAATCAAAATTATGATTTTGCCCTTTTAATTTTTGAACCTCTTTTTGGGGTTCGTTTTAGACCCATCTTAAATGTAGAAATATGGGTCTCGTTTTACTCCTAGTGATGCCTAGATTATGGTTTTAATATCTTAGCGGCATTTCGTGACCGTAGAGTGAAGATGAACGTTTGGTGAATGAGTCAAGGATTTGTGGATCAGTTGCGAGGTAGGCTTCTACCTACCCTGCTTCACAAGATTTTGTGCGTTATGTATTGCATGAGAATGTGAATGTTAACATTGATTAAGGGTAGAACACCGTGACTTAGTCTTGATTATTGAGGTTTGGGAATAAAATGGATGAATTTGACCTGTAAGGTGAAATGCTTATTACACCTTTAGGATCCTATTACTTTCTTCATAGATTGAGCTAATTCGTAGAATGATTGTGCTATTATACTAGAGTTGGGATGTGGCTTAAGTGTTGGAAGCGTGGTTAGTATGGTTAACCTTATTTTTGCTAATTTAATCAGCTTGAAACTATAAATTTAGGCGGAGTTGACTTACTTGCTCATGTTGTAGGTGGAATTCCTATCTTAGGATTGCTTATGGATTATGTACCATCTAAAAGTCAATTTGGATACCTTAGCCTAGTCTGAGGTAGAAATCACCTAAATATGGAATTCGAGGATTAGAAGTAGTGTCTTCCAGCCGACCTTAGGCTAACACTTGTGTTAGACCTTGTCGACTTATTTATGGAAGTTAGGCATAGTTAACACTAATGAGACTTTAGTATAAGGTTACTTCGTGACTTGGGTAATAATAATGGTTTTCTCGGATTATGGTTATTAGCTTATAGCTAGTATATGGCTTTCGGATTTGATATATGAAATGGTTTGTCATCATTCTTAATGATGTAGACATAGACATAGTTTTGATGTATGGCCTATAAATATGAGATTCTGCCTATAGATATTAAACACCTTATTGATATATTATGCCACCTAGATGTGAGATGATTTATTGATATACTATGCCTCATAGATGTGAGATGCCTTATCTATATATTATTCCTCCTAGATGTGAAATGCCTTAAAGATATGCAATGGATTATATATATATGAAATGGCTTATGGGTAAAATTACAGATATGGGGTTTGAACATGTATATGGGCCTAAGACCATAATTATGATGTTGTAGTTATTTCGGACACATCGTCGGGCCCGTAGCCGTGTTATGATATTGGTTGGATATTCGGGAAGTGTCTATCCTTGTAAAGGATATGGTTGTAGTTTCTAGATATATTAATGCTTATGATTTCATTATTTTAATACTAGTGATGGCATGAATAGATTCGGTACACTCATGGTCATTAATAATGGTAAATGGTATGATTCCAACTAAAATATAACTTCAATACTATTTTTTCTAAATAGGAGTTAAAGCCCTCTTTTCACCTTAAATAAGGATTTCTTTATAGATTTAAATGCTTGTCTTAATAAATAACCTGTGTAAAGAAATTGAAAATAATGTTTTAAAGATTTGACCGAGGCAGATTCCAGTCTATGATTCTGATAATATTATTTACTCTGGTTGTGAGAGATTCCGAGTCTTACTATACTTTTATAATAATTTAGTCTCGAAGTTTACCTCGGGCAATGGATTTATGGATTTACCTTCTTTTAGCCATATCTTAATTTCGTTCACCTATGTCACAACCCAAAATAGGGCTTGGTCATGACGGGCATCTCAAGTTTGCTAGGATTGGAGACCACCCCTATTTCCTTGTCAACATGTCATCACCCGAGGCAACCTCCTAGTCCTAAAAACGATGCTTACGATACTAGAAGACTATAAGATAACCGAAGAGCTGGTACCTGCTGTGAGCACTGAGAAAATAGATAATAAACATCATATGTGGAAACAACTGGGTAAATCCATAAGGTTTTAAATACTAAAATACACATAAGTCAAAACTTTGAGCGTTTGAAAGCATACTGAAAAGACTAATAAAAATAACTGATAAACTAACTAATTGTCTGTTGTCTGAAAGCCTCTAATTGACTGAAAAGAGTTGATGGAATAGGCCCCAACTAACTCCAACTATCTAATTGAAATAAAAAGTTGAACTATTGAAATAAATGAAATGAATAACCAAGTTCTCGATAGATGAGGACTCACCCCGACTACTGCTGCTGATAGGCGGATCTGTCTAAGCACGGTTAGGAAGCTGGGCATCCAAACCTATGATATAAGACATCACAGTGCAAAGAAAATATATACGATTAGTACTTTGAATGTACTGGTATTTTAGTTAAGGCTTGGCTGAAATGCATAGGCTCATGTACATAATATACTGACTGACTGAATAACATGAGATAACTGATGCATAATATACGTGAAAGCTGTAAAATATGAGGATAAATGACCAAGCATATATGATAATACTGAAATAGTATATAAATTGAAATAGTGAAATCCGATAACTGAAAAACTGGTCATCTGTATGCTATGGTCAAACAAACTTGAATTGAAATCTGTACTGAATACTGGACAGAGACTATGGGAGGTATAATCTAACTGATATGCCCCAATATGAGCTAATTGGGGTCCAACCTGTGACCCCAGTTTGAAGGGTGTCAATATTATATCACAAGTACTAATACTTGTTCTGTGGATCCACTAAAATGATGCCCAAAGGACCAGGGTGTCAAGCTTAACTGGCGGGTGTCCCTTGAGAGGAAGTCAAGCCTACACTGATGGGTGACTCCTCATTTCCTACTCTGGCTACAAAGTGATGGAATGCAGGGCCTGCTACTAACAACTCTACCTTACTAACGGGGAAGCGCCATCACTGTATTCACTCGGTGCTAAACCCTACTCCTAGCTGAACTGACACTAGTTACTGGATTGACTAAGTTTGACTGTACTAACAACTGATCATGATAACTAACTGAATGATAATACTCATGGTTTATCTAAAATTGTTCTGCAAATATTGAAAACAATGTAAACAACTAAGTTTCAGGTATTCATAACCCCAACACAATGTAATAACAATAAGGTCACATGAAGCCTTAAACCCATAGTAAAGAATCGTTGTTCAAAACCCAAGTCATTTAGACATTTCATCAAACATATGTGGGTCATGAATTAAAGCATGGGAATGGTTTAAAACATGTAATAATAACATAGCTTCAATACTAAAAACCATAAATCAAGGAGTTAATATGAAAGTATCATCATTCTAATATATAAGGACTACTCCCAACAATATACAGTTGTAAACAACATGCATAATAAAAATTCATAAAACTTCAAGGAGATAATTCATTATAAGCATGAAAGTTCATGATTTAAAACATCATAATAGATTTTTGGACTCCATGACTGAAAAGGGCCCATGGATGAGCGTCACACATACCTTAATTGAAGAATTCGTGAAGATTCCTGATGGTTTTCTTAAAATTAAGCTTGAATTTCTTTGATTCTTTTGAGGAGGCAAGGGTTTGATCTTGAGAGAGAATGTTGTTCTTTTGAGAGCACTTTGTGAGTAAGATGACAATTTGTGCTTTTGGGAACCTAAATCACATGTTATGGACCAATTGTGTAAAGGGAAAAAACCCAATTGTCCTTGTAAAACTGAAAAAAAAAGCTGGGAAATAAGGAGGCACGCGATGGATCATGCATCGCGGGCTCTGGAGCGCCGGAGTGGAGCATACGCCGCAGTCTATATTGAACCTTATCTTGTTTTTCTTTCACTTCGGCAACCAAATAAGATTTCAAACTATTTTGAACCCATACACTACCCTCAGCTGAATCCACCAACCGAACACCTAATCTTGCAAGCAGATGAACCTCCTGAACTAACCTCTTATCATCATTCTCAACATGAGAAACATTACCCATAGAAAATCTACTAAGAGCGTCTACCACTATATTGGCCTTACTTGGGTGATGCAAAACACTCATATCGTAATCTTTTAACAACTCTAACCACCTTCTATGACAAAGATTTAAATCTTTCTGCAAAAACACATACTACAAACTTTTGTGATCCGTGAACACATTAACATGAACTCCATAGAGATAATGCCTCCAAATTTTTAAGGCAATCACAACAGCTGCTAACTCAAGATCATAGGTAGGGTAATTCTTTTTATGGGATTTAAGTTATCTAGAGGCATAGGCTATGACCTTACCTCTCTGCATCAAAACACAACCCAAGCCAACTCTAGAAGCATAACAGTAAATAAAAAACCCACCTGAACCATCTGGCAAGGTCAAAACTGGGGCTGAGGTGAGTCAAGTCTTCAACTCCTGTAAACTCTTCTCACAAGAATCTGACCACTGAAACTAGACTTTCTTCTTGGTCAATCTGGACATGGAGGAAGAAATTAATGAAAACCCTTCAACAAACCATCGATAATAGCTATTAAAACCTAAAAAACTCCTGATATCTGACAGAGCGATTGGTCTGGGCCAGTTTATTACTACTTCAGTCTTTTGAGGGTCAACTCTAAGGCCATCACCGAATATAATATGGCCAAGTAAAGTTACTGATCTTAGCCAAAAATTTCACTTACTGATTTTGGCGAATAACTAATGGGCTCTAAGAGTCTGAAATACAATTATGAGATGGTCTGCATGATTATTTTCACTACAGGAGTAGACAAGAATGTCATCAATGAAGACTATGATGAACATATCCAAGTACTGCTTGAACACTTTTTTCATCAAGTACATGAAAGTTGTTGGGGCATTCGTCAGTCCAAAAGATATAACTAGAAACTTGAAGTTACCATACTAAGTCCTGAAAGCTATTTTCAGAATGTCACATTCTCTGGCTCTAAGATGATGATAGCTGGATTTGAGGCCTATCTTAGAAAAATAACTGGCACCCTGAAGTTGATAGAACAAGTCATTAATCCTAGGGAGTGGATATTTATTCTTGATTGTGACATTTTTTAGCTGACAGTAATCGACGCACATTCTGAGAGAACCATCTTTTTTATGCACGAAAAGAACTGGAGCGACCCATTGGGAAACACTGGGCCTGATGAATCCCTTATCTACAAGATCTTTCAACAATTCTTTTAACTCCCAAAGGTTAGATGGAGCCATTCTATCGGAAGGAATAGATATAGGATGGGTATCTATAAGGAGATCTATTACAAAGTTAATTTACCTTTTGCGAGGAACTCCAGGAAGATTTTCAGGTAACACATTTGAAAATTCCCTCACTACTAAAACTGAATCGAGACTTAGGGTCTCAGAATTATAGTCTTTGAATCAAACAAGATGGTAAACACAACCCTTGGAAATCATTTTTCTTGCCTTAAGGTATGAAATAATTTGACCCCTAAGTGCTGAAGTACTACCCTTCCATTCAACAATTGGTTCATTTGGAAACTGACACTGAACTACTCTTTTTCTATAGTCAACTGAAGCATAGCATGAGTGGAGCTAATCTACGCTGAGAATGGCATCAAAATCAGTCATCTTTAACTCCACAAGATAAACTAAGGTTACTTTCTAAGATATTGTGATCAGACAGTTCCTTTATACCTGACTGGCTACAATAGATATACCTACTTTGGTAGATACTGAGAAAGGTTCTGCTAAAGACTTGGGACTAACACCAAAAATAATAGCTATATAGGGGGTTACAAAAAAGGCAAAGCTCCGAGGTCTAACAAAGTATAAACATGGAGGTGAAAGACCTGTAAAGTACTAGTAACAATATTAGGAGAACTTTCCTAATCCCATCAGGACTGAAGTAAATAATGCCTATTCTGTCGTTGTCTACCGGTGGCATTGGAAGTAGCAGCCTGCTGAGTCGGGCGACCTGCTGGAGCTACTGAAGAGTTAGTCTGACCCTGCTGGCAATCATTTCTACCCTTCTGAGAAACTACTAGACACTCTCTTACACTGTGGACTATCTTGCCACACCCAAAACACACATCACTACTAGCCTTGCACACATCTTGATGATTTTACCACATTACTAGCAAAGAGGATTAGTACAACCATTATTTACACTACCCTAGGATTTAGAGCCTGGCACCTTATCCCGATTGTCATTTCTAAACTTTGGCACTGGAGCATTAGCTAAAGATAGAGCTGGGGCAAAAAACTTCTATCAAAATTGAGAACGGTTACTACCCTCTGACCTCGGCTGACGAAAGTTAAACTTACCCATTCTGGTGTTTTTTTTATATTTCTCTCTCTTTAAGCTTTTGCATTTTAATTTGTTAATCATGGACTATATTCCTAGATATATCAATCTTTTTAATAACCGTAGCAGCCCCACACTCTTTGACCATACTATTGGCTACACTAGAAACAAATTTACTCATTCTAGATCTATTATCAACAATTATCGAAGGAGTATACCTCGCCAACTGAGTAAATTTAAGCGAATGCTCCTTCACACTCATAGTCCCCTACTTCAAATTAATAAACTACAGCAAATTAGCTTCCCTCAAATCTAAGGGAAAGAGCCTATCTAAAAAGGTTGTGGCAAACTCCTCCAACGCTACAGCCCCTACCTCAGCACCTCTATTCTCCTTCTACTGCTTATACAATGTGTGAGCTACATCCTGCAACTAGTAAGCAACCAAATTTGCACTCTCACTTAAGGTGAAACCCATAATATCAATCACTTTCTAAACTATATCAAGAAATTCCTGTGGATCCTCCTCAGACTTTGATCCTAAAAACAAAGAAGGGTTCATTCGGGTAGAGTCCTGAATCCTAGCTGCAGCTGTGTTGGTGACTGGATTGGATGGGGAAACAACCTAATGATTATTTTGAGCTTCTACTTTTTTATCTAAGGTAGTAAATGCAGCTCTAAATTCATCATGAGAGACATGCTCGTTCAAGGGATCCTACTGAATAGGCAGAGGAACAGTCTGATTTCCATTTCTTTTTCCATTATTCTTTCTGGGAGGCATTATATGTAATGGAATAAAGGATGGATGAGAAATATAGTCTTAATAGAGCTCATGCTCACTCACATGACATGAATATAGAAAGAAGGGAAAGTTTTCCTAAAATGTCTTGTAGCCCCTCGTCCATATGTGTGGTGCGCTTCACACACATACACAAGACTCTACTCAACATAGCTTTTTGACTCCCTAGGACACTGTAAAACCTGGCTCTGATACCAAGATTTGTCATGACCCGAGCCTACCCCCTATTCGCAACAACGGTGCTTACGATCCTGAAGGACCACAAGCAAACCCATGAGCTAGTACCTGCTGTGAGCACTGAGTAAACTAATAATGAACATCATATGGGGAAATAACATGGTAAATCCATAAGTTTTTAAATACTGAAATACTAATAAGTCAAAAATCCAAGTGTCTGAAAACATACTAAGAAGACTGATAAAAACAACCGATAAACTGAATACCTGTCTATTGTCTGAAAGCCTCTAACAGACTAAAAAGAGTTGATGGGACAGGCACAACAAACTCCAACTATCTAACTAAAATGAAAAGTTGAACCACTAAAATGGCTGAAATGAATAATTATGTCCTCGATAGATGAGGACTCATTATGACTACTGCTACTTATAGGCGGATCTATCTAAGAGCGGTCAGGAAATTAGAAATCCGAACCTATGAAATAAGACATCATAGCGTAAAGAAAATATATGCAATTATTAATTTGAATGTACTGGTATGCTAGATGAGGTTAGGCAGATATTCATAGGCTCATGTTCATGAAATACTGACTAACTAAATAACATGAGATAACTGATGCATAATACGTGCAAAAGATGTAAAATTAAGGATGCATGACCAAGCATATAACATAATACTAAAATAGTCTGTAAACTAAAATACTGAAATCTGATAACTGAATAACTAGTCATCTATATGCTATGGTCAAACAAACCTGAACTAAAATCTTTACTGAATACTGGACTGAGCCTGTGCGAGGTATCATCTAACTAACATGCCCTAATATGAGGTAATTGGGGTCCAACCTGTGACTCCAGTTGGGAGGGTATCAATACCGTGCCACGAGTACTAACACTGGCTGTATGGATCCACTAAACTGATGTCCCAATGGACTAGGGTGTCAAGCCTAACTGATGGGTGACCCCTGAGAGGAAGTCAAGCCTAAATGGATGGGTAACTCCTCATATCCTATGATGGCTGCGTAGTTCTGGAATACAGGGATTTCTATGCATGTAATTGTACGAACCTGAGGATAATCATATGTCATATGCCTGATGGGGGACTCGAATATCCTGACATAAATCAAAGGTGACTTAACCACAAATTAATATAACATAGGAGACTCAAACCTCCCAATCATATAATAAAAATAAGGGAGACTCTAACCCCCGATCATTTAGACCCCTACACCAGCTAGCATAATTTTTGGCTACACAACCCACTATTTAAGCCTAATTAAAATATTTAACACACATTTCCAATTTATTGAACTGATTATGTATTTAGACAACCCGTTGGTATCGTCATACCAACCCCACTTGCAAGTTCATTATCATATCACGATCTATTAACCATAATAAGAGTGAAATTTATGACCCCTTAGATTTAATTATCATTCACACGGGGGATTCACATACCCCAAAGTTCAATAAAATCATACCATGGTTCATTAACCTTTCATGCCAATATATTAGTTTAAGTGAGCAAGTCGAAACATATGACAAAGCTATGTATCATTATCAATTTCACATTTAGGTTGAGGGAACTCAATTTCCAAAACCATATGTCAAAGAAAAATTCATCACAATTGGGGGAAAACATAACTACAAGTTCAAAAATGTTAACAAAGCATGAATAATGCATAATAACAAGGGGAAATTTATTTAAGAACCATTCATGTCAAATCACTCAACCATATCAAAACCCTTATTTCAAATCCACATAATTAACCATATAAATTCATGCATTAGATAAAATGAGTTTGAGGGTAGAGTCATGTGCCTAAAATACCTAAGATTATGGAGAGAATGCAACCGTTAAACCTCTACTTGACCTACTTCTTGGAAACACTAGTATTGCTACTTGAGAGGATTTGAGAGAGAAAAGAGTATATCATGGATGAAAATAGGGTCCCAAGTATGTTTATAAGTCATGGGTAATTATTGGAATAAGAGGTAAATATCTAAAATACCCTAATTAAGAAGCTGGAAAATAAGTCGCCAGTCGTTACGGGTGACCTTATGACTTGTAGAGTCACCTTATGACTTGTTTCCCTCCGACGTAGTCTTGACAATGTCCCAGACCACCAACACTAGTCTAGCTATGGAAAATACCTTACAACTCATTACATCCTAGTCGTACTTAGTACAGAACACTTTAGGCATCACATTGGTTTTCTTATGAAAAGGACTATATGAGTCATTTATAGTCCTTGCGACTCGTAATGTAGTAGTCGTTGTCAAAGCTGTGACTTAGAAAAATTTCACTGGGCACATTATTACTGGGTCCTATGACCCGTAATGACTCCCTATGACTCACAAAGAGAGTCGTAGTTAGGGCAATAACCCCAAAATTTTCCAAGGACCAATATCTGGGGTGTTTCATTCTCCCCCTGAGGATGATTCATACCCGAATGATGAGACAAGGTATTCATTAGCATGATTTAACATAGAAACACACCCACTCTTACTTTTAACAAAGACAGAAAAAAAAAGATGTTAAGAATTGTACATACCTTAAGCATAATTATCCGAAAGGGGGAATAAGAATGGATACTTGGACTTCATGTCCTCTTCATCATCCCAAGTGAACTCTTAAACCTTATGGTTCCTCCCCAGAATATTTAACAATGCCCCTTTCTTATTTCGTAACCGACAGACTTACCGATCGAAGATCTACACTAGAACTTCCTCAAAACACAAGAAATCCGAAATGCCCATACCTTCTAAGAGAACAACCAACGAAGGATCACTCACACACTTATTCAACATCGAGATATGAATGACCGAATGAATAGAGACCAAGCTAGAAGGCAACTCCAATTCATATGCATCATTACTAGACCCTCCCCCCTCAAAACTAAATACGAACCAAAATAATGAAGACAAAGTTTTCCCTTCTTCCTAAACTGCATCACTCCATGGGAGACACTTTCAAGAATACCCATTCACTAACATTAAACTCCAACTCATTTCATGTCATATCCGCGTAGGTCTTTGGCTTACTTTGGGAAGTCTTAAACCTATCTTGAATCACCTTCACCTTCTCCATGGCTTGGTGAACCAAATTAGGACCAAATAACTTTTTCTCACGAACTTCGGACCATTCAATAGGAGAACGAAATCTCCAACCATACCAATGGTAGAGTGGTAGCATTTATTATGTAGAAACTCTTTGAGGGGAAAATGGTCAACCCAACTACCACCAAAATTGATCACATAAGACCTCATCATATCATCAAAGGTCTATATCATCTTCTCTAATTTTCTATTCATCTGAGCGTGGAAAATAGTACTATGGCTCACCTTCATCTCTAAACCTATTTGAAATAAGCATCAAAACTACGATAAGAATTGAATACCTCAATCAGAGATAATAGAAATAGGCACACCATACAAATTCATGATCTCTTGAATAAATAACTTTGCATAGTCCGCAATAAAGTAATTAATTCCCATGTATAAGAAGTAAGCAGACTTAGTCATCCTACCTATGATGAACCAAATACAAATAAACTGATTTCGAGACTGCGAAAGATCAATAATTAAATCCATATTAATTATTTTCTATTTCCATATAGGTAACTCAATTTCCTAAAATAATCCACTGGGCCTCAAGTTCTCTACCTTCACTTGCTGACATACAATGTACCTAGCCACAAAATTGGTCACACCCCTTTTGGAATTATTGCACGAATAATTTCTCTTAAGGCATGATATATCTTCGTCGAACTAGGATGAATAGTGTACCTCGACTCATAAGTTTCAGCCAAAATCCACTCCCTTAGACCAACAATATGTGGAATGCATAAATTGCCTTGGTACCTCAAGATACCATCACCACCAATCTTGAAAACTATCACTTTTTTGAGACCCACATCTTCCTTAATCTACATCAATATAAGGTAGAAGACCTGCTTCTCTTTCACCTCAACTCCAAGAGATGACTTTTCCACCTCTTGTACAATTACACCACCATCCTCAGAGTCCCAGAAAAAAATTCCAAGATTAGCCAGACAGTGAATATCCTTCGCCAACTCTCACTACTCATTATCCAAATGAGATAAGCTTCCTACTACCAACCTGATAAGAGCATCAACAACTATGTTAGCTTTATCTATATGATAATGAATACTCTTGTCATAGTCTTAATCAACTCAAGCCATATCCGCTGCCTGAGGTTTAACTCCTTCTGGGTGAACACATATTGCAAACTCTTATGGTCCGAGAAGATGTCAACATGGACTACATACAAATAGTGATACCAAATCTTCAAAGAGAAAACCATAGCCAATATCTCCAAATCATAAGTCTGATAGTTCTTATCATGTAGCTTTAACTGCCAAGAAGCATATACAACCATCTTTCCATGCTGCATCAACATACAACCCATCCCCACTCGGGATGTATCATAATTAACAACAAAACCATAGGTACCCTCAGATATAGTCAAAATTGGAGCCAAAGTTAAATTATATTTCTACTTTTAAAGCTACTCTCACAAGCATCCGACCACAAGAACCTTACTTTCCTTAGGTCAACTTAGTCAATAGGGATGTAATCGAAGAGAATATTTCTACAAACCTCAAATAATAATTGGCTAAACTTAACAAGCTCTGAATATCAGTTGGAGTCGTGGGTATGGGCCATTTCTTAACCCCCACAACTTTCTGTGGATCCACCATGATCCCTTTACTAGATACAATATGACCTTGAAAGGTAACAATATTCAACCAAAATTCATACTTCAAAACTTAACATATAAATGTTGATCCTTTCGGGTCTGCAACATAATGTGGAGGTGATCAACATAATTTGCCTAACTCTTTGAATATACTAGAATATTATTAATAAACATAATGAATAACCAATCCAAAAACTAATGAAATAACCAATTCATGAGATCCCTAAATACTGTTGGGGAAGAGGTCAACGTGAAAAAAATGACTAAGAACTCAAAATAACCATAACAGGTATGGAAGACGGTCTTAGAGATATTCTCCTCCCTAATATTTAGCTAATGGGAGCCCGAATGAATATCAATCTTGGAGATACACTTAGTACCTTAAAGCTAGTCAAACAAGTCATCTATACCAAGAAGAGGGTACATATTCTTCATCATCACCATATTTAACTAGCGGTAATTAATGCACGTCTGAAGGGAACCATCCTTCTTATACACAAAAAGAATAAGAGCACACCATCGTGCACCACACAGTAAGGGACTAGGTCCCTAAAAGTCAATCACAAGCAATAGAACAACAAAGCAACTATTAGGCGCTAGAAAATAAAGATTATGTAGGAAAGTAAAAACATAAGATTTTAATATGGAAACCTAAGAAGGGAAAACCCATAGCTTGCCCTCACAAGAAACTCTAGATATCCACTATAATTAAACTCCCGATTACAATCTAGATTTATATATACCTCTATGCTCCTATCGCTTGTAATAACTCAACTACAAACTCATCTTGGCAACTTTACCAAAGACTCTCTACACTGATTAACTTTAACCAGCCTCATACTTAGGTAAATCTACCTAAGTACTCTTTACTAAAGAAAACACTACTCTTGCAGAATAAGTAGTTTAGTTACAAATTAGTACTAACTCAAGATCATTTTCTCACTCTTTAAGCATCCTTCAATGATCAGTACATGAGAAGTGCTTGAGTAGTATTGAAAGGGAGTATTGCTACCTCTTTTTACTCTTTAGATTTTTTGAAAAAATTATTTGATGAAGAGGTGCCATTTTTCTTTTATAGCTGAGTGATGATTAGATCTAAAAGATCATTAGACCTGCTATCCTAATTAGTATAAATAACACCTATAAGTTTGTTACATAAGAGGACAAAACTTTACAGACAATACATGCCAGTTTTACTATTTCTTGTACATCCAGGGACCTGATCCCTTGCCGGTAGCTGCTCATCATTAAAAAAACATATATAAATCTCCCTTTTTTGATGATTAGAAACCAACCATTGAACTTTGAGCATCAGTGTATATTCATCACATTTAATCAATGTGATTACTAGCTGAAGATAAATATCCCCTCATCACTATGCTTCCTTCATCATGCAACATAGGGATCTTATCCCCTATTCACATTTTGCAGCTAAATTATTTAAGAATATTTGCTACCCCCTGTTACTATTCCTTATCATTTTCACAGTTAGTACATTACTTCCTCCCTCTTCTAAGGTGCTTTCCCACTTTTATCAATATTCAACATATCAATAGCACTGGTACTTTGTCCCTACTACGTGAAATCAGTATTCCCCCTTTTGGTATTATTTAAAAGTGAGAACATTAAACCAAGAGTAAAGTAAGCACAAATTAGTTAACTCATGGCCACAGGAGAAACACTAACATGAAGAATAACTTTGCAATTTACAGAGAAAAAATGTTACACACAAAGCAAAGATTCATTCATAAGTAGGATAAGTATCATTACAGTGCATAAATTAAATCTTCTCTGGGAAAAAACCATAGGAATCAAAAAGGATTAACAAGTCAAGGTCTGGGAAAAAGATTTTGAAGGAGTAGGGTTAGGTTGTTATTGATATGCCATATCTATATATTTGACCTAAGGCCCTTACCAGATAAGATTGACACCCTCTTCATTAGTTTAGCATTCTCAGTTCTAAGTATTTGTTTGTCACATGGGCTTCCTTTGGAAAGATACTGAATTATCTCCTAAAGCTTTCTGATTCTTCATCCTTGGCAGTTAAATTGCCCTTCAGTTTCTCTCTTTCCTTGCTAAGCTCCCTTTAATATAAGCTACTTGGTTTGACATATTTAGTATTGATAAGTGTTATGTCAAGCATTTGAACCACAGATCCTTGGGTTCAATAATCACAGACAGTGCCACAGTAATTAAGTACTTTGTTCATCCAAAATCCATAAGGCATGCCATGCTTTCCATTTTTCCCAAGAACCACTTTGTGAATGTGTTATATCATTAATGTAGGTAGATTATGAACTCAAAGAAAATAAGGAATTACATCACATATAATTCAGTAGCTGTGGCAATATTTCTCTTTTATGACCTGGGCAGAATTACCTTGTTCACATAGTCAAAAATTAATTGAAACTCACTCTTTAATGAGTTCCTGTTCACTGCTGCTACAAATTTCCCTTTGACCTTGGATGCAATTACTAAGAATTTTATTGAAGGCAGCTTCTGGAGACAGTTTTCACTCCACATATAGGTACTTTAAAAATTCTTCCCAGTGTTTCCCCATTCAACTTTATTTCCTTTCTTTAGACTTGTGCAGTCAAACTCATCCTAACTTTTGAGAATTCCATAGTGAAACAGAATTCCCTGACTATCTCATCAAAAACAATAGGAATAGGTCCTTCCATGAGGTGCATTCAACCTTAATGTTTAAATAGCTTAACAAGTTCCACTATACCAGGTTCTTTTAGCATATTTTAATCAAAAATCCTTCCAGTTATCACCTTTTGATTCTTCAAGAACCTGTTTCTAACTTCCTTGGATACAATGTTACTTTTTTTTCTCATTCTTTCTTCCATTATAAGTGATCATAGATTTCCTTTCAGCTACTTTTCCTTTTTTGGGACTAGGTCCCCCAGGAGTCAACTGCTTCTTTGTAAAACTTCCAGACTATTTTCCCAAAATTTTGGTATTTAATAGACATCGATTTTATTATGATAAACTATTCTATTTTTAGTGCTTTTTGATAACAAGGTGAGTTTTTCAACAACCCAGGTTTCATCCACTATAACATCATCAGAACAATTTTGAGAATTCAGGGATGATTCTTCATTTACAAGAAGAGTAACAAAGGAGTTAAACTTTAGAAGAGTAGGAGAATAAGAATGTTCTTTAGGAAGGTTTGAGAAAGAATGTGTAACTATGCTAAGCTCAAAATCCTCTGAAGGACATAGAAATGAGAGAGCTACAACCATCAGGAAGGTCCTTTTCTTAGAAGAGCTAATTGGGATTTGGATTTTTCTTTTTGATAAGACAAGAAGTGGGTGAAACATGATTTAAGGAATAATGAGCATAAGGAAGGGCTTTCTAGGGGAACAGGATATTATCAATTTCAAAATTTTAGGTGACTCACCTTCTCTTTTTAGAATAGGACAACTTTTTCTAACACAGTGGACATAGTGGATGTGGCTTTTTATTGATAAAACAAACAAAATTTGTACATACATAATACTAACCTGAGAGATGGGGCTAGGTCCCTCTCTAGTCTAAGTGAATCTTCAATTTTGTGCTTGTCACATCTATCTACCTCTAAATTTACACCCATGGGAGTATACCTACAAGGGTATGGTACTGAGTTAATCCAACATGCACCTAATTTACCAAGGATACATACTTCTTAAACATAGCCAAAGTTTGGAAGGGAAGCTGATTCATCCAGTAAGCTAGGTTAATTTGATCAATCCCAGCTTCAGCGTGATAAATTCATTGCACCACATGATACCATAACTTGTTTTAGAAATAGGTCTAAGGACCGACCCCTAGACTTGGCATTCTTCAAATATCCAGAGTTTTGTGTGCATTGCTTTGAACTTGCCATCTTTTTTTGCATGTTTGAGCTCATACTTGGGATAAGAATGCTAATCACATAAGACATATTCACCTTGAAGTGTCTTAGAAAAGAGAATACAATCATACCATCTATTCATAGTCATAAGCAATTATTTAACGAGAAGATTTTTGTGATTGCAAACCCTTTCTCCCTCCTATACTTACAATTTTTTATTAAACTTAGGAACCCATTTGAGTTTGAGTTCCCAGTAGAAGGATAGAGGTATGATTAAATCCTTATTTGTCTATATAGGTAGTGTGATCTTCCTTATGTTTTTCCAAAGTCTTACACCTTTCGGATAAGTGCGCCCCTAGTGGACATGCCTAACATTTTTTATTCTTGTTCTGAGCCAGCTTATACAATTTTCTTTCAGGTGTTCATATTTTCCATAGTGAGTGCATAGTGGCTTGTGGACCTTATTATTAGCATCATGAGTTTCCTTTCCTTTAGAATCAACATGTTGGAATTTTCCTTGATAGACCATACCTCTTTCATAATTAAAACCTTGACTAGTCAAGTCAGAAAGGATCAGTGGGAAAGTAGTCCACTTAAGAGACTTGTTTAACTCTTCTTTTAAGCGGACCAGGTCCCTCTCTAACTCTTCACTCTTGTGAAGTATTGACATAAGTTTTTTTTTTTAGTTTTTTAACTTCTCCTTAACATCAATCTGAAGCCTTGATGCTTCCTTCTTCCCCTTACTATCTACACCATTTAACTTCTTTGAATTACTTATTAGATTTAAATTTATGGATTTAATCTTTGTGAGCAACTCTTCATTTTTAAAAATTCGGAGAGCTAAAGCAATTAAATCATGCTTTTGATTATCTAATTTTTCTTCTAAGGAATTCTTATCAACAGTTACTTCACATACATATTTCATCAACACACTTGCAAGCCTTTTTGTCTTTCTAGCAGAATAATTTTCAAGATTTTTCTTAATGTCAAAGATAGTTACCTCATTTTTATCTTCATTTTAATTTTCTTCTATGAAGGAAAATAAGGTATCAAAGGTCACTTTCTTATATTCCACTGCAAGCATGGAGACATTTGCAGACTTCTCAGCTTCATAAGATTCACTGGAGGAGTCACCCCAACCAGCTAAGGCTTGTTTAACTACAAGATCAACTGCAACCTGTCTTCTTGATTTTATAGGGACCTAGTCCCTAGTTTTTCCCTTGTCACCTTCAGTAGTGTGATAATCCTGATAGTCTATTATGTGCATTTGAGTATCCTTAATAATATGTTCAGGACTTCTATATCTGTAACAAACTTCCATAGTGGCTCTTTTTTTATTGCTGCCTCCATTTATTCGAAACTTCCCACTTTTATTTATAGCTCTAATAATTCTTTTTTCCAAGTAGGAAACATCAGTGTCTTATTCATTTGAACCTAAATTTGAAGCTTTTAGACCCAAGGATTATTCCCTTTTGACTTCCTTCTTCTTTTCTCCTTGCTGCTTCTTGAGTTCATAGGTTTTCAGGTTTCCAATAAGTTTATCGCTAGTGAGGAGCTTTAGGTTTTTTGCCTCAGTTATGGCATTCACTTTACTTTCCCATGACTTGGGAAAAACACCAAGATTTTTTCTCATTTGTTCGTACAAAAGAATCAGTTCACCTAAGTGGTGAAGCTCATTTGTGATAATAATGAACCTTGTATGCATTTCTTGGATTGTTCTCTTTCTTTTATGGTAAAGGTTTCATACTGAGTAGTCAGCATGTCCACTTTTGAATCCTTCACATCAGTGGTACCTTCATGAGCAGTCCTCAAGCAATCCCAAATCTCTTTAGCATTTTTTCTAGCAGAGATTTTGTTGTATTCATTAAGACGTATGCCACAAGGCCTTGTAATTCTTATCTATCTTTTTCCTGTCTTCATCATTGTAGTCTCTCCTACTTTTAACAACCATCTTTGTAACCTCTCATTCTTTGAATTATTTAAAAGGCACATGAGGACCATCAAGAATTATGTCCATCAGCTTACTATCCTCGGCCATAATGAAGTAAAACATCCTATTTTTCCACCACCCATAATTTTTCCCATTGATTCTTGGTGGTCTAGTTGTAGATTGCCTTTTTTCCTAGATTAGGTAGAGCAGCCATGCTAGCTAATACACTCTATTTTTCACCCTTTTAGCGTGACCTCGCTTTGATAGCAATTGTTGAAACCCTTGGGGGTTCCACCACATAGTGAGGACCAAGTCCCTCAAAGTCAATCATAAATGGTAGAACAGCAGAGCAACTATGAGGAACTGGAAAACAAAGACAGCACAGGAAAGTAAAAACACAATATTTTAACGTGGAAACCCACGATGGGAAAAACTACAGCTTTCCCTCGCAAGCACCTCAAAAAATATACTATAATCAACCTCCAGATTGTAATCTAGATTTCACCATACCTCTAGGATCCATTCGATTGTAATAACTCTACTACAAGCTCATCATGGAAACTCTACCAAGGACTCTCTACACTGATTAACTCTAATGAGCCTCATACTTAGGCAACTCTACCTAAGGACTCTCTACTCAAAGATAAAAACACTACTCTTATAGCATGAGTAGTTTAGTTACAAATTTGTACTAACTTAAGAACAATTTCTCACTCGTTAAGTATACTACAATGATCAGAACATGAGCAATGCTTGAGCAGTCTTGAAATAGAGCTTTTGCTACCACTCTTTACTCTTTAGTTTTTTGCACAAACCTTTTGATGAAGAGGCATCTCTTTCCATTTATAGATGAGTGATGATTATGGGTGAAAGATCATAGGACCAGTTGTCCTAATCAGTACAAAATAGCACATGTAAATTCGTTACACAAGAGGATAAAACTTCGCAGATAATAAATACTAGCTAAACTATATATTGCATATCTAGGGACCTGGTCGCTTGCAGTTAGCTGCTCATTATCAAAATTACATATAGCAATTTTCTTCCTCTTTGATAATGATAAACTAATCATTTAGCTTTGAGAATAAATGCACATTCATCACATTTAATCAGTGTGATTACCACCTAAAGAAGAATGTTCTCCCTTATATCATGCTTCATCTGTCATGAACATAGGGACCTGGTCCCCTGTTGACATTTGCAGCAAAAATATCTGAGCATATTTTCTTCCCCCTGTCACTTTACCTTATTATTTTCACACTTACAACATCACTTCCTCCACCCTACCAAAGCATTTTTCTTCTTTTATAAATATTCAACACATCACTGGTACTGGTACCTGGTCCCTACAACATGAACTCAAAACCCTTATCAAGGAGATCTTTCAACTGCTCCTTAAGCTCCTTCAACTCAGCTAGAGCTATCCTATTAGGAGGGATGGAGATACGATGAGTGTTCGAAAGAAGATCAACCCCAAAAGTCAATTCCCCTATTGACAGGAATACTAAGAAGATTATCAGGGAAGACCTCAAGAAATTCACTAACCATGGGTATATTTTGTAAGGAAGGACCCTTCCAGTTAGACTCTTTAACCCGGACTAAATGATAAATACACCCCTTGGACATTAATTTCCCAGCTCTTATATATGATATGAACTTCCCTTTAGGAACTAGGGAACTACCTTCTCACTCAGTAACCAACTCTTTTAAAAATTTGAAAATGACCTTATGGGTCTGACAGTCTAAAGAGGCATAGAAAGAGTGCAACCAATCCATTCCTAAGATGACATCCAATTTAACCATTTCTAATTCAATAAAATCTACCAAAGTTTTCCAACCACAAATAGATACAACACAACCCCTATATACGTTCTTACTAACCACAGAGTCACCACTGGGTAAAAACAAAAAAGGGGTCCAAAATACACTCGGGACCAAAACCAAAATGCACATCCACAAATCGAGTCACATAAAAATAGTAGACCCTAGATTAAGTAAGTAATATACATCATGAGAGAATAGTTTCAACATAGTAGTGACAATATCAAGAGATGCCTTGGACTCCTGAAGGATAGTAAGAGCATAAAGATGGTTTCGACCAGTACCAAAACCAGAGGTAGCACCCTCTGGTAAAGAAGCTGATGAAGTAGCAATAAGAACCTTGTTAGCCACAAAAGCAACCTTCAAGGTACAATCCCACTATGTATGACCAATCAAACAATGCTAAAGCACCACTTCCTCCCTTTCTAAAACTAACCATGGTGCAACTGACCACAAAATCTGCACGGAGGATATGATTGTGCTAATTGGGCCCTACTGGCTTGATATTGGGAACCCTATAATTTAGAACCATCACCATTACGAAAATGTTGTTCATCGAACAACTTTGGGTAAGGAGTACTAGCCGTCAAATAGGAGTTAGGACTCCCAATTCTTCTTCTGAGACCATTAACCACCATCTCTTCTACTCTGTTGTTGGCCTCTACTGTGCTCTGAATGCCTAAATCTCTTCCTCTAACTTTTCCCTATATCAGCTTACTTCTTTTTTTCTTTTTAACTTGTTGCACATACATCACAAGTCTAGAGATATCCATATCCTTGTTCAACAAGGAAGCCTTGCTTTCTAGAATTAAATCATGGGACAACATAAAAGAAATCTTCCTATTCTAGCCCTCATGCTAGACACAAACTCAGGAGTATATCCTGATAACTGATGGAATTTCAAGGCATACTCTTTTACCGTTATCCTACCTTGCTTTAAGTTTATGAACTTCTTATGTTTTTACTTTCTCAACTCCTAAGGAAATACACAATCAAGAAAAGCACCCAAAAAATCATCCCTAAAAGTTAACTCAGAATTATCACCCCTAGATTGATCCCACTCCTCATACCACTGATACACCACCTCTTTTAAATAATAAGCAGATCAATCATTATACCAATGATATACTATCTTCTTTAATTGATAAGTAACAAATTCCATATCCTCTATATCAGTAGCATGTATCACTCGAAAGATTTTTTTAATTTCATCTATGAACCCTTAAGGATCTTCCTCAACCTTAGTACTGGTGAAAGTCAGAGGGTGAAACCTTATAAACTGGCAAACTCTAGTTACCTCAGAAGAACTCCATATAATACCAACATGACACAACTGATGTGACTGATATGTCACTAACTGGGTCAATAGATGAATAGAATGAAGAAACTTAGCATTAGTGATATCTCTCTAAGGTGACTGAGAATGAGTGTCACCCTCAAGAGTAGGATCAACAAAGATGGTGGGACCTTATAGGGGCACTCAAAAGCAGCGACCCTAGACCAGATCTATACCAAAAAGTAGGACAAGGTCTATCCATATTTTCCTAAATGGGACAGAAGAGTTTCAATAAATTTTAGATATTCTTGGAGGCCAGATATGAAAGGCGAGGAAATGAGAATTCGAAAGATTCAAGTCTTTAAACTCTATAGCCTAATAATAAGACAACAAGAAAGGGAAACATTCCTAAATACCTCGTAGCCTCTCCCTTATAAGTATGGCGTACTACACACCCATAAATAGTCTATACTTCTAAACTTAAGATTCCACTTCATACAACTCATAACATCTTATATGAGTAGTATTTACCCTCTTGTACCCTGGGTAGAATTCACCTCACCACATACTAACTTTACTATGACTTGCCATTACGACTCGTATACTCTTCTTACAACTCCAAAAGTTGAGTCATACCTTGACCAGAATGTCACCCATCACACTGCCATGTATATGACTAAACTATATGACTCATATGTTGTATGTACGAGTTAGGTTCATGAGTTACATATTACACAGTGACTTTAAAACATGGGGTCCTATAATATCTCCCTCTTAGGAACATTGGTCCTCAAATGAGATTGGTTAGACTGAGAATACTAAGGCATCTGAGGTCGCATAATGAATGTGTATAAGTTAGAACATAATAAAACAACTGAGTCTAAAGCATGATACATGATTTGAACTGATCTCATGAATTGATGCAATGACATGAGAATGGTTGCATGGATGAAATAGAGAACATGAACAGTCAATTTAAGAAAAAAATATTACCTCAAATTGAGTCTGAATTCATGAAGAAAAGATGAGGGTACTTGGATCGTATATTTATTTCTGCTTTCCAAGTATCTCCCTCAACAGACTAATTTATCTAGAGAACTGTAACTAAGGGGACTTCCATATTTCTCAACCTACGGATATGACGATTAAGGATCTCAACTGCAATTTCTTCATAGGAGAGACTGTCTCTTACATACATAATCTTTAAAGGTACAACTAAAGCCGAATCGCCAATACATTTCTTTGGCAAGGAGACATAAAACATTGGATGAATTGACGCCAAATCTGCAGACAACTCTAACTCATAAGCTACCTTTCCAAAATGGATCACAATTCTGTATGGGCCAACATAATAGGGATAGAGTTTCCCCTTCTTGCAAAATCCTTTACACCTTTCATGGGAAAAATATTCAACTACACAAGGTCGCCAACATCAAGCTTAAGATCTCTTTTTCTCACATCTACATAAGATTTCTAATGACTTTGGGCTATTTTTAGCCTCTCTTAAATTAACTAAATTTTATACATCATCTCAAACATCAAATTTGGTCTTATCAAAGTATCCTCGCCTACTTCAAACTAATCAATAAGAGAAATATATCTCCTCCGATAAAGGTCCTTAAATAGAGCCATCTGTATACTAGAGTGATAACTGTTGTTATAGGAGAATTCAATCAATGGTAAATAGTAATCCCAACCACCTTTAAAGTCAATAACATAGGCTCTCAATATTCCTCTAAGGTCTGAATAGTGCTTTCTACCTGACCATCTATTTGAGGCAGAAAAAGATGTACTGAGATAAACTTGAGTACCAAGACCTTTCTAAAAAGCCTTCCAAAAGTGAGAGGTAAACTGAGTACCTCAACCTAAAATGATAGACAATGGAATCCCAGGAAACTTAACCAACTCTCTAAGATAGAGTCTAGCATTATCCTCAATTGAATAAGAAGTGTGTACTGGAAAAAAATGGGATGACTTGGTAATTAAATCTACAATGACCCATACCAAATTATGATGATGATGCATACGAGGAAGCCCTATCACAAAATCCATGTTCAACACCTTCTATTTCTAAGTGGAGATGCTAAACTTCTGAAGCGTACCACTAGGACTTCGGTGCTTAACTTAAACTGCTGACAGTTCAAACACTTAGCTAACACTTTTGTAATATCTTTATTCATACCATTCCACCAATAGATTTCTTGCAAATCATGGGACATCTTAGTAGTTAGGGGTTAATAGATTACCGTGCACCATGTGCTTCTGCTAAATTTAACTACCTCAAACGATTAACACATGGAACACATAACCTACCTTGACAACAAACCACATTATCTCCCTCTTGGAAGAAAACTTCTACCTTATGATCTCTAATTGCCTCCTTTAACTTGACCAAACTAGAATCCTTGTCTTGGTTTTCTTTTACTTTGGCAACCAATGAAGATTCTAAACTATTCTGAACCCATTTACTACCTTCAACTGAATCAACCAACTGAACACCTAATCTAGCAAGATGATGAACCTCATGGACTATCTCCTTCTTATCTCCCTCAATATGGGAAACACTACCCATAGAAAACCTACTAAGGACATCTACTACTACTTGACCTTACCTGGATGATACAACACACTTATATCATAACCTTTTAACATCTCGAGCCACCTTCTCTAATGAAGATTCAAATTTTCCTGTGTGAACACATACTGTAAACTTATGTGATCCATGAACACATCAACATAAACCCCATAAAGATAATGTCTCTAAATCTATAAGGCAAACACTACTGCCTCCAACTCAAGGTCATGGGTTGGATAATTCTTTTTATGGGGTTTAGGATATCTTGAGGCATAGGTTATGACCTTACCTCTCTACATCAACACATAGCCAAGACTAACTCAAGAAGCATTATAGTAAATTACAAATCAATTTGGACTATCTGGAAAAGTCTAGACTAGGGAAGAAGTGAGTTGAGTCTTTAACTCCTAAAAACTCTTCTCACTGACCACTAAAATTTAACTTTCTTCTGAGTCAATTAAGACATGGGAAAAGCAATAATACAAAACCCTTCTATAAACCATCCATAATAGCAAACTAAACCCAAGAAACTTTTGATATCTCATGGAGAGATGGGTCTAGGCTAGTTTCTCACTTTCTAGGTCTTTTGAGGGTCAACTCAGATGCCATCATCAAAAATAATATGACCAAGAAAAGCTACTAACATCAACAAAAATTTGCACTTACAAAACTTAACAAATAGCTGATGATCTTTAAGGATCTACAACATAATTTTCAAATAATTTTCATGATCATCCTCACTATGGGAGTAGACTAGGATGTCATTAATAAAGAATATGACAATATGTACAAGTACTATTTCAACACTTTGTTCATCAAATTAATAAAAATGATAGGGGCATTTTTTTAGTCTGAACGACATAACTAGGAAATTATAGTGACCATACCAAGTTTTAAAAGTTATCTTCGGGTTGTCACATTCTCTGACTCTAAGCTGATGATAGCCAGATCTGAGGTCTGTCATAGAGAAATAACTTGCACCTTGAAGTTGGTCGAACAAATTATCAATTATGGGGAGGGGATACTTATTCTTGATTGTGACTTTGTTCAACTTATAGTAATTGATGCACATTCTGAGAGAATTATTTTGTTTACGCATGAAATGTACTTGAGCACCCCATGGGGAAACACTAGGCCTGATAAAACCCTTATCTAATAGATCCTTCAATGGATCTTTTAGTTTCTTAATCTCGGTTGGAACCATTCTATATAGTGGAATTGATATAGGTTGGGTATCTAGAAGGAGATTTATTCTGAAGTCTATCTCATTTTTGAGAGGAACTCTGGGAAGATCCTTTGAGAATACACCCAAAAATTCTTTTACTATATAAATTAACTCAAGACTTATATTTTTAAAATAGGAATCCTTGACTCTAATGTGGTGGTAAATGCACTCCTTGGATATCATCTTTCTTGCCTTAGGAAATAAACTGACCTTTAAGCACTGAAGTACTACCCATCCATTTAATAACTGGTTCACTAGGAAACTGAAGTTGAACAACTTTATTTCTATAGTCAACTAAGGCATAGAATAAGTAGAGCTAATCCATTTTGAGAAAGATAATGTAATCAATCATCTCTCACTTTATAAGATTAACTAAAGTAACTTTCTGAGATACTGTGACTATGCAATTTTTGTATACCGATCTGACTATAATAGATTTACCCACTCAGGTACACACTGAGAATGACTCTACTAACATGTCGGGACTAGCATCGAAGTTGACAGTTATATAAGGAGTCATGAAAGAATGTGAAGCTCTATGTCTAACAAGACATAAATATGCAAATGGAAAACTTGCAACATACCCGTAATAACATCAGGAGAACTTTTTTAATCCTGGCTAGTCTAGAAAGCTTACATCCTATTTTGGCACTGACAACTGGTGGCACTGGAAGTAGCACCTATTGAGTTGGGTGACCTAATAGTTCTACTGAGGAGTTTTTCTAGCCTTGCTGACGATTATTTCTACCCTTTCAAACACCTATAGGGAAATCCCTAATCCTATGGCCTAGTTTCCACATCCAAAATGCACATCACTGCCAGCTCTACACTCACCTTGATAATTCTTAACACACTTTTTGTAAGTAGATTAGTACGACCACTATTCATACTACCCTTGGACTTACTGGCACTCTATTCTGACTGTCTTGCCTAAACTTAGGCATTGGTGCTCTGGCATTAGATGGAGCTGGAGATAAATATTTCTGGCAGAACTGAGAACGTTTACCATCTTCTAACCTTGGCTGAGAGAAGTTGATGCTACCTATTTTGGACATCTTATTCTCTCTTTTTCTCCTTAGATTTATCCTCCTTGATCTGTTGAGCTTGAACCATAAGTCTTGATAGGTCCATCTCTATAATCAACATGGCAGTCCTACACTCTTTGACCACACTATCAGATATACTAAATACAAACTTACTCATCCTGGACCTATTGTCAGCCACCATGGTAGGAGCATACCTCTCTAATTGAGTGAACTTGAGGAGTACTCCTTCACACTCATACTATCTTGTTTCAAGTTTATAAATTCCTAAACCTTAGCTTCCCTCTAATCTAGTGGGAAGAAACTATCTAAGAAAGCAATGGGAAACTTCTCCCAGTCTACAGGCCCTCCTTTAATGTCCCTATCTTCTTTCCACTGGTTAACCTAGGTGTCACCTATACCTTATAAATGTTACATAATAAAGTATACACTCTCACTCAAAGTGACACCCATGATATTTGTCACTTTCTACACCACGTCTAGAAACTCCAACAGATCTTCCTCAGACTTGGATCCAAAAAATAAAGGGGGATTCATCCAAGTAAAATCTGTAATCCTAGTTGAAGCTATAATTACCACTGGATTAGTTGGGGTAATAACCTACTAATTGTTCTGAGCAGTTATAGAATAGGCTAAAACCGTGAAAATGGCCCTAAACTCAGCGTGAGTGACATGATCATTCAACGGATCTTCCTGAAATGGTAGGGGGTAAGAGTTGATCCCCATTTCTAATTTTTTTGTTTCTTATGGGAGACATTATCTATAAATGAAATGAAGGTCGAGTTAGAAAAAGAGATTCGATAGTGCTCATTCTCTTTTGCACGACATGATTACTGAAAAAAGTAAAACTTTTCAAAAAATTTCTCATAGACTCTTGTCCATAAGTGTGGAATGCTTCATAGTCATGCACAAGAATCTACTCAACATGGCTTTCAAACTTCCTAGGATACCTTAAAACCTTTGGCTCTGATAATAAGATTTGTCATTGTAAAGTGTCATTTTCCATTTTTATGTTCATTTTTACTATTTGCACTTTTTCATAGCATCCCCAAGTGATTTATGACTTCCTAGGACTGACGGTTTATTTACTAGGAAGTTCATTTAGTTTTTAGAGTCAATTCCCTTTTTAAAAGCCATCACTAGTGCCAAATGGCCACCGAGCAAAAACTTCAGTGAAATAATCTCAGATGAAAAATCTGTGTGCTAATAGATCCTAAATATCAATTTTATTCTAGTTAAACCTTGGGTTTGTATCTCAATGTACCCAAGCTTATTTCAACCTATTAGTTGGAAAGTTAAAAATTAGAAAGAATAGGTGTGGGACCCATATTTGGTCGAAACAATCTTGGATTGAAAATATACCTTCTCCATCGTATCCAAAATACTATTTTAGGCTAGGGAGACCATTGGTTCAGTTTCTAAGGCTCCCAAACTTATTTTGGGTTATTGACCAGAATTTATAAAAAGCGATAAAAGCTTAGGTGTGGGCCTCAATTTTGCCTAAATGATCTCCTATGGAAGTTTTGATGATTCTAGTGGATTTGAAATGTGTTTTAAACTCAAAATTAACTATTGTATCATGTTATTTGGATTCCGTATGAGTTTTGAGGGTCAAAAACTCATTTTTCAGTGTGTCGTCATCTAGTGCAAAAACAATCACGGCCAAAAGTGTACAATTGCAGGAGTGAGATCGTGGCCCATGTAACTGCAATAGCAACACCTAAGAACCTATAGGGGCTATATAAAGGTCCCAAGACGTGTTTGTGGCATTTTTCCTTCACCATTTACACCTAAAAGCCCCAAAATGAGTGTAATAACTCAAAATTAGTCATTGGGGGGGGGGGACTTGAGAGCTTAATTATCATATGGTGTCATGATTATATTTAATATTAAGGTAAGAATTCCTTAAATTCATGCTTGAATTTTCAAGTTTGGACCTAAAACACCAATTTAGCTTAGGGCTTAATTTTAGCCTAAAGTATGCTTAGTTTTACCCATTCTTTAAGGGTAATGATTCCTTGGTCATGTGTGAACATTGGGTTGGTCTCAGAAACTCATTTTTCTTATGTGGGACCCACTTGGGGTTTTGGTGTCGTTTTTAGACACAAAGCACAATAGTGCAATATGGGTGTCATTAGACTCGTATTGATGAGTAGATTATGGTTTTCATAGTGTGATGGAATTTTGAGGATTATGAAATAAAGATGATCATGTGGTGCATGATTTAGGGTTTTACAATTTGGCTTTGAGGTAGTGTTTTGTCTACTCTTCTTCATGGATGATGTATGATATATATTGCATGTGAATGTGAATTTTAAGATTGATATTGGATAGAATGAATTCATATTGAATATACATATAAGTTTGGGGATTAGATGGGGGTTTTGACCCATAGGTAAAATTACTTAATACCCTTGTGGAATCCTATTGTCTTCTCCCCAGTTTGGGTAAATTTGTAGCATGGATATGATATAATGATATATAAGATGCCTCTTATATATGAGATAATTATAGGTATGTTGTAGCTTATACATATGATTATTGATATGAGTTTGGTAAATATATATAGTCCTAAGGCCATGATTATTATGTTGTGATTATTTTGGATAAATTAATGGGCCAAGGGCCATGTTATGGTATTTATTAAATATCTAAGAAATATTTATCATTATGAATGACGTGGTTATGGTTTATGATTATGAATATGTATATGTTTGTATACATATCTCTCCAGTGTGGGATGAAGGAAGATGCAGTATGATGCTTATTATTCCACTAATTGAATACTGGTGATGACATGTATAGGTTTGATACGTTCATGATTATTTACCATTATAAATAATGTGATTATAAGCTGAAATGTGATCTTATAACTACTCTTCTTGTTAGATGGTGAAGCTATAGGGTAACTAGTTTTCTATTAGGGGACTATATCACTTGATGGCAAGGAATCTAATGTATTAGTTAATGAATCTTTCTTAGTTGAAACATGGTAACGAGCGATGATTAGTTAATGAATGGTGTTAGTTAGTAACAAATGGTTAGGCAACAAATTATAATGTGTTGTCTAGTAACGATTAATGGATATAGGATGATTAGCTGATAATAATGAATGGGGAATAAATAACAGTTTGGGTCTAATGATAAACCTTGACTAGATGTTAGGTGTTGTCTATTAAATAAATAGTCGTTAGTTGTTATGCCGTGACTAAGGATTATGTGATGGATGATGTCTAGGCTAATAACTAGTGGTTATGTGTTGACTAGCAAACTAGTAATTCTATTATAATAAGCATTGGTTATCAAATAAAAAATAGTTGGGATGTATTGACAAGATATATATCTTTACGGTTATGAGTATATTGGATTGCGCCTATGCACCTATTATATTCCTATATTTATGTGTAGATAGTTATGATGATTTATTAATACCTGGCAAGGCCGGAGAATATTGTGTTAACATATTGATACCTGATAAGGCTGGAGGATATTATGATGATATTGATACCCGTTTCCAGTCTGGAGGATACTATCGTGATGATATTGATACCCAGTGAGGTCGGAGGATATTGTGATGATATTGATACCCAGCTCGAGTTCATAGAATTCAATTAAGATGATATTGATACCCGATGAGGCTGGAAGATATTGGATTATATTGATATCCCATTCGAGTCAGAGGGATACTATTTAGATGATAATAATACTCGGCGAGGACGGAGGTTGATTATAATAATGATAGTCCTGATGAGGATAGTTATGATGCATTGTGATATTGATGGTATACTTTGCATTTATTCCTATATATGCATCGCCTATCACTAGTATGCACTTATGTTTATCAGCCAGTATGGGATGGTTGCATAGATACGAGTGAAAAATATGCCTTGTGTTGTTGTTTTTTGATTGAACTTTTCAAGTATAGGGCGGTGAGGGTATGCATAGGATCGGCTAGGTATTTGGTTGTCTGGAGTAGCCGATTATTAACATTTTTATTAATCTTATTGTTATCATGGTTATGATCATCATCATGGCTAGCTTATGACAGATTATTCATTGATCTGATATCAAAATTTGAGGTATATCTTCAGCCACTCTTATCTTATGATTGCATTATTAAGTACAATTATTTCATGTCTAGCCCTGTTGATTAAAATTCCCGAGTATGATAATATTTAAATCATGATAGTATTATAATGAGGTCTTAGAATGAGCATATGTTAATATAGGTTATGAGTTGAGAGAACCTCATGTCTATATGTACTTATACCTATATATATATATATATATATATATGAAAATATAGTACTACCATATATCCTTTCCTTGTTGTTCATTTTGTATAGTTATTACTTTACCTTGTATATTATAATATATCTTTCTTTCACTCTTTATTCATATATTGACTTGGGATATGTGGTATCGCATTGATGTATATTGAATATAGCTAGAATAGGATAGTTCACAATGATACGTCCTTAGTCTTATTGTGTATTTATTATTCTCATTGATTTATTATATGATTTATGGACTCTTGCGTGTAGTTTCCATTCTGTTTATATATTGTGTATATCTGCTTTATCTTAGGAGCTCAGTTAGCACTTGCCTACTGAGTACCATTCCTTTGGTACTCATACTACACTTCTGCAGCATGCAGATCATAGTTTGGGTTATCGCCGTTGGTGTGTGCATCGTGTGGAGCAGTCTTGGTTCGAAGATCTAGAGTGAGCTCCTGACATTTGGAGTATTACTTATCTCTCTCTTATTTATAAGACTAGTCTCTAAGTTTTATTTGGAGATAAGTTGTATCATTGTATAATTCTTGATATATTACTTTTTTGCTTTTATGATATTAGAAGCTCTTGTACCAATACCACCAAATTTTGGGATTCTTCTATGTTTTGATGTTTAATTCATATATTTCACATTCTTTTCCTTATATTATTTAGTAGTTTGTTACTAGCCATTCTGGACTATGGGTTGGCTTGCCTATTAGTGGGTTAGTGTAGGTGCCATCATGATTTGAGGAATTGGGTCATGATAAATTTGTATCAGAGCCTAGGTTTCATCAGAATATTAGTACAAGAGCTAAGTGTTCGTAGAGTCATGCAGATCGGTGCAAAGACGTCTATAACCTATCTTTAAGAGGCTATAGAGACATTTTAGGAAATCCACTTCATGACTCCTTATCATGTGTCTGCATTCCTATGAACCTTTTCTATAAAGCACAAACATTCTTTGACTCTATTCTATCCCCAAAAGATGACATGATATTATTGACCGATACAAATCAGGCTTCAACACGTCTTTCTTGAGTTTCAATGCAGCAATGGACTAGAGATTCAAAGATAGATATCAAAGATCCTTAGTAGCAGCCAAAAAAGATTTGGAAAGAGTCCTCATCAGACTTGTGGAATGTGGTATGGTTCTTCAGGATATGGCGACTACTCTGGATTATGAGGGGTAGTATTAGGAAGTATTTCATGGTCTTAGTTTTCTGTGTTGTGATAAGACATTGGTTTGAATAATGACCCTGGTATGAGATAAGTAATTAATTAGAGTTAGCCTGTATTACCTGCCAGCCTAGAGTTCCTAAGACAGGCTGTGATTTTAGAAGTTTGGGCATAATTTTATGAATTTTTCTCAGTGTCAGTTGGCTATCCATTTGGGATCCATTTATGTTCTCTCCATATTGATGCTTCATGAATCGCTACGATCATAGAGAGACTAACTACTACTCTAGGGAGCATCCGTTACATGAATTACAGTTATTTAGCTCATTTAAATCAGATCGTGATGTTGTGATATCTTCAGTTATAGATGGTGTACTTGGCGCCTCAGTAGATGATTAAGTATTTTCCCTATGCCCGCTAGGCATGTGACTATGGATATTACCATAATTAGAGAGGTTAACTGTGTTCTCTCTTGGTTAGTTGTATTAGATTGATTTTGGAGATATATTGTGATATCTAAGGTAAGTGACCTTCCATGGTCTTATTGATTTTGAGTTGGCAGTTTAGTTATGTTGCCTATTTTTGAGGTTGAGATCCTTAGACTTACCTCCTAGGTTGTGAGGGATTTTATTTTGGCTATCCCTTCTGATATAACCCATTTATGAGATGGACTAGTTTAAGATTAGTTCTTTATTTGTGGCTATTTCTTTGTTCGATAGCAATTTGATGTTGATGTTGAGATGTCATAGACTCATCTCATAGGTAAGTTGGGTTTGTTCTCTTATGATGGATTTCTTTGTTGTTAGTATGGAGATTGGATATTCATTTGTCATTATGATATGGTTTTGTCTAGTGAAAATGAAAAGTTAGAGGCAGTTGGCCTTTTCTATGATTATTTTTTAATTTGGCAAATTAGAAACTCTTTAGCTCGAGGTGTTGGTACTTTGGTGGTTGTCTTTACTTTGACCCTGGTTTTGATATTGATATTTTTTCTTCAATTGATGTAATTCTTAGACAGATTTAGGAAATTCCCATTTCAGCATTTGTTTGGCTTAGTGAGGCTTGGTGGAGTGATTCTTCTCGATGATATGAGCATGTGTCTAGTTCTTTGCCTATATGGAGCATTGCATTGGTTGGTTCCCAGCTTAAGTTGTATTTATTTGAGTTACTGAAGTTTTTGCCTTCACTTGTGTGGTTTTCAGCCTTAAGAAGTTTTGAGTATTTTTGGATAGTTCATGCACTCCAGCGGATATGGGGTAGGATTATAAGCATTTTCAGCCAGTGATTTTTCCTTTCGCATGATTTTTATTTGCGGATATATCATGTTCCCTCTTGTCGATATAGAGTTGGTTGCTTGTGATATTCAGTCATTGATTATTCCTGCATCAATTTTACTCTCTAGATATGTCTCGAATGTGGCTTGGTATGGTTTATCTCGAATATGTGAAATTTGGGTACTAGAGTTGATTTGAGATAGTCGACTTTGATATAACCTTATTGGCTAAGTTTTAGATTTTGACTCCTTAGAATGGAAATTTGTAAGTATGATAGAATTGGAGTATTAATGACTACTTATTTTTAGTTTTGATTTAGATAATTGAGACCGATAGATTCAACCTTGACATTGAGTTTTCAGCTTGGTGTAGTAAAGCTTTTATTCAGCTTTTGTTTTAGACTTGTCCTTGTTCATATTTCATTTATAGGCCGGTTGAGCCTACTTTGAGGTTGCCTATTTGATCTTCTAGACTTTGGTTAGATTATAGTTAATAAGTGTTCAGATGATAGCCCATAGGCCCCGTATTGGTTACTTCAATTTTGACCTTAACTTTCAGTTTTTTTTGGGATTTTGGATGATTTACTCAGTGGGAGTAATATTCTTGAGTTGTATTCGGTATGGCTTGATACTTGATGAATGAGACATCCTGAAGTTGAATATTCAGTAATGAGTAGTTACACCTTGGATTTTGAATTTTTAGTTTGATTTTCACCTAGACTGGTTACTGTAATGGCATAGATTGTATTTCGTGATTATCTCCATTTGTTTGCCCAGATAGAGCCTTATGAGCTTATTCTTATGTTTCCCTTATGAACTTTCATCGAATCTACTTTAGTTCTTTGATTTCTCCATGATGAGATGGAATGGATGAGACTTAGGTGATTTTCCTCCTGGTTTGGAGTTGATAGCATGTGTAAAATGGTTAAGGAAGGTTATTTTATGGGTTTGGAGTTTTTTTTATAACTTATGTATGGGTTTGGTTTAGGCTTGGATGAGCCTTTGTTGATTAATATGGTTATAGAGATGGTATCAACATGATGTGATTCAGATGTGTGTGCATCAGCCTTTCCAATTCTGTTGGAGACTAGTTAGTTGTTAAGTTGAGTTGGCTATTTTAGAAGTAGAATGTGAGTGCTAGTTGATAAAGGGATACCTATGGAAAAACCACTTAGAAATGTTTTCTCTGTGTTGAGGATACCTGGGAAGTCATGCTTGGAGCATGTGAGCCTAGTACCTCATATTTTCAAGCTTTTGAAATTCTTTCTATCCGTTGACTTTTGAGGACGAAAGTCCTTTTAGTAGTGGATGTTGTAATATCCATCAGGTCATTTTCCATATTTATATTTATCTTTACCATTTGAGCTTCTCTATAGCTGCCCCAAGTCATTTATGACTTGTTAGGACTAACGGTTTAGTTACCGAGCAGTTCATTTATTTTTTACAGTCAATTTCCTGTTTAGAAGCCTTCGCTAGTTCCAATTGGCCACTGAGCAAAAACTTCACCGAAACAATCTCGGATGAAAATTCCAACTACGCCGCAAATCTAGAATATCAATTTTACTCTAGGTATACCTTTGGTTCGAGTCCCAATGCACCTGAGCTCATTTTGACCTTTTGGTCAGAAAGTTGAAAATTGGAAAGAATGGTTGTGGGACCCACTTTGGTCAATATAGTCTCGGATTGAAAATCCAACTTCGCCGTCATATTCAGAATGTCAATTTTAGCTATGCAGACCCTTTGTTCAGTTCCAAGGCTCCCAAACTTATTTTGAACTATTGAGCGGAATTTATAAAAAGCGATGAAAATTTAGGTGTGCGCCCTACTTTTTGCCTAAAAGATCTCCTATGAAAGTTTTGATGATTCCAATGGATTTAAAATGTGGCTTACAGTCAAAATTCACTATTGGATCATATTATTTGGATTTTGTATGAGTTTCGAGGGTAAAAAACTCATTTTTCAGTTTGTTGTCATCTGGTGCAACCACAATCGCGACCAAAAGTGTGCTATCGCGGGAGCGCGATCATGGACCATGTTACTACGATAGCGGCACTTGAGAAATAGGGTTTATATAAAGGTTCCAAGATGCATTTAGGTATTTCCCCTTCCCCATTTAGACCTAGAAGCCCCAAAATGAGTATAGTAACTCAAAATTGGTCATGGGGGGTGACTTGGGAGCTTAATTATCATCTTATATCACGATTATCTTCAAGATTAATGTAATAATTCATTGAATTCATGCTTGAATTTCCTAGTTTGGACCCAAAACCCAATTTAGCTTAGGGCTTAATTTTATCCCAAAGTACGCTTCGTTTTCACCCATTCTTTGAGGGTTATGATTCTTTGTTCATATGTTTTGTATGTGGGACCCACTTGGGGTTTTGGTTTTGTTTATGGACCCGAATCACTATAGTGCAATATAGGTGCCATTATACTCGTATTGATGAGTAGATTACGGTTTTGATAATGTGATGGCATTTTGAGGATTGTAAAATAAAGACGAGCATGTGGTGAATAATTTGAGATTTTGTGGTTTGTCTTTGAGGTAGGCTTGTTTCTACTCTTCTTCATGGATGATGTATGATATATATTGTGTTTGAATGTGAATTTTTAGATTGATATTGGATAGAATGACTTAGTGTTGAATATACATATAAGTTTGGGGACTAGGAGGGGGTTTTGACTCGTTACATAACACCCTTGTAGAATCCTATTCTCTTCTCCCTAGTTTGGGTAAATTTGTAGCATAGATATGATATAATGCTATGCTAGGAATATGTTTTTAGCATTTGAAGCATGAATTGTATATTTAGCCTTATTGGGCTAGTGTGATAGTTTTGGAATCGTATGTTTGGTAGAGTTGAATTGAGTACCCTTGTTTCTTGTCGAAGTTACTATCTTTGGCTTGAATATGGCTTACTTGACATCTAGGATATGAACTAGATACCTTAGCCTAGTTTGGGGCATAGTACGCCTAATTATGGAAATTGTGGATTTGAAGTGGAATCGTACGACCCACTTAGGCCTAAGCTTACGTTAAGTCTAGTGGACTTAGTTGCAGATGTTAGACATAGAGGAGGCTAGTAAACCTAACAATAATGTTATTTCGTAACTTGGTAACTTGTATTGATGTTTTCAGATTGTGGCTTTTGAGTTATGGTTATGATACTACTTGTGGAAGTGATATTGGCCATTTAGATATGATATTCCTTCTACTTACGTTATGTGGCCTGTAGAGATTCTATTTTCTCTTAAGACTTAATAATTGACTTATAGAGACAATGATCCCTTTTGTTATGTAAATTGGCCTAGAAAAGTGATATGGAAAGCAGAAGAGAAGAACTGCTCTCAGTTACCGCGATCGCGATCACTTCCGCCACTTAATTCCTTGTTGTCTTGATGTATGACCTATTTACATTTGATATCCAATAGACAATTACATATCTATCCATATTATGCCTCCTAGATGTGAGATGTCTCTTATGTGAGAGATGATAATATATTTATTGATATTATGCCTCCTATATATGAGATGATTAGAGGTATGCTACGGCTTATACATATGATTATTGGTATGAGTTACGAAAATATATATCGGTCTAAGTCCATGATTATGATTTTGTGATTATTCCAGATAAATTAATGGGCCAAGGGCCGTGTTATGGTATTGATCAAATATCCAAGAAGTGTTGATCACTATGAATGATATGGTTATGATATATGAATATGAATATATATATATATATATATATATATATATATATTTCTATACACATATCTATGGTATAGGATGGAGGACGATGCCGTATGATGCTTATTATTCCACTGATTGAATACTAATGATGGCATGAATAGGTTTGGTATGTTCATGATTATTTACCATTATAAATAATGTGATTATAAGCTAAAATATGATCTTATGACTGCTCTTCTTGTTAGACAGTTAAGCTATATGGTAACTAGTGTCTATTAGGGGAATATATCACTTGATGGCTAGGAATAATGTATTAGTTAATGAATCTTTCTTAGTTGAAATATGGTAACTAATGATGGTTAGTTAGTAAATGGTGTCAGTTAATAAAAGATGGCTAGGCGACAAGTTGTAATGTGTTGTCTAGTAACGATTAATGGATATAAAATGATTAGTAATAATAATGAATTGGGGATAAATGACAGTTTTGTTATAATGATGAAGCTTGATTAGATGTTTGGTGTTGTGCATTAAATGAATAATAGTTAGTTCTTATCCCGTGAATAAGAGTTATGTGAAGGATAATGTCTAGGCTAATAACTAAAGGTTATGTGATGACTAGCGAACTAGTTATGCTATTATAATAGGCGTTGGTTATCTAATAACGAGTAGTTGGGATGTATTGACAAGATATATATCTTTATGGTTATGTGTATATTGTCTTGTAGCTGGGCACCTATTATATCCCTATATTTATGGGTTGATAGTTATCATGATATATACCCGGCAAGGCCAGAGGATATTGTAATGACATATTGATACCCGACAAGGCTGGAGGATATTATGATGATATTGATACATGGTTTGATTTTGGAGAATACTATTTAGATGATATTGATACCCGGTGAGGCCGAAGGATATTGTGATGATATTGATACCCGGTTCGAGTTCGGAGGATACTATTGAGATGATATTGATACCCGGCAAGGCCGGAGGTTGATTATGATAATTATAGACCTAATAAGGACAGTTATAATGCGTTGTGATATTGATGGTATACTTTACATTTATTTTTGCATGCGCATCGCCTATCACCAGTATGCATCTATGTCTATCAGCCAGTATGGGACGGTTGCATAGATATGGGTGAAAAATATACCTTGTGTTATTGTATGTTGATTAAACCTTCTGAGTTTGGGGCGGTGGGGGCATAGGATCGTCTAGGTATTTGGTTGTCTGGAGTAGCCGGTTATTCACATTGTTATTGATATTGTTGTTATTATGGTTATGATCATTATTATGGCTAGCTTATGACAGATTGGTCATTGATCCGGTATTAAGATTTGAGGTATGTTCAGCCACTCTTATCTTATGATTTTATTATTATCCACGATTATTTTATGTCTAGCCATGTGGATAAGAATCCCCGAGTATAATAGTATTTAAATCATGATAATATTATAATGAGGTCTTAGAATGGGAATATGATGATATAGGTTATGAGTTGAGATGACTTCATGTTTATATGTACTTATAACTATATATATATATATAGCTATATAAAGCTATGGTACTACCGTATATCCCTTCCTTGTTGTTTATTTTGTATAGTTGTTACTTCGCCTTGTATATTACTATATATCTTTCTTTCGCTCTTTATTCGTATATTGACCTGGGATATATGGTATAGAATTGATGTATATTAAGTGTAGCTAGAATAGGATAGTTCACTATGATACGTCCTTAGTCTTATTATGTTAGATACTTGGATATAATATGATAGTATTACAGTATTATTCTCATTGACTTATTATACGATTCATGGACTTTTGGGTGTAGTTTCCATTCTGTTTATATATTGTGTATATCTACTTTATCTTTGGTGCTCATTTAGCAGTTTCCTACTGAGTACCATATGTTTGGTACTCATACTACACTTCTGTTGCCTGGAGATCATAGTACGGGTTATCGCCGTTGATGTGTGCATCGTGTGGAGCAGCCCTGGTTCGAAGACATAGAGTGAGCTCCTGATGTTCGGAGTATTACTTATCTCTCTCTTATGTATTAGAGTAGTCTCTAAGTTGTTTTTAAAGACAAGTTATATCATTGTATAATTCTTGATATATCACTTTGTACTTTTATGATATTAAAAGCTCTTGTACTGATACCACCAAGTTTTGGGATTCTTCTATGTTTTGATCTTTAATTCATATGTTCCACATTTTTTTTCTTATATTAGTGAGTAGTACATTACTAGTCGTTCTGGACTATGGATTGGCTTGCCTACTGGTGGGTTATGGTATGCGTCATCATGACTTGAAGAATCAGGTAGTGACAGTCACGACCTGAAGCTTCCCCCCAGTCGTAAAAATGGTGCTTACGTCTACAAGTGACTACGAGCTAACCCGTGAACTAGTACCTGCTGTGAGTGCTAAATAATATAATAATAGAACCATATGTGTGGAAGATAACTTATAAGGTATTATAATCTGAAACACTGAAATATAATCTAAAACAACTATATATATTTAAATTGAATATATGTCCACCTGTTTGTAAAAATTGATAAAAATTGAAAATCGACTGTCGTACTAACTATCTGAAAGCCTCTATATATCATGAGTTAATGGGACAGACCCCCCAACTAACTTCGACTGACTGAACATAAGGGGATACTGAACTAACTATAAAAGCATATTATGTCCTCGATGGAAGAGGACTCACTACTAATGCTGCTGGTTAACATTAAACTATCTAAGAACGACCGGGAAACTGAGCATCCAATCCTATGTTATAAGACAAGATAGCACAAAAGAAGAGTATGCAATCAGTACTTTGATTGTACTGGTACTTGAGATATGGAATACCTGAAATGCCTAAGCTAACTGAACATGGATGCATGATCATATAAAATTTGATAATGTAAGACCAAGCATAAACATGTACTGAAGTAATCTATAATCTGAAAGACTAAAATCTGTGTAATTGAACAAATGAAATTTGTACACTTGGTCATGTAAACCTGAACTGATCTATTCTGAAAATTATACTGAGATTGTGGGAGCTGACTATAATCGACATACCCCAATCTGACCGGTTGGGGTCTAACTTGTAACCCCAATTAGAAGGGTACTGGTACCTTGCCAGGGGTACCAACATATGTCTGACAATGTGGATCCAGAAGGTAGATATCCCAAAGGATGAGGGTGTCATGCCTCTACTGATGGGGTATCTATGATAATCTACGGTGGCGCCGTAGGTCTGGAACTTAGGGACTGCTACTAACGACTCATCTCTCTACTAACGGGGGAGTCGTCATCCCTGCATTCACTTAGTTCTAAGTGTTACTTCCAACTAAATGACTTTGGTATTATTAGTAGTTTAACATAACATGGTACAGTACTTGTAAGTGCTCATCATGAACATGATGTTCTGAATATAATAACAAAATCATGGTCTGACTAATTTGGTATTTAAAACAAAATCATGTCAAAACACCTAGGCATCGGGTGTTCATAACCCGCCAGGACTGAATGATTACAAAGATAATACAACAACATTTTACGATGGTAGGAAGCCATAATTAAGAGACCCAAAAGATGGTAAATTTCAATAACTATTAAAATATATAAATTTGAACATGAGGATGTGTTAAACATAGGAAAACAACATATTTACATGGTTTAGTTCGTAACTTAAGGATTTATCCTAAAGTTATGGGATTAAGACAAGGTAAATTAAGATTCAAACTTAAATAACATGGGAACACAAATTGACATGGCTTGAATTTGATTTATTAAGAAGCTCATGGATTTGATTCATAAATTTCAAGGATAATTTCATAAAATAGAACAACATTCATACTTTTAAAACTAAAAGAAGTTTTTTGTGACAATGGGTGGAAGGAACCAATTGATGAATACTCTACATGGCTTAAATTACGTGACTTTAGAATAGGGCTTGAATTTGAGACTTAAAAGATGTTCTTGAAGAAGAAACCCTAGATGGTTGTTCTTGAGTATGAGAGAGAAAATAACGTGGTAAGTATTTGAGAATCGGGGAAAAATAAGCTTATTTGAGGGTTATAAGTCATGGGTAGAAGTTATAGGAAAATAAAATGACTTAAAAGTTGTCACGGCCCGAGGCTACCCCCTAGTCTCTACAATGGTGCTTAAGGGCACAAGTAATCATAAGCTAACCCATGAGCTGGTACCTGCTGTGAACACTGAATAATATACTGATAATGAACATGTGCGGAAACAACTAAATAAAGCCATATGGTTTTGAATACTGAAACACGATTAAATCTTAAATATGAACGTTTGAAGACATACTGAAAAGAATGATAAAACATATAATAAACTGACAAAACATCTAATAAACTGACTAACTATCTGAATGACTGAAAACATCTGAAAACCTCTAAATTGATTGAAGAATTGATGGGACAGGCCCCAACTAACTCCAAACTGAACTAACTAAAAAATGCAAAAATACTGAAATGACATAACAGGTCCTCGACATATGAGGACTTACCATAACTGTTGTTGCTAATAAGCTGAATTGTCTAAGTGTGGTTAGGAAATTGGGCATCTGAACCTATGATATAAGACATCATAGTGCAAAGAAAATTATGTGATCAGTACTTTCAAGTATCAGATGAGGTTAGGTTGAAATACATAGGTTCATGTGCATGAAATAATGACTGACTGAATAGCATGAGATAACTGATGAATAAATATGTGAAAGCTATAAAATTTGCGAATGCATGACTAAGCATATAACATGATACTGAAATAGTCTGTAAACTGAAATACTAAAAACTGGTAATTGAATAACTGATGAACTGTATGCTATGGTCAAGCAAACCTAAATTAAATTTTGTATTGAATTCTGAACTGAGACTATGGGAGGTATCATCTAACCGACATGCCCCAATCTGAACTAATTGAGGTCCAACCTGTAACCCTAATTAGAAGAGTGTCGGTACCGTACCACGGGTACTAACAATGGCTGTGTGGATCCATTAAAATAATATCCCAAGGGACTAATTAGTCACCCTCATCTGGTAGTGCTCTAAAGAGATATGTATTACCCTCAACTGGTAGGTTGATTTCGCTAACCTACACCAGCTACGTAGTTGTAGAACTAAGGGACTGGTACTAAAGGTCACACCCTCAACTGGTAGGTGAGCTCACATCCCTGGGTTCGCTTGGTGCTAAATATTACTCTCAACTGAATGACACTGATTACTGGACTGAACTAAGCTTAACTGAGCAAACAACTGATAATGATGACTAACTGAATGACACATGCATGGTTTATCTGAAACTATTCTGAAGATACTAAAATTATGTAAACGGCTAAGTATCGGATGTTCATAAGTGAGTAGTTTTTATAATAAAAAGTCAAGTGAATAATAGTAGAACTGGAGGAGTGAAAGCCACTTAACTGGTCCCTCTAGCACTGAATAAAAATAACATAAGGGCATATGTAGTTTTAAAACCCATAATAAAGGATCATTGCTCAAAACCCAACATTTAGACATTTCATTAAACATATGAGAGTCATGAATTTAAGAATGGGAAGGGGTAAAGCATATGATTGAAAACATAGTTTCAATACTAAAACCATGAATTAGGGATTTAACATAAGGATTTCAATACCCAAATCATATAAGGGCTCATTCCATCGAAAAACACTTATAGCATAACTTGTAATCAAAATCACTAACAACTTTATTAAGTCAATTCATCATGAACATGTAAAAACTCATAATTTGATATCAAAAGGGGTTTTTTAGACTCCATGGGTGAAAAGGGCCTATGGATAAACATCACACATACCTTAAATCCTTAAGCTTGGAAGAGAAACACAATCTTGTTGCTTTTCTTGAAAGTTCTTAGATTTGGGAACTTGATTTCTTAGTTTTCTTGAAGATAAATGAATGAAATTGATGAACTTAGGGGATGATTAGGATTTTTTTATGAGAGGAACTTGGATAATATGGGCAAATAATGCCCTAATCGATGTTTTAATTCATGTTTTTACGAATTGGATTAAGGGGAAAAGACTCAATTGCCCCTTAGAGAATTAAATTTGCAACTGGAATGCAGATTAAAGGTCCACCACAATGTGATGAAGGGCTCATCGCTATACCTACCGCGACGCACCACTATCGCGGTGAGGTTCTAGAATCAAAATCTAAACATGACCCAATCCTCGTCTGAAAAATTCAAAACTTCCCTGAGATATGCCCCTTACACCTCTGAACATGAATTAGCTCAAAAAACTACATCTCAGGGTCGGGAAGACAAATTTAAAAATCTTTGAAGTTTAGAGGCCAAAAATAAGACTAAGTCCCTAACACTTAGTGAAATTTTCAGGCTTTAAACCTCTTATACATGCAACTAGGAGCTGAACTAACCTAAGAAAAGTATGGGGTATTGCAATATCTCCCCCATTCATCCTTGAATGAGACAGATTAAGCTGATAATACTAGGGAAACTAAAATCACATACTGAACAAGCATAATTGAAAACCTGGTTACATGACTGAGTTATCTTATGAGTAACCACAGCCTCAGGATGGATCTAGTTTCGTGAAAAAAAGTTGAGAAGTTTATGACATGAAAACTCGGGGTACTGCAACATCCCCCCTTGGGATTATTCATCCCCCGAATGAAACCAACTTAGCTGAAATACTAAGAAAAGACTGAGATAATGCACGAGGCACTTTTGAACAGAATCATGACTGAATGTCTGAATTTGAATCACGATGTATGAACTGAACTGAATTCACTATTTACCTGGATGTGAACAAACTATCCTTTGGAATGGCAATATTTGTGAAACTTATTATAGTACGACTAGATTGGAATCATAAATTCAATACACCAATATAATGTTCAAGCCTCTCATCATAACCACACATGAACTTCTAGGCAAACAACCCATCAAGGTATCTTTTTTATACTCTCTAATATTTCTATCATTAAAAGCTTTCATGTGCTATTCTTAAGCAAAAATCACACACAAAATTTCAACTAGCGATGACATATATCAAAAACATAGCCTTAATTTTACTCCTCACTTATAACCTTAGATAAAACAAGCATATAACAATCTTTCTCCAACATAAAATATTTACTCTCTCCCATCTTAAAAAATGTTCATCACCATTATCATTTCATAAGGAGAGGTCACTAAAAGGTTAAAACATGAGCCTAAAGCAAGAAAGAATACTATGCATAACTTGGACGCTTAACTGAGGCCTGAGAAATAAAGTATCTATGACATAGATTCATTACAGAGATACAACTTAGGATATACATGAAATAATATGAATTTTGTTGATCATTATGAGAGTAACATGAGTACTGGAATTGAAAATACTGTGAAGAATGAGTATATTAGTCATGAGTTGCATGACCTGAGTTTCAAGTTTATAAATTTCATGGAATATGATTCGTACCACTGAGCAAACTATATCTCCTTATACTAAGAACTGAAAGCATACATGATTCTATGAAAGGTGCGTGAATTAAGCTATGAGCAGGGAACTGACATGTAAAGTATGAGTATATATCATGATAACTGAAGTACAAATACTGAAATAAAAATGGGTTGGGAATCATACTCCCTTACTATTATTCTACAAAGTATTGGAAAAACTACTGGAATCTGAGATCCTGACTTGGTTACTTATTCTATCATGTCCCCCTTAGCTATAAGCCACCACTCTATGTCTGTGGGACCCCTTTGAAAAACTCTGAACTGCAACCACTTTACTCCAAAGTTTGAAATATGACAATGCTTATCAGTAACAAATTATTCCTGAAAGTCTATGCTTGAAAGTGCAAAAATCGCTTCTAATACTCCCCTCTGAGACACAACTTCTTACTTTGTATAGCCATAACAGTCATCACATAATAACTTAAACACTGACTAACTTAGAACCTTCATGAGTATCACCATACCATAAGTTCACACTATCAAGAATTTCAAGACTACTTTCTATTAGCCCAATCTACAAAGATTCAAACTTAGATATCATCCTCCTTGCTCTAAGATATAAAATGATCTGACCCCTAAGCACTGAGATACTACCCCTTCAATCAATAACTAGTTTATTAGGAAACTAAAAATGGATGACTCTATTTCTATAGTCAACTGAGGAATAACATGAATAAAGCCTATCCATGCTGAGAATGACATTAAAACCAATCATTTTTAGTTCTACAAGATTTACCAAAATAATTTTCTAAGATACTGTAATCGGGCAGTTTCTGCATACCCTCTTGGCTATGATATATTATCCCACTGTGGTAGACACAAAGAAAGGCTCTACTAATGTTTCAAGACTGACACCAAAATTGACAGCTATATACGAGGTTACAAAAGAAAGTAAAGTTTCGAGAAATAATAAAATATAAATATAAAGATGAAAGACCTGTAACATATCCGTAACCATATCAAGAGAACTTTCCTGATCATGCCAGGACTGAAGTGCATACAATCTATTCTGGCGTTATTCACTGATTGTACTGGAAGTGGCACCCTAATCAGTGGGGAGACAGGCTAGAACTTGAGAACAACTGTGCTGACTATACTAACCTACCTATGGGCATTCTCTAACTTTGTAGCCTGGCTTGCCAAATCCAAAAAACACACCACTACCGACACTACACACACCCTGATGATTCCTATCACACCTTCTACAGAGCGGATTAGTACAACCATTGTTCATGCTACCCTGGGGCTTAGAGTCTAGCACCCTATCTCGACTATCATTCCTGAACTTTGGTACTGACGTACAAGATGAAGACGAAGTTGGGGATGAGAATTTCTAATGGAACTGGGAATGGTTACCACTCTCTGAGCTTGACTTAAAACTACCTATTCTGGCCCTCTTATTTTCTCTCCCTTTCTTCCTACACTTTTTCTCCTCACTCAGCTGAGCATGAACTATAATCCTAGATAGCAAAACAACCTACTAATTTTTTTGAACAACTACTGAGTGATCTAAGGTAGTGAAAGTATTTCTGAATTAAGCATGAGAGACATGCTCATTCAGGAGATTTCTTGAATAGGCAGATGTGCGGGCTTCTTCCCATTCCTTCTTTTGTTGTTTCTTTTGGGAGGCATTGTGTATAAACGAAACAAAGGATGACTCAGAAAGAGGGTTTAAATATAACTCATGCTCTTTCGCATGATATGAACACTAAAAAAGGTGAATTTTTTCCTAGAACGTCTTGCAGCCACTTGTCCATAAGTGTGGCACGCTTATGGACTCTAAAAAATTAGTTAATATAGTCTAATTCATCTTTAAAAATTAGTTAAATTGACTCTAAAAAAATAAAACACAATAAATTAAAAAATAAAGCAAGTAATATTTAAATATTGAGCCTGTTCATAATACAGGCTAAACATCACTAGTATGTAAGACATACCACTTTACTATATAGCAAACACGTGCTCAACTAAAATGATATTCTTTTGGTCCCAAATTCAATGATATTTTTTTAAAATCTATTTAAAAAGTTTCATAATTTAATAATTAAAAATAAATTAATTTTAAAATTTTTATTAATAAAATAATTTATAATCACATAAATATCTAAAATTGATTTTAGACCATAAGTTGTAAAAGTTGTTTTTTTTTTAGTTTCGTATCATGTAAACCTTATAAAAGTTTACTGTGGCTGCATCCTTTGCTTCTAGTAACTTGTTTTTGGACTGTACTTTTACTTGAGATATATGGCAAAAGTTAATTAGGTGACAAAAATGTATGAGGGGAATTTTGGATTGGGAGAGTGAAAAGAGTTGGGAACAACAAAATTTTAGAAGCAAAACTCCAACTAGGAGTATGATCTCAAAAACTAGTTTAGCCACAGTGACCTATGGTGTATGTATAGAACGAAACCTGCGTATTTTTCAGCACAAAGAGAATACCAAGGAGTTGTTGGTGCATCAAAAATCAAGGGCGGCTCAAGCATGTTGGAGACGTTACATTAAAAAAAAATTATATTTTCTTATTTAAAATCTATTTTTCTAACTTACTGAGATGCAAAGTCGTTAATAATTTTTTAATAATCGATCCCTTCGAATAATTCTATTACAATTGATAATATAGGCAATCCACTTAATCTTTCTTGAGAAATTGTTGATCTTAAATAATATTTTATAATTTTTAATTTTGAAAAATCTTCTTTCCGTGGAAAAGATTGTTACAGAAATTGTTAACATTATTCTATAATCAATATAATCATTTAGAAACGAATCAAGTTTTTTTAGTTGATAGAATATCTCGATTAGAGTATTATTCCATTTATTTCAACATTATTCCATTTTTTTCACATTTTCGTAATCAAATTATCAAATTTTGTTTTACTTTTAAGTTTTAAATGACCAAATTCATACTTTTTAGTTGGCATTTTAAGATCCTAACAAATATGCTAAACACTATCTACAATATCAATTTAAAAAGATAAATATAAAAAATAAAAGTAATATTAGCAAGTTAAAATAACATTACCCGATTTAAGAAACATGAAAATTTAATTCCAAATATCTTTTGGATGCTCTCTTCAAGTTAAAATTATCAAAGTCTTAAACCTTTGAATTGTTCAACTATGAACTCTTGAACTTAAGAGGAATGAAGTAAGAAAGAATAAAAGTGAGAGTGAGAAATAAAAATTGAGAAAGAGGTAAAAAAAAATGATAACCTAAAAAACAAAAAAATAAGACTATGGTTCTTTTTATCCATAAAAAATGTAAAATGTGGGTCATTCATTTGTCTATCAAATTTCTACTTTTAAGCTATGTACTTTATTTCCTTTCAAAAAGTTCTATCCTTTTATTTTACATAAATGTATAGGTAGTAATTTTTTTTTCTTTTAAAATACTACTTTAATAATTATAAGAAAATGGGGCTCCCAAATTTAGGGCCTAAGGCAATGGCCTTTTTGGTCAAGCTGTCCCTTTTTGGTTAAGCTGTCCAGTCGGCCCTACATCAAATGAAGCTCTCTCTATGTACAAGAGTTAGATACAACGTGAGATTGTTTGGACATATTAATTCTCTGAAAGAGTAATTTTCTATTTTATCTGTATTTTTTGTTTTAATGGTTGTCTGAGAGGGGTTTGGATTGGTTAATCCACTACTAGTTTGTAATGAGTTTCAATTAGTAATTAATAAAGTTCCTTTAATTGCCAAAAAATAAATTTTAGGTCCATAGAATTCGATATTATTTTTTTGGAAGTAATTACACACTCCTCTACCTTTTAATTATGTTACTCTTTCTCCCTATTAATATACATAATATAGCCGACATATACATAGCATTTTGTATATATATTGAAATTTTTGTAATATATTTAGAGAGTTAAAACTTTTTTATAATATTAGAAACATAAGTTATGCATTTGTGTAACTTTTAGAACTATGTAATAAAAGTTAAAGGCACATAATAAGAAAGACAAAAAAGCTGGCCAAGTCCAAAAATAATGATCCTGCTAAAATTAAATCATAAAGCAAAACAACAAATAGTAGATATCGAACTTTTCAAAAAGAGTGTCTGACTCTGATATACTTCTTCTTTGTCTCCTCCACTGCTTGAAAATGTCGCCTGAATGTTGCCGTCAGAATCACCATCTCAAGGTGGAACAAGTTAATTAAGGGTAAAAAAAATATTTCAAAACTAAAAAAAGTGACACAAGTCTTAATTATTGAGTAGAGGTGATAATTTTAAGATTAGTATTAATGACAATAATTTTAAAAATATCAAGTTTTATTATTTACATAAATATTCCTACACCATATTTACACAAAGATCCCTACACCACACCACCACTCCTCCTCCACATCCATTTTGTTGCCGCCGCTGCCGCCACCTCTTTTTCCTCCACTATCACTATCATTACCATTGTCACCTCTTCTAGATTCACCATTATTTCCTCCCTCTACATAACTATCGCCTATTTTTCTTTTTTTTCCTCCACCACCGGCGCTATCAACACCATAACAAATATCATCTTCTCATTCGATGTCACCGCCAACACTACCACCTTCACTTTTATCATAAATATTAATTTTTCGTAGACTCCTCCTCCAACCAGATTTTTTCCAGAAATTAAGTAAGTATTAAAGTTGCTGCAGTAACTATCGAAGTTGTTGCAGCAATAGTCGAAGTTGCTGTAGCAATTTTAATAGTTGTTGCAGCAACTTCGATAGTTGCTGCAGCAACTTCGATAGTTGCTACGGCAACTTTGATAATTGTTGTAACACAACAACTAATAGTAGTTATTGCAGCTATTACCATAGTTACTGAAGCAACTCTTGTAGATGCTAAATTTGCTGAATTATTTCTTCATTACTTTTAAAAGAAATCAAAAAATTTCTTTTCTAACTTTTTAATTTTTTTTAAAAAGTAGTCCATGAAAATTTAAAAAGGAAGAAGAACGAAATGAAAAGAGAAAGAAAAAGAAGAAGATACGATGGAAGAAGAGAAAAATCTAGAGAAAGAAAAAAAATAAAAAAAAGATGGGGAGAAAGAAATTTGAAGAGAAAAAGAAGAAAAAGGAAAGATTGAAAGATAAAATAAGGAGGAAAAATCTAAAATTTAAAATTTATAGTTGGAGGATTTTTAAATTTTTTTTTTTAAAGTTTTTAAAAATTATACTTTACATTCTAATTAACTTAATCAAAATTTAAATAAAGTTGTGAACTTATCTGATCAAAGTTATCACTATTTTTAATTTAAAAACTTTTTTATCACCTTACACCTAATTTTCTCCTCAAGGTGCTTCTACTTTAGATCTGCTTCACTCTTGGTCCCTTCCTCAAGATGGATAAATTATTTTTCTCAACTTTACAGTTCCAAGGTAAGGTCATTTCAGGTTCTTTCTATCCTTCTTGATTTTTCTGTTCTAACACTAGATCTTTAGGTGGTCGAGGTCTATCCAAAGGGATTAGAGAAGGAAATGATGTTTATCTAGCTAAATTTAGGGTGATTAAATTCTCCTATTTTACTTTCTTTATTCCCCATATCGATCGACCTATATATTAACAAATGCTTTGTAGGTGTGGAAATTGTGCTCTCATTGCCATCTTGCCAGGATTTACTGCTCTGTCAACCTTAAGTTTAAAACCCCACACTTTTTTCATTTTTGGTTGAGTATTTTTATAGATAAAAAGTAAATACCTAGTTAGTTTGTATACAAAAAAGTCTTCTTGCAGGAATACATTATAGTAAATATTGTGTTGTCTATTTTCTTTAATGTCTATCTTGCTTCTGGAAGATTATCCCTGTTAGCTTTGCTACGAATATGAGTGAATGTTGTTGTGTACTTTATTTTCATTGTAGTTTCAGCTTGCGAATTCTCATTCTTAGATTATGAATTTGGGAATTATCCATATTTAATATCTTCCTAACCAGCCTTGGAAGCTCTTGAAAAGAGTGGAATTCTTATTTAAGCTCTTGTTCAAAGGACAAGTAAGCGACTCTACTAAGTTATTCCCTTCCTACTCCCTCCATCCCAAATTGAGATGACATATTAATTAAGAAAAATAATTAATATCATCACTAGTTTATCATAGTGCCCCTATTAAATGTGTTTGCATTTTCATTTGAAGAAAAAATAATTAATACAAAGGATAAAAGATGAACAAAAATTATCTCTTCTTGATTAATGAAAAAGGAAAAGAAATCAAATTAGGAAATTTGAGACGGGGGAGTATTATATATGTATGATTTGCATGTTAACTTATTACATGTTATCCTTGATTTCTTTTACTGTCTCTACTAACTCCCAAGACACTTCCGACACTTCTTTAATTATATTCCTCATGATGAGGGGAGTGTGTTCCTATTATAACCATATGTATTCCTTTCCTCTGCAATGAATACTTCCAGTATATCCCTAGTAATAGCCTCCATGTTTGTCGCTATCCTAATTTATTTTGCTTGACCATAAATGAGATTCCCTTTATTATTTTTCAAGTATAAACCATAAAAGCTCATGCCTGAATTACCCCAACTAGCCCATCTGTATTACACTTTATGATTTCCCATCAGGAGGTCTCCATGTTACAGTATTGTCATACAATTTAGATTTATAGTTCCTGAGTAAATTCACCACTGTTGGGCACTCCATAGGGATCCCTTTGATCCATCGATATATCAATTCTCACCATTTTCTTGATTAAATTCTTAACTTGCATCACCATGATGTAGAAACTAGTGTCTCCTCCATGACTTCTAGCACATCCTCTTTCTTAAGGTCCACATTATAATTATTGGTACTTCTTTGTAAAGTTCCACTAATTTAGGTGGTCTTATAAGCCTCCACCATGATATGAGCACATTCTGTAAGTGCATATTATCAATGTTAATACTTGCAATAATAGAAAACTGCTTTCATAGCCTACTGATGTGGGAGCCGTTGGAAAAAAAAGGCTGTAATAGCTCTCATTGTGTATAATACCACCATAATAACTAAGGATATATAAGTAAATGACCAAAAAGAAAAAGGAAGCGAAATAATTTTACTAAGAAAACAAAAGAGAAAGTAGTAGAAAAGACAAAGCCCCTATGTATGTAATTTGCTTAAAAATAAACAGGACAGAGGGATTGGGAGTTTTAAATGATCAACAACAATGGAAAAGAAACAGAAAAAGATAAGGACAGGAGACTTATACAACTGTTCAAATTGTAGCCGCAACTTTTGAAAAAGATTAAGCACTCACAAACTCTAAAAATAGTTCCCATGTTTGAAGGGTTTCACAAGGTATTGAAGACCTTTCACCTGTGAAGAAAATAATATATTTATACTATGATCACTCAATGTTGCTTGGTTTTGATTGACAGTATATTTGGAATTCTCTTTTTCTTTTGAAGGAACCATTAGAATTCAATCAGATTGGGTGAAAAACAAGTCATATTTAAATAAGTCAACATGGATAGACTATGGGAAATTAAATTACTTATAGTATGGGTAGAGATATAATCCAATGAAGCGGGATAGTAGCATGAAAATAAAAGTTGGGTACTCAAAAGGAAAAAGGTCTAAAATATATCTAAGTTTTGGCAAAATTTGTTGTAACACACCTCAATTTTGCAGGGGTCCTATGACCCCCTAGATTATTTTTACCGTATTTTTATGTTACGATCCAAAATCCAAGGGTCATGATGGCACTTTTCATGCTGAATCTTGACAAGTAAGCCTATCACCTAACCAATACACAAAGGGGGTGTCTGAGATTCATTTGAAGTATTATATATGCAAACAAACTATGAAATCTCACTAAATTTGATGCTCCAAACTCAACGACGATAACAAAAATTTTAAAAACATCATTTTCATAAATTTGACCCCTAAAATCAGAAATTAATATTTTTTAAATCGAGGGTAGAGATGAGATTTAATAGTTGTAAAATCACATTAAACATGTTGGCAACCTAAAATTGATGTTTCAGACACGTTGACAAAGTCGAATTTTTCATTTGAGGTAGTTTTGATCAAATGTGGGTCCCACACTCATATTTTTTATTTTTAAACTTTCTGACCAACAGGTAGAAATGAGCTCAGGTGCATCGAGACCCAAACTAAAAGGTCTACCTAGCCTAAAATTGATATTCCAGAGCTGCTGGTGAAGTCCATTCAGCTATCCGTCGCACAGATCAAACGATAACCACACATGTTCGTAATAAGGTTCCCGAAGCCACCTAAATCACAATATCGCACAAATGGTTCTAAAATGCATCGAAAACTATGTCAATCACGCCCACATCCCAAAAATAACACAATGTAACTAAGGAAAGGGATAAAATAGTCTAATGATACAAAATCACAAATTTTACGTTTTTCATCAAATTTTTAGATCGTTATATTCTATGGTGCATATTTTTTAGCTAGACCACTTCAGACCCTTATGCACTCACTGTGCGTATGTACACACAATAGTTCAGCTGGCAAATAAATGCCATAAAAATATGGTAAAAAATAATCTATGGGGGTCATGGGACCCTGCAAAGTTGAGGCATTTTACAGAAAATTTTGCCAAAGTTTAGGTATATTTTAGAATTATTTTTTTCTCTACTAGAAATTTAGTTATGATTTAGCCTAATAAGAGATTTAACATGGGATCGATATGATGTGATTATAGATTGATTGAAGGAAGACAGACTGCTTGATATGACTAATTTGGTATTCTGATATGAGTAATATGTTGGGACTCGATTTCACGAGTCATGACTGCACCTAATTTATCCCGCCAGTAGGTAAGTCAAATTGTAGTCTAGAACTTCAAACAATGGTCTAGTTGGTAGAAAATAACATAAATTTTGAAAATATACAAGTAAAAGAATTTCAAGTTATAAGAATAAGGATAATAATATCATAAAGGAAGAGAAATAAAAGTGAATAGCAATACCCCATGACCTAGTATAGTCAATACAACAGCCACTAACCAAATTAATACAAGTACTATGCAAGTTAAATAAACACTAGCCTCGAAAATAGAAAGACTAAGAAAAACATAAAATGGAGAAATGGTCAACTCCAGTTCCGACAGCTTACCTTATCTCCAAACTCTAACATGCACAATTGCGATGACAACGACGATAACTAGTACTCAGATCTACACAAAAAAAGTACAAAAGTGTAATATGTGTACGAAAACCACGGATACATAGTATACATTATTAATCGTCTAAGCTAAATCATAATGTTAATATAATAAAATGCGAGATAAGTATGTTAAGTCAAGAATAAAAAGAAAACCTAGAATAATGTTTCAAATACTGAAATTAAATAACCGACATAATAATGTTAAAGAAAAACATAACTATCTCTACATAACTGGCCCCCATAATTCAATAGGTGCAAATAAAGTAAATAACCGAACGCGGACCCCCATACACTACTAAAAAACAGGAAAACCAACCACAAAAACTGATCACATGTGGTCAATTTTTCTACATTTGAGATAAAAAAATCGACCAAAATGCGTGGTCGAAAAAAGCATGATAATTTTTTAAAACTGACCATGTGTGGTCATTTTATTAAACATATATATATATATATATATATATATATATATATATATATATATATATATATATGTATGTATGTATGTATATATATATATATGTATGTATGTATGTATATATATATATATATATATTTAAAATTCAATATTTTTTATTTTAAAAAATAAATTTCCAAAAGAAACCAACCACAAGTGGTCGGTTCTGTATTTAAATTAATTAATTAATTTATAAAAACTACCAACCACATGTAGTCGATTTTTTTATTTAATAAAATAATTTTTAATTAATCATAGTAAACTGACCACATATGGTCAGTTTTTAAAAAAAAATTATTAGAAAAATTGATCACATGTGATCGATTTTCTGGAATTTTGTTTAGAAACCAATCATATGTGGTCGGTTTTCTTAAAATATTTTTAAAAACCAACCACATGTTGTCGGTTTTCTGAATTTTCTTTTAAAAATCGACAACGTGGTCGGTTTTTATAGTAATTGTTTTTAAAAAATATCAACATATAGTTATGCTACATTCCATCAACCACCATAAGAATACAAACCTTTTAAATGAAGTTATGTACAAAATTTATCAAGGTTCCAAATCCAAATTACAAAACATACAAAAGTCTAAAAACTAAAACTCATCATCCTCTTCGTCATCTGCATCCTCAACCTCACATACAGGATTTGATCCTCCTCTGTGGTGATATCATCCAGTGGGCCTAGACCTTTTGCAGTCCAAACTGCATCACCAGGACAAGGAGGAAGAATCCCTGTAGATCGAATAAAAGAGTTGATCTGCTCCTGCATCATTTTGATTTGTGATGCTGTTTCCTCCTCCTTTTGCTTTGCTATCTTAGTCTGTATAGCAAGCTCTTTAGTGAGTTGAAAAACCATATTTTTTAGTAAATCAACGATTTCTCTATCTGCTGATGAGGGATAGGATGTATTGCCAGATGAGGACCTAATATTCTAGCTAAAGCATTTTCCGTGATACCCATAGTATTGGCTTCTAACTAGAGAACCCACAGTTTTATTCTAGAACTCCTCATCTATATCTTTAGGTATTGTTTCGCCCTTACTTTTATAAGACTGTGTACTGCAATGCTCATTAATGAACTGCATCTATTTGTCCTATATTCAAAGTAAAGTTAAATTTAATAGTAAGAAAATATTAAACTACTCGTACTTGAATAATATCAACTTTAAGAAAAAGATTCATAAATACAAAATTTGATTCTTACATGGGTAGCTTTTGCACGAGGCTCAACCTAGACATCTTCATCAGTTGGGTTCTTTTTCTTCCTTACATGGGCCCCTCAAGTACCTCATGTTGTTGTATCTTCCTACCTAATTTTTTTTTGCATATGATAAAATTATTAATCTTTAAATGATTAAAAATTTAAATAGAAACAAATAATTAAACCTGTAAAAGTTACATAACTTATTTTGCTCTACAGTAATTTGACTAACTGCTCCCGCAGTATGTAGAGAGCCACCCTTGGACGATGCCCTAACTTTCTTTCCTTTGTCACTCAATACTTGATAGTCTTCGCTACTCCAGTAGTGAAGATAATCTTGCCACATTGGTTCGGGTATAAATTATGGACGTTTCCTATTCGTTCTAGTATAATCCAACAGACCATTCATTCTGAGTCTTGCTCTTCCATAAAAATTCTTATGTATAGCACAGTCATTTGTTTCATCCCACCAAAAATATTTCTACAACAACACCAAAAGTCTAGTATTCACTTTTTTGTTCCAATGATGTGTTAAGTAGTCGATAAGTTAAATCTTTACCTGAAATTCTTTAAACATTTCATTACTGTCAAATTCTGAAACCTTTTGCCAACTTGTCCAATAGTTGTTGAAGTGCCTACAAATGCATTTAGTCATAACTTTTCAAATTCCATAATCAGGCAAAAACCTACAATACAAGATCAAACAATATTACCCTACTCCGTATGAAATAATATATCACCTCCGATAAGCATATCTGTCTCTGGGCTGCAGAACAAGTGCTGGTAGATGCACTAGTACGGGTGGATCAGAAGCACCAGATGGTGTGCCTCCAAGAAAAAGATCTGTCAACCCAATAGATCCAGTAGAATCACTGTGAGAATATGAGTGCCTACTAGTAGAGGGTACTATAGACGATGGTAGATGACCGTATATGCCAGCGATTATCTTATAGTACTATAAAGGCGGTGGCATGCAGATAGGAGAATAATGAGCCGTTATAGACCCATGAAGTAGACCCACATGCGTTGGAGTAGGAACTAAATAATGCGACGACCTGAATAAGAGGATTGTGCTGGTACGTCATCAAATGAGCCATAGATATATGAATACCTAATGGTAGTCTATAAGACGGAGGTTGTTTTTTTCTTTTTTTGTCTTTTTAGGATCAACTTTTTGCTTACCTTTGTCACCTTTACCTACTATATAAATTATGTAAAGTTAACAAGTAGTTAGTCCTTACAAAATGAATATAAGAAAACACCAGTGTTAAAATATTTCAAGTAACTAATTTCAAGTTACTAATGCACATTTCAAATCACTAAATCAATATTAACACACCAGTGAAATAGTTACATAACCATAGCAAGTTTAGGCTTACTTCAACAACACGAGATAGACAAGAATATTTCTATTACTACATAAAAGATGGAAAAGTCACAACAACAATCATACACAGTATATTACATAGCAATCTTAAACAAGAAACATAAAGGTAAATAGTACAAAGCATAAAGAAATCAATACATAACAAATACAACCTACAAAAATTAATCCTCCTCTCCTAAAGATTCTCCACTAAACTATTCACCCTCTTTAAAAGTTTCCTCATCTCCTACCCACTCGGCCTCTTCTTCATCTATATTAACTTTTTCAAATATATTTTTTGGATGGTTCAAACTATCCACTAAAATCAATGTCCACTAACTGGTGATAAATCTGGATTTCATTTGATGCACAGTCTCCAACACATTCTTAACTTTCTCCCATCCTATAGGTTTTTTTTTATTACAGCCCACTAATTAGACTTATTACTGCGCAACGGATAAGGAGCATAATACATTTTTTTAGCATTTTATGCGAGAACAAAGGGATTGTAAATAGGATACATCCTATTGTACTTCACTTTAATGATGTTATGCTCCTTATGTACTCTTGTGCCTCTTGTGCTTACATCAAATTACTTACATCCAAAGAGGATAATTTTTTTTATTGGCAAAACAACATACTCTATTTCTATGATCTCTTGTATAATGCCAAAGTAATCAACATCATTATCACCCTTAACCCAAACACCACTATTGTTTGTGTTTTCTTATTCTATAGTGTTCTTCGGTGAAAAATTTAAATCCATTTACTATGTAATGGGACATTGTACGAGCTTCAACTGGTCCCAAAGAAATACCTCTCAAGAGCTGATGGTATGCAGCTGCATTTGGTGAATTGTATACCGAAAAATATTATATACACACATATATATATATTAGTTGAAAAATGTGTAATGTTTAAAATTTGTAGAAATATTAGTACACTTACACACCTCATATGTAAACCATGTTGCAAAGGATGCATACACTTAATTTTTGTGGAATTGAGTCTTAAATGAACTGAAGATCCAACATACAAAACACAATTAGTTTCCTTAAGGGAATGAGTAAATAAATATGATATATTAATATTTAATATCCTTTCTTCAAAGAGGGCTCAACTTCTGGGCAATTCAGCAAGAAATACAAAGTTATTGATTTGTGCTCCATGGTAGTGAGCCGGCGAAATATGGTCCTTTTAGCCTTACTACCAGATTGATTGAAAATTGATATCGGTTGCAAATAAGGCTCATTCTCATGTCCTGATGATGATTTAGTCTATTTCTTAAACATGCAACTTCATCACCAAAGTAGTATGAACAAAATTGAGACGTTTCTTTTACAAGATATGCCTCAACTATAGAGCCCTCCACCCTATATTTATTTTGGGACCCTTTTTAATTTTCGAATTGTCCTGCATAATCTTAAGATTAGATGTTTACTATATAAAAATAAATATGTATGAATTTAAACATATTGCAATTGCTTACCTTTCGCCTGGATACATCCACCTAGTTTGAACTAGATCGCCTAGCCGAGCTTTATGGGCAAGGTGAAAGGGAAGATGTTAAAAAATCTTCTCCAACTTGTTGGTGATAACAACAATATTACTTCCCATTCAAGCCAAATTTTCTTCTTCTAATATGGTGTCCCATAAGTCTTTGAAGAACAAACTAATCTCTGATATCATTTTTCATATGTTTTCAGGCAAATCAATAAAAGCAATTGGAAGTAATTATTCCATAAAAATATGACAATCATGGATTTTCATTCTATGTAAGATTCCTTGTGCTATATCAGCCCTCTTTTCCAAATTTGAGGCATAACCATCGAGAATTCAAATGTGAGGGAATCAAATTTGAGGCATATGTTATTCAAATTTGAGGCAATCTTAAATAACATAACAATATTCACTTGGTCATAATTCATTCATAGAGACATTCCATCAAACACTTGTAATGCATTAACTTGTATATGAATGGAGATTACATGTTAGCATACTATATTGGCATTACTTCATTCTCATAAACAATTTATCAAACACATAAGAAGCATAATTGGTTCATTAAATCATAAATACTTAGAGTTGACATGGTTACAACAATCAACTTGCAAATTGAAGGGTTTATCATGAATATCATGTAATTCAACACATACTAGAATCAATTCTTGGAACTTGTAATCTAAATCATGGATTAAAACTAAAACAACACCATGAAAATAAATTCAATCTAATTCAAACATGGAAATCATAAATCATAAATCTTGTATATTGAAAAAGGATTCTTAGGATCCATGAAAGGTAAGGATCCATGAATGAACATCTAACATACCTTTATTTGATGAGTTCTTAGAGAAATTCTTGGGATTGACCTTGATTATTGAGAGCTAGGGTTTTCTTTCTTAAGAGAGAACTACCTTTTAATTTGGGGGAAAAGTGAATAATAAAGGATTTTACATGTTTTTAGGGCTTAAATCTCACATCTTGGTGGAATAATATCATGGGCAAAGACTGTTTTAATCCTGGGCACAACTTTACTTTTTTGTGAAATTTTCCTAATTTGGACCCTTGGCATGATATACCACTATCTTGCCAGGCCACTGGAAAATGAAAACAGGTAAATTGCATGGTGGCACGACGTGGTGTTATCGCGTTGCCACTTTGTTTGCGAATAGAAAGTGCATCGCGATACGGTAGGATCACGTTGGCACACTGGAAATTGATAATTGTGAACTAGATCCACGTCGCGATGTGCCAACATCATGGAGAAATACTAGAAACCTATAATTGCTATTTTAACACACTCCGCGATGCGCTACTGCCTGAATGACGGGTGTTTAACGATTGAAACTTAAAATCACCATAACTTCTTACCTGGTTGTCAGATTTAGGTGGATTTTATATCGTTGGAAAGATAATTGAATTTCCTACACAATGGTAGTGTCAAATTCGAAAATTACATAGTACATCAAAAAATTTATTTAGGATAACCCATGCACTAAGGGTTAATCTAGGCTAGGAAAATACGGGGTATTACAATATCTTCTCCTTGAGAACATTTGTTCTCGAATGTGGCTAGTTAAGCTGAAAGAGTACGGAGAGATTGAGTTTACATATTGAACTAGACATGCACAACTGAATCATGATTATATAACTGCTCTGATAGACTGAACTTACATTCTGAACATGCATGTCTAATGCATGAGTACATGTCTGAACGGATTAATAAATACGTGATTGAATATGCATGAACAAAAACATGGGGACATGACTAAGTCTAAACCATTAAACATAAAATTAACTTATTCTTTTGATACGTGTCATGATAGAGGGATAGTCTTACGGCTGAGAATGGGACTTGAGGTTCAACTATAATGACCCATTACTTAAATTGAATTTGCTTCGTGAAGAGAAAATGAAAGGTTTAGATCATGATAGCTCGAGGATTATAGTGCATCTCCCTCTTAGGATACTATGTCCCTCGAGAATGCTAACTTGGCTGAGATACTAGGGAAAAACAGGAGATGATTCAGGGGCACCTACGAACTAAATCATGACTGAATATCCGATATCTTAAAATGAGGCATAAATATATAAATAGGAAATCTATAACATACCAGTGACCACATCAGGAGAACTTTTCTAATTTTTTTTGGACTAAAATGCATAAAGCCCGTTTAGGCATTAACCCACTGGTGGCACTAGAAGTGACACCTTGTTGATTTGGGCAACTCGACTGAGCTGAAGGACGACTATACTGACTCTGAGAACCTGACTGAGGACAATCTCTAACTTTGTGGCCTAGCTTGCCACACTCGAAACCGACATTACTGCTAGCTCTACATACACCTTTATGATTCTTACCACACTCTTCGCAAAATAGATTAGTATGACCATTGCTTACGCTATTTTGGGTCATCAGTACATTGGTTGAAGACGGAGATGGGACTGAAGACTTTGGACAAAATTGGGAAAGGTTACTGCCTTCTATCTTAGGCTGACTGAAATTAAAGCTACTTATTTTAGACCTCTTATTCTCTCTCTCCTTCTTAAGCTTCTGCTTCTCAATCTGTTGAGCATGGACAATAATCTTAGATATGTCCATCTCTTTGATCAACATTGTTGTTTTGCACTCCTTAACCATACTATTTAACATCCCAGATATGAACTTACTCATTCTAGACCTATTATCTGCTACTACATGGGGAGCATACCTGGCTAACTAAGTAAACTTGAGGGAATACTATTTTACGCTCATACTACCTTATCTAAGATTGATGAACTCTAACACTTTGGCTTCTCTCAACTCTAAGGTAAAGAATCTGTCTAGGAAGGCAGTAGAAAACTCTTCCCACTCTATAGGCTCTGCATCTATATCCCTGTCTACCTTTCACTGCTTAAACCACGTATGGGGTACATCTTATAGCTGATAGGTGGCTAAATCATCACTCTCACTGGAAGTCACTCCCATTATATTTGTGACTGTTTGAACCTGATCGATGAACTCTTATAGATCCTCTTCTGACTTAGATCTCGTAAAGGAAGGAGGATTCATTTGGGTAAAGTCCCAAATTCTGGTTGCAGTAGCATTGGCCACTGGGTTGGCTGGAATAGTAACTGTCCATTTATTTTGAGCTATGACTGAATTGGCTAGAGTAATGAATACAACTCTGAATTCTGTGTGAGAGACATGTTCGTCCAGGGGATCTGCCTGAATGGGTTGAGGGGATGACTGGTTTCCGATTCTTTTTTCATCAGTCTTTTTGGGAGGAATTTTTTGTAAATGAAAGAGAGAAGCGAATTAGACTGAGAGATTAACTTGAGCTCATGCTCACTTGCACGGCATAAATACTTAAAGAAGGGAAACCTTTTCTAAAACATCTTATAGCCTTCTGTTCATAAGTGTGGCGCACTATGCACCCATGCATAAAACTCTACACGATATGTCTTTTTAGACTCCCTAGGACTCTATTGAACCTTAGGCTCTGATACCAAACTTTTAACGCCTTGAGTTTTTACCCTGGACGCTACACGATGATTACGACCCTGAAGGACCACAAGCTAACCTATGAATGATATATGTTGTGAGCACTAAATAATAATACTGAAATAAATACAGAATAATAGGCTGAAATACCATAAGATTCAAAATATCTAAAATATTGATAAAATATAATAACATCTGAATCTGAATACTGTTTGAAAAGCCTCTAACTGAATCTGTCTGAAAGTGGAGTTGATGGAAAAATCTCCCAACTAACTTCATCTACTAAAATGCTGCTAATCTAAAGTACTAAAATAAAAGCATATCCTCGATAGATGAGGACTCACTGCTAAATCTGCTACTGCAGGCTGAATCTGGATAAGCGCGGTCAAGAACTCGAGCGTCTGAACCTATGATATGAAACATCATAGCACAAAAAATGGGTATGCGGTTAGTATATGGGAATGTACTGGTATGCTAAATGAGGTAAGTTTGAATGCATGGGTTTATATGCATGATCAATAACTAACTGAATGATATGCAGGAGCTGGATTAGCATACATGGAGGATATATAACTACTGAACATACTATGTATACTGGGACTGAGTATGCTGGAACTGAATCTGATAATTGATAATTGAATATACTGATAATCTGGGATCATTAATAATCTGAATTACTGTTAACTAAGTGATTGTACCTAATAGTCCTGATTCTGTAGAACTGAACTGAGTTCTATTCTGAAGACTGAGATTAAAAATGAAACTGTGGGAGGTAATCATCTAACGACATGCCCTAAAACTATACTGATAACTGAGATGGGGTCCAATCTGTAACCCCAATTGGAAGGGTGTCAGTACCGAGCCACGTGTAAAGACAAGCTAAAGAGTAGCCCTCTATTGGTAGGTTCCCTAAATGAGAATGGTGGTACCATTTACTGGAAGTTAGAGCACCTCTTTAATCCTCAAATGGTAGGTGTGATGTCTCCACCAACGCTGGCTACGTAATTCTGGAATACAAGGATTGCTTCTAAGGATCACACCCTCTGCTGGTTGGCGAGCCCCCATCCTTGGGTTCACTCGGTGCTGAATCTTATTCCCAACTGAAAGACACTGAACTATTATAATGGACTGAACTGGACTGAATTCACTGAGATTACTGAGTTTTTCTAAGTCCTATAACTGACTGAATTCTATCGAGTTCTATAATGGACTGATAATACTACTGATCATGACATGAATGATAATATTTTACAATTGACACTGGATCTAGGTAAACAACTAAATTGTCGTGTATTAAATACCCCCAGGACTAGATAGCATGAAAATTATAGAAAAGCATAATCTTGACTAACATAATAATGTTCACTTATTTATAATTCATTCATAGAGACATTCCATCAAACACTTGTAATGCATTAACTAGTACATGAATCGGGATTACATGTTAGCATGATATAATGGCATTGTTTCATTCTCACATCTGGGCAAAATAAAATCATGGAAAAAGACTATTTTAACCCTAGGCACAATTTTACTTTTTTGTGAAATTTTTCTGATTTGGACCCCCGGCGCGACGCGCCACTATTGCTCCAGGCCACTGGTAAATGACTACTGGAAAATTGCATGATGGTTCGATGTGGTGGTATCACGTTACCACTTTGTTTGTGAACTGGAAGTGCACCGTAAAACGGTGGGATCGCGTTGGCACACTGGAAATTAACAATTGTGAATTGGGTCTATGGTGCGATGCGCCAACATAAAGGAGCAATACTAGAAACTGACAATTGCTATTTTAACATAATCTTGCTCGGTTGTCAGATTTTGGTGAATTTTATATGGTTGGAAAGATAATTGAATGTCCTATGCAATGAAAGGCTCAAATCTAAAAATTACTGAGTATACAAAAAATTTTATTTAGGATAACCCATGCACTGAGGGTTAATCTAGGCTAGGGAAATACGGGGTATTACATCCTTAAATGATAAATTGCGTACTTTATTCCCTCCTTAATGACTCTTGGAATTTTTAATATATCAGTTAATACTTCACAATTCTATACTAATGATTGTGTCATGGAAATCTCAAGTGAGTTTTGAACTCCAAGCATGAATCAGTTCCTAATAGTTAATAAAGTCAAATCAGCTCAGAATTCAGCTTTATGATAGAATTTTTAAAGTTTTAGCTCTGCTATATCCTTCACTACAAGACATGTCATTTATAAATTATTCCACACTTTTAATATCTCAATTAGTTCCTACCCATCATTCGAGGATAAATGATTCCAAGGGAGAGATAATGTAACACCTCGTATTTTTGTGCTAGAATTCTAACCATTGTTCTTACGCGTATAAGCCCTAATACAAATGATTTCCAAGTGCATATAAGCTTCATGATCTTTATACTAGTGTGTGAAAAGATCTTGAGGTGAAATATGTTCATAGGTATTACTTAGAATAAAGTTGAGCTAAGAACCTTCGATTGGTCCAAAGTTTGGTATTTGATTCTATAGGGGTCTACTTTAAACATGCATAAAATTTGATATACATGGAATTTTTCATCGCAAGACCCACCAAATTGTAGATAATCAAATTAGCTTTTCAATGATACCAATTTCGCTTTAATCTGACACCCGAGCAAAAAGTTATGGCTTTGGAAAGGGATGCGTGTCGCCTAACAATTGCAAACGTTCACTGGAAAGGGTTTTCCATAGGGAGTGTGACATAAAATATAAAGTTTGCCATAGGGAGTAAGACGTAAACCTTAAAGTTTTCCATAGCTTGTGCGACGCAAACCCCATGGTACAATGACCTAGACATTTTATTTTTGAGTTATTCCGAGGACAACTATGTCATTTGACACCTCTTAAACAACCCTAAACATAACTACACGATATTTATAGATCCTAAACATGTTTTAACCCTATTAAAAACATTAGTTAATCATTTATAACACAAGAGGAGACAAAAAACTAGGGTTTACACAATCAAGCTTGAAGGTACAATCTTTTCGCAACTTCATCACCATTAAGGTATGTGGGGTTATGAACAAGGATACTCCTTTCATCCTTGTGCCCAGAACTTGATATTTATTTAAGATTTCATATTTTAAAAATTAGGGTTCATACCCAATTATCATTATTTGAAGATTATGATGTTACAAGTGACTTAAATGTTGAATTGCATATCTTTTTTCACATCTTCATACATGTGATATGATTTTACAGATTTTCAATTGAGTTTTAAGCATGATCTTGTGTGTTTGATTTCATTACTTTGATATTTTTGAAGTATTTCAAGAATTTTATTGAGCATGACATCTTGCTATGAGTTTGCATGAGTTTAAAGAGTGGGTTTTAAAGCCCTAAGTTTGAAGTATTGATATCTCAACAACATTATGACGTTTAGCCTCTTTTATGAATTATTTACTAATATTTAAGAAAGAAACATGATATTTAGATCATAAACTAAGATAAGGCATCCACATTGTTCATATAGTTTGAGATTTAAAGAAGAGAAGCATAATTGGTTTTCATTACAAACCCTTGTGCTGTTTTAAGGTGGATGTCCTAAAGTTCTGAGTAAAAGATTGGGAGTAGTATTTAGCACCGAGTTGGGTATGATTCCAAAGTCTCATACCCCAGAACTCTGTGCCACCATAGAATTGAGATTAAGTGCCCATAGTGGGCTAAGATAGTGATCACTACGATAAGGTTATACTCGTTGGAAAGAGTCTAACACGTCTCCCCAATGTGAGGGTTTTCCCTTAGAAGAACATGATGTTGGACTCCATGATCTCTCACATGGTGTATGTCGGTTAGAAGAACCTCACAAATCCCCTAATTCCTAAGTCCTAAAGAGAATAAAAGAACATATTTTAGAAACTAAGTGTAAAGGCTCATAAATTTACTCAGATATTATTTTACATAAGGCATTAGCTATAAGATTTCAGTTTACAGAAAATAAAGGTGAGTCCTTTTACACTTAGACTGCATTGATTTGAAAATAGATTTACCTTCAGTCCTACTTATTCCACTAACAGAAAAAGTAAAATTACAACTTTTAGAACTAAGTGTTATGGCTCACAAGATTTATATAGTATACTTTGTTCTCATGATTTGTGATTTCAGGTATTCAAGCCAATGCGAGTCATTTACACTTAACATGCATTATTTTACAAATTTATATGAACATTGAGATATAGCTTTACATATGCATTCACCCCTACATGCTCAGTACATTCCAAAAGTACCGATCCACATATACGTCTATGTGCTACATTATTTAAAAATGTAGGTACTAGTTGTAGCATGCACATTATAATCAGACAGTTGCAGATTTCAGCCAGCAAAAGATGAGTCTTTCTACTTTGGGGACTTCATTTAGATGCTATTCATGTAATTTTATTTTCTTACTCATATGTATTGATTAGTGGTAGTTGGAGTCGCATCCCAGTTATCTATAGTTAGTATGGTAAAGGCTTCATAGACAATCAGTATAGTTGATATATTCAGTTTCAATTTTATTTTGTATAAGTAAAGTTGTATTCATGTTAATGTAGCTTTGTATTGATTAAGTTCTGAAAAGATTTATTTTTTTGCATTTTCTTCAGATTTATGTGTTTTATTCAGTTGCTCATGAGTTATGCCAATATAAAGGTTAGCATGAGATCACTTGTAGTCCTAATCACCGTATGACGTCTCAGGACCCATTTTTAGGGCATTACACTAAGCCACCTCCCAAGTTACCAAACTAAACTACAAATAAATAATTCACATTTTCAACACTTTCAAGTCACTAAGGCATCTCCCAAGTTACCAAACTAAACTACATTCAAAACAAAAATTCACATTCAAGTACCTACACTTCAACACTTTCAAGTCGCTAAGTCACCTCCTAAGTTACCAAACTAAACTACATTTAAAATGAATAATACATATTTTCAACTCTTTGAGTAACTAAGTCACCTCCCAAGTTACCAAAATAAACTACGTTCAAAACAAAAATTTACATTTCAATTCTCTACACTTCAACACTTTCAAGTCACTAAGTCACCTCCCAAGTTACCAAACTAAACTACATTCAAAATGAATAATTCATATTTTCAACATTTTCAAGTCACTAAGTCACCTCCCAAGTTACCAAACTAAACTACATTCAAAACAAAAATTCACATTTCAAGTACCTACACTTCAACATATTCAAGTCACTAAGTCACCTCCCAAGTTACCAAACTAAACTACACTCAAATTGATAATTCACATTTTCAACACCTTCAAGTCACTAAATCACCCCCAAGTTACCAAACTAAACTATATTCAAAACAAAAATTCACATTTCAAGTACCTACACTTCAACACTTTCAAGTCATTAAGTCACCTCCCAAGTTACCAAACTAAACTACATTCAAACTAAAAAATTCACATTTTCAACACTTTCAAGTAACCAAGTCACCTCCCAAGTTACCAAACTAAACTAAATTCAAAACAAAATTCAAAAAATAAGTTCACCTTCAAGTAACTACACTTAATCACTTTCAAGTAACATACTCATTTATCGTATAAGTCAAACAATTGAACTAGTGTAATAAAGAAAATAAGTAGAGGCGTCATATGTCCTTATCACACCATATAATCATCACAAAATTTCTATGACTTTCAAAGCCTTCTACAGCGAACAATCCCACCTTAACACTATATTTAAAGACTACATTATAAGAAAATAGAGAGAACTTACCTTTGCTTGGCCTAAATTAAAGAGAAAGAGATAAGTGATCAACGGAAAATAGCAAAGCAATCCTTTTCCCAAATTCGGATTCTATCAAATAGTAAAATTATTAGAAAGAATAATCTTTGGCTTAAACAATTGCAACAATTTAGTAAAAGATATCACATTTATGACTTCCATTCCGACTAACAACAACAATAACATACCCAGTATAATCCCACAAAAATGGGATCTTGGGAGGGTAGGGAGTACACACTACACAGACCTACCATTATACCTTAGAAGTAGTGAGGCAGTTTCTGATAGTCCCTTGGCTCAAGAGAAAATAGTCCAAAGCAAGTATAAGCAATATTATCTAGTAACAACACAGTAACCACAACAAAATAATATGATAGTTGAGTTAAAGTCAAACAAATAATAATAGAAATAGAAGGACCAGACAATGCACTGCTACCATTCCGACTTTAAAACTATTTTTTGATAATTTAAAATTAATAGATAAAATTAATATTTTTCCTTATTTTGTCAAAATACTGGTTTTTTTATACCAAAACTCAGATTACCACAAGAAAAAACTTGCATTATCACATAAGATTCCCCCCAAAAAATAAAAAATCAACTAGGAATAGTGAAAACCACAATGAATTATGAAAATGTAAGCTGAGGTCTTACTCCTGCATCTGAATCAAATAAATCCCTAGTAATACAACTAATATTTCTAAAACTTAAAATCACAACTAGGGTTTTGTGTGTGCTGTTTAGTAACTGAGAAAAAAAGGGAAACTTAGAGAAGAAGAGAACAACATATAAGTTAGAGTCCCCGGAGTAGAGATTAGAGAAGCTGACCGAGGTTTGTCGAGCTTTCGTCGCCAAATGGGTCGCGAAGTTCTTGTATGTGTTGCTCATTGGTGGGTTGGGTCGCGATTTAGGGTATGTGTTATTTTGATGGGTTGGGTTGGGTCGGGTCGGATTAAATTTATTTAACAAAATATTTTTTAATTAATTATAGTAAACCGACCACATGTGGTCAGTTTTTTAAAAAATACAAGAAATACTGACCACATGTGGTCAGTTTTCTAGAAACATTTTTAAAAATCGATAACATATGGTCGGTTTTCTGGAAATATTTTTGAAAATCGACCACATGTGATTGGATTTTACAAAATTATTGACAAAATAAAATATAAGTGTTCGATTTAGTTTTTAAAAAGTTACTATCAGAAAACGATCATATGTGGTCAATTTTTTTAAAAAAGTTAAATCATATAATTAGTTATTTTATCATCATATTAACACGAGAAGTATATTTTCTCAATCGTATAATAATATCAATGCATTTTGCAACTTAGGATGAATTTTTGGTTTATTATCTTTTAAATATGATAAATATGATATTATATATAATATACAAATGGAAAAGGACAATTAAGAATGGGTTGGTTCGGGTCGGGTCATTAACGGGTATTACCAAACTAAGCGGTTGATTTATTTTTTAAGAAAATTATCATTCAAAAAATGAACACTTGTGGTCGATTTTTATTAAAAAATTAATATTTTAATAAATTATATCATATTTATAACAACATCCAAATAATTTAATGCAATGCGTATAAATATAAATCAGACAATTAGTTATTTTATCATCACATTAACACGAGTAGTTTATTTCCTCAATCGTATAATAATATCAATGAATTTTTCAAATAACGATAAATTTTTAGTTAATTAGCTTTTAAATACGATATTATGTATATATATATATATCTTGTAATACAACGTGTTAATCAGATAAATTATCGATTAATTGTCTTACGATATTGCAACTTCAATAATATACAGGTGTCCATATTGACACAAAATAGTATATGTATTACCTCAATAGTATGATATCAATGTATTATTCAAAATATTTTGATATATAGATTCACTTATCTAGCATTCGATTACTGCATACGTCACTACACATGATATACGTATATATAAATATATTCAATTGGCTACTAGCTTTCAAATATGTACTATATACATAACATACACAATTTTACTACCCTATAATAATATACAACGTATTTCATATATACTCAGATGAATTATCGGTTAGTTTATATTATGTCATTAATATACCTTTACTACAAAATATGTATATACTTTATATATACCTATACATACACATATATACACATTATTGATTATATCAAGTTCTAAATACGTACTATATACATCACATACGTACACGAGTATATTATCCAATAATATAATGCGACGTATTTCATATACATACTTTGATGAGTTATCGATTAATTTGATTAGCTTACATGTATTAATATAACTTCAACATATAGTATATTATTACTTCTGTTGTTTCAAATCAAGGTATTCAATATGTTTGGATAGATTCTACTAGTTTTTGACTACATCGTTCATTGATCGATCATTACATCATATATATATATATATATATATATATATATATATATATATATATATATATATATATATATATATATATATATATATATATATATATATATATATATATATAAAGATATTTATATATATGAACTCTTGAATGCATACTATATGTATCACATCCACAAGTATATTACCGCATAATAGAACACATTCATTATATTCTGATGAATTATCGGTTATATATGTACGTTACATTATTATAACTACAATAGTAGCATAATATCATTATCTCAACAGTATGATATATATATATATATATATATATATATATATACACACACACACATATTCCTTATACAATCATTATGCATGTTCAACGTCATTTAGCCTATATACAAAGGAAAATATTTATTTTATGTATTGAAAAATTAGTAAAAGATAAAAATTATGTTTAACGTAATTTATTCATTTTATTTGATATATTTTTTTACAAAATCTATGATTGATTGATTTTTATTATTATTATATTGGTTATTGACTACGTGTGATCAGTGTAATTTTAAAAAATAATATATTTGATTTTACATATAATTATTTTTTAATAAAAACCGACCACAAGTGGTCTCTTTTTTAAAATATTTGATTTTTTAAAATAGAAGCGACCACAAGTGGCTGATTTCCTAAATAATTTTCTTTTTTATATTTTTAATTCAATAACAGACCACATATGGTCTCTTTTATAAAATATTTTAAATTTAATTTTTAAAATAAAACCGACAACAAGTGGTCACTTTTTAAATATAATTTTTAATTGTATTTTTAAAATAAAATCAACCACAAATGGTTGGTTTTATAATTTTTTTTTTAATTCCAAAACTGATCACTTGTGGTCGCTTTTATAAAATATATTAAATTTAATTTTTAAAATAAAAATGACCACAATTGGATTCTTTTTAAAATTAGTTTTTAATTATATTTTTTTATAAAACCGACCACAAGTGGTCAGTTTTTTGAAATTACTTTCTTTTTTATTTTTTGAATTCAAAACCGACCACTTGTGGTCGCTTTTATAAAATATTTTAAATTTAATTTTAAAATAAAATCGATCACAAGTGGTCATTTTTTAAATAATTATATTTTTTAAAATAAATCGACCACAAGTGGTCAGTTTTTTAACATTAATTTCTTTTTTGTTTTTTTAAATCCAAAACCGACCACAAATGGTCCCTATTTTTATTCTATTTTATTTTTTAAAAATAAATAATAATTAATATAAAAATTATTAAAATTATTATTTAGAATTTTAAAATATAAAAGCAACCACATGTGGCTACTTCTTTTAAAAAAATTATTATTTTAAAAAAATAAAGAATCGCACATATGTGATCGGTTTTTTCTGTGACGATAAGCCTAAAGGGTGCAATTAAAGAGAAGTAACAATGGTAATTATGCTAATTTATCCATATTTCTAAATCATAACCATGGATCCTTTCATACCGTAAACACAATCGTAATAACTAATCTCACAATACCGAAATTGAACCAGAACTAGTATTCCATTTGATGAACTCAAATGAAATTAATATCATGAATGCCGGACTTGAACCAGAATTAGTATCGTCAATAATGGCAGAATTGAACCAGTCTTAGTATCGTAAATCATCAGACTTAAACTAAAGTATCCACCTTACAAGTACTATTCCAAGATAACCATTATGGGTAAATCCTTCTCGAGCCAAAGAATGTGACTATGATAACGTAACATGCCTATTGAGTCTACCAGGAGCTAGTAGTGATCTTGGGCTAAGGTGGATTAGAGGGGCCCACTTCTAAGCTAATAATGCGTTCTAAGGAAAATGCTACCCCAAACTATGATAAAATGTCAATTATCATTACATGAAGCTAAGTCTCAATGCATCTCAAGGTAGTAATTCTACCTAGGAATCAGGTAACTAAGTTAAATATGCATAATTAGAGGTTCTTGAACATCTAAATAAACTATTTCATACAAAATCTAGCTCCAAGTCCTAATTCCCAACTCACATCTAGCACAATATCATATATGTACTATAATTTTGCCCAATCTAGGAGAAAGGTAAACCTGACCTACTTGGACGCTGAAAAAAGTCTGATGAGGTCCGCTAAAAAGTTAATTTCCCCTTTTGAGATTTTTTCAAATTATGACACGCTATTAAAATAGTGATCTACTAGTAAATACAAGAACAACATAACCATGTTGCATTTTTATGCTTCAAGTCCAAATTCAAGTCAAAATCCTATATGGAGTTTGCTTGCGAAATTGCACTTTCAAAACCGTCAACACATCCCTCAACGTTCAACGAATATTTATCCTTAAGAATAGGTAATTTTTGATATCAAATGATACCTCAATATAATCAACAAGAATCTAGAGATTTATGACTAAATTGGGCAATTAAACTATAAACTTAACGGAAGCTTGCCAAGATTTCGACGAGGAGACAATTATTCCAAGCTCACAAGTATCCCACAATATCTCAATAATTTGTCTTTCAATTTTCCATACTCTCTAGAATTTTGGCTCTTGAGACTAGTGAGAAAGTGGGAGAAAATTGGGTAAGAGAGCCATTTAATGGCCTCCCAAGTGCCGCTTAAGTGTCCATTTGTCCGCTGAAATGGTCAAGTATTGCTAAAGAAGTACTCACTTAGACTACCTACCACTATAAAAAATAAGTTGCGGCTAAAACGACTTATGCTTTAGTAGACAGGGCACCGCTAAAATAGCTTAACAAGTGGCCAAATGCCTGGTTTAGTGGATGCTCCAGCTGGAACTTGAAAAAATTCCAAGTTTTCATCGACCCCCCGAGATTCATTTGGAAGCCCATAAATGAAAATAAACTATGTTACCCTATCAAATTTGATATTTCAAAATCAATGCACATTCAAAATTTCCATCCGAGGTTATTTTGACGAAAAGTGGGCCCCACATCCAAGGGCCATTTTCATCAAGTTTTAACCTATAGCCCAAAATGATTTTGGAAGCCTCGAGACCGAAACCAAATGTCTCCCTAGACTAAAATCGATGTTTATAAGTGTTGGAACTATCATAATTGGCATATGAGATCATTGAACTAAAGTTTTTGCCGATAGCCAATTCTTACCAGCGAAGACTTCAAATAGGAAATTGGTTCTAAAAATAAAACAAACTGCCCGATAGCTGAACTATCAGCTCCAGCAAGTCATAAATGACTTGGGGTAGATATAGGAAAGCTCTAATTAGTGAAAATACTTGGAAATATTGAAAATAATCTAGAGGGTCATTACATACTATGAGTAATCTTACCAAAAATTATATTTTATAACTTGCATAGTTTGTATATGATTTTGAAAGAAAACAAATGTTACTGAATGCTTTGAAATTATACATTGGACAAGTATTTTACTTGATAGGATATTGAAATAGTTATTTGATATATTTAACTGTTATAAGACAAAATTTACGGTTATTTGAGATTTGATTACTGTTAGTGTCAAGGTTCTTCACTTACTTAAGAAATAAGTATCTTGATATGTATTTTTTCCAAGTTTCTATGTAATATAATTTGAAAAAGAACTTAAATACCCTTTTATACTTTCAAAATATTTTCATATGAGTCTCTATTATTTGCAAAGAAAAGTATAAATAGGAGCAGACCTTGATTGGATCTCATAGCTAACGATGGTTTTGTTAGACCTAGTGCACCTTTTATATACAAATTACTATTTTAGCCCTTGCTAATGGGAAGGTAAAACTAACAAAAAAGAACTGATGTCCATCGAGTAGGAACTTACCGATATGTATATTTGACTCCTTTATGAGGGGTCTATAGTTATTAGCTATTTCTTGAAGTAGAAAGCAACACTGATTACATGATTCATCCTTGGAAACCACTCCAGATATATTTTATATGATACAATATTTATTGAGAATATTATCGAATTGTAATTGATTTTTGATTGTCAAACTATCATGTTTTATGACTTGTCCCTCATTAAAAATGATTGTGGTAAAATGTTATTACTCACTAAACTAGCATCTCACTCCCCTCTATTTTTTTTTATAGAGAACGCAGGTGACGTTCGTAAGGATTTCATTAACTAGAGCATTCAAGTTGACATATTCCTGGTGATCCCCGCACTTCTTCGCATGAGTAACAAGCTTGTTTATTTATTAAAACCTCTATTTTTGCTCTTAGAGGCATGCCATAGTCATTTCATAAGCTTCGTGAGTACTTTTTTTTTAATTGCAGAATTGTGCCTATATTGTAGAATTGTGCCTAGTATTAGACTTCTCGTCATATTTAAAGATGGATTTAGTATTTGTGCATTGCGAATATACTATTTATGAACATTATGTCTTATATGATGATGTTATATTAGCTGCATTGTTATTTTTGAGATCGAAAATTTTTGGATAGGCCCAAAAATAGGAAAAATTTTGCCCGATATTTTGTAGATTATTGATGAGGCTTGCTTGAAGCGTTAGCTCCTAAGGGCTGGTTATGAACCTAAATTAGGCCATGAAAAAATTGGTATCAATGTCCTGGATTAGGTCATTTCTGTGACTACTGGAGAACATGACGGTAGTAAATTCTCAATTATGGATATGTAGTGCGCCATTCCTATAATCTTGATTCTGCAAGGACGTGATAAGATGTGTCTCCCTTTAATTCTTATTCCTCCTTACGTGTGTGAGTAATAGGGTCACCTAGATGAATCTAATATCATTTCATTACATAATATGTCTGAAATTTAGTCAGCAATAGTAAGAATATTTCAAAGGTTTGGTAGGCATCAAGGGCCACTTTTGGTATACACTATTCTCCCAATTAAGGGGAACAACAAAAGTAGTTGACAATTCTAAGAAAGAGGTCAGTTTGCCACTGTAAAGGATTTGTGCACATATGTTACATGTAATATTTTGCTTTTCTGGAAAGAGTACTACTCTACCACTTAGCAACCTGAGACTATTATCATTAAGACACTTTTCTTCCCTTAACGGGCTCGAGGAATTAATGGATATAATGAATAGAGCTAGGTAATAAAGTAGGGCCCATGACCAGCTTCAGGCATCTACAAATATCCAGATTTGTCTAGAAAAGGATTGATCCTTGAGAATTTATAAATATGAAATCCCAAGGTTCATAGTATTCTAACAACTTGAAGATCTTTAAAAGTTTTTTGGTAAAGATGCTTGGGTGAAATACTTAAAAGCTTTACGAGCTCTGCTATGTTCTAGCAAGAGTATTTTAGTCTGGTAGCATACAGATTGGTAAATATGGAAAATAAATGGTATGATATGGTACTATTAGGAATACCAATAGGAGAATGCCATGGAAAAGGCGATCCACTAGTTATTTATGGATTGTCTCTTTCATGACAGTTGGAAATGTGTAACTTGACAAGGAGTTTAAGTTATTTGTTCAAATAATGGATTGAATCTATATACTACCCTAGACATCTCAATAGGCCACATATGTTCTCTACTTATCATCTGATGAAGTTCTTTTGGTTTAAAAGTCCGTTGAAGGGTTGGTCAGTCCCTTAAACAAGATAGTACCCCAAAACGCGACGACCTTGACCTACTAAGGTAGTTGATATTGCTAAAGAAATTGAAATTATGTAAATTTAAGTGAATTATTGAGTATTCAGAAAAAGTTGAGATTTGCAAAAAAGAAATGAAATCTTTTGTTAAAATTTTAGTCTGTCCCAAAGAGTTAGAAATCAAGGACGAGATATTGCATGATTCTATAGTAGCCATCCCGTTTGAGAATCTCTATTAGTTGAAACATGTATCGAGCTTGCCAGATTTGAGTTGAGAGTATGCATACCCTAGTTGAGATGATTTTACCTGATATGAACTATTTTGACATACTACTGGTACACACTAGTTACCTTCATTCCATGTTACTCTCAATGGTTATGCAAAGACAGGCAAGTTTGAGATATCCAAGAGCCCTTTATTTATTGTACAAAATAGGGGTGCGGTTTTTGAGAGTGGTGTTTTTTATGGAAGTTCAGTGATTAATGAAGAAGGGTTGGTCCTGTCTCTTGTAATCATAGTAAACCGACACAAGAGGTGATGCACTTAATTTGAAAAAGTATAATTAGTGTGAGAACTTTCAAGTGAATTTCTTAAAGATTTCCCGAGACTTATTCTATATGATATAGATTTTGTTTTGACTTGGCGCCTGACAGGTAATCCATATGAATACCCCTATATCATATGATACCATGGGAGTTGAGAGCTCTAAGTAACATTGTATGCCATTTTAAATAAAGGTTTTCTAAAATCGAGGGTATTACTATGGTGTGCATTGGTACTGGTTGTGAAGAAGGAAGGCAATACCCAAAAAATAAATGTGCATTGTCTAAATCCTCTTGGACAAGGTAATGATAATAAATTATTTTTGTCCTGTATAGATGTTATACTTGATTTGTTACAAGAAGCCATCCACTGGTCAAAGACCGATCTTGATTTTGGTATCATCAACTTACGATCTAAGAGAATTATATTTCTAAGACAACCTTCTGATTTTAGTGCAACATTATTAATTTTGTGTGATGTCTTTAGAACTGACCAATTCTCAAGATGCAGTCATAAACTTGATGAATTAGTTAGTAAAGCCATTTTAGACAGACCTGTTAAAGTTTATGGATTATATGTTTGTACACACACATTGTCGAGAAGAACATAAAGATGATATGAGGAGAAATTGTGCTACAAATGTTTTGAGACATCGATTTTATGTTAAACTCCTTGAGTATGAATTTTGGCTAGACTCAATATCATTGCTTGGGCAAGTTGTATCTAGTGATGGAATTATGGAGGATCATAAGTAGGCAGAAGTAGTTCAAAAATGACACAACCTCATTACTCATATAGAGAATGACAATTTCTTGAGTCTGCCAGGCTATAACAAACATTTTTTGTGCAAGGTTTCTTTGGAATAGTGTTTCTCTGGAATAACAACTCCACTGATTGAGCTACAAAAAAGGTAAAGTTTCAGTAGACTAAGAAATATGAGTATATCTTTTAGAAGTCCAAGACATAGTTGATCACAAAAACAATGTTACACCATGTTATGGAGGGTTCACGATGCTTTGTGATGATTCAAAAGTAAAATTAGAATGTGTTATCATATAGAATGATTGTGTGATAAGTTATGCTCGAGAAAGCTAAATAAGCTTATGCAGAACTAATCCTCTCACAGTTTGATGTGCATGTGCTTTGAAGACATAAATGTGCTATTTATACGATGAAACCAACAAGATTTATATAGACCGCAAGATCCTGATGTTTATTTTTTCAGTAGAAATATTTGATTCTTTAATTTACACTACTATACAAAATTACTCCATGACTGTGTACAATTTTATAGTTCGGTGTCATTCAGGGAAATGTTGATGTTACAGAAGATTCATCAAAAAGGAAATCCATGGACTATATGTCAGTACAGATCACTCGAAGATACTTTTGACCTAAGATGTGCACACATCTGAGGATAAATATATCAAATTAGCATAGGAAACTTATAAAAATTATTGGCTTGAGTTATTGCCAAGTCATTATTGGTATAACACATCGTACCTAATATAAAAATGAGAAATTGTGGGAGTATTGAAAAGAGGTTCTAGTGAGTAAAGACACGATTATGACTCTTAGTAATTATGTTTTTTATGCTAAGTGTCTGGTTATGTTAATTAAAGATAGATAGTGTGATAAAAGTTATACCTAAGAAAGTCATAACTCTAAATACATTGGACATCCTGGATCCACTGAGATTTATTGTAATGAACCTTTAGGTGATTTCGTCAATTTATATGTATTTCTGATGTTTCGATCCTCCTTACAGCAGCTACAAGTCATTTATGAATTATCAAAACTATCGGTTTAGTTATCAAATAGTTCATTTGTTTTTTAGGTTCATTTTCCTCTTTTGGAACTTTCACTATTAAGGAATTGGTCTCGGACCAAAACTCCAAGTAGATGAATGTAATGACCCTTCCAATCATTTTTCATATTTTTTTTATCTTCGCAGTTAGGGATTCACCACAGCTATCCCGAGTCATTTATGACTTGATGGGACTAATAGTTCGGTTACCAAACAGTTTGTTTGGTTTTTAGAACCAATTCTCTGTTTAGAAGTCTTCTCTGATTTTAAATGGCCACCGGGTAAATAATTCAGTAAGACGATCTCGGATGCAAATTTTAACTATGTCAACAGATCTGGAATATTGATTTTGGGGTAGGTAAACCTTTGGTTCAAGTTCCAATGCACCCGAGCTCATTTCGACCTATTGGTCAAAAAGTTAGAAATCAGAAGATACAGGTGTCGGACCCACATTTGGTCTAAATGACGATCTTAGATGGAAAACTTGACTTCACCAATGTATTCAAAATGACAAATTCAGTGGGGTTACATAATTTATTTACAACAATCGGAGTTCGAATAAGTTTCGAGGGTCGAAAATAAGTTTTGACGTTATTGGTGCTAAAGCAAGTGCGATCGTACAAGGACCTATTGTGATCGGAATAGTGAAATCAAGGTACCTATTACTGTGATAGCGATCCCTCTATACCTGAAGGGGCTATAAATGAACCCCAATGTCATGATTTTGGCTATTTATCACTCATTCTTGAGAGCTAAAGATCCTTAATGAGTGTGGTGACTCAAAATTGAATATTGTGGGTGACTTGGTAGCTTGATAAACATATATTACCATAATTGTCATCCAAATTAAGGTAATATTTCATCAATTTCTTGGTGAATTTTCTTAGTTTGACCCAAAACCTCAAATCCTCTTAGTTCTTAAATTTAGCCCAAAGTTTGCTGGGTTATTCAGCCATTTTGAGTGGTTTGATTCCATGATCTTGATATCATGTTGGGTTTACCTCAAAAATGTATTTTTCGTATGTTAGACCCATTTGGAGTTCTTAGTATCATTTTTGGATTCGAAGCACAATAGTGCAATATGGGTATCGTTATTCTCATCTTAATGAGAAGATTATGATTTTGATAGTGTGATGGAGTTTTTGAATTGTGAAGTGAAGATGGACGTTTGGTGAATGATGTAAGTATTTGTGGTTCATATTTGATGTAGGCTTCTGTCTACTCTTCTTCATATATGATGTGTGATATATATTGCATGTGAATGTGAATGTGAATGTGAATGTGAATGCTAAGATTGATTATAGGTAGAATGATGTTGTAATTCCCCGTATTTGTCTTAGCTCAATTCAGCCCATAGTGCATGGACAAGAGGATTAGAACCTGAAAATTTAGCTAAGTATTGGAGACTTAGTTTTATTTTTGGCCTCATAACTTTGATGATTTTTAAAGTGACCTTTCCGACCCTAAGACATAAGTATGAGTTGATTCATGTTCAGGGGGTCTAAGTAGCATATCTCAGGGAAGTTTCATAATTTTTTGACAAAGATTGAGGCACGTTTGATTTTCAATTCTAGAACCTCACCGCGACTATGGAGCGACACGGTGGGTTAAGCGATGGAAGGCTCATCGCATCGCGGTGAAGGCTTAATCCGCGTTCCAGTTACAAATTTAAATCCTACAGGGGAAGTTTGGTCTTTTCCCATTACCTTAATCCATAAAAACGCGAGATTTATCAACTGTTAAGATATTATCTGCCCTATTTCCACAATTCCTCTTTAAAATAAACCTACGTCCTCACCCCAATTCATCAAGTTCAACCATTATTCCTTCAAGAATACTCAAGAATTCAAGCTTCACCACCCAAGAACGATCAAGAACGTCAATTCTCTTGTAAGATTCAAGCCTTAACGTATGGTAGATGTTCATCCATGGAGTCCAAGAACCTATATTTATGTTTTAAACTATGAATTTACATGTTTACAATAAGTTATTTTCATGAAGCTTTTGGGAATTTCAATTATGCATGATGATTACAATTGATTTTAGTTAGAAAGTAGCCCTTACACATTTGAAGTATGAAATGTCATGTCAAATCCCCAATGTATGGTTTAAGTGTTATGATTTTGTTATTTCTATATGTTTCAACCATTCCTATGCCTAAGTTCATGAATTTAAAGCGTTTGATGAAATGCCTAAGAGATGAATTTTGAGTAATAACTACTTATTATGCATTTGAAACTTTGGTATGCTTCTACTCTTAATGTTATCGAGTCCTGGGGGTTATGAATACCTGAAATATAACTGTTTACTTAGTCCTAGTACTTTCAGAATGGTTTTCAAGCATCTAGGAGTATTAGCAATTCAGTCAGTTATCCTACCAGTCAAGTTTAGATCAGTTCAGCAATCCGAGTCAGTTCATGTGAGAGTAGGATTTAGCACTGAGCGAACTTAGGGAAAAGGGATAACTTGTCAGTTGAGGGTGTGACCTTTAGTATCAATCCCTGTGTTCCAAAACTCCGTAGTCAATATAGGTTAGAGAAGTTAACTTGCCAGTTGAGGGTTGAAACATATCTCACTAGAGCACCTGCCAATAGAGGGTGACTCTTTAGTTCTTCGGAACTTCATTTTAGTAGATCCACACAACCAGTGTTAGTACTCGTGGAACGGTACTGAAACCTTTCCAACTGGGGTCACAGGTTAGAACCTAATTAGCTATTATTGGAGAATGTCAATTAGTTGATAGCTCCCACTGTCTCAGTCCAGTATTCAGTTCAGATTTTAGTTTTAGGTTTTCTTAACTATAACATACAGTTTGTAGTCGTTCAACATCAGTATTTTAGTTTATAAACTAGACCAGTATTATGTCATATGCTTGGTCATGCATTCTTAGATCTTACAACTTTCAGATATACTATAAATCAGTTATCTCATGCTATTCATTCAGTCAGTTATTATTCATGTATATGAGCTAGGCATATCAGCCTAACCTTATTTAGCATATCAGTACATTCAAAGTACTGACTACATACTCATTTCTTGGACTATAATGTCTCATATGATAGGTTCGGACACTTAGGTTCCCGACCGCACTTAACATTCTAGTGCATCAGCAGTTGTAGCAGTGGTGAGTCCTCTTATTCCAAGGACCGTTTATGTTTATTTTAGTATTTTAGTTTAGTAGTCAGCCGAATTTAGTTGGGGTCTTGTCCCATCAACTACATAGTCAGTCACTTAGAGGCTTTTAGACTCTTTCAGAGAGTTAGTCAGTTATCAGTTGTTATTGACAGTCTTTACAGTATTGTTTTCAAACATTTGTTTGTTAGGCATATTATTTTAGAGATATTTTAAATGTTTAAACCTTATGGATCATCTAGATTTGTATTTCCCACATGCATATATTTTATTATCAGTTTATTCAGTGCTCACAATAGGTATCAGTTCATGGGTTAGCTTGTGGTCACTTATGACTGTAAGCACCATGTGGCGTCCAAGGTGTACTCCCGAGGCATTAAAAACTTAGTATTAGATCCTAAGGTTTTAAAGAGTCCTAGTGAGTGTAAAAGCTGCATTGAGTTGAATCTTACACATAGGTGTGAAGCGCGCCACACTTATCGACAAGAGGCTACAAAATATTTTAGGAAAAGTTTCCGTTCTTTCAGGATTCATTTCGTGTGAATGAGCATGTGCTCAATTTAAAAATATCTATCTATTTCCATTTTCTTTCTGTTTACAGAACAAGCCTCCCAGAAAGAATAACAGAAGGAAAAAGGGGAATCATCCCGCACCTCTGCCTATTCAGGAAGATCACCTGAACGAGTATGTATCCCATGCCAAATTTAGAGCTGCATTCACTACTTTATCTCACTCAGTAGTATCCCAAAATAATCAGCCGACTACCATCCCAGCCATTCTGGTGGCTAATAATGCCACCGCTAGGATTCAGGGCTTCACCCGTATGAACCCTCATCCATTTTTGAGATCTAAGTCTGATGAGGATATACATGAGTTGCTTGATATGGTCCAGAAGGTAACTGGCATTATGGGTGTGACTTCGAGTGAGAGTGAAGAGTTGGGTGCTTACCAATTATAGAATATTGCTAACACCTGGTATAAAGCAGTAGCAGAGAGATAAAGGGAAAGATAAAGGGCCTATTGAATGGGAAAATTTTTGCGAAAGCCTTTTTAGATAGGTTCTTTCCCTTGGATTTAAGGAAAGCTAAAGTGAATGAGTTTATCAATTTAAGGCAGTGGAACATGAGTGTGAATGAGTATTCTCTTAAGTTTACTCGGCTAGCCAGGTATGCTCCTAATGTAGTGTCTAATGACAAGTCTAGGATGAGCAAGTTTATCTCTGGTATAGCTGATAGTGTGGTCAAAAAGTGTAGGACCACAATGTTAATTAAGAAGCCTGACTTGTCTAGGTTGATGGCCCATGTTCAAAAGATTGAGGATCATAAGTTTAAGAAAAATGAGAGGGAGACTAAGAGAGCCAGAATAGGTAGCTTCACTTTTTCTCAGTTGAGGTCGGAGGGTAGTAACCGTCCTCAATTCTATCATAAATCTTTAGCCCCAGCTCCATCTTCAAATAGTGCGTCAGTGCCAAAGTTTAGAAATGATAATCGGGATGGGGCGTCAGGTTCTAAGCCGAGGAAGTGTGAACAATCATCGCACAAATCCTCTTTGCCAGAAATATGGTAGAAACTATTCGAGTATCTGTATATATGGTAGTGATGTATGCTTTGCGTGTGGAAAGCCAGGACATAGGGTCAGGGATTTCCCACAGGGTGGTCAGTAGTGTTAGTCCAGTCATCCCCCAGTTCCATCCGGTCGCCTAACTCAACAGGGTGTTATTTCTAGCACAACCAGTGGTCTGCATCCAAATAGATTGCATGCACTCCAGTCTCAGCAGGATCAAGAAAATTCTCCTGATATGGTTACTGGTACGTTCCAGACCTTTTATTTACATGTTTATGCTTTGTTAGACCCTGGAGCTTTTTTTTTTGTAACCCCTAACATAGCTGTTGATTTTGGTGTCAGTCCTGAGACTTTAGCAGAACCCTTTTCAATATTGACCCAGTAGGTGTCTCTATTGTAACCAGACAGGTATACAAGAACTGTCCGATCAAAATATCCCAGAAAGTCACTTCATTTGATCTTGTAGAGTTAGAGATGATGAATTTTGATGTCATTCTCAGCATAGATTCGATCCACTCATGCTATACTTCATTTTATTGTACAAATAGAGTTGTTCATTTTCAGTTTTCGATTGAACCAATCCTAGAATGAAGAGGTAGTACTTCAGCACTTAGGGGTTAGCTTATTTCGTACCTTAGAGCGAGAAAAATAATATCCAAGGATTGTGTCTACCATCTTATTCGAGTCAAAGATTTTAGTTTGAAGACTCCCAACTAGTACCAATAAACCATACCCCAAGCAGAATAGAATCCCAGGAGGGTTGAACATTGTCCACTATATGAGTCATGGGTACGACTCGTACCCTGGAATACGGCTCATGGTGAGCCACTAACACTCAGATCAAACCTAAGTCACTGAGTCTAAGGTAAAATAAAGTAACCAAACAACCGATATCCACCGATATGACTCATACAACCCAAGTTGTAACCATTCCATAAACAAAATACAGCCCACCAACCAATACTGATCAACATACTATTCGACCATACCACACCTGTACCAAAGTGTACGACTTGTTCCCTAAGTCGTTTTTTGCCCAAAAACCCGAAATCAAGTAAATTTTCTAAGGCCTGAAAATTGGGAGGTTCAGTTTTCCCCACTAGGAACATTCATCCCCGAATGACAAACAAGGTAGGGTAAACACAAGCATGATTCATTTGCACTATCAAATATATTTCCAATATTTAACAATGTTTGAAAACAAAGATGCAAAGATATTAATCTTTGCTTTAACAAACTCAGAAAATAAAGATGTGTTGAAGAACACATACCTTTTGCACGAATCTCGGAAGGAGAAAATAGATGCAAATACTTGGACTGCATGTCATCCTCTACTTACAGTATAAATTCTTCCACTATATGGTTCTGCCATAGAACCTCAATTGAAGCCAAATCCTTGGTTCGTAACCGATGAACCTGTCTATCAAAGATCTTAACCAAGACCTCTTCATATAACAGAGAGTCAGATACCCAACCCCTCCAATGGAACAATCAAAGAAGGATCACCAATGAACTTCCTTAAAATTGAAACATGAAATACTGAATGAACGGAGCTCAAACTAGAAGGCCACTCCAATTCATTAGCCACATTACTAACCCTTCCCAGAACCACATAAGGACCAACAAACCGGGGACTGAGCTTTCCCTTCTTACCAAACTGGATTACTCTCTTCGTGGGAGATACCTTTAAGAACACCATATCCCCAACCTCAAACTCCAAGTCTCTATGCCTTACATCTGCATAGGACTTTTGGAGAATTTAGGTAGCCTTAAGATTATCCCAAATCACCATTACTTTCTCCTTAGCTTAGTAAACTGAGTTCGGAACAAACATATCCTCCTTACTAAGCTCAAACCACCCAACAGGAGATCTACACCTCCTACAATACAATGCCTCAAATGGGGCCATACCAATACTTGAATGATAGTTATTGCTGTAAGAAAGCTCTACCAAAGATAGATACTCAACCCAATTGTCACCAAAATCAATCACAAATGCTCGATACATATCCTCTAATGTCTGAATTATCCACTCCGCTTGTTCATCTAATGAGAAGAAGTACTTAGACTAACCTTGGTACCCAACCCCTTCTCAAGAGACCACCAGAAATAAGATGAAAACTACATACCACGATCAGAGATAATCGAAATAGGTACCCCATATAGCTTTACTATCTCCTAAAGATACAACTTTGCATTATCTTCCGCCGAAAAGGTAGTCCTTACAGATAAGAAGTGAGCAGACTTTATCATTCTATCCATAATGACCCAAACCAAATCAATTTGATTCTGAGATAGAGGAATACAGATAATAATACATATTGATTACCTCCCATTTCCATTCGGTCAAATCAATTTCTTGATAAAATTCACCAGGCCCCACATGCTCAATTTTAACTTGTTGACATACCATGCACTTGACTACAAAATCAAACACATCATTTTTCATACCATTTCACCAATATATCTCCTTGAGATCATGGTACATTTTTGTTAAACTGGGATGAAAAACATAGCGTGATTTATGCGCCTCAGCCAAAATCTTGTCACAACCCATTGACATCAAGAACACACAACCTTTCTTGTTTCAACAAAGTACCATTACCACTGATCTCAAAGACCGTTACCTTTTTTCCACTAATATCACTCTCGATTTTCATCAAGATAGGATCTAGCACTTCCTTCTCCTTAACCTCTACACCAAGAGATGACCTAACCACTTCTTGAACTATCACACCACTATCCTCGAAGTCTAAAAGATGAACTCTAAGATTGGCCAAGTGGTGAATATCTTTCACCAATTCCCGCTTTCCTTCCTCTACATAAGCAAAACTCCCTTTGGATAACCTGCTAAGAGCATTAGAAACCATGTTAGCCTTACCTTGGTGATAGTAAAGAATCATATCGTAGTCTTTGAGAAGCTCAAACCATCTCCTTTGCTTGAGATTTAGCTCTCTCTGAGTGAACACATACTGAAGATTCTTATAATCAGAAACGATGTCCACATATACTCCATAAAAGTAGTGCCACCAAATTGTTAAAGAAAAAATCACTGCCAAAACCTCTAAATTATGAGTAGGATAGTTCATCTAATGCACCTTTAACTACCTAGAAGCATAGGCAATCACCATCCCATGCTGCATCAAAATACAATGAAGTCCCATCCAAGATGCATAACAATAAACCATAAACCCCTCATTACCTTTAGGCAATGTTAAAACCAGAGCCAAAGTTATCTTATCCTTAAGCTTCTCAAAACTACCCTCACAAGCATCCGACCAAGAAAACTTGACCTTTTTCTGAGTCAATTTGGTCGAAGGAGAAGCTATCGACGAAAATCTTTCCACAAACTATTGATAATACCCAGCCAAACCCAAGAAGTTTTGAATGTTAGTTAGAGTCATAGGTCTAGGCCATCTTTTACCACAACCACCTTTTGAGGGTCAACCATTATCCCTTTGCTAGAAATGATGACCAAGAAAATTCATAGCGTTCAACCAAAACTCATATTTAGAGAACTTGGCATACAAATATTGTTCCTTTAAGGTCTACAATATCACGTAGAGGTGGTTGTCATGATCCAATTTACTTTTAGAATACACTAAGATGTCATCAATAAAAATAATGACAAAAATATCCAAGAAATGCCTAAAAACCCTATTTATCAAGTCCGTAAATGCCGTTGGATCATTAGTCAAACCAAATGACATCACCAAGAATTCAAAGTGCCCATATCAAGTATGACAAACCATCTTAGGGATATCTTCTTGTCTAATCTTAAGCTGGTTATATGCATACCAAAGATCTATCTTAGAGAAGAACTTGGGACCTTGTAATAGATCAAACAAGACATATATCCTTGGAAGAGGATACTTGTTCTTGACCATTACCTTATTCAACTACCGATAGTCAATGCACATCCAAAGAGAACCATCCATCTTTTACATGAACAACACCGGTGCACCCCACGGGGATATACTAGAACAAGTAAACCCCTTATCTAAAAGATCTTTAAGTTGCTCTTTGAGTTTCTTTAGCTCAGTTGGAACCATTCTATAAGGAGGAATAAATATTGGACGAGTGTCCAGAACCAAATCAATACCAAACTTTATTTCCTTATCTGGAGGAACACCTGGAAGATCATAAATAAAGACCATAAGAAACTCATTTACCACTGGAACCGAGTGAAAAGAAGGACCTTTTGAGTTAGAATCTTTAACCCTGACTAAGTGATAAAGATACCTTTTAGAGATTTATCTCCAAGCTTTAAGATAAAAAATGAAGTCCCCCTAAGAGCTAAGGAACCACCCTACCACTATATAACTGGATTACTAGGGAACCTAAAGAAAACCTTGTGGGTTCGAAAGTCCAAGGATGCATAACAAGAGTGTAACTAATCCATTCCCAGAATGACATCAAAATTCACCATGTCCAACTCAAATAGATCTACCATAGTCTACTTGCTACCAACAGATACCACACCCCTTGTAGAATCTTTTGGCAATAACCGAGTCACCTACCAGGGTAAAAATAGAAAAAAGATCCAAAACAACCTCAGGATTAAAGCTAATACATACATCCATAAATAGGTTCACATAAGAAAAAGTGGACCCCAGATTAAGCAGACAATACATGTAATGAGAAAAGAATTATAACATACTAGTAATGACATCAGGTAATGGCTAATATGCAAGAGCATACAACCTATTTCGGCCTGTGCCAGTACAGAAGTAGGAGAAGAAGATGAAGCAACCATAACTTTGACCTCTCTAGAAGCTCCCTTACTAACTGGAAATTTTTTTAGTATATGGCCTGGATGGCCATATTTTAAACAATTGTTCCTGCCTTCGCCATATTAGCCACGATGAAGATGACCACAAAATAAACAAGGGGGCATAAAGAAGCTGACTAACCCCCATTCTCCTGAGATTGGGCACCCTGTGTCGAGAAATTATCTATACCCTATGGACGCCTATCACTCGACTGTCGCGGGTAAGAAACACTAGCAGTAGAGAAGGAACCAGAACTTTCCCACTTTTTTTATCCATTTACCTTAATCCCGACCACCCTGATACTAAGCACCACTCTATTTAAAAAAACTACTCCTCTTACCCATTCTTTCTCAAACTCAGTTTGTTTCCTTTTATTTTCCTCCATCTGCTGCATGTGGACAACCAACCTCAAAATGTCCATATCCTTGATCAAGAAATCAGTTTTGCTTTCAAAGATTAGGTATCGAGATTGCCCATAATTGAAATTTTTCAATCTTTTCCTCATGTTAGCCACCAAATTAGGATCATACCTTGATAGTTGATGAAATTTCAAGGCATATTCCTTAACAGACATTTTACCTTGCTTGAGATTCATAAACTTCTCCATCTTTGCTTTCCTTAGCTCTTATGGAAAAATATAATCCAGAAATACACTAGAAAAATATCTTATAAAGGCTACTCCTTTATATCACCTCTATCCCTATCCCACTCTTCGTATTATTGGCACGTAACATACTTGAGATGATAAATACAAAGTTTACTTCTTCCACATTATTAGTCTACATTACCCTGAATATTTTATCCATTTCATCCAAGAAAGCCTGAGGATCCTCCTTCACCTCAAAACCAGTAAAAGTTGAAGCATTTGGCTTCATAAACTGGCAAACCCTTGTGGCCTCTGTAGAAAACCCACCAGGCATATCCTGCTCAGCCTGAGCAATGACAACCTGAGCGATAATATGAATTGATTAGCAAAATTTTGCATTAGTCACCTCACCTTGCGTAAGACTAGTAGCAACTGAGAAAACTCTAGAACAAATAGGGATAGGACCCTGAGAATGAGTGCGAACTCTAGGTGTACGACGTAACCCATCAACATCATCCCCAAATAGGATAGAAGAATTTTTTTATGTTTTAGATTGCTAAGGCATGATCTAAAAAGCAAACAAATAAAGGATTAGAGAAGATTTAAGGACTTAGACTCGAAGCTTGAAAATAGAATACTAAGAAAGTAAAATATTCCTAAATGCCATGTAGCCTCTCTCTTATGAGTGTGGCATGCTACACACCCCTAAAAGATACTCTACTAGACACAACTTTGTGGACTGTCAATTGACCATAAACCTAAAGCTCTCATAACAAATTGACATAACACGACCTAGGACCTTATTGTAATAGGTGTCCCAAGACCAATCGGGACCGAAGACCATCCCCGTCACCCAACCCAACCTCTAGCCGTCTTTCCTGAGTTACTTGATTTTCAAACATATAAAAAGATAACATAACGTTCCAGAATATAGACTCTGGGATAGGTTTATTACCGAGACCTCTACAACCAAGTCCAACCATCCCATAGCAATCGTCCAACCATACCAAGAAAAACCAAAACTGTAAATCCAACAATAACAAAATAAGTTCTATTTATAATTAAATATTTAATACTAAAATGAAAGAAGATGGAACAACTAACAATCCCGTCAATCGGTGTCAGCCCCAATACCAATACCAATACTAAGGCTAACAACCATACCGATCCTGCCCATTCCAAATCATAGTAGTTCCATCAAAGCCTCTAACAAAAAGAATACCAAACTCTGGTTGGAACATAACCTTAACCATAAACAAAAATAATATCCATGAATAAATTAAAGTATGAAATATCATTCATGAGATAGAGCCATCCAAAAAGATAAAACCTCAATACCTCAATCCAAAGCTAACCCCCAAATGTTTGAATGCTAATCAGGAGGAGTAGAAAGGCTAGCTCCTGCATCGCGTAGAGATAAGCCTCCCGAAGAGGGGTTAGCGGGTGAACTGTAGCATGAACTCAAGATAAGGATAAAATAATAACATATAATAAAACCAAGTAAAACCATCCACATGCACACAGACCATACTTATATATATATATATATATAACCATATCGGGAAAGGGAACCAAGTTTAGCATTCATTTAAAACCTTTAACCTAGGCATGTTATGCTTAACTATCCTAAATACACCCATGGGCTATGTTGTTCCATTTTAACCCTCCTGAACGGGCCCTGATGCATGTAGCCACATGAGCTGCAGATACCATAAAAGTCAAGGATTTCCATGTACCCTTCACTCGCCATGATACATATGTACAGTCTTCTTAGTGGATTCTTGTGTACCTAATAGTATCATATAAGGTCGCCATGACCTACTTCTCATGTCATCAAATATTATTTTCTGGTGCTCGTCCAGTGGACTCCCACCTTCATGGTTAAATTTCATACCCTGCCATTATTATAAAATTAAAACCATATTCCAACCAAACAATTACTCAATTATTATTAACCGAGGCTATTAGATAGTGGTATTGTCGTACTGACTATAACTTTCAAGTATTGTCCTTACCAAACTGTTTAGTGGTCAAGGGATTCCCATGTACCCATAGAATATGTTATCCAATTAACTTGGGGGATTCCCATGTACTCCACAAGTGTTGATTACCATATTAACTTGGGGGATTCCCTTGGAACCAACAAGTATATTTATTAAGCCAAACTATTTCGAAACCATTTAAGCTATTTAAGGTTCCATTACTAAGTTCAAACCATGCAATAGTTCCATTAGAAATCCAATTACATAGTGAAATCATTATCATAGGCATTTACAAAACATTTAGGGGCATAGTATATCCGAAACCAAAATCCATTACCATTAACCATTCCATGCAATCAAATTTTCCAAAACCACCATTAAAACATAATGAAAGCATAAGTAAATTATAACCAAAACCCCCAAATCATATTTTTGAACCCAAAATTATACAACATTCAAACCATGAAAATATTGTATAAAATCGTGCCTTTAGTTGGAACGAACAATGAGAGAAGAGAACATGCCTTAAACCAAGAATATGATGGAGAAAATTCACCAAAACAAGCCCCAGTTTACTCCTTAACATGAAACCCTATCTTCTTTTGCCCAAGAATTCTAGGGAGGATTTAAGAGTGTTTTATAAGTGTTTAAGAATAGAATAGTAGGGCAAATAAACTCCTAAGAAGAATATAAGTCCTGGGGCCTTATTATATTAGATCGCCCTTACTTAAACTGTATTTAATTCCCGTCATAGGCTACAACTAACCCTTATGAGTCATACCCATCATGTACCAATGGCACCCATCTCTCGTACCATTGGCCTTCCCCATTAGACCCCAACACTGTCCAAGGTACAACACACCCAAACCCAAGTCGTATCCAAGTGTTCAACTAGTACTCATAAATCGTACCCCTGGCAAAATAGAATTCTAGGATGTTTGAATACTATGCACTGTATGAGTCATAAGTAAGACTTTTACCCTGGCTTACAGATCATAGTGATCCACTCGTACTCATATATAACCCAAGTCACTAAGTTTAAGGTTAAGTAAAGTAACCAAACAACCCATATCCACCGATACAACTCGTACCACCCAATTCATACCCATTTAAGAAATTAAATCCACCCCACCAACCAACACTGGTCAGTATACAATTATACCATACCACCTATACCTAAGTTTATGACTCATTCCCTAAGTCGGATCTTTCCCAAAAACTATAAATCAAGAAAATTTTCTAAGGTCCAAAAATCAGGGAGTTTTGGATACATGATCAGAGTTTGGAGTTTTATATTTATCATCTAAATTTATCGAGCTATTTTGGGTGTTTGATGATATCGTCAGATCCATATTGAAATTATAGAACCAACATAGAAAGAATCAATATTTTGTATCCATATGAGAAAGATATGATCATTTTAGTACGAACATTAGTTACTTGTGTAATCATGCGAGAGTTATTCTTTGTGAATGCAAAGAAGGATCCATTTGTTGTCTTGTAAATTCAAAAAGATATGTTCTTTGAAAATTTGGTGGATGTTCGTGATTGCGAAGAACAAATTTTACCCAAACAATGCTAAATTAGATAAGCCATAGTTTTTTTAGTATTTCCACTATTTTGGGGGATAATAAGCTCCATTTGAGTCAATTCTCAGTGCATTTTTTTTGTATAATCATTGGATATTTTATTTCACTTTTATTTTGCTCATTTTTCAAGAATATCTATTTGATTTTTCATGAATTTGGTTTTGAAAGTTGAGATTTTGAAGCCTCAAAGTTATGAAATCAACTTTTTTTCATTTTTGGATTAATTTTTTATGGGTTAGAGTTGAATTTTGGAAATTAATATCCTTTTAGTATGGTAAAAATCTTTTGACATAAATTTACCAAGTTTTCTCATTTCAAATCACGCTTAAAAATAGAGATTTGAGGTTTTCCCAGTAAAGTCTAGAAATGATATTTTGAAGATTTGAATGTCGATTTTTACTCTATTTTTAATGGAATTTTAATTTTGATCTTCTTAAATACGGATAACATAATTGTTTTTATTAAATTCTAATGTCTTTGTTGGCCTAGAGGTGATTTTCAAGTTGAGTTTTTGAACTCAAATTATAAATATGGTTATATTGATATTGATGTATGTGTATTTACTTGTAAAATTTGTTCTTAATAGATTCAACACAATTTATGGTTTTTAGAAGAAAATATAATATAATGGTGATTTTGGGTACATTTTCTTGGCTCGAGGTAGGTTATGGCTTAATATTTTAAAAACATGGCCTGGGTAGAGACTTATTGTGTAAAGCATGCTATGAAATGGGTAGTTTATAAGTTTTTACATTATTTAGGTCAAATCAGATTATTTTGATACCATGTAGGGGCTTGTGTTGACCTTGGTAGTGATTTAAGCTGATCCTTATTAGTATTATGATGTTCATTTAGGGTCTTGTGTTGATCTTAATAATGATTTGAGTTGATCCTTATTATTGGGATGCCCGTATGGATTCTTGTGTTAATTTTGATATTGATTTGAACTTTTCTTCATCAATGTGAGGCCTGTATGGGGGATTATATTGTGATTATAGAGATTTAGGAGGATTGAATCAAATATATATTACTAGTCTAATTTTATATATTACTAAATATATAAAATGGACATGTAGACCTATTTATTTCATGACTCATGGAAATGGTAGAACTTAAAAACACTATTTATTTTTAATGAAAACAATCCTCCCTCTAAAATCTTGATAGAAGATTTCGCTGTTATGAAATTGTGATATGACTTGATTGAGAGCTATGCCAACAAATTATATTGATTGAGATTATAAAGATATATGAGTTGCGAATCCCCATGGGTTTTCTCATAGTAGCATTGGATTAGAAAGTGTATATTGGTGTACTATGGCCAGTGCATTTTGTCCCATATAACTGCATTGCGTCATATATTTGGTTGGTTATTGTGATTGATCTATATTATGTATTGCTTTGTGCTATTAAACTACTGAGACTTTTGTACATGAAGGTGTAGTTACTTTATGATATTCCTTATTTTATATAGTTTTCTAGTTAACCTTGGTCGAATGATGATGTCTACTGAGTACAGGTGGACCATACTCATTACTACTTCATGTACCCTTTTCGTGTAGATCCTAGTATGAGTATTCCCTAAGAACCTTGGTTGTGCATTTTCATAGTAATTTAAAGTTTTGGTGAGATTTTTTTCCAAGGTGGTCTCCAGGATTCATCTATTGTATATTAGCTTTATATATTATCAAAGAAAGTGATGTGGTTACTTGACATCCTTGTTGATTTCTCTCTTTTCTTGACACTGAGTCATGTGGTTTCTACTGTATTTTTGGTTCTTTGAGTTATGATTGAATGATCTATATTTTATTATTATTACGTATGTTTTTAAATTAATTTTCTTTATTTTACATTTAATCCAATATTGTTGAGTGAGGACCACTAATCATGGAGAGTGGGATAGGTGCCATCATAAACTTGAGTTTTGGGTCATGACAAGTAGGTATCAAATCACAAAGTTTACTAGTCCCATGAGCATAAGAGAAAATGTATTTCTCATAATCAACTTTCACTAGTCATGATTACACCTACTTTAACCTACCCGTAGTAAAGCCAAACTGTATCCCAAAATGGTAGGCAATGGGCTAGATAGTAGAAGGCATAGATAATACCGAAATAAGACATATGAATATGTGCTAGACGAGAAACACAAATACAATAACATAAATAAGAGAGGGAAAAGTAAAGGAGTGTCCCACGACCTCTAAGAAAAAGAATATAAGTACTATAAGTATCAATATACAAGTAGTCTCGAATGGAATGACTATCACAAAATAGTACAGGGTGAGAGAATCAACTCTGGCTTCAAAAGCTCACCCTATCTCCAAACTTTGACAAATGATAGAATGAACATCAACTATGACAACTTGTACTCAGATATGCATAAAAAGATATAGAACTGCATTATGTGTACCAAAGCAATCGGTTCTCAGTAGGCATAATCGGTCAACTAAGCAAAATAATAATAAAAGCACAATAAGACACAACAATGTAAATTAAGGTCTGGATAAAAGGACAAACCTGGAATAACACTCTATATGTCTGAGAATAAATAAAAGAGTAAATTACATCAAAAAGAATACAACTCACTATAACCTAAATGGACCCCCAAAATCTTAGAAGTGGAAAACAAGAGGAAAGAAATCCAAGCAAGCCCCCACAAGCCTGATAGATGTAATCAAGGGAGAAACGCCGACAATAATAGCCATAATCTAACCGGACATAGAAATCATAATCGTAAACCCTCTTATTCCAAAAACACCAAACTCTAACCAATTTCCTAATATAATGAGTAACCAATCATTGTCGAACTTGAATTATAAGAAGTGTTGAAGAGTCAACTCGAACCAGTAACATAATGTTGTAACTGTGTAACCATTGCCTGACTCAAATTAGTCTTTAAAGTAACTCCAAGGTACCAATCTAGTCAAGAGTTAGAAGTTGCATGGGTCACCCTAGGGATAAAAAACATATGTATAGGATGACGGAAGAGGCCTTCTAAGCCTACAGGGAGCTAATTATAGCATTGACCTAAAGAGGGCCATCGGGGTTGCTTCAAACCACAAAAGTTAATGATAGGCCAAATTCTTCCTATAACTAGATTAATCTATCCTGTACCGCTACAAGGTGTCAATTAAGACTAATCAAGTCCTAAGTTCACAATTCAATCCAAGGAATGGATGAATAGACCAATTTGCCTAAATACGACTCACTAACCAACTAAACATTCCAAATTTCACTAGATATGTACTTAAGTTATAATTTCAAATGTAAAACAACAAAACAATCATACTAGTATAATAATAAAGCACAATATACAAGGAATGTAAGCCTATCCTACCTGGAAGCCGACAAATGCTTAATAAAGCCTACAAAATTGGAGATTTTCCCATTTGAAAAGACTCTGCATAATCCCACGCTAACAAAATAAGGATCCACATATTAATGTGAGAAAAGTGGTTCCCATTTTTCATCTAAATACATTGGGTACAACATCAGGTCAAAAATCCTATGTGTGGCCTACTTGTGGGATTACAACTTTGAAATTGTCAAAATGTCCCCCTTGGCTTAATGACCATTTACCGTCAAGAATGAGAAATTTTTTATCTGAAATGAATATAAAATCAACCTATGAAGGAAATAAGAATTTAAGGATAAATCAAACAATCAATAAATGAATTAGACAAAAACTTACAAAAACTGAGATGGAAAAATACCCCTAGCGCAATCTGCAACTCACATTGAAACTCCAACTATTTCCTCCACTCATTCTCTAACTCTCTAGGGCTCTAATGAACTTGGGACATAGAAATAATAAGGTAAAATAGGTGAAGGGTGAATTAAATTCCTTGTGATTGCCACTTAAGAGGCCATTTGACTGCTTAAGAGATCAACTCTTGAGTGGCATATGGTCACTTTAGCAAACCATGCCCCAGACAGACCTTCGATAAAGCGGAAAACCTATTGTATAGGTGATGCCCGATAAAATGGTTAGGTCTCCACTAATGCGTTAGTTAAGGACCCTTCTTGGCCATTAAAGAAGTCACTTGGCCGTTAAGAGACCACTGATTAAGCGACCAAAGATTCTCTTAAGCGCCTGGACCAACTGAAATTTATTTTTTGCCTAGTTTCTAATGTACCATCGGGATGTTCAAAAACCTGTTAATGTAAAAGAATTTTGATGCCTATCAAATTCAACATTCTTGAGTCAGCGATGCTATAAAAATTTTCATCCAGGGTTTGTTTGATGAAATGTGGTCTCATACCTAATGTCCATTCTAACCAAAATCTACCCAATAGCCTAAAACAAGTTTGCAAGCCTTAGGACCCAAATCAAAGGTCCTCCAAGCCTAAAATCATTACTTCAGAGATGATGTAACTATGAAAATTGGTATACGAGGTCGTTAACCTAAAATTTAGGCCCAATTATCAATCCTTAAAAACAAAAACTTAAAAAAATAAGGAATTGGGTCTAAAAACCAAATGAACTACCTGGTAACCAAACTGTAAGCACCAACAAGTCAAAAATGACTTAGGGAAGCTATGTTAAAGCTTTACACAATGAAAGAGTGTAAAAATGCAGAAAAAATGACTTGGAGGGTTATCACAGTATCCAACACTAAAAGGAATTTCATCCATAAAAGTAAAGAATGAAGGTATACTTGAATGCTCAAACAGATGGGATACTGGGCTTGTATTTCACCCTGACTATTCCAGGTAGCCTTATGTAATGGGCAGTGTTCTTATTGAGCCTTAACTATTGGAACGTCTCTAGAGTGTAATCGCTTGACAACCCTAGCCAATATGTGAATTGTCTCATATATGAAGGTCAACCTTTCATCCAACTGATCCGAGTCCCACCAAAGTATCATGTTACACATCATGGATATATCAATGCAATATAGAAACATGAAAAATGGATATATAATGACAAAATCGAGGGGCAAGGAAAACTGATAAGGTACATCCCCAACTGTCTGAAGTATCTCAAAAGGCCCAATATACTTGAGGCTGAGCTTGGACATCCTCTCAAACCTCATCAAACCCTTCATAGGCAATATTCAAAGGAACAATTAATCTCCAAATTCAAATCTTTGGGCATAAAGTCTATCATATGCATAATCCTTATGCCTAATCTAAGCTGCCTTCACCCTATTAAAGGTTACCTAGACTCTATCAAATGACTTCTGAAGTAAGTCTGTACTATAAGGGCTAATCTCTAAGGTCTCAAAAAACCCAATTTAAGATTTACAATGCTTTCCGTGTAATGTCTCAAATGCTGCCATCTCAATGCTTAAATACTAGCTATTATTATAAGAGAACTCCACTAAAGAAAAGTGTTACTTCTCCTGACCTTCAAAGTCCATAACATAAGCCCAAAATATATCCTTAGGAATCTGAGCACACTCTTACTATCAGAGGGTAAAAAGTAGTGCTAAGGTACACCTGAGTTCCAAACTCCTCCTGAAAATTCCTCCAAAATCTTGAAGTGAATACTGACCCTCTATCATAAATAATAGATATGGATACTCCATGCGGGTGAACTATCTCCCAAATATAGATACGAGAAAACCTCTCGACACTAAAGGACATCTGAATATGGAGAAAATGTGATGCATTGGCATACTAATATACAATGACCCAAAAGGTATTGTAACCCCAATGGTGCGAGGCCAACCACTAGTGAAGTCCATAGACATCCTCTCAGACTCTTACTCGGGAGTGTGTAATCTTTAAACCAGTCACCAGGCCTCTAATGTTCAGTATTTACCTACTAAAAACATACACAAAAAGCTATAAGCTTTTCCATATCTCTCCTTATGCCACTCTATTAATAGTACTATCTCAAATATTTATACATCTTACTTGTCCCAGGGTAAATAGAATACCTAGAGCTATGAGCCTCTTGCAATATCAAATGAATTAAGTCCCAACCTTTAAAATATTAATTTGACCATTGTATCCCAAATTCCATGATAATCCAAAGTAGACCTCGTGGAATACACCTTAAAACCTGATCACGAATGCCACAAAGTTTACTGTCCTCAAACTGGGGGCTCCAAATCTACTCTAATAAGGTAGACCTAGCCTCAAACCTAGAAAGAATCTTCCTGGATTCTAAGATGTCATTTTGAACCATCAAGTTGGCTAAGGACTAGACATACCATGCCAACGACTACTTAGAAGCTGAAATAAAAGATAAGAAACCAAAACTCTCCGCCTTTCAATTTAAGGAATTTACTATCATATTTATCTTTCCTAGATGGTATAATATAGATATGTTATAGTACTTTAGTAACTCTATCCATCTGCATTGTCTAGAATTAAGCTCTGTCTGAGTCATAAGGTGGTGAAGACTATGTTGATTAGTGTAGATATCCCAATGAACACCATGTAAGTAATTCCTTTAAATCTTAAATGCAAAAACTATCACTGCCAACTCCAAACCATAAGTGGGGTAGTTTCCCTCATGCACTTCAGCTGCCTCAATGCATAAGTGGGAAGTTACACTCATGCACCTTAAGTTGCCTCAATGCATAAGCAATAACTCAGAGCTGTTGCATCATGACATAACCTAAAACAAAATCAGAAGCATCACAATATACAGTAAACCTGTCACCCTCGACAAAAAGAGTCAATATAGGAGTTAAGGTGAGTAAGTTATTAAGCTTCCAAAAGCATCACTCACACTCTGTAGTCCACTAAAAATGAACCTCTTTCCAAATAACTCTAGTCATTGTCACTTTAATTGTAGACAAAAAACTCAAATAACCACATGTAATAACCTTCTAAACCAATAAAGCTATGAACCTTAGTAGGAGATCTAGGTCTGGAACAATTACAAATAGCCACAATATTTACTAGATCAACTATAATCCCATCCATAGACTCCACATGTCCTAGGAAGGTAAAATACTCAAGCTAGAACTCACACTTCAAGAATTTAGCAAAAAGCCTATGATCTCCCAAAGTCTGGAGCATAATCCTCAAATGCTGAATATGTTCCTCCTTACTCTTCGAATACACAAGAATGTCTTTGATAAACATAATTACGAAGGAGTCTAAGTATGGCCTGAACACATAAATCATCAAATCCATAAACTTTGTTGGGGCATTAGTAAATCAAAAAGACATCACCTCAAACTCATAATGGTCATAGTGAGTTCCAGAGGTTGTCTTAGGATTTCCCTTAGCCTAAATCCTAAATAGATCGTATCCAAACATCAATTCAACCTTAGAGGACACTTTTTCTCCCTAATTCTATATTGCTATCCTACCTCACACGTAAGTGTACATGGTTATGCAAGTAATAAAGTATCCCTTTCGAGCGAGTTATCAAACTCATAGGGACTTGTGCTTAGAAATAACCTAATTCTCGGTTTACAAGTGATATCAAACAAGTTTGTGTATAACTAATAACATTTAAGATTTGAGAATTTAAAAGTAATAGTAAACAATATGGGAATGTAAAGTATTTGTAACAATAATGGGGTAAAATATAGGGTAAAGGCTTTTTGAAAAATCCTACTAAGCTATAAATTTTTTTTAGTTAAGTTAATCATCTTGGTTGTTGAATCACATGGTTGATAACATGATTATGGTCTACCGAGCCTCTAATCATCTATTTAACTTAGCCCAACAACTACAGTGTTGAGCGGGGATATGGGAACTAAGCTAAACATATTTATATGTCATCCCATATTTTAGCCAAATAGGAAAAATTAGGTATATTCCTATCCTAAATGCAAATCCTAACTTTAATTTACTCAAAGATTAAGAATTCACTTCATATATCATCCGATCTAATCTATTATTCCTTCTTTGGAGCTCATTATAGAAATATACATTTATCCTAAGGGCACAATTCATAAAATAGTATTAACAAGGATATATGAACAAACGAACATGATAACTAATTATAAACCCACTCTATTATAAGCTAACTATTCATGTTCGTGGCCTCAATCCTAGAAAAAGGGTGTTCAACCACTCATAGCTTTACAATAAATCACATGAATGAAATTCATATGTAAAAACCCAAAGTAGACTACTGTAAAGATAAATAACCCTAATTGTAGCCTTCCTCATGTGTTTTCTAGAATCAAAAGTCATATAAGGTGTTTAAAATAAGAGCCAAGTGTCTAATTTATAATATGAGAAAAATTGGCCGATTTTGTACCTTGGGCGTGGCACAACTTTGTATGTGTGAATTTAGGGGCATGAAATGCCCTTAACATAGATGCACACTAGCTTTTCACATTTACTTTTGAGTCTTGGGGCATGGCATTCCCTTGTGCTCCATTATTCTCGATTATTCAATTGTTAACTCCTTTATTTACCTTTGAATTCCATACTTTGTGGATGTCTTTACCACCTTATTTAAAATTTGTTTTGATACTGAGAATTTCTCATAGCATCCTACATGGTATCGTTTATCATAATACAATACAAATTAGTGCACATAAAACTACAGAGTCCATTGAGATATACTAGAACAACACATAGCTCAAGCTATTAACACTAAATCCATAAGATAATTTTATTCTTAACTTGTTTTGATTACAACTTAAACATTCTAAACATGTACTTTACTACTTAGTCACATAATCATACCCTTAATAACTCATTAACACATCCAGTCGTCCATAAACCTAGGCTAAATACATAGATATAAAGACACTTAGGGTCATAAATACACCTAAGATCAGCACCCCACACTTAAAGCTATGTTCATCTTCAAACAACTCTTTAGATTGAGAAGAAGATTCCAATATCACTACTACAAGCAAGACACTCAAGCTAGAACTACCATGACTACAAAAGTAGCAAGTTCCACTTTAAGCATGACAGATACATTTTAAAATGCATGAACACCACTTCAAAATATCCTAACCTCAAGAATTGACTTTACCAAGTTGTTAAACTCATGCCTATTACTGAACCAAAGATATCAAACAAGTAACCTAACATTCATCAAACATATTCCATCACCATAAGAAAGTTACCCATATTATCTCACAAGTATACAATTTATCACAAGAGTGGGGTGAGGATTAAATTTTGCTCTCTCTCTCACAACAAATTCTCATGTCACATAAGATGAACAATATGCTTGTCCTTAGTGTAGTACTACAAAAATATTAAAACATCAAGGATAAATATCAAATAGGACTTTAAGAGTTGTGTTGGCTAAAGGAGTAGTAGGAATTATTTTGGCCAGTAATAATGACTATCTTCCCTAAGTACTTTAATACGTCACATTCTACATTAAGCTCCTCTCTAAACAACCAATCTTTCACCCCCCTTTTATCTTCCAAATATTTTTTGTATTACCCTATCTCTTTAAGAAAGTGCATACATCTTGTAAGGCCCTGCAAAGTTCTCTCATAGTTTGAGCCATAGGGTGTGTCGAGTGAGGCGTGATTTCGTCCCTAAGAGATTTAGAAGTTGCTTCCTAAGTGAGTAACGTGTTAACCATATAGAATTTCCCTAATTTATACTTTTTTTCACATGAGAAATCTGATAATATTTCCATCTATATAAGATTTTCCCAAATCCGATACTCGGGTAAGAAGTTATGGCTAATTTAAGCCTTAGTCATAAAACTGCATCATTTAACTGCCTGGCGCATCGCAGAGAGGGTTAAATTGGCAATTTCTAGTGGAACCCTATGAGAGTGGTGCATTACAGAGGAGTCCTAGGTCACAACCAGTATGAAAACACGATGGCTCTGCATTACGGAGGCTGCCAATTTCCCAATTGTCAAATTCCAGTGAGCCACAGTGATAAGTGGCGCATTGCGGAGGCCAATGAAATTGGGTTCCAGTTTAATTTTTCTAGTTTTGCAAAGATGTTTAAAAGGGCACTTTCGACCTTTTCAAAGCCTATAAAATTGTGGAAACACTAAATCAAAGGCCTTTACAAGTATCATATGAGGTTTTTCTCAATTTTTATCTCAACATAAACCCTAAGTATCCAAAACCTCTTCTAAGAATCTCAAGAAACCACCATGGATTTCCTAAATTGAGTTAAGATTCAAGGTTCCCAAGTTACGGACCTCAAGAGCCCTCATTCTAGAGAACGAATAGAGTTCCAAAAGTGAGAGTTCATCAAAAGCTTCTAATTCAAGGTATGTGGGATTTTTGAACAAGGGTAGACTTTTCACTCTTGTCCCCAAAAGGCTTTTTACATCATGAAATTATTGAAATATATGAGGTTTTTACATAAATTTGAATTGGGTTTTTCACCCATTATTATTGAATGCATTATATGGATATTTCCCAAGAATTAAGAGTCAAATGGAATAATTTCTACATGTTTTGTTGAGTATTTACAGCTGGGTATAAACCCCATGATTTTACTCCTTGATAAGCTAATATTTGCATTGTTGAGATATTGAAGCATATGGCTATATTGAGATTTTGAGGTAACTTGCTGAAATTCCCAGATTTCCACATGATTTATGAATATATATGCTATATATTATCCTTTTGATAAGCTTTAACGTGAGATTAAATAATGGGTTAGTAAGCCCTATTTGAGACTTGTGAAATTATGAACTCTTGTGCTATGAGCACCCATGTTTTGAGTATTTTGAGATAATTGAGAAATAAATTGACCTAATGGTCCTTGAGCTTTGAAATATACTTCACTATATGAGATTATCAATTTGATTATTGGGTTTGTGGCGAACCATGTGATTATTCTAAAAGTGAATTCTTATGAGATGAGCGCAGATAATCTAAAGGGAGTAGTATTTAGCACCGAGTGGGTAAGTTACTATAGTTTCTTATCTCAAAACTATGTGCCACCATAGGTTGGGCCTGAGGCCGATTTTATGATAATTATGATTGGACCCGAGGCTGAGATTTGTTTAGTGATCACTAGACCTAGGTTATACTCCCTGGAAAGAGTATGACGCTCCTCCCTAATGTGGGGTCTCTTCCATCGGAGGACAAAATATTGAACTCCATGTAGCTCACATGGTTTATGTCAGTTACGAGAACCACTCTTGACATTTAGACTTTGATATCAAATACTTATTGTACTTCCCTACAAGCTATTTTCCTAAATGGTTGAATTGCAAAGATGTTTCCCCAACCAAAGTATTTTCTTGGTGTGGGTTATTTCCTAAATGAAAGCATCCTTCCTTGTTATAGTACTTTTTATAAAGCCTTGAGATAAGTTGTTTCCATAAACTAGAATGCCTTTCCATTTGAGAAGGAGTGATTTCCCTAAAGCTTGAGATGAGATATTTTCCTAAAGTGAATGAAATGCCTTAAAGTATGTTTTCAAGTTATATGATTCCGAATTCCAAGTGTATGAGTTCTAAATAGTTATGAAATGTTGAGCATTGAAGAAGTTTTACTCTCCATGAGACTTATGCATGAGTTGAAAGTATTGTTTAAAGTCCCTTAGCCTTTGGGTATTGACAACAAGAGAAGATTTTGAATTTTGAGATTAAACAATGATGACTAACGAGATTTGTGTTACATGCTCCATTCTGCATGACTTATGATCTTTATATTTTAATACTTGTTCAAGCCGTGTGAGTCATCTCATAATGCATACATGATTTGATTAAAGAAAATTGTTACTATTTTATTCATATGCATTCACCCCCGCATACTCAGTACATTCCAAGTACTGATCCATATATATATCTATGTGCTACATTGTGTCATAATGTAGGTTCAGGTGCTCAGTCCCAGCCTCGCCCATAATTCTTCGAGTACCTTGTCTACAGTGGTGAGTCCTCATGATTCGAGGACCAATCTTCAGATATTTACCGTACTTGAGAGACTATGTTTTATCTTCAGTTCATTTTGAGTTAGTTGGGGACCTGTCCCAATGGCTCTCTAGATTTTGATTTGTAGAGGCTTGTCAGACTAGTGTCAGACTTATGATGTGTTGAGGGTTGGATATTGTGGTTTTGTTAAGATTTCTCTATATTTTGGTCTTATGGACCGAGTATCTTTTCCATATTTGTTTTCATGTGATATGACTATGCTAGTGTTAAGTCCATTCTTATCTGGAATTGAGTGTCATTGGTGAAAACCGGTTAGCTTAGGGCTATTCGTAGCCTTAGGCACTGTGTGACATCTCGGGAGACAATTTTGGGTTGTTACACATCTTTAGTAAGAGCATTTTCTGCCAGCATATAATTCATTTTTGATTAATTTGTCTTTTTATTATATTACTCCCAACCACAACACATAAACCTTTTGACACCACTAGCTATGTTCTAGGGGATTCACTTTCACTTATCTCCTTCTTCAATTTTCACTCCTTTATATTTTAATTTTCAACTAAAGAAATTAGTATCTTTGTATCAAACTATAGTTCATAAAAGAAAGGGAATAGGCTATATATGAGGCTAGCAAAGAATAGGATAAAGGCTCAAGGAGTCTAACTAAGATCATGCTATAAGGCTAGAAAAAAAGGTATAAAACATGGCTATCAAAGAAATTCATATATCATCTCTTAAACCAAACATTTATTATTTTGCCTTGCACCAGACATGTTCTAGACATCAATATTCAACAAGGAATACAACAAAAGACCTCACTCAAACATGGCATATACTTAAATAAGGTTGGATCCCTATAGACTCTAAACTAAGAAATAACAAGAATTCAAATTAAACCAACATCACACAAAAGTCATAAAAATGAGCTTACGTGTCACAAAAATAGTATTTCAACTCATTATACGTGCTTTTAAATTAAAAACAACTTGCATGATGTAATCAGACATAGCAACTAGACAAGACATCTCACTTATTCCTAATACAAAAATTTTAAAATTACTTCTAAAATAAAAAAAAGATACTTCAAAGGACGCCCCTCTCAGAAAACAAAAACAAATGGGGTGGATGAAGTGTGCCCCCTACTATATTCACACTTAAAACATAGAAACAAATAAAGATAAAATCTTCTAATAATTTTTCAAACTTCATCAAAAACTAGAAAATAAATAAAAAAGAAATCCTATAACAAATAAAAATAAAAATCCTATCGCAACACTTCACTCTAAACCATCAGAAGATTCCCTATCCCACACTTACAATAACACTTTTCCCTAAAGTATAATTAAAAATAAAGTATATAAATACTCCCCGAGGCCACCAGGCCTAGCTAATATCATCGTTAATCATCAAAGAAGTCTGGTGGACCCCGTATGCAGTCTTTTCCATGATCTTTAGCTTAGATTTCTGGTGCTCAAAATTTCCTTCAATACTTAATTATAAAAAAGCAAAAAAACATGGGGATATAAGAAAGAAAATATGAACATAAAATACCTACCTTAACTTGGTTTTCCTCCTAAGGAATGCATGATTTAGTGTCGCGCCATGAATCCCACCATTACTTTCAATTATATTCCTTCAACCTTTTTCTCCTATTGTGAGGCCATCATTTGACTATTTTATGACTTCTTGAGTACTTACTCTTAAGGTCTACATCTTTTTCCACACTTTACTTTTTAGGCATTTCTTTCAGTCTCTCAACTTGAAGCTTAATGAACAGTTTGGGCCACTATATGAGATAGTCCAAAGAGGTAAATAATAGTTTACACTCTTCCACCCCATACTCATCTAATTTTATGGCTATGAGCCTGCCCAAATACTTATAGTGTGAGGGTGGATTAAGTTTTGTATATACCTTAAAGACCATCTCATCATTATTTAATCTCATCATTAAAGTTCCCTCTCTAATACTAATAAGTGCTCCCCCCGTCACCAAGAATGGATGTCCCAGTATAGTTGGTACCCTGTATCTATATCTTAATCAAGTATAATAAAATTGACAGGAATTATGAACTTACCAACCTTGATGACAACGTTTTTGATGACTTCTTTAGGCATTCATCTTGTTCTATCCACCATTAGTAGCACCACAGAACATAGCCTCAGTTTCCCTAAACCAAGAGCATTGAAAATAGATAGGGGCATCAAATTTATGCTTACCCTCAAGTCACTCAAATCATGGACCACATCACTTTCACCAATTTTTATGAGAGGCTGAAACTTCCTAGGTCCTTAAGCTTATTTGGCATCTTGCTCATTACAAATGAACTACACTACTTAGTAAGTTCCTCCATCTCGATGTCGCCCAACTTTATCTTATTGGTCACCATACCCTTCAGGTACTTTGTGTACTTAGGCATTCCCTGCAAAACCTTTAACAAGAGAGGTTAATATAAAGTTCTCTAAATGACCATGTCAAAGAACTTCTTAAGACATACTTTCCAATCCTTTTCAAGATTTTGAGGAAACGATGGTGGTGGTGTCTCTTGTACACACTTAACTGCCTTTGTTTTGGGGTACTCAAACTTCCATAATTTTTTAGCAATTTTGGTAGCCACTAACTTATCCTATGCATGATGTGGGGCTAACTCTGCCTGTAACTCCTAATTTATCTTTAGAGGTCTGTCAATCATGTCTCTACAACTCCTTAAGGAGATTTCTATTACCTACTTCATATTATTTGTATCACTTGGCAAACCCCTTGAGGTCTTATATTTTGAGCCCGAGATAACTTCCCCAACTGTGTCTCTAATTTTTTCTAAGGAAGTTTTTGATTTTTTATCTCTATAACTATTTGTTCTTGATTGTCCAAATTTTTTCTAAGGAAGTCACTTCACATTTACTAGCCTGAGTGTTCTGCTGCTATTGAAACGGTTGAGTATGAGACTAATTATTACCCCTTGAGTAGTTGGGCTGACTTTGCCAATTGTAGTTGTGGGCATTCCCATAATTTTTATTACCTTTTTGTGCATTGCCCCCAAAGTTACTGACTCAAAATTTTCTCTACATGTGTCTCTAAAGTGACCACTAGTACTACAAATCTCACACCATGACTGATCCAGCTGAGCTATATTTACTTGGGCTTGAGGTTTGTTCACACTCAACTTATTTAACTGTGTCTCATTTGGTTCTGAGGAGAGGCCAATTGACAGGCCAAATATGTGACACTCTCTACCTTAATCATCTTGACATGTTTCTTCACTGCATTTGTAGACATATCACTATGACATTAAGGATTATCTTATGCACTTCAATTCAACAATGTATATAACTTATTATAAGATTTATTTGATGCTTGACCATCTACAGATGAATCTAACAAAATTTTTATGGTGTGATCAAGAGCTTCACCAAATGTGTGAGCTAATACCTCATTCATCTGTTGATGGTACAGATAGTCCCAAAAGAGAGGTTTAAACCTCTCTCATGCATGATATAAATTCTCATCTGGTTTCTACTTAAAACTCAAAATATCACTTTGTAATTTTGTAATTTTTCTAGATGAAAAAATTAGATGAGGAAATTCTTCGCCAAGTCATCACATATAGTTATAAAGTTTGAAGCTTCCACCTTCAATTATTTCTTTGCTTCTCTAATAGTGATAAAGGGAATTAGGTGATCCTCACGTAGTTTGTAGGGAAACCCATGAGAATAAGGGTGTCACTGATCTCTAAAATATTCTATTGATGGACTTGTGGATCCTCATGTAACTGTCCTATTAATTTTTCACTGTTGTGCAATGACTGCACCATATTCTATTTGAGCTCGAATCTACCTCCAGGTTCTGGTCTACAGATGATGAAGGTAACATTGGCCTCGAGTAGGATTTCCATCTGTCCTGTAAGGTGGTTGTTCATCACCCATATCTGTAGGATTAGTTTATTCATGCTGAACCTATGGTATACAATTTTATCTTCCTTAACTGATGTAAGCATTACTCATATCCAAGATATGGGTCAATCAAATCCCTTTCCCTTGCCAACTTACTAGAGATTTATATTTGTACCTTAAAATTTAAAAGCTAAGATCAAGTGGCTATCGCTCTTTGAACAAAATAACAAGACTAAAAAATAAGCAAGTTTCTAATTATCAGGTCTTCGGCAATGGCACCAAAAACTTATTGTGATCCTACCGCACATCCCTTTTGATTTGGATGTCGAACGTACAAGGACTTGTGCTAAAAAGCAACCCAATTCTAGATTAACTAGTGTGATTTAATAAATGTGTGTGTAACTCATAAAATTTAATTTTTTAGAATAAAAAAGTAATAGTAAACAATAAAGTAATGTAAAGTGTTTGTAGACTATAATGGTAAGAAATCCAGGGTTAAGACACTTTGAACAATTCTAGTAAGCAATACAATTCTATTGATTGATTTATTCATCTTGGGTATTGACTCACTGGTTTGATAGCATGATTATGGACTTCAGAGCCTCTAATCTTCTATCTAACTTATCCCCACAACTACATTGTTGGGCAGAGATCTAATGACTAAGATAAACATATTTATATTTCATACTGTATTTAAAACAAATGGGAGGAATAATGTCTATTCCTATCTTAAACAAAAATCCTAACTTCAATTAAGTCAAAGATTAAAACCCACTCCATATATCTTTTGATCTGATCTATTATTCCTCCTTTCGGGCTCACAATAGAAATATAGATTTATCCTAAGGGTCGTGGATTTGTAGAATAGTAGAAACAAGGATATATAAGCAACCAAACATGTTAATTAACAATAAAACCAACTCAATTATAATCTAAGTATTTATGTTCTTTGCCTCAACCCTAAAATGAGGTTGTTTCGCTACTCATAACTTTACAACGAATCACAAGAATGAAATTCATATGTAAAATCCAAAAGTAAACTAAATTAAGGATAAAGAACCATAATTGAAGCCTTCCTCGTTTGTTTTATAGCCCCCAAATTCATCCAAGGTGTTTACAATAAGAGCCAAGTGTCATATTTATAATATAAGAAAACTTGGTCAATTTTGAAACTTGGGTGCGGCACACCCTTGCATCTGCACATTTAGGGGAATAATATGCCCTTAACAAAGATACACACTGGTTTTCAAGTTTACTTTGTGTGTTGGGGAATGTCATACCCTTATATCAGAGGTTTTTGGGCATGATATGCCCCTGTGCTCTAAACATCTAGATTTTTCCATTAACTCCTTTATTTGCTTTTGAATTTTGCACTTTGTGGATGTCTTTCCTACCTCATTTAAGCTTTGTATTTCTCTTGTGCATTGCTACTATCATCTCCTATAACATCAAACAATATGAATTAGTGCAAAGAACACCATTGAGTGTATTAAGATACACTAGAACAATACATCGCTCAAACTAGTAACGTTAGTTATCTCGTCCAAACTTTATGTGACCAATTTTATTCTTAACTTGTTTTGATTGTACCTTAAATATTCTAAACATGTACTTTAACACTTAATCAAATAATCACACCCTTAATAACTCATTAACACATCTATAAGTCATTAAAACTCGGCTAAATATGCAGAGATAATAATACTTAGGTGCATAAATACATCTAAGATCAAGCTGGTCATACAAATCATCTATATGAGGCATATGATACCTATTTTTAACTGTCACCCTATTCAACTACCTGTAGGTTACAAACACATACATGGAACCATCCTTTTTGTTCACGAACAAGGTAGAAACACCCTAAGGTGATACACTTGGCCTAATAAAACCCTTACTCAAAATATCATTAAGATGAGAATTTATCTCCTAAGGTTAGCAGGAGCCATGCAGTAAGGTGCCATAGAAATAGGTCGGATGCTCGGATTAAGATCAATAACAAACATAATATCATGTTTTAGAGGAAGTCCAGGTAAATCGGTAGGAAAAACATCAGAAAAATCATAGACTACGGGGATTAAATCAATTGAATGACTCTCCGCATTAACATCACAAATATAATCATGATATCACTCACAACCCCATGATTTAAGTCTCCTATCCTGAACATAAGAAATAATCTCTATTGACAGGTAGTGAATGGATCCTTGAAACACAATCGTGGGTATGCCAAGCATGGCTAAGGTAATAGTCATGGATAAATAATTTAAGAACGTATCATAGGGGGATAACTAGTCCATGTCCAGAATCATATAAAAGTCCACCATATCTAATACAATAATATCAACCCGATTACCAAACTCTTAAACTGTCATAACACATAATCCATAAACTTGATCCTTTACTAAAGAATCTCCCACGGGAGTAGATACACACAATGACACATCTAAGAACTTCGAAGAAAACTCTAACTGTGGTACATAATAAGAAGATACAAGTAGATTGTGGATCAAAAAAGCAATAGCTTGCTGACGACACACTAAAATCATACCTATAATAACAGTATCCAAAAACCCTGTCCTCAGGATACAAGGTACAACTTACAAATGACCTCGCCCTCCTACTATCTAGGAGCCTAATCGAACACCTTCTCTACCTTACTAAGAACTTCCTTAAGAACCCTAAGGACCATATTTATTACCCTGCACACCACCTGGCTAGGAACAATACCAACATAATTGGTGGAACACTCTGCGCTGCAGGTATGATTTTCCCATGCCAGGGATACTTCATAGAATAATGCCCCAAGGCCCCACAATCCTAATAAACCCCTAGCAATGTATTCTAACTAAAAGATATGGATAACTTAAAATAACCACATTATTTAAACCCCAAATATGTGCCTCTCAAAGGCTGACCACTTCTCTTGCCTCGAAAATTACTAAAATTGAATTGACCATATCAGAAATATGAAGTGCGGCATGAAAGGGCCTACTAAATTGAGGTTAGCGCTGATAAGACTGACATGGAGGGTACTTACACTGAGAATCTCTACCACTAAACTGTAAGACACTTTGTCTCCCTAGAAACTACCCTAGTAATGCGATATTTTACTGTTGATCCTTAGGCCTAGCGATGTATCTCCTCTATGGTGTAAGGATAATAAAAAAACACAATAAAAAACCTTCCACTGGTACCCTAACTCTGAGTAACCATATGAAGAAGGAGCCTTAGTCCTCTAACAAAACGCCATATTTTTTCATACTTAATTGATAAGATAGTCATATCATGCCTCGCTAACTACTAGAATCATGCCTCATATTCCAAAGTAGTTATGGATACCTGCTCAAACCTAGAGAACTAGTCATTAAAACACTCACAAACACTGTAGGGCATATACTTCTCCAAGAATACCTCGTGGGATTGAGTCCATATCAAAGGGGTGATCCAACTGGCTTAGAATTAAGATAAGCTCTCCACCAATGTCAAAATACCAAGTATAGTAAAATGTTGTGTATTCAACTCCACGAGACTTGACTAGGCCTAAATATGGAGCCTATTCTCTAGAGTAGTTAAGAACTCAAATTCATCCTTACACGATGCCCTAAAAAACCTAGGTAGAGTGAATCTTAAAAATCTACCCAACATCTTCTTCTCCTCCAAAAACATAGAAGTCTGAGTGACTACAAGAATTGTTAGGAATCTCAATGACACTATCCAAACTAGGGCCTAGTCATGTCGGGTGGCTTAAGCCCAACTAGGACCGGAGACCACTCCCAAAACCAATACCAATGCCAAGGATAACACCAATGCTGACACCTCCCATCCAACCCAAAGTAGTTTCACAAAGCCCCTAACTAAAATTAAGACAACAACCGGTCGGGACATGCACCCGACCATATCCAAAACAAAAGTCTAAGAAATAATAATAGTATGTAGAGAAGTCTATAACATGAAATATAGCCTTACAGAGTATAGAAGCTCACTATTTTGATTCAAAATAATGTTGTCCCCGAATCCAAGTCACTAAGAAAGAAGAGTAGTATGGTAAGTTCCTGTATCGTGTGGGGATACAATGCCCAAAAATGGATTCGCGGGTGAATGCTAGCATGTACTCAGGAACAAGGGTAAAATAATGCTAGTAATCCAAAAATTAAGTTAAATACCTATCTGAAACCACATAAATAAATACATATATACCATGCCAAGAAAGGGAATCGAGTTTAGCATGCATTTCAAAACCTTTAACCTGAGTTTTTCTAGCTTTACCATCATAATCCACCCACTATTGTATGGGTCCAATGCTACCCCATGAATGAGCCCTAGTGCATTCAGCCGCATAAACTTGAGATATCATAGGGGCCAGGGATTCCCATGTACCCATCGCCCTCCATTATACATATATACAAGTATAAACTTATGGTATTCCTATTACCCCATAAGTATAAGGTCACCATGACCAATCCTCATATCAGCAAACATGAGTTTCTAGTGTCGTCCGTTAGACTTACACCTTCACAGTAAGCTATCACAACCCACCATTATTGCCTAATTTAAACCATTAGCACATAACCAACCAACCAATTCAAAAAAGTTATTTACCAAGGCATTATGAAGTGGTATCGTCATACCGACGATAGCTTGAAATCAATGTCATTATCCAACACTTAGGGGATTCCCATGTACCCCATATGATTTCCAATCAAACCAAAACCATAACCACCATGGCCTTTTCAATCCATTCAAAACCATTTAAACCAATTTAGTTTCCATTACCAATTTATGCAACACAATAGGTTTCAATTTAAGTCAACTTTGTGACAAAACCATTCTCATAGGCTTTTTAACAAACATATTGAGGACATATTGTTTTCAAAATCAAAACAAAGTAATTTGGGGAATCCAAAGTACCCCCTAAACACATTTACTATTACCATGTATTCTACAATGTTAAAAATAATGTTATAATATGAAAAACAATAAGTAAACATGGGAAAACATTATCCAACCAAGAACAACCAAAACACCCAATATATATTTCAAAAACCCAAAACATTATCACAATTATGCCATGAAAACCATTCATTAAAACACGAATTTAGTTAAAATAACAATGAGGGAGGAGTGACATGCCTTATATACCAAAGAGGACTGAGTGAAACCACCCTTGAAAACCCAAATTGACTACCTTATGGAAAACCCTAACCTTTTTTAAACCAAGATCCTTGAAAGAGATTTAACAGTTTTCTTAGCATTTTTAGTTGATAATCTTACTTTAAATAAAGTCCACGAGTGTTTTAAGTTATGGGGTCAAAAAAAGTTAAGATAGAAAATGTCCAAAATACCCCCAACTTAAACTATAAATCACCGTAGGAGGGTACGACTCCCTCCTTCGCTCATATATATAAAGAATATTAGACATCACACACTATCTACCATATGAATCCACTTGCCCTCCATAGCATGCAAGTTGTATGGTCAAACCAGAACCAAGACCAAATCAAAGGGGTCAGACACTGGACAATATACGAATTGGACTATACCACTCGTACCATCTCTATACGGACCTTATGATGTCCATTCATACCTTGGATAGTAAACAACCAAAACCACACAGCGTAACACACAACTAAGGCCCCTAAACTGTACCCACATCATACGATAAGTAAGCATGAGTCATATGATGATCAGAATGCTCAAACTTAGGAAATTTCTAAGGGTCAAACCCAGGGTGTTTCACTCAACTTTGAGGGTCACAGCTATAGGATGTACCCTTGCATCTATACCACATTGATCCACAGACTTAGAACCATCAGATGGTGCACTACCAACAAATCCTAACAACTAAACTAAAGTATCTATGGCCAGTGATAAAGAAATAAATCTCGGTGGAGCTTGGGATTATCCCTAGCCCACTACTAGCTAGGGCAGAGAAATATTTGGTGCAAGAGCAAGAATAGGATCTGGTGAAGGCTCTATATTTATGCCCTTTGTTAGGGCTACAAATCTTGTATATCATCATTCTTTAGGTCATTCAGGATCCCAAGAAGGAGCCCTAATTACAAAATTGAGGTCCCCATTCCTAGTAGCTATAGCTCGCGTCCTAGCCATATTTAAAAGAATGAAGCAAAGTGAATTTTAGAAATCAGCACACACTCATATCACAAAATGAATAAAGAAAGTAAAGATCATATAAGAATGTCCTATAGGCTCTTAAAGATAAGAAATAAAGGTTATTTTTTGATCTACAGAACTCTATTATACACTTGCTCTTGTACGAATAATATCATAAAAATTAGGCTATGATACTAATTTCTTATAATTAGATTTCATGAGTCATGATGGAACCTACTTTAATCTATCCATAGGTAAGACAAATAGTGGCCAGAATGGTGGGTAATGGACTTGATGGTATAAGGTATAAGGAATACCAAAATAAGAGATATGAATATGTGCTATACTAGAAATACAGATGCAATAACATAAATAAGTGAGGAAAAGTAAAGGTGTGTCCCACAACTTAGTAAGGTCGGTACAAGAGCCTCTAATCAAGAGAATATGAGTACTAGTAGTATAAGTATACAAGTAGTCTTAAATGGAAAGACTATAAAAAATAGTAGATGGAGAGAGAACTAACTCTAGCTCTAAAATCTCACCCTATATTTTAACCCTGACAAGAGCTAGAATGGGCATCAATAGCAATAACTAGTACTCGAATCTACATTAAGAAAAGATGTAGAAGTACAGTATCAGTACCAAAGCACTGGTACTTAGTTGGCATCATCAGCCAACTAGTTAAAATTATAATAAAAGAATAATATGATGTGAAAATTTAAACTAAGGCCAGGATTAAAAGGCAAACCTCAATTAATGCTCCAAATGACTGAGAATAAATAGCAGAGTAACTGATATCAAAAGAAATATAACTAGCTATAGCCTAACTAGGCCTCTATAAGCCTAGAAGGTGCACGCGAAAGAAAGTAATATAATCAAGCCCAATAAGTGATGTCACCCAAAACTAACCTCCAAAAAAAGTATGCAACGGTCGATGTCAAATATAGTGACCCAACTAGGTTGGGGTCGGTCCTACAAGGAAGATGTTGAATAGTTTCTTAACTTGATATAATTCATGAATAGTATAGGAAAGTAATTGGGGGAATTTGGTATCAATAACAAGTAGTTACCAAATCTTGAATGTTTCTAGTTGTAGACAATAGAATACAAACACAAGGACTATGTTCCCCCAGCTTCTCAACTCCATAAACTTCTCGTGATTAACCAACTATTCTACATCTCTCTATGTAAAGTCAACAAGATATGTATTATCAACAGTCTTGTGAATATGTTGATAAATCTCACCCTTTACCTTGTGAGTCTCAGGGCATCACCATATTGCTCCTTTTTTTGACTTCAGTTCACTATCACCTTTTGAGTCTCAAGTGATTAGATTATATGATGGAATAGTAGGATGGAGGTGAATCTTAAATTACTTTCTTAATCCTCTTTTCCTAATCACAAACTCCTTTGTGAGGAATTTTGAAAATATAAGCTATCACCAAGCTTCTATAGTAGCTTTGAGGTCAATTATTGCCAAGAAGATTAAGATGCATGCATAAACTCTAGAATAGATAAATATCACACTTCCGTTACGTAGCTAATCTACCAGGGTTCCCACAACCCTAGTCAGAGAGATTATCCACTCATGTTTATGAAAGAACCCATGATTATCAATGAAGAAAAAATGTAATTAATTGTACAAGAATAAGGTAAATAAAATCCCAAGTCTTCAATTGAGTAAAAAAACCCCAGATCTCAAGAATAATTATAAAGTATGTAAAAGTAAGTAACTATTATAATAATGCATAACTTAATAAAAGAGAAACCCTAAGGTATTTATAGTATCTCAAAATAACATAGAAATCCTAATAAAAACAAAAAAGTTAAAGTTATGTTGGCATAAGGTACGACTCACTCATCAACTCGTACCAACATCATATGAGTCATATTGTGCCTCTCGTATCCACTCCAATGTCTAATATTTCTAGGATTTAAATTTCTATTCTCCATTCAATTCCTGCTCATGAGTCGTACCATGATCATACGACTCATGACCTTCACTCGTATCTACCTAGGACTCCTTCTTTTATTTTTTTGAACAATTGTTTGCTTACAGTTGGATTATATGAGTCATAATCAGACTTATAACTTGTATTATTCTAACGCTTGAACTCTGAATTTCTTTCTTGGGTTTGGCTCTGTGTATGACTTCATGATACGACGCATATCCTCATCATATGTCTCATATTCTTAGTCTTATCTTAACTACACTTGGTTTTTATTATTGTGCTTCATTTCTGATAATCTTACGAGTAAACCTTCAAGTTGTATAAGGTGTTGCTGACTCATAAGGAGACTCGTACCTCACTGCAACTGGGTCGTTTTAGGTCTTTTACTTCCAGTTTCTTTCCAACAATATGCTAGACCTATTTTACCTGCAATAACCAGAAAACCACATCATATCTACTAAAATGACATAAATTCAAGCACAATTTCATGGTTTAAAGCATTTAAATTTTCGTGTTTCCGCACCACATCAACAAGATCGATGGTTGTTATAAAGAGAGATGCACCAATGATGATAGTGCATATGGAATCAAACATAGAAACTATAATCATGAATCCTCTCATACCTAAAACACCTGATTTGAACTGATTTCCTAACATAATAGTGAACCCATCAGTTATGGACTTGAACCAAAAGTAGTATCATAGGTGACAATCTCGATCTGTAGACAATGTTATAACTTTGTAACCATTGCCAGACTCGAATAGGTCTGTAAGTAAATCCAAATTAGAAATCTAGTAAAGAGTAATAAAAATTCCTAGGTAACCCTTGCTGTTTATAAAATATGTATAGGATGATAAAAGGGGCCACTCAGGTCTACAGAGAGTTAATTATAGTATTGACATAAAGAGGTCTGATGGGGATGCTTCTAACCCTCAAAGTTCACACAAAGGAAAAAATCCACCTAAAAGTTACCAAGGTCTAAAGTCCTACTAAAAGGTGTCAATTAATCCTAATCAAGTCCTAAGTCCACAATTCAATTATAGGAACAGATGAATAGGGCAAATTTGCCTCAATATGGCTCTCTAAATGGCTAAATATTCTAGATTCCACTAGATATACACCCAAGTCATAATTTTCAATCCAAAAATAGTAAAATATAATACTAATATCATAATAAATCTCAATCTATAAGGAAATTAAGTCTATCCTACCTGGATACCGATGAATGCCTAATTAAAGTCCATTAAATTGGATATTTTCCCTTTTGAGAAGACTTGGCACGATGCCACGCTATCAAAAGAAGGATCTATAAATTAATATGAGAATAATGATATCCATTTTTATATATTCTTAGGGTTCAACAACTGGTCAAAAATCCCATATGGGGCCTTCTTGCAGTATCGCAACTTTGAAATCATCAAAATGTCCCTCTAGATTATGGAATATTTATCCTTAAAATGAGTAATTTTTAAGTCATAGAATCTAAAATTAACCCACGAAGGATATAGGAATTTAAGGCTAAATTGGAGTATCAATCAATGAGTTGGATGTAAAATTACAAAAATTGACATGAGAAAATGTCCCAAACAACTTCCAACTCACTTTAAAACTCGAATAGTCACCTTTACTCTCTGTCTAACTCTCTAAGGATTTATAAAACTTGGAACTTGGAAATAATAAGGGGAATATGGGTGAAAGGTGAATTAATTTTCCTATGATTGTTGCTTAAGTACAATTTGACCACTTAGGCAATCATAACTTAAGTGTCTATGGTCACTTAAGTGACCCATGCCCCAGACTCACCTCCGCTAAAGCAGATAATATGTTGCTTAAGATATATCTGCTAAACTGGTCAAGTCTCTGCTAATGCAATAAGGCAGGACCCTTATTGGTGGTTAAAGCGGTCACTTGGCTACTTAAGCGACCACCACTTAAGCGACAAAATTCCATGTACCAGTTGAAATTTCTTTTTTGCTAAGTTCCCAATACTCCCTCAAGATTTGTTCAAATTTTAGTTAATGCTAATCAACTATACTACCTATCAAATTCAATAATTCATACTCAATGAAGCCATCAAAATGTCCATCAAGGGTTTTTTCGATGAAATATGGGTCACACACTCAATGGCTATCTTTACCAATATCCACCGAATAACCCAAAATGAATTCGAAAGCCTTAGGACCCAAAACTAAGGTTACCCTAGCCTAAAATCAATGCTCCGAAGCTAATAGAACTAGAAGAATTGGATTACAAGTTTGTTAACCTAAATTTTAGGTCCAATAGGTAATCCTTAACAGTAAAATCTTTAAAATAAGGAATTAGCTTTAAAAATAAAATAAACTTATCGGTAACTAAACTGTTAGCTTCAACAAGTCATAAATGACTTTAGGCTACTATATTAAATCTCAAAATAGTTAAAGAGTTCATAAATTCACAAAATATAACCTAGAGGGTCATTAAAGTATTTGAGGTAATTGTTTGATTAAAATAATGGATAGGTAATATGTACAGTAACTTTAAAGAGTAAAATTAGTGATTTTTGACATAACAAGGATGGATTGCATAGTATATGAAGAGATTAAGGATGATTCAATAGAGGTTAGAATTACTAAAATAGTATTATGGCATGATTGTATTGATAAGGATTTGTCAACTCAGTGATAAGATAGATACATATACCAACACTTTAAGGAAAGGTTAAAGTTATAGTGGGTTAGTGGATTGAGTAAGAGGGAAACTTTATATGCACTAGAGTGGTTTTTGAATAACTATATTAATGGTGGTAGGACTAATTTTTGGATTTATATGAAATATATACTTTCATTCTTATGAAATTATTTGAGTTTTATCATACAACGGGTAATGCATGTTAAATTGTCTTGAGTCTCGAGGTGTGCTATATTTTTTGCCAACTAAGATTTATGAAACAATAAATTTATTATGTATGGATGACATGAAGATTTAATGAAGAATGATTATTTAGAGTTCTCAAAGGAAGATGGGTGATGGCTTCAGGATAAAAAGGGGAAATCTTTTTCGTAATTGGATATTATGGGATTTTGCAATTGATATTTCTTCATAAAGTCTCACTTTTACTTGTTTGGGTGAGATGAATTAAAGGATACAAACATATTAGTTTTAGGGTTGTGTAATGTATTGTAGTTACTTGATGGGTGGCAATGCGTGGTGTGATTTATGTATTTACTCTTCGACTATTATATTGTGGAAAATAGGGACATCTAGTTGTATTATAGTCAAGGATATGTAGATTATTTTTGGGATTCATACCAAGTGGTTTATTTAATGTATTGCAGTTACTTGAATGGTGTAAATTTATAGTATGATTAGGTACGGCCTTATCGATGGTTATGTTGTGGAAAATTTGTAGATCTAGTTATCTTTTGTGATGTGCTGATACTAAGATAAGGAAAAGGGTGAATTAAAATAAATATATTAGTTAACAAGTGTCATGACCTAAGCCAAGGCCCAGGACATAACAAGCATCCTTATAAAGACCTAATTTTTTGTAATTTGTGTGAAATATTTATTTCTGTTGATTTTACCATTTTAGCCCTCTCTGTGGTTACATCATGGTATTTCTTGGCTGTGGGGATAATTAACATGTCTCCTAATGGTTTTTGGTGAGCTTTATGGGAGATTATGCTTTTTAATGGTTTTAAAGGCTTATTACTTGACTCCAGTTAGATCTTTTGATCTGTGCATCGGATGGCAAAATGAACTGTGCTAGCAGAATTAGAATATTTATTTTAGGTTGGTATCATGGTTGGTGTTATTTCATGACTTTTATATCTCATTTTGACCTTTTTTCCCAAAAATTGTGAAAATAGGTCTCAGTGGTCAATTTTATGAAAAAAGACATTTTTTTGAAAATCTAACATCTCCAGTGAGTTGGGAGAGTCAAATTTAGTCTAGTAGAATAGCTCATTTACATTCTCAAGATTCCAACTAAATCTTGAAGGGTCCATGAGATATAAAATTCTCTAATTCTCTCGCACAACTGGTACCCTCTTAAGTAATGATTTGGTCACTTAAGAGACTTGGCCTGAAAGTCCAAATGTCTAGTATCACTTAAGCAATTGCCACTTAAGCAAGAACCTGGTTGCTTAAGCGACACTAGCGTACCAGATGCCTGTCTCTTAAGTGACAACAATGTCACTTATGCAACAAGGTGGGATTTTCTTAAGCGATAATTGGTAACTTAAGTGATGGCTTCTTAAGCGATGCCTAGGTAGATTACGTCCATATTTTTGAGATTTACACACTATTTTCGAGAAATGGAGCTTGGGGTTCAATTTTTTGGACATTTTCTTCCATTTCTAAGTTGGGTAAGCTCCAAATCCATATATCAATTATTTTCATTTAATTTTTATCACCCAAATTCTTTTTAAATTTGGATTAAAGTTGAAATTTTGAGATATTGGCCCGAAAGGCCAAAATTAGCATTTTCATCAATTTAAAACCCTAATTTCAACCCATTTTCACTTGGGTTTTCTCCTATGGTTCCCTTTAATTTTGGAAAATAAGTTTTTAGATTTAAATTCTAGTTTTACCCCCTTTTTTTGAAACCCATTTTGGAGGCCCATTTTGACCTCTATTCAAAATTGGGCATATGAATATTGTTAGATGTCTTTTGATACGTAGATTCTATATTTTTGTGTTTTAGCTAATTTTCAAGTCCGTGCATGAGGTGAAAACTTAGTGATAAAATCTTATTTATTTGAGTTCCAATATTGAAGGTAGGTTATGGCTTAACTTTCTTCAGACTGGATCAGGTATTTAATAATAATGTAAAAGCATGCTATGGGTATGGGCTTTTATTATAGATATTGTGTTTAGTTGATTTATGTGCCCATATGGTGGCCTAGGTGGAAACTATTTAATTGTGTTAAGACATTATCTGCCATTAATAACCATGTGGGGTCTTTTATGATACTATTGTCCTGATATTAATATATGTATGTTTGATTGGGATCCTCTTAGTGGGAAAAAGCATATATTTTATAATTTATGTTGTATTAGTGACATTTTATTGCATATTTTGATGATGGTTTATGGACAATATTGGATCATGGATAATTGGTTGGTTGAATGGATTATTGGCTCACATGGTTGGTACATTGGTTTGACAATTGAAATTATCATTTTTTATGGTTGTGATCATTACATCCTCATATCATATTTTATTTGTGAAACATTGGTACCACCGTGGAAGACTGGAAATACTATCTTTTTCTGACAAAAAATATGACATCTTTAAAATCATTCTACTGATGTATGTGCCAAAGAAGAGTTATGGATATTGGTATTATTATTGGATATTGGTTTTATATAGGTTGAAGAACCTCCCATGGGTCCTATTTCTATTTAACTCGATATCTATCCATTTTTTATATCTTCTTATACTTGTATTTGGTGTATGTGTATACTTTTTCTTCTTTCCTCTGCATATTTTTGTTATATGTGTATATAGTAGAAATATTAGTGGAGACGGTGTGGGTTACCATTTGGGATATTTTTTTATTACAGGTGACGTGCCTATAGTTTGTGTTATATGCTTTACTTTTTACTTTGCTTAGTCGACTTATGTTACTTATTGAGTATAAGTGGACTATAATCATCTTTACTGTGGCCTTTTGGTGCAGATCTAGGTATGAGTGTTTCGCACGGATATCTGATTCAAGTGGCATTTTAAGTCTATTAAAGTTAGAAGTTGATGTATGCATCTAGAGTTGTCCCCTTTCTTTTCTAATCTAGACTATATCTTTTTGTATTCAGAGACAAAGTTTGTTTGGATATCCTATGTATATTTTTATTTTGAGTTTTATTAGTGTTTTTTACACTGTGAAACTATGTCTTGGGATTTGGTTTGTCATCTTGCATGTATTTATGTTATTATCAACATCTGTGTGGTTCAGCTTTGTTCTAGAAGCCTTGCCTTGGGTTCAATATTGAATTCTCAGCTCATTTCAATTTTGTTGATAGGCTTACTTATCAGGGCTTGCTGTGGCTACTGCCTTCATGTCCCTTGATTTTTGGGTCATGACAACCCTAGACCAAATGGGACTCTAGAAGACCCCTTAGCATTATATTATATGCATAGTCATTAATAAAGTGTGAGAAAAGGACCCAAAGATAAGAAGTACAACTTAAATAATAGTTATAAAATCAAATCTTGAAACATGATATACTAATATTTTTCTACATCAGTCTACGAAGCGTTTAACAGTATGCATAGAAATCCTAAGCAAGAACATAGCCTCGGTGATACCATAAAACTAAATGACCAGAGTCTAAATAAAGAAACCATGTGTCTTCCACAATATATAGGGCTCACCATTTGTTACATGACATCCTACGAAGATTGTAACGCTTTATGGAGTCATGGGAAAATACCTCAAAACCTACATCATAAAAAGATGTAGCATATAAGGATGGTCAGTATGATGAGTACCCTCATACAACCCAGGGGAAAGAACAAAACTATTTATAAAATAAGTCATAAGATACATGGTATGTAATGACCCTTCAGGTCATTTTTTGCGTTATTGCTTATTTTCTCTGATAGAGCTTCTCCATAGCCGCCCCAAGTTATTAGTGACTTGTCGGAACTAGTAGATTAGTTACCTAGCGAATCATTTGGTTCCTTGAATCACTCTCTCAATTTGAAGTCTTTATTGGTCCTAATTGACCACTAAGCTAAAACCTTGGTAAAACAGCCTCATATGTAAAATCCTACTTTGCCAACGCATCTGAAATATAAAAAACTATGGCGTTACATATCATGGTTGTTTAAAATAGACCCCGGATTCATCTCCAGAAATTAGCCAAAGCTTGGAACCAAGTTTCATGCTTCAGCCATGCCTTGCATAAACCAAGATGCCGTGACCACGAAGGATAGGGTACGATCATGGTGTTGCAACTGTGGCAAGGCGAAGACCGCGCTACTCAAGGCTAGGTAGAACCTATTAAAATGTTGTTGTCTAAAATTTTTTCCTATTTATGCCTCCTTCTTGAACTTTAAAACCCTAATGTAGTGTGAAAGTTTCTAAGTTAGTCTTGTGGATTGATTTTGAGCTTAAACAACTTGTGAAATTTAATCTTGCTACAATCTAAGGTAAAATCTTTTCTAGTATGGAATTGATTTCATGATTTCTTGACTCAAAACCCCTAAATCATTGAGGCTCAATTATAGCCCAACATTTGATTGATTGACTCAAATTTCTTGAGGGTTATAACTCCCTAAAGATAGTTGAGCAATGGGTTGGTCAAACTCTTTTTCCAAAGTGAAACCCACTTGAGGGTTTGGTGTCCTTTTGAACCCACAACACAATGGTTCCACAATAGTTATGCTTATTCTTTTTGTAATTCTTAGATTGTATTATGATACCTTGTCTTATGAAAGAGAAGCTTCACGAAGAGGAAAAGAAAATATCGTTGGTTCGTGAGTTGCTTGGACTCAAGGTAGGTTAGGCTTACCCATAGTTAGTTTGAGCTTGATTGTAGTATAATTATAAATATCTTGTAATATTGGGTGGGGGTTTAGATGATAAATGATTGAATGATGATGCTTGGGATTAATTGATTCTCATAGGTTATTAAACTTGCTAAAGTATGATTATTGACCTTTAGTGTAGAACCTTGGACAACTCTACTTGCAATCTCATGAATAGCATGAGAATACTTTAGTTGATCTACTAGATAAGAATGGTAATGTTCGATGACCTTTAGAGTATGTTAACCTAGATATTTTTTAATTATGGGTTGGCCTTAGTGTTTGGGTTGACTTAGAAAGAATACTTGAGGAAGATTTCCCATATAGACCTAGTAAGGGTTGATAAGTCCTTACATAGATAATCTAGCTTAATTTTGGCAGAAGTTAGTAGTGAGCCTTGACATTATTGGGATTTAAGTATAAGACTTGACCCACTTTAAGCTTGAACTAAGAGATTCCTTATCGACCTATATGCTTGATAAACTTCTAAATTTCCTTATTGAGATTATAATAATTAAACCTAATAGTCAGTTTATGCATGCGGATGATGGTTGGATATTATGTGTACTTGATTGATTATCTTATTGTCATGATATCGATATCCTTGGAAAGGTGGTAATTATGTATATCATTTAGATACTCATGCTCATGCCTTTACTCTTGTTATGTGGTGATGATTAGTAGTAAAGTATGATGGTATATGTTACCTTGTATCCCTAGTACTCTATTATTGTTGGATTATTTATGCTTATTGATTTGGCTATATATGTGTGTATGTTGTTGCCCTGGGGAATATATTGATATTATAAAGATGCCCAGTGAAATTCAGAGGAAATATTGATATTATGATGATGCTCGAAAAATCCATAGGACATGTTGATATTGTGATGATGCTCGGTGAAATTCAGAGGATATGTTGATATTATGATGATGCCCGGTAAATCCGTAGGACATGTTGATGTTATGATGATGCCCGATGAAATTTGGAGGATATGTTGATATTTTGATAATGCCCGGTGAAATTTGAAGGAAATGTTGATATTTCGATGATGCCTGGTAAATTCGGAGGACATGTTGATATTATGATGATGCCCAATGAAATCTAGAAGATATGTTGATATTGTGATGATGCTCGGTGAAATTCAGAGGATACGTTGATATTGTGATGATGCCCAGTAAATTCGGAGAACATGTTGATATTATCATGATGCATGTTAAATTGGGAAGAGGTAATAACATTATGATGATACCCAGTGAATCCGAAGAGGTAATGATGTTATGATGCCGTGTAGGGTAACTTTATAGAAGTACATGTGCAAAATGTGAGGTTATGTCGTGTGTGGCTAAACCGTTGATCTACTCGAGACATGATATCATCCTTGGTAATTCATAATTATTCTTTGTCACAAATCACTAGTTAAGAGGTATGGACCGTATTAATACTAATTTGTATCTAAAAGTCGATTATGCTAAGTATTGTGTTAAGGCATATTGATATGTGTAATATTGTGTAGAACCTAGGGTTCACCTAGTAAATCTACTTGGCTTGGATGAATGGTCATGTTATTGAATTTTTCCTAATAAAGTGGCTTGTGTGATGACTAGTGGTCTCTAATAAATAATTTTGACATTTGGGCTAGAACCTTAGTAAACTAGTTGGTGGACCTTACTTGGGTAAAATATGGGAACTAGTCCTTAAAGTTGTACCATGCCTAATGATGTTGGTCTTAGTATGGAATGATGAATTGTTAAGTAGACATCTAGCATATGACATCGTGGTGGCTTAATTAACGACATATTTAATGAGGATGCTAACTATATAATGTCCTTAAGATAGGTGAATAAATAATAGTGTTGGTGACCTATAGCTTTTCCTTATTTGATGTCCAGCAAACTATAAGACTTCTAAACTAGTGATCATGGATTTGGTAATTAGCTAATATGGGTTATACTTGGAGTTCTTCAATGAAATAGGGAATAGTAACTATATAACTATGCTATGGTGCTATCGGTTTTATTACTAAATTGCGGTATTGATAATGATGGTATACCTCAGTAAGAGGCCATGGATGAAATGTGAACCCGCAGCTTGAGTTAGTAGTTGTGTAATTGTGCCTTGATATATTGATGGATTGATATTGTGGTGTACTCTCCGGTGGTATGTGACGCCGTGATGAGTTCTTGTATTTCATTCTTTTGGTGTACCCTCCGGTGGTATGGTACGCCATGACAATTTCTTTGTTGTGTTCTTTTGTGTGTACTTCTCGACTGTATGGGACGTCGTGGTAAGTTCTTGTGCTTTATATTCTAGTGATAGTTGGTGCTGGTTATGTTAAATACATGGTTGTTATTATATATGTGTGGCATTACATTTCTGAAGTGATTACTCATTGGTATAATGATTATGTCGTATGTTGATATGATGCATTATGCTATTGCCTTAGTAGATTATTTATCTTATACACTGATATCGAAGAAGATGCAGGTTCGATGCTATACCTTGACTTAAGTTATTGCCTTTATTTAAGTCTCCCTTATATTATAATTTAGCTCAGTCGGTCGATGATACCTACTGAGTACCCGTGTTTTGGTACTCATACTACACTTCTGTACCCTTTTAGGTGCAGACCCGAGTTTTAGTTGCAGCTGTTGAACCAAGATCATGCCGTACTGATCATCATGGGATAGAGTTAGCTCTTGGAGTTTGAGTTGCCCTCTTTCCCTTCTATCATTTCTTGTATTTTGTATTCAACATAATTATATAATACTATTTAAGTTTATCAGACTTTGAGTTGTAAATTCCTATTGTCGAATTTAGAGTTGCTCTTGTACTAATACTATCAGGTTGTGGATTGGTATTTGAATATCGGTTGTCTTAGTTTATGGAATGTTATTATTTGTTATTGTGTTCTTCTATAGGTTCAATGTTTGACATCTACCAAGTTAACCCATTGCATTAGCTTTGGAATACAGTATCATCTTACCTACCTGTGGAATATGGTAGGTGCCACCATGACTCGGAAATTGGATCGTGACATGGTATAAATAATAATAAGGAAAATTATGGAATAAATATATCATGACATGATAACATAATCATTCATTAACTTTATACTTGAATTAACTAGATCCATTGATCTTAGTCAACCCACATGCTATATGGGTCTTGAAAGAGAATTGAATACATAAATCATCGATGTCATATATGTAAATGCCAATTAAATCATTACTTAGTAGTAGTAGAAGTAGGGGCCATTAAACATACCTTTTGATGAAAAGAGCTTTAGGACAGCTTGAGATTTGATCCTTGAAACAAGAATCCTAGTTGGTTTTGCTTCTAACAGATAGGGAAGAGTAGAATGAGTTTTTGATTGATAAAAGTCATATTTGGGGATTGGAATCGTTTAATATAAATAGGGGATGGTTTTCATTGAGTAAAAAGAGTCAAACACCCTTAAAATTACAAATAAAATGATTCCTGTTGATGAAATAAGGGGGTGTGGTACACACCTACTACAATATTTTAGTCATACTACCACCCTTGTAAAGTGTGGCCTAAAGTAGTAGAAAGTGTGGCATTTGATCAAAGGCTTCACTTTTGGACTTTATGCGACACTTTTTAGGTGGTGACCTAAAAAGGCGTAACCTTTGACTTTAGGTCACACTTTTCAAGTGTTTCCATATTAGTTATATTTAACAAACATGGCCATTAAGGTATAAAGGCTTTACTTTGCATTTTCTCATTAGCAATATTTTTATTTGATAAATCTACACTTTCAAGTGTGGCCTTTCCTATGTTATTGGGCACACTTCACAAGCATAGCTTTGTATACCACCTCTATAACACCACTGAAAAATGTGGATTTTTCTTTTTATTGGCCACATTTCAAAATTGTAGCCTTTTATACATCCTCTATGACAACACTTGTAAAGGGTAAACTTATTTTAGGTACATGCCATAGTTAAATTAATAAGCTACACTTTGAAGTGTGGCAGTTCATTTCTAATCAAATTACATATAAATACATATATATAATCTCACATACCAATTAGCTAATAAATAATTCAAATGCATAGATTTGCAATGAACTTCTAAAAAATATGTCTTTTACTAAACATACTAATTAGAAAATAACATTTTAAAGATATTTACTAACTTCCACGCAAAACCAAATGTATTCAAACATATATAAGAATAGTTCAAAAATTCTTCATCATTCACTTCAATCTAGATCAAATTGACTTATGGTGGCCACCATTCAAATTTGATCTCTCACATTTTTCCTACACATTCAAAATGAACAAATAATTTGAAAAAAATTTAAAACAAAAGCAAATGCAACATTGATGAAGAGAGAGCAATCATGAAGATTAGATACTACAGTAGTGTCCCTTACCAACTTCTGCACTTCTGGAGCAGGGTCATTGACTAGAAGAAACAAACCTTGAAGGTATTTATCCATGGAGAGATGCAAAACCAAATAAGAATAATAACCAGATGAGAAAGAGGTTAAAATGGGCCATGACAATAGTTAAAGGAGAAACTAGATAAGAAAATAGAAGGGGTACTCAATTTAGGCATAAATATTTTATATTGATTCATAAAAACCAATGAAAGCTTTCTAAGAAAAGCTTGAGGTAACTGGAAAAGCTATCCATTGAAAGGTTGAGTTAGAATGACACTATAAAGCCAAAATCGATTAACAACAAAGTATATGACAAAATAAGAAACCAAATAAAAAATTAAGCCACTAACTGAACTACAATAACGAAAGAATTAGCTAACCTGGAGAAACCTTAGAAGGAAAATAGTTACGGTTCATTCAGATAATCTAGAAATATCATAATCAAGAAGTTATGGGACATCCTCGCACATCTTCATTGCTTAAGATAGTTAGCGTGCCAATTAAGTATTAGTTGTACAAAACACATATTACATATGTCCACTTTGGCTATTTTACCAGTTTATATTCATGTTCACTGACAATGTAAGGAGGTAAAAAGATTATTTACCTTTATAACATATGCTGCAAATAGAATTTATCAATCTTGAGGGTCTCATTTGATGAACACAATAGTTGTTTCTCATTATAGTTATGCAATAACTTTCTATATTGGCATTGATGACAAGTTTCACACTGTATCTTATGGGATGCAATCAAGTGAAATGCATGTTAAATAATAGAGAAATGGCACCTTTGATAAGGCATCCATGGATCCTTCCATATGATTTTTGTCACTACTACCAAGCTACTGACAAGTGCCTGTAACAACTCTGATCATCCAATAATTTCGACTAACTATACAAGAACACTAATGATGGTTCCCGTTGTAGACCTAATGTGTTTGTTTTTTGCTCCCAAGGAAAGTAGAAAATTCAATTTTATGTATTGCTGCTTAATTAGATAACTAAAAATTCTGAACTGACACGAACTATATACGCCCCCTTTAATCCCTATTTATGAGTATGGAATAAAGTTTATTTGTCATATTCTCTCAGTCACAGGTTATGACATAATTTTGTACTTTTTCCTTCAACCCATCCCCCTTTTACATTGTGGTTTATTGATGAATTTGTAAAGGACACTGCCAATATACTACTAGCAAATAACACGTCCTTTTCATTTTTTCAAAATAAAATTATTCCACTAATCACTTGATCCTCCCATATATAATTTAACCTCCACTTATAGTTATTCCAAAACTCAAATTTTTTATGTTGAAATGTGAAACTATATGGCGTGGTTAGGTGGATAAATGATGAAGTAGCTGTAATGCCTCATACTTTTTCCTAACTTAATTTTGCTCCTAGAATGTCAAAGATATGCTTAAAATATAAATACCATTTTATGCATATAGAGTTTTCAAGATTTCAACTTTCCACTGTGAGGGAAATTGAATTAGCTTTCCATCGATACCAAATTCGCCCAAATTCAACACTAGGTTGAGAAGTTAGAGCATTTTTAAGTTCACAATGTGCCACTCGGACTCTCAGCGCGTCGCGGAGAAAGCAAAGATCACAATTGTCACTTTCCAGTGAAACTCCGCAATCATGGTGCATGAGGAGTCTCATTTCACATTTGTCAATTTCCAGCTAACCTCCGAGATAATGACGGGTCCTGGAGGTGGCCAAAATGAAATTCCAAAGGGGCACCGCGATGGTGGCATGTTGCGGAGTCTTCCCAGTTCCCAATTGTCCAAATTCTAGAAAGCAACCATGATAGTGGTGCATCACGGTGGCCACCCAGCTCGTAAAAATAATACGTTTTCCAGTTTTGTTTAGGAGTTTTAAAAGGGCATTTTGGTAAATTTCCAAGCCCCCAATCCATTCAAACATAAGATTTAAGCCTACTCTAAGCACATTATGCCCAACTTCATCCATCCACTCTCAAAGAAAAACCCTAAAGCTCCAAAGCTTCTTTTCCAAGAAATAAAAAATCCTCCATAGATTCTCCAAGAAAGCTCCAAATTGAGGATTCTCAAGGCAAGATAATCAAGAACTCATCTCCAAGAACTTAAATAGGAATCAATAGATCAATTTTCTTCATCTAATCTTCAATCAAGGTGTGGGGGTTCTTCACCAAGGATAATTCTTTCATTCTTAAGCCCAAAACTTATTTTAATTACAAATTTAGTGAATTTTATGTGATTTCCCATGAAATTAAAATTAGAGTTTATACCCAATATTGCTATTTATAAGATTATGGGATTTTTAGTGATTTAGAAGTTTAATTACATGATTATGTTTATATTTTCATGCATATTTCAGTAATTTCCAGATTTTGAATTAATTTATCAATGTTTACATTATCAAGCATGAAGAGTACGATATTTTAACGTGAGTTTGATGCATGAGTCATTAAGCCCTAATTATAGATTACTATTTCAAGATTGTTTGTCCTATGAGCACCCTATGATAAAATTATTCTCAAATTTTTTATAAAGGTTTGACCTTTTCATCCTAAGCTAAGATATAGAATCCACCTTGTTCATATGACTTGAGATTTATAGAAAAAAAAGAACATAGTTTGTTTTCTTGTAGACCCTTGTGCTAGTTTGAAGTGGATTTCCTAAGATCCTGAGCATAAGAATGGAAGTAGTATTTAGCACCGAGATGGGTATGTTACCAAGGTTTCATGCCCGAAAACTATGTGACCCCGCAGGATTAATATTATTCCCACTTCTACGTGGATGGCTAAGATTGTGGTCACTTAAGATAAGAAGTTCTATTTTGATGGCAAGGGTAGAACAACTCTTCCCAACGTGGGTAAGATGTAGGACTGCATAAATGCTCATATGGTTTATTTCAGTTTGAAAAACCTCCCAAAGTTCCTAAGTCTCTAATCGAAAAGAATAACATAAAAGCTTTTAGAAAATTTAGTGTAAAGGCTCACAAGTTTTGCTCGGATATGTTTTAAAGAAAGATAGTAGCTTAAGACTTAAGTTATCAGAATTCAGATTTTAGAGTGAGTCCTTTCTATACGTACACAATGTGAGTTAAAGAGAGAATACAATCACAACTTTCAGAACTAAATGTTATGGCTCACGAGATTTATGAAGTATGTTTTGCTTTTTATTGCTACATATTTGAGTATTTATGATATTCCAGCTTATGTGAGTCATTTACATTTAGAATGCATTGTTTTATAAATAATGATTGTGAGATAATGTTTTCCTTATTCATTTTATTCCCATATACTCAGTACATCCTCAAAGTACTGATCCACATATACGTTTATGTGCTACATTGTCTCATAATGTAGGTACAAGTAATAGTATGTGCAGACAGAATTAGATAGTTGCAAAATGCAGCCAATAGATGATGAGTCCTCCTACTTTGAGGACTTTAGTTACCTATTATTTATGTACTCTACTTTCTAACTCATATGTATTGATTAGTAGTAGTTAGAGTCACATGCCATATTTCTATAGTCAGTATAGCAGAGGCTTCATAGACGTCTGTTAGAGTCAGTTATGTTATTTTAGTCCCTTATTTCAAGCCTTATCAAATTGTAAAAGTTGTATCAGCATTGTATTTTTCACAGATTCTATTATTTCTATGTTTTCTCATAGTAAATTCAGTTATTGTATATATATTCAATCAGTTTTCTTACAGTATGCCAGTTCATGGGTTAGCTTGGGATCACTTATGATCCTAAGCATCGTGTGACATCTTGGGATAGATTTTTGCGGCATTACAAACTTAGTATCAGAGCACAGGGTTCAAGTTTCCTAGGATTTTTGTGAAGCCATGTCTAGTAGAGTTTTGCAAAATGGTACGGAGATGTATGTACTTTTCTTTAAGAGGCTACGAGGCATTTAAGAAAAGTTATCTTTGTTTCCTACTATAGATCGTACAGTAAAGTTGTTTTCTCAGAATCTTCTATCTATTTGTGTGTTACCCCAAAAATTGTCATCTATTTATTATTCTTGAGATAACATAATTAGCAAGTTTCTGTTTCTCCCTAGATAATGCTCTCATATTTACTATAAGAAACTTTTAAAGTCACTGAAGGGGCTTGAGAGGAGCTCCCTAGTGTGTTAATTTCCTTAAGTTAAAAGTTTATATTCTCATCCTTATAAGTTGATCCGTTGAGACAAGATTAGATATGTATTTAGATTGCCCATTAGCTCTTTTAATGCAGATAGTGCTCATAAAACAAGGCAGTATGAACCTAGACTATTAAATATAGTATGCTTTCAAGGGATATTATGAATTTCAGTGTTATGATCTATGAATAGTAGAACCTTATTATAGTTAAAAGTATGGGTATAGAAGAGCAGTAGCAGGAAAGTGGGAATGGCGATTGATAGAAAGTATAGAGATAAACTTAGGCATGTTATATAGTTTTGTTAAGGTGCTATGTCCTTGGGTATTAGTTTAGTGGAGGAAGAGAAGGAGTTATTAGTTAAGGAGAATTATTGTTTGTTTGATGTATGGAAGGAGTTATTAATTATATTTGTTATGTTAGAAAAGTATAGGATATTAATGAAGTGTTTGGTGGTTTAGTATCATTAATTTGGGCTTCCCTTGAGGTAATAAATGGGAGTTTAGTTTAAACCTATAGAGCTATGATTGTAATTTAGGTGTATAGATGGGTAATTAGTAGTGATGTGTAGTAGTATGTGCTAATGGATTATAATGAGATAGTTCATTTTAACCGACCACTATTATTATGAAGTTATAGTAGACTAGTATTTCTTGATGTTTTATTTTATAGCTTCCAAGTAAGAATAACATGTAAGGTGGGTTATTAAATCATGTTTAGCACTAAAAATTAAGTTTGAACAGTTGTTGGTCATCGAGGTAGATGTAATGATTTCCTTGGTTAGTGGTGCTAGTTATATGGAAGTGATATAGTAGGCTTGTATAGTATGTACAAGTATTTGAGTCCATTTTTTGTAATTAAGTATGATGTTGTATGAATGATGAAGAAGTATGCTCAAGGTGATATAGGGTTGCTTTATTTGCTAAGGTTATTATGTGTTTTATGTGGTTGGTATTACCGTTGAGTTGCTAAGTGAAAAAAGACTAGTTAGATGGTATATGGTGTTCTAAATAGCTAAGTTAAGGAGTATCAATTGATGATGTTGAGCCTTCTTGATATGATCTTGATTCTCCTGGTTTAGAGACATAAGTTTAGATATGCGATATTAGTAAGCTATGACTAAAGTAGCAGGGTTTATTAAAGACTGAAGACATCCATGTAAAGTGTTAGAATCTAAGCTTGAAGCCTTGAAGAATAAGCAAATAAAAATGAGAGTTGATGATTTAGATGGTGTGAACTCCGGATGTGGTGATACTCATGAAGGTTCTAAGTTAGTAAGTGTTCAAGATATTATATGATGATTAGTGGTGCTATAGAAAGATAGAGTTGTACCTCAGAAGGATGCATTAAGAGTGAGTTTTACACTTTCAGGTGTAGTCTTTCAAAGTAAGTTTATTATATGTGTGTATTGTTGTGTTCCAGACCCTAGCGTACTGTGAGTGTAGTCCAGTGTAGAGTTTAGTGAAGGTCTTCGTAGACTTACTAAGGGGGAGATAATAGAACGGGAAGCCAAGTCAAGCTCTTAGATTGTAGTAGTGATGCCAGTATGTTATAGAACATCAGAAAGTAAGGATGATGCCCAATCCATTCTTATTTTAGTGTTGCTATTTCAGTTATTCCAACATATACTCATGCCTTACATGTTAGTTCCATTATCATAGTTCATGTTCATGCATATAATAAAGAATCATTCACTCTCCCAGTTCCTAGTATGAGGAGTTCCAGTTTGTTCAACAGTTGAAATCACATTTCATATGTTATGAACTCCAAAATTCAGGTCATGCAGATCATGAATCATGTACTCATGCTTTACAGTACGTTGAGTTTGAGTACCCGTGCAACACTCTTAACAATCAAGTGAAGTCCAGATTTATATCATGTAAGCCCTTAGACTCGATCTCTTTAATGAGTCCATATCACAAACCCTCTATTCCTCAGGCCTTAGTGAAGTGTTGAGCTATACTTAGTAGCCCTTCATGTTCTGGATCCTGACATTTCAACCTTTCAGTAACCTCCCCCAGGTCAAGATAGTGATGATGAGAAATTATATGGATAGGAGACAGTAAATGTGTTATGTTGGAAAAAATGGTTGAAAGCTGTTTTTATGTAAGTCTATAAGTTAAAAGAATTTTTTCTGAGGTGAAGTATATTTTCTCGTGTATGACTTGGTTAGTTGAGAATATTTTATGTGTGTCTACCTAAGAATTGAATAGTGCATGAAAGTTGTTATTGATAGAGGTAGTAGAGAATATGAGGAAGATGCTCTTATGAGTATTTGTTTAGAAGTGTACATATGGTTATGAATATAGGCTTGAACGTTATGTTGATATATAATTGGAAGGGTGCATTGAGCGCTAAAGATTTCCTAGTAAGAGGTTAAATTTTGTTATAGAAGTGATAAGAAGAATTATTTTAGAGAGGAGTAGTTATGACAATGCTTGGAGTATTGAATCCATGGTTTAGACTAGTATTATTGTGTTAGGTAAGTACCTTGTGATTTTGAGTTAGGCTTGACCACGATGAGAAAATAAGGTTCAGTTAGAACTTAGTAGATCGATTTATCAATGCCATGTGAGAATTATAAGTTGAATCAAGCAAGTATAGTATTTGAGGGGAATAATATAGTTGAGGGAGCATTGGAGAAGTGTTGCTAAGCTAGAAGGTAAGAAGTTGCATTGCTTAAGGCCTGAAATTCTATCCTGACTTATGATTTATAGGTCTAAGTTCTATGCTATAGAGTCGTAGCAATGCTGTAGTTTACTATTCATATGTTTTGTTCAGATCATTCCCACAGTTCTTTACTCCCTAATAGCATTAGAAATTTCATAGAAAGGTGTTAAAGAAATACTCTATCGGGGTATGAGCATTTGGTATGATTCAGTCCGTATAGGCAGCAATCCAGCTTAACAGTCCAACTGACAAATTTTCTTAGTTTTCCATCTTCCAATTTAGTCTAGTCCTGCTACCGAAAATTTCATGAGTATGGCCATTTCGAGAAGTAGTTTGTTCACATCTATGCAAATTATGGATTCAGCTCAGTATATGTATCATGCATTAGTTTTAGATTCAAATATTAAGTCATGATTCAGTTCATAAGTATCATGAATAGCATCTCAGTTTTTTCCTAGTATTTCAACCAAATCTGTATCATTCGGGGACAAATGATCCCAAGGGAGAGATATTGTAATGCCCCAAGTTTTCATGTCATAAATCTCTCATTTTTTTCTAACAAAATTAAATCCAGCCTAAAGGAATTGTTACCCATAACTTGAATTTCTTGATTCTACCTCAGCTATATAGTTATTTTCATGAGAATTCATACAATCGCAGATCACTTCAGTAGCTCATAATGTTTGAGATTCAGCTATTCAATTTATTTCAGTTGTGCATTATATCTTATAGCCTTAGATTTCTCTGTATTTTCATCTTAATTAGCCATATTTGAGGACAAATGTTCCCAAGGGGAGATATTGTAATATCTCATACTTTTTCATAGCTTAATTTCGCTCATAGAATGCCAAAGATTTGCTTCAAAAATTAATACCATTTTATGCATATGGAATTTTCAAGATTTCAACTTTTCATTGTGTGGGAAATTGAATAAGCTTTCCATCAATACCAAATTCACCCAAATCCGACACTAGGTTGAGAAGTTAGGGCATTTTTAAGTTGACAATGTACCACCTGGACTCTCAGCACATTGCGGAGAAGGAAAAAAATCACAATTGTAACTTTCTAGTGAAGCTCCATGATCATGGTGCATTGGGAGGAGTCCTATTTCACATTTGGAAATTTCCAGTGAGCCTCCACGATAATGACGGGTCATGGAGGTGGACAAAATGATATTCCAAAGGGGCACAGCGATGGTGGCGCGTTGTGGAGTCTGCCAAGTTCCCAATTTTCCTTATTCTAGTAAGCCGCCTGGATAGTGGCGCATCATGGTGGCCACCCAGTTCGAAAAAATGTTACATTTTCGAATTTTATTTAGAAGTTTAAAAAGAGCATTTTGGTAAATTCCCAAGTCCCCAATCCGTCCAAACATAAGATTTAAGCCTACTCTAGGCACTTTATGCCAATTTCATCCATTCTCTCTCAAAGGAAAACCCTAAAGCTCCAAAGCTTCTTCTCTAAGAAATAAAAAATCCTTCATAGATTCTCCAAGAAAGCTCAAAATTGAGGATTCTCAAGTCAAGATAATCAAGAACTTATCTCCAAGGACTCAAATAGGAATCAATAGATCAAGTTTCTTTATGTAATCTTCAATCAAGGTATGTGGGGTTCTTCAACAAGGATAATTCTTTCATCCTTGTGCCCAAAACTTATTTTTATTGAAAATTTACTGAATATTATGTGATTTCCCATGAAATTGAAGTTAGTGTTTATACCCAATATTGCTATTGATAAGATTATAGGATTTTCAGTTATTTAGAAGTTTAATTACATGATTATGTTCATATTTTCTTGCATATTTTAGTAATTTCCATATTTTGAATTAATTTATCAATGTTTACATTATCAAGCATGAACAGTACGATATTTTAACATGGGTTTGATGAATGGGTCAATATGCCCTAATTAGAGATTGTTATTTCAAGATTGTTTGTGCTATGACCACCCTATGATAAGATTATTCTTAGATTTTTGATAAAGATTTGAGCTTTTGGTCCTAAGCTAAGATAATGAATCCACATTGTTCATATGACTTGATATTTAAAGAATAGAAAGAGCATAATTGGTTTTCTTGTAGACCCTTATGCTATTTTGAAGTGAATTTCCTAAGATCTTGAGCATAAGAATGGGAGTAGTATTTAGCACTGAGATAGGTATGTTACCAAGGTTTTATGTCCTAGAACTATGTGCCCCTATAGGATTAAGATTATTCACACTTCTACGTGGATGACTAAGATTATGATCACTTAAGATAAGAAGTTCTATTATGATAGCAAGGGTAGAACAACACTCCCTAACATAGGCAAAACATGAGACTCTAAGAATGCTTGCATGGTGTTTGTCGATTAGAAGAACCTCCCAAAGTTTCTAAGTCTCTAATAGAAAAGAATAATAGAAAAACTTGTAGAAAAATAAGTGCAAAGGGTCACAAGTTTTACTTAGATTATGTTTTAAAGAAAGATAGTAGCTTTAGATTTCAATTATCGAAATTCAGATTTTAGAGTGAGTCATTTCTACACTGAGACAGTATGATTTAAAGACAGAATATAAGAACAACTTTCAAAACTAAATATTATGGCTCACGAGATTTATAAAGTATGTTTTGCTTCTTTTTGCTACATATTTTAGTATTTCAGATATTCTAGCTTATGTGAGTCATTTATATTTGACATGCATTGTTTTATAAATGATGATTATAAGATGATAGTTTACTTAAGCATTTCACCCCCATATACTCAATACATCCTCAAAGTACTGATCCACATATACGTCTATGTACTACATTGTCTTATAATGTAGGTACAAGTTGTAGTATATGCCGATAGAATTAGACAGTTTCAGATTCCAGCATGTAGATGATGAGTCCTCCTACTTCGAGGACTTTAGTTAGTTGTTATTAATGTACTTTACTTTCTTAGTCATATGTATTTATTAGTGGTAGTAAGAGTCGTGTCCCATCTATCTATAGTCAGTATAGCAGATACTTCATAGATGTCAGTTAGAGTCAGTTATGTAATTTCAGACTCTCGTTTCAGGCCTTATCAGATTGTAAAACTTGTATCAGTATTGTATTTTTCACATATTCCATCATTTCTATGTTTCAGTACAGTAAATTCAGTTATTGTATACATACTTAATCAGTTTCCTTACAGTATGCCAGTTCATGAGTTATCTTGGGATCACTCGTGGTCCTAAGCACCGTGTGACGTCTCGAGATGGATTTTTGAGGCATTACATTAGCACATACTAAGAGTCATCGGTCGAAGTGGATTATCACCTCTTAATGGAGGGTGTACCTTACCATCACAGTAACTGACCTATGCTCAGGCGAATATTGAATCGTACTTTGAGGGTGTACCTGACCACCCTCGATACATTGTAAGTTGTAGCTTTGCCAATAAATGAATATAGAGATACAATGTCTTTATTACATATTCATTTTAGCATTTTCTTTTGGTGGAATTTATTAGATGAGATAGTTCATTAAAGTACTACCAAATTTATGTAACGTCCTACCAATTATAGTCATAAGAAACAAGAAGGTAATTTTTTTGTATTCAACCAAATAAGAATATAAAGGAAAAGACATAAAAAAGTTTAAAAAGGATGATAAATGAAGAAAACACACCCTAAAATCAAATCAACTCATCTCCAAATTTATGTAATGTACTACTAATTATAGTCGTAAGAAATAAGAAGGTAAATTTTTTTGTATTCAACCAAATAAGAATATAAAGGAAAAGACATAAAAAAGTTTACAAGGATGATAAATGAAGAAAACACACCCTGAAATCAAATCAACTCATCTTATTAAGGAAGATATAATTGATCCCACCACCTAAAAGAAATTTCACCACAAATTCCTTTTTAAAAAAAACTTTAATTTTAGTAGTCATGATATAAGGGTAAAAATTGCAGAATTTTTAGACACAACTTAAAAGGGTCAAAGTTACCCTTCAACATTCATTTACTAACTAACTTTACCATTTATCATACTATCTGGTCATACGTAACCCAATTGTTAATAGGCCCGCATCTGTGAAAGTTTGTTGATAAAATTTTAAATACTATGTTCCCATTTTTTCTTCTCGAAACATTGCTAGTTGAGAAAGATATATTTGCTTGTGAGTGAAAGTTTCCAGTAGTGAATTACTCCAATTTAGAACTAAATGGAAAAAATTGCACCATTTCATCCACAAAAGCTACTTTCCTTTTCCATTCTTACATAATTATCCCTTCAGGAAATGCTCATGTAGTTTATATTTATATAGCAACATTTTACTTAAATACAAATACAATTTGCTATTTTTCGTAATTATGAAACTGTTGCTATAAAAGTTATAATTAAGGTTACAGAGTTGCTATTTCTGAAATTTTCCCTTCTTTTTTCTAATTATAAAGCATAGCAAAGTGATTTAAATAGGTTTGGGCCTAGTCCCCAATGATTGGGCTTATATGGGCTAACAAAATATTAAATGGTGACATAGGCAGCGCTTCCAGGGAAAAGTAATCTCCTTCTTTGAAGTTGAAATGTTGCACTCAATTTACAGGGAATCTAACAATACTGGAGGTGACACTAGACTAAGTACATCAATAATCCCCTAATCGGTGAAGGTTCAATAACACAGACCCTTTCAGTTTACAGAACAAACATAATATAAGAGTGATATTATAATATCATTTACAATGTTACTTTGACTATTAGTATAAAGCTAGATAAAAGCGCTCAGAGAATAATTTGTTATACACAATATTGCTCAACTTCTTTGTTCCACAAGCCACTGCGGTTTCTCCAAAATCTCTAATCTTTCTTCAGCATGAGATTACATTATTCTAAATTATGCTTTCCCTGAAATTTTGGATTTAATGAAATATCAATCTCCTCAATAGATCGACCTTTAGTTTCCACAATAAAAAGGTAAGCAAAGGCTGTTGCGAACAATGAAACAACACCAAAGCTTTCATAAACTAGAGCTATACCAAAATTCTCAATTAGTTCCAGAAAATCAAACCTACCAAGAAGTTGAAAATCTATTCATTCACCAACAATAAGTCTAGATCAATAGAAACATATTTCATTCATACGATCTAATTACTTACTACATTGAAACTAATTGGTCTGAAGCTATTAAAATAACAAAACATGATCTTGATACATAACCAATGAACTCAGAAACTAAAGCCCATTGTCTTTCCCCATGTTCCATTGCTACAGAGCTCTGGTATAATAAGAATAGTTACTAGCCCAGTACCTATATAATGTTAGGCGTATTTACACGCCTAAAGCACCTTAATTTACCCATATTTTAGCTAATTTTAAGGACAAAATATATAATTCCTGCACTTTTAGTCCATTTTCCTGTAAGTGAGCTAACCAACGTGATTAGCAAGTTTTCAGGTATAAATGATGAAGATTTCAGAATTTTGTGGACTATAGGACACCAAAGTAAACCTTAACGTAAGAAGGATAGCGGCTTCTAGAAACTGGTGGACTGAAAGTGATGCATAGAGAACTTGTCCCGGGCGAAAATAGTATTTCTAAAGACTTGGGGATCAGCAGTAACTTAGTAGGATTAGGACAAGGATAAAAACCCTATTTCAGTAGGACAAGGATAAAAACCCTATTTCAGTAGGACTAGGACAAGGGTGTTATAAAAACCCTTATTTGCTGATTTTTTCAGCATGCAATTCATTCATCCTATTTTCTATTCAATTCTATTTTTCTTTTATTCGACATTTAGTTCTTCACGATACTTTCTGTCAAAGAAAGCATGGCTCTTGTGACCAACGTGAGATCATTCTAGTTTGGATATGATGATGATGCATATGGTGATCTCCGTTGCACTCATGAGTAGCTAAACTTCTGTGTTAGGGTTATGGAAGCCTTATGAGATACTATCTATTGCTATGAGTTTGTGAATTCATGATACGTATGCTGCTTATATCATTACTCTCTTCACCTTAAATTAAATTCTTGTGGTTGTAAACATATAGAATACGCCACTATAACATTAACTTGTTCGAAAGAAAAGTTATATGTGTGGAAAAGAGGGTGTGTCAAGGAAATAGGGCTACCAATCCCTGTTTAAAAGTTAGTGCCGTAACTGGATTAACCTCTTGGAGAATTTGTACCATTAGACACACTTTAAGCTCGAAAGAGTTAAAGTGAGATAATCCGTGATGGTCGAAAGACGCTAGGATGTACTATAGAATACGAATCTCTATAAGCGCATGCATGTCTGAATTCCGCATAAATCATAGCTAATAGATACGTAGAACTCATAAGGTGGACATAACCCTAACTTACAATTCTCATTGATTAAAACCTACCAAACATTCTGTTTTTACTTTGCTATTTTGATACTTTTACTTCACGCATAAAATCCCTCCTTTTTCGTAGAATTTTCGACCAACAGTCTAATAATAGTTGCAATACTTAGTGACTGAGTATTCCCTGTGGGATTTGACACCCAACCCAGTTGGGTTCTGTATTTGACAACGACCGCTTACACTCTTACGAGAGCTGTAGTTTGAGCGTTGTCAAATTCTGGCATCGTTGCCGGGGAATACGGTTGTCAACTAAGTTTGTGACAATTACTAAACCCTTTGGTCAAAGATTCTTGTGTTTTACTTTTAGTTGTTGTATTTGTTTTATTCAGGTTTTGTTCAGTGCATGCCAAATACTTGAAGTTCGAGACAACCATTATTACCCATAAACCCTGAACCACAACTTATTGGTAGAATGGATGCACAACATGACATTTAAAGGATGGCTGCTCAACAGGAGAAGGCCAGATTAGTTGCATTGGCCGCTGCTCAAATGCATCAACAAAATATTGATAACCCAGGGCGAGCAATAAATCCTGATAATGAAGACCTGGGTGATGAGGAGCTACTTAACCCAAGGCATGCTAATGAGGTGGCGACACCTGTAAATAGAAGAGATTGTCAAGCCAGATTTAGGCCTGAACGCCGAGCTATGCAGATGCCTTTCGATGATGATGATGATGATCTGGATGGAGCTGGTGCCATAGGAGCTATTATTCCTCCACCCTTGTCACCTGGAGTAAAGTTCAATATCACTAGCCCCATGATTCAACTATTGCAGCTCAAGGGATTATTTGGTGGACTTGTAAGTGATGATCCGAATATGTATCTGGTCAACTTTATCTCTACATGCAAGTTATTCGACAATCCAGGCATTGTAAAGAATGCAATTCGACTGCACTTATTTCCATTGTCTCTATCTGGAGAGGCATCTCTATGGTTGAATGGGATAACTCCTGATTCTATTACTAATTGGAGCCAATTGAAAGATGCTTTCCTAGAAATATTCTTTCCACCATCCAAGAGAGCACAATTGAGTGATGAGATCAATAATTTTAGACAGCTTCCAACTGAAGCTCTCCACGAAACATGGGAGAGGTTCAAAAAGAAGCTTATGCAGTGCCCAAATCATCATATGACCAATGTCCACTTGATGGAGATATTATACAGGTCTTTGAATTCAATGACTAAGCCAGTGGTTGATAATGCTGCGGGTGGGTCATTCATGGACCTTACTTTTAATGAAGCACGTGGTATGCTAGATCGTATGACAAAGTAGAGTAGAGCTTGGAATACCAGAGATTCTGAGGTAGCAAGCTCTACTATATCCATTGGCATGACTGCAGAGCAGAGGCGTAGACAAGAGGAGCGTGACCAAGATATGGCTCATATGAAAATGCAGATGGATCTTCTTACCAAGCACTTATTATCAAGAAAGACCAAAAAAGTTAAGGCCGTTGGAGCACATAGAAGAGACGAATATGATTCTGAGGAAGAAGCCAACTACTTGAATAATCAGGGGGGTTTCCAAGGCAATGCCCAAGAAATCCAAGGTCAGAACTATTATGAGAAATCTGGATATAAGGATCGTGATCTAGGGAGTTAGAAGAATAATTCGGACAGGAGTAGTTTGTATGTTCCTCCTGGAAATCGTGAGGCTGTGACGTCTGGCTCCGGAAAGATGTCTATGAAAGATATGATGGCTAAACTGGTGAAAGGAGTGGAGACAACCAACACGGGAGTAACTGAGGTAATAAATGATTTGTCCTCAATGAAGCAATTGGTTGACTCGCATTCCACTGCAATAAAATAGTTGGAACAATAATTGAGTCAACTATCGGTGGCATTCAACCAAAGGAGGGCTGGCACGCTACCTAGCGACACTGTGCAAAATCCAAGAAATGATGGATCGTGCATGGCTATTACTACCAGGAGCGGTAAAGTGTTGGACCATCTACCCAAAGGCAAGCAGGTGGTTGATGATATAGCAGAGAATGTTGATGAAGCAGAGTTTAAAGATGCCATAGAAGCTGAAGTGAGTGCTCATGATGTTACACCTAGACGTCACCAGCCTGAAAAGAGTGATAATCAAAAGCAAGATAAAAAGGAAGTGGTGGAGAAAAGAATTCCTCTTCCACCACTACCTTTTCCTCAGAGACTGAAGAAAAAGGCTGATGACACTCCTGAAAAGGTTGACAATCGAAAGCAAGATAAAGAGGAAGTGGTGGAGAAAGTGATTCCTCTTCCACCACCACCTTTTCCTCATAGATTGAAGAAGAAAACTGATGATACCAGGTTCAATAAATTTATGACTATGTTGAAGCAGCTGACTATAAATGTTCCTTTGGTTTAAGCGCTGGAACAGATGCTTGGGTACGCAAAATTTATGAAGGATCTCTTGACAAAGAAGTGGGTTGCAAGTTATGAGCTAGCAAATAATGTTCATTATTGCAGTGATATCGCTACAAGATCGTTAGTTCAGAAAAAGCCAGACCCTGGTGCTTTCAACATTCCTTGCACTGTTGGATCTTTAAATTTTGCCAAGGCATTATGTGATTTGGGAGCTAGCATCAATTTGATGCCGCTATCCGCCTATAGGAAGTTAGGGTTGGGCGATCCGACACCCACCAATATGCGGCTCGTGATGGCAGATAGGTCATTAAAACGACCTGTTGGTATCTTAAATGATGTGTTGGTGAAGGTGTCCACCTTCATTTTTCCTGCAGACTTTGTGATTTTGGATTGTGAGGTAGATTCTGAAGTTCCCATAATCTTGGGACGACCCTTCCTCACAACTGGAAGTGTGCTTATTGACATGAGAGCTAATGATCTTTTATTTCGAATGAATGACGAAGTGATTCATTTTGATTTGTGCAAATCGATGAAGCAGCCGAGAGATATGACTGTGTTCTCTATTGCTGATGTTCATTATGAGGATAAGAAAGCATTATCTGTAGAGAAATAGCTTACTGTTGAGCCATTGTCTGCTGCGCTGCTGAATGTTGAGCATGAGGATAATGAAGATTATGAAGAAACTATGTGTGCTCTAATAGGAATAGGGTCCTATTCTCATACTCCTAAGTAGTCGGACCTTGATCTTAAGAATCAACCGTCACCAACAGCGAAGACTTCCATTGAAGAGCCACCAGTGCTAGAATTGAAAGAGCTCCCCAGTGATCTAAGGTATGCGTTATTGGGAAGTGGAAATACACTTCCGGTGAGTACTGCGGCCGATGTAGGTGAACAACACGTAGAGGCTCTCATCTCTTCTCTAAAGAGGTACAAGAGAGCTATGGGTTAGACTATTGATGATATAATTGGTATTCCTCCTCGGATATGTATGCATAAGTGTCATCTCAAAGAAGATTGCATGCCTACAAGTAAGCCTCATTATCGTCTGAATCCATTCAGAAAATGATCCACCGTCTATCTCGATGAAGTCTAAGTAATCGAGATAGCTATGTCGTGCCGCAACAATAAATCAAGCGCTTGGTGGGAGGCAACCCATCATTTTTTTATTGTTTTGTTTTTCTAGGATTTTGTCGAGCCACGACCAAAACTAAGGCTCTTAATGGGAGGCAACCCATCGTTCTAATCATTTTTGTTGTTTTTGAGTAAGTGTAGGTTCAAGATGTATAAAGGAGGAGCTTGGTCTCAAATTTTGATTTGAAAGTAAGCAATGTTAAAGGTGGTAAGTGAGTAATCAAGGATCAAAAATGCTTTCGGTTAAGCATTGCCTATACAAATCTAGGCAATGGACAAGGTAAGACCTATGTAAATCTAGGCAACGGATAAGGCAACGCCTATGCTATGGCCTTTGTTCTCTGAATCTACAATGCCATAGCATAGGCGCCGCCTATGCTCAACTAGGCAAAGCATTAGGCGCCGCCTATGCCAAGCATAGGCAAAGCTAAATGCGTCGCCTATGCCATTGCCTTTGCTCTCTAAATCTACAATGCCATAGCATAGGCGCCTTCTTTGCCTCCCAAATCTCTCAAAACTTTTATTGTTGCTCATCTAACCTTGCAAGATCATCTTCCGAGTTCAACACCATGTAAGTTCCTCGTTTATATTCCGAAGTTATTACAATCTTACGCTTATAATGGTATTTTAGATCTTAAAGTGGTGTTGGTGATTAGAATGTGTTGATTTGTATGATACATCTAGTTGAGTGAAAGAAATATGTATGGGTCTTATTGACTTGGTTCCAACTTGTATTTGATTGTTATACACTGTCATCTTGTTGTGAAATCAAAATGGTGAAGTTAATTGCATACTCTTCAAAGTTGAATGCTTGAATGTTTGAATGACTCATTCAACGAGATAAAGATCATGATTGAATACAAGCATGAGATGTTGTGAGTATTTCTATGCCATAACTTGATACGATCTCTATGTGGTAGTCTTGATCAAAAGGTGCATTAATCCACACATGAAAGTATAGTCAAGATTACATGAAATAGAGTTGGAAAGGATAGTATGATGACATGAAAGTATGACTGTGCTGAACATATTGTTGGAACATATCACCTAAATGTATGTCGATGAAGTCTGAGTAATCGACATCATTCACTTAATTAGTTTGTGTCAACAAATTAAGTGTGGCGTGGTGCCACTATTGTCTGTTTGTTGATTAAATCTTCTGGGATGAGCTAGCATGAATCTATTTTAATCTCAAGTAGAATGGCACCAAAAGGATGACAAGGAGAAGAAAAAAAGCGTCCACCTCACAAAAAGGTCAGAAAAGGGCGAGAAAAGAGAAAACTGAGTCCTCCTCTCTGTAAATACCTTAAATGATGATGTGAAGGACAACTCTGATAATGATGACTCCGATGATGATTCTGACGCAGGAGTTATGACCCCATACATAGAAAAGGAGTCCGACTAATCAGGTTTTCCTTATTTATTTCCACTGAGGGCAGTGTGTCCCGTCTAAGTGTGGAGTGAGGGTATTTGTATGCTGTATTGTACTTCTTTGCCTACATTTATTCTTGTTTGTTAATTAGTCGTACTTAGTTAGTAGATTTTTTTTTAAATTTTGAATAAAGTAGGCGGCATGGTATTATGATAAGAGTTTGTGCTAAAATCATTACTATTGAGACGTTTAGGCTCTAAGTGTGACTCACTGTGTGATAAGTGTGTGGTTTAATTCCTTCATCTGTTGGGTCAAGAGTCTATATTGCTCCCAATAAAGTTGTCCATGTTCCTTATGTGTGTGAGGTTATAGTATATTCTGTGGTTGTGGCTGATGCTAGAACTTGTCTAGTGTGTATGTGAAGCAAAATAAAGAGTGTGAGTTTAGGAGATGATTTAGGCATTTCTTTGGCAGCCTATAATTGTTTACCTTCTTTTTACCTACCCATGGAAATTATCCTAGTTAACCCCCTTTGAGCCTTTAGCCATTTTTTTTGGACAACCTCATATGTAAGCCTAATCCATTTTTTTTCAAGACCATAATTTGATCCAAATTCCTAAGTGCTTTAAATTGTAAAGTCATATGACAAAATAAGAGGAAATTGGGTAAGAGTGATGCCTTATAATGTATTGGTACTTGAATTTGTTATGAAAAAGAGTGGCTATCATAGAGGTGTGTTATAAAAAAAAGAGAGAGAAGAAAAGAAAAAAATAGAAAAACAAAAAGATAAATTGTGTTTATGATCAAATAAAAAGATAGTTATGTTTGAATGGAAAAATAGGTGAAAAGGGGTGATAGATGAAAGAAAGGTAGCAGAGTGGATTAAAAGAGAGTGTTAATAGCATAATATGATATATTAAAGCGCTTAGGAACATAGTCACTATTTTTGGCCAAAATAGTCCTACCCGTCCCTTAGCCTACATTACAACCTGTAAAAGACCTATTTGATCCTAAGCTTAGCATTCTGATATTAGTAGAGCATTACACTAAGGGCAAGCCTATGGTCATCAGTTGCAACATATGAATTCTTTGTGAGAGTGAGAGCAAGGAAAATCTTATACCCATGTTTCGAAAAATACTTGTGAGTGATTATGGGTATTATCTTATGTGAGACACACATGGTTGATGAGTTTTGGGTAGTTTGTATGATTCTTTGTGCCTTAACTTGTGGATACAAATTAGCCATCATCACGAGTCTATGTTAGAGGTTAAATTGTTTCTAGTAGTGATCAGAAAAGTACTCTTTGTTAATGATTGTCGTGCCTGTCTTGATGAAAATTTTGTGTTGTTACTATGAAACCCTAAGTAGATATTTATATAGACATGATATTTTGTTCGAGGACGAACAAAGCTTTAAGTGTGGGGTGTTGATATTAGGCGTATTTACACGCCTAAAGCACCTTAATTTACCCATATTTTAGCTAAGTTTTAAGGACAAAATATATAATTCCTACACTTTTAGTCCATTTTCCTGTAAGTGAGATAACCAACGTGATTAGCAAGTTTTCAGGTATAAATGATGAAGATTTCAGCATTTTGTGGACTGTTGGACGCCAAAGGAAACCTTAACGTAAGAAGGCCGGCGACTTCTGGAAACTGGTGGACTGAAAGTGATACATGGAGAACTTGTACCAGGCAAAAATAGTATATCTAAAGACTTGGGGATCAGAGTAACATAGTAGGATTAGGACAAGTATAAAAACCCTATTTCAGTAGGACAAGGATAAAAATCCTATTTCAGTAGGACTAGGACAAGGGTGTTATAAAAACCCTTGTTTGCTGAGTTTTTCAGCATGCAATTCATTCATCCTATTTTTCATTCAATTCTATTTTTCTTTTATTCGACATTTAGTTCTTCACGATACTTTCTGACAAAGAAAGCACGACTCTTGTGACCAACGTGAGATCATACTAGTTTGGATATGATGATGATGCATATGGTGATCTCCGTTGCACTCATGAGTAGCTAAACTTCTCTGTTAGGGTTATGGAAGCCTTATGAGATACTATCTATTGCTATGAGTTTGTGAATTCATGATACGTATGTTGATTATATCATTACTCTCTTCATCTTAAATTAAATTCTTGTGGTCGAAAACATATAGAATATGCAACTATAGCATTAACTTGCTCGAAAGAAAAGTTATATGTGTCGAAAAGAGGGTGTGTCAAGGAAATAGGGCTACCAACCCCTGTTTAAAAGTTAGTGCCGTAACTGGATTAACCTCTTGGAGAATTTGTACCATTAGACACGCTTTAAGCTCGAAAGAGTTAAAGTGAGATAATCCGTGATGGTCGAAAAACGCTAGGATTTACCATAGAATACGAATCTCTATAAGCACATGCATGTCTGAATTCCGCATAACTCATAGCTAATAGATACGTAGAACTCATAAGGTGGACATAACCTTAACTTACAATTCTCATAGATTAAAACCTACCACACATTCCGTTTTTACTTTGCTATTTTGATACTTTTATTTCACGCATAAAATCCCCCATTTTTTGTAGAATTTTCGACCAATAGTCTTAATAATAGTTGCAATACTTAGTGATCGATTATTCCCTGTGGATTTCGACACCCAACCCAGTTGGGTTCTATAGTTGACAACGACCGCTTACACTCTTACGAGAGCTGTAGTTTAAGCGTTATCACTATACTAGAGTGAAATGTTAAAGAGAGAGCATAGGGAAATTTAGATAGTATTTTTGAACATTTTCGTATAGATGCATGTAAAATTGTTCCTAGTATTGATAAGTTGTTTCCTATTTCCCCATCCATTGGGAAGCTGATAGAATAGACAAATCAAAAATATTGACAAAGCCTGCAAATGACAGATCCAATGGAAGTAGGTGAACTAATTGAAAAATGATTACAAGAATTCTATTTTTTCTTCCCTTTTCTCTGTTATTATGTCGAAAGGGTGAGGGTAGGTGATGGGAAGAAATTGGAAACAAGAAAGATGCCCCTTTCAGGGAAACTTATCTTTCAGTCACCTAGTTATTTCCCCATGCATAACAAGCTTGATGTGGATAATCCTTAACATGCTAGATATCTAATCATTTCCAAGTCACTTAAATATTACTCTTAAAAACACTTGATTCATATAGGTCTAAGATATATAACAATTGCAATGAATAATTTAAGTTAAACCTTTATTTAGGGAGAGAAAAACACTTTATTACTCATATTCTAGCATAGCTACCTATTAGACGCCTCTGCCTCCGCTGTTTATCGATGAAGTTTAAAGCACAAAGTGCACCTGCAAGATGCACATAGAGACAACTAAATATCATCTTGGAATAAAATGAACTTAAACAGGTTATGCAAAGTGCGTCTCAAGAACTTTGATCCATTACATGCCTGCAAAGTTTGTCAATCCCATATATAATCTTTCTAAAGCGTTGTTTGAGATTCCAACATCTTTGAAAGTCAATAATGAAAAGTGGAGAACTATATTAGTATTAGAAAACAATTAAAGTACAACTAAGGAGCCTCTAATGGTAGCAAATGCAGGAAAAGAACAAAGTTGAAGCCTAATTTTAGGAATCGCCAAACATACAAAAATCTAATACATGACACTATCAGCTCACTTGTATTTTATAGAGTTGGATTAGAAGCAAAACTTACTAAAACAGCCACACGGATGTCAAGGCTGACCCTTTCCATTGCTTTTGTTAATTCCCCAACCACATCTTGGCCAACCTATGTTAGATTCCTTGATGAGTTCAGCATTAAAATATAATTAATGTTGGAAATGGAAATCTTATGAAGTATTTTAAATCAACTCAGTGTAAAAGTAATGAAATACTACATTGCTTCAACTCTCACATAATGTTGCCGCACTTGTGTCAGATCCTTCAAAAGTTATTGCTTTTGATGGATCTAATATTCATCAACTTTGCATGCATGATGTTTCATGCATTAAGTCCTCATCAATGCAACGAAATAACTCGACTTAATCTAATGTTCATTAGTGGGAAAGATTAATTGAATGTTAAAATCAGAAACTCTATCTGGCAAACCATATCTTCTATGGAGAATCCCTTTATTCATTTAATAAGAGTTCCTGATGCAATTGAAAATTGTTTCACTGGGAAAGAGACGATAAATCCCAACTCTCTTTGTCTATTAGGTGGAAGATAAAAATCATCACCTTTTGTAGCTACAAATTCTGCAAGTGTCGAATGGCCATGCCGCCAATGCCACCATCAATATATGGTGGTCTATTCATCAACTTCTTCTCTCCCTAACAAACCAGATTATGTTTTTATAGGTAAAAAGGAACTTTTTCCTGTTCAATACTGTTATGTTCCAATTTAAATAGTTTCTTGTTTTAGCATTTATTAAATACATTTCAGTTCAATTAGTTTAGTTAGAATTAGGAGGCAAAATAAGAAGCTTCTAGTAGAATTTTGTTATAACTGTTAAGTGTGCACTGTTTCCACTGTTTCAGTAAACAATTATAATAGATTCATAATAGATTTTTCCGCCAATTTCTCAATAGATATTCAGTGCCTATATTAGCTTGTAATTGTAGAGACTAACATGAACTTTTTTGGGAGAATTGAAAGTTAAGTAAAGTAAATTTCCTTTGTTCCTCTCTTGAAGGTGTTTGTTCAGGAATTATTCCTTACAACACTTTTTCTTTTTCTCTTTACACTTCCCCAATAAATTAGGGTTAAATCATTGGTAATAGCGACATCTCGTTCCACTAAATTGGGACATTATGGGTGATCATAATACTCGTTTACATGAGTTGCGTAAGGAGATCGATACACTGAAAGGTTCTATGGAGGGAATTTCAACCTCTATTATGAATATGGGTGACAATTTTGATGTGAAGGTTGCAAATTCAATGGTGGAAATCAAGCAATTAATTGCAGCAATGACAGCTGGCCAAGGGCAACGACAGAATGGACCTTGTACGTGGAAGACTGATAGGCACAGGGAAGCCCCAATTAAAGTGGAGGAGCAATATCCTGGGGCTGTGAAGGAAGGCATAGCTCGAGAGGGGGATGACCAGTTGCCTACTCGAAATTACCATGTTGAATTTCCTAAGTTTGATGGAACTGGGTTGAAGGATTGGATTTATAAGGCAGAGCAGTTTTTTGAGGTGGATAAAACACTAGCAATTTCAAGGGTTAAATTGGCCCGTGCTAAACATATTGTTGGAACATATCACCTAAATATATGTCGATGAAGTCTGAGTAATCGACATCATTTACTTAATTAGTTTGTGTCAACAAATTAAGTATGGGATGGTGCCACTATTGTCTGTTTGTCGATTAAATATTCTGGGATGAGCTAGCATGAATCTATTTTAATCTCAAGTAGAATGGCACCAAAAGGATGACAAGGAGAAGAAAAAAAGAGTCCACCTCACAAAAAGGTCAGAAAAGGGCGAAAAAAGAGAAAGCTGGGTCCTCCTCTCTGCAAATACCTTAAATGACGATGTGAAGGACAACTCTGGTAATGATGAACATGATGATGATTCTGACACAGGAGGTATGACCCCAGATATAGAAAAGGAGTCCGACTAATCAGGTTTTCCTTATTTATTTCCACTGAGGGCAGTGTGTCCCGTCTAAGTGTGGAGTGAGGGTATTTGTATGCTGTATTGTACTTCTTTGCCTACATTTATTCTTGTTTGTTAATTAGTCGTACTTAGTTAGTAGATTTTTTTTTTAATTTTGAATAAAGTAGGCGGCATGGTATTATGATAAGAGTTTGTGCTAAAATCATTACTATTGAGACGTTTAGGCTCTAAGTGTGACTCACGGTGTCATAAGTGTGTGGTTTAATTCCTTCATCTGTTGGGTCAAGAGTCTATATTGCTCCCAATAAAGTTGTCCATGTTCCTTGTGTGTGTGAGGTTATAGTATATTCTGTGTTTGTGGCTTATGCTGGAACTTGTCTAGTGTGTATGTGAAGCAAAATAAAGAGTGTGAGTTTAGGAGATGATTTAGGCATTTCTTTGGCAGCCTATAATTGTTTACCTTCTTTTTACCTACCCATGGACATTATCCTAGTTAACCCCTTTTGAGCCTTTAGCCATTTTTTTTTGGACAGCCTCATATGTAAGCCTAATCCATTTTTTTTCAAGACCATAATTTGATCCAAATTCCTAAGTGCTTTAAATTGTAAAGTCATATGACAAAATAAGAGGAAATTGGGTAAGAGTGATGCCTTATAATGTATTGGTACTTGAATTTGTTATGAAAAAGAGTGGCTATCATAGAGGTGTGTTATAAAAAAAAAGAGAAGAAAAGAAAAAAAATAGAAAAACAAAATGATAAATTGTGTTTATGATTAAATAAAAAGATAGTTATGTTTGAATGGAAAAATAGGTGAAAAGGGGTGATAGATGAAAGAAAGGTAGCAGAGTGGATTAAAAGAGACTGTTAATAGCATAATGTGATGTATTAAAGCGCTTAGGAACATAGTCACTATTTCTGGCCAAAATAGTCCTACCCGTCCCTTAGCCTACATTACAACCTGTAAAAGACCTATTTGATCCTAAGCTTAGCATTCTGATATTAGTGGAGCATTACACTAAGGGCAAGCCTCTGGTCATCAGTTGCAACATATGAATTCTTTGTGAGAGTGAGAGCAAGGAAAATCTTATACCCATGTTTCGAAAAATGCAATACTTGTGAGTGATTATGGGTAATATCTTATGTGAGACACACATGGTTGATGAGTTTTGGGTAGTTTGTATGATTATTTGTGCCTTAACTTGTGGATACGTATTAGCCATCATCACGAGTCTATGTTAGAGGTTAAATTGTTTCTAGTAGTGATCAAAAAAGTACACTTTGTTAATGATTGTCGTGCCTGTCTTGATAAAAATTTTGTGTTGTTACTGTGAAACCCTAAGTAGATGTTTATATGGACACGATATTTTGTTCGAGGAGGAACAAAGCTTTAAGTGTGGGGTGTTGATATTAGGCGTATTTACACGCCTAAAGCACCTTAATTTACCCATATTTTAGCGAAGTTTTAAGGACAAAATATATAATTCCTACACTTTTAGTCCATTTTCCTGTAAGTGAGCTAACCAATGTGATTAGCAAGTTTTCAGGTATAAATGATGAAGATTTCAGCATTTTGTGGACTGTTGGACACCAAAGGAAACCTTAACGTAAGAAGGACGGCGACTTCTGGAAACTGGTGGACTGAAAGTGATACATGGAGAACTTGTACCAGGAAAAAATAGTATTTCTAAAGACTTGGGGATCAGCAGTAACTTAGTAGGATTAGGACAAGCATAAAAACCCTATTTCAGTAGGACAAGGATAAAAACCCTATTTCAGTAGGACTAGGACAAGGGTGTTATAAAAACCCTTATTTGCTGAATTTTTCAGCATGCAATTCATTCATCCTATTTTTTATTCAATTCTATTTTTCTTTTATTCGACATTTAGTTCTTCACGATACTTTCTGACAAAGAAAGCACGACTCTTGTGACCAATGTGAGATCATTCTAGTTTGGATATGATGATGATGCATATGGTGATCTCCGTTGCACTCATGAGTAGCTAAACTTCTCTATTAGGGTTATGGAAGCCTTATGAGATACTATCTATTGCTATGAGTTTGTGAATTCATGATACGTATGCTGCTTATATCATTACTCTCTTCATCTTAAATTAAATTCTTGTGGTTGAAAACATATAGAATATGCCACTATAGCATTAACTTGTTCGAAAGAAAAGTTATATGTGTGGAAAAGAGGTTGTGTCAAGGAAATAGGGCTACCAACCCCTCTTTAAAAGTTAGTGCCGTAACTGGATTAACCTCTTAGAGAATTTGTACCATTAGACACGCTTTAAGCTCGAAAGAGTTAAAGTGAGATAATCCGTGATGGTCGAAAAACGCTAGGATTTACCATAGAATACGAATCTCTATAAGCGCATGCATGTCTGAATTCTGCATAACTCATAGCTAATAGATACGTAGAACTCATAAGGTGGACATAACCTTAACTTACAATTCTCATAGATTAAAACCTACCAAACATTCCGTTTTTACTTTGCTATTTTGATACTTTTATTTCACGCATAAAATCCCCCATTTTTTGTAGAATTTTCGACCAATAGTCTTAATAATAGTTGCAATACTTAGTGATCGAGTATACCCTGTGGATTTCGACACCCAACCCAGTTGGGTTCTATAGTTGACAACGTTCGCTTACACTCTTACGAGAGCTGTAGTTTAAGCTTTATCACTATACTAGAGTGAAATGTTAAAGAGAGAGCATAGGGAAATTTAGATAGTATTTTTGAACATTTTCGTATAGATGCATGTAAAATTGTTCCTAGTATTGATAAGTTGTTTCCTATTTCCCCATCCATTGGGAAGCTGATAGAATAGACAATCAAGAATATTGACAAAGCTTGCAAATGACAGATCCAATGGAAGTAGGTGAAGTAATTGAAAAATGATTCCAAGAATTCTATTTTTTCTTCCCTTTTCTCTGTTATTGTGTCGAAAGGGTGAGGGTAGGTGATGGGAAGAAATTGGGAACAAGAAAGATGCCCCTTTCAGGGAAACTTATCTTTCAGTCACCTAGTTATTTCCCCATGCATAACAAGCTTGATGTCGATAATCCTTAACATGCTAGATATCTAATCATTTCCAAGTCCCTTAAATATTACTCTTAAAAACACTTGATTCATATAGGTCTAAGATATATAACAATTGCAATGAATAATTTAAGTTAAACCTTTATTTAGGGAGAGAAAAACACTTTATTACTCATATTCTAGCACAGCTACCTATTAGACGCCTCTGCCTCCGCTGTTTATCGATGAAGTTTAAAGCACAAAGTGCACCTGCAAGAAGCACATAGAGACAACTAAATATCATCTTGGAATAAAATGAACTTAAACAGGTTATGCAAAGTGCGTCTCAAGAACTTTGATCCATTACATGCCTGCAAAGTTTGTTAATCCCATATATAATCTTTCTAAAGCGTTGTTTGAGATTCCAACATCTTTGAAAGTCAATAATGAAAAGTAGAGAACTATATTAGTATTAGAAAACAATTAAAGTACAAATAAGGAGCCTCTAATGGTAGCAAATGCAGGAAAAGAACAAAGTTGAAGCCTAATTTTAGGAATCGCCAAACATACAAAAATCTAATACATGACACTATCAGCTCACTTGTATTTTATAGAGTTGGATTAGAAGCAAAACTTACTAAAACAGCCACATGGATGTCAAGGCTGACCCTTTCCATTGCTTTTGTTAATTCCCCAACCACATCTTGGCCAACCTATGTTAGATTCCTTGATGAGTTCAGCATTAAAATATAATTAATGTTGGAAATGGAAATCTTATGAAGTATTTTAAATAGACTCAGTGTAAAAGTAATGAAATACTACATTGCTTCAACTCTCACATAATGTTGCCGCACTTGTGTCAGATCCTTCAAAAGTTATTGCTTTTGATGGATCTAATATTCATCAACTTTGCATGTATGATGTTTCATGCATTAAGTCCTCATCAATGCAACGAAATAACTCGACTTAATCTAATGTTCATTAGTGGGAAAGATCAATTGAATGTTAAAATCAGAAACTCTATCTGGCAAACCATATCTTCTATGGAGAATCCCTTTATTCATTTAATAAGAGTTCCTGATGCAATTGACAATTGTTTCACTGGGAAAGAGACGATAAATCCCAACTCTCTTTGTCTATTAGGTGGAAGATAAAAATCATCACCTTTTGTAGCTACAAATTCTGCAAGTGTCGAATGGCCATGCCGCCAATGCCACCATCAATATATGGTGGTCCAATCATCAACTTCTTCTCTCCCTAACAAACCAGATTATGTTTTTATAGGTAAAAAGGAACTTTTTCCTGTTCAATACTGTTATGTTCCAATTTAAATAGTTTCTTGTTTTAGCATTCATTAAATACATGTTTGAATTCTTTGTGAGAGTGAGAGCAAGGAAAATCTTATACCCATGTTTCGAAAAATGCAATACTTGTGAGTGATTATGGGTAATATCTTATGTGAGACACACATGGTTGATGAGTTTTGGGTAGTTTGTATGATTATTTGCGCCTTAACTTGTGGATACGTATTAGCCATCATCACGAGTCTATGTTAGAGGTTAAATTGTTTCTAGTAGTGATAAAAAAAGTACACTTTGTTAATGATTGTCGTGCCTGTCTTGATAAAAATTTTGTGTTGTTACTGTGAAACCCTAAGTAGATGTTTATATGGACATGATATTTTGTTCGAGGAGGAACAAAGCTTTAAGTGTGGGGTGTTGATATTAGGCGTATTTACACGCCTAAAGCACCTTAATTTACCCATATTTTAGCGAAGTTTTAAGGACAAAATATATAATTCCTACACTTTTAGTCCATTTTCCTGTAAGTGAGATAACCAATGTGATTAGCAAGTTTTCAGGTATAAATGATGAAGATTTCAGCATTTTGTGGACTGTTGGACACCAAAGGAAACCTTAACGTAAGAAGGACGGCGACATTTGGAAACTGGTGGACTGAAAGTGATACATGGAGAACTTGTACCAGGAAAAAATAGTATTTCTAAAGACTTGGGGATCAGCAGTAACTTAGTAGGATTAGGACAAGCATAAAAACCCTATTTCAGTAGGACAAGGATAAAAACCCTATTTCAGTAGGACTAGGACAAGGGTGTTATAAAAACCCTTGTTTGCTGAATTTTTCAGCATGCAATTCATTCATCCTATTTTTTATTCAATTCTATTTTTCTTTTATTCGACATTTAGTTCTTCACGATACTTTCTGACAAAGAAAGCACGACTCTTGTGACCAATGTGAGATCATTCTAGTTTGGATATGATGATGATGCATATGGTGATCTCCGTTGCACTCATGAGTAGCTAAACTTCTCTATTAGGGTTATGGAAGCCTTATGAGATACTATCTATTGCTATGAGTTTGTGAATTCATGATACGTATGCTGCTTATATCATTACTCTCTTCATCTTAAATTAAATTCTTGTGGTTGAAAACATATAGAATATGCCACTATAGCATTAACTTGTTCGAAAGAAAAGTTATATGTGTGGAAAAGAGGTTGTGTCAAGGAAATAGGGCTACCAACCCCTCTTTAAAAGTTAGTGTCGTAACTGGATTAACCTCTTAGAGAATTTGTACCATTAGACACGCTTTAAGCTCGAAAGAGTTAAAGTGAGATAATCCGTGATGGTCGAAAAACGCTAGGATTTACCATAGAATACGAATCTCTATAAGCGCATGCATGTCTGAATTCTGCATAACTCATAGCTAATAGATACGTAGAACTCATAAGGTGGACATAACCTTAACTTACAATTCTCATAGATTAAAACCTACCAAACATTCCGTTTTTACTTTGCTATTTTGATACTTTTATTTCACGCATAAAATCCCCCATTTTTTGTAGAATTTTCGACCAATAGTCTTAATAATAGTTGCAATACTTAGTGATCGAGTATACCCTGTGGATTTCGACACCCAACCCAGTTGGGTTCTATAGTTGACAACGTTCGCTTACACTCTTACGAGAGCTGTAGTTTAAGCGTTATCACTATACTAGAGTGAAATGGTAAAGAGGGAGCATAGGGAAATTTAGATAGTAGTTTTGAACATTTTCGTATAGATGCATGTAAAATTGTTCCTAGTATTGATAAGTTGTTTCCTATTTCCCCATCCATTGGGAAGCTGATAGAATAGACAATCAACAATATTGACAAAGCTTGCAAATGACAGATCCAATGGAAGTAGGTGAACTAATTGAAAAATGATTCCAAGAATTCTATTTTTTCTTCCCTTTTCTCTGTTATTGTGTCGAAAGGGTGAGGGTAGGTGATGAGAAGAAATTGGGAACAAGAAAGATGCCCCTTTCAGGGAAACTTATCTTTCAGTCACCTAGTTATTTCCCCATGCATAACAAGCTTGATGTCGATAATCCTTAACATGCCAGATATCTAATCATTTCCAAGTCCCTTAAATATTACTCTTAAAAACACTTGATTCATATAGGTCTAAGATATATAACAATTGCAATGAATAATTTAAGTTAAACCTTTATTTAGGGAGAGAAAAACACTTTATTACTCATATTCTAGCACAGCTACCTATTAGACGCCTCTGCCTCCGCTGTTTATCGATGAAGTTTAAAGCACAAAGTGCACCTGCAAGAAGCACATAGAGACAACTAAATATCATCTTGGAATAAAATTAACTTAAACAGGTTATGCAAAGTGCGTCTCAAGAACTTTGATCCATTACATGCCTGCAAAGTTTGTTAATCCCATATATAATCTTTCTAAAGCGTTGTTTGAGATTCCAATATCTTTGAAAGTCAATAATGAAAAGTAGAGAACTATATTAGTATTAGAAAACAATTAAAGTACAAATAAGGAGCCTCTAATGGTAGCAAATGCAGGAAAAGAACAAAGTTGAAGCCTAATTTTAGGAATCGCCAAACATATAAAAATCTAATACATGACACTATCAGCTCACTTGTATTTTATAGAGTTGGATTAGAAGCAAAACTTACTAAAACAGCCACACGGATGTCAAGGCTGACCCTTTCCATTGCTTTTGTTAATTCCCCAACCACATCTTGGCCAACCTATGTTAGATTCCTTGATGAGTTCAGCATTAAAATATAATTAATGTTGGAAATGGAAATCTTATGAAGTATTTTAAATCAACTCAGTGTAAAAGTAAAGAAATACTACATTGCTTCAACTCTCACATAATGTTATCGCACTTGTGTCAGATCCTTCAAAAGTTATTGCTTTTGATGGATCTAATATTCATCAACTTTGTGTGTATTATGTTTCATGCATTAAGTCCTCATCAATGCAACGAAATAACTTCACTTAATCTAATGTTCAATAGTGGGAAAGATCAATTGAATGTTAAAATTAGAAACTCTATCTGGAAAACCATATCTTCTATGGAGAATCCCTTTATTCATTTAATAAGAGTTCCTGATGCAATTGATAATTGTTTCACTGGGAATGAGACAATAAATCCCAACTCTCTTTGTCTATTAGGTGGAAGATAAAAATCATCACCTTTTGTAGCTATAAATTCTGCAAGTGTCGAATGGCCATGCCGCCAATGCCACCATCAATATATGGTGGTCCATTCATCAACTTCTTCTCTCCCTAACAAACCAGATTATGTTTTTATAGGTAAAAAGGAACTTTTTCCTGTTCAATACTGTTATATTCCAATTTAAATAGTTTCTTGTTTTAGCATTTATTAAATACATTTCAGTTCAATTAGTTTAGTTGGAATTAGGAGGCAAAATAAGAAGCTTCTAGTAGAATTTTGTTATAACTGTTAAGTGTGCACTGTTTCCACTGTTTCAGTAAACAATTATAATAGATTCATAATAGATTTTCCCGCCAATTTCTCAATAGATATTCAGTGCCTATATTAGCTTGTAATTGTAGAGATTAACATGAACTTTTTTGGGAGAATTGAAAGTCAAGTAAAGTAAATTTCCTTTGTTCCTCTCTTGAAGGTGTTTGTTCAGGAATTATTCCTTACAACACTTTTTTTTTCTCTTTACACTTCCCCAATAAATTGGGGTTAAATCATTGGTAATAGCGACATCTCGTTCCTCTAAATTGGGACATTATGGGTGATCATAATACTCATTTACATGAGTTGTGTAAGGAGATCGATACACTGAAAGGTTCTATGGAGGGAATTGCAACCTCTATTATGAATATGGGTGACAATTTTGATGTGAAGGTTGCAAATGCAATGGTGGAAATCAAGCAATTAACTGCAGCAATGGCAGCTGGCCAAGGGTAACAGCAGAATGGACCTTGTACGTGGAAGGCTGATAGGCACAGGGAAGCCCCAATTAAAGTGGAGGAGCAATATCCTGGGGGTGTGAAGGAAGGCATAGCTCGAGAGGGGGATGACCAGTTTCCTACTCGAAATTACCATGTTGAATTTCCCAAGTTTGATGGAACTGGGTTGAAGGATTGGATTTATAAGGTAGAGCAGTTTTTTGAGGTGGATAAAACACCAGCAATTTCAAGGGTTAAATTGGCCTCATGTAGATTGGAAGGGAAAGAACTACAATGGCATCAAACATTCATGAAGAATAGGCTTATGGGGGAATGGCCAGCCTGGGGTGAGTATGTAAATTACCTGCATGCAAGGTTTGGAATGGAACTCTTTGATGATCCGATGGGAGATTTCTAGGATCTAGGATAGGTATCCTCTGTACAAGACTATGTTGATGAATTTGATGAACTCTTTACTAGGGTTGAACTAGCTGATGAGTATGCAGTTAGTTTCTTCATATGAGGGTTGAAACCTGAAGTTTGTTTACCAGTTAAAATATTTGAACCTAGGTCCTTGCAGAAGGCCATCAGTTTGGCAAGGATCCAAGAACGGGCCAATTTCTTGAACTACTAGACCACAAAAATCCCTAATTCTACTTCTTTTTCCAAAAACTCCTTTCAAACAATCAATTTTTTCACAACCTTCTAGTTCCAGTATTAGACCTTCTCCTATTTCTGTAGCTGATAGAAGTAAAGTAGATTGCAGCTATGACTACAAAGATTTCATTTGGAAGATGCAAAGTTTGTTGTTTAAGTCTGATATGTTAATACTTCCTATAGGGGGTTTCAACATGGTTTTCAGCATTCAATGGTTGGTAACCTTGGGAGATGTTGTGTGGAACTTTAGACAACTAAAAATGGAGTTTTCTGTTATGGGAAAAAATGTGTCACTTAGAGGTCTTTAACCTCCATCTGTGAAAGTGGTGTAGCCTAGGAAAATAGAGAAACTATTAGCTCAACCAACCAAGTTGTGTATGATATCTATGGGGGTCATGAAGGAAAGAACAACAGGTGATGCAGCTAGTTTATTTTCTATTGAGGTGAAGGATGAGCCATCAGACATTCCAGCTAATCTACAAGAGGTGTTTAGTGGGTTTGAGGATGTGTTTGAGATTCCACAAGGATTACCTCCTACCAGATCACATAACCATAGGATTTTCTTGAAAGAAGGTACTCCTCCAGTCAACATTAGACCCTATAGGTACCCTGTGATACAAAAAGATGAGATTGAAAAAATAGTCGAGGAGTTGCTGTCTTCAGGTGTTATCAGATACAGTACTAGCCCCTACTCTTCTCATATTGTGATAGTGAAGAAAAAAGATGGTACATAGAGGACATGTGTGAACTATAGGGAGATGAATAATCACACCATCAAGGATAAGTTTCCGATGCCAATGATAGAAGAACTACTTGATGAGCTACATCATGCAAAAAAATTTTCCAAACTGGATCTCAGGTTAGGATACCATCAAATAAGGATGCATGAACAAGACATTTCGAAAACAGCTTTCAAAACACACCAGGGTCACTATGAGTTCTTGGTCATGCCATTCAGATTCACTAATTCTCCTTCCACATTTTAGAGTTTGATGAACCAGGTTTTCCACTCCTATCTCAGAAAATTCATCCTTGTATTCTTTGATGATATTTTAATATATATTGGGAGTTGGGATGCTCATCTACAACATTTACAAGAAGCTTTAAAGTTGTTAAGATCCCAAAATTGTATGTGAAGAAAAGCAAGTGTGCTTTTGGTGTTAAACAAATTAATTACTTAGGACATGTCATCTCTGAATAAAGTGTTTCCATGGAGAATCAAAAGGTTTCTGCTGTCAAACATTGGCCTCAACCAACCACCATCAATGGTCTTAGAGGTTTTATTAGGCCTCAATGGTTATTACAGAAGATTCATAAAGGGATATGAGATCATTGGTAAGGTCTTAACTGACCTCTTAAAGAAAGATAATTTTCATTGGTCTGATGATGCTACTGCTGCCTTTGAACATCTAAAATCTGCAATTACCTCTGTCCCTATATTGGCCCTACCTGATTTCTCTAACTTTTGTAGTAGAGACTGATGCCTTAGGAGTTGGTATTGGTGCTGTTCTACTGCAGGAAGGAAGGCCAATAGCATTTTTTAGTCAAGGACTATCAACAAAGAAGACAACTTTTTCTGTATATGAAAGAGAGTTACTAGCTCTGGTGACTGTTATACAAAAGTGGAGACCCTATTTGTTAGGTAGGCATTTCACAATTAAAACTGACTGCCATAGACTTAAGTTTTTATTTGAGCAAAGGATCACAACATCTAGTCAACAAAAATGGTTGGTCAAATTGATGGGTTATGATTATGCAATCGGTTACAAAGCTGGCAAGGAGAATGCTGTTGTTGATGCTCAAGTGTTGGTGAAATGGTTCAATGTGCCTTTGGAGGATAGCACATGGAAGGATCTCCAAGCTTTTCAACTAAAGTTTCCAGATTTTCAAAATTGATCCTTGAGGACAAGGATAATTTCAAGTGGAGGGCATTGTTATATTCCAATTTAAATAGGTTCCTATTTTAGCATTTATTAAATACATTTTAGTTCAATTAGTTTAGTTGGAATTAGGCGGTAAAATAAGGAGCTTCTAATAGAATTTTGTTATAACTGTTAAGTATGCACTGTGTCCATTATTTTAGGAAACAGTTATAACAGATTCATAACAGATTTTCCCGCCAATTTCTCAATAGAGATTCAGTGCCTATATTAGCTTTTAATTGTGGAGATTAACAGGAATTTTTTTGGGAGAATTGAAAGTCAAGTAAAGTAAATTTCCTTTGTTCCTCTCTTAAAGGTGTTTGTTAGGGAATTATTCCTTAGAACACTTTTTCTTTTTCTCTTTACACTTCCCTAATAAATTGAGGCTGGGTGGGCCTCCCATCTTATATTGTTCACGCTCCAGAAGTCCATCCCTGGGCGTACGCGGGGGTATTGGAGTCCCACATTGGAGGGTTAAAGGGTTCTTGGTCTCCTTATATGGTCTTGCACAATTCTCCCCTCATGAGCTAGCTTTTGAGGTTGAGTTAGACCCAAGGTCCATTTCTTGACATGGTATTAAAGCTAGGCCCATTCTAAATATTTGTTCACCGATGGTGGGCCCCCATATATATTGTTTATATTACAGTTAGCCTGGGCATACGGGGGAGTGTTAAGTATCCCACATCGGAAGAGGAAAGGGTCTTTGGTCTCCTTATAAGTCTTGGACAATCCTCCTCCTTATCAGCTAGCTTTTAGGGTGTGAGTTAGGCCCAAGACCAATTTTAACATGGTCCATGCCGCCGCCCAAATCTTTGCCTAAATCTTCAAAATTTTAAATGGTTTATCATTGTCCAAATCTTAGAAAGGTTTTATTTGACCAAATCATACCAAAGATTCACTAGAAAATGCATGCATGCTCATAAATAGGAAGTAACAAGAAAAAATATGATTAATCAGAACTTACCTTAGGAAGTCAATTGGAGATAACCCAATCCCGCAAAAGCAAAAGCAAATTTGGTAGATATAGAAAAAAACCTAATCTATTTTCTAATAGTAATACCAATATCTAGGAAAGTCTTAAACCCTTGTGTTATTGCTTTAATCTAGGATGACAATTGGAATTGAAGCTTATTATCAGTCGTAAATTTATAAAGCAATTGAATATAAGACTGAATAATGCAACTAATTCTTCTTTAGAGTTGATGAATTAAACAAAATACAAGGGTTTAAAAGGGAAATCCCAAGCTTCAAAAGGTTTAATGTCTCAAGAAATGATCTTTGGTGTGCAATTTTAAGGGTTTGAAATTTCAAGAATCGTGGCAACTGAGAGTAAATGTGAGTGAGAGTATGCATTTATGCTATTTTTGAGGTAAATGTTTCTGAGAGTTGAGGGTTTTTTTAGCTAAGAGAATTATGTTTTTTAGATTTGATGAGTTTTTATGTTTTATGATTTTTTTGGTTAATTAGAAATTGGAGGGAATAAAATATTTTAATGTAAAAAATATTGAAGGCAATATCATATTTTAGTGTAAATTTTAGAATAGTTATAAGGAAACACTTGTAAATTGTTGTTTTATAATAATAAAAATAACACACCTTAAAAGTGTCACAATATCTGTAAAATGCGTTGCCGATTATATAATGATATAGCGACACTTATAAAGTGTAGCCTATAACATTAAAGAGCATGCTTTACAAGCGTTGTCAAAATTATCGTGGCTTAAAGCTAAAAATGAAGGCTACATTTTAAAAGCTTGCCAAAAATATTTTTGGCAACACTTGACAAGTATTTTCTAGATTTAGTGTGGCCTTAGGCCCAAAATATTGTAGTGACCCCAATGCGTGGTGATCTTAGGTGGATTTTATCCACCTAAGTGTAGTTATTCGACCATAATTAACTTAGTTATGAGGATTTTTCTTCCTTATTATTGAGTTAAGATTTATATAATTTATAATTTAAGTGTTAAACTAGCCGATTGCAATGTTTAAGGTGCGTTTTAAAGAAGTTTAGAATCCATTTGATCACTTAAAGCTTAGACGAGAAAACTAGTGTTACTAGCTTGATCTATGTGTTGTTCTAGTTAATCTCAATGGATTATAGTATGTTTTGAGCTCTAATTTTTGGGTTTTAATGTTGTACAATGCTTATGAGTTGATCAAGTTGATATAAATGTAGTAAATCAAGAGAAAAAGTCACCACAAAGAAAGGACCAAAGAACCAAATTCTTGGGGGACAATGCGACCAAATCTAGAATTTTGGGGGAATCCAAAAATATTATTTACAGTTTATCACCATGATATAAACATTTCAGGGCCCTAGGGAACGTAATAAGGGCGTGGGGTGTTGGCTAAGTAAAATCGACAACTTTGGTCATACTTTAAACAGGACACTTAAACTCTTATGTAATCAGCTTGGATGACCCTAAGGCTTTAACATACGATTGAGAAGACTTAAATTAGGATTTTTAATACTTTACTTTAGCTTTATTATTAATTATAACATGGATTCATCTATTGTGATTACATGTATGTCCATAAGTAGCTAAACACCCCTTTTCGGGGTTAAGGCCAAGAACATAATTACTGTTGTTATGAATTGAATTAGTTTTGGTCATTTATCATTGTTGGTTGTATATTAATCCTTATGTTTTCTATTTTAAGGATTTGTGACCCTTAGAAGACATGCTTAATTCTATCATAAGCCCTAAAAGAGGAACAATAGGATAGACCATGGGATAGATGGAATAGGATCATAATATTTGAATTAAATAATGTTATCTAAGTGCCCTATTTGGTTCAATTATGAGATGAAATATGAATGCATTTAACAAAGTTCTTGCATCCTTACTCAACGATGTAGTTATGGGGCTAAGTTAGATAGTTTATTTGAGGGTCGAAAGGCCATAGTCATAATATCAACCCCATGGACCAACAACCAAGATAATTAACCTAATTAATGAAGTTCTATAACTTAATATGATTGTTAATAGTGGCTTAACCCTAGTTCTCTCCCCTTGTTGTTTGAGAAGCTTTAATTTTCTGTATTTACTTTAATTTAAGTTTATAACTCTCAAACTCTTTTGGTCACTTTACATTTGATTAACATTGTTAGTTGAACTTGAATTGGATAGTTGTTTAACACAAGTATCCGTAGGATAGAAAGTTGGTTTGTAAAAGGCGAATTTACTACTTGTTGGACCACATACATTTGCATGTGTGCTTGAATGCAATAAGTTTTTTTTCTCTGTTGCCAATTGGCAACTATCTTAGTTTTAGTTTTGCTTTTTGATTTCTTGAGTGCTAATTACTTGATCTTATATTTTGAATTTGCAAGCGCAGGTTTGGAAAACTAGTAAGATGACAAGCGATAGGAAGTTGGTTGAACTAGATCTCAAACTTGAGCACTGCTTGAACTAATAAAGGAGAGAAGAAGTAGTGCTCTATTGAATCCCTCAGATTTATCAAGCGAAAGATCATCCTGCACCTATGGATGAAGATCTACTAACCCACGAGATAGTTCATGAAGTGGCAATCCTACTTGCAACTAATGTTACCTCAAATATTAGCAAACCCACTGTAGGAGGTAGATTTGAGTTGAAATAAAACAAGGTGCAAATTTTGTATAACAACAAAAAGTTCACTAACTTGTCAAACAACGATCCACAAGTTCACTTACCGAAGTTTTTGAAGATTAGTGACACATTCAGTCCTATGAGAGTACCAATAAATTATGTGAGGCTGAGACTATTTCTCTTCTCCCTTTTGGGGGAAGCCAGGAAGTGGTTGAACACTTAGCCAACAGGGTCAATCACTTATAGGATGACTTTTCCTAGAAATTTATCATTTGCTTAGTTTCATTCGATATGAATGCAAGGTTGAACAATAAGATAAAAAGCTCTAAACAAAGGACAGATGAGAACCTATATCATTCTTGGGAGAGGTTTAAATTACTTCTTTGGGACTATCCACATTACTAGCAGTCCAATGAGGTACTAGGTTACACTTTTATAGAATCTCTTAACCATAATATGAATTTTTTTTAGATTCTATGTAGGTGGTGAAGCACTAGAGATAACCTATGATGAGCTGTATAACTTGTTGAACCGCATTGCTCAAGGAAATCCTGACTGACATTGTGATATGTTTAGGAGCTTAGTGAAAAAGGTTGCAGGCGTGAATGAAGTTGATAGTATCATAACTTTAGTATTGTTAGCTATGCAGAATCAAATGATGACTCAATTCAAAAATTAGGTATGAACCAGTTTTTGGCTTAAGTAAATACAGTGCAACAGGCCCTAGGTTGGTGTGAGAATTGTTGCAATAGTGGGTATTCTGCAAACTTGTGTGGTACAAATCCTGAATCTGTGAACTTTATGGGCAATGTACATAAGCCAACTTATGCGAATGCCTAAAACCAAAAGTGGTAGACTCATCCAATTTATAAATGGGGTGATAGTCAAAACCATCTATTCAATAAATAACCAGCACACAGGCCAATAATAATGAGGAAACTTTGAAGAAGAACCTATCCAAGCAAGAAAAACTGGCTGCTAAGATAAAAAAATCAGCAAGTGGCTCAGAAGCATCTTTAGCAACAGTTGGGGCGACTAGAACAAGCATAACATACCATGCCTTAAGATGGATTTCCAAGTGATAATGAACCTCCTAAGATAGTAACCAATCACTTTAAAGGGCTGTAAGCAGCTTAATGATAGGCCACCAATGACAAATAAGGAGGTTAATGCATAGTTAGTTCCACAACAGGTTGCAGAAAGTGATATTGATAATTCATGGAAGTCTTGAGTGCTTGAATGCAAAGGTGCTAAGCAAGTGTAGGAAAGACCACTACTACCATTCCCATAAAAACTAAAAAAAGGCCAAAAATGATGCTCTTTTCAAGAAGTTCTTTGACACGTTCAGAGAACTTCACATTAATTCTCCTTTATTAGATGTTTTTCATGTAATGCCTAAGTATGCTAAGTACTTACAGGATGTTATGACTAATGAGATAAACCTGCAGGACATTTAGACGATGACACTTATTGAGGAGTGCAGCTCTGTGATGATGAAAAAGATTCCCAAGAAGATTATGGACCCAAACAGTTTAACCCTCCCTATAAAAATTAGTGATAAAAACACGATCCATGCTTAATTTAGGGGAAAGTATAAACTTGATTCCTGTATCAATGTTCAATTATTTTAGGTTGGGGAAGTTGAGACCATTCTCTATGTTGCTCCAGATGGCAGACAAAATCCAAGTCCGGCCCAAAGGAATCATTGAGGATTTGCTCATCAATGTTGGTAAGTTTATTATTCCTACTAACTTTATTGTTTTGGACTATGATGAAGATGACAGAGTACCAATCATCTTTCGATGCCTATTCTTAGCAATGAGAGGAGCATTGCTTGATGTGAGAGAGATAACTCTTAAGATAAGATTGGATGATAAAGAGTTGGTCTTTAAAGTTTACAAACCACTCAATCCACTTTCCTATTATAAAGATTTATGTATGATCACAAATTAGGGAAGTGGATGAGTATGGGGTTATGGATTCTAAACCACCATTGACCTTTCTGGATTCTCTCATAAAGTTACCTATGCCACAAATAAAGCCCAAAGTTGGGAAAATTGTGGAGCCCAAAAAGGATATTGCTAAAATGATGCAAATTATTAGAGTTTACACTCAAGAGGTTAGAAATGAGTGAGAAATTAGCCTCCTAGTAGGAGAAAGAGAATAACGAAAAATTATTGAGATGTAGTAATGTAGGTCATGCCGCCACACTAAATTAGGTGTTTCTTGGGAGGCAACCCAAGTTAAGATAGGTATCTTATTTTTTGTATGTTTATGTTTTATTCTTGTTGAGTCATAGGTTGATAGAAAGTTTGAGTACTGGATACTAAAGATTAGGAGCATAGAAAAGACTAGGTGTGGGGTGATCAAGCCCTAATATATGATGATGATATTGTTAGCTAGACCTAAATGCCTCAAGAAGTATTTCTATCCTTACCTCTGAAGTATACTTTGTGGATAAAGTAGATTTTTAAGTGTAGGGTTGGGAAATTTCCATGGCTACGGGTGAAGTGATGGTATATGATCATAATTTTAGTTATTTTATAGTTTTTGGGTAAATTTGAAAAAAATTACAAAAAGATTTTTTATTTGTTATTAGTTTTGTTGGTGTCTATTAATAGGTGCACACTTCACCCACCCTGTGGTTGTTCTTTTTGTTTTTTTTCCATGAGGGTACCATTTGAACCCAATATCCTTTTTCTTTATAGGAGTAAATTTAAAATTTTTGTGTTAGGTAAGTGAGATATTCAGGTTGGTGCTATGTATGATTGTATAATGTAACTGGTTTTGTATGTAAAATAATTTTGTTGGGGATGAATGACTACTTTTAAGACTCGTAGGCTTAGTTTTATGACTCTTGTCTGTTGTTGGCTTAATTATGAAGTAATATAGTTTCTTGGTTTAGAATTTATGATGATCCTATTTTATTTAAGCATATGCCATGTGTGATGTGAGGTTTTTTATATTCCTTATTGCATGTGATGTCTAGAACTTTCCTTTTGTGTGTGGATAGAAAAATAAAGAGAGTGGGTTCAGGAGATGATTTGGGCATTTCATTGATATCCATAATTTATACCTCTTTTATCGACTCATGTGCATAATCTTAGTTAGCCCCATTAAGCATTTATCTTTTATCCTTTGGTAGCCTCATATGTAGCATGTTCTCTTTATTTGGTTTGACCTTCATTTGATCCAAAGCTCCTAAGCGCTTTAATTAAAAATTAATGAGGTTAAGGAGTAAGAAAAATAAGAAGGGAAAGGGTGAAAGTAAAGTCCCAAGATATTAGCTATTGGTGTTTAAAAAGTAATATGTTGTGATGGGGAGTTATGTAATAAAACTAAAGAAAAGTCTGTAAAAATCAAATCATGAGTGATAGTGCATACTCCCTACTATGTATTTATGATTGAGCTTAATAAGATGGGGAAAAACAAGACATGTGTGTAGATGGATGGTGGAAATAGGTTGTTAATATAGATATCTTAATGTATAATGTGATATATTAAAGCTCTTAGGGAACATAGTCACAGTTCTTGGCCAAGATAGTTCCAACCTATCCCCTAGCCTACATTACAACCCTCAATGTCCTATTTCATCCCTAGCCTTAATATTCTGATATACGTAAAGTACAACACTAAGGGAAAACCTATGGTTCATATTATGCAACTTGTGAATTCTTTATGAGAGTGAGGGTAATTTGATGCGTACACCCATTCTTATGATAAATTTGATATCGATGAGTGAATATGGGTAAGTCTATTATGGTGTGAGGGCACATATTTTTTGATAGTTGGGTGATTTATATGATATCTGGGTTGAGTAATATGCATCAATTTTCCAACTTGGTGTGTCAATTCTTGAGGTTGGGATGTCTTGAAGTGTTATTCTTGAGCTTTCAAATGTATATAACATGCTTAGGGTAAAAACTTTCTATCGGTGTAGTCATTGTCGTGCTAGGTTGAGTATCTTGCTTGTAGTAGTAGTGTTGGAGTCTTTCTTGATGTGATTCTTAAAGTACAGAGTTGTGCAACGATGAAAAAGGCTTTAATTGTGGGGTGATGATCGTAGGTGGATTTATGCACCTAAGTGTAGTTATCCAGCCTTAATTTGATTTGTTCTAAGGATTTTATTGAGTTCTAGTTAATCTTTATATAATTGAGCATATAACTATTAAACAACTTTATTACAATGTTTAAGGTGTGTTTCAAACAAGTTTATAATCAATTTGGTCACTCAGAATTTAGATGAGAAAACTAGTGTTACTCGTTTGTGCTACGTGTTGTATTAATTGATCACGATGGATTCTAGTGTGTTTTGAGATCTAATTTGTGTTGTTTGATATTGTAGGATACTTGGTGAGTTGATCCAAATGATACATTGTTAATATACAAACTAGAAATTAAGAGAAAAAGTCACCAAAAATCAACAACAAAGAACAAAACTCATGGGGGACAACACAACCAAATTTGTAATTTCGGGAATGATTAACATTCCACGGACCTTAGGCACCTCTTTAGGGACATGCCTTGCCCTTGGGGACATCAAAAAATTTTATTTACAGTATCTCACCACAATAGAGACGTTTCATGTCCCCTAGTTTATGCGATAAGGGTGTGGCATGTTGGCTAAGTTAAAGTTAGTAACTTTATTCATACTATCAATTGGACACTTAAACTCTTATGTACAAACCTTGGACGACTTTACGACTTCAATATACACTAGAGAAGTGAAACTCCCTAGGTTCTTGGCCTTTAGAAAATTTCTTGGATCTTTGGACTTTGGACAGGATACGACTAGGGGAAATGACTCGTACACTAGGATACGAGTGCTATGGGTTTATCGTATGCTGACTAGTGTTGGTTGGTGGATTGGATTTGGTTTTTGAAATAGATATGAATTGGGTGGTACGAGACGTATCGGTGGACAAAGGTCGTTTGGTTTGGGTCTTTCCTTCACTTAATCTTAGACTTGGCAGAAAAAGTTGGATCTGAGTACTAGTGACTTACCATGAGTTGTAAGCCAGGGTACGAGTCATACCATGGACTCGTATAGTGGGAAATGTTCAATATTCTGTAGATGTTATTCAATCAGGGGTATGGATCATGGGTACCAATCGTATGAATGGATATGACATGGTTTAGGGTGAGTCGTACCTTGGAAAGTGTTGGGTCTAAGAAAGATGGCCTTGGGTACGAGTAGTGGTACGGGTAACACTTGTATTGGAGGGTACGACTAGTATGGATAGTCATATCCCTCTGACTTAATTAGGATGCGGTTTAAGTGAGGGAAATCTGGATATTTCCCCACTTAATCTAATGAGTACCCATGACTTTTAACTCATTTGGGAAGTTAGTTTCCCTATTATTCTATTCGTTTACACTTAGAAAAATACTCTCTAAAGTTCTTGGGCAAGGAAAGCTAGGGTTTCATCTTAAGGATTAATTTGGGGCCTGTGTTGGTGATATCTCTCCATCATCTTCTTGGTTTAAGACATGTTCTCTTCCCTCGTTGTTAGTTCCAGCTAAAGGCATAGTTTTATACAATGTTTTGATGGCTTAATTATTTTATGGCTTTGGGTTTTTGAATATAATTAAGGGGTTTAGTTTATAAATGCTCGGTTATGGTTTTCCCATGTTTTAATTGTGCTTTTATATGCTTTAATAGTTATTTTGGATAATTGGGTGCATAGGAGTGGTTATTTGGTAATTGGCTTGGGTTTTGGAAATACTACACCCCCAATGTGTTTGATAAAATTCCTATAAGAATGTTTTCACTGCATTATTGTATTTTTATTTGAACTTATGCATGGTTTAAACTTGGTAATGGAACCCTGAATGGCTAAATGGTTTGGATGGTCAAAATGGAATAGTTTGGGTTTAACAATTATTCTTGTGGGGGTAGAATGGAATCCCCTAGGTAATCATAATAGTTGAACACTTGTGGGGTACATGGGACACCCCCAGGTTAATTGGATAATGTGATCTATAAGTAAATGGAATCACCTAATCTCTAAAAGGTTTGGCTAATGACAATACTTACAAGTTATAGTTGATATAACAATACCACTATGTACAACCTCGGTTGATAACAATGGTTTAGTTGGGTTAAAATAGTTTTAATTGGGCAATAAAGGTAGGGTATGATAGCTAACTGTGAAGGTGGAAGTCCAACAGATGAACACTTGAAACTCATGTTTGACGACATAAGGGCTAGGTCATGGCGACCTTATATGATACTACAAGGTACATGAGAATCCTCTAAGTACATTGTACATATGTATTATGGAGGGTGAACGGTACTTTAGAATTCCTTACTCTTATGGTATCTTAGATTCATGCAGATACACACATCGGGGCCTATTTAGGGGGTTACACTGAACCCATATAGCCCGTGGATGGTTAAGGACAATTACGTTACACATACCTAAGTTAATGGTTTTAAAAGTATGCTAAACCTGGTTCCCTTCCACGGCACAGTTATAGATATATGTATGGTTTGTATGCATATGGATGGTATACTTAGTTTTGTTTCATGGCATTATTTTATCCTTATTGTGAGTTCATGCTATCATTCACCAGCTGAACCAATCTTCAAGCAGTTATATCCCCATACGATACAAGAACCAGTCATTCTACTTCTTCTGGATAGTGATCGGACTTCAGGATTAGCTATTCAATTGAAGTGGTGATCTTGCATCTTTTCAAAAAGCACCATTTCATGGATGTTATTTTGTACTTTTTTTTATTTATGGATATTGGTTTTGTCTATGGTTGGGGGCATGTCTCAATTGGATTTTGGTATTGTTTTGGCTAGAGGATTTTATAGAACTACTATAGGTTGGAATGGGTTAAATCAGTAGTAGTATTAGCCTTATTATTGGTATTGGTATTGGGGATGACACCGGTTGACTATATTATTGGTTGTTCTATCCTCTTTTATTTTTATTTTGGGATTATATAATTATTATAGAACTCATATAGCTATGGCTCGGATTATGGTTTAGTTGGTATTGGTTATCAGTTGGGTATCAGATGATTAGACTCATTTGGGTGGTAACGGATATAGACCTATCCCATAGTCTTTTATTACACAATAATGCTATTTTGTTATATGTTTGGAACTCATCTAACTCAGGATGTGCATAGGTCAGTTGGGTTGGGTAACGGGGGTAGTATCCAATCCTGGTTTGAATTGGGGGGATGCCCATTGCGACAAGGCCCTGGTTTGGGTCATGAATAGAAGGCTTCAATTAGGGGTTTTATGCCTTTATTTTCATTTATTTATGGATTGTAAAATAGATTCATCTATTGTGATTACTGTATGTCCATAGGTAAATAAACACCTTTTTTCGTGGTTAAGGCCGAGAACATGATTACTTTTGTTAAGAATTGAATTAGTTTTTGTTATTTATCATTGTTTGTTGTATATTTATCCTTGTATTATATATTTTAAGGATTTGAGAAACTTAGAATACATGCTTAATTCTATCATGATCCTAGAAGGAGGAATAATAGGATAGAACGTCGGATAGTTGGAATATGATCGTAATTTTTTAATTGAATGATGTCCTGATTTGCATTTAGGATAGGAATATACCTAAATGACCTATTTGGATCAATTATGGGATTAAACATTAATGATTTAGCTTAGTTCTCGCATCCTCTCTCAAAAATATAGTTGTGGGGCTAAGTTAGACATTTAGTTAGAGGGTCAGAATGCCATAGTCATAATATTAACCCCGTGGACCAACATCCAAGATAATTAACCTAACTAATGAAGTTCTATAACTTACTATGATTGTTCGTAGTTCCTTAACCCTGGTTTTCTCCCCATTTTTGTTCAGAAACCTTTAATATTTTGTATTGTTTAGTTTACTTTCAGTTTATAACTCTCAAACTCTTTTGGTCACTTTATCATGTGCTTAATCTTTATATTGAATTGGATTTGGATAATTTCTTAACCTACGTCCCTGTGGTATTGATACTTGTTCTGTAAAAGGTCATTTTACTCCTTGGTGGACCATGTTAACTTTCATGTGTGCTTCGGTGAAACACTTGACATTGCCTCAAATGTTGTAGGCCCCTCAAAAAGCACACCTTGTATGATGTGGCCTCATTCTGAAGCTGATACTGTAGCCCCATGCGCTTGGTCAGGATATGCGAGGAACAATGCATGGCCTCCCAAGACACGATATATGGCCCTATTTCTCTCTCTAAGTATTCCTAACACTACCAAACTCATCCCGAATCAAATTTTACTCATTCTAAGGGTCACATAGGCTTATTGTTACCTCTAAAAAGATGTCCAAACATTCGGGGTGTTACATTATGCCTCCTTGATATCATTAATTCTTGAATGATGATTATGGACACTTTTAGCTCGATATGTAGATAGGTATATAACATTAAAGTATGAATATGAACAGATTAAAGGTGAAAATAGGATTAGCACCTTAAACAACTTCATTCGAATACAAGAATAGAAAAGGATATCTAACCTTTATGTATTAATTTGATTCCCAAGTAACCTCTTCCTTTTTTTGATTACTCCACAATACCTTTATCGATGTAAATCCTTTGGTCTACAACCTTCGTACTTAAAGATCCATGATTTTTATGGGAACTTATTCATAGGACAAAGAATATTTCACCCCAACATTCTTTATTAGAACAACCAAGGAATGATCGCCCTCACACTTCTTGAGAAAAGACACATCAAATACCTGATGATCTGATGCTAAATTCTTGAGTAACTCTAACTCATAAGAAACATTCCTAATCTTCTGAACTAATTGATATGGGAAAATTTAATGAGGGTTAAGCTTGCCCTTATTCCCAAATATTATCACTCCTTTCATAGGAGAGACTTTCCATAAAACCCAATCATCAATATTGAACTCCAACTCCCTTCTCCGCATATCCACATAGCACTTTGATTACTTTGGGCAGTCTTAAACTTCTTAAAATAACTTTAGCCTTCTTTATCACTTAGTTCAAAAGGTCTAAATATAATAATCTCGCCTAACCTACCTCATACCACCCAATAAGTGACCAAAATATCCTATCATAGAGGGCCTTAAATGGGGTCATTTGGATGCTATAATAGTAACTATTATTATAGGAAAACTCTATGAGATGCAAGTGATCTATCCAACTACCCTTAAAGTCAATAGCACAGGCTCTTACCATATCCTAAAAAGTTTGAATAGTTCACTCTTTCTTCCGATTCGTTTGAGGATCACAAGTGGTGTTAAGACTCACTTGCATACCAAACCCTTTAGAAAAGCTTTCCAAAACTAGGAAGTATGTTGCGTATCTTTGTAAGATATAATAGAAACAGGTGCTCCATGCAATCTAAGAATCTCCTAAATGTATAAATTTGCATAATCCTTCCCATAATAATTCATTCTCGAAGGAAAAAGTGAGTTGACTTGTTCATACTATCCATAATGACCTAAATTGAGTCATACTAATTTTGAGGATGAGGACGACCTATAATATAGTCGATATTCACCATTCTCTATTTCCACAGAAGAAGAGTTATGTCTTGAGATGTACTACAAAGCTTTCAATATTCAACCTTAAAGTATTGACAATTAGAGAATATAGGAACAAAATTATCAACATCACTCTTCATATTGTTCCACCCATAAATCTCCCTCAAATATAACACCTCTTAATATGTAACACCCCAAAAATCCAAGGTTAGATAGAACCATGCTTCAAGTGTATCTAAAAATATAACTTTATATTTTGATAGTATAGAAGTGATTTAGACAAGTATTAAGTTCATAAATAACTCCTAGTTTATAGCCATGTCAAAACCCCCTTACCAATTGACTTAGTGTGATATCATCATACTGCCAATTACACTAGACACAAATAAATGTTAATTATAAAGTATCTTGCTACTGTCAACTTCAAATGATAATAGCCACTACATTTTTAAATATTACTGAGATAAAGACCTACCAACTTAAGGATATTTGAATTATATTTACAACCGCATCCAATTCTTCTTTACCCAATATTGGAGTAAAACATTATGATCAGTTTATGAAAGGATGTCTTTCTACTAGAGTATGATGATTTGAGTGATGAACCATTACATCAGTGATGGTCCGTCAGATCAAGACATTAGGATTACGTAGTAAGACCAAAATTTGGTCATTTCTTGAAGATTCTAGTGAACGTTGGTCAAGGGCATTGGGGTTGGTCAATTAAACTATCTGCCACAACTGTAACGCACTGCTATGACATTTTCAAAGAGATTGTTTGGTCTTATCGCACTCTTTTAATACCAAAACTATGTCATTTGAGCGATCCTAAGGATGAAATATAAGGTTTCTAACACTTAGAGAGAAAAATAGAGAAATAGGAAATTTTCTTCATCTAAGGCAAAATTATGGTTCATCCAAGCTTCGAATTCGAAGGTGTCATCAAGGTTTCCAACCTCAGGTATTTGGGATTTCATCAGTGGGTTTAATTTCATCCATTGAGTCCCAAAGTTAACTCAATTACCCAATTTTAATTCACCGTTCAAGCTTAAGGTTTCCACGTAAAGTGTGAATTCCTTTAGATTAAGTTTCTTGCTTTGACTAAACCTTGAATATATCATTCCCATTAATTCGAGAATATTTCAATAATCATGAATATGCAATCTCATTATATTGATAAATTCTTGATCTTAGGCTTATGCTATGAAATTCCTCATTACGATCAGAATGTAGTATTGCCATGATTAGTTACATTCTTCAGAGATGGTAGGTTATGAACACCCGGTGACCTATTATTTCATGAAAACACTTATGAATGGTAGATCCTCCACCTTATATTTTTTGAATTCTTTTATATTATGCATTTATTTTTAGTTATTTTTAGAATATTACTATTATTGAGCAGTTTCAGTTATGGTTTTATTGAGTAGGTAGTAGTACTTAGCATCGAGAAAATGTAGGGATAAAGGCTCACCTATCAACTAGGTTCAGAATTTTAGTATAAGTCCCTATTTTCTAGAACTACAAGGCTTCCATAGGTTCTAAAACATCAGTCATTAGACTAGGCTTTACACCTTAGTACTTTTAGACACTAGTTTTGTGTATCCATGTCAATCAGTGTTCGTACCGATGGCAATATTCTAAACACCCATCTAGCTGGGTTATAGGTTGGAATCCAATTAGCTCAGATTAGGGTATGTTAGTTAATGATCTCTCCCACAGTTCATATCTCAGATTCAGATAATTGCATGACCTTGTATTCAGTTGTTCAACTTATCATGCAATATATGTTTATTACTTGGTCTTGCATTAATTTGTCATGTCACATGCATCATATTTAGCTTATATCAATTATTTCTTATCTCACATACTTAGAATATCTAAAGAACTGATTGCATACTTTTATGTACACTATATTATCTTATATTATAGGTGTCGGCGTTTAGTATCCATATCGTGCTTAGTACAATTATGCACTATATAAACAATAGCGTTTGGTCAGTCCTCATCATTTGAGGGCCATTTATCAACATTTCTTTTTAGTAATATTCTATTTTCAAATAGTTTGAGTTAGTTAAGGGCTTATCCTAACAACTCATATGATTTAGAGGCTTACAGATAGACAATTATATTTTTAGCATGTTGATTATGTCAGGAAGCCTTAGTTTTTTACATCGATTATTGATTTTTCTTTTGTTATGATTATGTCATTTCAATTTAGTTTTTACTTAGTATAACATCATTTGCTTTAGTATTCTTATTGTTTTGCTAGACCATGGTTTATCTTGGGGACACACTGTGAGTCTAAACACCATGTTACAACTATGGGGTAGACTCTGGTCATGAAAAAATTGGTATCATATATAAGGTTTAAAGTACCCTAGGGTGTTTTAAAACTGCATTAAGTAGAGTCTTGTTCATGGGTGTAAGTGCGCCATACTTATGAGTGAGAGGTATGAAACGTCTTACAAAATATTTCACTTCTTTTATATTCATATCGTGAGATAGAGTATAAACTATAATAAAATCTTTTTCTAACTTTTTCTCTACATACGTATATAATTTGCCTCCCAAGATAACTAATAAAAGAAGGAATGGAAATCAGCAAGGACCACCACCAACTCACATAAACCTTTTAAATGAACAAGTCTCCCATGCTGAGTTTTGGGCTACTTTCAAAGCATTAGCCCAGTCCAGGACCACCTAAAATAACTAGTCAACTTTTGAACTAGCCAACCTATCAGTGAATGGATGCAACCAAAGTTCAAGACTTCACTCAAATAAATCCTTTGGTATTAGTTAGTTCTAGGTCGGCAGAGGATCCATATAAAATCTTGAAAAGTATTCAAAAAGTTACTAAATTAATGGGTGTCACTCTAATTGAAAGTGTTAAGTTGGCTGCTTATTAGTTGTAAGGAGTGGCTCTCACCTAATTCAAGCAATAGAAGGATGATAGAGGTGCAAACTTAAGATTAGTAGAGTGGAATAAGTTTGTTGTTGCATTTTTGGATAGGTTCTTCCCACTAAATTTACGGGAAGACAAGGTAAATGAATTCATAAAAATGTAGCACGTAAACATGAGTGTGAATGAGTATTCTCTTAATTTTACTTAGTTTGCAAAATATGCTCGTTCTATGGTTGTAGACTCTAGGGCCCGAACGAGCAACTTTGTGTCAGGCATTTCTGAAGACATAGTCAAAGAGTTTAGAATTGTCATGTTGGTTAAGTATATGGACATCTCTATATTAATGGATTATTCTCAACAGATTAAAGAAGATAAAATCAAGGAGAATAAAAAAAAGAGTAAGAGGGCTAAAACAAGTAGCTTTAATTTCTCTTAACAAAGGTCAGATGGTGGTAAGCATTCTCAGTTCCGCCCAAAATTTTTAGCTTCAACCCCATCTTCTGATAGTGCTCTAGTGCACAATTTTAAGCCGCATAATTGAGATAGAGCTCTAGTATTTAAGTCCTAGGGTAGCATAAATAGTGTTTATACTAACCTAGTTTGTAAAAAATATTATAAGAACCACAAGGGTAAGTGTATGGTGGGTAGCAATGGTTTTTTTGGGTATGGCTAGTCAGGAGACAGATTGAGCGAATGCCAATGCCTTTGTAGAGAGATAGGGATGCTTGTCACCAAAGTCAATCTAACTTTTTAGCAGGTTCAATAAGTCACCCAAATATGCAAGGTGCCTTATCTAATATAGCTGGCGGATAAAATTATAATAGGTTCTATGTCCTTCATACTATACCAAATTAGGATGGTTCCCCTGATATGGTCACTAGTACATTCAAGTCCTTTATTTTTATGTTTATGAATTGTTAGATCCCAGAGCCACACTTTTTTTCACAATTCCTTATATAGTAGTAGACTTTAGTGTTAGACCCAAAATTATCTCAAAACCCTTAACATTCTCTACTCTAGTTGGTAATTTAGTCATGCCTAGATAGGTATACAGAAATTGCCCAGTCACAGTATCTTAAAAACCCACTTAAGTCGATCTTGTAGAGTTAGACATGAAAGGTTTAATTTTATTCTTAGCATGGCTTGTCTTCACTCTTTCTATGCATCATTTAACTATAGAAATAGAGTAGTCCAATTTCAATTCTTAAATAAGCCAGTCATAGAGTAGAAGGGTAGTACTTCAGTCCCTATAGGTTAGTTCATCTCTTACCTTAAGGCAAGAAAAATGATTTTCAAAAGGTACATCTGTAATCTTATTTGGGTTAAGGATTCAAGGTCCAATACCCAAACTATTGAGTCAGTTTCTATGAAAAATAAATTTCTAAAAGGTTTCCTAAATATTTGCTTGGAGTTTCTTCCAGTGGGAAACTGAATTTGGAATAGATCACCTTCCATATAACAAGACTTATAGAATGGCCTAGTCGAGCTTATGGAATTAATGGAATAATTGAAATATGTCCTATATAAGGGTTTTATAAGGACCAACATCTCTCTACGGGGTGCTCTAGTTCTTTTCATGTAAGAAAGAAACTTTTCTTAGAATATTTGACTATAGCCAGTTGAATAAGGTCACAATCCAGAATAAGTATCCCATTCATTGTATTGATGACTTTCTTGACCAACTCCCAGGTGCCAAGTGCATTTCTATGATAGACCTTAGATTTGGCTATCATTAGCTTAAGTCTAGAAAATGTGACATTTCAATGACATCCTTCAAAAAATGATATGGTCACTTCAAATTTATTTTTATGTATATTGGAAAAAATGAATTCTCTTAAATCTTGTATGGAGATGATGAATAGGGTGTTCAAAAACTACTTCGACATATAGTCTCCATAGATGATATCCTCATTTATTATCGATGTGGGGATGAACATACAGACTATTTAAGGATTGTCTTGCAGACTCTCAAATATCGCCAATTATTTGCTAAGTTCAACAAGTGTGAATTCTAGTTGAAATTAGTAGCACTCCTTGGTCATATCATTTTTGATGAAGGCATTCGAGTTGATCCTCAAAACACAAAAGTATTGAGGAATTGGCCTAGTCCAAACACTCCACCAGATATCAAAAGTTTCTTGGGTTTATCAGTTTAATACAAATGTTTTGTTAAAGGATTTTCCTTTATTGATTCTTCTATGTGCAGATAGACTTAGAAGAAAGTCAAATTCTAGTGGTTCTATTTTTGCAAGAATAGTTTTTAGTCATTGAATACTCAACTCACTGCCTCTCTAGTTTTGAATTTACCTAAGGGTTCAGATGGGTTTGTGGTTTATTGTGATGCTTAAAGGTTTGGACTTGGTTGTGTCTTGATGCAGTAAGGCAAAGTTATAGATTATGCCTTTAGACAACTCAAACATCACAAAAAGAATAACCCGACTCATGATCTTGAGTTAGCAGCATTTGTTTTGCCTTAAATAGTTGAGGCATTATTTTTATGGGGTTTATTTTGATGTGTTCACTTATTACAAGAGTCTTTAACATGTGTTCAACTAGATAGATCTAAATATTTATAAGAAAAGGCATCTAAGTTGTTAAAAGATTATAATATGAGTATCTTGTACCATTCGAGTAAAGTTAATATTATGGCTGTGCTCTAAGTTGATTGTCTATGAGGAGTGTTACTCATATTAAGGACAAGAAGAAAGAGTTAGTTCATGAGGTTTACCAGCTTTCAATATTGAGAGTTTGATTTTTTAAACCAACTGAAGGTAATATCGAGGTTTAGAATAGTTTAGAATCTTCATTGATAGTTAAAGTAAAAGAAAAGCATGATAGTGATCCGATTTTACTTATGTTAAAGCAGTCTAAAGTCATAAGGTTGATGTTTTCTTCCAAGGGGGAGATGGTTTTCTCTGTTGTCAAGGCAGACTATGTGTTTCAAATCCAGATAGCTTGATGTGGTAGATGCTAGCAGAAGCTCATTATTCTTTGTATCCAATTCACTAGGATCCACTAAGATGTGCTATGATTTATGGGAAGTATATTAGTGGAATGGCATGAAAAAGAATATCATAGAATTTATGAAAAAATTCCCACATTTCCAGCAAGTTAAGATTGAGAACGATAGACCTAGTAGCATATTTCAAGATATTAGTATTTCAACTTGGAAGTAGAAAGTGGTGAATATGAACTTCATTATTAGGTTACCTTGTACTTATCGACAACTTGATTTGATTTAAGTTATTATGGACCGAATGACTAAGTCGGTCTTTTTCTTGCCAATTAACACTTTAAATTTAGTCAAGGATTATTCTAAACTCTATATGAGAGAGTTGTTGAAATTGAATTGAGTCCCCTTGACTAACATTTCAGATAGAGATAGCCAGTTTACCTCTTGGTTTTGGAAGACATTTCAGAAGGGTCTTGGTACCCAAGTTAATCTTAGTATGACTTTTCACCGAAAGATAAATGGTCAAGAAAAGGGGACCATTTATACCTTATAGGACATATTGAAAGCGTGTGTTATTGATTTCAAGGGTAGTTGGGTTGATTATTTTTCTTTGATTGATTTTGCGTATAATAACAACTACTATTCCATTATTTAGATGGCCCTATTTAAAGAAACTTATGCTAGGAGGTGTAGATATCCTATTGATTGGTTTGAATTTAGTGAAGCTACCTTGAAAGGGCCAGATTTAGTTTATGACGCTTTGGATAAAGTAAAGTTTATTAGTGAAAAGTCAAAAACTACTCAGAGTCATTACAAATCTTCTACAGGTGTGAGGAGAAGGGAGCTTGAGTTATCTATTGGTGATCCTGTCTACTTGCGGGTTTATCCCATGAAAGTGCTAAAGATATCTGGTAACAAAGAAAAGCCCAATCCGCTATGTTGGTCATTATAAGATTTTGGGTCACTATGGTAGGGTAGCGAATGAGTTGGAATTGCCTACAGATTTAGCATTAGTGCATCCACTCTTCCATGTTTCCCTATTAAAAAAATGAATTGTTGATCTAGTATTGGTTGTTCCTTTAAAGAATATGGGTGTAAAAGATAGATGCTTAAGTAATGCACCAACAATTTCTATCAGAGTTCATTTCAATGAAAAGTGGGTCCCACACCTATGTGCTATTTTTTTTAACTTTTGATCAATAGCCCAAAATGACTCCGGCAGCCTCAAGACCCAACCCAAGGGTCCACCCAACCTAAAACCAATATTTTAGAGCTATTAGAACTTTTAGAGTTAGAATACGAGGTCATTTGTCTAAAGTATTTGCTTGATAACCAATTTGAACTAGTGAAGGATTTAAAATAGTGAATTGGCTCTAAAAACAAAAAAAATTGCTTGATAACCGAACTGTCAGTTCAAGCAAGTAATAAATGAATTGGGGTAGTTATTGGAAAGCTTTAAATAGAAAAAATAAGAAAAAAAATATAGAAAATTACATTAAGGGTCATTATAATATCAACTACTAAAAGAACTTTCGTCCGCAAAAGTAAATGATTAGGATGTACCTGAAGCCTAAAAAGGGTAAGGATACTGGGTTTGCATCTCACTCTTAGTCTCCCAAATAGACTCCACCACTCGAAGGTGCCTCTACCAATCCTTAACTCCTTGAATCTCTTTAGTATAAGACTTCTGCTTTCTCTGTGTTTTTCTCAACTTATCTTGAATCACCCTAACTCTATCCAACGATTCCTAAAGCAATTCCATACCACTGGGCCTAACCTCAAAGGTCTCAAACCAACCAATTGGATAACTACATCACTTATACAAAGCCTCAGAATTTGTCATCTCAATACTCGAAAGGTAGCTATTATTATATGCAAACTCTGCCAAAGCTAAGTGCTTCTCCAACTAACCTCCAAAATCCATAGCACAGGCTTAGAGAATATACTCAAGAACCGGAATAGTCCACTCTAACTTCACATTTGTGTGAGTATGAAAGGTTGTCCTAAGATATACCTGAGTACCTAACTCTTCCAAAAAAGCTCTCCAAAAGTTATAAGTGAACTAAACCCTAATCTTAGCTATGGGTACACAATGAAAACAAATTATCTTACAAACATAAGAGTGGGCTAACCTCTCAGCAATAAAGGGCATCTGAGTAGTAATAAGAGGTGCCGACTTAGTCAACCAATCCAAAATGACCCAAATACCATCGAAATTGTTGGAAGTATAAGACAAACCACTAATAAAGTCCATGGTAATTCGTGATGAGTGGCACTTTTGCCACTCATTTACATAAAACATTTGTTGATACTATGATAAAATAATTATGTATATGAGTGTAATTATCAATTGAAATACACTAATTTCAAGTATTGGTGATCTTGTAGAAAACTAGAAGAAAATAAGTTGATACAAAACTGAAAGAGATAAAATAAGAGCAAGAGAAACAAAAGTTTAAATGCAACCCCAAGAGTCAACCCTCAGGTGCTATGACTATGGCCTGAGGGTCGCGATCGCAACCAATCAACATGTCAATCAGAGGGAGATCGAGATGTGATTACCGCGATTGTGAAAGTTGCAAACACGGTCAAAAGATGGTGATCATGGTGGAGCGGAAAGGTTATTAAGAAAGAAATGGAATTTTATGGAGCTGAATCCCAAAGCATAAATTGGTAAAATTGTTTCACAATTGAGGCAATTCTTTTTCATTTAATTTTAAACTTTAGATAAAAAGAAAATAGTTTATTTTTATGTTAAGAACAATTTATTAAGTGTATTCCAAGAGATTTTGGTTGCAAATTTAGATTAAAATTTGGGTTTACTCTTATTTGGATTATACTGGATCAAGTGCATGAAAATTTGGGTATAATTTCTCTCTTTAATTTTATGAGTAACTAATCTTATATCTTAGGGTTATATTTGATTAGGTAGAGAATTATACGTGTCGGTTGATTGTTTATCCAAATAATTGGCTAATTGTTGTAGGTTTTTCTCTTACTCTATAGTTGAATTGACAATTATGGGTGAAAACTCAATTTCTTTGGATCCCATATAATTCTTGAACGAGGGATGTGGGTGAAGAGTGATTAAGAACAACATCTTGAATTAGCTCGTTTATTAGCACTATCCTAGAAATAAGAGTGTTAAGTGAATTGATAAGTTCATTAGCATCATCATAGAAATAAGGATGCTAAATTGAGGTTGAGGATTGGTAAGCTTGTTATGCTCATGAGGTTTTTAAAGGAAATCATGAGTGAAATTTAGTGTTTTATCAAAAGGTTGACACTAAGACCTTAAATCTAGTCTACCCAAAACCCTTTGCTAAAATTGGACTAACTCTTGATTGCCCAAACATGAACACTACTTAGGAAAACATATCCCCAACATCCCTTTTGATTTGATAAACTTAACAAGTTTTTGACTTTATATTAGTGTACATTGGTAATTCTGTTCAAAAAATTTTACATTCAAATCCCCTAACTTACTTTCCTTTTGTTTTAGTTTTACATTATGATTTAACACATAGTTAACCTTCAACATATATAGGTGTGGAAAGCTAGCTTGCACTCGTCAAGGATTACCCTAACTATTGTTGGATATATATTACCAATGACCACCTTGCATTGAAATAATAGTTTAAGTTGGGCATTATAAAAATGACACCAATGTCGGGGAGTGAGGCTTGGTTTTCACTTTTCTAGCATTTTTAGTGAACTTGGGTTAGCCGTACTATTTTTATTTACTTTTATTTATTATTTTATATGCTTGTCACTATGGCATCATGGAATAAAAATAAATTTGGCGGTTGTAAATATTATATTGATGATCCATGTCCATATTATGGTGGACCTCACTTTTTGAAAATTTGTAAAGATGCTCCCAGAAAAGAGGTGTGTGCACCATCTAAATCCTACTAGGAGTATGATTGTTCTTTATGTTGTGGTCTAGATGGACATTGGAGTGATTTCCTAAGTACCCCCTCCCATAATTATGCTAAGGAAAATACTAGTTCTTCTTATGAGTTTTATAGGTCTCATGATGTGGCAAAGGAATAACAACATCTTGGGTACAATGGTGTTGAAGCAATGCTTCTAACTATCTTGGATAGGGTGACTACAATGGGGGAGGACATGCATCTCTTACATCTATCCATGGCGGCATTTGGAATGTAAAGTGAAAAAAATAAGAAGTGGGTATGGATACCGATATTTCAAGTACCATAAATAATCCCAATCTTCAAAATGAAGTTGTCAAAGAAAAACATGACAAGGAGGAACTCATGAGCCAAGAATGGCTAATGAATCAAGCTCAATAACTTTAGGTTCCTAAGGGTTAGCTTGATAGTGTGTTACTAATGGTTGCAAAAATATCAAATTGTATGTTGAGTAATGTCAAGTATGGATTAAATTTGAAATGGCAACTCAAAAATTGAAAACCGAATTGAATGCAAGAATTGAAGCATGTGGTGCCCAAAGTAGAATGAATATGCATGATTTTGTTAAAACAGTTTCCAATAAAAATGAGGGTGAGCTTGATTTTGAAGAATTTTTGGTAATTTTCAAACCACACGAACTAAAAATAATAAAGGATTACAAAATTGAGGTAATTATACTATAGTTGCATAAAAAATCCACGAAAATCCTTCGTGAAAGCTCTAGTACATTTTGGGGTAAGAATGTCAAGAAAAATATAACTCCACAAATGGGAAGAGGACCTCATTTCAATAAATTTTCAACATCATACTAAAGTGTACATGATAGAAGTCGAACCACCTGAGCAAAGGAAGAATTTTGGAGATAAGGAAAAAAACCCTACATTTTAGAGTTTGTCACTCCAAATGGGAAAAATGGCATCCCTTACTTGAAGGATAAGAAGTGAAAAATCCAATGTTTAACTAGTGGATTAATGATGTTCTAACCAATAGCAATGATCCTGCTTAAAAGTTTGATGTGAAGTTGGGTAAAATGTTCAAGTCTTCAAAGTGGCGAGATAGAATACATATTGTTGCATCCTTACCTTTGCCCACAGTAACTTGAAGATATGTTGATCTAAAAATGGACTGAGAATTCAAACACTCTAAGTGGAGACATAAATAGTGAAGGAATGGACGTCGTTCCATGATATTAAATTAGGCACTTGATGGAAGACAACCCATTATATTCATGTTTGTGTCATTTATTTTATATCAGTTCACGTAATTTTGATGCTTTTACAGGTGTTTTAGACAGATTGAAAGCCAAAAATAAGGAAAAATCAAGTTTAGAAGTATGGGATTCATTCAAAACAAATAGGAAAAAATAAGGGAGCAAAATGCCTCACGTACCGCGATCGCACTGATTATGTTGTGATCTCGATAGTGGGTACAACTTTCACATTAGTCCTTAATGCGGGTTCAGGGAGCTCCTATGACCATTCTCATGATTTTGTGTTATGTAGTGAGGACACTGCAAGTTTTTAAGTTGGGGGCATTGTGTTGCCCTTGTGTGTGCATGCATTGGCTTATAATTTTCAAATTTCGGTTCACAATATTTGAGTTTAGCTCACACTAATCATGGATATTTTGTGAATTAATTATTTTATCTTTAGTTTTTTATTTCTATGTTAATATGGTGTTTGATGAGATTTTCCCTATTATTGATTGAGTGATGACATTTTAAAGGGAAAATCATCGTGTTAGGGTTTTGATCTATAAATAGATGGGAATTCTGAGTACCTCTGTTCATTAAATCAAACCACTATGTTTTGATAACCTCTTTATACCATGAGATTGTTCTGAAGATAATTTACTACAATCTTTCTAATACTCAAAACTACTTTCAAAAAATTGGGTTCGGGTTATTGCAAATGTAATTATCGAAATTCACAATATTTAGGGAATTCACAATCTCCTAGTATATTCACCATACCCTGATATCAAATTTCTTTTAAAGTCACTATTTAAAACATACACAATATATATAGAAACATAAAACATCACATAAACCACAATGATTCAAAACCCTCAACCCATGATCAAAAACCAACTTCAAAACCATATGAATAATAATTTAAAAAAACATACCTTTAACAAAGTAACAATTGGGTAAGAGTAACATGCCTAAAGGATTCTCAATTATTGAGGAGAAACCTTGAATTGACCTCTACATGCTCAACCTTAAGGAAACCCTAACTTGCTTTGCTTAAAGGAACTTAAGAGAGTAAAGAGGGTTTTTGATTTGTTTGAAGTAGTGAAATAATGCCATAAAGGTACCTTACGGATGTGGGGCTTATGTGGGTAAATATGGAAATATCCAAAGTGCCCTCAACTTAAAAACTAAAAAAATATTGCCAGTGCCTATGGGTCATAAGGCGACTCATAATGACACATTCTTAATCATTACCTAGAGTCTCACCCAAGACAGTGCCATCAGGCACATATACTATTGACCTACAACTTACATCGTACGACTTGTATCGTGACCCTATGACTCGTAGGGTCCAAGTCATATCCAAGATAGCAAATATAGGAATATATACTGTTTTAACTACGGTTGGGGTGTCACAACTCATAATGAGTCCATATGGCTCATTGTACAACACTCGTACTCATAGAAAAAAGCTTATTTGCACACACTAGTAAGGCTCATCAAGACTCCCTATGACATAAAAAAAGAGTCATAGTCAAGAAAGTGAGGATAAAATTTCTGAAATTTAAAGAACAAAAAATCTAGGGTATTACATTTGGGATAGGTTTAAGACAACCCAATGTTTCTAAAATTCCTATCTGGACATAATGTAAAGGGACTTGGAACTTGAAGTTGGTGATCGAGTGTTCTTGAAGGTATCTCTCATGAAGGGAGTGATGTGGTTTGGAAGGAAAGCTCAATCCCTGCAACATGGGTTTATATCTGATTTTGAAGAGAGTGGGTAATATGGTTGATGATTTAGAGTTGCCTTCATCTTTGGGGTTTGTTCACCCAATTTTCCATATTTTGATGTTGAGGAAGTGTGTGGGTGATCCTTCCTTGGTGGTTCCATTAGAAAGTGTTGGTGTTTTGGACTCCTGTCATATGAGAAAACTGGAGTTGAGATCTTGGATCGACAAGTCCATTGGTTATGGACAAATGAGGTGGATTCAGGAAATGTTCAATGGAGGACTAAAAAGTTTGAGAAAGCTACTTAGAAAGCCAAAGAGGATATGACGTCCAAATACCCATTCTTGTTTCTTGTTCCAGATATTCATGCTTAAGGTATGTGTATTCCTTAACATCTTTATTTTTTTGTCTTTTTTAAATGTAAATGTGGTTGTATTCTATGTTAAATCATGCTAGGGATGCCTTGTCTCATCATTCGTGGATGAATGATCCTAAGGGGGGAGAATAAAACACCTTAGATTTGGTCCTTGAAAATTACTAAGTTTCTAGATTTACTGGTCAGATGACGAACCTCCCTATGAGTCCTCACAAGTCATTACGGGTAATAAGGACCCAATCATAGTCTTTTGATGAGTCAAAAAGACTCAAAATGAGTCATACAATCTCATCTGTAGCCAAACCAGTGTGATGCCTAAAGTATTCTGTCTTGATTACTTCTTGGACCCTATAAGTCATAGGGTCTCTTAGCGAGTCATGGGGGGAGTCATAGGGTTACATAATAGGGGTCCCCTTCGCCACTATCTAGTCTAAACACGTGGTGACAAGCCATAGTGAGTCCTTACGAGTCGTATAGTGAACCTTAGTCACTGACAAATTCTTTTTGCTTTTAATTGAGGGAATTTTGGATATTTCCCTCTTCCCTCACTTAATACCCATGACCATAAAACATCCTTGATGATATTTCAAAACTTTAGCACTCATATCACTCTCTCAAACTCTCTAAATTCTCTAATGTCAAGATAGTTAGGGTTTCCAAGAAGTTGGTCATCTAAGGGCTTACGGGTTGATTCTCTCCATAAATCTTTGTATTTCAGGCATGTTACTCTTCCCCAGTTCTTATTTTATAATAACATGTGTTATAAATGGTTTAAATTTTATGGAGCTGAATATAGGTTTTGGAATGATTGATCCTTGAATTGTTTTCCCATGGTTTATATGAGTTGTTTATGATTTTAACTGAATGTTTTGAACTAATGGTGTGCATGGGTATGGGAATTGGAATGGGGTTTGAGGTATTCCCCCAAATTAATGTTTGAAACTTAGAATTGGTTTTGAATAATTATGTCCCCTCAACCCACTTATGTAAATGGCTTTGAATGGTGAAATTGTCACTTGATTTGATTTACTCACTTATACTATTGCATTGTACAAATGGTAAAACACTAAATATGGATTTTGAAGGCCTTGTTGGCCATGATTTGATTTGGAACATGAATAAAAAAGGTCTAGAAATTTCTTCAATTTGATTTAATGAACAAAGGAGGTCAATACATTCCCCCAAATTAATGTGATTGTTATGGCATAGAGTTAATCTTGCAAGTGTAAGGGCATGAAAATACCTATGGTATGCCTTAACTATTGAATCCTTGGTTAAATATATGGGTTATGTGAAGCTTGTTTTAACTTGGGCTTAATAAGGTTTATGTATCTAAGCCGTGAAGGTGTGGGTCTTGAATGACTTAAACTGGAAACTTATGTTTACCTACGTGAGGTTTGGTCTTGATGATTGTGTGCAAAGTTTATATTATTGATATAATTGTATCTTAGATTGACATGGGGTTGGGGGTATTCACTGGTCTTCCTTGATACCTCTAGTTTGTATGGCTAACACGCACTAGGGCTCTTTCAATAGGGGGACCTAAACCTATATAGCCCATGGGTACCTATTTATGAAGGTTGAGCTACATAGTCCAAAATAAAGTTTTACTTTATGCTAAGCCTCGTACCTTTTCTCAACATAACATGTTCATATATATTATATGATTATATGCATTGCATTTGAATGAATTTTGAATTGTGGATCATGGCATTATTTTATCCCCCATCCCTGAGTTATATGCTAGGGTTCAACCTATTAACTATCTTTGGATACTATTTTCTCATGCGATGTAGGAACTAGAGATAATTCCACTTTTTCTGCACAGTGTTAGGTGGATAGACTCAATTCGTCATTGGTTTGGAGTAAAGTGGTGAGATTTTATTCTCCTAAAGACTTGATCATTCCATAGGTATCCTCCCATCAACAAGAATTAAAGAGTTCACATTAACATTGTCATTTTCAGAGTCGGGGGCATGTCCCGACCTAGATTATTTTTTGTTTAGTATAGGTTTTGTGGATATTGCTATGGATTGGGTATTGATGTGTGACATCATTAAATGTGTTTGAGCTTGTTACCTTTCTATCTTCTTATATATTAGAATTTCAGCCACTGTTAGGTATGTTATGTTCTATTTGGTTAAGCAATGGGGGTAGTTTTCAGTTCTCGATAGACTTGAGATACCATCACGGCCAGGCCCTGGTTTAGGTCATGACAGTAAGGTTCCATATTAAATCACTTTAGGCTGATATTTTATTATTTTAAGGTAGGTTATGACTTAACTTCTATAATATTGAGTTGGGTAGTTAATAAATAAGTAAAGAATTTTATGGGTTGGGGAAAATAACTATAAGGTTTATATATTGAGATTATTATTGCTATTATGTCTCTTTTAAGGGGATTATATTATGTTGTTGTTCACTTGTGATTTCTAATATTATCTATTACTTGTATTGGGGTTTTATTTCACATCATTGGCCTTATATGTGCATCTAAATGCTTCTATTCTAGATATAGTGCCCTTGTGGGGGCTTATTTTGCTACACATGACTTATTTGAGCATTAGATGTCTTGTCATGATAGAACTACTCGAGTTAAAGGTTGATATGATACTACTGGTGTCTTACATGAATATTTATTCTGATGGTACCTAATTTGAGTTGTTAATTATGAATTGTGGACATGTTGAGTGTATTTCTGGGCTCAATTACTTATATATGTGTTGGATGAATTGGATATCATTATATTGAGTTGATTATGAGCATTACGTCTTCATTTCTTACATATGCAATCATTCAACTTTTCCATAAAAAAGAATTCCAACAATAAAAATGCTTCCCCAACTACGAAAGGCAAAATTCTATATCTCGTATCTACAATAATTGTGGGAATATGAAAATCTCTTTCTTTGAATTAAAAGAATTTTCTATTGTATGGAAGATGATTTTACTTTAACAAGTAAAGGATATAAGAACTTATTTAATACTTATTGTTGATACTAATTCAAATTACCTTACTGTGTCAGAAGAAGGATAACTATGCTGATTCAGTATACTATTAAGACGCTCTTGGTACAATATTGACGATCTCACAAAGATGAAATTTTAGTGAATTATCATTTACTGATCTCATCTTTTATAGAATCTGCTGGTTACTATTGAGAAACACTTTTTTGAGAGAAAATGAAACATTTTTATAAAAACCCTCTCTGTGAACACGAGCTGGAGAGGTTAGTTGATATTGAGATATGAGATATAATATATGGGTTGAGAACCCTCCATGGGTCCTACCTGGAAGCTGAGAGCTCGATTGGTGTATATAGAAAGTCCTGGGATGACTTTCATTATTCATCCTATCCTTATTGTATTGCATTTGCGCATGAATCATTCATGATTTCCTTAGTTTCCTAGATTTGTGGTTAGTTTTTATTTTTTCCTTCATATATATTTGTGCTATTTTTCATTTCCATGTTCATATATAAATTAGAAATGCTAATAGAGATAGTGTGAGCTACTGCTTGAGATATTTTTTGCTTGCAAATGAGATGTTCATGGTGTTAGTTTACTTATCTTATTTTATGCTTTGCTCAGTTGGCTAACGACACCGATTGAGTACAATTGGACTGTGCTCACCCCTACTGTGCCCTTTTAATACAGATTCAAAACGAGTACGACATGCGGAGGTTGAGATCGTGCTATTGATCGGTACTATTCGAGGTAATGGACTGTTCTAATATTCAGGAAAGATTTCAAATCTCATTCTACTTTACTTAATTCTTTATTTGTATTACAGATAAATTTTGTACTTTTTAATTTTTGAATTTGTACTTAAATGCTCTTACACTATGACACTAGATTTTGGATGATTTATGTTACTTCTTCAAATTTTCATTTTTATTATATATATATATATATATATATATTTAGTTTTTTTGTTGACTTTGTTCTATAAGTCCCATCTTAATATTTTCATACTCATAGGGTTTTTGTACTATTTGGTGATTGCTTACTTGTCAAGTCTAGACCGCGACAAGTGTCATTATGATCCCGCTTTTGGGTCATGACAAAACTATTTTTCCATTTCACTCCCCCAACTCAGAATCTCAACATTGCAATAGTATGATACCTAATAGACTTAAAAAAAGTCAAATAGCTAAAGAAAATAAAATAAGGAGCTAAAATTCTTGAATTATGGTAGTCTTGTAACTGAAGAAACTGGAAAAAATATTGCCCTAATTTTTGAAATTGATGTTGGATTGTACACCATATTTCTCTTGAAATTGATGTTGGATTCTACACCATATTTCTCTTCAAAATTGATGTTGGATTTTAGATTGAACATTATTCGAAAGAGTTTTTCATTACTTCAATTCTGGAAAGAGTTTTGTTTTGCCTTTTTGGTAGATTTAATGTGTTAATAAGCTATTTCATTTCTCGTCAGACTAAAGTTTTTGATTTGTGGAAGCTTGAGGGTGTATCCCCCTTCATTTTATTTGCGATTTAGTAGGACGATTTCCTTGAGTTTCTAAGTAAAATCTTAATCTTTTTGAGAGTTGAATAATAAGTAGTTGAGTATGTTTTGGACTTGACATGAATTTCTGCAGAGAGCTTTGGAACCACCCTATTAATAGACTTGATTTTTACCTTATTAAAAAACTTGATTGTGAAGTTGGTATGATTAGATTTGTGGCATTCGATAATTCATCCTGCTAACTAACCTGATTTTGACCAAGCACATTAGACTAACACACGGGTAGTTAGAAGTTGAAAGTTCTTATATTAAATAAATATGATGTTGAGTCTCTCTATTATCGATATAATCTGATTTGTTCTAATATGTTTCATATTTCATTTTTTTTAGTATGAAAATGGGTCAAAATACACTGAAACTATAACTCTAGATTGTGTGATCTTTTACTTCTTAGTGCAAGGGACTCATATATATATATATATATATATATATATATATATATATATATATATATATATATATTTGAAGGTGAGAAGAAACCAAAAACAACCAAAAATATGGCTTATAATAAATGTGATTGATGTCTGATAGTTCTGCATTTTGTTTTCTTGTGTTTCCTATCCCATATAAGATATATGTGAAAAAAATCATGTTTTTTCTACCATTGATATGTGCAATACAATTCATTCTCCCATCGGACATGAATTATTTCAAATTAAGTGAAGTTATCCATCATTCATGCTTTACCTTAGCATTTATTTTGAATCTATGAAGGTTTTTTTATATCATGCTTTATTGACTAATTTGTCTATTACATGAAGCATTCTTCATCCTTATTTATAATTCTTTTCTCGTTTTCTCTTAGATGTGTACATAACTTCTAATAAGAAGTAATAGAAGTTTTGTTAAACAAAATGAATATGAAAAGTCTTTCAATTCATGAACAACATATCTTTTCTAATTTGCCATTTATCTAACAATGTGAAGTAAGCTACAAAAAATGTGATTTTATGTGTACTACGCTCTACTATGCGTCATTGAGTTCATATTTTTTCTAAAATGCTACAAGTAATAGATGTGTCTTGTTAAGTAAATAGTATATATTTAATATTCGATAATACTTCTATTGAACATAAAAGTGTTATCAAATGGAAGTATTATGACCACAAATGAGAAGACATAACCCTAATGCGCATTGTATTATGATCTGGTGTTACATTTTTAGTATGAGGGGTATGTCTTCTCATTAGTTTGTTACTTGCAATAATCCTACTTTATTCTCCCAAACTTTACTAGTTTTCTTTCTACTAAATTCTGATTACTTCTCCGAGCATCATCACACTACTCTCCTAACCTTAGGAATGTCTTACTTATTTATATATTTGTATTTGTAGAAATATAATTGTTATTCTAGAAGCCATTTTCATTCGTATCGATCCACTAAAAATCTAAAACTCAAAAGAGAAAGGATAAGACATATATTTTCTACTCTTCCATTCTTTTGAAGTATCCATCATTTAGTTCGATCAAAATTCAACAAACGATCATCTTTTTCTACTAATTTTTAAGTTTCACTTTTCATTTTTTTGCTGTTTGAATAAATATTATAGAGTCCACAGTGTAATAACCCATAAGATCAGGACTAGCTTGTAGTAAAGTCTATTTTGGTGTAACCTGTAGTACAGATAAGATTCCTTGCGATAGTAGAGAGTATTCTTGCATTTGTAGGTGTGTGCAATGTCTTTCTTATTTAGTTTTGAGATTATATATTTGGTATATGTAATACCCCAGGTTTCGAGCTCTGAAATTTCCCTAGTGGTTGTGCTAACTGTTCAGGTTACAACTAAGAGCTTATGAGTCTTACGATTCTAATCATGGTCTAACTAGTGAGAGGGTCTATCATTTATATCTTGAGTATGACTAAAACCCTATGGGTCAAAATCTCTAGTCACGATTCGTAGGGTAGGACTCATGACCAAAGAAGTAATGTAGCCCCGAGTCACTTCACAGACTTAAGTCGCGGTGATGACTCATGACTAGTGACCACGAATTATTACACGACTCGTAGCGACTTGGAGTTATTTTTTTGCACATTTTTCATTAAGGTTAATTCAGTCTTTTTCCTTTTTTTAAAACTATTCTTGTGATATAAAACATTTCCTTAGCCTTATTTCTACCCATTAAAGATAATCACAAACTACTCTTCTTTCTCAAATTCTCTAATCAAGAACAAGGCCAGGGTTTCTAAGGATTGGTCATCTAGGGCTCAAAGTGTGGTTTCTTATCCAAATTCTTGATTATTTCAGCCATGTATCTCTTTCCTAAACTTGTATTTTATCATGGCATGCAATAGTTTTGTCTTTATGTGGTTTTAATGTTTGGTTTGGAATTTGGGTTGAGGGTTTTGGATGGTTATTGTTTAAATGGTATTTCCATGGTTTACATGCATTTGTTTATGTTTTTTGGATGGATTTTCAAACTTTTTGAGTGCATGGGTAAGGTGAATGGAATGGGGGTGTTGAATTCCCTCAATCTTATGGATTTTTATATTGGAATTGGTATTAACCTTAACCCACTTGCATAATTGGTTTTGAAATATGGACTATTACATAGATTTACAAATTTTACTAAACTATTTCTTTGAATTAATGGTGAAATGGTTAAAAATGGTTTGAAAGGACTTGGTGGCTCTGCATTGAACTTAAATTGAAACTTTGGAGTCTTACGACTAATTGGTTTGGCCTGGCATAATGGAATTGGCTTGCAAACATAATTAATTGGTATGACAATACCACTTGGTAAATGCCTAAATGGATGAATCCTTGGTTAAATGGATGGGTTATAAGTAAAGGTTTTAATTTTTGCTTAAAGGGGGTTATGTAGTTCGGCATGGAAGGTGGAGGTTCCATAGGGACTGATACTGAAACCACATTTGCCGGAGTGGGGGCTTTGGTGGTCGTATGCATAGTTCACACTTTATATATATATTTTGGAATGGTTGGAGCCTCGATGGCTTTGATCTTTCTTAGGTTAAGGATTGTTAATCTCATGTTAAACCTTATTCCCTATCTCAACAATATATATATATATGTGAACAACATATACACTGAGTTTGGACTTGAATTTGAATGACATTATTTTATCCCTATCTTGAGTAATGCTCACCCCGCTAACCGTCTTAGGATGCTACATTATTTCATAATGTAGGGTTCAAGGTCACTTTTTTAACCTTTGTGTAGTGTTAAGTGATCCAATCATTCGTTGGTTCGTGTTGAAGTGGTAAGCTTCCATCCTTAAAAAAGCTTAATCAATCCATCCGTTTCTTTCCATATTTTTGAATTAAAAAGTTCATATTAACATTGTTGTCACTGTTATGGTTGGGGGCATGTATGACCTAGGTTGATATTTAGATTAGTTTAGAGGTTTTGTGGATATGTGTGGTTTGGATGGTGTAGTAGGCTCCTATATCTTATCCATGAGTTCCATTAACTATTTTATATTTTCTTTTGGGTGTCTGGCGCTTTTTAGTATCTGGATTATATTTGGATTGGACAGTCTAGGGAGTGGTATTTGGCCCATGGTATGCTTGAGATATCTGTCACGGATAGGTTCGAGGTCGGATCGTGACAAGCTTGATATCAGAGAATAGGTTCAGGGTCATGGGTGTCCAGAAATTCATATCGAGTAGAGTCTCTTTTTTGGGTAAGTAGCACTCTACACTTATAAGGGAGAGACTACAAAACAATTAGAAATGTTTCCCTTTATTGTGTTCTATTATTGTGATATGAAGTTTGATGTCTAGAATTTCCCTAATTCCGATTTACTAGTATTTCAAATCAAGCCTCCACAAAGATCTAATGTTTGTAGAAACTCTGTCAAATCCTCTGTCCTACCTAAGGAAAATATGGATGGAACTCGCCCTATGTATGGAGTGCAGACCCGATCTAGGGTTGACCTTGAACTAGGGCCTGGTCGTACAGGTATCTCAAGTCTCGCGTGGGCCGGAGATTACCCCCTGTACCTAACCTACCCAAATGCAACACTTCCCCAAGTCAGATAAATTTCGATCATATAACAAGATAGCGTGTAATAGCTTAAGAATATTTTAATGCATGTCCATAACCACCCACCGATGATTGGCCAAATGACAGACCAAAACTTCCCAATAACCACAGAAGTCCAAGCAAATCCTTCTAAATAATGATCCAAAACTAAATATCAATAAAGTGTCGGGACATGCCCCCGACTATAGCCAAAAATAGTAACCAATAGTCTATAATTAAAAAAGAAGCAAAATCTTTAAATAGAGCCTTCTGAAGTATGAAAGCTCACCCCTAAAGTCAACTCTCGATCAATCCACAATCACTGAGTAGGATATATAGAAGTACTGCCAAATCCTATATCATGTGGGGATATAATTTACGTAGATAATTAGATTTTAGAGCACTAGCATGTAACTCGAGGATAAGTATAACATAATGACATGGTCAACAGTTCAAAACCATTCCAAAATCAATGCACATAATTAGATGCTTATACATATATATATATATATATATCATATGATAGGATAGAGAACAAGGATAAACATGAATTTTTAAAACTTTATCCTAGATTGTGTAGCTCAACCATCATATAATAGTAACCATGGGCTATATGGGCCCTAACTCTCACCCCCTAGTTGGGCCCCAATTCATGTAGCCGCACGAACCACAGAATGATCTCATATATATGCACACAGGGGCTTCAAACCTCCCAACATATAGCAAGGTTACTTAAGCAGCGGATCATATAATGATTTATGGGGGACTCGAACCTTTTTGGTAACTTTGACCCCCGTATTTACATATGCGATTTCCAATATCGGTCACTCGAACCTCCATTTTCATGACTCAACTACACAACCCTACTGACATCCTAGTTAAAACATTTATCACACAATCCCAATCATGAACCATATTTCACATTAAGGCATGCATTGTTGGTATCGTCATACAAACTACACTTGCAAGGTAATACATCATGCCAAAATAATTTCCATTAAATTGGGAAGAACAAATCCCTTTGTTCATTAATACAAGGTGGGGGATCACCAACTCTCTTTGTTTATTAAATCAGACTATTGTGTTTCAAATACCTCTTTAGATCATGGAATAGTTCAAGACTGGTTCAATTTACAAATTCCAACATTTCTCATAACTCAAAATCAATTTCACACTTTGGGTTTGGGTCAAAACCACTTCAAAAATAACAAGTTTGAGAATATAACAATTCCCAAGTTCATTCACCGTAACCATGCACCCATAAGTTCAAACCATATTTAAAGCATTAGTAATCATAATTAAATCATAGAAAAACATTATTCCACAATTAGCATTCAAAACCCACAACCCTTGTTTTTGAAACCAAAATACTTCTATGTGAATAATACTTTAATAAATATGCTATTAAAAAATTAATAATGAGAGAAGAGTCATATGCCTGAAAAAGTAAGATGTACGAAGAGAAATCACCCTTGAAAGCCCTATTTGATCAACCTCTTACAAACCCAAAATGTTCTTGACCTTGAGGATTTAGGAGTATTTTAGAAGTTACTTTGATGTATTTTTAAGTCCTAGTGATACCCTAATGAGGTTATAAGATATGGGTTTCAAGTTGGGAAAGAGGGGAAATATCTTGAATGCCCTTAACTTAAAAGCTTAAAAAGGGTCGTCTTTGACTACAAGTTAACCCCATGACTTATAACCACTCCTTATGACTTTTCACCATGATTCGTAACCAAGGCATTACCACCAATACACCCAACACTGTTATCCTTACGACTCACTGACACCACTCGTAATGGGACTCTACGACTTGTAGGTCCTAGTTGTAATCAACATAGAACCCATTTAAGGTGTACGCTAGACACCCTACAATTTACACCCCATGACTCATAACATATCCTTATAGATCATAGTGAGCCACTCGTACTCAGAGAAGAATTATTCCATAACTTACACGATTTGGTTACAACTCGTTCTAGTAATAAGTGTTGATTTTACCACTCATTCATCCTAACTATTTGTATGTACTACCATTTTTTGTAGAATTAAATGAGATATAATCATGATTTAATGCACTAATATCTACTTTGTGAAGGTATATATTTGGTGAGATGGAAAGATGTGCATTGAAGATAAAAAAGGATTGTAGTTGAAGACCTAGAGCAGTCACCATCCTTAGTTACCATGATCGTGGGCAACAGGCTGTGGTTGTGGTCAGCTAACATGGTCATAGGAATGCGATCGGAGATCACAACCGCAGTTACATTTGCCGCAATTGCAGATATCCTCACGCGATCATGGCTAAGCGGGAATGTTGCCTAGGGCAGTTTTGTAAATTCACATGGACGAATCCCAAACCTTATATAGGAAAAATTCCTTTCTTCTTTGGATATTTCTCACCTTATAGACATCTTTCAATTTGAAATAAGAAACCTAATTAGGCAAGATTACAACTAATTTTGGAGAATTAAATTCTTAGTGTTTTGTAAAGAATGAATGCTTTGGATAATCCTTATGGTATATCGTCCTTTATATTCTTCATGAGTAGCTAAGTAATATAGTCTTGGAATTAAGTTGAACTAAAGTGTATTTATATGTGGGTGTTGACGGGTTTGCCTGATTTTTAGTTGTTGATTATGGATTCTACCATTGCTTGAGCTTAATAGTTGGAATTTATTGGTGAAAACCCCAAATCTCTAAATGGGTTTGATGGGTGAAAACTCTTAACTCTAGAAACCCTTCATCATCCTCAAAAAAAGGATGGAGGTAAAGTTACAGGAACCCATAACATCTTTGAAAAAAGGGATATAGGGTGAAAAGCCAATAGTGGACAATCAAGAATATGGTTTACTATCTTCTTCAATCTTAGAAATAAGTGTGATTGGAGTATAAATCAAGTCAAGGGCATCTTCCTAGAAATAGGGATACCCGATTGAGGTTTTGGTTGACTATTAATTGTACACTCTCTAGGTGCTCAAAAGAGCTAATGGGTGAAATCCTTATGGTTTTGTTGAATGGATAACAACAAAGACTTTCAAATTATCCTATCTATCACTCAACAACTAAGTTTCATGTTAAACTATCAACGACCTACACATGTTTTACTTTTAGTTAGACATAATCCCAAGATCTTCTCAAATCCTTTTTAAAATCAAAAGTGCTATATTAGTGTATTGTTAACCAAGGATTATTACAAACAAATTTCAAACCAAATCCTCCACTTTAATTTACATGTTGTGTTTGTTAGCATTTCGGGTGACCTTTTAGTAATTAAAACACTCATAGGATTTGAAATTTTTATATTTTTATCCTTGTGGATTCGACCGCAATGCGAGTTGGGTTATTGAAAATAATCGCATCACCCCTCAAATATGGGAGTGAGTTGAGCGGTATCACCTAGCGACTCGTCCGGATACCCTACGACCGATAAGGCGAGTCGTAACTAGGGCAGTGAGCTCAAAGCTCAAGGAATTTCAAGGGATAAAATTTGAGGTGTTTCAAGGGTCCCTGTTCCCAATTGTATTGACCCACATGGAGTTCCACCAGTCCCCATTAGTTTTTCTCCGGTTAGTCACACTCATGCTCAGTCAACCCAAGGAGACATCTCTAATGTAGAATTTTGTTGTTCTATTCATCTATTTACTTGGTTTTTGACCTCCTAATATCGTTAGTCAGGTCTGGGTGGTTCTGTTTCTCCTTATTTTGAGCTTACTCGAGTTGGTTAGTTATGAGGTTGAATTTGCTAACCTTTACTGGGTCTAAGGTTGAGGAAGATTCTCAAGGATTTATTGATGAGATGGATAAGATTTTTTGAGTGATGAATATTTTTGATTCTGAGGGTGTAGATTTTAATGCATATAAGTTGAAAGCTATGGCATATTAGTGGTATGAAGAGTGGGAACAGTTGAGAGGTGGTGATGCAAGAGTTAGTTTTAACTGTCAATGTTTCTTCCGTCTTCTTCCATCTTCACTCTTTTCTCAAGAACAATCACATGATTTTTTTCCCTACTTCTCGAGAATAAACCTCTAATTTTTTTGCCCAAAATATTATTTCAGCTCTTCCTTTTTTGGCTATTTTGAGTTAGAGATTTAGTTGTGAAGGAGAAAAAGCTTAAGGCATAATTTAAAGCTCTTCGTTGAAAGTTGGAGCAGTAGGTGGAGAGAATGTCTCTCTCACACTGAAAAGCCACGTATAACAAAGCAGTGAATATATATCCACGTTGATATCCAAAAGAACTGAAGTGAAAAAAATACCCTCAGCTGATACTAAATTAACAATAAGCAAACATGTCAATCTTACTAACTCTTATCCACACTTCTATAAGATATGTGGGTTAAGAGTTTGTTTCAACATGTTTGATTGTGGGAAATATTCTTACTAATTGAGGGAATTTTGTCATTTCAATTCATTTTCCTTGCTTCATCATATTACCCGTGGTATGTATATGGATTCCATGCCTCTTCCATCCCTTAAAACAAAATTCTCTCATCTATAATTTGGTATCTTTTCTAAAAGCACTTCATCTACAACTTCTGCAATCTTAAGGTACTTCTTCATCATTATTTTGTGATCATTTCAAATTTTCTTTACTCTTGCTTTTATCTCCAATTCTTCGTACAAATTGTAGATTTAATTGAATAAATTTATAATGTTTTGACGTTTCCCTCCTTAAGATTTCTCTTCATCTTTATTTTGTTCAGTTTTAGATTTGTTTGAGTGGATTTATAAAAATTTGGTGTAAAATTTATTTCTGTGGGTATATGAAATTATGGTTTGTATGTGGTTCAAATTTGTAGAGAATTGAAATTAACACAAAAATTGCAAAACTCAGATCATTATTGGTGTATCGAAAGGAGGTATTTTTCCTTTACATCAAGTGATACTTCTGGATCTCCGCTTGAATTCATAAAAGAGGAATATCTTTAAATTGATCATGATTTGTGATGAATCCCTAATATCCAAAATTAATTTATAAAAAAGAATCAAAAAAGAATTCATCTTTTGGCCGCTTCATTAGAATTTTCGGTATTACTCCTTGATTTTGGCCTTTGTTGTGCTTGCAACTTGTGGTTATTTTTCCTGTTCATTTAATTTTCTGGTACCTTTTTTGAACATGTCATACTCCTACAAAATAACCCAAGCAATTAATGGAGGATTAAAACTGATGCTTACTTTGATACCAATATGAAATGAAAGAAAACAAGATTCATTTGGTGTATTAAAAGTGAAGAAATTAGAGCTCGTAAAATTGATTATTTTGATTTGCATAAATTCGCTCATATTTTATCCATTTGATCACCAAATTTTATGGTTACATATATAGATGATTTTCTTGCTTTCTCTTTATCATTTTATTTTATCTACCAGTATCTATCGTGGTAGTTGTTGTTCTTGCATGTTTTCAGCCATCTCAACTTTGGTAAGTGTCACTCTTCTGTGGTCTTTGATTTCCCCGGTTTGCTTCTTTGCATTAAAAAAATGGATTTTCCAAAATATATGGCGCACTATGATCGTTTATCTTGGATATTTATGTCTGCCTATTATCTTTTTGGAAAAAAATCTTTGTTAATGAATTTTTTGGTTAGAACAAACCAATTTATTATCCTTATAAATTACGTGTTGAATTACTCATGGTAAATCGCACTACGTGCTGAAGCTTTTGCGGTAAATCTGGTTAAAACTCGGCAGATTATATAGTTTTTATCCTTTTATATATAGCGATAAGGGTCGTGCTTTAATCAATCTTTCATGTAGTATTAGCCAAATATTTTCTAATTCATGTTTGCTTTTCTTCAAATGAGGGTCTAATTCTAGCCATGCTTCAACTTTTTTGTTCAATTTTTTCATTTAAAGGATAATTGAAGTCCAACATTCAGTTTTTCTCCTTTGCCAGCCCCACCTAGACCTTTTCTATTTTCTCTGCTTTGGAGTTAAGAGAAAGAGAGTGGTGGAATCTGGACATATTTTTCAAAGATGAAACATCCTAAAATACCACATATTGTTCCCAACATTATCCCCTGTACCGCATTTACGAATTTGAAAGTTGCAACTCTTGATCTTGTTAAATGGCAACTGAGATAACTTCCCATAATCTATATTCCTTGTTATAGATTGATTCAACAAAATAACAAGTTCTAATGAAACTGAACATTTTAAAGCTTCCATGAACCTTTTGTTAATTTTGGTAATTGATAAGTAATTGTTCCATACTCTCCTCAAGAATCCCTCTTGATTGTACTCGTTGCCCCATGAAAAATAGTAGTGCCAGTAATGTTTAGATAAGAAAATGGTTATGATTGGTCGACAGACAAAGTGAAAATTAGTGCTATTTCAATTAGTTGATCAATCATTAAGTGGTGAAATGGGAAATTGATTTGCTTGATAAGAGGTTTAAACAAAATAAAAGAACAAAGAGGGAAGAACTTTCTTATTTATTGAGTTGTATGAAATGTTTGAAGAAATTTTTGGGTTACACAGTTGCTAACTCAAGGGACATGTTCTTGACTTGTCCTCGGATGTGTTCCCCGACCATATATAAATCTGATTTTAGCTCCTGAGTTAAGAATCCCAATCTAAAATGGACGAGAATTATGTAAAGTGATGCAAAGTTAATTCCATCACTCTTGAAGGTGTTTGAATATCTTGAAATCGACTTGTAGAATTCTCTTCATATGGTATTAAAAACTTGAATAGAAATATTTCCCCCGTTATGCTTTTCTGGTATAATTTTTATCAACTCTATACTTTATTAAGATATTGATCACCAAATATAAGAAAAATAGGTAGTAACAAAATAAAATTATATATATTTATCAGTGTTTAACCTTTAATAGATTTCTTACCCTGTTTTGCATGTTATTAATCATAATTTCTATGAGTATCCGATCAAGCATGACAACAACACAACTACAAAGGCTACTTTAAAAAAAAGATGATTATCAATGGCATGGTAGATGGTTAACATTTCTATTTTTGATTTGCCAAAACCAATTATTTTCACATGTGGAAAATGTGTATATGTAAATAATACAGTAGTGAATGTGAGTATATATCAATTTATCATCTATGTAATGTAGTCGATGCACCAGCATTCGTGGTTTTTTTACATGCCTAAATCTATATTCCTACAAAGAAATATAGTTAAACAAATATTGGGCCCATTCATGCATTGCACTAGCATTCATTATTTTAGGGCAAGAAAAGTGTGAATGTAATACCCCGTGTTCCAAGATCACTGTGCAATGTACGATTCCTTTCCTTAAGTCATATATCACAATATACGAGTCGTATGTTGTAGTCATATCCGAAACAGTATGAAATAGTTGACGTTCTATTTTAGGTATGACTCAACCATTAGAGTTGTAAGATTACTGTACGAGTCGTATGAAGTGAAGTCATGAGTTCAACAATATAAGTTCCCTAAGTTTTTGTCCATCTTAGAGTGATGGATACAAGTTGTAATGACTTGTTACAAGTCATAAGATACGACCCATATCCTAACTAGTAAAGAATTCAAGAATCAATCCTCATGTTTTGATAGATTTATAAGTTACTTGGGCATATATTAAGTCCTAAAATAGCTCCTAGCTCATGAACAAGTCAAAACATTCCTTAGCGATTTAATTCTTGGGATGTATATAATTATAGTCATCTTCAAATAAGCATAACTTTCTTTATACAAAGAATTTTTTATCTCAAGACCCACCAACATATATATAATTGAATTAGCTTTCCAACAATATCAATTTTTCCTTAATCCTATACTAGAATGAAAAGTTAAGACCAAATTATTGAATCATATCAAAGTTGTCAGTGGATACGACTCACTGATGATGACTCATAAGCAGACCATATGAGTCATCAGGAGGAGTCATACCCACAATAGTAGGGGTCAAATTTTGGGTTCCTGGTGATGACTCAAGGTATCACCCATACCATATGAGTCGTACCCAAACACGTCGGGACGACTTCCAGGTGATTTCCTAAAGGTTTCTAAGGAGTTTTTTGGTCTTTTCTCCTATTATAACTCCCAAACCATGACATTTAACCCCAAGTGGCATTACTTTTCCTCTCTTTTCCATTAATTAAACAACACAAAATCCCTATTTCCATTCTTAAGAACAAGATTACGGTTCCTTGATGAGTAAAGTATTCACCACTCATTTGTACTCAACTTTTGTGCATATTAGCATGATTTGAATGTATAAATGAGACAAAATTATGATTTAGGGCACTAATTTCCATATTTTGTAGGCATTTAGGTCATGAGACAGAAAGATATGGATTGGATCTAAAATGAATCAAAAGGAGAAAAGAACTACAGTTGGAAGACTTACAGCAGAAACAAGCCTTGATTATCGTGATCGCAGTCTGCAGTCAAGGTAATCAATATACCGTGATCATGAGTGCTGACCGCAGTTGCAGTAGCCGCTATCGCAGACAAGTGTCAGCGATTACATTCTAGCGGGTTTAACGATCAAGTGTTGTTCAATCAAAATACATAGCTGATTCTAATTCTCATATAAGGAACAATTCTTTTTCCCTTAGGGCATTATGCAATAGAGGAGGATGGAACCCTAGAATTTGGGGGAAACATTAGTGTAGTTAAAATTTCAATTAGAACTTGGTGAAATTGAACTGTGAAGTGAATATTCTCTTCTCCCCCCATTGTTATGGATACCATGAATGAATATTTGGTATATTTTTTTCTTTTATTTCATGAGTATCTAAATTCTCTATTATTGGGATAATGTTGAACTAAGGTGCAATTGTATTTGGGTGATAATGTGTTTATGTAATTTTTAGTTGTTGGTTATGGATTCCATTATTACTTGGTTAAACTAAGTTAGTATTTGTGGGTGAAACCTCAAACTCTTGAAAGCTCTCATCATCCTTGAAAACGGAATGTGGGTAAACTTTTAACAACCCATAGCTTCCTCAAAAGAGGGTTATAGGGAGCCAAAGCAATAGTGGACAATCGTGAACATGGTTTACTTTCCTCTTCCATCTTTGAAATAAGGGTAAATCGAGAGTAAGTTATGTCATGGGAATCTTTCAAGAAATAGGGATTCCTAATTGGGATTTTTGGGTTGCTATTATTGATACACTCGTTAGGTACTCAAAAGAGTCAAGGAGTGACATCTTTGAGGCCTTGTTGACAAACTAGACTCAAGAATTTTTAACCTAGCCTACCATGTTATCAATAGTTAGAACTTATACAAAACCATCATGATCCCATGCACAACGTTCCCTTTGGTAGACATAATCCGAAGATCCCTCCGAAAATTGAATTCTATAACAAAATAATGGTTGTAGTGTTCTGTGTGACTTTATATTGATAACATCCGATTCCAAACCACCCCCACCCCCACTTTACATTATGTGTTTAATGTTGCACATACTTCGGTTATCCTTGTAGTAATGTTGACCCCCATTGGACTTGAATTCTACTTTTCACTCCTTGTGGATTTGACCTCAACAAAAGTTGAGAAATTGACAATGACCATCCTCTACCAAATCGCATGGTATAAGTGACTAATATCAAAATGACACCATTATCGGGGAGTGAAATTTATTTTCACTTGTGCAGTGTGATTTTTACTTGGATATACCCGTTGTGATTTTGATTTACTTTCCTTGTTATTTTTAATTTTTGATTAGGTAATCACTAATCCCTCCGAATAATCATGAGTTGGGATGGCTTGGGTTATTTTGGTACCAAAAATCATGTGAGTGCTATCCGTATCCCTTACACCGAGTAAAATTGAGTATTTTATGTCACAAGGTAATGCTACAATTGTTTCATTTGAAGAGACTTTTGGGGGATAAAGCACATGAGGACCCAAATTTTCACTTGAAGAACTTCATAGAAGTTTTTTCAACCTTTAATATTGCACACATATCCCAAGAGTCCATCCGATTATGCCTTTCCCGTTCTCTCTAATAGGAAATACAGTGCTATGGCTAACATCTTTTCTCATCAGTTCCATTACATCATGCATTACGGAGGCATTCTTAAGTCAATGCTTTTAATCTTTGAGAATGTTACAATTATGAGATGAAATCATTAATTTCTGCCAATTCCTTGAAGAACTGTGGCATAAAGCTTGGGGAAGATTCAACAAAATGTTTTGGAATTGTCCTAACCTTGAGATACTGGAGAATATGATTGTACAAATATTCTATAGGGCATTGGAAAAACTCAACAAAGATATAGTGGACAGTACGTCTAGTGGATTGCTCATTAAATTTTCATATGGGGTTACATCAAAGGTGTTGGATCAAATAGCAAGTTTGTCTAGGGGTTGGGATATGAAGGATGCCGAGGTGTCAGTGAGGGTTACCTCTTTATTCTTTATGTACCAAAATGGAAAAGGTAGATAGGAGGAAAAATATAAAACCATGATCAAGGTAATGTAATTCTTTGATCTCCTTACAAATCATATGTTAGGAGCCACAACTGAAACCGTAAATGGGATAAATACAATCGAGGATAATCCATATGAAAGTGCAGGGAAAGAGATAGTGGATGAAAAATTGAGTGTGTTGCCTAATTATAAGGTCGGAACCATAAAAGTCAAAAAAGGATGCAATGCGAGAAGGCAGGGTGCATCAATGAAGGAATTTTGGTTATGATTTTAAATTATGTTGAGGGGACCAACAAAATGGTACAATAAATGCTAAGTGATTTCTCCATGATCCATCAAATAGTTGAGTCTCACTCAACCGCCATCAAACAACTAGATACAAGGTTGAATCAGATAGAGGTATATCTCAAAGAGAAGCAACATGAGGAAATACAAAGAGAAAATAGTATGGAGCTTGGGAACTCTGATGGAAAAAAAGGGGATGATCAAACAAATAGAAAGGGGTCAAATAATTATGAGAAAAAACCAAGTGGGTTTGTGTTTGAAAAGTCTAAGGTAAATGAGTGCCAAACTGCCTCCATACTATCAAGCAAGATTCCTCCTCCTTTCCCTAAAGGGTTCTCACCAAAGGGAGAAAGTGAAAATTTCAATAAGATCTTTGATAAATTTAGCACCCTATCCATAAATATTCCTCTAGTTGAGGCTTTGCAATATATGTAAATCCATGAATCAACCAATGGGATTACAAGTCATCTCAGTAATTGAAGTTATTGATGGGGAGGTGGAAAATCATGTTAATGTAATCTTGTTGGATGACCCTTTGGTAGGAGTGTTATGGAATTACAAAAGGGAAAAAGTTGAAGAATTTCATGAGGTGGTTGCATCCTCAATGGGACTTGGATTCTATACTAAGAACTCGATAAATTTGGACCTTGATCTTAAAAACTATGACAGCCCACCCGTAAAACCATCCATTCTTGAGCCACAACAAATTTAATTAAAGCCTTTGCTATCCCATCTTAAATATGTATTCCTGACGGATAGAAACACGTTACCTATCATCATTGCAAGTGACCTTGAGCCCTCTCAAGTGGAAGCTTTGAAGTTGGTGGTGAAAAAGTTCATCCAAGCCATTAGATGGACAATTACAGGAATTATCAGGATATCCCCTAGCATTTATTCCCCAAAAATCAAGCTAGATCAAGATCATGTACCAATTTTGGAACATCAAATGAGGATAAATCAACCCATGAAAGAGGTGGTAAAGAAAGAGATCATAAAATAGCTTGACGAGGGAGTATGTTGTATCGAATAGCACTTGGGTGAGTCCAGTACAACATGTCCTAAAGAAAGGTGGTATTAAGGTGGGTGAGAATGAAAAGAATGATCTTATCCCCACCCGATCGATCACCGAGTGACGGGTATGCATGGATTACCAAAAGTTAAACTCATGGACCGAAATAGACCATTTTTCAATGCTTTTTATGGATTAAATATTGGATAAGTTGTCTGGGAGAGAATGGTATTTCTTATTAGATGTTTATTTGGGGTATAATCAAATTTGTATCACCTTGGAGGACCAACAGAAGATGACTTTTACTTTCCCAAATGAACATTCATATTCAATCGAATGCCCTTTGGGTTATGCAATGCCCCATAAACCTTCCAATGTTGCATGTTGTCAATCTTTATAGATATGGTCGAAGGATCAATGGAGGTATTTATATAGGATTTCTCAGTGGTGGGGAACTCTTTTGAATCATGTATTGAGCATCTAAGCAAGGTGCTTGGGAAATGCATGAAAACTAACCTTATCCTAAATTGGGAAAATTACCGTTTCATGGTTAATAAATGTATTATATTGGGCCACAAAATATAGGGGAAAGGCATAAAAGTTGATCAAACAAAGGTATAGGTATTTTGCAATTCACCACCACTATTTCTATAAAAAAGAGGTTCAAAGTTTTTGTGAACATACCGATTTTATCATCGTTTTATCAAGGATTTCTCCAAAATAGCTCATCCTATGTGCAAAATCCTTGAATAGGAGACAAACTTCAAATTTGATGAGGAATGCTTAAAATCCTTTGAGTATCTTAAGGAATTGCTTATTTTGGCCCCGGATTGGTCATCCCCTTTTAAAGTAATGTGTGATGCAAATAGAATTGCATTGGATGTGGTGTTAGGTCAACGGAAGGAGAAACTCTTTCATCATATCTATTATGCAAGAACAACCTGAAATGATGCTCAACAAAACTACACCATTATCAAACAAGAGTTGTTGACAGTTGTGTATGATTTTGAAAAATTTTGTGCCTACTTGATAGGCACGAAAATAATGGTGCACATGGATCATGCTGCCCTTAAGTACCTTATGTCAAATAAGGAAGAAAATATGCTCTTTATTATATGGATTTTGCCCTTACAACTATTCAAATTTGAGGTAAAGGATCAAAAGGAGTGCAAAAACCAAGTGGCCGGCCATCTCTCACATCTTAAAGGTAACCGTAAGAGGCATGGAGAAATTGAAATTGATGATGTTTTTCCCAATAAATTAGCCATGTCTATTTTGGGAAAAATTGAATTGTGGTATGCCGACTATGCCAACTATGTATAAAGTGGTGTACTTCCTGAGAGGATTAGCTATCATCAAAAGAAGCAGTTCTTCTTTAATGCAAAGAGATATTTTGGGGATGAACCATTCCTATTCTAAAAGTAAGCAATAGTGTAATTAGGCAATGCGTTATGGAAGTTTAGATGAATGATATCCTTAAAGCTTGACACTCCTCACCTTGCGCTGGTCACCATGGAAGAATTCAAACTGCTGCCAAAATCTTTCAATGTGGGTATTATTGGCCATCCATGTATCGAGATGCCATTGAGTGGGTAAAGTCATGTCACGAATGTACAATCCAAAGTGGTATTTCAAGAAGACATGAAATTCCTCTCAAATCTATCCTCGAAGTTGAACTCTTTGATGTGCGGGGATTGACTTTATGGGCCCATTTGTAAGCTTATCTAGAAACAAATACATATTGGTGGCAGTTAATTATGTCTATAAATGGGTGGAAGTCGTGGCACTTCTGAATAATGCGAGAAAAAATGTACTTTCTTTTTGAATAAATACATCTTTAAAAGATTTGGAACACTACATACCATTATTGGTGACGAAGGTTCACATTTTTTTAATTGGGTATTCGGCACCCTTCTTGACAAGTATGGGGTTAAAAACAACGTGGCTACCCCAAATCACTCCCAAAAGAGTGTCCAAGTGGAAGTTTCAAACCGACAAATCAAAGAAATACTTGAAAATATGGTGAATATAGGACAAACCAATTGGGCAAGTGTAACACCCCGGAAAATGGGTCCTGGAATATCACACGGTGCTTGAGGCTACGAGTAGCCCCAAGCTAACCCTTTGAGACATTTTCATTCAGTTCAATACAAATCAACGGGGCTTTCATAAATATCCCTCAAATATCAACAGAGTAATCATCATCCAAGAATAAAAGAATTTTAGAAAGATAACAAAATACTATTTATTAGTCAACTCCCAACATCTATACTAGTCTGACAAGCCTCTAAGTAAATTAATAAAACCAGCGATCCATTGAGACATGCCCCAACTGACTCATTATCAGTTATCAAATGCAAAAATTCCTTGAAACCAACATCAGACATCACGTCCTCGGAATATGAGGACTCACCACAACAGAGGATGTAGAACAACATGCCCAAAGAATCACTGTTGAACCTGGAACTGAGCACCTGAACCTACATTCTGAGAAAATGCAGCCCACATCCGAAGATGTGGGACAGTACCATAGAAAGGAATCGAGTATATGGGGGTGTATACAGTTGTATAAACATCATCATCATAAATATTTATAAGAAATATGCAGCATGTATGAAAGACTCACATAGCCCAAAGAAAATCATCCTAATCATGAGAGAATGAAATAAGTACAATAACACATGTGAGTCATCATATAATTTGTCAATCACTTTCAGTTCATCAAGAATACCAATTCTCATAATGTAAATATCATTTAAATCTTTTGAAAGAATAAATTTCACAATTCCACTTTCAAATCACTTCACCATTCACCATACACACAAGGAAACACACATACACTGGAGATCCTATAACCGACATAAACCATGTGAGCTACATGAAGTCCAACGTACAACCCATGTTGGGTAGAGCTTCCTATCCTTGCCATCAAAGTAGGACTATCGATATCAAATCCACAAAAACTAGTGATCAGTATATAAATCAGCCTCAGGCTCACTGCTACGTAGGCACATAGTTCTAGGAAAGTAAGGTCGCTTTATACCTCCTACTCGGTGCTAAAGATTTCTCCTGGAGTTAGCTCAGATCATTTCAAAGACAATCCACAACAGAACAATTTCAGTAATATATAAATATACATTGGGAGCAATCATGCTTCCCATCTATAAAAATAAACCACGTTGCAGATTTCTTTCACACTCGAGTTCAAAATAACTCCATTAAGACCAAAAGGTCAAATCATTCAAAATATCTCAAATATTCAACATCATCATGCTTATAACACACACTTTCTCAAAAAAAATACAATTTCCAATGGGGATTCACGATCCAAATTTAAAAAATCATGATAAATATCGTTCAAGATTCATGCTTTATATCTCCACACATGTAAATTCATCTTTCAAAATCATAAACATCAAGATTTCATAATAATCAGCATAACATATGTGTTCATGCTTCAAATTCATAAAAATCAAATAAAAATCATACCTTTGTGAAGAAAATTACTTTTGGACATAAGAACGAAAGAGAGTTCTTATTGAAAAACCCCACATACCTTGAATGATGAACTTTAGATCGATACTCATTTTTGAGATGTTAATCATGCCTTTGAATGATGGTTCTTGGAGTTCTTGAACAAGGAACTTGGAATCTTGAATAAATATGCAGAATTAATAGTGAACTTTAGAGGTTCTTGAGGTTAGATGTAGGAGCTTAGGGTTTTCTTTTTGAGGGATTTTGATAAAATATAACATATAATACTTCTAATAGGCTTTAATATATGGTTTGGAGAGATTTTGGGTGAGGGAAAATGACCAAAACTCCCCTAAAAATCAAACAAAAAAATCTCAAATTTGTCCTTTGGTGGACTATTTTGATAGTCTGAAGTAGATCAACCATAACGTTTTACTCCGATATTCAAATTAGATAAAACTAATTTCATTAGAAAGAGGACTCTCATGTCTTTTATTTATATATAGTATCTCACCCAGATCATTTTGTACGAGGAGTTATGATTGTTTGAAGTTGACCCAAAAATTCACTTTTGATAGGATGAAGTAGATCGACCATAACCTTTTGCTCCGATAGACAAATTAAATGAAACCAGTTTCATTAGAAATAGGACTCACAGAGATTTTCATTGATATATAGTAGATCACACAAATCATTATCTACAAGGAGTTATGATCATTTAAATTTGGAGTAAAAATACGCCAGGCCTCAGTACTTTTTCCTGCACGTTTTACTGTTCACTATTATTCACGGTTCGATCGAAATGTTCATAACTCGTCGCTCGGGTGTCCGTTTTGGATGATCCACATATCATTGGAAATATTATTTGATACTATATGCAATGGTGGGTCATAATCTAAGACATTTTACATGGAAAAATTATAATTCATTCTAGAAGATAGAACCCAACACATTTACGCACAAAATTTCAATGAAAAATTTCTTGGGACATTATAACAAGACAACTCAATGAGCCACCTTGGGCTTATAGAACGGCTTAAAAACCCTCAATGAGCATGTAACCCTACCAATTTGTGTTTTAAAAGGCATGTCATTTTCCCTTTGAGCTTGAGCATAAAGCCTTGTGGGCTTTAAAGAGGTTGAATATGAATTGGGGAGAATCCTCTGTGGTGAGGGTCACAAAACTCCATGAGTTGGAATATTTTTTACTCAAGGCTTATGAGATGTCCGCCTTATATAAGGATAAAATAAAGAAATGGCATGATGCTCGAATATTAAGATGGGAATTCCATGTTAGCGAGAATATAGTGCTTTACAATTCTTATTTGAAACTCTTTGTAGGGAAGCTTCATTTTAAATAGTCAGGTCTATTTGTGATTTCTAACGTTTACCCTAATGGTGCCATTAAATTGGAAGATCATGAAAGAAAGAATTTTGTAGTAAATGTCCAAAGGGTGAAGTAGTACAATGTGAAAGGCCCCGTGACAGCTAAGGTGAAGTTTGTTTTCTTTAAAGATGCTACGTGGTGAAGAACAAGTGCCATGTCGTGAAGTTAAATTAGGCACTTGGTGGGAGACAACCTATCCTTGACTCATTGCATATTTGTTTTGATGTTTTGTAGGTGTTTTAACTCAAGTTTAATGTCCAAAAAAATAGGGGAAAAGAAGAGTTGGAAAATGGCAGCTGTGAAGAAGATCAAAATAGAGAAAAAATAGGGGATTTTAGCCCCAGTTAACACGATCGTGGTCTAAGGGACGCGATTATGCTAACGCAATCGCAGAAATCTCCACCACATTTGTGACATTCGAGGGGTATTCTTCTTATTGCTTAAGGGAGTCCGGTATTACCCTAATATTTTTTAATTATGCTGCAGTGAGGACACTTTAGATCCCTAAGTTGGGGGTGTGTGATACTACCTTTGTTTTTCTTGATTGGATTTGAGCCATGGATTCAGGGGAAGTATGAGTTTCCATGGCATTGAGGTGTCTTAAATGCAAGGGAAATCTAAGTACTTATGGTATTTAGAATTTGGGATCGCACTTATATCTATGGAATTTGAGTTCTAAGCTTCTCCTTTAAGGATTCAAACAATTAAGGTATGTGGGGTATTCATCAATGGGTCCCTTTCACCGATTAAGCCCAAAGCCCCTATATTGATTTAAAAGTATGAATCTTATCCTATTTTATGAAATCATCCATGAATCTTATGAATTTAATCCATGAACTTATTATTAAATCGAATTCAAGCCATGTTAATGTGTATTTCTATGATATTTAAGTCACTTCATGATTGAATTACAATTTCCCTTATTTAGTTTCTTTGAGTTCATGATAATTCATCAACTTATATATTAAGCCATGTAAACATGTTGTCCTCCCATATTTAATACATTTACATGTTAAAATTTATGAATTTCAATAGTTATTGAAATTTACTATCTTTTAAGTCTTTGAATTATGATCTTCTATCATTGCTTAAATGATAACATCGAGTTTTATAATCATTTAGTACTGGCGGGTTATAAACACCTGATACCTATGTGTTTACTTATGATTTAGATCTCCCAAGTAATAAGCTAATCAGCTCATGATTTTATGGTTATACTTAGTTTTTTATGACCATGACACTATTAGTTTAAATGTTTATAATTACTTTAGAATCTGTAGGGACTGTTGTTTTCAAAATATCATGACCTGAGGTTATCAGTTACCAGTGCATGTACCAGTTAGTACTTCAGTGACTTTTATTTGGGAGTAGGATTTAGCACTGAGTGGGAATGTAATGCGCCGCATTTCGGGCTATAATATAGACCATGATTCTGATGCGTTGATAATCCCGAAGCCATAAATCCTATGCCAATATGGCATGTTAATTATTTGTGTAGTATGTGAATCTATTCAATCTTGAATTTAGACAATAGAAGTCCTTTGACTCAAGGACAGGTTGAAAACTACTTCGATCGATTAATTTTAAGTGGACACTATAATTTGTGTCAACTTCTATCGACCATGACTCTTTGTATATGTCAAATTAGAGAGCCTATATTTATAAAATGATAGGTTTTTGAGTTATCATTCCAACGATACCAATTTTGCTAAAATCCGGCACCCGAGCAAGAAGTTATGGCCTTTCAAAGTAGTATGCGTCACCTAACCAATCGCACATGTCCACCGGAAATCATATGCGGCACCTATGTAAACATAGACGATAGCATAGACAGCGCCTATATAAACATAGGAGATAGCATAGGCGGTGCCTATGTAAACATAGGCGATATCATATGCGGTGCCTATGTAATGGTTTTAAGTGACTTAAACACTCTGTTTTTGGGGTAAAATGGTCCTTTTCCCACCCTTATTCAGCCATAAACACAAAATTCATTCTCCAATTCTCCAAAATATATCCACATTCATCTAAAAAATCTCAATAACACTCCCAATGGTTTCAAACTAAAAACCACAAATAAATTAAGATTCAACCATGTGTTTTCAAAATCGATTAGAGATTCGGAATCCCCAATCCACATGCTTCAAGAAGCACCTATTATTTTTCGAAATAGAGGTGTGCAAGGTTTTCCAAAATTCTCATGGGCATAAAAAAAGTCATGTTTTAGAATGGGGTTTTTAAATCTATTTATATATTCATGTATTAAATGTTTTAACATCATTGTTTTGGTCTTTTGACCTTTCTCAAAGTGATTTGAGAATATGAATGTATGAAACCATGTATTTAAGATGAATTCTTGTTGAGAGCATGATTTTTGGTGAATTCCCTCTTATTATGAATTTTTCAGATTTCTCATAGCATATGAATTGTTTTGCAATTCATCCTTGAAAAGCACTATATGAAATGATTGAACTCTTGTTATGATTTAAAGGTGGTTTTAAATCAGTAAAGACGGAATCTAGCATGAATGTTTAACGTTCATAATGCATATAATGAAAGAGTGTATGGATTTGCTAAAGGCACTAGACCACCATATATTGATGAAGTTTTTGCATGATTTTGACTTGAGTTCTGAAACATGAAATCTTTTATATCAGTTACATGTTTTTTGGTGGTCTAAATTATTCTTTTAATGAAAGATTTAGATTAATGTATTATGGCTCCTAAATCATGAATTGCAAGTCTTGGTATAACGATACCAATTTAGACCAATGCCATATCAGACTCAGACTAATAGACATTTCAGACTATCATGATTTTAGATATTCAGAATGTTGCATTACTGAAAAGGTTAAAAATGGGCAAACAGAGATGTTAGGTGGTTCCCTGAAGAGGTCTTGAGTTCAATAAACTCATTGCTTAAAACCATGGTTTGTCGACCTGGGTATATTATTATACGCTGACTTAAGTATCGTATGGCGTATCAGATTCAGGAACTCCAACCCTTGCGGCATACTCGAGTTGGAGTCTTCCCCATCGAGTTAATGGCGTATTCCATATTTCCTATGGGATATAAAACTTTTAGGGGATACCACCTAACTTAGAAGTAATGCACATCAGAGTTCAAATTTACAGACAGGTTACATATTTTCAGAAGATGCCCATGTGTTTTCAGAAACTATTTTATGCATAATGTTTGATAAAAATTTTCTCTCACATTTTATATATATATATATATATGTTCAATTAATCTATTTTGGATTGTTTCGTATGCCAGTACAATTCTGCTGACCCTCCCTCCTTCCAGGTTCTGAGGCACAGTCTAGGGGTCCAGATAAACAGTAGAGATTTCAAATCACAGACCAGAGTTTGCAGTGGTAAGCCTTCTATGATTCAGAAGGCCTGTTTATTTTATATTACTACTATTAGTTAGGTTTAGGTCTACTGGGGGCCTTGTCCTAGCTTTCAGACAACTTTGATTAGTTCATGGTAGAGATTTTGTAGACTGAGTTAGACATTATTATTTAGATATATTTTGGATTTCAGTTTTTAGTATTATGATCACATTCAGATTGACCATATTTCTGTTTTAGATTTCTATTTCTGCATTACCTTTTAACATATAAATTATGTGCATGATTACCAGATAGATAGAGAAGGGTGTTCTGGGCCTTCATGGTTTGGGATGCTCGTCATGGCTAGGGCCCCATCTTGGATCATGCCAAACTTTGTATCAGAGCATGGTTCATGGTCCCAGGGTATCTGCAAAATCGCATCAGGTAAAGTCTTGGTTATGGGTTTTTAGCGCGCCACACTTATAACGAAGACGCTACTAGGCATTTAGGAAATATTTCCCTTCTTTGTGATTTAGTTTGTGCTTCAGAGTTTGAACTATCCCCTAATCAATGATCTTTGTATTACATAAACACGGTTATGCCTCCACGTCGTATCATCGATTAGAATGCTCAAGTAGATGAGGTCCGTCCCACCCATGGGATGCGGACCCATAACAGAGCTTACACTCCAAAACTTGTCCCTATTCCGGGAGTCCCTCCAGTCCCTACCAATCCACCTCGGGCTCCACAGACTGATGACAATCGTCCCTCAACAGCTCAAAGAGATATTTCAAATACAGAATTCAGATGGTCCATTCACATTCTAACACAGTTGGTAGCTAACTAGGCTCAACGATCAGAAGATATTTGGTTTACATCAGTTACGTCTGAGGCTACCAGGGTTAGACATTTTATGAAATTAACCCACCTAAGTTCACTGGCACCAAGGTGGAGGAAGATCCACAGAAGTTTGTGGATGAGATAGAAAAGATCTTTAAGGTAATGCATGTGGATGAGGTTGAAGGGGTGGAACTACCAACTTATCAGCTTAAGGATGTTGCGAATCAGTGGTATGCCAACTGGGAGGATGGAAAAGGTGAGAGTGCTGAACCCATAATTTGGGGCAAATTTATGGAAGTTTTCCTTGATCGATTCTTTTCTTTGTTGTTGAGGGAGGCCAAAGTGAAAGATTTTATGAATCTGAAGTGTCTAGGAGTACACTTTGAAGTTTAATAAACTAGTCTGCTATGCACTAGAGTTGACTAGTAATATGAAAGCCCGAATAAGGAAATTTGCATTAGGCTTTTCTGATAACCTCGTGCTTAAGTTCCAGGGGCAATGTTGAATAAGGATTTAGACTTTGCTAGGCTGACCATTCATATGCAGCAGGTAGAAGAGAAAAAGAAAAAGATCTCTGAAGCTAGGAAGGTGGAAAGACAAGCAAAAAGAGCCAGATCAACCGACCAGAGTCATAGTCAGCCTCAAGGCGGTAGGTGAGGAAATAAATAGCAGAAAAAAAAGAATTAGGGTAATGCTCAGTCTACTGCCAAAGCCCCAGTACCCCAATCACCATCACACAGACGATCTCAGAGTTTTCAAACTAACCATGGAACCAGAGCCAGGATACTCGGTCACAGGGTAGTGTGGCTCAGCAGTATTGTACTTTTCTACAGTGTAAGACTTGTGGTATAAGTCAATTGGGAAGATGTCAGTTGGGCTCGATAGTATGTTATTCATGTGGTCAGCCGGGTCACTTTCAGAGGGAATGTCCATCTACTTGAAAGAAAGTTGGTAGTGCAAAGTCTCAGGAAAATTCTTCGGCACCACCCTTACCTTAGAAGGGCTCCACATCAGCTGTTAGGAATAGTCACAACTGCTTATATGCTTTGACCAACCACCAGGAGGTGAAATCTTCCCTAGATATTGTTACCGGTACATTACAAATCATTTCCTGTAATGTTTATGTGTTACTTGATCCCGGGTCTACTTTATCCTATGTGACCCCTTCTGTGGCTGTTGGTTTTGGGTTTAAGCCCGCTGTGATTTTTTTAATCTTTTTCTATTTCCACCCCGGTAGTGGATTCTATTTTTGCTAGGAGGGTGTACAGGTATTGTGTAGTGACTGTTGGTAGCCGGGATACATTAGCAGATCTCATGGAGTTAGATATGGTTGCTTTTGATGCTATCTTGGGAATGGATTGGCTCCATTCGTGCTATGCCATATTAGATTGTAGGACTTGAAGGGTCACTTTTTTTCCCGAATGAACCAGTGATGAAGTGGGAAGGACATTCTTTAGAACCTAGAGGGCACTTTATATATTATCTCAAAGCCCACAAACTCGTTTCTAAAGGTTTCTTGTACCACCTTATTCAAGTCAAGGACTCCAATGCCGAGAGTCTTCCTCTTCAATCTGTTCCCATAGTAAAAGAATTCCCAGAAGTCTTTCCAAATAATCTCCCAGGAATACCACCTAATAGGGAGATTAAGTTTGGTATTGATGTGTTACCAGACACTCATCCTATTTCCATTCTGCTATATAGAATGGCTCTTGTCGAACTAAAAAATTTGAATGAACAGTTAGCAGATCTCCTAGATAAGGGTTTTATATGCCCCAGTGTGTCTCCTTGGGGAGCGCTTGTACTTTTCGTATGAAAGAAAGATAGTTCCCTTTGTATAAGTTCACGATTAGAAATAAATATCCTCTTCCTAGGATTGAAGACCTTTTTGACAAGCTTCAGGGTGCCAAGTGTTTTTAAAAAATAGACCTTTCTTCGGGCTATCATCATTTGAAATTTAGGGAGTTAGACATACCCAAGACAGCCTTCCGAACCTGATGTGGTCACTATAAATTTCTAGTCATGTCCTTCGGGTTGACTAACGCCCCTGCAGCTTTCATGGATCTTATGAATAGAGTATTCCATCATTTTCTTGACTTGTTCATCATTGTATTTATTGATGATATCCTGATCTATTCTAAGAGTAAAGAGGATCACACCAATCACCTCCGAATTATTCTTTAAACCCTTAAGGATCATTAGCTGTATGCCAAATTTTCTAAGTGTCAATTTTGGTTAGATCCTATTGCCTTCTTGAGGCATATTGTGTCCAGTGACGGGATAAGAGTGGATCCCCAAAAATTTGAAGCAGCGAGAAAATGGCCCAGACCCATGACTCCAATCGATATTCGAAGCTTCTTGGGTTTGGCAGGGTATTACAGAAGGTTCGTAGAGAGTTTTTCTTCCACAACTGCTCTAATCACTAAATTCACTCAGAAAAAGGTAAAGTTTGTGTGGTCTGATCTGTGTGAGAATCGTTTTGAGAAGTTGAAAGACAAACTGACCACTACTCCTATTTTGATCCTTCCCAAGGGTGTAGATGGCTTTATGGTATACTATGATGTGTCCCATGTGGGACTTAGTTGTGTGTTGATGTAGCATGGTAAGGTAGTGGCTTATGCATATAGGCAGTTGAAGATGCATGAGCGGAACTACCCCACCCATAATTTGGAGTTAGAGGTTGTGGTGTTTTCATTTAAGATTTGGCAGCACTACTTGTATAGTGTTCGCGTTGATACCTTCACTGACCACAAGAATCTGCAGTATATTTTCTCGCAGAAAGAATTGAACCTCAGACAGAGTCGCTGGATGGAGCTTCTAAAAGACTATCATATGAGCCTACATTACCATCTGGGAAAGGCAAATATTGTAGATAACGCCCTCAGAAGGTTGTCTATAGGAAGCCTTTCTCATGTAGAAGGAGGAAAAAAGAGATGGTGAAGGATATTCACTGCCTTTCAAATATGGGAGTGCGACTCTTAGATTCTAAAGATGGAGGGGGTAATTGTTCATGAGTTAGCTAAGTCATCCCTTTATGATGAAGTTAAGGAGAAGCAGGTTGAAGATCCCATCTTGATGCAAATCAAGAAAGATGTGGCTCAATAAAAGGTTATGTCATTTGAAATTAGTGGTGATGGTATTCTGAGATTTTAGGGTTGATTGTGCATTCCAAATATTGATAGAGTGCGGTAAAGAATCCATGATGAGGCACACACTCTAAGGTATGTCGCTCACCCAAGCTCTACAAAGATGTACCATGATCTAAAAACCTTGTATTGGTGGAATAAAATGAAACATGATGTAGCTGATTTCGTGTCCAAGTGTTTGAACTGTCAATATGTAAGTGGGAGATGATAAACATGGACTTCATTACAGGACTTCCGAGATCCCAAAACCAGTATGATTCTATATGGGTGATTATAGATCGGTTGACAAAGTCAGCCCACTTTTTGCCTGTGAGGACTAATTATTCAGGAGAGGGTTATGCTAAGATTTACATTAAGGAGATATTTTGGTTACATGCGGCACCAGTGTCCATTATATCCGATAGAGGTACGCAGTTTTTATCTCAGTTTTGGAGATCTTTTCAGAAGGGTTTATGTACACAAGTGAATTTAAGCACAACTTTCCACCCTCAGATGTAGACCCTCGAGGATATGTTGAGGGAATGTGTCATTAATTTCAAAGTTAGTTGAAGAAATGCATTTAAAATCATTCTTTGGTATTACTAGTAGAGGATATCAAAGTGACAGAGTCCTTGTCTTACGAAGAAGAGCCCTTGGAAATTTTAGATTGCCAAGTTTGAAAGTTGAGGAGCAAAGAGATAGCCTCAGTGAAGGTATTGTGGAGGAATCAGAAAGTTGAAGAAGCAACTTGGGAGTTAGAAAATGAGCTGAGAATTAGATATCCCAATTTGTTTTCTTCGATGGATGGTGAGACAAAGGGTACTATTCCTATTTTATCTTTCCTAGACCTTATTATGCTTGAAATCGTGTCTGTCTGTGTTCTGAATCATCATTCGGGGACGAATAATCCTAAGGGGGGATAATGTAACGGCCTGCATTTTAGGCTACAATATAGACCATGATTTCGATTTGTTGATAATCCTGAAGCCATAAATCCTATGCCAAGATGGCATGTTAATTATTTGTGTAGTATGTGAATCCATTCAAGCTTTAACTTAGGCCATAGTGGTCCTTTGACTCAAGGACGAGTTGAAAATTACTTCGATCGATTAAGTTTTAGACATTATAATTTGTATCAACTACTATCGACCATGAATCTTTGTATATATCAAAATAGAGAGCCTATTATGTGTAAAATGATAGATTTTCGTGATAGCTTTCCAACGATACCAATTTTGCTTAAATCCGGCACTCAAGCAAGAAGTTATGGCCTTTCAAAGTAGTATGCGTCGCCTAACCAATTGCACATGGCCATTGGAAAGCATATGTGCTAGCATATGCGGCGCCTATGTAAACATAGGCGATAGCATAGGTGGCGCCTAGGTAAACATAAGCAATAGCATAGGAGGCATCTATTTAAACATAGGCGATATCATATGTGGCGCCTATGTAATGGTTTCAAGTGACTTAAACACTCTATTTTTGGGACAAAATAGTCTTTTCCCCACCCTTATTCAGCCATAAACAAGAAATTTAGTCCCTAATTCTCCAAAATATATCCACATTCATCTAAAAATTCTCAAGAACACTCCCAAGGGTTTCAAACTAAAAAACCCAATTAAATCAAGATTCAACTGTGGGTTTTCAAAATCGATTAGAGATTTGGAATCCCCAATCCACAGGCTTCATGAAACAACTATTATTTTCTGAAATAGAGGTACGCGGGGCTTTCCTAAATTCTCATGGGCATAGAAAAATCATGTTAGAATGGTGTTTTTGAATATAATATATATATATATATATATATTCATCTATTAAATGTTTTCACATTATTGTTTTGGTCTTTTGACCTTCCTCAAAGTGATTTGAGAATATGAATGTATGAAACCATGTATTTAAGAATGAATTCTTGTTGAGAGCATGATTTTCGGTGAATTCCCTCTTATTATGAATTTTTCAGATTTCTCATAGCATATGAATTATTTTGCAATGCATCCTCGAAAAACACTATATGAAATGATTGAACTCTTGTTATGATTTAAAGGTGGTTTTAAATCACCATAAAAGGAATCTAGCATGAATGTTTAATGTTCATAATACATGTAATGAAAGAGTGCATATATTTTCTAAAGGCACTAGACCACCATATGTTGATGAAGTTTTTGCATGATTTTGACTTGAGTTCTTCAACACGAAATCTTCTATATCAGTTGCATGTTTTTTAGTGGTGTAAATTATGATTTAAATGAAAGATTTAGCTTAACGTATTATGGCTTATAAATCATGACTTGAAAGTCTTGGTATGACGATACCAATTCAAACCAATGCTATATCAGACTCAGACTAATAGACATTTCAGACTATCATGATTTTGGATATTCAGAATGTTGCATGTACAGAAAAGGCTAAAAATGGGCATACAGAGATGTTAGGTGGTTCCCTGAAGAGGGCTTAGGTTTAAGCAAATCATTGCATAAAACTGTGGTTTGCCGACCAAGGTAAATTATTATATGCTAACTTAAGTGTCGTATAGCGTATCAGATTCAGGAACTCCAACCCTTGCGGCATACTCGGGTTGGAGGCTTCCCCGCCAAGTCAATGGTGGATTCCATATCACCCGTGGAATATCTGACTTGTAGGGGATACCACCTAACTCAGAAGTAATGCACAAATCAGAGTTTTAGATTTACAGACAGGTTTCATATTTTCAGAAGATGCCCATGTGTTTTCAGAAATTATTTTATGCATAATGTTTGATGAAAATTTTCTCTCACGTATTATATATATATATATGTTCAATTACTCATTTTGAATTGCTTCACATGCAAGTACAATTGTGTTGACCCCATCTGTTTCCAGGTTCTGAGGTATAGTCTAGGATCTAGATAAATAGTAGAGATTTTAGATCAAAGACCAGAGTTTGCAGTGGTGAGCCTTCTATGATTCAGAAGGCCTGATTATTTCATATTACTACTATTAGTTAGGTTTTGGTCTACTGGGGCCTTGTCCCAGTTTTCAGACAACTTTGATTAGTTCATGGTAGAGATTTTGCAGACTGAGTCAGAAATTATTATTCAGATATATTTTAGATTTCAGTTTTCAGTATTATGATCACATTCAGATTGACCATGTTTCTTTATTGGATTCATCTTTCCACATTACCTTTTATCATATGAATTATGTGCATGATTACTAGATAGATAGAGAAGGGTGTTCCGGGCCTTGATGGTTTGGGATACTCATCACGGCTAGGGCCCCAGCTCAGGTCATGACATGGAAATATAGGCTCAATGCATCCTACTTCCCCAGAAGCTACATGTCATTCTAGGTTTAGGGGCCTCGCCAGAGAGTGTTTCCCCTTGCCCAACATGGGCTTAGTTTAGTGATCACTCTAGTTCAGGTTCTACATTGATGACAAGGATAGAATAACCCTCCTCAACATGGGTCAGATGTTGGACTCCATGATTACTCATATTATTTATTTCGGTTACATGATAGCTCTCATATTTTCAATTAGTACTTAGTCTAAATTGGTTCAGGTTTCCTTGACTAAGCAATCAAATTACTAGTTATTTAGTCAGTCAATTCTGATAGATTATTTCAATTTCTTAAATATCAGTTATTCAGATATTTAGATCAAGTTAGTACATGTTTTTCTTGGTCTTGCACTCGTTTTACATGTTTGTGTTTTAATGCTTAGTATCCATAGATGATCCTCAGTGTGTTTTATAGTCTATTCATCTTTACATGAGATTTACATACAGTATCAATGTTTTACCTCTTGCCAGCTTACAAAATTATTTTTAGTTCGTGATTTATAAATCTCACGACTTATAGTTTGCATGGATAGCCATGTTTTTAAATGTATGTTGTAGCAAATAACTTATATCCTTAGTTTTAAATTATTTTATAAATATTTCCATTATTTAGTGTATGTCTCCACATACTGAGTACATTCCATAGTGCTGATCCACATATATTTCTACATGCTACATTGTCTCATAATATAGGTACCATTTGTATCCCACATATCATAATCAGACAGATTGCAACTTTCAGCCAGCAGGTGATGAGTTCTCTTTTTTGGAGACTCTAGTCAGTTACAGTTCATGTACTATAATACTATTATTCATATGTATTGATTAGGTGTAGTTGGAGAAATATCCCAGCTATCTATAGTCAGTATAGTAGAGGCTTTATAGATAGTCATTCAGAGTCATTGCATGTAATTCAAGTTTCTTTCTTCAAATTTATCAAGTTGTAAACTTTATTAGTATTACATTAATTTAGACTTTCTCATGATTATGTTTCTGCTTAGTAAATTTAGGTTTTATACAATTTAAATTAGTTGCTCAAGTAGTATGTCAGATCATGGGTTAGCTTGGGATCACTTGTGGTTCCAAGCACCGTGTTATGACTAGGGATAATCTCGGGTCATGATAAACTTGGTATCACAACACAAGGTTAAGTTTCCTAGGGTTTCTTTAAATCCATGTCTAATAGTCTTACTGGATGGTACAAGACGCCTGTACTTTTGTTTGAGAGGCTACATAGCATTTAAAAAATGCTTCCCTTCTTTCATATCTCAGATCGTGTTGTAGAAAGGTTCTCTAAGAAATTTATATAGATTCTCCTGATGCTCCATTTATGTAGACTTTGCCTTTTTTATTAGGGAATGGAAATAATTAGACTAAAATTCCTGCTTATAGAGTTTTCTCAAACAGTCCCCATAGATAGTTATGGGATTGTATGTGGGATTAAATAGATCCCATAAGTGCCCTTTTGTATGAAAATCATACATTGAACTGAAGTCAAATATGCTCTCAGATCCTTTCTCATAATCCTATGACAACATATGATCTAGAGTTAGATGCATGAACCTAGAAGTTTAACAATAGTAATGTAAGGATATCTGGATTTAGAATATAGTATATCCATGGGGTTAGTTGTATGTAAGGTAAACCAGTAGTCTTGAAATAGTTTATGCAAGAATTAAGCTTATTAATTTGAAATTAAGTATGATGATGTGTGTATGATCTAGAGGTGTACCCTAGGTTGATATGGGATTGTATTATTTCTAAGTTTTAATAGTGTGTGTGTACTTAGATAGTACCCTTGAGTTGTTATATATGAATGAGGCTATGTAGTATATGATGTTCTTACCAGCTAAGTTATGGGTTATAGGTTGTTGATGTTGGGTATGTTGGTGAAATGGTAATTCACATGGTTTAGGAAAAAAATATAAGTTTAGAGATGTAATATTAGTAGGCTATGAAGGAAAAGAGACATATTATATTTTAGTAGGGAAAGTATACTGTCTAGAAGGGTGTAAATAAGATGACTATTAGGGATATAGAAAGTTAAGAGTTTATAGCAGAAGGAAGTACTAGCAATGGGTTTTACACTTTCAAGTGTAGTCTTTCAGGGTGAGTTTATTACTTATGTATAATTTTTATATCTCAGATTCTAGAGTAAAGTGGTTAAAGTTAGTTTAGAGTTTATTAATCGGGTCCACAAACTTAGAATGGTGTCTTAAAGTTAAGGGAGAGATGATAGAACAAGGAAACAAGTCAGACTCTTAGATTTTAGTAGTGATGCTAGTATACTGTAGAACAATAGTGTGGGAGGAAGATACCCAACCAATTCTTATCTTAGTGTGAATTTTTGTACTTCAATCATCACAACATCTACTCATGCCTTACAAATCAGCTCCATGTTCATAGCTCATATTCATGTATTTGCCATAAAAATCATGTATTCTTCTGGTTCCTAGTATGAGGAGTTCCAGTTTACTCAGCAGTATGAATTATATTCCATGAATTTATGAACTCCAAACTTGGTTCATGCAACTCATGAATCATGTACTCATGCTTTACAGTATGATCAATTCTCTTATCTCATGGTGAACTCTTAATGACTAGTAAAATTCAGATTATGTCAAGTGTGTCCTCAATTTTGATATCTTTCATGAATTTATGCTTGTGATACTCTACTTCTCAAGCCTCAGTTAAGTGTCAATGTTATGCATAGTATTGTTTCATGCTACAGGTCCTCATGTTCTAACCTTTCAGTGACCTATTTTTAACGTTAAGATAGTGGTAATGAAAAATTTAAGATCAATGGTTTAATAGGAGAGAGTAAATGTTTCTTGTTGAGGAAATATTGTTGCATACTTGTTTAATATAAGGCTATAAGGTTGAAATAATATTGAGGTTAAGCTTTTTTTTGTATATGTCATGGTTAGTTGAGAATTCTATTTGTTTCTTCTTACAGATAGTGTATGAAAGTTGTTATTGATAAGAGGTGTTAGAAAATGAGGAAAATTTCAAAGTGGGTTGATTAACCAATAGTGTATGTAGGTATAATGATAGTCTTGAGAGTCAGGATGGTATATAAGTGGATAGATGTATTGTGAACTAGTGAATTTCTAGTAAGAAGTTAAATTTAGTTGTTGAAGTGGTAAGAAGAATTATCCTTGAGATAAAAGATGTGAAACACGCATGTGGTATCAATTTCATGGTTTATACTTGTATTACAGTGTTGTGTATTGAACTTTGTACTTTTGAGTTAGGCTTGAACATAGTGAGAGTGCATAGTTCAACTCAAAGTGTATGTAGGTATAATGATAGTCTTGAGAGTCAGGATGGTATATAAGTGGATAGATGTATTGTGAACTAGTGAATTTTTAGTAAGAAGTTAAATTTAGTTGTTGAAGTGGTAAGAAGAATTATCCTTGAGATAAAAGATGTGAAACACGCATGTGGTATCAATTTCATGGTTTATACTTGTATTACAGTGTTGTGTATTGAACTTTGTACTTTTGAGTTAGGCTTGAACATAGTGAGAGTGCATAGTTCAACTCAAACTTTGGCTAGCGTAGTTATATGTTCCCATGTAAGAATTATAAGTTAAATCAAGTGATCATTGTATTTAATGGGAAAAGTATAGTTAAGGGAGTATTTGAGAAGTGTGCCTAAGCTTGAAAGTTACAAGTTGCATTGCCTAAGGCCTAATCATTTTATCCCAACTTATGTTTTATAGGTCTATGTTCCATATTATAGAGTTAAAAACATATTAAGATTCCTTATTCAGATACCTTGTACAGATCATGCCCAAGAATTCTTTGCTCCCTAAAGTTACTAGAACTTCTTAGAAAGAGTGTTGAAGAAATACTCGATTTGAGTATGAACAGTCAGTATGATCAGGTCTAAATAGCATGCAATCCAATTTAGAAATCAAGCAGATAAGATTCTATAGATTTCCAACTTTCCATCTAGTCTTACTACCCAAAGTTTCATGAGTATGGCTCTTCCATAAGGTAAAATATTTTCATCCATGCAAATTATGAATTTAGATCATTCCATGCATTAGTTTAGATTCAGATATTAAGTCATAATTTAGCTCGTAAGTATTCCATACCTTATCTCATCCTTTCCTTAGTATTTTAGCCAAGTCAGTATCATTCGGGGATGAATGATCCCAAGGGGGAGATATTTTAATACACCATGTTTTAAGATCACTATGCAACGTCTGATTCCTTTTCTTTAGTTATATGCATAATATGCAAGTCATATTTTGTAGTTCTAACCAATATAGAATAACATGGTTGACGTTCTATTTTAGGTATGACTTGACTCTTAGAGTCATAAGATTACAATATGTGTCGTATAATGTAAAGTCATGAGTACAACAGTATAAGCTTCTTAAGTTTCTGTCCAGCTTACGAGTGATGGCTACAAGTCATAATAACTTGTTAAGAGTTATAAGATATGAACTGTATCCTAACTAGTGAAGGATTCAAGAATCAAGCCTTATGTTTTGATAGATTTATAAGTTACTTGGGCAAATATTAAGTCCTAAAGTAGCTCCTAGCTCATCAACAAGTCAAAATATTCCTTTATCGATTAAATTCCTGGTATGTATATAAGTATAGTCATCTTCAAATGAGCATAACTTATATTATACTAATAATTTATGAGCTTATGACCAATCACCAGATAGATAATTTAATTAGCTTTCCAACTGTACCAATTTTAGCTTAATCCGATATTAGGGTGAAAAGTTATGGCCAAATTACTACAGCACTGTCAAATATGTCAGTGGATACGACTCACTGATGATGATTCGTAAGAATACCATACAATTCATCATGAGGAGTCGTACCCACAACAGTAGGGGTTGAATTTTGGGTTGCTGGTGTCTACTCAAGGTATGAACCATACCCAGAACATACGAGTCGTACCCAAACACGTCAGGATGACTTTTAGGTAATTTTTTGAAGGTTTCTAAGGGTTTTTTTGGTCTTTTCTCCCCTTATAACTCCCAATCCACGACATTTATCCCCAAGGGGCATTACTTTTCCTCTCTTTTCCATCTATCAAACAACACAAATCCCTATTTCTATTCTCAAGAACAATTTTAGGGTTCCTTACCCAAAATTTATCCTTTAATTCCCAAGATTCAAATTCAAGAATATCAAGATTAGGGTTTTCTCATCAAGTCATCTCTCTAGCCTCAAAATTCAAGTCTTTTTTACAATTCAATCATCCAAGGTCCAAATCTCAAGCTTCTCCTTCAAGGATTCAAACAATTAAGGTATGTAGGGTATTCATCAATGGGTCCCTTTCACCCATTGAGCCCAAAAAACATATATTAATTTAAAAGTATGAATCTTATCCTATTTTATCAAATTATCCATTAATCTTATGACTTTTTATTAAATTGAATTAATGCCATCTTATGTGTGTTTCCATGCCATTTAAGTAACTTCATGTTTGAATTACAATTTCCCTCGTTTAGTTACTTTGATTTCATAATGAGTCACCATTTTATGGATTAAACCATGTAAACATGTTGTCCTCCCATATTTAATACATTCCCATGTTCAAATTTATATATTTCAGTAGTTATTGGAATTTACTATCTTTTAAGTCTTTAAATTATGATTATTTATCACTGTTTAAATGTTATCATCGATATTTTTAATCATTTAGTGCTGACGGGTGATGAATATCTGATACTTATGTGTTTACTTACATTTTAGACCTCACAAGTAATAAGCCATTCAACTCATGATTTTATAGTTATTCTCTGTTTGTCATGACCATGATGAGCACTATCAGTTTACATATTTATAATTACTTTAGAATTTGTATGCTCTATTATTTTTAAAATACCATGACCAGAGCTCATCAATTATCGGTGCATCCACTTATTAGCACTTCAATGTATTTTATTTGGGAGTAGGATTTGTAACCGAGTGGGAAGTATGGGTTCAATGTATCCTACTTTCCCAGAAACTACGTGCCACCATTCGATTAGGGGCCTCTCTAGAGAGCGTTTCCCCTTGCCCAATATGAGCTCAGTTTAGTGATCACTCCATTTCAGGTTCTACTTTAATGGTAAGGATAGAATATCCCTCCTCAATATGGGTTAGACATTGGTCTCCGTGATAGCTCACATAGTTTATATCGGTTACATGATAGCTCCCACAGATTTAGTTAGTACTTAGTCTAAATTATTTCAGGTTTTCTTGACCAAGCAGTCAGATTACCAGTTATTTAGTCAGTTAGTTTTTACAAATTATTTTAGTTATTTAAATATTAGTTATTCAGTTATTTAGATCATGCCAGTATATGTTTTAATTGGTCTTGCATCAATTTTACATGTTTTATTTTCATGCTCAGTATCCATACATAATCCTCAGTATGTTTTACAGTCAATTCAGCTTTACATAAGATTTACATATAGTATCCATGTTTTACCGCTTGCTCACTTACAAAATTATTTTCAGTTCGTGATTTATAAATCTCACAATGGCTTATAGTTTTCATGGATAGCCATGTTTTTAAATGTATGTTTCAGCAAATAACTTATATCCTCAGTTTTAAAGCATGTTAAAATTATTTCCATTATTTAGTGTATGTCTTCATATACTCAGTACATTCAAAAGTCCTAATCCACATATATGTGTATATACTACATTGTCTTATAATATAGGTACCATTTGTAGCCCATACATTATAATCAGATAGTTTACAAATTCCAGCCTACAGGTGATGAGTTCTCCTATTTTGGGGACTCCGGTCAGTAGTAGTTCACATACTATATTGTTATTATTCATATATATTGATTAGTTGTAGTTAAAGGCATGTCCCAACTATCTATACTTAGTATAGTATAGGCTTTATAGAGAGTCAGTCAAAGACATTAAAGGTAATTCAAGTTTCTTTCTTTTAATTTATCAGGTTGTAAACTTTATCAATATTACATTAATTCAGACTTTTGCATGATTATATTTTTGCCAAGTAAATTTAGTTTTTTTATACAATTTAAATTAGTTGCTTAAGTAGTATGTTAGATCATAGTTTCGCTTTGGATCACTTATGGTTCAAACCATTGTGTTATGACTGGGGAGTAGTCTCAGGTCATTATAGTGAATGAGTATGCCTTGAAATTCCAATAGTTGTCCACTATGCTCCAGAGTTAGTTTCTAGTATAAGGGGTAGAATGAGAAATTTTTCTTTTAGTTTATCTTGAGATTTGGTATTGGAATGAGTAGGGTAGATATTAGAAAGCTAGTAGGAGAGGTGGTAGATAGTGGAGCAAGAAGAACACTTGGGGAAATTCTGGTTCATATTTTGCAGCTAGTACTCCTTAGAAGTTGCCTTGTGATCGTCATTTAGGCTGGTAGTGGTCCTAAGGCACAGGGTGCCAAGTCTCAGGTTGTGGATCTCAGTCATCCGTACCATATCCTCTTTATAAATTTTACAGTCAGCTTTATCGGGGTCATTATGATAAAGGTAGAAATTGGTGCTTTAATTATGGTCAGCCTGGTCAAATATAGAGGTATATCCCAATGGCTAAGGCAACCATTGGGGATATTAAAGTTTTGGTCGTCATATCTTCAACTTCTGCACCAAAGGGTGCTACTTCTAGTATCGGCACCGGTCTTAATTATCTTTATACTCTTGCTACTCACCAGAAATCTGAGGCATCTTTTGATGTTGTCACTAGCATGTTAATGCTCTCCTCTCATAATGTTTATTGTCTGCTTGATCCATGGTCCACCTTTTCCTATGTGATCCTATATGTGGCTATATATTTTTGTTTTGGTCCTAAAAATATTTCTGGCCTCTTTTTTGTGTCTACTCTAATAGGTTATTCTGTAGTTGCTAGAAGGATCTCTAGGGTTTTTGTGGTATCTATCTTTCATATAACGACCTTGGTGAATTTAATAGAGTTGGATTTTGATGTTATTTTAGGGGTGGATTAGTTTTATTCGTGTAATTTTTCTTTAGATTATAGGACCCATAGGGTCCGTTTCCATTTCCCTAATGAGCCAGTATTAGAATAGGAGGGGAGTTCCTTAGTGCCTAAAGGGAGTTTTATGTCTTATCTTAGGGATCGGAGTTTGATATTGAAGGGGTGTCCTTATAAATTGGTTTAGGTAAAATATTCAACTTTTGAAAGTCCCTCTTTGTAAGCTTGAAACACCTTGGCTTTAAACCTTTAGAAAAATTGCCTAGTTGGAGATTCTGGACAACATAGGACAAAAAAGTACTAGTCATATGTTGGGGTACAAGTAGGGTCCCTCTCTCATATGTTGGGTAGTGTGTTTGGGTTGGTTTTAATAAATGATATGACTAAGCTACATAACAGTTCAATGGTAGGATACGAGGTGTATGATGACAAGTCATATGATGCCCAAAGCCTGGTCTTGGTAATTATGATCAAGGTACGGTTCCCATGATACTTCTCGTATGATAGGATATAATTAGGCTTTTGAAGTCATATATTGTACATATTGGAGGTCCATGGTGAGGCGAAGGATATGAGATAGGGTACCACTCATACCCGAGGATATGGTTTAAGTGCAAAAGTCGTACCATCCTACTTGTATTTTTAAGCTTTTAAGCTAAGGACATTTTAGACATTTCCTACCCCTAAAGTCTTTTGACCCATGACTTATAAGATTGTTTGGCCCTTCATTCTTCACTTGGACAAGATCAAAATATTCCAAAATCCTCTCAAAACTTCTTTAATAAGATTGGACGCTAGGATTTGAAAAGGTATTCATCTAGAGTCTAAAGGGGTAAAGTTCTTTTCATAAATCATCTTGTATACGTCATATGACTCTATCCCTTATTGTTAATTCAAAATATCATGCCTTTTAAACATTGATTATGATTTGTAAATGGTGATTTTAAAACCAAATGTTGAGGGTTTTTATGCATAGTGAGGAGTATAGTTTACTCTTGTTTAAACTTGTGTTTATACATGTATTTGGTGATGGTTTGAACATGTGGGTGCTTTTTTATTATGGTTTAACAAATGGTTCATTAGTAACCCTAAGCTTGATGATTTTTACTTTGATTTTGGTAAAAGGTATGCCCTCAAGGTGTTTGTGAAAATCTCTAAGAGAAATAACAAGTTACATGTTAATAGGGTTTTGAACCAAGGAAATGGCTTAATTAGTAATAATGATTGGTAAATAACATTGTAAAGGGCTTTCTGACTATGTAATGAGTTAATTGGTAACTTGTGTGGTTTAATTGGCTAAAAAGGGTTTGAGTCCTTAAGTATGAAATTGAATTGTGTTTGAATTAAAGCTTGGTGTAAGAATACTAATGAAGAATTGATGGTTTAGTAAAGGTCTTGATGACCATAATTTGACTTGAATGGTGGTTCAAACAAGGCATTGTCCTATTTAAGTGATTGATTGATAAATGAACATACAGAACTTATAGTCATGTATAAATTGTAGCCTTGAAAGCATGAATTGGCTAAGTGGGTTAAGAGTCCTTAAATGTTGAACTGAGTGGATGTGAATGCATGAAAAAAGGGTTAAGAGTCTCAACGTCGACTAGTAATGGACACGATGGCTTATGGTTAGAATCTACTTATTTAATAAGATGGCTTATGGTTATAATCCACTTGTCTAATAAAATGGCTTATGGTGAGAGTCCACTTATATAATAAGATGGCTTATGGTTATAGTCCACTTGCTTAATTAGATGACTTGAGTTTAGACTCTTCTTGATTAATATAAATGGGATGTTCAAACTTCCTAATCTACTCAAGTGGGAGGTTAGAGTCCTCCACTTCATGGTTCATGATTGGGTGATTTGAAATGCATGCTAATGCCTTGTTCCCTTTCTCGATACTTAAGGTATCTATATATCTACATATATGCCTATGTATATAAATGTGGTTGCTTATAATGGTTTTACTTGGTTTTGAATAATGGAACTATTTTATCCTCATCTTTAAGTTGCATGCTAGCTCTCCAACCACTAATCGTCTCAGGATGATGTGTCCCCATACGATGCAGGGGCCAGAGCTTCTTCTTCTCTTCCTGCGTAGTGACCAGGTGTTTGAGCGATTTGTGTGTTGACTTTGAAGTGGTGAGATTCCATACATCAGAAGGCATACATTTTATAGTCTTTCTATCTTATGTCATAGACTTATTTTAGACTTGGTTTTAGCAATCGTCAAGGTCATGTCCCGATATATTATAGACAATGGATTGGTAGAGGCTTTGTGGATGACTGTGGAATTGGGTATCCTGGTTTAGTATGTTGACATTAATGGATTGATTAGACACTTCTTAAGTGATTATTATTAGTCTTGTTTTTTCTATTTTGTTATATGGTTGGAGTTAATCGGACACTTATGGATTGATATGATCATTAGGTTAGGTTAGCAGGGGGATCTCTGGTCTTTTTTGGAGTTGAGATGCCCATATGACAAGGTCCAATTTATGGGTTGGTATCAGAGCCTAGGTTCATAGTTATTTAGGTATCCATAAAGTCGTGTCAAGTAGAGTCTCTTTTATGGGCATGTAGTATGCCACACTTAAAAGAGAGAGGCTGTGAGGCATTTAGGAATGTTTCCCTTTCTTGTGGATATTTATCGTGCTATGGAGTCTAAGGTCTTGGATTGTTCTAATTTTTGTTTGCTTACCTTTCAGATCATGCCTCCGAGAAGATCTGATGTTCAGCCAAACCCTTCTATCCTGGCTATGGACATTATGGATAGAGCTCATCCAACCTATGGAGTCCAAACTCAGTCTAGAGGTTTGGTTCTTAATGGTCTTGGAGTTCCACCATCTCCCTCTAGTCCTCCTCAAGTTCATCAGGCTAACGTTATGAATGTGGTATTTTGTCAGTCGATTCATATGATTGCTCAGTTGGTAGCTTCTCAGGTTGAGCGTGGTACAATTAGTACTCCATCTTCTGAGGCTACAAGGGTTGGCCAGTTTACAAGGTTGAGTCCTCCAACCTTTAATAGTATTAAGGTAGAGGAAGATCCTTATGGTTTTCAAGATGAGATAAATAAGATTTTCAGGGTTATGCATACCACTAATTTGGAAGGGGTGAAGTTTGTGGCCTATAAGCTGAAGGATGTGGCATACTAATGGTACGAAGAATGGGATCAAGCAAGGGGTGATATTGATGAGTCATCTTTATGGGAGGGTTTCTCTAATTCATTTTTAGACTGCTTCTTTCCTCAAGAGTTAAGGGAAGCAAAGGCAAAAGAGTTTGTTAATTTAAGCCAAGGAAAAATGTCAATCAAGGAGTGTGCCTTCAAGTTTTATCAATTGCCATGGTATGCTCCGGTGATGATTTCTAACATGAGGTCTAGCATGCGTAAGTTTTCCTTGGGACTATTTCGTGAGTTGATCCGTGAGAGCAAGGCTGCATATTAAACAACTATATGGGCATATCTAGGTTGGTTATATATATGCAATAAGTAGAGAAAGAGGAAAAAACGAGTTGAGATTGATGAGAGATAGAGCAAGATGTCTTAGTTTTCTGAACAGAGTGGAGGCCAAAAGTTTAGTGGTAAGTTTTCCAAGAAGAGGAATTAGGTGAGTCCCAACTCCTATTCCACGGCTAGTACCCCCTACTTAAGAACATTAGGAGATAGACGTTTGCAGAGTGGTAATGCTTCTTGGGCACAAGGTGCATTAGTTTCAGGCCAGTATGGCCCAATCAGAACCAACCTATCCTCTTTGTAGATTTTATGATTAGCATCATTGTGGCCCATGTGATAAGGGGAGGAACAGATATTTTAGATAGGGTTAGATTGGTCACATACAGCTAGAGTGCCCTTCTCTAGTAGCTTCTTGGGCCAACAACGCCCCTATTGTTAATTCATCTATTCCTTCACCAAAGGGTGCTACTTCTACTTCTAGTTTTTTTTCTAGTACTGGCACTGGCAAGAATTTATTAAATGCACTTGCTTCTCACCAGGAGTCCAAGGTATCTCTGGATGTTGTTACAAGTATGTTGAAACTTTTTTCTATGATATGTATTATTTTCTTGATCTGGGGTCCTCTTTCTCTTATGTGACCCTGTATGTGGCTATGCATATTGGTTTTGGTCCTGAGTGTCTATTAGTTTCTTTTCTATTTCTTCCCTAATAGGAGACTCTATGGTTGTTAAAAGAGTCCATAGAGGGTGTGTAGTAGTTGTTGATGGTAATGAAATGCTGGTAGACTTGATAGAGTTAGACATGATAAATTTTAATGTTATTCTGGAGATAGATTGGTTGCATTCATGCTATGTTTCCTTAAATTGTCAAACCCGTAAGGTTATATTTAAATTCCCTAATAAGTCGGTCATTGTATGGGAAGGGGGTTCTTTAGTGCCTAAGGAGAGGTTCATCTAATATCTTAGAGCCCAAAAGTTGATTTCTAAAGGGCGTTTGTATCATTTAGTCTAAGTTAAAGATTCTAACTTGGAAGGTCCTTCTCTAGAATCTGTTCTCATGGTTAATAAGTTTCCCGAGGTCTTTCCCTAAAATTTTCTAGTATTCCTCTTAATAGGGAAATTAATTTTGGGATCAATTTAGTTTTAAAAACTTGTCCAATTTCTATCCCTCCATATAGAATGGCTCCAACGAAGTTGAAGAGGCCTAAGAAGCAGTTGAAAGATCTCTTAGATAAAGGTTTTATTTGTCCTAGTGTGTCTCCTTGGGGTGCTCCAGTGTTGTTTGTGCGCATAAAGGATGGTTCCCTTTAGATTTGTATTGAATATCATTAGTTAAATAGGGTAACCATTTAGAATAAGTATCCTCTTCATTGGATCGATGATTTATTTGATCAGCTTCAAAGTGCGAAGTGTTTCTCTAAGATTGATCTTAGGTGGGTTATCATCGGCTTAAGATAAGAGAGTTGTATATCCCAAAGACTGTCTTTAGGACCCGGTATGGTTACTATGAGTTCCTATTTATTCTTTTTAGGTTGACTAATACCCCATCGGTAATTATTGATTTGATGAATATGGTCTTCCATCTATTTCTGGATTTGTTTGTCTTTGTCTTCATTGATGACATCTTGGTCTATTCTATGAGTAAGGTGGATCATGTTGATAACCTCCATATTATGTTGCAAACCTTGAAAGATCATCGTTTATATGCCAGGTTCTCTAAGTGTGAGTTTTGGTTGAAGGCTGTGACTTTTCTTTGTCATGTTATCTCTAGTGAAGGGTTTATAGTGATCCAAAAAAGGGTGCAGCGGATAAGAAATGGCCAAGACTTGTGACTCCAACTAACATTCTGTGCTTCTTTGATCTAGCCGGTTACTATAGGATATTTGTGGAAAGTTTTTTTACTATAGCTTCCCTATTGACTAAGTTGACCCAGAAGAAGGTCAAGTTTTTATGGTCGGATATATTTAAGGGTAGTTTTAAGAAGTTAAAGGATAAGTTAACATCAGTTTTAGTTTTAACCTTTCTCGAGGGTAATGATGGTTTTGTTGTGTATTATGTTGCTTTTCATATTAGGCTTAGTTGTGTATTGATGTGGTATGGTAGGGTGGTGTACTATGCTTCTAGGAAATTGAAAGTTCATAAGAAGAATTACTCGACTCATGATTTAGAGTTGTTGGACATGGTATTTGCATTGAATATCTGACGTCATGATCTCTATAGGGTTTATGCTGACTTTTTTTCTAATCATAAGAGTTTTCAGTATGTGTTTACTCAGAATGAGTTGAATCTCAAAAAAAAAAGGCTTGAATTGCTAAGGGACTACAATATGAGTCTCCATTACCATCCAGGAAAACATAATATAGTTTTTGATGCTCTTAGTAGGTTATCCATAGGGAGTTTATCTCATGTGGATAAGGATAAGAGGGATTTGGTAACGGACATTCATCGTTTGGCTAATTTAGAGTTCGTCTGATGGACTCTAAGTATCGTGGTATATTTGTGCATCAGGTATCACAGTCATCTCTTGTGGTTGAAATTAAGGAAAAAAATGTTAGATCCCATTTTGATTAAGATTAAGAGTAATGTGGTTCAAACAAAGGTTGTTGATTTTGTGATTGGTGGTGATAGTATCTTGAGGTACCAAGGTAGGCTATGTTTTCCTGATGTCGATGAACTGAGGGAAATGATTATGGTCAAGGCTCTTGGATCTCGTTATTCTATTCATCCCGGTTCTACAAAGATGTATCATGATCTTAGGGAGTTCTATTGGTGGAATAATATAAAATGAGATATGGCTAAGTGTATGGCATGTTAGTAAGTGAAGTTGAACACATGAGACTCGAAGGTTTATACAAGATATTGAGTTTCCCAAATGGAAGTTAGAGGTAATAAATATGGATTTCATTACCTAACTTCCTCGGTATTGGAACCAATTTGATTCTATTTGGGTTATTATGGATTAGATGACCAAGTCCACTCACTTCTTGTCGGTGAGGACTAGTTATACGATAGAGGATTATGCTAAGTTGTATCTTGTAGAAATTGTCAAATTACATGGTGCTCTAGTTTCTATCATCTCAGATTGTGGTACTCCGTTCTCATCTTATTTTTGGAGGTCATTCCAAAAAGGCTTGAGGACTAAGGTATGCTTTAGTATCCACCCGCAGACGGGTGGACAAGCAAAAAGTACCATTCAGACTTTGGAAGATATGCTCTATACATGTGTGATTGATTATGGTAGTAGTTGGTACGACCATTTGCCTTTGATTAAATTTTCCTATAATAATAGTTACCACTCCAGCATTGGTATGGCTTCTTTTGAGGTGTTGTATGGTAGGGGGTGTGATTCTCCTATTGGGTAGTATGAGGTTAGTAAGGGAAAGTTGCTTGGACCTGATTTAGTTCACCAAGCCTTGGATAAGGAAAAGGTGATTTATGATTGGTTGAAAGCTGCTCAAAGTCACTAAAATTCCTATGCGGATATGAGGCATAGGGATTTGGATTTTAATGTTAGAGATTGGGTATTCATGAAGGTATCTCCCATTAAGGGAGTGATGTGGTTTGGTAAGAAAGAGAATCTTAGTCCCCAGTATATTGGTCCATATTTGATTTAAAAGAGGGCTGGTAATATTACCTATGAGTTGGATTTACCCTCTTGTTTGAGCTCCATTTATTCGGTATTCCATGTGTCTATGTTGCGGAAATGTATAGGTGATCCTTCATTAGTTGTTCCCTTGGAGGATGTTGGTATTTCAGACTCTTTATCCCATGAGGAGGTCCTTATAAGGATCTTGGATCGACAAGTTCGACAGTTATGAATGAAAGAGGTGGCTTTGATAAAGGCTCTAAGGAGGAACCAAAAGTCTGAAGAAGCTACTTGGGAGGACATGGAGTCCAAGCATCCATATATGTTTTTTGTCCCCAAAACTCGTGCTTGAGGTACGTGTCAATTTTCTTATCTATATTGTCTGTGTTTATTTTCTTACTTGGTTAAAAGGGTGAGATTGATGTGTGATAATATGTTAACTTGTGCTTGTGCTTGCCTTACCCGTCATTCGAGGATGAATGACCCAAGTTGGGGAGAATTGAAACACCTTGGCTCTTAACCCTTAGAAAAATTGCCTAGTTGGAGATTCTGGGAAATATATGACTAAAAGGTACTATTTTTATGTTAGAGTCCCTCTCTTGTATGTTGGGTAGTGTGTTTGGGTTGGTTTCTGTCCAAGATATGACTAAGCATCATACTATTTGTATGGTAGGATACGAGGTCTATGATGCCAAATCATATGATGCCCAAAGTTTGTTCAAGGTGATTCTTATCAAAGTACGGTTCCCATCGTACTTCAAACATGATAAGATACGACCTAGGCTCTTATAGTCATATGTTGGACAGTTTAGAGGTCCACGGTAACGCCTTGTGTACAAAATAGGGTACCACTTGTACCCTAGGGTATGGTTTAGGTGTGGAAGTTGTACCCTCCTGCATGTGTTTTTTAGCTTTTAAGCTGGGGATATTTTAGACATTTACCAACCCTAAATCCTTATGACCCACAACTTATAATATTGTTTTTCCCTCCATTCTTCACTTAGACAAGATTAAAACATTCCAAAATCTTCTCAAAACTTCTTCAACAAGATTGGAGGCTAGGGTTTCAAAAGGTATTCATCTAGAGGGTAAAGGGGTCCAGTTCTTTCCTAAATCATCTTGTATAAGGCATGTTACTCTTTCCCTCATTGTTAATTCAAAGTATCATGTGTTTTAAACATTGATTATGATTTGTAAATGGTGGTTTTGAAACCAAATGTTGAGGATTTTGATTCATAGTGGTGAGTATTGTTTACTCTTATTTAAACTTGTGTTTATACTTGTTTTTTTGTGATGGTGTGCTCATGTCGGTGGTTATTAATTATGGTTTAAAAAATGGGTCATGAGTAACCCTAATTTTGATGATTTTTACTTTAATTTTGGTCATGGTAAAGGTATGCCCTCAAGGTGTTTATGAAAATGTCTAAGAGAAACAACTAGTAACATGTTATTAGTGTTTTAACTATGGCAATAGTTTAATAGGTAAGAATGATTAGTACACGACTTTATAATGGCCTTGTTAGCCTTATAATAAGTTAATTAGTAACCTGGGTGGTTTGATTGGTTAAAAAGGGTTGAGTCCTTAAGCATGAAATAGAATTATTTTTTTACTAAATCCTGGTGTAACAATGCTAATAAATAAAGAATGGTTTGGTAAAGGTCATAATGACCACAATTTGACTTGAATGGTAGTTGAAACTAAGGCATTGGTCTATCAAAGTGATTGAATGATAAATGGTTTATAAACACCTTGTGGTCATATATGGAATTGAATTGTAGCCTTGAAGGCTTGAATTGGCTAAGTGGTTTAGAGTCCTTAAATTTTGAACTGACTGGATGTGAATGCATGGACAAAGGGTTTGAGTCTCAATGTCAACTAATAATGGACACAATGGCTTGCGGTTAGAGTCCACATGCTTAATAAGATGACTTGTAGTTAGAGTTGACTTGTCTAATAAAATTTCTTATGGTTAGAGTCCACTTGAATAATAAGACGGCTTGTGGTTAGAGTCTACTTTCTTACTAAGATGGCTTAAGGTTAGATTCCTCTTGATTAATGTGGGAATGCCTTGGGAGATTAGACTCCTCCCCTTCATGGTTCATGATTGGGTGCTTTGAAATGCATGCTAATGCCTTGTTCCCTTTCCCAACACTTGAGGTATATATATCTACATATATGCCTATGTATACAAATGTGGTTGCTTACGATGGTTTGACTTAGTTTTGAATAATGGCACTATTTTATCCTTATCCTTGAGTTCTATTTAGCACTCCAACCGCTAATCGTATCTAGACTCTGTGTCCCCATGTGACACAGGGGTCGGATCTTCTTCATCTCTTCCTGCATAGTGAACAGGTGTTCGAGCAGTTCGTCTGTTGACTTTGAAGTGGTGAGCTTCCATATTTCAGAAGACTTATGCATTTTATGGTCTTTCTATCTTATGTCATAGATTAGTTTTAGACTTGGTTTTGGCTGTCATCGGAGGCATAGACCGACATATTATGGACATCAAATTGGTAGAATCTTTGTGGATGACTGTGTAATTAAGTATGTTGGTTTAGTATGATGACATTAATGGATTGATTAGAAACTTCTTAGGTGATGATTATTAGTCTTATTTCCGTTATTTTGTTGTATGATTGGAGTTTATATGACACTTGTGGATTAATATGATGGTTTGTCTTGGTAAATTGGGCGTTCTCCGATCCTTGTTGATCATGAGATACCCATATAATAAGGCCTAGTTTTGGGTCGCATCAAATTTGTCCCTCTTGTCAATAAGTTTTTCGAAGTGTTTCTCGAGGATCGTTCTGGCATACCTCCTGATAGGAAAATAGACTTTGGAATTGATCTTCAACCAGATACCCATCCTATCTCTATTCCTCTTTATAGAAAATCTTCGGCTGAGTTGAAAGAACTAAAAGAGCAGTTAAAAGATCTTTTTGATAAGGGTTTTATTCATCCTAGTATTTCTCTGTGGGGTGGCCCTGTGCTGTTCGTATGAAAGAAAGATTGGTCTCTTCAGATCTTTATAGATTATAGACAGTTGAATAAGGTGACAGTGAAGAAAAAGTATCTTTTTCCTATAATTGATAATCTTTTTTACCAGCTTCAAGGTGCTAGGTGTTTCTCTAATATTGATCTTTCTTTGGGTTATCATCAGTTGAATATTAGGAAGACTGGGATTCCTAAGACTTCTTTTCTCACCTGGTATGGTCATTATGAATTTCTGGTTATGTAATTTGGGTTGACTAATGCTTTGGATACTTTTATGGATCTTATGAACTGGGTGTTTAGATATTTTTTGGATCTATTTGTAATAATGTTTATTAATGATGACTTGGTGCATTATAACAGCGAGAAGGATTATGCCAATCACCTCCAAATTGTGTTGTAGACTCTTATGGATCATAAGGTATATGTTAAATTCTCTAAGTGTGAGTTTTGGTTGAAATTTGTGACCTTTCTTAGGCATGTTTTTCTTGTAATGGGATAAAGGTAGATCCATAGAAAGTTGAGGCAGTTAAGAGGTAGCCTAGACCCTCCACTTCAACCAACATTTGAAACTTCCTAGTCTTAGTTGGGTATTATAGGAGGTTGGTGAAGAATTTCTCTTTTATTGCTACTTCATTGACAAAGTTGACTCAGAAAAAGGTTAAACTCTTGTAGTCCGATACATGTGAGGGTAGCTTTGAGAATTTGAATAATAAGTTGACTTCTGCTCAAGTTTTGACCGTACTCGAGGGAACTGATGGTTTTGTGGTAGACTATGATATGTCCTATGTAAGACTGGTTTATGTGTTGATGCAACATGGTAAGGTCGTGGCTTATGCTTCTAGGATGATTAAGGTACATCAGAGAAATTATATGACTTATGATTTAGAGTTGGCGGTTGTGATTTTTACTTTGGATTTTTGCCACCATTATCTGTATGGGGAGCAGGTAGATATCTATTCAAACCATAGCTTGTCGTATGTGTTTACTCAGAAGGAATTAAATCTCAGGTAGAGGCTTTTGCTTGAGTTTCTAAAGGACTGTGTGTGATTCTTTACTATCATCCAGGTAAAGCTAATGTGGTTGTTGATGCTCTTAGCAGTATGTCCATAGGGTGTTTATCTCATGTGGGTGAAAAGAAGCAAGTATTGGTAAAGTATATTCACCTGTTGGCTAACTTGGGATTTCGTATTTTAGACTCAGAGCATGAAGGAGTAGTTGTGTGAGAAGTGGTTAAATTATCTCTTGGTGCTGAAGTGAAGGAAAAATAGGCTTTGGATCCCATTCTGATACAGGTAAGGCTAATGTGGGTCAGCAAAAGGTTATGGCTTTTAGATTGGTGGTGATAGTATATTGAGATACCAAGGGAGATTGTGTGATGTTAATGTTGATGGATTATGGGAAAGAATTTTAACTGAGGCTCATGTGTTGAGGTATACATCTTACCCAAGTTTAACAAATATGTATCACGATTTGAAGAAAATCTATTGGTGAAACATATAAAGAGGGATGTGGCTAACTTCATGGCTATGTATATGGTTTGTTAACAAGTGAAGGTTGAGTACTTGAGGCCTGGTGGAATGTCTCAAGAGGTTTAGTTGCCTTTGTGGAATAGGAGATGCTCAATATGAATTTCATTATAGGTCTTCCGCGATCTCTTAATCAATATGAATCGATTTGGGTTATTTTGGATAGGATGACTAAGTCTGCTCACTTCTTGCCTGTGAGGACTACTTATGGTACACAGGATTATACTAAGTTATTTATTGAGGAGATAGTTAGATTGCATAGGGCATCGGTGTCCATTAGTTTAGACCATTGCATCCAATTTTCTTCTCACTTTTGGTGTTCGTTTTTGAGAATTTTGGGAACTAAGGTGAACCTTAGCATCGCTTTCCACCCTTAAATAGATGCACAAGAGAAATAGAAAATTTAGATTTTGGAAGATATAATAAGGGCTTGTGTGATTGACTTTAAGGGAAGTTAGGTTGATCACTTACCTCTTATTAAGTTTGTGTATAACAATTTTATTACTCTAGCATTAGAATGGCTCTTTCTGAGGCACTTTATGGTAGGAGGTGTAGGTTTCTTATTGGGTGGTTCATGGTTGGTGAGAAAAGATTATTTGGTCCTGACTTAGTTTATCAGGCCATAGAGAAGGTGATTAGGGAAAGCTTAAGACTGCTCAAATTCGCAAAAAATCATATGCGGATGTTAGTCGAAGGGAGATGAAGTTTGAAATAGATAATTAGATATTCTTGAAAGTTTCTCATATGAAAGGAGTGATAAGATTTGGAAAGAAGGGGAAGCTCAATCCCATTTATGTTGGTCTATACCAGATTTTGAAGAGAGTTGGCAATGTTGCCTATGAATTAGAGTTGCTTGTGGGATTGGGATCTATTCATACAGCTTTGCATGTGTCGATGTTGAAAAGTGTAGGGGTGATCCTTCTTTGACTGTCCTTTTTGAAGGTGTTGGTATTTCAAATTCCTTGTCCTATAAGGGAGTCCAGTTGAGATTTTGGATAGGTTCATAGATTAACACTAAGGATGTGGCTTTGGTAAAAGTTCTTTGGAAGAATCAAAAGGTTGAAGAAGCTACTTGGGAAACCTAAAAGGAGATGAAATCCAAATATCCGTTCTTGTTCCCTATATTGGGTGGAAGTTGAAACACTATAAATTTTAGCCCTTGAAAAATTCCTGAGCTTTGACCTCACTGCCTTGATCATGACTCGATCCTATGAGTCGTATCATGTCTTAATGAGTTAGTTTACCCTAGTCATAAGGTTACTAGTATGTGGAGTGAAGTTTTGTCATTGATATAATTAGAGGGCTTGAGACGCTAAGGGTTATAATGAGTCGTTAGGTGGAGTCGAAACCAAATCATAAAACTTGGTTTCTTGATTTTGATCTGAGTATGAGTGTCTCACTGAGATCCGTAGGGATATGTCACCAGTCATTGGATAAAGTCATAGGGAGTTCGGTGTTTAACCTATTTTGAGTTTTGTGTTACCTACTACTGGACCTTATGAATCATAAGGTTTGGTTACGAGGTAGTTGGTTGAGTCATAAGGTTGACAGTGTATGGTGTCTTGGTCACTATCTTGGTTACTACTCGGGGTCATGAATCATAAGGTGTGGTTACGATTCGATTGTCGACTCATATCCAAAGGCGACACTTTTCCATCTCTTTATTTAAGGGCATTCTGGACATTTCCCTTTTTACCCAAATCAAAACCCAAGTCTTACAACCCCTTTAGGGTTTCATTATCACTCAAAAACACATCAAGGTAACTTCTTAAACACTCCAAAAGGTTCTCTCTATTCCTTTAAGCAAGTCAAGTTAGGTTTTCATCAAGTTAATCAATTAGGGCTTTCAAGGGTGATTTCTCTTCGTACTTTTTAGTGTTTATGGCATGTTAATCCTCCCCCATTATTATTTTATTTAAAGAACATATTGTAATATTTGGCTTTCATTGTATTGTTATGATTTTGAAATAAAGGTTGGGGGTTTTTGAGCTTATTGTTGGTATATGTTTTCCCATGGTTTAATTATGGTTTTCCTTGTTTTAAATATGGTTTTGAACATCTAGGTGCATAGGTATGGTGGCTGAACTCAATAATGATAACTTTATCTAAATTTATGACTTTTGAAGTGGTTATGACCCCAACTCTGCATTGTGAAATTGGTTAGTAGTTATGAGGAAGGTGGAAATTTGAATTGGGGGTTTAATGGAATCTGCAAACTGCTTGGTTTGACTTATTTCTTGAAACTAATGCATAGTATAAATGGTTAAATGGTTAGGATGGTTCTGAAAACCGTGTGGGGTACATGGGAATCCCCCAAGTGATTGTTAAAATGTAAACCTTACGGAGTACATGGGAATCCCCTAAGTGATTTTAATAATAGAGTCTGCGGGGTACATAATAGTCCCTACGTGTTGGCTAATGATATTACTTGAAAGCTATAGTCGGTATGACGATACCACTAAATAATGCCTTTACAAGTGACTCTTGGAATTGGTGGTTTAGTTATGTGTTCAATGTTTTAATTAGGCAATAATGGAGGTTGTGATAGTTAACTATGAAGGTGTAAGTCCAAAAGGTTGACACTGGAAATAGATATTCGCTGACATGAGGATTTTTTTTGATGACCATGTACTTGTGGGGTATACGGGAATCCCCCAAGTGTATATACATACATATGTATCATAGAGGGAAAAAGGTACAAGGAAATCCTAGGCCACCTATGGTATCTTTAGTTCGTGCAGGTAATATGTATTGTGGCTCGTCCAAGGAGTAACACTGGACCCATATAGCCCGTGGGTGAATTATGACAGTAATGCTTCACAACCTAGGTTAAGGATTTAAAGTGCATGATAAGCCTTGTTCCCTATACCAGCATGGTGTATATATGTATGTATGTATTTGCATTGGTTTAACTTTGTTTTGGATTTATGGAATTACTTTATCTTTATCCTTGAGTTACATGCTAGTGTTCACCCCGGTAATCATCTTTGGGCATTGTATCCCCACGCGATGCAGGAACTGGCCATACTACTACTCCCCCTTCTCAGTGACTAGGTGATTCGGGGAGAACTTTTAAGTCAGATTGAGGTGGTGAGCTTCCATACTTTGGAAGACCCTATTTAATGCCATGTATTTCTTCATGTCTTTACTATTCCTTTTGGTCTTGGTTTTGACTATGGTCGGGGGCATGTCCTGACTAGGTATTCTTTGGTTTTGATTTGAGGCTTTGTTGGACTATTGTGGTAATGGGTGGTGGTTGGTTTTGATTGTAAACTTATCATAATGTCTTTAAATTGATAGTCTCTTATCTTGTTATATGTTCAGAATTCATCTAAAATGGGGTTTAAGGTGGTTGATAATTTGGGTATTAGGAGTGGTCTTCGGTCCTTGGCGGACTTAAGATACTAGAGACGGTCATGCCCTAGTTTAGGTCATGTGAGAAGTGTTTTGGGTATGGGTTCCCTTTTTGATCTTATTTCTTTTAGGCTATTATTTTTATGGTTTTGCGGTTGCATTCCATACTGTACTAGTTCCAAGGGGTGACCTAACTCCTCATTCGAGGATGAATGATCCTGGGAGAAGGGGTAATGTAACGCCCCAGGTTTTGAACTTTGAAATTTTCTCAGTGATTTTGCTTACTGTTTAGGTTACGACTAATACCTAACGTGTCGTGAAAACTCCTTATGATTTTTATGGTTCCTATGGTCCATCATTTCTGTCTTGAGTACAAATAAGACCCTAAGGGTGGTAAGCTTTGGGTGGGACTCATTACCAAACTAGTAAGGTGGCCTTAGGTCATTTACCATACTATGAGTCATGGTGATGACTCGTGACCAATGACCATGAATTGTTACCAGACCCAAAGCGGGTTATTTTCCTGCACATTTTTTATTAAGGTTAATTTGGTCTTTTCCCTTCATTTACACTATTCCAACGACATAAAACACTACCTTAGCCCAATTTTCACCCATTAAACATAATTATAAACTACTCTTCTCTCTCAAATTCTCAAGCAAGAGAAAGACTAGGGTTTCTAAGGATTGGTCATCTAGAGCTCAAAGTGGTTTCTTCTCCAAATTCTTGGGGCTATCAGTCATGTATCTATTACCCAAACATGTATTTTATCATGGCATCCAATGGTTTGATATTTATGTGATTTCAATGTTTGGTTTGGAATTTGGGTTAAGGGTTTTGCATGGTTATTGTTTAAATGATATTTCCATGGTTTACATGCATTTGTTTATGCTTAATTGCTAGATTTTGGAACTCTTTAGGTGCATACGTATGGTAAATGGAATGGGGGCACATGGATTCCACCCCAACTCATGGATTTTGGTATAGGAATTGGTATTAACCTCAACCCACTTGCATAATAGATTTTGAAATATGGACAATTAAATGGTTTTACATACTTTTTCAAACTATTGCTTTGCACTAATGGATAAATGGATAAAAATGGTTTTAAAAGGCCTTGGTGGCCATGGATTTACCTAGAATTAAAACTTTGGAGTCTTATGACTAATTGGTTTGGTTTGTCATAATGGAATTGTCTTGCAAGCATAATTAATTGGCATGACGATACTACTAGATAAATCACTAAACGTACTACTCCTTGGTTAAATGGATAGGTTTTGTGTAAAGGTTTTGATTTGGGCTTAAAGGGAGTTGGGTAGCTCATCGTGGAAGGTGGAGGTCTCGGAGGGATCGATACTGGAACCACATTTGCCGGTATGGGGGCCTTCGTGTCCGTGTGCATAGTTCACACTTTATATATACATTTTAGAATGGTTGGAGCCTTATTGTACTTGTCCCTTCCTCGGATTTTCCTGGTTCGTGTGGCTAACACGCGCTGGACCCATATAGCCCGTGGGTTCCCGTAGGATGGTTAGAGCTACATAGTCTATGTTAATGATTTTAAATCTAATGTTAAACCTCTTTCCCTATCCTAGCATTACATCTATATATATATATATGCATGTAGTGAACATGTATATTGAGTTTGGACATGAATTTGAATGGCATTATTTAATCCCTATCCTAATTTACATTCTAGCATTCACCCCACTAACCGTCCTAGGATGCTATATTGTTTCATAATGTAGGATCTGAGGAAACTTCTTTTACCCTTGCACAGCGTTAGGTGATTCTAGTCGCCGATTGGTTCGTGGTGAAGTTGTGGGCTTCCATCCTCTAGAATGCTTAGTCATTCCATTGGTTTCTTTCTATATTTTAGATTTGAAAAGCTCACATCAACATTATCATTGTCATTGTCACTATCATGGTTGGGGGTATGTCCTGGCCTAGGTTGATATTCAGATTGGTTTAGAGGCTTTTATGGACATGTGTGGGTTAGATGGTATTGTTGGCTCCTAGAGCTTATCTTTGAGTTACATTAACTGTTTGATCTTTATTGTCTGGTTGTCTGTTGCTTGTTATTATCTAGATTACGTTTTGATTGGATAGGCTATGGGGGTAGTCTCCAGTCCACGGTGGGCTTGAGATACACATCACGGCTAGGCCCGGAGTCAGGTTGTGACAGTATTCTATTGACATTTTTAAATTTTCAGTAAGTCATGTGCTTAATTTAAAGTAAGATAGACTTTCAATTCTTTCTTTTTGCTTCACACCTAGGAAATCTTAGTTAAGAGAAAACAAGGAGAGATTAATTGAAATTACAAGGAATTTGAAGATTTTATTCAACTATTTAATGAAGGAAAGCTAGTTGTGTAATCAGGCTATGATGTTGTGCAGAGTTTATAGGCTAAAGTAACTATTAGTATTGGTCGGTCATGTTGGCCTTCACATACTCTTGAAAACTTATTTTGGACATACTATCAATTTATATATCATTACTCTCTTGTATAATTTCTTTTGTACATGATTAATTCACTTAAAAATTTGGAATTATGATATTATTAGTGAGTAGTTTCCTTTTCCAATTTATATAAATTTTAGTGTATTATATTAAAGGAAAATTATTTTAAATAAACTATTCAAATATTAATCTTGCAATAGCTCCTTTATTAGACGTTGATATAGGTCTATATAACCGTTGCTATAACTTATTCATTAATTATTGCTATACAGTAAAAGTGTTTGAAATAGCCTAAAAACTTGTTTCATAATTAGTTTTGGACTGTAACTATAGACAGAATTAATAGTTGACATAGTAGCAACACTTCTATAATTGTTGCAATAGTATGTCTATCACAATGGTTTTATAATTGTTGTATAAAATCAATGCATGATACCTATTGTAATGCGAGATGGTGTTGTGGTTCCCTAGACCATTTCAATCTATCACAATAGGTCTATTGCAATGGTTTTACTACCTATAGTAATGGCATTTGAAGTGTTGTCATAGATCTATTTTCTAGTAGTGTTGAAATGATACGATCCAAATAGCCTCTGAATTTGTAGAGAGGATGCTTATGGGTCAAGATCCATTTGATTACTTCTTGATAGCTAACAAAAGATGTCCATTGGAATATTATGATGATCGAGGAGGCTAAAGAAATGCTAGAGAGGTCAAGGGAAGGCAAAATGGGGCTAGAAAGCCTTGGAAAGAGGACATGTGCCCCATCCGCTTTGGAGGTGCGCCCAACCCGCTCTAGATACACTATAGCGGGTCAAAACAGCCCACTATACCCTTGGGATTCGCCCCATGTGCTCTGTAAATGCTTAAGAATGTGTTTAATGGGCTTCTATATTTTGTCTTTACTAAATGGGTCACTTTTAGGCCCATATAATGTAATAACTTAGCCTAGACTATAAATAGGACTTCTTTTAATTCAGAAGGAATTTATTCATGAATTATGAATGTAAACACTAGTGAAAGTGTGAGTCAAGCTTGGGTTAGCTTGTGGTAATCTTGGAATCACTTGTGTTGATTTATTGTTTAGAAACGTGGGTTGCTCAGGAATCCAATTCCCTTGAGTTCTACGTAGGAGTTAGGTGCTTTATTTGACATTGAATAAAGGGTTAGGGGTTTGGTACACCCATATTTTATTATTCATTCATCCATAGTATCTATCTATTACTTGCTTTCTCTCTATCCCTTTATCGTTCGGATTCATGTCTTAGTTTAGTTTTTGATTCTGTACTTTGTTCGTGCATCATTTGGTATCATAGTCAAGCATGATTCCATTCCCATGAAGTTAGTCTTGGGTTTGTTATCTTGAAAGTTCACAAAAAAAATGTCAAATCAAAAATCCCAAAAAAGTCACTATTACGTTTTTAGACCTAGGTCAAAATTTGAAATATTGATTTTGTGTTTTTCTTATAATTCTAGTGTTAGATTTGTGTTCTCTAACACTATAGGTGTCTAGGATTCAAATTTAAGCTTAATCGGAGTCAAATTGAGTGAGATACCATTATTATGAGCTTGAACTTGAATAAAGTGAAGAGGGTCAAAAATGATTGGTTGATAATTTGGGAAAAATGATGTTGGGAATGATCTTAGAATGTTAAAAGTGATTACATACAAAATTTCAACTCATTCCGAGCTCCGGATAAGAAGTTAGTGTTCTTGGTGTTCTTGAAGACATTCAAATCTTCAAGTTGAATCATCATCAAAAGTTGTTGTTTAATCCAAAAAGAAGGAATAAAAGTTTGAAAAAAATATTTTTACTAAAGCATAAAAGAAGACTCCAATGGATATTCCATAAGAGAGTACAAGGGGGGGACCATTTAGAGGGCAAAGGGGTCATTTCAAGAGAAAGTGATGGGTAACCTTCCTTGTATCTACGACCAAGGTACTCTTGGTCTGCTCCAGCAGGTCCAATGTACCTCCAACCAGTAATTAAGGTCTCTCCTACATCCAAATTGTGCCCCATATGATGCAGCAGCCTCCAACGCATTTGTCCAACGTTGAACACCTCTAGTGAACGTAAACTGGCCCCAAATGACTCTAAACGCATTTCAACACTTCTCCAGCATCAATTCATTTTCTAAAACACATCTCAACACTTTAATAACTCCATTTTTCAAGGTTTTATTCTTAGTTACAATTTCTTGATTCTTAAATCCCTTCTTTGAATCTTAAACTACTTATCGACTAGTAATTCCACTACTACATTGATAGATTAGTTTTTTAGTCCTATTTCTTTCGTTGTCCTACTTCTTTCAATTTGTTCTCTTTTGTATTCATAGTGATTTCTTGGTTTGATTCCTTAAGTAATTTTATTTTTGACCTTCCTGGTCATCATAGACTCACCATACTAGTCATATGGTAAAGTTACGAATTAGGTGACCCAACTTGCATCTTTTCCAATATTTGGTGGGTGAGTTTCTGTTATGGTTATAGTTTGGTGGTATGGATCGTACTATTGGTGGTGGGTCGTTTGGTTTCTCTTTTACTTAATCTGAAACTTAGTAACTTGACTTGCCTCTGAGTAAGAATGTCTCACTATGAGCTATAAGGATAGGGTATGACTGGTATAGTGAAGTCGGATGTTATCCAGTGTTAATCCCTTTTTCATTCTATCCTGGATATGACTTAGGGGTATTAGTCGTATGTGATGGGTATGAGTTGGGCAAGGAAGTCGTATGGTGGACAGTGTGTGGGTGTCCAACTTTCTAATTTGGGTACGACTAGATGGTACCAGTCATATAATACAGGTACGAGTGAGGGCTCCAAACCATACTCTCATGCGATGATTCTTACAGTTTAAGTTAAGGGTATTCTATATATTTCCCCTCTTAAACTCTTTCGACCCCATGATTTAAAACACTATTCAAACTTTATTAAATTCTCAATCAAAAACACTGTAAACATTCTCAAATCTTTTTCAAGTCTCTTCGTTCAAAAAAGGCTAGGGTTTCTTCAATATAATCAATTTGGGGCTTACAAGGGTGGTTTCTCTCTTTCTTTGTAACGACCCAAAATCTCCTCCCAGAATGTCATGCGATGCTTAAGGCTACAAGTAGCCCCAAGCTAACCTTTTGAGCCTGTCGCTACATAAAATAACTCATTTTGAGAAGAAATAAACAAAACACTAGCATTGTCGTATCAAATGATAGAAAATACAAAGAAAATACTTGGTCCAAATGACCACAATACTGGAAATCTCAATATACTAACAATCTGATAAATAGTTTGACAAAGCCTCTACTACTTTATGAGCTAGAGAGCCATTAGGACAGGTCCCCTACTGGCTCAAACTGAAATGAAAGCAATAATATATCTACTAAGACTCTGAAATGTCTAAAAATAGGTCCTTGAACCATGAGGATTCATCACTGTGGAAATGTAGACAAAGGTACTCAGAAATCACCGATGAGGCTGGGACTGAGCACCTAAACCTATATTATAAGACAATGTAGCAAATAGATGTATATGTGGATCAACACTTGGGAATGTACTGAGTATATGGGTGTGTATACATTTACAGAAAACAATATCCATACTCTTTAATCAAATCATGCATTGTAATAAGGAATGACTCACATAGCTTGAATAAGCCTAAAATGTAAAGCTCATAAATCATGTATAATGAAGCATGTAACACAAATCTCGTGAGTCATTATACTTTAACTTTAAATTCTGAACTCTTCTTTTATTCTCATTACTCGAATACTAAAGAAAGCTTTAAACAATATTTTCAAACTCATGCATATATCTCATGGAGAGTAAAACTTCTTTAATGCTCAAGAACATAGAACTCTTTTAAACTCAAGACACTTGGAACTCTGAATTTTATAACTCTTACTAGTAGAGAAAACTACTTTCTTCTTGGGAAAATTTTACTTCAAGAAACTATTTTGAAAAGCTTACTATTAGGGAAAATTACTTATCTCAAAGCTTTAGGGAAAATATTCTATCTCAAGGGAAAATACTTTAGGAAGGTTCTCTTAAGCGACATAAACCGTGAGAGCTACTGGAGTCTAACGTCTTGTCCTCCTAAGGAAGAAACCTCACATTGGGGAGAGGCTCCATACTCTTTCCAAGGAGTATAACCTCAACTCAGTGATCACTTATCTTGGCCTTAGGCTCATAAATATCAATCCAACAGTGGAATGTAGTTTTGGGATATGAAACCGTAGTAAATTACCCAACGCAGTGCTAAATACTACTCCCTTTAGTTAGCTACGCTCATCTCATTGAAATCCACTTTAAAAATAATTTGGTGGTTCATACCGAACCCAACTATAAAATCTTTAATCTCATGTAATAAAGTGGATTTCAAAGCTACTATGACCATTAAGGTCAAAACTTTCTCAATAATCTCAAAGTACTTAAATCATGGGTGCTTATCGCACAAAAGTTCATGAAATTGCAAATCTCAAGTAGGGTTTAATGACCCATAATCAAATCTCAAGTTAAGACTCATCAAAATGCATACTAGATATCATATGGACTCATAAATCATATAGAAATCTGAAATTTACAGCAATTTGTTTTAAAATCTCAACATACTCATATACTTTAATTTTTAGAGCATTGCAACCATTAAATTCTCAAGGAATAATAATATAGGGTATAAACCCAGCTTCAATTTCTTAAGAAAACATGAAAAATCATGCTATTTGACTTTCAATTCATGGGAAACATCAAAAGCTTCCAACTAATAACAATGGGTGAAAAATCCTAATTCAATTTCATGTAAAATCTCATAAATTGCAGAAAACTTATAGTTTAAAATAAGTCTTTGGGCACAAGGGGAAAGGATTACCCTTGTTTAAAACCCCACATACCTTAGATTGTGTAATTGGATGTACAAGCTTGTTTGAAACTCTTCCTCTTACTATTTGAGAGAGGGTTATTGAAGCCTTGGACTTGGGGAAATCAAATCTCTACTCAATTTGATGAATCTATTATGAGTTCTTGAATTTCTTGGAAAATAGTTTTGGATTTTGTCTTGAGAGAGAAACCCTAGCTCTTGGATATTTTGGAATATAATGAGGCTATCTTCTTTGATTTTAATATATCAGGGTATTTAAAGGGAAAACACCCAATATATCATTTTAAAAATAACTTAAAAAAATTGAACGAGATTGCGGTGGTCGAAGCGACAGTCCATCGGATTGTCCATTGCATGTTGGTCAAAAAAAGGCCACACTGACTTAGTTGCGATGGTCCGTCATCTTGTCCGTCGCACTTGGGCCAGAAGAGAGAGTCACTGCATTGATTGCGATGGTTCGGGCGATGGTCCATCGCAAACTCGATGGTTCATCAACCTGTCCGTCGCACCTAGGTGGTTTCGATAACTCTCAGTAAAACGGCCATAACTTCTCACTCCCGATACCAGATTTGGGCAAAATTAGTATCGTTTGAAAGCTAATTCAATTATCTACATGAATAAAAGTTGAAATTAGAGAAATTCTACATGATTTAAAATATTTTTCACTTAGAAAGTCAGCCCTTACTTTCTTAATGATGAAACTTGACTTAAAGAAAATCCAAGGTATTACAGTCTTCTTTGGTATCCAAGGCATATTACTCATCCTAAATTGATACTTCAACAAAATTCATATTTTAATGAATGGTTTCCATGGCATAATTATGATATTGTTTTGGGTTTTCCAATATATGTTGGAGTTTTTGGTTATTAATGGTTGGATAATATTTTTCCCATGTTTTACTTATGGTTTTTAATATTATAATATTGGTTTGAACATTTTGGAATGAATGGTAATGGTTGGGTTTAAGGGCACTTTAGATTTCCCAAATTGCTTGGTTTTGGTTTTGGAAACTGTATGCCCTCAACATATTTGTTAAAATACTTATGAGAATGGTTATGTCACATAGTTTGACCTTTATTGAAACCCTTGCATTGTATAATTTGGTAATGGAACATAAATTGGTTTAAATTATTTCACATAAATTAAAAAGGCCTTGGTGGCTATGGCTTTGGTTTGATTGGAAATTAAGTGGGGTAAATGGGAATCCCTTAAGTGTTGGCTAATAACTTTTATTGCAAGCTATAGTTGGTATGATGATACCACTTCATAAAGCCTTGGTTAATAACTTTTGGAATTGGTGGTTGCTTATGTGCTAATGGTTTTAATTGGGCAATTACGGCGGGTTGTGATATCTTACCATGAAGATGTGATTTCGATGGATGGACACTGAAAACTCATATTTATCAATAAGAGGGTTGGTCATGGTGACATTATAATTATGGAGTACACCAGAATATCCTAAGTTTATACTTGTACATATGTAATGGATGGTGAAGGGTACATAGGAATCCCCGGCCTATATGATATGTCTGGTTCATTTGGCTATACGCACTAGAGCCCATTCGGTGGTTTTAGGATGGTTAAGCTAAACATACCCAGTTTAAAGGTTTTAAATGCATGCTAAACCCAATTCCCCTTCCCGACATGATATATATGTATGTATGTATGTGATTGCATATGGTTATTTACTTTGGTTTTGAATAATGACATTACTTTATCCTTATTTCTAAGTACATGCTAGTTCTCACCCGCTAACACGTCTTCAGGTGTTGTATCCCCACGCGATACAGGAATCGTCCACTAATTGGCAATTTTCCCTTCCGAAAAGCTTCCGTACAATGCCATGCTATCAAAATAATAATCTACTCATTAATATGAGAAAATAGTACTTATATTGCATTTTTATGTTTCAAGTCCAATATTAAGTCAAAATCCATAAGGGGCCCTATAATGCCCCGAGTCTGGTGCCCCAAACGCTACACGATGCTCATAATTCCTAAGAACACAAGCTAACCCATGACTGATAACTGTAACTAAGCACTAAATACTAATAATGTAAACGCAGAAACATAGACTGAAAGTCTGTACAGTTCAATACTGAAGCATAACTAAAAATGAGGTATAATAATACCAAAACTGAATATAAATACTGAAAGTACTAAAGTCTGAATATCTAGTCTGAAAGCCTCTAAACTGTCTGAATAAGGAGTTGATGGGACATGTCCCCAACTAACTCCAACTGCTGAAATAATTTAAGTACTAAAATAATAACATAATAGAACATCCTCAAAATATGAGGACTCACGGCTAATGTACTGCTGCTGACTAAACTCTGAACTGCTAAGTGCGATCGGGAGATTGAGCTTCCGAATCTATGGTATAAAACACCATAGAGCAAGCGAAAAGTATGCGTTAGTACGTAGGAATGTACTAGTTCACAAAGTGAGGTAAGTCTGAATGCAAGGGTTTGTATTCATGAACTAAAACTGACTGAATAACATGAACATGACTGCGTAAGAATACATGCATGAGTACATAATTGTAACTGAAAACATGAGGATTCTGAATACTAATTTTACTGATAACATGGATTACTGATAACTGATACTCTAGAAACTAATATTCTGATTACTGTATGACTGTGTCTGACAGCCCTGATTCTTATGGAACTAGCTGAGTTCCAATCTGAGCTGAGTGACTGTATTTGACAATCCTAGAATCTGTAGAACTATCTGAGTTTGTTACTAAAAACTGAGACTGAGACTGTGGAAAGTAGTCATCGAACTGATATGCCCCATATAAGATAATATAGCTGATATGGGGTCCAATATGTAACCGCAATTAAAAGTGTGTCTATACCGGGCCACTGGTAAGGACAAGCTATGAATGACCCTTATCTGGCAGTGTCCCCAAAAAAGTATGGTGGGACCTTCATCTAACAGTGTTAATCCACCTCACCAACCCTCATTTGTCAGTGTTGATGTCTCAACCTATGCTAGCTATAAAGTTCTGGAATGCAAGGATTGTTTCTAAGGGTCACACCCTCTACTATCAGTATGTTCCCTCATCCTTGGGTTCGCTCGGTGCTGAATCCTACTCCCAACTGAATAGACACTGAACTGATTATACTAAGATGAACTAGATTGAGTTCACTGAGTTCTGTGGAAAGATAGAATATTAATGAATTCTATTAACTAACTGAGTTGACTGAGATTACTGAGTGGGATTGGACTGACACTGAATTTAATGAGCTTTCTTGAGTCATGTGACTGACTGAATTCTACTGGTCATGGTTTGACTGAGAGTATCTTACAAATTGGCACTTTCTCTAGGCACACAGCTAAATTATTTGGAACAAGTACCCCCAGGACTCAATAGCATGAAATTGACAAGACATGACACTTTTTGAACACATGACCATAGTCAATAATTCATAATACAACCATTGGGGATTTCATGAAGAACTTGATATTCATAATCTTGTTCACGTAGAGGAATGCATTAATAAATATGTCATCGTTTCACAATTCTAGTCTCATGGGCATTCCATCAAACATTTTCAATGAATAAATATAGCATGGGAGTAATTTTTAAACATAAGGGTAAAGCATGAATTCATCATTTAGGCCCTAATGAGTCATAATGCTTAATTCTTGTTCTCTTAGGTATTTTATCAAACATGTTGCATTCAATACTTAAGGCTTAGGCATGAACATTAAATCAATACATTATTATTACATAAATCAACACAATTTTATAGATTTCAACCCATATGCCAACATAGATCATGAAAATACATTAAAGATTCCAACTTGGGAATCATACAACAACATCAACATGGTCATTGTAAACCCACAACATAAACATCATAATTTTCTATTTTAAAATAGGATTCTTGAGCTTCATGGATGAAAAGAATCCATGAATAAACACTTGACATACCTTAGTGGATGATTTCTTAACGATTGATGGAGGAAAGTTTGAATTCTTGACTTGAAATTATCTGCCTATGGTTTCTTCTTCCTGAGGAATAGAGAAATAATGAATGTACTTGGCCAAAAGAGGGATAAATTTTGTGTTATGATCGCTGAAGGTCGGGTGAAAATGACCTAATTACTCTTAAGGATGCATACATTTATGACTGAAAACTGGGCATCGATGCGATTAGTGATGGGGGCCTTGATGCATCGACACGATACTCAACGTGTCGCGTCATGATCACACCAAGCCTCTGTACTTTTACTGGCAATTCCTGAAACAATGTTAACCAATATGATAGGCGACACGGCATTCCAAGATTGTGTTGGTCCACTATTTTGGGACTCCAACCATGATCTAAACGAGGTCAAAAAAATCCAAAACTTGTTTGGGAACACCTATTGACCTTCGTGATCATGAATCAAAAAAATATGGACCTTTAAGGGACGTTAAGGTTGTGAAATGAGATTGCTTTTGAAGGCCAAAGAAATAAACTAAGTCTAGAAACTTAGCAAAAATTTTCCAAGTCTAGGACCCCTTGACAAGCTTAAAGGACTAAACTAAGTTTAAAAATTTTGCAGGGTCTTACAATATCTCCCCCCTAGGAACATTCATCCTCGAATGACACTGACTGAGAGGGGAGAAATGATAAACTGAAGTATATGCTGCACATGAACAACTGGAACATGATTACATAATTGTCATTCTGGAACTCATACTGAGCATGCATATCTGATTCATGATTCATGACTAAATTGATTCATGAATGCGTGACTGAGAGTACTGATAATTTGATCATGCATATATGATGTGTGAATACATTACTGAACTGACTCATGAACATGTGACTGAACATGTAATGGTAAAGATACCAAATTTTAAATGTAAACTGATCATGGAACTGAATACCAAGTTCGTAACTGAAATTTCAACATGAAATTGAATAAGCTTAAAGAAAGCTATAGTCCTTACCATCTACACAGAAAAGAGTGAAACTCAATATAGAATACAAGGTATGGAAAAACACGCACTATAAGAAACAAAGAAAGGGAAATTTCCTAAAGATAGCTTATAGACTCTTAAAGATAGATACGGATATCTATGTACCAATCTGCGAGACTCTACTTGACACCATGTTCTTACAATGATAAGACCAATGAACCTGACTACTCTGATACCATTTTTTTATGAGCCAAAAGCTAAAGGTCATGATCGCACTTATCGTGGTTGAGCTTTGAAAAGTAAGCCTATAATCTAACTAATATGACGTATACAATCAACCCAAAATCCTAAGGAAAAACTTCTAGAACACAGTCAAACCATACACATACTGGAGTAGCAGAAATCTAAAATCATAATAAATACCATCAACCATACAAAAATCTAGTGTCACGGTGTAAAAATAACCTAAATTTATCCCAAAGTTTGAAAATACAATTGATAATAAAAAGGGAACATAAATTTGTCTCAAAATACAAAACAAGATATAAACTAAATAGGATAGGGTAGTAGGTCGACTCTGGAATCATTGAGCGACTACTAAATTGAATGTATTGAATCACTGCCCGAAATAGACTGTCGTGTGGTACACTCGTACCTAGATTTGCATCATAAAGGCATAGTAGGGATAAGTACGATCCACTTATATTTAGTAGGTATCGTAGGCCGACTGAGCAAAGTAGATAATAAGTATATACACGACACACTATGGGCACGTCACCTATAGCAAGAAAATATCCCAATTAGCAACCAACATTGTCTCCAATAACAGCTTTAAATATATCACATACACTTGATAAAAGTACAAAAAGAAATACATAATAGATAAAGATCAAGTCAAACATAAAATTACAACATAGAAGACTCATAATGTATGAAAATGCAATGAGAATGATGATGAAGATATGATATGTTTGAGGTTATTACATAACCTACATATACACCTATCAAGCAATTCTCCCAAGGTAGGACCCATAGGGGATTCGTAATCCATATACAATCTCAATAACAAATCCAAGTCTTAATATCCATATCTTCTCTCTGGCTCATGAACTATAGCCAATGGTTTTACGAAGTATTATATTTCTATTAGAAAACCAGTATTTCCACCATGGTACCAATGTATCATGATTGTATGAATACTATGGGGATGTAATTCTCATAGACAAAACAAAATGATAATGTCAAATACAATCAATATATATGCTCGTAAGTAAAGAATCCGCTCAATAGGAAAGCCATCCATGATCTAATATAATCCATGTACCATTAAAGAGAAATATACTAGTAATACATCACCCATATCACATAAAATCTAGCTCATTAATTTCTACAAGGAAGAAATAGCCATATGTATACCCAAAGCCAACAATATCAAATAAGACACCCAAACGGGCCACACATGGATATTATTACCCACCAATAACAACACATAAGCCCCGCATGGGGACACAATAGTATTAACACTTTCCAAAATTCATTCCTATACCCATAGCATTTTTTTATATAAGATGTTAACTATCAAGCCCAATCTGAAGAAAGTTAAGCCATAACCTATCTTGAAGCAACAAAATCTGATCTAAAAGGCCTCAACTCAGAGCCTTTCCCTCTTGAATAGCCTTAGAATAAATTAAAACAAACAAATATTGATTCTATGAGTTAAAATAAAGTCAGAGACTATATCCAATTACAACATATAATCTCCGTACGGGGACACAATAGTATTAACACTATTTCCAAGATTCATTCCAATACCTAAAGCATGCTTTTATATAAGATGTTAACTACCCAGTCTGTAGAAAGTTAAGCCATAACCTACCTTGAAGAAACAAATTCCGATCTAAAAGCCCTCAACTCAGAGCCTTTCCCTCTTAAACATCCTCTGAATTAATTAAAACATACAAATATTAAATCTATGAGTTAAAAGAAAGTCAGCAGCTATATCCAATAACAACACATAAGCCTTGCATGGGGACATAATCGTATTAATACTATTTCCTAGATTCATTTCCATAACCATAGCATGCTTCATATATGATGTTAACTACCCACCCTAATCTGAAGAAAGTTAAGCCATAACCTACCTTGAAGCAACAAAATCCAATCTAAAAGCCCTCAACTCAGAGACTTCCCCTCTTGAACAACCTTAGAATTAATTAAAACATACAATTATAGAAGCTATGAGTTAAAAGAAAGTCAACGATTATATTGCCTACTTTTCAGTGGGGGGTCAAAATGGACCCTTCAAATGAGATTCACAAAAGAAGGGTAAAACCATAATATTTGTCCATAAATACAGTACCCATAATTAGAGAAAGCCGTAGAAAAAAAATTCCAAGGGAAAATGGGTTTAAAATAACGTTTAAATTGAAGAAAAACCATGTTAGTCCTTTTGGGCAAAAATTCAAAATTTTCACTTGTGAAATAACATTTTAACGGGATTTAGAATACAAGAATTGAAGTAAAATAATTGAAATAGTGATTTGGAGGTTACCAAAGTTTGAGAATAGAAGAAATGCCCAAAAATTCTAAAAACCAAAGCTTAAAGTCTCAAAAATCAAAGAAAAATAAGGAAAATGATTTTTGTTAATGATGCCAAGATGTGATCGCTTAAGTGACTAAACGGTCACTTAAGAAATCATTATTTAAGCAATTGTTTCTTAAGCAACCATCGCTTAAGCGACCCTCTTGTTACTTAAGCGAAATCCACTTAAGTGATGGGTCATCGCATAAGAGGCACTTAGCCACATTATTTGGTCGCTTAAACGACCCCTTGGTAACTTAAGATATTGATTATGCTGGTATTGCTATAATTAAGTTGTCTTTGAGTCACAAGATACTCAAGACTACAATGATTAGGTAGTCCTCAAAATGAACATAAAATAAATAATTCCTTTAAAGCTCAAGCACAAAAACTACCGCCACCAACTCCAAATCATGAATAGGTTAGTTTTGTTCGTGCACCTTCAGTTGCCTCAGTGAATAAGCAACAACTCTATCATGCTGCATCAAAAAACAATCCAAACCAACACTAAAAGCATCACAATATATGATTAATTCCTCTCCCTAAAAGAAAGAGCCAATAAAGGATTTGAAGTGAGAAAACCATTGAGCTCTAAAAAGGTAGACCTACACTCCCCGTACCACTAGAGAGGAACAATCTTTTGTGTCAATCAGGTCATCGGTGCTGTAATAGTAGCAAAACCCTCGATGAACCACCTTAGTAACCAACCAAACTAACAAAGCTATGAGCCTCAGATAGGGATATGAGCCTGACCAAATAATGAATAAAATCAATCTTCATTGGGTCTACCATAATCCCATCCCTAGACACCATATTCCTAGGAATATCAACAATTTGAGCTAAAACTCAAACTTTGTGAATTTGGTGAAAATTCTATGATCTCTCAAAGTCTAAAGCATAATTCGTAAATATTACATATGCTCCTACCTACTACTCAAGTACATCAGAAGGTCATCAATTAATACAATAACGAAGGAATCCAAATAAGATTTAAACATCCAATATCAAATTCATGAATGCTATTGGGTCATTGATTAACCCAAAAGACATCACTAGGAACTCATAATGACCATAGCGAGCCCTGAAGGCTAGCTTTGGATATCTCAGCCAAAATCCTTAATTGATGGTAACTAGATCTTAAGTCAATCTTAGAGAACATTGTCGCTCCATGAAGCTGGTCAAATAAGACATCAATACAAGGAATAGGATACCTATTCCTTACCGTCACCTTATTAAACTACTTGTAATAAATACACATACACAAAAAATCATCCTTTTTTTCTCGAACAAAATAGGAGCACCCCAAGGCGACACACTAATCCTGATGAAACCCTAACCCAAAAAATCCTAAAGATGAGAATTTTGCTCTTTAAATTTTGTAGGAGACATACAGTAAGGTACCATAGGGATAGGTCGAATGCCTGACTCGAGATCAATAATAAACTCAATATTCACTCGGGGGAATAGTAGGTAGATTGGTAGGAAAAATATCAAGAAAGTCATGGACTATAGGAACATAGTCAAGTGATGGACTAACTATACTAACATCACAAATATAAGCGAGATAAGATTCAAAAACCCTGGATATAAGTCTTCAAGACAAAACATAGGAAATAATCCCCACCGGTTAGCATCTAATAGATCACTGCCAAAAAACTGGTGGTCTGTCAGGTATGGCTAAGGTAATTGCCTTGGCAAAATAATCCAAGACCACGTGATAGAGGTATAACAATTCCATGCCAAAAATCACATCAAATCCACCATATCTAATATTATAAGATGGATTAAGTATCAAACTATTGAACATTCAAAACACATGACCTATAAACCCACTCCACTACTAAAGAATCACCCATGGGAGTAGATACGTATAATGGCATAGATAAAGAATTCTAAGAAAACTCTAATCCCAATGCATAATAAGCAGACATATAAGAAAAAGTGGATCTCGAATCAAATAAATAAAAGTCAACTTATGGCACAATGAGATAATAAATGTTAAAATAGCATTCAAAGACTCTATTGCCAGTCTACTAGGTATAACATATAAATAACCTCACCCACCACCTGATTAGGCACTTGATCGATCACCTAACTTACCTGCCCGAAGACCTCCATGATTGCCTTAGAGACCACCATGAAGACCTGCATAACGCCCTCATATTAGGGAGGCATTGCTCTTATTGATGAAATACTCTAAGTTATAGGTAGCACTACCCCACGCCTGGGACACTCTCTAGAGAAATGGCTGAAAGTCCTACAATCATAACATGACGCAAGTGTTTTATTATATTAAAAAGACTGAACTAACCTAGAATAACCTCCTTGGCTAAAATACACCAAATATAAGCTTCATAAAGATTGGCCACAACTTTGGGTAGGATAAACGTATTAGCTAGCCTGACCTCCATCTCTAATCTAAAGTGCAGCAGAAATGAGCCTACTAGACTAACCCTAATAATTATAAGACTGGTGGAGAGTACCTACCCTGAGAAATAATACCTATAAAACATGATCCACTTTAAAACCCACTAAAACTACTCTGATACAACAATTTTTTATCGCTGCCTCTTAAGCCTCGTGATGTATTTCATCCATAATCTGAGTATGATCAGAAACCTTAATGAAAGACCTTCCAGTGGAAATTAAACGCTATTTATCCATGTAAAACGTATGTCTAAATGCCAAAAAAGAACTTCAAATATACTCAAACTCAGTCGGCAGAATAGATATAGCATGCCTGGCCAACTTAAGAAATTGACCTCATACTCTAGAACAATCATAGAACCCTAATCTAACCTCAAAAACTAATATCTCAAATGATATCTAAGGATTCAAGGTATATAATTCTCTAAGAAAACCTTCGAGAATTAAGTTTATATCAATGGACGAGATCCAGATAGATAGGAGATGCCGAATCAAATTAAAAAGTGGCATGGTCGAAGCCACAACTCTCAACTAGACCCAAATTATGAAGCCTATTCTCACAAGAAACAAAAAACTTATACACATCCTCGCTCAATGCCCTAGAATACCAAGGTAAAGTTAATCTCAAGAATCTACCTAACATTTTTTTCTCCTCAATAGACATAACAGGCTAGGAAACTGCCCGCACTGGGGAAATCTCAACTTAGAGAGCCACAACTATAGGTTTCACATGTACCTCGATACCACTCTGATCCACAGAGTGAGCACCATCAAATAGTGCACATCCAACCAATCCTAAGAGCTAAACTATATCATCTTTAAGTAATGACTATGAAATAAAAATTAATAGATATTTGGATAAACCTGGCCCACCACTGGCTAGGGGAAGGAATCTCTGGTGCTGGTGAGGAACTATATCTAGCGAAGTCTCCTTATTCTGATCTCTAGCTAGTGTTGCATCTCTAATCTACCCTCAACTCTATGTCATCCACATCCTCCGATAATCCTTAATTGCAGACTTGAGACCTTATCTCTAATAGCAGTAGCTAATATCCTAGCCATCTGTGAAAGTATGAAACCAAAATAATCTTAGAATCTAAAACAAACTCTTAGCATAAAATGCGTGAAGGAAGTAAACATGTCTTAATAATTTCCTATAGCCTTTGAAAGATAGGAAACATATGTCCTCATTTTTATTTTTGGGACTCTACTAGACACTTCTTCTTATACCAATAATACCGGTGAACCTTGGTGCTGATACAAATTTTTCACAACCTAATTTCTAGAGTCATGATAGGACACACTTTAACCCACTAGTAGGTAAGATAAATTGTAGCCCAAAACTATAAGTAATGGACTAATTGGTGGAAAATGGCATAATTTCTGGAAATATGCAAGTAAATAAATTACAAGAAATAGGTTAAGAACAATAACCTAACAAAAGATAAATAAAAGAGGATTAATATCATCTCATGACCTTGTAACATCGGTACAATAGCCTCTAATCCAAATGAATATGAGTACTATCAAAGTTAATATACAATAGACTAAAAAATAGAAATATTATCCAAAAATAAAAGATGGAGAAAAGGTGAACCTTGGCTTTGAGAGCTCATGCTTTCTAGAAACTCTAATTAGCACAATCATAGCACCAACGACGACAGCTAAAACTCAGATATGCAACAAAAAAATATAGAAGTTTAGTATGACTACAAATGCCATGGGTACTCTGTATGCATCATCAGCTAAGTAAGGTAAATCATAATATAAATATAATAAAATGTGAGATAAGTAAGGTAAGTCAAGGTAAAAGGGCAAACCTAGAAAAAATCTCCAATTAATAAAACCAAAAAACCAACATAATGACAATAATAATAATAATAATAATAACGAGCACACAACTAATTCTAACATAATTGGGGACCCATAAGCCTGAAAACACAACAAAGTAAATAACACAATGCAAGCCTCCATAATCCCAATTGATGCAATCAAGAAGAAGGAATAATAGTAATTACACCAACTATCTATATCTCAAAACTGTAACTGTGGATATTTTTATTCTGTAAAACTCAAATTAGTCTTAACCATCATAAATAACCTCTTGATGCCAAACTTAAACAAAACTAGCATCTTATATGTCAGACTTAAATCAGAAATATTACCATGAGTAATTCTGAAATCAAACTGGTTTTGATGTGATAATTTACCAAACTTGAACCGAAACTTATCACCTTCCAAGAACCAATCAAGAATAAAGTATCATATGCTTAAAACCTCCTCGATATCAAAAATATAGAATAAAGTATCATCTGCTTAAAACCACCTCGATCACAAAAGTGTATTTAAGGTAATGCATAAAAGCCTATAGATTCTACAAAAAGCTAATAGTAATCTTGACCAAAGGTGGGCTGGAGGCGCCTACTTCTAACCTCAATATTCCATTCTAAGGAAAATTCTACTCTGAAGAAGGATAACGTATCAATTATCACTTCATGAAGCAAAATAATACCCATTGAGTCCTAAAATAGCAATCTACCTAAAGAATGAATATTTAAGTCAAATATTCGTAATTATGGTTCCTTAATTAGCTAAATAATCCAAGTCACACTAAAGACTCCTCCAAGACCTAATTCCTAACCCAAAACTAGAATAATATCATATCAATATTATATTAAACCCAATAAAAGATAAGGCTAAGTCTAGCGTACCTGAACTACGAAGAAATTCTGATAAAGTTTGCTAAATTAGCAATTTACCTTTTTGAGAAGCTTTTGTATTATTTCACAATAGTAAAATAGTAATTTTTGTATTAATATGAAAAAATGGTACTTATATCACAATTTTGTGCTTTGGGTCCAAAATTAAGTTAAAATCCCATAGGGGCTTGCTTGTGAAATCATACTTTTGAAATTGTCAACACATCCCTCTATGCTCAAGGATTTTTTACCCTCAAGAATAGGAAAATTCTAAGCTCAAATTATACCTAAGTCAACTCACCATTATCTAGGTATTTATGACTAATTTTGGAGAGTTAAACCAAGAATGAATCAGAATTGTACAGGCTTACGATGAGGAAATGATTATTCTAAGCTAGAAAAATCCCCACGATCTCCCCCAATTTTCCACACTCTAAGAAATTTTAGCTCTTGAGGCTTTTGAAAAATAGGGATAAATTAGGCAAAGGGCTATGCCCTCCAGGTGCTGCTTAAGCTTTCACTGCTAAAGCAACTTAGAACTGCTAAAGTGGTACCTGGCTGGCCTGAACCTTCCGCTAAAGAAGACAGGATGCTTCTTAAGCCACATCTCTTTTATCGGATAGACCTCTATTTAAGATACTCATATGGGCAAGTCATGGTAGCTATAGTGACCGTCTATCCACTTAAGCGACCTCTACGAAAGTGAGTAAAATTTAGTTTAGTGGATACACCAGTAGAGTTCTACCAGTTGAAACTTGGAATGAATTTTATGTTTCTAATGACCCCTTGGTATTTATTCAAAATCTCGTTAATGAAAATGAAATACGGTGCCCTATAAAATTTGATATTTTAGGCTCAATGGCACTATTAAAATTTCCAAAGAGGTTCATTTCAAATAAATATGAGACCCACACCCAAGGGTTATTTTTATTAACTTTTGACTAATAGCCTAAAATAAGTTTAGGGGCCTTGGTTCCCTAACCAAAGGTCCCCTATCCTAAAATTGGTGTCTTAGTGATAATTAAACTATCTCAATTAGCATATGAGGTCTTTAAACTTAATATTATACTAGAGAAATTATATTTACCAAAAAAGACTGCAAAATAAGTAATTGTCTCTAAACCAAATAAATTGTCCAACAATTGAACAGTCAACTCCATCAAGTCATAAATGACTTGGGAAGCTATAGAAAAGCTCTAAATAGTGAAAATATATATAAATGCATAAAATGACCTAAAGGTTCAATACATAAACTTTCGTTAGCTATTCCACGCTTAGGTATTTATATGTGTATTTATGCTTATGTTTCAAGAGTAAATATATGCTTTATTGCTACTATCATAAGTTTTGGCGTGGATATAGTATTTGTTTCTGGTTTTAGTTTATGCCATATAGCATCATATATCACGAATATGATTGGTTACTTAAGAGTTTGGTTCGATTATAGTATCAGTGTATGACTATGGATTGATTATTCTAGTATTGATTATGGTTGTTATAATAAAGTTGGTAGTTGTACTTGGTTCTAACATTGGAGTTTTAATAGTTTTTTATGGAATATTTGGCCTCTTATTAATGTCAAGAGATAAGATTCAAGCCCGATATATACTATCATTATGTATCTGGGATAGAAAATTACTTAAGATTGGCATGGTTGAAGGTTATTTATACTTCTTCTATTAACTTTAGTTTTTTCCACCTATCGAGCTTATGGGGGCTTGGTAGGGTCACTTGTCTTTTTGTATACTCTTATAGAGGCCTCGTAAGATTGTAGTTAGTCCTTTGTTTTTAGTTTTGAGGTTTATATTTCCCTTATTGAATTTTCCTAACATAGTTCGATATTTAAATTTCTATGACTTTTTTTTATTTTTTTTATATTACACTCTAATAGTTTATATTTATGCTTTTATTTTATTTAAGGTTAATTGGTTGATGATTCCTATTGAGTACTTGTTGCTTTGGTACTCATACTATACTATTACACTTTTTCTCTAGTACGATCCATCAATGCTTACATTATTATTACCCTTAATACTGATCATGAGATAGGGTGAGCTTTCACATATTTAGATCAGATACTCCTCCATCTACTTTAGTTATAGACTTTTGTATTTATAAGAGTACTGCTTATATACGCATATTTTGGATATTGTCTAGTAATCTTCTTCTTGGTCTTAGTCGATCTTAGTACCGACCTTACCAGCTCATAGGAGGGATTATGTTGTAAAATTGTCCTCTTTCCTTACTTGTAAAGTATTATGTATGTATATCCTTTCTGCTTCTACCTATTTTATTATTATCATTGATTCTTTTGTTTTCCTTTACCTTCTACTTGTTAGACCATTACTTGTCATTCCTAGTTATGGTTTAGCTTACTTACTGGTGGGTTGAAGTAGGTGCCATTATGACCTAAGAAATTAAGTCATGATCGCTTGGTATTAGAGCCTAGGTTTTATCGGTATTATTGGTACAAGAGCTAATATTCAGTAGAGTCTAATAGATTGGTACATAAACGTATATTTCTTATTTTTGGGAAGCTGCAGGATATTCTTAGGAAAATCTCATCTTTTTAGTTCACTTTTATGCATTGTGTTAGTATTAGTTTAGAAATTTTTATTTGTTTAAATATTTCACAGTTGGTTAAGATGCAAAGTAACACATTTGGGAATCAGAACCTCAAGTATACTAGTAGAGCTCCAACTAGAGGTAGAGGTTGACCCGAGGTCAAGGATGGGCTAGAGCAGCAACCCCCAGCTCAAGATTGGGCTAGCGAGCTAAAGCCAGATCTAATTATTGAACCTAAGCTAGAGATACCTCCAGAGATACTAATGCCACAACAACAAATGATACAAGAGATATTCTAGTCCCTAACCATGTTTATATTATGTTTGTTTCTCCATGATGCATTAGTTTAGTTGTTAGGTAAGTCAATTATCCATTGAATGGTAAAGCTCATCCAGCAACACAAGGGAGTATTGATTGTGGTGTGTAGTACACAATTGTACCTTCTATAGCAGAGGCTTTACTAGTACCAATAGTCCCACAACTGACTATAGCCCACCAAGTTATATTCTAGGAAAAGCAGTAGATATTGGTATGATTTTTTAGATTGACTCCATAGGTTTGTCGGGACCCTATGAGAGGATGCTTATGATTTTCTTACTAATTGTGAGGAGAGGTTATGTGATTTAGGATTGGTTAAGTAATGTACAATGAATTTTACTACTTATCATCTAGATAACATTACGATGTAGTTGTGTAGTGGTTATATTTATTCTAGGATAGTATGATCTCCACCTGTGGTTTTAAACAAAGTTTTCAAATGCTTTCTTGGGGACGTGCATGCCTTTCAGCATGTGTGAGCACCTGAGAAATTTTTTTTTACATTGAGATAGGTTTCTACGACTGTGTTGAATAAGAGGTGATATTTTTCAATCTATCAAAGCGTGCCACTATTATTCTACCTACAGAGTATGAGATAATACTATATTTTTTAGAGGTTTGAGAATATTGCTTTGAAGGGCTACTCAAAGTTGGAAACTTTTGGGAAGCCTTTTAATAAGATTGTTAAGAACATTTATTCCATCGACACTATAGATTGCGAGATCCAACAGGCCAATGATAAGTGGCTCTGTTATCAAGGTAGCTATAATGGGAGCCATAAGGCTTATAGTTCAAAGGCTGAGGATTTTAGTATAGGTACCTCTAGCAGCATCCCTATCAATGTCAAGCTTGGTCTAGTTGGCCAATTGAGTCAGTGATTCAAATATCATATGGCAGTTAGCCTACTTATAAGACTTCTAATAGTTAAAGTAGTAATCAGTCATCGAGGGGTAAATATTCAGGGTTATCAGAATGAGGTACTTATTCTGGGTCAGCTAGACCTTCTAAAAAGAGCACAATACTAGGGGCATATTATTATTGAGGGTTTTATTATTTTTTTGTGAGTTTCCCTGATATGGGATAATTGATCTTTTTATTTAGAGCACCCAACTAATAAGGGAAGTACCTTCTTCAAATAGGGGAGGTGCACCGGGACATAAAAATGGTCCTTAAGACTCCAGTAGTAATCCTCAAAAAGGTAGGTGTTTGGGTATATACCTAGTATAGCGGTGGATAGGTCTATTTGTATGATGTATCTAGTAGGCTAGAGGTTAAGGCCTTAAATTCTATGATCATAGGTATGATTTTAGTATGACATTAGCTAGCTTCCACTTTATTTAATTTGAGATCAATATTTTTATATATTTTTACTTATTATGCATTCTTCTTGAAAGTCATTAGCTATGACATTACGTGTATCTACCTCTGTGGTAGATTTCTTAGTAATGAATTGGGTATATCGAATATGCTTGGTGACTGTTTAATAATATGATACTCGGGCTGATCTTATTGTGTTAGATATGGTAAATTTCAACATGATTCTGGACATGGACTGGTTGTCCCTCAATCATATAATCTTGGATTACTTTTCCAAGAACATTACCTTAGTCTTTCCTTACATACCCTCGATTGTGTGGAAGGGTTCTTTTGGCCACACTCCAATTGAGATTTTTTCTTTCAATTAGTCTAAGAGACTAGTATCGAGGGGTTGGCCATTCCTTGCTTATTCTTTGGATATTAGTGTTATGAGTCATTTGCTTTACTTTGCTCCTATTTTTTGTGATTTTCCTAATGTATTTTCGATCGACCTACCTGGCCTCCTGGACTTTTTTCTAAGCATGACATGGAGTTTGTTATTAACCTCTACAGCTCAAAGACTTTCATAATTCAGCTCATATTATGACTCTTTCAGTTAAGGAAGGGGATTCACCATCTATTGTGATAATTTTTATGTTAGTTTGGATTATGTTCTGACATTGTAGGGTAGTGTTATGGCATATGCATCGAGCTAGCTGAAGGTGCACAAATGCAACTACACCCCTCATGACTTGGAGTTAGTACTGATAGTTTTCATATTTATAATTTAGAGGCATTACTTGTATAGTATTTGTCACAAAGTCATCACTAACTTTTATGGTCTATAGTATATTATGACCCAGAGAGAGCTTAGTTCGATGCAACTTTAGATGGATTGAGTTGGTGAAGGACATGATATCTATATTTTATACCATCCAAGAAAGGAGAATATGGTAGCAGATTCCTTAGAAAGAGGGAAGTATGGTAGCATGGCCTTTCTTTTAGTTTTGGGCCTTTCATTAGCTTTGGACGTTCATTCCCTAGCTAACATGATCGTTCGACTTGATATTTTTGATCTTGAAGGATTTTTGCTAGTGTTTCGACTAGATCTACCTTGTTAGAGCTTATTTAGGGTCATTAATTTTAGGATGGCAGAATTTATAGCATTTGAGTTTATGTGCTGAAGGGCTGTTCTAGAAGGTCTACCTTGAATTTGGAGGGTATTCTGAGGTTTGATAGTCGTATTTTTGTTTTGAGTGTTGCAGATTTGATACAAATCATTTTTAGAGGCTAATAACTCTAGATGTTCTTTTCATCCCAAAACATCTAAGATTTATTGGGATTTGAGGTAGCATTACTTGTGGAGTAGTATATGCTGAGGTATAGCAGAGTTTGGGCTCGGTACCTATTTTATCAGTAGCTTAAGGCTGATCATTTTGAGATCCTTAGACTGCTATAGAGTGCTACCCATTCCCTAGTGGAAATGGGAGTGGGTAACTATGTACTTCATGGGTGGTTTGCCTTAAAATTCTTGTGATTTTGATGGTATTTGTTTTATCATGGATTGTTGACCAAATCTACCTATTTTATCCATATTCAGACTTCTTAAAGTGTTGAGAGGTTAGCCAATATTTCTATTCGAAAGATTGTTCACCTTGATGGGGTACTCCTATCTATTATGTCATACTGAGACTCTTAGTTTATTTTTAGCTTAAAGAGTACATTTGAGGTGGAGTTAGGTATCCTAATAGACCTTAGCACCGTCTTTTATCCACCATACTAATGGCAATCGACACAGGTTATTTAGGTTTTGTAGGATATTCTCTATGCTTATGTTTTGGATTTTGGAGGTAAGTGGGAATAGTTTTTAGCTTTGGTGGAGTTTGCATAGAATAACAACTTTCATTCGAGTATTTAGATGGCCCTATTTGAGACATTACATGGTATGGGTTGTCGATATTTAGTTGGTTTGAGACTTTTGAGGTAGTTCCTGTGGTATAAATTTGCTTCGTGTGTCCCTGATCGAATTTAAGTGATTTAGGATAGGGTATAGGCATCCTAGAGTTGGAAAAATTGTTATACTGATCACAGGTTTCATTCCTTGAGATTCTGAGTTGGTGATCAAATCTACCAATGAGTATCACCCATGAAGGGCCTAATGTGGTACGTGATAAATTTCAATCTTGGTCATATATATATTGGACCATTTGAGATCCTACGGATAATTGGGGTGATAACATGAGTTTGCTTTGCCTCCAGCCTTTTTAGCCATCCATCGAATTTTTTTATGTATCAATATGGAGACATTACATTCAAAATGAGTCTCACATGCTTTGGTAGGATACAGTTCATTTGGATTAGAGGTTGAACTTTATATAGGAGACTGTGCCTTTTTTGGTCAGGGATGTTAGGACGTTGCATTTTAGACATATTCCTATATTTAAGGTTCAGTGGTCACACCTTCTAGTTGAGGAGGCTACCTGGAAGACTACGCGATATCTAGACCCAGTATCTATACCTATTTGACTACCCTTTACTTTTGCAGACAAAAGTCTTTTTTTGTAGTGGATATTGTAATGCCCCTCTAGGTTATTTTCTTTTGTTCATGTTTTTTTATTTAAAATTTTCCTATTGTTGCACCAAGTTGTCCATGATTTAATAGGACTGACAGTTTCATTATCAGGTAGTTCATTTGGTTTCTAAAACTATTTCTTATTTTGGAGATTTTGAAGTTAAGGAATAGGTCTCGAGCTAAAAAAATAAGGTGAAAAACCTCAGATGTTATTTCTCACACTCTCAACAGTTCTGAAATGTCAATTTTAAGCTAAGGGGACACTTGGAATAGGTCCTAAGGATTTCAAATTCATTTTGGGGTATGGGGTGAAATTTGGCTAAAAGAACACCGTAGGGTGTGGGACCCACTCTTTATCGCAATCACCTTGGATGCAAATTGCAATGGTGTCGTTGATTCTAGAATTTAAAATTTGTAATGGTAGCATAGTTTGTTTGCAAGTACAGGACTCCAAACCAACCTGAGAACTTGGTGAAAGTTCGTTGGGACTAGTTGAACTTGTCTAGTTCAAAGTATCTGGTGCAGCTGCTTAAGCGGCCAGAGACCGCCTAAGAGGTAGCCGCTTTAGCGGCTAGGCGCCACTTTAGCGGCATCCTCTTTGGCGGCCTTGGACCATTTTATCAGAGTCCATCTATCTTAGCCTGGTCGCTTAAGTTACCCTTAGGCGCTTTAGCAGTGACCACTTTGATGGCCATTTAGCCGCTAAAGCTCTCTCTCTCTCTCTCTCTCTCTCTCTCTCTCTCTCTCTCTCTATATATATATATATATATATATATATATATATATATATATATATATATATATATATATATATATATATATATATATATATATATATATATATATATATATATATATATCATTTTCATCTTATATTCCAAAGAGTAAACTTCCATTTTATACCATATAAGCTTTGAATTTTTAGGGGAATTAAGTGTTCGAGGCTGGGATTTGCATGGGGGCGTGTTAGAAGGCTTGTGATCGTCATATTACTCAATTCATAAATATTTTTTTGATTTATTTCATAAATTTTCAATGGTGTTGGGACTAAGTTTTCTATTGTTTGAGCTTGGATTTAGCAAAATTTATGCGGCAATTGATCCTTGAGATACGTGGAACACTGTGACGGTTTCAATTTTGTGATTCTGTAAGCGGGCCTCAAGTGGAATTTTTAGCTCAATTTTTTATTCAAAGCTGTAAACACCTAATTTTTTACCAAATCTAAGATTTTAGCTCATTTAGTGTTTAAATATTTTTTTAGGTCTAAATTAGATACTTTTAACTCCCTCAACTTCAAGCCTTTTACCTCATAAAACTTCCTCATGTCCAAACATAATAAGCAACTAAATTGCTCCCTCACAAGATACAACACGCAGACCACAAGAAAGGCAGAAAGAGAGACTTAGAACAACCAAAAAACAAATGGAAGAAAACGAAACAAATGCACCAGGTTAAGGAAAAGGAGAGAAAAAAAAGCTTGAGGTTTGGTTTATGATTCCGAGTCCGTGATTTTTTTTTTCTTTTGTTGTGAATTATTTTTACTACAGGTAATCCTCAATATTTTTTTTGTATAATGTGACATCGTGATTATTTGAGACTTGATTTCAATATTATGAAGTTACTCATATTTTATATATGATGTTTCAACATGAAGTATATTCAATTTTTATATAGATAAATTTAAAATAATGATTTGGTATAATAACGTGCTTCAAGTTTTTTTTTTACTATGTAATCATTACAATGTTGTTTCATGACGTGCTTCAATCCAATTTTCTTTACTGTTGGGATGCTCTTTGTTTGATTATTCAATTTAGAAGTTGCTTAATATATATTGTCTCATTTGTTTGTTCTCTGTTTTGTCAATGAATTTGTTTGTCAATTGTCGTATAAGATGGTGAACTTAAATTTGGATGAAAAGTTAAAATTCTATAAAGTGGGTTTTAACAAGAACTGGGATGGTGAAGATTTTAAAATGCTTTTCCAGTTTAGATTCGTCTGCATGCTATATTATTTTACATATATAGCTTCCTTTAATTATAATATTTTCTTATATTATGTTAGTTTTAAAATGTTCATTTGTTGCATGTTTTCTTTATTATTTTATTTATTTGGATTGAGCATATTATGTTCGATAAATGCGGATAATTGCGGGAGTTGATATGGATTACCAATGTCTTTGTCCTGGACCATGCATTTAAGACCCAATAATTTAATACAAAGTTAAAAATGAGAGAGATGAATTGTAAATTTATTTACAATCAGTCACAAAATGATAAAAAGAGAGAAAAACTTATTTGTAATGAAGCGGGACGAGTTGTGAATTAATTCAGAATAAATTGAGATAGTAAAAATAGAGGAAAATAAATCGCGAGATGTGAGTAAAAAATTCACAAAATAGAAAAGGAGAAGAATGAATTTAATTAAATATATTGAGGTTGTTCATGTGTACGGCTATGCTCCCTGGTCAATTTCTGTAATTCCAAGGCTCCGTGTGTGGTTACGCTCCTTAGCCGAAAAACATTAATCACACTTTCTTTCCTAATTAATTGGTAAATAAAGCAATTAGTCAAATACTATAATTTATTCAAGGATTAATTTAAGTCAGGCATAAGTTGATAAAGTGACTATGATAGAACCACGAGACTCGAGGGGTGTCTAACACCTTCCCATTGATCAATAGAACTTCTTATCCAGATTTCTAGTTTGCAGATCAAAAAGAAAGCGTCATTTTCTTTAGATAAGTGATTCAATAAGGTAACTTGGAGCACACAAACTTATGTCCAAGTGGTGACACTATAAAATAAATAATTTCATTTCAAATCGTCACTTAGATTAAAAAAACTCATTTTTTAAAGCCAACTCTGTAGCGGGGATGGTGGTAAAAAATTGGGTGCGATAGATGGAAACTCTGGTGGAGATAACCAGAGTTTGAGTTTTTATATTCAATTTCTTGGCTATTTGTTGGTCTAAATGTGCTATTTGTCTAATTGTTTACCGCTTTTATATTAGTTGCATTGCAATAGAAATTATCATCTCTCATGAACCCCTATGAGCCTCTGAATATACCTATCACTATTTAATTTGTGTGTGGCTACGCTCCACAAAACCTTCTATTTGAGACGAATCAGTGTTCGGTTAAGCTCCTGGTTTAAGAAATATTAGTCACACATGTTGATCTTGAAGTATTTACATGTCTAAGAACCAATATTCATCCACAATAGTCCTAGTTCTATGAGATAAAATGTATATTTTTATTGTGTTTTGTGTACAATTTCATAATGTAAGCTAATGGACAAGATTAATAATAGAGGATGGATTATTAATGTGTTTTGGCTACATTGGATGCACAATGGGAAGTATATGATGATTGATGCCGTGAGTTGATTATATGGAGTATTGCGGACACTGGAAGAACTAGAAAAGAATGTTTAGAAAGTTGGATTGGGTAGAGGATAAACAAGCTAAAAGAAACGGGTTCTTTCCATTAGAAAAATATCTGGAAACAATTTCCAGTGGAGACATGCGCTTTGCATACAACTCATGCCCCATTTTAGGGGTTCCATGCCTTAATGGAAAATTTCAAGACTAGTTCCAATACGTGCGTGAGAATAGCGTGCAATGCATGATCCAAAACGGTGCTCCTTTGTCTTAGAGAAATTCTAGAAGTGTAATTCCAGTGTGTGCATGCGAATATTGTGCGACGCATACTCCACTACCTGGTAATACATCGTGCGACAGACACTCCACTTCTGTGAAGTACATCATGCGATGCATGCTCTAGTACTATATGGTGAAGCGTGTGAAGCACGCTCAACTACACCAATGTTAATTTTGTCCTAGTATATAAGAAACACGTGAATACAATTTCAATCACTTTTGGCAAGCACACCAGTGGCGGAAAAGCACAAAAATATCTCTTTTAGATTTCATAGACATACTTTTGAACTTCTTTACTTCAGATTAATTATTGGTATGATTAATTACTTATTTTTTATGTTGAATTAAAACATAAGTGGCTAAACACCCTTGTTCTGGGGTTGAGCCCAAGAACATAATTACTCTTTGATATTCTTTATCGTAGTTTCTTTTTAGATTATTATCTGAGTTATTCTTAATTTCTTAAGCTTACTATTTTGATGAGTGGCCACCATTAGAATAAATATATATTTATATGTGAATCTGGGAGAAGAATCATAGGATAGAATGAAGAAATTAAGGAGCAAGGTTCTTATCCTTTTATGAAATAAGGGGTTTGAATTAGCACCTAGGATAGGGATATACCTAGGAGCCTTTTTTAGTTCAATTGGAAGACATGGTTGTATGTATCCAGAAGAATTGTTGCATCTCTGTGGGAGCTGTATTTGCAATATTTAGATAGATAAAAGATTTGAGGTCGGAAGATCAAGATCATATCATTAACCTTGCGAATCAATAACCCGATAACCAACTAGACTGGGATAAGAATGGAGATTTGTAAGATTGGTAGAATTGCCTCAACCTTGGAATTCTCACTATTATTGTTTACTACCATTGCTTTCTTTTCCATTGTCACAATTTGTTCTTTCTTATTTATTAATTTACATTTTTGTTCATAATTTCACAATTATCTTGATACTTTACGACACTTAATACCTACTTATCTAAAACTAAAGACTGGTTAAATTGCTAGTTGCTTAATCCTTTTGGGAATGATATCTTACTGTTTAAGCCTTTATATTAATTTTATGTTCACGTGCACTTGCGTATGTGTTTGAACGCAACAAGTTTTTGGTGTCATTCCGGAGGACTAGTATAATTAGTAATTTGCTAAATTTTTTAGTTTTTGATAATAAGTTCAAGTGTTAACTACTTGATCTTAGTGGCTGAATTTTTGTAGGTATAGTTGAATACAAGATTGGTGAGAAATAAAGAGCCGGTAGAGCCTTTTGCAGAACTAGAACTGATATTTCAACAAAGGTGAAGAGCTCAATATCCTATTCAATAGGTTCAAATGGATGAAAGAGTTGATCCAAATGATCCTTTTGATATAAATGCTAGAAATGTCCTAGCTCGGTTATCCTAGTTATTCCTTCTTAACAAGCTACTGGACCTATTCTTAAGGTAGCAATCCCACTCACAAACCATGCGACTAACATTATTCATAAGCCCGAGCGAAGCGGTCGATTTGAATAAAGCAGAATATGGTTTAGTTCCTGAATTTGGCTAGGCAATTTTATGGCATTTCACATGAAGACCCACAGGAGCACATACAGACCTTCCTATAAATAAGCAATACTTACATTCCTACAGGGGTAAATACTTATTATGTCAAACTGACACTTTTCTCTTTTTCTTTAATTGGGGAAGTAAAGAGGTGGTTATTTGTTGAACCACTACTCTCTATGACTTCTTGGGAAGATAAATCTAAGAAATCCCTTATTCGATTATTTCTATCTGGGAAGACTGCCATTTGAGAAGTGATATTCTCAGTTTTCAACAAAAAGAAAAAGAGAATCTCTACCAAGCTTAGGAGAGATTTAAAAGTATGCTCAGAAATGGCCCTCACCATCATCAGTTTAATGATGTTCTTGTTCATACTTTCATTCAAGGTCTAGAGCCAAATACCAAGATTCTCTTGGATTCAACAGCAGGTGCGCAAGCTCTTGAGAAAACTTATGATGAATTGTACACACGGTTGAATCGGATTTAACAAGAGAACCCTGAATAACATGCTGACTTGAGGAGTGATCCTAAGAAGATTGCAGGTGTACTAGAGGTAGATAAGCTTACTACTCTATCAGCTCAGCTTGCAACAATGCAAAATAAGATACTTACTCAGTTAAACAATATTAATTAGGGGGTTCCGCAAGTAGCAGCTACAGCTAACACAGTCCATCAGGTGAATTCTTTGTATTAGGTTTGTGGAAGTAGTGAACACTCGAAAAATGCTTATGCGGTTAATCTAGATTTTGTAAATTATGTAGGGAATGTGAATCGTCCAAAACAATAGAACTTTGGTAACACATCTAATCCCAACTAGAAGAATCAGCCCAATTTCTCATGAGGTGGAAATCAGGCATAGAATAATAATCAGTATAAGGGGCCAGTACAACAGAATAAGCTCAGAATAATCAAGCTACTACTCAAACAAGTAATATAGAGGAGACGATGAAGCAACTTTTAGCTAATCAAGCATAGTTCACAGTAGATTTAAAGATTAAACAGTTGATCACTAGAAATTTAGAGCTACAACTCGATCAGATTGTGGGAGCACAAAGCACAAGACCTCAAGATGGCTTACCTATCAATATAGAGGTGAATCCAAAATAAATAAATATAGTTACAACAAGGAGTAGGTTGCAGTTAAAGAATGTAGTACCTGAGTAGGTTAGTCCCACAAGCACTAATGATGATCCAAAAGATAATGAGGAGAAAAAGGTCAAAGAAAAAGGTGCAAGTGATGAAATTCATTTGGAGAAGTAGACTTTAACCTTACCTTTCCTCAAAGTCAAAGGAATTATCAAGAGGAGGCCAGTTACAAGAAGTTCTTGGATCTTCTAAAGTAGGTTCATGTAAATCTTCCTCTTGTTGATATTCTATAGAGTGTTCAAAAATATGCAAAATACTGAAGAACATAGTGGCAAACAAGAATTGGTTACAATAATACCTTGATTGTTATTTTTTCTGCAAGTTTATCTGATGTGCAGGGAACCAATAGCAGTCTTAAAAAGAAGAAAGAAGGCAATTGGTTGGTATATGTCTGGCGTTATAGGGATAAATCTAGCATTTTGCATGCACAAGATATACATGGAAGAAGGTTTCAAACCAAGGTTGCAGCAACAATGAAGATTGAATCTGGTGATGAAGGACGTGGTGCAAAAAGAGGTCATTAAGTAGCTTAAGAATGGGATTATTTATCCAATTTGAGACAGCAAGTGGGTAAGCCCAATACACTACATCCCAAAGAAAGGTGGGATGACTGTGGTTACCAATAAAGCTAATTAGCTAATTCCCACTCGTATGGTGACTCAGAATCTGTATTGACTACCGATCACTAAATAAAGCTATAAAAAATCATTATCCTATCCCATTCATTTATCAAATGTTGGATAGGCTTGTAGGGCAGGAGTACTATTGTTTTCTTGATGGATACTCGGGATATAAATTGATAACCATTACACTAGAGGACAAATAAAAGACCACATTTACTTGGCTATATGGCACATATTAATTCAGATGCATGCCTTTTAGACTCTTCAATGCACCTGGAATATTTCAGAGATGCATGATGACAATCTTTTACGACATGGTTGAAGAATTTTTTGAGGTATTCATGGATAACTTCTCTGTTTACGGTATTTCTTATGATGTATGCTTGTAGAATATAGATCGAGTCCTAGCTCATTGTGAAGAGACAAATCTTATGTTGAATCAGGAAAAATGCCGTTTTTTGGTCAAGGAAGAATAGTACTTGGGCATAAAGTGTAATGTAGAGGACTTGAAGTAGAAAGAGACAAAATTGAAGTGATTAAAAAGCTGCCACATCCTATAACAGTGAAGGGAGTGGAAAGTTTCTTAGGACATGCAAGCTTCTACAGGAGGTTCATTTAATATTTTTCCAAGATTTCTAGCCCTATGCATAAATTAATAGAAAAAGAAGTTAAATTTGGTTTAGGGGCTAATTGTCAAAGAGTGTTCGAGAAGGTGAAGAAGAAACTATTTGAAGCACCCATATTGATTTCTCCACATTAGGTGTTACCATTTAAATTAATGTGTGATGACAATTACGTAACTATAGGAGAAGTTCTGGGGAAGAGAAAAGACAAAGTATTTCTTTTTATTTACTATGATAGCAAGGTCATGAATGATGGCCAAATATATTACACAGTCATGAAAAAAGAGATGTTAACAGTATTTTATGAATTCGACAAATTTAGATCATACTTGGTAGGCACCAAGGTTATTGTTCACACTGACCATGTTTCCATCAAGTATCTCTTCATAAAAAAGGATTTAAAGCCTTGATTAATTAGGTGGATTTTATTACTGCAAGAATTTAACCTTGAGGTTCATGATTAAAAACGAGCAGAGAATCAAGTTGCAGCCCATTTTTCACGGCTAGAGACTCATGACCATATTGTTGAGGACTCTCTCTGCATTTAGGAATTATTTTTGGATAAATAATTATTGGCTCTAGATGTGTGTGAGCTTCCATGGTATGCTGATATTGTGAACTTGGTAGCATGTCCAATATACCCTCTCGAAGCTACCACTTAATAAAGAAATAAACCTCTTCATGATTCTCACACTTACATATGGGATGAGAGGTATCTTTTCAAGCAGGGTGATGGAATAATATGCAGATACGTTCCAGAAGCTGATTTCACACAAGTGCTACAAAAGTTCCATTATCTCTTTATGGTAGCCATTATGAGGGTGAAAGAATAGCCAAAAAAGTATTGCAATCAGGTTTCTTTTGGCCTACATTTTGCATGGATGCAATTACTTTTGTAGAGAGTTGTTATAGGTGTCAAACACTGGGCACCATATCAAGGCATCATGACATTCCCCTGAATAATATTCTAGAAGTTGAGGTATTCGATGTTTGGGGGATAGATTTTATGGGACCATTCACATCATCCAATGGAAACTTGTACATCTTAGTGGTAGTTTATTATGTATCCTATTTGATGGATGCACTAGCTTTTCCCACAAATAATGCAAGAGTGGTATTGAAATTTTCGAAGGAGTATCTATTCTCCCAATTTAGCACTCCCAGAGCTATAATCAGTGATGGAGGTACGCATTTTATTAACACTTGGTTTAAGAATATTTTACCTAAATATGGTGTTAGGAACAAGGTATCCACTGTGTACCATACACAAATAAGTGGTTAAGTTGAGGAATCGAATTGGGAGATAAAGCAGATACTGCAAAAGATTGTAAATGGTAAGCAGAAGGATTGAGATAAAAAGCTAGATAATGCACTGTGGTCTTATAGGATAGCTTATAAGACGCCTATCTGGACCTCTCCATAATTCTTAGTTTTTGGGAAAAAATTCCATTTGCCTTTAGAGTTGAAACATAAAGCTTATTGGGCAGTTAAAAAGGTGAATCTTGGGATGAAGGCCCGCTGCTGAGAAGAGGTTGTTGCCGCTAGTTGATCTTGACGAGTTTTATATCCATACTTATGAGAACACCAAATTGTATAAGTAATATACCAAGAGATGGCATGACAGGTATATTCATGACAGAGTGTTTAAACCTAGATAATTTGCTTTCCAATTGAATACCATGTTAAAGTTATTTCCGGGAAAGTTGTGGTTGAAGTGGTCTTGGCCTTTTGAGGTAGTGCAAATGACACCTTATGGTGTAGTTGATTTACTGGAACAAAGAAAAAACTGAGAATTTCTTGGGGAATGGACAACGTGTAAAGCATAATTGGGTTGATCATGGAGACAAACACAATGTGTCCATCACCTTTGCTGATAAGTGAGACTGAGCTAAGTCGTGCCACAATGAAAAATAAGGCACTACGTGGGAGGCAACCCACGAATGTAATGTAACAAAGTAGTTTTTTTTTAGTGATTAGGTTGAAAAACAAAACAAAAATAAAAATAAATAAGTCGTGCCACAACCAAAACTAAGGCGTTGAGTGGGAGGCAACCCACTTTTTCTTACGTTAGTTTGTTGTTTTTTGTTAGTATGTAAGAATAAGAAATATGGTAGCATAAAGGTAAAAAAGAGGTGAATGAAATGAGGATGGGGTAGCATTCAGGAAAGTAAAATACTCATTACTAAAAGGTACAAGAGTGAAAAGAAAGAGGGGATGAAAAATTCCCCAACACTACATTTAAATTAAATTAGTGAAGGAAATAATGCACAATTTAGTAGCATTGTGCAAAGAGCATGCATCTCACGCACTTCTTCGGAGAAATGAAGTATGTGTCGCACGGACCAATTTGGTGCAATGCATCATCCACCGCATGCACCACTTTAGTGCAATGCATCATATGTCGTACGCTTATCTTACCCTAGGAACAAAATCCAGAATTTTGGTTCAATCCTAAATCCCTTTATATATCCATTTATTTCCCAAATCCCATTCATTTCCCAAACCTAACCCACGTCTCCCCTAAATTCCCCATATTTAAATTCTCTCTTTTGAAATGTGTTCTTCTTTGGTGACAAGTACATAGATACTCATTCATCTTCTTTACCAAGAGTAAGGTAATTCCTCCATTCTTTACTTGCTAAGGTTCAATAAACATTGTCACATTAGTTGAGTTGATAAGTATTTTGTGAGCCTTGTTCCTTCGGGATTTGATATTGAAATCTGTGAATTATAAAACTCCTTATTTGGTATTTATTCATTAATGTGAGTCATTTCTTGTTCATGAATTTTTGTGGCATATTACATATATGGACTGACTCTAGGACTGTCACTGTGGATTAAGTATGGTACCTGTAATACCCCATATTTTCCTAGCATAATATAAGTCCCAATACATGAGTATTCACATATGAAATTTTTGAAACACTCAGTATATTTAAGTTTAGCATTGGCCATTGTGTAGGAAATTGAATTAGCTTTTCAATGATGTAAAATTTGCCTAAATCTGATAACCTGGTAAGAAGTTATGGCGATTTAAAGTTTCAATTGTTAAACACCGTCATTTTAGTACCCATCACATCATGGAGCTAGTCTAAATGATGATTGGGAATTTCCAGTGAAGGTACGCGATCTTGGAGCGCCGCACCAAAGGCCAAATTGGCATTTGACAATTTTTAGTATCTCTCCGCGACAACACTGCGTCGCTATGAGTTTACAGGTCGCATCCAAGGTGGAAACATAATAACACCACATAGTACCACCAGACACATTACCAATTGGCAAATTCCAGTGTCTTGGAACGATACTGGCGTATCGTGCCAAAGGTAAAAATTGGGAATATTTTCTGCTTTGCAATTTTAAATTACAGGGGGCCGTTTGGTCTTTTCCCATGGTCCTAAATATGCATAAAAATGGGATTTAACCCTAAGAGAGCATTAATTTATCACTTTTTCATTATTCTCTCAAATTAAAACCAACCCTCTTTAAGAACAAGAACCCTAACTCTCAAAATCAAGGCCAAATCTCAGGAACTCTCCATCAATTCTTCCAAATTCATTATCCCAGGTATGTTGGATGTTCATTAATGGATTCCTTTCATCCATGGAGTCCAAGTATCCATTTTAATTACAAATCTATCATATTTTCAAGATTTATGATATTAAATTATGATTTAAAACGATGAATCTCCATGAAATCCATGAATATTGATTGTATACCATACTTTAATGGAATTATCGTTGTTATCAAATCCCCCATGTTTTAATATTGTCATTCTTCGAATTAAATCATGATTTAGAGTTATAAATGTTGAATTCATGCTATTATTTCAAGGTTTATACTATTCCCATGAATTGACTAAACTATGAAGTACAAGTATTTGATAAAATGTCTACAAGAGTTATCGATTTAATAAAAGCCTTCATGCTTAGTCCCACAAGCTTTAGTGTCATTTTACCATTATTGTTTTGAGTCCTGGGGTTGTTGAATACCCGTAAATCATAGTTGTTTATTTAGTATAGTCTCAGTACATTACAGAATAGTCTTCATAATAGACTATGAGCATTATTAGAATAGTCAGTTATCAGTCAGCTAAACTCAGAACAGTCTAGTATTTCAATGTCTTTTAGTTGGGAGTAGGATTTACCACCGAGCGAGTGTAGGAATGGCGACTTCCCTGTCAAATAGGCAGAGTAATTAGTAGCAGTCCCTATACTTCTAAACTACATAGCCAGTATAGGATATGATAAGTCACCCGTTAGATTAGGCTTGACTATCTCGCAGGGGTCACCCATCAGTTGAGGATTGACACCCTTAGTCCTTTGGACATTATGTTAGTTTAGTGGATCCACACATCCATTGTTAGTACTCGTGACTTGGTATTAATACTTTTCCAATTGGTGTTATAGGTTGGACCCCAAATTAGCTCAAATTAGGAAATATCAGTTAGATGATACATCACAAAGTCTCAGATACTATCTCAGTTACAATCCTAGTTCAGTTATTCAGTCTTAGTGTTGTTTGACTAAAGCATACAAATTTTAGTTATTTCAGTTTACAGGTTTTACTCAGTTTATGTTATATGCTTGGTCATTGATGATAGGCGAATTTACACGCCTATATCAATATATTTTGCCCATATTTGTGCCACGTTTTGAGAATAAATTATATATTTCATGCACTTTTAGTCCTTTTTCCTGTAAGTGAGCTAAAGAACATGATTAGCAAAGTTTCAGGTATAAATGATGCAGAATTCAGCATTTTGTGGATAACTTGACGCCAAAGAAAGCTCACAAAGGAAGGAAAGGGAGCTTGGACGCCTAAAGGACCAAATGTGATGCATGGAAAATCTGTCCCAGGCTAAAACAGCATTTCTGAAGACTTTGGAGACTAGCAGTAACTTATTTGGATTAGGATAATAATACATTATCTAGTACAATTGGGTTAAGTATTTCACTAGTTTATTTAGATTTGGATAATGATACATTAACCTAGTACAATTGGGTTAAGTATTTCATTAGCTTAGTAGGATTTGGTTAAGTATTTCATTAGCTTAGTAGGATTAGGATATGGGTATTATAAATACCCTATCATGCTAGAGATTTTTAATCATTCCTCCCTTAGTGGAGAGATTCATTCACTTACTATTCCAACAATTCTAATTCTTCCATTAATTCTATTTTTATTCTTCTTCTATTCTTCTATTAAATTCCACAACAAGAGAGACGTTACTTTGCAAAGGACTTCACGTCATCCTCACCCTTACACCTAACGTGCAAATCTTTATTGGGGTACAATGATCATGTTTATTGTGACTTCCTTTGCACTCATGGGTAACTAAACCTCTCTGTTGGGGTTATGGAAGCCGAATGAGATACTAACTATTGCTGTGAGTTTGTGAGTTCGTGACACGTATGCTGCTTATATCATTATTCTCTTCATCTTAACGCAAATTCTTATGGCTGCAGACGCATAGAATAACGCCAGTATAACATTTAACTTGTTCGAAAGAAAGGTTATCTGTCTGGAAAACAGATAATGTCAAGGTAGTAGGGTCCCATCCCCTATTAAAAAGTTAGTGTCGTAACTGGATTAACCTCTTGGAGAATTCGTACCGTTAGACACACTTTAAGCTCGAAAGAGTTAAAGTGAAATAATCCTCGAATAGGTCAAAAGACGCCTGGATTTACCATCGAATACAATTCTCTATAAGCACATGCATGTCTGAATTCAACACACTCATAGCCAATAGAGACGTATAACTCAGAAGGTGGACATAACCCCAACTCCTATATTCTCATTGATTCACAACCTACGAAATATTCTTTCTTTTTACTTTGCTATTTTCAGTTTTGCTTTAATAATTTGGTTACACATTGCAATCCCCCCTCATTACGAGACTTGCACTAAAAGTCTAGTAATCGTTGCTTACTTGTTGGCCAAGCTATTCCCTATGGGATCGACACCCAACCCAGGTTGGGTTCAATATTTGCTAACGATCGCTTTACACTCTTACGAGAGCTGTAGATTGAGCGTTATCAAAAATTGGTGCCATTCCCGGGGAATACGAGTGTCAACTAAGTTTCTGACAGTTACTAGACCCTTTGGTCAAAGATTCTCATACTTTTATTTTTAGTTGTTGTTTTTGTTTTATTCAGGTTTGTTCAGTGCATCAATGGATGCACAAAGTGAAATTGAAAGGATAACTGCTCAAGTGCATCAAGAGAATTTTGATAACCCAGGCCGTGCAACAAATCCTGATGATGAGGACCTGGGCGATGAGGAGCAACTAAACCCACGGCATACTGCTGAGATGGCGGCACCCATGCAGAGAAGAGATCGTCAAGCTAGGTTTAGGCCTGAACGTCGAGCTATGCAAATACCGTTCGATGATGATGATGACGATCTGGACGAAGCTGGTGCCACAGGAGCCATTATTCTTCCAACATTAGCGCCCGGAGCCAAGTTCAACATCACTAGCACCATGATTCAGTTTTTGCAACTCAAGGGATTATTTGGTGGACTAGCAGGCGATGATTCGAATATGCATCTGATCAACTTTATTTCTACATGCAAGTCATTCGACAATCCTGGCGTTGGACAGAATGCAATTCGACTATGCTTATTTCCATTGTCTCTGTCTGGGGAGGCAACTCTATGGTTGAATGGGCTGACTCCTGATTTTATTACAAATTGGAGGCAATTGAAAGACGCTTTTCTAGAAAGATTCTTTCCGCCATCCAAAAGAGCACAGTTGGGAGATGAGATCACCAATTTTCGACAGCTTCCAACTAAAGCTCTCCACGAAACATGGGAGAGGTTTAAGACAAAGCTAATGCGGTGCCCAAACCATCATATGACCAATCCACTTGATGGAGATATTATACAGATCTTTGAATTCGGTGACTAAGCCAATGGTAGATAATGCAGCAGGTGGATCATTTATGGACCTCACCTTTGAGCAGGCAAGCAATATGCTAGATCGGATGACAAAGCAAAGTAGAGCTTGGTATACCTGGGATTCTGAGGTAGCTAGCTCTACTGTATCTTTTGGCATGACTGCAGAGCAGAGGCGAAGACAAGTGGATCGTGACCAAGACATGGCTCACATGAAAATGCAGATGGATCTTCTTACAAAGCATCTATTATCAGGGAAGACCAAAAACGTCAAAGCTATTGCATCAAAAGGAAGAGAGGAATTCGATTCCGAGGAAGAAGCCAACTACTTGAACAATCAGGGGGGTTTCCGAGGCAATGCCCAAGGAAACCAAGGTCGGAACTATTATGATAATTCAGGATATAAGGACCGTGATCAAGGTAGTTGGAAGGATAAGACTGACAAGAGTGGTTTGTATGTTCCTCCTGGAAGACGTGACGCCGCTGCACCTGGTTCTGGAAATATGTCAATGGAAGATATGATGGCTAAACTATTGAAAGGAGTAGAGGCAACTAATACGGGAGTGAATGAGGTGAAGAACGACTTGTCATCAATGAAGCAATTGGTTGACTCGCATTCCACTTTAATAAAACAGCTGGAGCAACAATTGAGTCAATTATCTGCGGCATTCAATCAAAGAAAGGCTGGCACTTTACCTAGCGACACTGTGCAAAACCCAAGGAATTATGGGTCATGTATGGCCATTACTACCCGAAGTGGTAAGGTGCTGGAAAACTCAGCAAAAAGCAAGCAAGTGGTTGACGAAGTAGTGGACAAGGCGAAAGGGGAAGATGCCGCCGCAGCTGATCCTGACGTCCATAACGTCACCCCTCACGATTTACAACCTGAAAGAGCTGAAAAACGGAAGCAAGAGGAGAAGAAATCCAAGGAGAGAACAATCCCATACCCACCACCACCTTTTCCTCAAAGATTGAAGAAGGTGGCGGATGATACGAAGTTCAGCAAATTCATGAATATGTTAAAGAAGCTGACCATTAATGTTCCGTTGGTAGAGGCACTTGAACAAATGCCTGGGTATGCAAAATTTATGAAGGATCTTTTGACAAAGAAGCGGGCAGCAAGCTATGAGTTGAAAGATGATGTTCATCACTGCAGCGCAATTGCTACAAGATCTCTAGTTTAGAAAAAGGCCGACCCCGATGCTTTCACTATTCCTTGCACTGTTGGATCTATGAATTTTGCCAAGGCATTGTGCGATCTGGGTGCTAGCATCAATTTGATAGAAGTTGGGGTTAGGCGATCCAACACTAACCAATATGAGGCTCGTGATGGCTGGTAGGTCAGTAAAATGACCTGTGGGTATCTTGAATGATGTGTTGGTGAAGGTTTCTTCATTCATCTTTCCTGCAGACTTCGTTATTCTGGATTGTGAGGTGGATTTTGAAGTTCCCATAATCTTGGGACGTCCTTTACTTGCAACTGGAAGTGTGCTTATTGACATGAAAGCTAATGAGCTTTTATTTCGGTTGAATGACGAAGTGGTCCGCTTTAATATATGCAAAGCAATGAAGCAGCCCAGCGATATGGATGTGTTCTCTGTAGCTTATAAGGATAAGAAAGCATTATCTATAAAGAAATAGCTTACTGTTGAGCCATTGTCTGCTGCACTGCTAAATGTTGAGCATGAGGATGATGAAGATTATGAAGAAACTATGTGTGCTCTAACAGGAGTAGGGTCCTATTCTCATACTCCTAAACAGTTGGACCTTGATCTTATAAATCAACCTTCACAAATAGCGAAGACTTCCATTGTAGAGCCAATAATGCTAGAATCGAAAGAGCTTCCCAATTACCTAAGGTATACGTTCTTGGGATATGGAAATACACTTTCGGAAAGTGTTGCGGATGATTTAAGTGAACAGCACGTGGAGGCTCTCATCTATGCTCTGATAAGGTACAAGAGAGCTATGGGTAGAAAGATTGATGATATAATTGGTATCCCTCTTGAGATATGTATGCACAAGAGTCATAGCGAAGAAGATTGCATGCATACAAGTAAGTATCAGCATCATCTGAATCCATTCAGAAAACGATGCCCCATCTATCTCGATGAAGACTAAGTAATCGAGATAGCTATGTTGTGCCGCGACAATAAATCAAGTGCTTGGTGGGAGGCAACACATCATTTTTAAATGTTTTTAATTGTTTTTGTTTTCTTTGGATTTTTTCAAGCCAAGACCAAAACTAAGGCGCTTGATGGGAGGCAACCCATCGTTCTAATCGTTTTTTTCGTTTTTGAGCAAATGTAGGTGCAAGAGGTATTAAATGAGGAGATTGGTTTCAAACGACAATTTGGACGCATTGCATGGTAAAGGTGGTAAGTTAGGAATTAAGATGCATAAGGCTATGGATTGAGCATTGATCATGACAAAATAGGTATCGAGCAAGGCTAGGCTTAGGTAAAACTAGGCCACGAACAATGCAAAACCTATACTATAGCCTAAGGTCTCGGAATCTAGTGTGCAAAGACATAGGCGCCGCCCATGCTTAAGTGTGCTATTCACTATGCGCCACCTATGATATAGCATTAGGTCTCAGTATCTCAAATGCCATACACTATGCGGTGCATATGTCCCTAAATTCTATACACTATGCGCCGCATATGTCCCTAAAGGCACTACACTATGCGCCGCCTATACTATGATTATGCAAAGCACTATGCACCACATAGAGGTCATTTTTGTCTCCAAAACCGTTTGTAAATGGGTCAAAACCCGACCCATTCTTTTCCCATATAAAGGGGACTTAGTCTTGAAACATAACCACATTGGAAATTGACCTAAAGGCGCCACACATCCACCCAAATCATCTCAAAATTTTTCTTTTTTTTGCTCTTCCAATTCACAAGACCATCTCCAAAGGCTTCAACTAAGTAAGTACTACTTTGCTCTTTATCTATTTTTCGTAAGTACTACGTTGCTATGTCTATCATGAATTGCTACATATTGAAGAAATATTGGTGATGTTAAAGTGTTTGAATTGTTGATGCAAAACCATGTGAGTGAACATGTACGTTAGGATAATCTTAACTTGTTTCCGACTTGAATTTGGTTTTAATTGCATTGTCATACTCTTTGCGGAATTGCTATGGTGATGAACATTACATAATCTTGTCACTTGAATACTTGCATGTTAGAAGATCCCGTTCATCGGAATAAGACTTAAAAGTGCCTACCGACATAGGAGGTTGAGATTATTGATAGAAACTATACCATGATGTAATCCCTATGTAGTAGTCTTGTTATACCTAACATGGAAGTATTTCAAAGGTTCCAAGAAGTGATACATCTCTGATTTTCTTATCGGAATTTAGCCCCTAAAACGTATGTCGATGAAGTCTAAGTAATCAACCACTTTCACTTCACTAGTTTGCGCCAAAAACCTAAGTGTGGGGTGGTACCCCTACTGCTTGTTCATAGATTGTATCCATTGAGATGATGCTAACATGACTCTATTGAGATCTCAGGTACAATGGCACCAAAATACAAGGCAAAGATAAGGCTACCACGTCACAAAAAGGCAAGAAAAGAGGCCAAAAAGATCAAGGAGAACCCTCCTCGATGCAAACACCTCGACTCACTCTTGGAATTAAATGGATACTTATGAGGAACTTCTAAGGATGACGACTCTGATGATGATTCCGATACAAGGGGTATGACCCCAGACATAGAGAATGAGTCCAACTAACCAGGTTCTTCTTATTTATTGTCCACTGAGGACAGTGTGTCCCGTCTAAGTGTGGGGTGATGGTATTTGCATGCTACTTCTCTATCCGCATTTGCATTTATTCATGTTTGTTTGCTTAGTTTTCTCGTTTGGTTTTTTTTAGTAGTAATTTTTTTTTTAACGTAGCTTCGCATAAAATTATTCTAATAGGCAGCATGAGATTATAACAAGAGTATGTGCTACAATTATGACTATTGAGACATTTTAGGCTCTAGTTGTGACTCACTATGTGATATTGTGTGGTTCAATTCCTTCATCTGTTGGGGCAAGAGTCTATGCTACTCCCAATAAAGTCGACCATGTGCCTTGTGTGTGAGAGAGATTAATAGTATATTCTATGTTTGTGGCTGATGCTAGAACTTGCCTGGTATGTATGCAAAGCGAAAATAAGGAGTGTAAGTTTAGGAGATGATTTAGGTATTTCTTTGGCAACCTATACATGCTTACCTTCATTTTACCTACCCATGGACATCATCCTATTTAAACCCTTTTGAGACTTTAGCCTATTTTCTTTGACGAACCTCATATGTAAGCCTAATCAATTTTTTTTTCAAGACCGTAATTTGATCCAAATTCCTAAGTGCTTTAAAGTGAAAAAGTCATGTGACGAAATAAGAGGAAATTGGGTGAGTATGATGCTCTAAATTGTAGTGGTGCTTGAATGAGTTATGAAAAAGAAAGTGCTATCATAAGAGGTATGTTATGAAAAGAAAAAGGAAAAAGAAAGCTGAAAAGTGAGTTATGCTTAAAATTGAAAAACAAAAGAGGAGAACAAGGGTTGTAGAATAAAAGAAAGAAGAAAGGTTGAAAGAAAAAAATGTCAATGATACAATGTGATGTATTAAAGTGCTTAGGAACTTAGTCACTATTTCTGGCCAAAATAGTCCTACCCGTCCCTTAGCCTACATTACAACCATCAAAAGACCTATTTGATCCTAATCTTAGCATTCTGACATTTAGTGGAGTATTACACTAAGGGCAAGCCTATGGTCATCAGTTGCTGCATACGAATTCTTTGTGAGAGCGAGAGCAAGGATATTTTGATACCCATGTTTGAAAAATATGCTATACTTGTGAGTGACTATGGGTAATATATTGTGAGACACACATGGTTGATGATTTTTGGATAGTTGTACATGATTCTTTGTGCCTTACCTTTTGAATATGAGTTAACCACCATCACGAGTCTATGCTAGAGGTTAAATGATTTCTACTAATGATCGGAAAACTACTCTTTGTTGATAATTGTTGTGCTTGTCTTGACGAATGTTTTGTGTTGTTGCTGTGAAACCCTAAGTTGATGTTTAGAGGGACATGATATTTTGTTCGAGGACGAACAAAGCTTCAAGTGTGGGGTTTTGATGATAGGCCAATTTACATGCCTATATCAATATATTTTGCCCATATTTGTGCCACGTTTTGAGAACAAATTATATATTTCATGCACTTGTAGTCCTTTTTCCTGTAAGTGAGCTAAAGAACATGATTAGCAAAGTTTCAGGTATAAATAATGCCGAATTCAGCATTTTGTGGATAACTTGATGCCAAAGAAATCTCACGAAGGAAGGAAAGGGAGCTTGGACGCCTAAAGGACCAAATGTGATGCATGGAAAATCTGTCCCGAGCTAAAACAGCATTTCTGAAGACTTTGGGGACTAGCAGTAACTTATTTGGATTAGGATAATAATACATTAACCTAGTACAATTGGGTTAAGTATTTCACTAGTTTATTTGGATTTGGATAATGATACATTAACCTAGTACAATTGGTTTAAGTATTTCATTAGCTTAGTAGGATTTGGTTAAGTATTTCATTAGCTTAGTAGGATTAGGATATGGGTATTATAAATACCCTATCATGCTAGAGATTTTTAATCATTCCTCCCTTAGTGGAGAGATTTATTCACTTACTATTCCAACAATTCTAATTCTTCCATTAATTCTATTTTTATTCTTCTTCTATTCTTCTAGTAAATTCCACAAGAAGAGAGACGTTACTTTGCAAAGGACTTTGCGTCATCCTCACCCTTACACCTAATGTGCAAATCTTTATTGGGGTACAATGATCATGTTTATTGTGACTTCCTTCGCACTCATGGGTAACTAAACCTCTCTGTTGGGGTTATGGAAGCCAAATGAGATACTATCTATTGCTGTGAGTTTGTGAGTTCGTGACACGTATGCTGCTTATATCATTATTCTCTTCATCTTAATGCAAATTCTTGTAGCTGCAGACGCATAGAATAACACCAGTATAACATTTAACTTGTTTGAAAGAAAGGTTATCAGTCTGGAAAAGAGATAATGTCAAGGTAGTAGGGTCCCATCCCCTATTAAAAAGTTAGTGCCGTAATGTATTAACCTCTTGGAGAATTCATACCGTTAGACACGCTTTAAGCTCGAAAGAGTTAAAGTGAAATAATCCTCGAATAGGTCGAAAGACGCCTGGATTTACCATCGAATACAATTCTCTATAAGCACATGCATGTCTGAATTCAACATACTCAAAGCCAATAGAGACGTATAACTCAGAAGGTGGACATAACCCCAACTCCTCAATTCTCATTGATTCACAACCTACGAAATATTCTTTCTTTTTACTTTGCTATTTTCAGTTTTGCTTTAATAATTTGGTTACACATTGCAATCCCCCCTCATTATGAGACTTACACTAAAAGTCTAGTAACCGTTGCTTACTTGTTGGCCAAGCTATTCCCTGTGGGATCGACACCCAACCCAGGTTGGGTTCTATATTTGCTAACGACCGCTTTACACTCTTACGAGAGCTGTAGATTGAGCGTTATCAGTCATGCATCCTTAGTATCTATAAATTTTCACATCTCTTCAATATTTATAGATTTTCATGCATACTCAGTATTTATAGATTTCACATATTCCAGTACCTACAGATTTTATGCTCTCTATTCAGCACTCTATGCTTTACATGCATATTCAGTTAATTATTAGTTTGTTCATGAAACCATGCATATCAGCCTACCTCATTTAGCATACCAGTACATTTAAAGTACTAATTGCATACCTTTTCTTTTGCGTTATCATGTATTATATCATAGATTCTGTTGCTCAGTTTTTAGCTCATGATTAGACTTATCAGATCTTCAACAGTAGCAGTGGTGAGTCCTCATACTTCAAGGACATACTTACTTTTTTTCGTGTATCATTTTAGTAGATAGTTGGAGCTAGTTGGGGACTGTCCCATAAACTCACAATCATCAGTTTATAGAATTATCAAACATTAGAGTCAGTTATTCAGTATTCAGATATTTTATATAGTTATCCAGTTTATCAGTATTTTATCAGATTCAGTCTGTTATTTCTATAGACTCATATTTCAGTTTTGAATTCATTTAATAAAACCTTATAGCATATCAGTTCTTCTTCTGCAATCATGATATTATTATTCAGTGCTCACAGAAGGTACAATATCATGGGTTAACTTGTAGTCCCTCGAAACTGTAAGCATCGTGTGACGCCCAACGTGTACTCTCAGGGCATTACATTACCTAAACTACTATATGAGATGTGTATTGATAATAAGAGATATGTGGGTTATTATTGGCAAATTAGAAGAGTTACTAGGAGTTGGGTGTTCTAATTGCCCCCATTACTAATGTAATGCTTGTTCGACTGTTGTGCTTTGTGTACTCATTATCTATTTTTACGTGAAATAGTGCACAAGTTTTTGAGATATTGAGTTTGTACAGCAAAAGCTTTGTTTGATGTTTTGACAATGACTTTACGTGGTATAAATTATGAGCTTTTTCATGACTAGTTTTGTTGCAAATATGGGTAAATTATGCTTGTGTGGATTGCTAATTGGGGAAGTCTGAGTACCCTTGCATTCATACCTACACACTGGTACCAGTAATTAAGTATGGTCTTTGTGTTTTCTAACTCAACATAGATTCCTTGTTTGATGTGGCAGCTATATGATTTGTTTGATAGGTACTATGTCGAGTCACCAACAGAAAGGAAAGCCTAAGGTAGGATCTTCTAATCCAGCTAGGAAAAGTAATAAACAAAGTGGTAGTGGATCTCACCATCAGCTTATCCCACATGATGCACCAAGGATGTATGGTACTAAAGGGGTCTTGGAGTCTTAACGGAAATAGTATGTTGCACATGATGAGACTAAGCACATTGCATACCAATTCATCCACAAGGACAACTTACTGAAAGAATTTCCCAACATAGTTCACCGAATTGAGGGATTACAGATATAGTTCTTGTTTGACCAGCCTCATGAGTGCAACCTGAGCCTAATTAGGGAGTTCTATGCTAACTGGGACCCGTATGATAGGGATTCCAAAGTAAATATATGAGAATAGGTCATCACTTTAAATGCTCATCACTTGAATACACTCCTAGATACATCAGAAATTGATGCTGAGCCCCTTAAGTAGATGTATATGGAACTACCGTATGCCCATATCCTCTATTTGTTATGTGGTACTCCTTCAACCGTAAGATATATATGTATAAAAGAAAGCAACATTCATTCTTTAGTATGGGCTGGTGGAAGTTTCATTCCTTCTACTTATTTATGTCTTTATTTCTATTGGACAATTTTATTTTTGCTTTTGGATGTTTTATTTTGATGTTTGGATTTTCAATTTAGCATTCTATATATTCAAAACACTATGTCTATAATAGTGTAATGCCCCAAAGTCGGATCCCGAGACGTCACATGGTGCTTAAGGTTACAAGTGACCCGAAGCTAACCCTTCATCTGCATAACCCAAAGCAACTGAATAAAATACATAAAATTGAAGGAATAATGCGGAAATAATCCATAACTTAGTCTAACCAACATGAAAATAAATTTACACGATCACGATTCTGCTCATATATATACAAATCTGAAACAGAATACACTGACTACTAGTGACTGTCTAAGAAGCCTCTACTAGCATTGACTAAAGATAGCCGGGTCATGACTCCCAACTACCCCTACTCAATACGACTGAATACAGAAAATACAATACGCCTCAAATTTGAACAACTCAAGTCCCTGAATCAAAAGGACTAATCACCTGCCGATCGAAAGCTGCGACCCATCTGAACATGATATGTACGCTACAACTTGTACCTATGGTAAGAATGTATCCCATTGAAATATGTGGGTCAGCACTTTGAAATGTACTGAGTATGTGGGGGTGCATGCAACAATATATATAGTATAATCAATTTTATGAAACCATGCATACGGACAATGATATCTCACTTAGCTTGAGTTATATCAAATCATATTTTTCGTAGTTTCATAATAAACAGTTCATATGATAAAATCTCATAATCCATATAAATCATTATAAATCATAAATTATGATAAATCATCATAAATTATCATATCGTCAAAAATCATCATAGGTAATTATAAATCATCATAAATGACCATAAAACATCATAAATATCTCAACTCTTTGACTCAAATCTCGGAGTGACTCGGTAATTCAAGAAACATAATCTCATGGACACGGGAGTTTCTTATAACCGACAACCACACATGAGCTACGTGGAATACCAATGTTTGAAACCCCGATTGGCGGGAATGTCATACTCTTTGCTAGGGAGTACGACCTTCAAACATCAATAATCATAATCAGGATCTCTGGCCAATAATATCATCATCAAACAACCCTACGGGGGAACATAGGTTTGGGAAAATACCAAATTTCCCTCTCGGTGCTAAGTACTACTCCCCGACAAGCTCAGAATGCATTAGGAAATCCACCACAATATCAAAAGGGTCTATCTTAAAGAACAAATCAAATATCTTTCTCATTTACCAAATCATATCAATTTGTGGATTCCTAACTCAACACATTTTAGCTCAAAACATTTTAATCTTCCTCAACATCAACAAGGTATCAATGCATTGAACCATAACTGACTCAACATTTGGACAAGGATATAAAGACGTAATAGGTAATATTTTCAACAATTTAACTCATTAAAACCATCTGAAAAATACCAAGACTCATTGCAACTTCGATATCAATATACCAAATAACTCAAATCATCATAAGGAATCTCAAAATGTGACACATGGCTAGAAAACACTTGGAAATACCAATAATTCATTCTTGAACTTAAAACATGGATACATGTTCAAAATATATCAATTCTTGATAGAAACACCAAGAATCTCAATATTAAATCTCAATTCATAGAATGAAAATAGTCAAATACTCATATGATTCAAAACGTACAATTCAAATCTTTATAAGTTCATAATTAAATTATTTAGACATAATTCAACTTACAGAACCATATGAATCCATTAAATAATCATAATTAGCAAGCTTGAACAATTTACATATATACATAATCAAAACCTCATGGTAGGATATCTTGGAAATAAATTCATTTGCCAAACTCATAATAATCCATAATAAAAATTAAAGATACCAGCACAAGAATGGAAGAATTATTCTTGTTCAAAGCCCCACATAACTAAATATGGAATATGAATATGATCTTCCGACTCCAGAACTTTATTCACGAAAATAAAGGGTGCTTCTCGAAGCCCTTAACATGATCAACTCGAATCCCAAATCTATTTGAAATTTCTACGGTTCAATCAAGAGACATAGAAGGATGACATTTGGAGTAGTAGGGTTGGGGTTTGAGCCTTAGGAAGTTTTGGAGAAAAATGATCTATTAAATGCTCTTAATGGACTTAAATTCATGGTTTACCCTAATGTATTGGAGTGGGAAAGACCAAAATAACCTTAATAATCAAATAATGTCAAATCTGTCCTTTGGTGGTCTATTTTAATAGGCTGAAGTAGATCGACCTTAACTTGTTGCTCCAATGGACAAATTGGATGAAACCACTTTCATTAGAAAGAGGACTTTCATAGTTTTCTATTGATATATAGTAGTTTACCCAGATCATTATGTACAAGTAGTTATGATCATTTGATGTTGACCCTAAAATTCTCCTGGCCTCAGTATTTTTTTCCTGCACATTTACTGTTTACTACTATTCACGATTAGATCATAGTGATCATAAATCATCGCTTGAGTGTTCGTTTTAGTTGATCCATATATCGTTGGAAAAATTATTCGATGCTCTACGTGATGACGGGTTACATATCCAGAAACTACACACAGAAAAATTATTAATCACGATAAAGAATAGAATTCAACACATTTTTGTCTGAGATTTTAACGGACTCTTGGAAATATAAAAAGTCTTTAATGACTCGACACATTTGGGGGCGAAATATTTAATGGAAAAACTTGGGGTATCACAAATAGTTAGTAAGTTGTAAGTATTGCTGCAATTTGCCTTCAAGGCAATTTTCGCATATTGCTTCAGTTTAAAGTATTTATTTTTGCCCTCTTTGGAAATTTCAATTTAAAGTATTTGTTTTTGCCCTCAAGGTAATTCAAAATAAATCATCATAGTTAGTTTCCCTCCCCTATAATAGATGGATAACGACCATCTTAAGACGAGTTAGTCTTTAGAAGCTGAGAATTGATAAGTACTCAATTATGACTTTTGAGAAATATTTTGTGTTGGGCCATTTTTATAGTGAATTTAAACGAATTTTTTCTAAAATAAAAGGAAAAATGAGTTGTTATTAGATGTTAAATCTCAATAGGTATAATACGATTTGTTGGCTTAACGTTGAATTTCACAAAGAACATGATCGAGAACCGTAAGGATTTGATTTGGTTCCATGAATGCACCATGAGTATGAGTACTTTTTTATATTCTACTTGTACAAGAATGTATATAACTTGTACGGTGTGCTTACAAAGTGAAATAAAGGGTGTTGGGTATAGGAAGTAATTTAAGCATTTCTTTATTAGCCGAATTGGAAAGACTTTATTTACCTATCCTTATGCATGTCCCTATTAAACCCCTTTGAGCCTATAGCCTAATCCCTTCTTGGATAGACCTTAATTTGATCCAAAATCTCATAAGCTCTTTAGTATCAAAGAGTTATTAAATAAGTAATGTGAAATTGAAGTAGGAAAAAGGTAAAAGTGAATACCTAATTTATAAGTTATTGGTGTAAAATTGTTGTGGTTGGGAGTTAAAGAATATGTTCAAAAAGAACTTTAGTTTTCTTATTGCCTAGTTGGGTTACAATGAATATGTTTTGTCCCTGATCTATTTTGGACAATGTGCACCTCAACCAAGGCGAATAGCTTTAGTTGAGGGTGGTTATTATAAAGGTTTGTTACAGAAAATGGGTATGAAAAAGATCTGAAAATTGAATCATGATGTAAAAGAAAAGTGCTCCCACCATATTTATGTTAATGTGCTTAGTGAGATTGGGGTGAAACAATTGATAATGAGATTGGGGTGAAACAATTGATGTGTTTAGGTAATAAAGTGAAAGGTGGGTTGATAGAATATGATTTCAATTGAATATTGACATGTATTAAAGCGCTTGGGGAGATTAGTCACTTTTTCCTAAATAGTTCCTACCCGTCCCTTAGCCTACATTGCAACCATAGAAGACCTAGTTGATCCTACATTTAAACATCCGACTATTAGTGGAGTAGTACACTAAGGGCAAGCTTATGGTTCATTATCTATCATGTATGAATTCTTTGTTGAGAGTGAGCGGTCAAATTTTTATATTCCCCTCATGAGAGATATTAAAAAAATGTGAGTGGTATGGGGAAACTTTCTTGTTGTGAGGGTGCATGCGGATGAAAGTTCAGATTACTTATGGTGTTTTTGATTGAGTGATTTGATTAAGTTTGCAAACAAATCTGATTTCACTATTGAGATGATGAGGTTTGAAAAAAATTGTTCATGTGCATAAAATTATTCTTGACATATTTTAAGAAGAAGAGTCATTGTTATAAATTGAAAGTTCCCAACGTAAACATGACTCTTAGGCTGTGATTTGAAACTTAATTAGGTATTATGTGTGTGATTGTTTGAGGATGAACAAGGTTCTAAGTGTGGGGTGGTGATCTTGGGTGTATTTATATTTTTGAGCACTAATATTCATCCACAATTGTCCTACTTCTATGAGCTAAAATGTATATTTTTATTGTGTTTAGTGTACATTTGCAGGATGTGAGCTAATAGACATTATTAGTAATGCAGGATGGATTATTGATGCACTTTGGCTAAATTGGATGCACAATGGGAAGCATATGATGATTGATGCCGTGATTTGATTAAATAGAGTATTTTAGACTCTAGAAGAAGTCAAAAAGCATGTTTGGAAAGTTAGATTAGGTATTAGACCAACGAGCTGAAAGGAACGGGTTCTTTGTCATAGAAAAATATATGGAAATAATTTCCAGTGGCGGCATGCAATTTTCATGCGATGCATGCCCCATTTCATGGGTTTCCTTCCTTAACAAGAATTTTGAAGATTAGTTCTAGTACGTGTGTGTGAATAGCATGTGAAGTTTGCTCCAAAACGGTGCTCTTTTGCCTTAGTGAAATTCTAGAAGTTTAATTCCGGTGTGTGCATACAAATAGCATGCGATGCATGCTCCACTGCATGGTAATACATCATGCATCGCACGCTCCACTTCTATGAAGTACATCATGCGATGCATGCCCTGTGAGGGGAAGCGTGCAATGCACGCTCCACTCCACCCAGGCTAAGTTTGTCCTAATACATAAGGAACACATGAACACAATTTCAATCACTTTTGATGAGCACTCCAGCCCTGAAAAAGCACAAAAATCTCTCTTTTAGGATTCATCGACATTCTTTTGAACTTCTTTACTTCAAGATTAATTATTGGTATAATTTTGTACTTATTTTTTATGTTGAATTCAATCAAGAGTGGCTAAAATCCCTTGTTCTGGGGTTGAAGCCTTGAACATGATTACACTTTGAATTCTTTATCGTATTTTCTGTTTGGATTATCATCTAGGTTGTTCTTAATTTCTTGAGCTTTCTATTTTGATGAGTAGCCACCATTAGAACAAATCTATATTTCTATGTGAATCCAGGAGGAGAATCTTAGGATAGAACGAAGAAGTTAAGGAGCAAGGTTCTTATCCTTTTATGAAATAAAGAGTTTGAATTAGCACCTAGGATATGTATATACTTAGGAGCCTTGTTTGGTTCAATGGCAAGAAGATAGATGCATGCATTTAGATGAATTGTTGCATCTTTGTGGCAGCTGTAGTTGTAATATTCAGATAGATAGAATATTTGAGGTCGAGAGACCAAGATCGTTCCATTACCTTTGCGAATTAATAACCCAATAACCAACTAGATTGTGATAAGAATGGAGATTTGTAAGATTGTTAGAAGTGCCTCTACTATGGAATTCTCATCATTACTGTTTACAAATGTTGCTTTCTTTGCCATTTTCAAAATTTGTTCTTTCTTATTTATTAATTTACATTTTATCATAATTCATAATTATCTTGATACTTTACAACACTTAATACCTATTTATAATACCTCGATTTTCTGAATCAAAATGCTACACGATGCTTATGACCCCGAAGGACCACAAGCTAACCCATGACTGATATCTGTATCTATACACTGCATAATATACATGTAAAATGTAGAAAACATGAACAATAGGCCATAAGGTTCAACTAAATAGAATATATAATAAATTATAACATCCATATAGGGTAACAAATACCCAAAACAACTGAAAGTTGAATCTAAAATCTGAACTAAATCTGAAAGCCTCTAAATAATATTCAAAATAAGGAATTGAGGGAACATTTCTCCAACTAACTCCGTCTAGCAAAACTAAAATAATGAATGAAATAAAATAATATCGTCCTCATATGGACGAGGACTCACTGCCACTCTGTGTACTGGGATGCTACTTCTACTGCTGATCTAAAACTCGTGAGTCTGAACCTATTGTGTAACATAAAAGAAAGCACCATAGCACAAATGAATCAGTACTAATGAATGTACTGAGTATACGAGTGGGGTAGGCTAAAAGTAAAAGGGTTTACATGCAAGAGCAATGCTAATTGATAGAATAATGAGAATGCAAACATGCATACATAGTAACTGAGATCGGGAATGAGTGATATCTGGATTTGTATGCTAATACATAGTGTAGTGTTGTCTAACATGACTAATACTAGAATTATGATAACATGGATAAATGTGTCTGACTGTCCTGAATCTGATTGAACTACCTGAGTTCCATACTGTAACTGAATTGACTGTAATTGACAGTCCTGGTATACTGAAATCTAAAGAACTATCTGAGTTTTTTTACTGAGACTGGACTGAAACTGTGGGAGTTAGTAGCTTAACCGACATACCCCAATAACGTATATAGCTAGGTTGGGGTCCAATATATTCCCCGACTGGAAGGGTGTCAATACCGCGCCACTGGTAAGGACAGCTGTGAGTAACCCTTAGATGGAAAGTACTCAAATAAGAATGGTGGAAACCCTAAACTAACAGGTTAATCCACCTAATCATCCGTAATCTAGCAGGTTAAGATGTCTCAACCTATACTAGCTACATAGTTCTGGAACACAAGGATGACTACTAAGAATCACACCCTAAACTAGCAGGTGAGTTCCTATCCTTGGGTTCACTCGGTGCTAACTTCTACTCCCATATAAAGAGACTGAACATAATTTAACTGGTTGTACATGGACTGAGTAATAGACTTCCGTTGATTGATGGAATAGTACTACTATCTGAGAATTTGTTGAGATCATGAGATTTCTGAGACTTCCTGAGTCACATGATTGGCTGAGTTCTATAAATCATGGCTTGACTGATATTATCATCATAACATGACATATATCTAGGCACATAGCTATATTTTTGGGTACTAGTACCTGCAGGACTCGATGGAAGGAAACTGACACACTTAACTAACTTGATCATAAATGGAGTCCACAATTCACCATATCATAAGTTGGGGATTTCACACTAAGCATAGTTCTCAACATCTTACGTATGGAAGGAAAATTCATACAACATGTTTATACCTATATAGATTCAATATCATGGTCAATCCATATCACAACAAAAACGCGTATCACTCATGTGGAATTCATGTAAAATCAGAAAGCATAGAGCATGGACTTGTCATTTAAGCACTATTAAATCATGTGACATGAATTCGATCATCCTAGGCCTTTTATCAAACACTTTCCATGCATTCTTTTAGATTTGGTTTGTTTTCATGAATTTTCCCATTTTAAACCACATAAAGTTCATGGATTTCAACTAATGAACACATATACTATACGAAAACACCTTTAGATATCATCTTGAAACATAAAAAGCTATCATCAACATGTACATGGTCATATCACAACAAGACAATCACAATATAATATTTAAACCATGGCTCTAGAGCTCTATGAATGAAATGGATCCATAGATGAACACTACACATACCTTAGATGGAAGATTCTTTATGATTGATGGAGAAATTTGCTTGAACTTGAATCCCCAATTGAAAACCCTTATGTGTTCTTGAGAGGATTTTGAGAGAAAGAGTATGTTTTGGTGAAATAAGGTCTTAATTCCTTGTTTTTTGGAATAAATAGGGGTTTAAAAATGTCCCAAATACCCCTCTAGATGCGTCAATTAATTTCTATAAAAATTACCCAATTTGGGCCCCTGCCGTGATGCGGAGATATCACGTTGCCTTCTTTTGTGACCTACAAACTCACTGCAATAAGGTGGTATCATGGAGAGACACTGGAAATTGAAAAACTTTATTTTTTCTTACGACGCGACGAGCCACTGACTGAAATAACACTGCTGAAACTTTAAATCGCCATAAATTCTTCACCGGGTGTCCGTTTTAGGTGAATTTGGTATCGACAGAAAGCTTATTCAATTCTCTAAAATTTGTAGGGTATAAATCTGCCAAAATACTACCTATAAACAAAGTTATTCTTGTTCAAATATGACCTATTTGAAATCATACATGAAAACTTGGTGGATTCAAAAGTTCTTTGCTTGGCTTACTCTAAGTGACTGTTATGAACTTGCTTAACACATCATAAGCTCTATTATCACTAGGATAATCATCCTAATTCATGAACTTAAATATTAATCACAGGATAGGAGGTTTCATGTGTAGGAACAATGGTTTATTTTCTAGCTTAGAAATATATGGGGTATAACAATATCTCCCGCTTGGAAACATTCGTCCTCGAATGAGACTGACTGAAATAGGGATAGACAATAAAGTGGAGTAAGTTCAATACATACACTATTGGAACATGATCTCATGACGGGCATGACTAATAAGCTAAACATATCATGTTGTACATGCATATCTGATATATGAGTAACTGATTCATGAATGCATAACTGAGATTTCTGATAACTGAGTTCTCCCAATGAGAATGCATATTTGATGCATGATTATACAATAGTCTGATACATAAATTCATGAATGAATATTCAATGGTACTTGATATCAGATTTGCGATGAAACGTGAGCATGAACTGAATACCAAGTTGTATAGAATACTGAATGCGATACTGAATAAGTTTAAGGAGAACTGTTACCTTGAGCTTGATCTAGATTGGCGGAGAAGTGGTGAGGATACTTGGTATACATATTTTCTTCTGCTTCCTAAGTATCTCCCTCAATGGACTAATTTTGCCAAATAACTTTGACAAGAGGGACTTCTTTGCTCCTCAGTCTACGATTCTGATAGTCTAGAATTTCGACCAAAATTTCCTCATAGAAGAGACTGTTCTGACTGTCAATGCTCTGAATAGGGACTAAGACCGATGGATCACCTATACATTCTTGAGCAAAGAGACATGAAATACTGGATGAACTGAGGCTATATTTGAAGGAAATTCGATCTGATAATCTACCTTTCCTAAGCGACTGAGAATATTGAAGGGGTCGACATATCGGGGACTAAGTTTTCCCTTCTTGTCGAACCGCTTCACTCCCTTCGTTGGAGAGATATTTAGATAGACATAGTCATCGACATCCAACTCGAGATCCTTTTTATAAATTCCAGCATACGACTTCTATCGTCTCGGAGCAGCCTAGAGTCTTTCTCTGATTATCTGGATTTTCTCTATGGCATCGACTACTAAGTCAGGCCTTATGACTGAGGCCTGACTAACTTCGAATCACCCGATTGGAGATATTCTCATCCTACCATAGAGAGCTTTGAACGAAGCCATTTTAATACTGGAATAATAGCTATTTTTGTATGCAAACTCAATCAAAGGCAAGTGGTCATCCAACCTTTCCTTGAAACCAATTCCACACGCCCTTAGCATATCTTCAAGACTCTGAATTGTCCTTTCTACTTGACTATCTGTCTGAGGATGAAAAGGTGTACTGAGATGAACTTGGGTACCAAGACCCTTTTGGAATGCTTTCCAGAAGTGGGAGGTGAACTGGGTACCTCTGTCTGAGATGATAGATAATGGAACACCGTGTAATCTGACCAACTCCCTGATATATTGTTTGGTGTAATCCTCGGTTGAATAAGAGGTATCAACTGGAAGGAAATAGTCTAACTTGGTCATTATATCTACAATGACCCAAAATGAATCATGTTGATGACAAATTCGAGGAAAACCCATCACGAAGTCCATGTTCACTTCTTCCCACTTTCAAGTAGGAATGGTGAACTCCTGCATTGAACCACTGGGTTTCTGATGCTCTATCTTAACCTGCTAACATATAGGACACTTAACCACAAATTATGCAACATCTCTCTTTATCCCACTTCACCAATAGATCTCCCGTAGGTCACGGTACATCTTAGTGGCCCCTGGATGAATAGAGTATCATGCACCATCCATTTCTGCAAGAATTCGCTGCTATAAATCATCTACATCTGGAACACAGAGACGACCCTAACAACGAATAACACCATCTCCCCCTTGGGAGAAAACCTCTACTTTCTTATCCTAAACTAACTCTTCCCTGTCTTGCTTTTCTATCACCTCAAACACTAGAGATAACTATGAACTATCCTAAACACATACACCACCCTCTAAAGAATTGCCTAAGCGAACACCTAGTTTGACAAGCTGATGGATTTCCTAAGCTATTTTCTTCTTTCTATCCTCAACATGAGATACAATACCCATGGAGAGTTTACTGAGAGCATCGGCCACAATGTTGGCCTTGCCCGGATAATAAAGGACAATTATGTCATAATCTTTCAAAATATCTAATCACCTTCTCTGACAAAGATTGAGATCTTTCTAAGAAAACACATATTAGAGACTCTTATGATCTGTGAAGACATCTACATGAACTCCGTCTAGATAATGCCTCCAAATCTTTAAGGAAATTACTATGGCTGCTAACTCAAGATCGTAACTAGGATAATTCTTCTCATGGGGCTTTAACTACCTGGAGGTGTAGGATATGAAAATACCATGCTGTATGAGGACACAAACCAAACATACTCTTGTGCATCACAGTATACTACGAATCCATCTGAACCATCTGGAAGAGCTAAGACTGGAGCTGAGGTAAGTCGAGTCTTCAATTCCTGAAAACTCTTCTCGCAAGGATTTGATCACTAAAACTTGACCTTCTTCTGAGTCAATCGGGACATGGGGGATGCAATAGAAGAAAATCCCTTAATAAACTGCTCGTAATAGCCATCCAAACCCAAGAAACTTCTGATATCTGACGGAGAGACAGGGAAATGCCAGTTTCTTACCGCTTTAGTCTTCTGAGGATCTACTCTAATGCCATCACCAAAAATAATATGGCCAAGAAATGCTACTAACCATAGCCAAAACTCACATTTACTGGATTTGGAGAATAACTGGCGATCTCTGAGAGTCTGAACAACAATTTTGAGATGATCTGAATGATCACGCTCGGTGTGGGAATAGACCAGGAAATCATCTATGAAGACTATGACGAAGATGTCTAAGTACTACTTGAACACACGGTTCATCAAGTCCATAAACGCGGCTGGGGCATTGGTAAGACCAAAGTATATAATTAGAAATTCAAAGTGACCATACCGAGTACAAAAATCTATCTTCGAGATGTTACATCTCTAACTCTAAGCTTATAATAGCCTAATCTGCGGTCTATCTTAGAGAAATAACTGGAACCCTAAATTTGGTCAAACAAGTCATCTATTCTGGAAAGAGGATACTTTTTCTTGACCATAACTTTGTTGAGCTGACAGTAATCAATACACATCCTGAGAGAACCATATTTTTTGTACACGAATAAGATGGGTACGCCCCATAGGGAAATACTGGGTCAAATGTCCCTTATCTAAGAGATACTTTAATTGATCCTTCAGGTCTTTGAGTTCTGTTGGTGCCATTCTGTAAGGAGGAATAGAAATAAGTTGAGTATCTGAAATAAGGCTAATGCCGAAGTCTATTTCCCTTTTGAGAGGAATGCCTGGAAGATCTTCGGTAAAGATATCTTAATATTCATTAACCACTGGGATTGATTCAATGCTAGGGGATTCAGAACCAGAGTCTTTAACATGAATGAGATGATAACATCTCTTAGAAATCATTTTCCTTGCCCGAAGGTAGGAAATAAGTTGACCCCTCAAAGATGAAGTACTACCCTTCCACTCTAGGACGGGCTCATTCAGTAACTAAAATTGAACTATCCTATTTTTGCAGTCGACTATGGCATAGCAAGAATAAAGCCATGCCGAGACTGACATCAAAATCAGTCATCTCTAACTTGACTAAATCTATTGATGTGGATTTCTAAAATATCATAACCGTGAAGTTCCTGTATACCCACTGAGCTATAATGGTTTAACCCATTGGGGTAAAGACTAAAAAGGGATCTGCTAAAATTTTAAGAATAATTCCGAAATTGCCTTCTATATAAAGAGTAACAAAAGACAAGGATGAACCTAGATCTAGAAAAGCGTAAACATAAACATGGAAAATCTGTAATGTACCAGTAACAAAATAAGGAGAATTTTCCTGATCATATCGGGTCTGAAGAGCATATAGTCTGTTTGGACATTGCCCGCTAGTAGCACTGGAAGTGGAACCCTGCTGGTTTGGGGGACTAGACTGGGCTGTGAAACGATTCTGCTGACCCTGTAGAGCTAACTGTTGACACTTTCTAATCTTGTGTCTTGGCTTGCCATAACCAAAACAAACATCGCTACCAGCTCTACAGGTACCCTTGTGGTTCTTACCACATGTCTGACATAGGGGATTAGTTCAGGAACTACTGACGCAGCCCTGAGACTTATATCCTAGTCCTCGATCTCTGTTGCAATCTCTAAATTTTGGCACTGGGGCACTGGAGGGGGAAGGATCTGGAACGGCTGTCTTGGGACAGAACTGCGAATGATTTCCTCCTTCTGATTTGGTCTGAGAAAAATTGAAACTGCATGATCTTGCTCTCTTGTTTTGCCTCTCCATAGTCCTAATCTTCAGCTCCTCTATTAGCTGAGCATGGGTCATGAGCCTAGCTAAAGTCATATCACTATTCAGCATCACAGACCAAAACTCATTTACCATGCTATCATTCATTCCTGAGACGAACTTACTCATCTTAGCCCTATTGTCTGCACCTACATGAGGGGCATATCTAGCTAGCTGAGTAAATCTAAGAGAATACTCTTTAACCATCATATTTCCCTACCTAAGGTTAATGAACTCAAGAACTTTTTCTTTCTTCAGTTTTTATGAAAAGAATCTATCTAAGAAAGCCATGACAAATTCCTCCCACTCAAAGGGACCTACATCATCCAACCTCTCAGACTTCTACTACTTGTACCAAGTATGAGCCATATCTTGCAACTGGTATACAGCTAACTCGGCACTCTGACAAAAAGTAACTCCCATGATATCTATGACCTTCTGGACTTGGTCAATGAATTCCTGAGGGTCTTCCTCAGATTTAGACCCAAAGAAAAATGAAGGGTTTATTCGGGTAAAGTCTTGAATCCTAGATGCAGCTGATTTGGCCACTAGATTGGCCGGAATAATTGGTGGCCATTTATTTGGGTATCCACAGACTGAGAAAGTGTGGTGAATGCGGCCCTAAACTCCGCATGAGAAATATGTTCGCCAAAAGGATCTTCAGGCTGAGGATTGGGCTGGTTTCTTCTCTTTGGAGAAATATTTTTAAATAAGAGAAGAATGGATTAGACTAAGAGTTGAACTTGAGATTATTCTCTATAGCACGACATGAATACTGAAAGAGGGGAAACTGTTCCTAAAACATCTCATAGCCTCTTCCACATAAATGTCACGCGTACCACACCCATGCACAAAACTCTACTAGATGAAACTTTTAGACTTCCTAGGACTCTATTAAACCTTAGGCTCTGATACCAAGTTTGTAACACCCTAATTTTCTAAACCGGAATGCTACATGGTGTTTATGACACCAAAGGACCACAAGCTAACCCATTACTGATATTTGTACCTGTAAACTGCCTGCATAATATAGATGTAAAATGCAGAAAACATGAACAATAGGCCATAAGGTTTAACTTAATAAAATATCTAACAAATAATAACATCCATATAGGGTAACAAATACCCAACACAACTGAAAGCTGAATCTAAAATCTAAACTAAATCTGAAAGCCACTAAATACTGTCTGAAATAAGGAGTTGAGAGAATATGTCTCCAACTAACTTTGTCTAGAAAAACTGATCTGAAATAATGAATGAAATAAATAACATCATCCTTGGATAGATAAGGACTCACTGCCACTCTACATACTGGGATGCACTTCTATTGCTGATCTAGAACTCGTGACTCTGAACCTACGGTGTAACATAAAAGAAAGAACCATAGCGCAAATGCATCAGTACAACTAAAAGTACAGAGTATACAAGTGGGGTTGGCTAAATGAAAAAGGGTTTACATGCATGAGCAATGCTAACTGACTGACTAATATGAATGCGTGAGTACAAACATTCATACATATAGTAACTGAGATCGTGAATGAGTGATATCAAGATCTATACGCTAATACATGGTTTACTGTTATCTAACATGACTGATATTGGAATTATGATAACATGGATGACTGTGTCTAATAGTCCTAAATCTGATGGAACTACCTAAGTTCTATACTGTAACTTAATTGACTGTAACTAACAGTCCTGGTATACTAAAATCTAAATAACTATCTGAGTTCTTTTTCTGATACTCGAACTGAAACTATGGGAGGTAGTTAATTAACCAACATTCCCCAATAACGCATATCGCTAGGTTGAAGTATAATCTCGGCCCCAACTGGAAGGATGTCAATACTGCGCCACTAGTAAGGATAACTATGAGTTACCCTTAGCTGGAAGGTACTCGAATGGGAAAGGTGGAAACCCAAAACTGACAGGTTAAGCCACCTCATCAACCCTAATCTGGAAGATTAAGATGTCTAAATCTATGCTGGTTACGTATTTCTTGAACACAAGGAAGAATACTAAGAATCACACCCTAACCTGGAAGGTGAGTTCCTATCCTTGGGTTCACTCGGTGCTAACTTCTACTCCCATCTGACAAGACTGAACATAATTTAACTGGATGTACATTGATTGAGTAACTGACTTTTGTTGACTGGCAAAATAGTACTACTATCTGAGAATTTGTTGAGATCTTGAGATTGCTGATATTTCCTGAGTCATATGACTGACTGAGTTTTGTAGATCATGGCTTGACTAAGACTATCGTGATAACATGACATGTCTCAAGGCACACAGCTATATTTTCTGGGCACTAGTACCCCCAGGACTCGATGGAAGGAAACTGACATGCATAACTAACTTGATCAGAAAATGGAGTCCACAATTCACCATATCATAAGTAGGGGATTTCACGCTAAGCATAGTTCTCAACATCTTATGTATGGAAAGGAATTCAAACAACATAGTTAGACTTTCATAGCTTCAATATCATGCTCAATCCATATCTCAACAATGACGCATATCACTCGCGTGGAATTCATGTGAAATCATAACGAATAGCGCATGGACTTGTCATTTAAGAACTATAAAATCATGGGACATGAATTCTATCATCCTAGGCCTTTTATCAAACACTTTCCACGCACTCTTTTAGTTTAGTTGTGTTTTAATAAATTTCCCCATTTTAAACCACATAAAGTTCATGGATTTTAACTAACAAACACATATACTTCATGAAAAGACCTTTAGATATCATCTTGAAACTTAAACAACAATCATTAACATGTATATGCTCATATCACAACAAGACAATCATAATATAATATTTAAAACATGGTTCTTGAGCTCTATAAATGAAATGGATCCATAGATGAATACTACGCATACCTTAGATAGAAGATTCTTGATGATTGGTGGACAAATTTACTTGAACTTGAATCCCCAATTGAAAACCCTAATGTGTTATTGAGAGGATTTTGAGAGAAAAAGCATGTTTTGGTGAAATGAAGGATTAATTCCATGTTTATGGAATATATAAGGGTGGAAATATAATCCAAATACCCCTCTAGATGCGTCAATTAATTTCTGTGAAAATTACCCAATTTGGGCCCCTGGTGCGACAGGGAGATATTGTGTTGCCACTTGTTTGTGACTTGGACACTCACCACGATGTAGTAGAATCATGAAGAGACACTGGAAATTGACAAACTTTAATTTGGCTTACAGCGTGACACGCCACTGACTGAAATGACGCTACTAAAACTTTAAATCGCCATAACTTCTTCACCGGGTGTCCGTTTTACGCGAATTTGGTATCGATGGAAATCTTATTCAATTCTCTAAAATTTGAAGGGTATAAATCTGACAAAATAACACCTATAAACCAAGTTATTCTAGTTAAAATATGACCTATATGAAATCACACACGAAAACTTGGTGGATTCAAAAGTTCTTAGCTTGGCTTACTCTAAGTGACTCTTATGAACATGCTTAACACATCATAAGCTCTATTATAACTAGGATCCTCATCCTAATTCATGTACTCAAATATGAATCACAGTATAGGAGGTTTCATGTGTAGGAATAACGGTTTATTTTTTAGTTTAGAAATATTCGATGTATTACACTATTTGCCTAAAACTAAAGACTGGTTAAATTGCTAGTCGCTTAGTCCTCGTGGGAATGATATATGACTGTCAAAGTCTCTATATTACTTGTACGATCATGTGCACTTGCGTATGCATTTGAACGTAACACATGTTAGGCAAGGTGGATCACTAGTGGAATCAGAGTAGTTCTAGTACCAATAAATTATCCCTCCTTAGTTTGAGTTGTCCCATCTAATAAATCAGTCTAGACTTCTGTCTCACAATTTAGACCTAGTAGAACTGAAACTCATACATGATTATCCATAATAGGATCATCTTTATCTGCATCATGTATATTTTGACTTAGTGGACGCGCGCCAAAGGTCTCAGTATGTGTAAAAAAAATCCTATTTTAAGACTATCGATTTTCTATTCTACTAGTTGCATTAACTGTCAGGCTGATTTGAATGTTGGTCGACTTTAGAGTGAATCAATTAATATAAGAGAGGGTGAAATTTCTTTCTAATACCTAATCTTTATCAAAACCCAAATGGGTGTATTATTTCCTTTCACAAATAAAGAAAAAAAAGATTTTAAAATTGTCCAGTTTGCCCCAATTTGGACGAACTACGTACACTTGATTCTCAAATTGATGAGATACATGGGCATCCCTCCTTGGGTTCGATGATCCTTATTCAAAAAAAAAATAATTCATTTCTGGAAAGTAAAAAAAAATTCTATTATAATTAATAAGTTTAACACAAAAAAAAAAAAAATCATTCTCATTATTCAAAAAAAATTTGCTTCCTTCAAACCTCAAGTCTCACGAACTACGCACACCTAATTCTCATCTCAATGAGATACGAGGAAACCCTCCTTGGCTTTAATTATCCTCAGTCAATTAAAATTAAAATAAATTCAATAATTAAAAAAAAAAGAGTTTGTTATTCTTGTTAAAAAAAATCCTTATACAAAAATTAAAATATATATATATATCCTCGCACGTGTAACGTTTGATTTTGTATATTGTGGAGATTTCTAGTGAAGTACAAGAAATTCAAAAGTCACTTTTCAAAGACTCTTCATACTTTAATATAATAATGTAAACATAAGCATATATTTTAATATAAGCACAGAGATATTTTAGATAAGAAGTTTTAAGTGGTTGATGGATCATCACTTTTGCGTTTTTCATGCAATACCTCTTAACCTTGCTGCCAGAGACTAAAAGAGACACATAAATTTTAACCATATTTGTGGTACGATTATTTTTCTTCTATATTTAAAATCTTTTCATGTTTTTAAAGTTAAGGTTTTACAAAATCACTGATTACATTCTTATCACATACTTAAAACTTTTAAAAATTTGGTACCTCTTAAATTTTTTGTAATTCTAAAGATTTTATATTTATTTTTAGAATTTTAAATTTTTTTAAAATTAAATTTAGTTGATTTAGAATTTTAAACTAATGAAAAAAATATTAGTTGTCATTAATTCTGATAACTTCTAATAAGAAATGGTTTTACCATAAATATACTTAGTTAATGAAAACTTTTAATAAGGAAAATTTTAATCATAAATATATTTAATTAATGAATACTTCTAACGAAAAAATATTTTACCCTAAATATATATAATTAATTTTAAAATTTTAAATATTAAAAAAAGAGTGAAAAGATGATCTTTTATTAAGAAAAAACTTTTAATGAAGGGCAAAAAGTTCAAATAATATTTCTAAGGAACTTCACACTTTTAATATATTATAGATATATATATTTTAATATTTTTCAAATGTAAAAAGAAATTGTCCTTATTAAAAAAAATAAAAAAAAAGAACCAAAAACAAGTTTCCTCCTTATTCACATTCAAAAATAAAAATTTTGCTTCAGATTTTAAGCTTCCTGAACTATGTTTGACCTGATTCTTGTTTCAACAAGATACATAGGAAACTCCTCTTTTGAGTTCGGTGTCATCTAAAAAGAATTCTTGACTTAGTAACTGGTACCAACATACATAGAAATATGAATGAACAAAAATAGGTATTAAATTATATGACATGATAGAGTGGACCAACTTTATTGTAAACTATAGATTCTTTTGGTACCATAAATTGTACTTAGGTTACACTTTTAAATTTTTCTCGCTCTAATTCAAGTTTAAAATAAATCTAACCTCAATATTTTATGTGCATTATGTGGCGAGCTTTAGATTGAAAATTCAAAGGCATCGCTCTATTGATCTAGAACTTGGTCTAAATGTTTGTCGAGGTGAAACTTTGAGAAACATTTAACTTGAGAGAGAATTGTAAGTTTTCTTTGACTCGATTGTGCCTTTGAAGCATACCAAATAAATTGTAATCCCTAGACTTCCTCTTTTGAGCTTAAAACTTCTTATTGAATACCTATATCCTAGACTATATCATCTTGAGTGCATAAATGCGCAATCTCTCTTTTGGCCCTACCTCCCTGAACATACTACTAAAGATCTAAGTCAGAGGACGAAGCAAAAGTTTGAGATGCAAATGTTAAAACAAAGCTATAGAAAAACAGAAATTTTTACTCTAGAAAAAAGAAGTCCAAAAAAAATAAAGAAGAAATAAAAACCTCCAACAAGGACTAAAATAAATCTATGAAAAGAAAAAAAAGATTATTCAAAAAATTAACTTTGAAGGAAAAAAAAAGAGACAAATAGTGATGAAAGTAAGCAACAAATCAAACAAAAATCAACTGCAAAAATGCAAAATATAGAAGCAAAGTGCAATACTTAAGGAGGGAATAGTCGCTTTATCCAAAATGAATATCCTACCCATCCTTAAGACTACACTATAATTCAATTACAATTCCTACTTGATTTCATTGCGAGTGTTCTCATATTAATGGATACATACATAAAAGTCAAGCTTATGGTATCTGAATCCATGCATTGAACATATTTCTGAGTGTGAGTGGCCTTTAGAATGTCTTGAAAACTAAATATTTCTATTGTGAGTGGATTAGGACTTTATTTGTGGTAAGGGACTTGAAACACGATGATAAGAAAAATTTTATACCCTTGATTGAGGCAAGATAAACAGACCTTGTAAAAATTTATGTATATTTGAGGTACCATTTGAAACTCTAGGGATTACTTCTAAGTTGACCTTAATTTTGTTCAAAAGTAATTGGAGTTAATTCGTATATGTATAATTATTGATACCAATTTAAATCAAGAAAAACTCAAATTCATTTTTTTATTTTGCGGTGTTCTTTACAAAGCACACCCCTTTTCAAGTGAAATAAATTTATATTTGTGAACTACGTTAGACAAAATTCTTGCTATGTAGGATAATTTAGGTAGTCGTGCAATAGGGTTCCATCTAGATGAATAAAGTTTTTTTATATCCAAAAGGTATAATACTGGGGCAGTTTTCTTAAAAAAAAGAGTCAAAAAGAATATTAAAGTTCCTCACATTCAAAACTGGGGCATTCTCTCTCTCTCTCTCTCTCTGTTTATATATATATATATATATATATATATATATATATATATAAGTAATAATTATATCTATCCTTAATAAGGTACACACTAGTTGTATTTAGGTTACAACTCTCGTATTTTGCTTCTTTAAGTTTTCATAGGGTACGACATTCCCTAGTTTTCTCTTTAAAAGGCAAAATCTTCTATTTTCTCCCTTAAGTCTTCATCGGGTACGACATCCCTTAGTTTCCATTATAGGGAATAAGGTTTTCTATTTTTTTCAAGTTTTCATGGGGTACGACATCCTCTAGTCGTCGTTTTAGAAAATAAAATTTTCTATCGTCATATGGTATGATAATCCCTAGTTTCCATTTTACCAAACAAACTCTCCTATTTTTCTTTCATAAGTCTTCATAGTGTACGACATGACCTAGTTGTCATTTTAGGAAGCAAAGTCTTTTATTTCTCCTTTGAGTCTTCATAGGCTATGACATCGCCTAATTGCATTTTAGGGTACAAAACTTTGTATTCTTTCAAGTCTGCATAGGGTACAACATTCCCTAGTTAACATTTCAGGAAACAAAATATCCTATGTTTATTCATTAAGTCTTCATTAGGTACGACATTTCCTAGTTGTTATTTTAGTAAACAAACTCCCCTATTTTTTTGCTTTTGGTAAGTATTCATATGGTACGACATTCCTTGGTTGCCATTTTAGGAAGAAAATCTTCTATTTTCACATTTAAATCTTCATAGGGTACAACGTCCCCTAGTTGTCATTTCAGGGAATAAAATATTATCCTTAAGTCTTAATAGCATATGATATTCGCTAGTTGCATGTTTAAGAAACAAAATCATTTTTTCTTCCTCTTCATTAAGTTTTAATAGGGTACGACCTTCCCTATTTGCCATTTTAGGAAATAATTCCCTATTTCTTTTCTTTTTTTAAGTCTTCATAGGATACAACATCTCACGGTTGTCATTTTAGGGATGAAAACCCCCTAATCTTCTTCCTTAAGTTATCATAGGGTACGACATTCCCTAGTTTCATTTTAGGAAACAAAATTATTTTTCGTTCCTTCTTTAAGTCTTCACAGGGTATGATATTCTTTTTTGTATTTTAAGAAATAAAACTTCTATTTTTTGGTTTCATACAGGCACAAGGTATAACATCCCTTGATTGCATTATTGAGAACAAGAATCTTATTTTATTTCCTCACCTTTCTTAGATTTGTAGCATTTTCTTTTTTTTTATTTAAGTAATTAGTTTATAGTTGTAACGATCCAAACCATGGATTGGACATAACGGGTATCTCAAGTCCATCGAGGACCAGAGACCACCCCCATTTCCTAGCCAAATAGAACATAACACAGGTAGCATCGACTGAATTCCAAACATATAACAAGATATAAGTAATAAGCTCAAGGATAATTAAGACTGTCAATATCACTACCCTATCCACAACATATCCACAAAGCCTCTACTAATTTGAGAACAACTAATGTTTGGACATGCCTCCGACTTGGACAATAAGAATTAATGTAAGATCTTTAATTCTAAGTCATAGAAAGAAATCGATGAAATGATCAATTCTTCCATAGAATAAAAGTTCACCATTTCACCACAAACGATCGATGAACTTAGCTGATCCACCTAACACAGCATAAAAAATATAGAATTGCCTTTTGATCCTGCATCACATATGGATACAGTGTCTGGAGACAATTAGTGGGTTGAGCACTAGCATGTAACTCGGTGATAAAGGATAAAATAATACCAAGCCAGATCTAATTCAAAATCATGCACATATCATCATATACATGTATAAGTATTATGTTGGGATGGGGAACAAGGTTTAGCATAAAAGAAAACTTTATCCTGGACTATGTAGCTCAACCGTCATAAACAGGCACCCATGGATATACGGGTTCAGCTCCCCCTGTTGAAAGGGTCTATCAAGGGAGACCATGGGATGCCCCAAACCCCCGCCAATACAAGAAAAAAATATATATCAATAGTGTAAACCATGCATACGGTCATTAAAACCAAAGCTCACATCGGTAAATATGAGTTTCCAGTCCAAGTCATCCAAGACCCAAACCTTCACGGCTTAGCTACATAATCCCCATTAATTCTAATTTAAAATAAGATTCACATAACTCATTTCTTAACGAAAGAATTAACTGTTAAGTCACACCATGGGTATCATCATACTCTTACACTTGCAAGCCTATCTTTATGCCATAACAATCAGATTAACTTGGAGGAATTCCTTGACCCCCTTTATTCATTAAATCAAATTAGAGAAATGCCTCGACCTCCTATAGTTTTATCAAGCCTAAAACATAGTCATTAAGGCCTTAAAATCTATGTTTATGGTTTAACAACTATGCAATTCAATAGTATAAGTGAGTAAGTCAAATCATGATAAATCATATTTCAAAACAAATTTCTCAAGTGGGTTGAGGTAACATAATTATCCAAGACCAATTTCATGTCTAAAAACATAAATTTGGGGGATTACCTCGGAGCCCATTCCAATTCCCACACCCATAAGACGTCAAGTTAATTTAACATAAAATATAATTAACTTTTTAATACTTGGATGAATTATAATAATTAATTAGGAATGATATAGTAAAATTGTAGTTGAAGCAACTAAAGCAGACATATTATAAATGTCTATATTACTTGTTTATTAAATATTATTAAATTTTTTAATACATAAATGGCATATAATAATTAATTAGAGGCGATATGGTAACATCATGGAGTAAGCAGGTGAAAGGCGACAAGCAAACATGTCGACAGAGATGTGTATGCTTTGCCCAAACTTTCTCTTATTACTAATAGGATATGCACATGCTGAACACGGCCTGATAGTGAGAAAGGTAAAAACTATGAAGGTAAGTAGGTAGTTTTATAATGACATTGTTATTGTAAAAAGAAAAAAATGTGAGGAGTTGCCTTATCTGAAACTTTATCAAAGTGCTACAATTGTGCTGATAGTCGGGCTTTGTAAATGATCTATTGTGAATCTAGAATAAAGCACTTAATTACCTATTCCCATATTATTTTTGAAAAAGAAATCTTACTTTTAAGGAAAATAGTTTAAAAAGTAAAGAAGCAAAGCAACTTTATTATTCAAAAACACCTGAAGGAAGTTGATCGAATTCAACACGAAGTGCCTCCCCAATTGCCTCTTCACAACAGTAATTGTAGCATTCTCTACCAGACCCTTCACTTTCAAATACCCAAATGGGTTATTTTTTGGTTTTACTCCCTTATCAGTAGGTAAATTCTACATTATGTATCTTGAAGTTACTTTATCATATGATTCTGCATTCTGCAAAAAATATTCATTCCGCAATGAAGAGTTGTTTCTTGAAGATTCGTCATCCATGCAATTAGATTTTCATCAAATAGGAGTTCCAACCTCATATGTCACATCTACAGCTAAGAATTTAGGGCCATTTAATCTTCTATGCACGTGTCTTGTTCATTATTTTGATATTTTTCTTAGAATAACATTGATCATCTTTACATTGTACTTCGTATAAATCTGCAACAGATTAATAATGTCAATAACTTAACTATTATTAAATCTAAAAATAAAGACTATCAACGATACCAAAAATAATGATTTCTAATTATCAAAAAAATGATTTCTACTTCAAAATGCATTTTTCTTTGTTAAAAAAAACATAGCAAAGACAGAACAAAAGTCCTTCTCTCTGTCTCATCTGAATTGGTTATAGTCATACATTTCTCTTTCCTTTTATGAGGATAATAATTTAAAATGATCATACTATTTATTCAAAAGGTCATCTTAGCATGAAGATACCTTATAGTTCTCACATAGAAAATCATTAAATGATCATCACAACTGCCAGTTGTTCAGAGTATTGTGCTTGTTGGGTGCTCCGGAATGGTATATTTTTTGAGAATGTAAATGACTTGTCGTGTCTCAACAACATCCTATATTTATAATAGTGATGATTTGAGTTCTTAGGTGGATAACAACAAATAAAATAAAAAAAGTGAGATTAGAAAGACGGAACTTACGTTACACTTTCCATGGTGCATGTAATTGTGCTTTCAAAGTCTGAATATCGTTACTTGCTATTTATCAAGATTATACGATTACCTTCTTAATGATTTAATCATAAATGATATTAGAGCTAGAATGATCATCATCACCATTTGATGTAGGCGATCGAATGAATATCATGACAGAATTTGAATTCTTTGCTCTTGATAAGGCAACATAAACTTAGTCATGTGAAAATATAGGTTCGCGCAAATAAATTCTGGCAAAGTCTAATGTTTGACCCTATACTTTATTTATAGTCACAATAAATCATAACCTTACTGGAAATTGTGTTCATTTAAATTGAACAAGCAATTACTCATCTTGTGATAGTAACAATAGTATTCTCGGGATAAATACATGCATATTCTTAAAATCACCTATTATGATTTTTGCACTTATAACATAATTTTTAAACTCACAACATGTTAATCGGGTGTCATTACATAAACCTTCATATGGATTTAAATTTCATAACAACATAATTAGATAATTATTTAAGGACAATATGTAAGGAGGTAAGCCAGGAGAGTTAAAAGTATGTAATAGATCTTCAAATTGTGTTTGATTATCAAGTTCATTAGTCTCGTCAATGCCAATAAATTTCTTTTCTTTTCCTATAAATTGAATGATGAGCATATCATTGATCTTATTCATAAAATTATTTTTCATTTTTAAAAATTACACAGGATTCTGTACAAGAAGGATTGTAGTCCATTGATTTGAAGTTCAGATATGTTGCTGCAAAGAGTTCATATAAAGAATGTTTTTTGATTGTGAATGGAATGATCAAGCAATTTGTAATTTCAAAGTTGTTTCTTGCATTAACCTATTCATATCCATTTCCAATTCTTAGCAAGTAATCACAAAAATATAGGATCTGTTTTTACCCTCATATTCTCAGATAATTGTAGTTTTTCGAGTTCAAGCCAAATGAACGAGTGGAGTAAGCTTTCATTGATGAATTCTTCTTTTTTGTCGTTTTGTACAAAACGGAGTATTTGTATAAAGTCACCCCCAAAAACTATAATTTTTCCTCTAAATAATACATTTTTGTCCATAAGATCTTTCAGTAGCTAATCAAAGACTTCCAACATTCTTTTTTTGCCATGGATACTTCATCCCACACAATTAATTTTGCTTCATGGATTAAGTTTGTGAGGGCATTTTTCTTAGTAATATTGCAACCAACATTGTTACTAATGTCAATGGGAATTTTAAAGTGTTAATGTGTTGTGCATCCATAGGGGAGAATTGATGTTGCAATACCAGAGGTAGCCGTTGGCAAAGCTATATAGCCCATAGATCGTACAGTTGCCAATAAAGCAGAGCATAGTAAAGTTTTTCCAGTTCCTCCAGAACCATCAAAAATAAATGCTCCTGCTTTGTTTGAAAATACTCTTTAGGTAATGAGATTATATGTTGCTAGTTGATTTTTAATCAATTTCGTATGTAATAATATATCGTCTTCGCTAACAATTATAGCTCTTTCAAAATGTATTTTGTTTGCATCCTTTACTAGCATAGAAGGTCTAATCGTCTCTTGAATCAATTGGTATTCGTTTATATTATGAACCATAAAATGTAAAATGTTATTAATATGACTCAAAACTAGATATCAAATTTCTTTCTTTCCACTAATCTATAACAATCTTTTGCCTTTAGACAATGATTCTTCAAACTGTTCCTATAACTCTCTCGGATTGGTAGGATTATAAAACACTAGTAAAGTAGAAACTATACATCTTAAATTATACAACATTTGATGACGTGATGATTTAGACTACATTCAATCGGGCTATAATTACAATATAATAAGCATTTTCTTACACAACTTTACAAAAAATACTACAAGGATCTCCATTCACTATTCGTAGATCCTTATATGATGTTGGTCGTCGTACATCCATCAATAATAATCTAAGATAGTATCCTTCTCCTTCTATTGGATGACATATTACAATATATCCAATAGAGAATGTTGTTTTTTGTGTGTCCAAAATTAGTTAGTGAAAGACCAAATAAAGTATTGAGGAAATTCCTTATATAATAAATTGAGTTCTATGGCACCGACAATAATTTTATTCATGTAGAAGAATTTTGACAACATCGTTTTCTTAATCATTGGATTATTAGTAATCATACTTATATTCATGTTGCTCGTAAAGGAAATAAATTGTTGTCCTTTGAGATGTAGCTGAAGATGGTAAATATTTGGATACATTTCACTAATCGCAAAACCAAAGATACTGACACAATAAGAAATTGGGCCTTGTCGATGGGCATCTCAAGACCGATATGAGCCAGATATTGCCCCGTCAACCCAAACTAACCATCACATCAATCCACAAGTGTCGGAGGAACTCCGACTATATATAAAGATAGCAGAAACAAACTAGTAATCATAACTTAAACAATGTCTTAACATTTCATTTACATCAACCTACTAATCAACATACCCAACATTCATCAACAAGGCCTCTACACAAATGTGATGTCTATATATATTTGTGTATGTTTGTGTTTGTGTGTCAAGACATGCCACCTACAATAGCCAAAACCAAATCTAAGACAAGTCTATGACATAAACTAAAGACTATGAAATGTATGACTTTCGAAGTATGGAAGCTCACCACTTCAATGTCAATCTCACGATCCGCACGAACGCCTATCGCTATGAAGGAAGAGATAAAGAAGCTCCAATCCTTATGTCGCATGGGGACATAGCATCCAAAGATGGTTAGCAGTTGGGGCGCTAGCATGTAACTCAAGTATAAGGATAAAGTAGCATCGTTATTCCAAACCAAATCATTACATCATATTCAACCATACATATATACATAAACATACATGTTGATCTATAAAGGAAACAATACTTAGCGAACGTTCATGAAACACTCAATGATGAGACATAAGGTGAAGGACTCCGACCTTCCGCACTTATAAATTTGAATGCTTCTTATTAGGTGAAGGACTTTAAACACAATCACTTTTATCAATCGAGAAACTCTAACTACATACCCTATTATTAGGCATGGGACTCTAAACTCATGTATTTTCATTAGGCATGGGACTCAAACCACATACTCTTTCGTGAGGCGAGGGACTTTAACCTCAAGTTGTATTTTAATAAGGGACTTTAACCCCAAGTCAACATATTACGCAAAGGACTCTAACCACAAGCCACCTCATTAGACAAGGGATGCTAACCTCAAGTCGTCTAGTTAGGAATGGGACTTTAACCTCAAGTCGTCGCGACTATTATTAGTCAACATTGGGGATCTAACCCTTTGTACTTCAACCCATTTGACCATTTCAATCACCATATATGACAACCAGGTCTTCATGGAAGCATTTATCAATCAAAAACTTCCAATAGGACAATGCCGTAATTTAATTCATCATTCAATTCAATGTATGGTCATCAAGATCCTTACAAACTATTCATTCATTATTAACAATATTATACTGCACTTTAGTTCAAACACAATTCAATTTCATGTTTAGGGACTTTAACCCATTTTTAGCCATCAACCAACATGATCATAAATTAACTAATTACATGACTAACAATGTATTTACTAAACTATTTACCAACCATTCATACTCATTGGGTCATTTCCCTAGTTCAAAACATCATCAATATATAACTAGGTATTTCACTTAGATATTTTCACAAACACCTTGTGTGCATACCATTACCAAGGCCAAAATTAATGTAAAAATCATCAATATTAGGGTTACTTAAGACCCATAAGATGAACCACAAACAAGTACTCACATGAACAAATCACCACCAATATCATGTATAGTCACAAATTTAAACAAGACTACTCATCACTAGACATCAAAACCCTTAACATTTGATTTCAAAAATCAAGGTTTACAATTCATAATTCATGTTCCAAACACATGATAATTAGGTTATTATCAAGGTAAAGAGTTACATGCCTCAATACAAGTTGATCCACAAAGAAACTTGACTCCTTCTTTCCTCTGGATAAACACCCCTTGGAACTTTAGCCTCCAAATCTTCAAGAATGTTTTTGAGAGTGTATGTAAGAGGGTTTGATCTTGCAAATGAGTGTTTAGGAGGCCACAATTCCTTATATAGTATGGGAACTTAAGTGTTTTAGGGTGGGAAATGTCCATAAACCCTTGACTTAAAAGATGGAAATGAACCTACAGGAGGGTACGACTTACTTAGTCAACCGTACCCTAGGGTATGAGTGGTACCCTAAATCATACCCTAGGCTTCACCAAGGACCCATACACTTCCCAAGGTACGACTAACACACCCTAGACTTATATCTAAGTACCTTAAACCATATCCTAACCCATACCCAAAATAGTCCACTCTATGTCAAACTCAATACTCTATATGACTAGGTTAGTGACAGCACCCAAGCGCATACACAAGTGTACGTGGTCTTATCAAGTAGTAAAGTGGCTTCAAGGAAGTCCAAGTATCAATCTCTCAGGGACGTTCATTCGCCGCCTATCCAATTCTAGTTTAACTAATAAAAAAAAGTAAACAAGGATGTTTAAGAATTGCAAACTAAAAAGAAACTAAACTAATGCAGAAAAGTAAATGACTTTGGACAATCAAAGAATAGAGATACAGGGTTAAGGCTTACGAACAATCATACTACATTATTAAACTTCATTCATTAAATTGCTTATCGTGGTTGTTGTTTCATAGTGTTAATTGCATGATCATCATTTCCCAACCTCAAATCCTCAACCTAAGATGGACTTTACAACTACACCATTGAGCGGGGATGTAATAGTCCACTTAAGTTCTTTAAAGCTATCATCCTACATGTGAATCAAGTAAGGCATCTAAGTACATCCCTATCCTAGATACTAATTCAAATTCATTATTTTATAAGGAAAGAAGAATCATACTTATTCTCATATTCTATCTTCCTATTCCATCTCTCGAAATCATAAGGTTGAATATTGATGTATTCTAAGGGTAACTAATCCTTAAAATAGTTAAAACAAGAATAAATAAACAACCAATAATGATAATCAAATCAACAAACTTAAATCAAAATAAAAGTAGTCATGATCTTGGCCTTAACCCCGGAAAAGGAGTTTTAACCTTTAATGGAAATATTCATTATTCAATCCCTTGGAATGATGATACAAACCATAAAGAAACTAAATTAAAGAATGATAAAACCTAAATAATGTGTATATCAGCCTCCACTTGTCCAAAGACGTCCAAAAGTAAGTAAAAAAATGTGAACAGTGTCCTATTTATTGTGGAAGAAATAGCCCATGCCTTTTGAACAAGGAAATAGTTGTTGGTCGTCTGCGAACCCAGTGACATACCGTGTCGATTATAGTGTTGTTTACATCGATACAACATATCGACTTTGCGTTGGTTCGCTGTTTTGGGTGCCTTCTGAATACATTTATATGTGACACACGCCAAGACACCTTCGCACGCACCTACACTCTTCCAATACATTTCAGGTATTCAAATTGGCATCAAGCTGCATTTTGTGCTTCCATGATCCATTCCAAGCCATTTTGAGTTGCCTCCACTTAATTTGAAGCTTGTTAATCCTTCATGTATCATAATAATCCATTAAAAAAGCATCCTATATCATTAAACACAACAATTTAGAGATTAAAACAATACAACATCCTCAACGATGAACTAGAAACATGAGTTAAGCATAGGCTTAATTTACATTGAGCTTTAACTTATTGTTTTGACTCTTTTCAGGATCCAATTGACCCTTTAACATTATGACTAAGTTGTTTCACATATAAATATATAATAACAACCTTAGTAAATCATTAAAACATATTATAACCCAGCAAAATAGATTAGAAAAACACCTAGCTCAAGCTAGTTACACTACTTTTCTCGGTTGAACTATAAATGCTCAAATTGAATCAAAACTCATGTGAATCCACCACTAAACATTGTAAACATATTCTTGGACACATAAATGCTCATTTATATCATTATTAACATATATAGAATAAGAATCATCCTTAAAATAAGGCTAAATAAGCTAGAATAGTAGCGCTAGAATGAATAAATATACCTAACATCAGTTGGGTATGACTCGTACCTTAATGTACGACTACGAGGAGGCTAAATCGTACCTAGGACAATGTGTACCCCCATCACATTTCCTAGGGTATGATAGGGGGTCACCAATTCATGTACAATGGGTATGACTAGTACCATTAGTCGTACCAAGTCAGATCCTTAAACCAAGGGAATTTTGCTAAGGGTCCAAAGCCTACGTGTTTCAATTCTCCCCAACTTGGATCACTCTTCCTTGAATGAAGGGTAAGGCAAACATAAACACGAGTTAACACATTATTACACATTAACTAACCTTAAACAAGTAAGTAAACAAAGATTTCAATAAGGAATCATCGTACATCATGATCATTTTCAATCAACTATTCATTTCATTGACTATGGGACTCAAACCCATCATTTATCAAAGACATTTGTTCTATTCAAACTTGGGGACTTGAACCCATTGTCTATCAAAGACATAAGTCAAGTTGAGAAAATTACATATACCTCAATCACGAGTTACCAAAATAGAAAACAAATGTGGATACTTGGACTCCATGTCCTCCTCCGCCTCCCAAGTAGCTTCCTCGAACTTTTGGTTCCTCCATAGAACCTTCACTGAAGCCACCTCTTTCGCTCGTAACCGGTGAACCTGCCGATACAAGATCCTCTCCAGGACCTTCCCATAGGAAAAAGAGTATGACACACCAACATCCTCCAAAGGAACAACTAACGAAGGATCACCTACATATTTACGCAACATAAAGACATGGAAAGCCTGGCAAATGGAGTTATAACTAGAAGACAACTCCAACTCATAGGCAACATTGCCAACCCTTTTCAAAATCAAATAGGGACCAACATAACGGGGACTAAGCTTCCTCTTTTTACCAAATAACATTACTCCTTTCATGGGAGAAACCTTTAAGAATACCTAATCACCAGCATTAAACTCCAAATCCTTACACCTACATCCGCATAGGACTATTGGCGAGTTTGAGCAATTTTCAACCTATCATGCATCACCTTCACCTTTTCTAAGGCTTGGTGAACAAAATCAGAGCTAAGCAACATTCTCTTACTAACTTCATACCATCTAATAGGAGAATGAAATCTCCTACTATACAATACCTCTAAAAGGGTCATATCAATGCTAGAATGGTAACTATTATTATGGACAAATTGTATCTAAGGTAAATAGTCATACCAATTACCATCATATTCAATCACACAAGCACACAATATATCTTCCAACATTTGGATGGTCCTCTCTACTTGTCCATCTGTTTGAGGGTGGAAAGCGGTACTAAGGCACACCTTAGCCCCCAAACCTTTTTGGAACGACATCCAAAAGTGAGATGAATATAGAGTACCATGATCCAAAATAATAAAAACTGGAGCACCATGTAACTTTAGAAGATCTGCAAGATAAAACTTAGCGTAATCCTACGACAAATAATTAGTCCTCACCAACAATAAGTAAGCGGACTTGGTCATCCTATCCATAATTACCTATATACAATCACATTGATTCTGAGACCAGGGAAGACCGGTAATGAAATCTATATTAATTGCCTCCCACTTCTATTCCGGCAAGGCAATCTCTTGGTACAAGTTTCCGAGCCTCATGTTCTCAACCTTCACTTGTTGAGACTCTGTAAACTTAGTTAAATAACTAGCCACATTTTATTTCATACTACTCCACCAATACAATTCTCTAAGATCATGGTACATCTTAGTAGAGCCGGGATGAATAGCATATCGATATTCATGAGCCTCAACCATAATCCTTTTTATCAATCAATTGATGTCGGGAACACATAGACTACCTTTCTACCTCAAGATACCATCACCACAAATTATAAAGTCAACCACATATTGTTGACCCACTTTACCCTTGATCTTCATCAAATTGGGATCCAATAATTTTTTTTCCTTTATCTCAACAACAAGAGACGATTGCGATGCTTGGTGCACAAATACACCACCATCATTTGAGTCTGTGAGACAAACTTCAAGATCAGAAAAATGGTGAATATCCTTCATATCCTTATCCACATAGGCTAAACTCACCATGGATAATTAGATAAGAGCATCGGCAACGACATTAGCTTTACCCAGATGATAATGATGGCTCATATCATAGTCTTTCAATAACTTAAGCCACCTTTTTTGCATAAGATTCAGCTCCTTTTGAGTAAACATACACTGAAGACTATTATGATCGGAAAAGATATCAACCTGTACTTCATAGAGATAATATTGCCAAATTTTCAAAGCAAAAACCATGGCTAACAATTCTAAGTCATGAGTAGGTTAGTTCTTCTCATAAATTTCAATTGCTTAGAAGTATAGGCCACTACCTTATCATGTTTCATCAATACACACCAAGCCCAATACGAGAAGCACCACAATACATTATGAAACCATCATTACTCTCGGGCAAGGTCAGACCCAAAGGTGAAGTCAATGTGAAAGCTATAGTCAAAAAACTCTCCATAAATCTCCTATAGTAACCGGCTAGACCTAAGAAGCTCCGAATATCGGTTGGAGTCACAGGTCTAGACCACTTCTTAACCACCACAACCTTTTGAGGATCTACCATCACTCCTTCACTAGAGATGACATGACCGAGGAATGTCACAACTTTCGATGAAAACTCATACATAGAGAACTTGGCATACAAGTGGTGATCCCTCAAAGTTTACAATACAGCATGGAGGTGATCGACATAATCCGCCTCTCTCTTAGAATAGACTAATATATTATCAATAAAGACAATGACAAGTATCCAAGAACGAATAAAAGAACCTATTCATCAAATTCATGAATGTCGTTGGGACATTAGTCAACCCAAAGGACATAACTAGAAACTCATACTGACCATATCGGGTTCTAAAAGAGGTATTAGGGATATCCTCTTTCCTAATCTTAAATTGATGATAACCCTACCTAAGATAAACCTTAGAGAAATACTTCGCACCTTGAAATTGATCAATTAAATCATCAATCCTAGGAAGAGTATATTTATTCTATATGGTCACCTTGTCTAACTAATGATAATCAATGCACATATGAAGGGAACCATCCTTCTTGTTCACAAACAACATGGGAGCACCCTAAGAAGACATACTATTATGGATGAAACTTTTATCTAAGAGGTCTTTCAATTATTCCTTAATCTTTTTTAGCTCCATCGAAGCCATTCTATAAGGAGGGATAGAAATTGGACAAGTGTACAAAACAAGATCAATCCCAAAATCAATTTCCCTATTGGGAGGAGCACCAAGGAGGTCATCAAGGAAAACTTCAGGAATCTCATAAACAACGAGAATGAATTTTACAGAAGAACCCTCCGAGTTAAAATCCTTAACTCAAATAAAATGATACAAACACACCTTTGAGATCAACTTTTAGGCTTTAAGATACGAAATGAACTTCCCCTTCAACACTTAAAGCCCCCTTCCCATACAATAACCTGCTCATTAGGGAATTTAAATATGATCCTATGAGTCTAAAAATATAAGTAAGAATAACACCAAAGCAACCAATCCATCCCCAGAATAACATCAAAATCAACCATGTCCAACTCTATCTAGTCGACAAAAGTTTCTCTGCCACTAACAGATACCACAAACTCCATATAGACCATTTTAACAACTACTAAGTTTCCTACCATCGTAAAAATTGAAAAAGGAGCTAACAAACTCTCAAGACCAAAACCAAGATGCGTGACCACAAACGGGGACAATAAGAAAGAGTGGGCCCTGGATCAAGCAAATAATACACATCACGGGAGAAAAGTTTCAACATATCCCTGAAAAGATTAGGAAATGCCTCAGAGTCCTAGTGAGTAGCAAGTGCATACAAATGATTTTAACCAATTTTGATACCAGAAATAGAAGCAGAACAAGAAATAGCACCCTTCGGTGCAGAAGTAAATGAAGTACCAATAGGGTCCTTGTTGGACGAAGAAGCTGTTAAAGATGGGCACTCTCACTGTATGTGCCCAATATGACCATGTATAAAACATTTGTTCTTCCCCTTCTCACACTGACCATGTGAGGCTGACTACAGTATCCTCAAGGTAGGTAGGATAGAGCTGACTAAGCCTCACTAATCTGAGAATGGGGAACCGATGCTTGGACCCCACCAATGAACTAAGATCGATGATCACCCAGTGATTTTAGGTAAATAGAACTAGACGATGAGTAGGAACCCAAACTCCCCCACTTCTTCTTTGGCCACTTTGCACCGTATCTACCACTTTACTCGAAGGGCCTAGATTTCTTCCCTTGCTTTTCACTAAAATCAACTTGTTTCTCCTTTTCTTTCTTTACTTTTTCCATATACACAATCAACCTAGAAATGTCCATGTTTTTAATTAAAAAGGTTGCCTTGCTCTAAACCACCAACACCCAAGAAAACCCTAAAATAAACTTACGTATTCTTTCCTTTGTGCTATAAACCATATCAGGGGCATACCTAGACAGGTGATGGAATTTCAAGGCATACTCCTAAATGGTCATCCTTTCTTATTTCAAGTTCACAAAATTTTTTGCCTCTGCGTCCCTTAATTATTGAGGAAACAAGCAATCCAAGAAGGCCACAGAGAAATCCTCCCACACAGCAAAACTAGCATTCATACCTCTAGACAATTCCCACCTTTCATACTATTAGTACATTATATATTTTAATTAATAGAAAGCAAAATCAACAGCCTCAACCTCTAAAGCATGCATAATCCAAAAGATCTTCTCTATTTCATCAATAAAGCCTTAAGGATCCTTGTCAACATTGGCACCCATGAATATAGAAGGGCTCAACTTCATAAATTGGCCAACTCTTGTGGCCTCAAATAAAATAGTAGCCAGAGAACCATGCTCCAATTAAGAAGGTACCAATTGAGTCAAGAGGTTGATAGTGCAATGAAACTCAGCATTAGAAGTATCCCTGGGTTCTGAATAAGTAGGATTGTCACCCTCATAAGAAGGGTTAGTGGGAACAGGTGGAATCCCACGAAGATGGTGAGATTTCGCAGCTCTAGCCCAGGTCTGGACTCCAGAATTTGGATAAGCTCCATCCATAGGGCCTTTAGTTAGGGTTGAGATCTTTGCCTAAACATCAGATCTCTTTAGAGGCATGATCTAAAAGATAAAAAAATAGAAATAAGAGAAATTCAAGAACTTAAAATCTAAAGCTCGAGATTGAAATACAAGAAAGAGAAACATTTGTACATGACTCGAAGCCCCTCATTTATAAGTGTGGTGCGCTATACACCCATAAAAGAGACTCTAATTGACATGGCTTTATGGACACCCAACTGACCATGGACGTAGGCTCTGATACTAAGTTGATACAACCCAAAACAGGTTCATGTCGTATGAGCATCTCAATCCTGATATGTAATGGAGATCGCCCCACCAACCCAACATAACCATTACATCAATCCACAAGTATTGGGGAACTCCGACTATATATCAAGATAGTAGAAACAAAGTAGTAATCAAAATTTAGACAATGTTTAAACATTGTATTTACAACAAGCAACATAACCAACTTCACAGTCATTAACAAGGACTCTACACAAATCCAAAATCTATATATATATGTGTGTGTGTGTCGGGAAATGCCCTGGACAATAGCCAAAACAAAATCCAAGACAAGTCTATAACATAAACTAAAGTCTATGAAATGTATGAGTTCCAAAGTATGGTAGCTCATACTTTAATGTCAATCTAAAGATTCACCCGCACACCTGTCACTGCGCAAGTAGAGAAGAAAAAGCTCTGGACCCTATATCATGTGGGGACATAACATCTGGAGACGGTTAGCAGTAGGAGATCTAGCATGTAACTCAAGGATAAGGATAAAATAGTATCATTATTCAAAACCAATTCGTTACATCATATTCATCCACATTATTATACATGTAGATCTATATCAAACTATAGCATATAAAGAAGGGAAATAAGACTTAAGCAACATTCCTAAAATACTCAATCATGAGACAAAAGGTGGCCAACTCTAAACTTTCACCCTTATAAATTCAAAATTTTTTTATTAGGCGGAGGACTTTAACCATATTCACTTTTTTAACCAAGGGACTCTAACCACAAACCCTTTTATTAGGCATAGGACTCTAACCTCGTGTATTTTTATTAGGCATAGGACTCAAACCTCATGCTCTTTTGTGAGGCAAGGGACTTTAACCTCAAGTTGTATTTTAATAAGGGGATCTAACTCTAAGCCATCATATTAGGCAAGGATCATTTACCAACTATTAATAATCATTGGGCCATTGCCCTAGTTCAAAATATCATCACTATGTAACTATGTATTTCACTGAGATATTTTCACAAACACCTTGGGTGCATGTTATACCAAGTCCAAAATCAATGTAGAAATCACCAATATTAGGGTTACTCAAGACCCATTTGTTAAATCATAAATAACAAGTACCTATATGTGCAAATCATCACCAATATGATGTATAATCACAAGTTTAAACAAGAGTCAACATTACTCATCACTAGACCTCAAAACTGTTAACATTTGATTGCAAAAATCAAGGTTTACAAATCATAATTCATGTTTAAAACACATTATAATTGAGTTATAATCAAGGAAAAAATTAACATGCATCAATACAAGTTTATCCACCAAGAAACTTAACTCCCCCTTGCCTTTAGATGAACACCCCCTGGAACCCTAGCCTCTAAATTTTATAGAATGATTTTGAGAGAGTATTTGGAAGGTTTTGATCCTAAAAATGAGGGTTTGGAAGGATTAAATGCCTTATTTAATGAGGGTACATAAGGTTTTTAGGGTGGAAAATATCCATAAAGCCCTTGACTTAAAATATGGAAATGAACCCGTAGAAGGGTATGACTCACTTACTCAACCTTACCTTAGGGTACGAGTGGTATCCTAACTCATAACCTAGGTTTCACCAAGGACCCATACACTTTCCAAGGTACGACTTACATACCATAGACTCATATCCATGTTATGATTGGTACCCTAAACCATACCTTAACTCGTACCCAAAATAGTCCATTCTTGATCCAACTCAACACTCTATACAACTAGGTTAGGTATGACTTGTACCCTAATGGATGACTATGAGGAGTATAACTCATACCTAGGATAGTTTATAACCCCTATTACACTGCCTAGGGTACAAGATGGGGTCACCAAGTCATATCCAAAGGGCACGACTAGTACCTTTAGTCATACCACGTCCAGAATCCTTAAACTAAGGGAATTTTTCTAAGGGTCCAAAGCCTAGGTGTTTCAAATATGCCAAAGCCTAGGTGTTTCAAATATCATATATAGCTTCTAGCGTTGATACCCATCTACCTGATCGATACTCATTTACCTCATCTATTTTGATATTGTATCATTATTTTGTACGGAGAATGTAACTTTATCATGTTCTTTGCAAATGTATTTATACAAATACTTGACAACTTTAATATTAGAGCAAACTTAAATATTTATGTGGCAATTGAATTTGTAAAGTAAATATGGATTGTATGGAACAACGTAGGAGTTTTCGAAATATTAGTTTTTTATCGTTATAGTTTCTCCAGTTTTTCGTCTTTGGTTAATTAGATAAGAATCGTCTACTTTTGATGTATAATCAGCAAATCGTTTTGGTTATTTGAATTTGCAACAATCTTTTTTTTTCATTTAGAAATTTGTGCAACTTAAATTACCACAAGGACGATGCATCATATGTTTTAGAACAAGCGAATGTATATATTTAGTATTAGCATCTGGTATTTCATCTTTGATAATACTTTTATAAGCTTTAGGTGTCAACAATTTGTAATCACCACTTAGTAGAATAAGGAAATGATCATGGGTTAAACCTTATTTGTTAAATTGAATGGGATAAATAAAAGAAATAACTTGTCCAAATATATTATTCCTTAATATGTTTGTCTTGAGTTCTTTGATCTTTGACCAAAATACTTAGTTAATCAAATCTAGCCTGTTTTTTGCCTTATTAGTTGAGGGGAGATGTTCTTTTATTTTGGGCCAAGATGGATTGCATGTCATATTTATGAATAGATCAGGTTTTCCAAAATATTAGACTAATGTAATAGCATCCATATAACGTTGACGCATATCTCTAGGGCCACCTATAAAAGAGTTAGACAGAAATATTTATATTCCAATGCTAGAACCATCTCGTTCGTTGAGTCTTAAGATGTCAAGAAGTTGTTGTAATACATACATTCTAAACAAATCTTGATTGAAAAAAATAAAATCTAGTCTCTGAGTTTCCATCTTTATGTATCCACCAACAGAACATTGCTGAAATAACCTTCCCGTATGTAGAAGTTCATTGTTATTATCATTTCATAGTTGAAATTTGTAACAATAGTATTCACACACTAAAAATGTGTTTCTTTTTATTTTTCCTTTCAATAAAGTTTGAGCATCCATAACACGATATCTATCAATAAAGCTGATTTTTTTTTACGCTTGGTAATTGTTCAGATTCCGATAAAATACAATTTGCAGAATGTTGTTTTGCTTGACAAACTTTTTAATACCACAGTGTCATCCACCTTGTCCATATGAATACAACAACAGATACTGTAAAAGATCATAGCATCTGAAATAGTAGTTGACCATTTAAGTTCTATTGTTGTGAGTATAAATTTGAACATGGGCTGCACAAATACTTTGACTATCATTTTCAGCAATCCATATTGTTGCAATCTCTGTAGCAATAGGCAAATTATATATTTGTTAATCCAATGCAAATTCGTATTTGAATGCTAGATGAAAGTTTTATAGTTTTGGAACATCTATCAAAGATCGAAGAAACATCGAGTATGGATTAATTTTTAGAATGTCGATTAATTCCTGTACTAATGACTCGTTTATCTTATCAGAGCAAGTCATTTTATTTTGTTGCTTATTGTCATTGTCATAAAAGTATAATTGTAAATTTCTTAGTTTTTCATATACTAGTTATAAATCATTTATCTTATGACGCATCTGCCCCAGAACTGTGAATGTATTGATACCATTAATTCTTCTTGCTAAAGCTTTATCATATTTCACACCAAGTGATGATAATACAAACAAATTGTTATATCTTCTAATTTATTCCAAAAGTGTATAGACTCTACAGTATTTCCTAAACATGAATCCCATAATCTTTTTGCCATTCTATGTGAACATAGCCTAACCATACCACTGGCACCAAAAAAGTTGGTAGACTCATATACAAACCTTTTTGCAAAACAAAACTTATAGTTGGGAACCTTTTTTAGTGGAACATAATCAGAAGAGTTGAGTAATGTTCCTTAGAGCCCTCTTATGCTCTGTAGGACCTTTGCATTATATCTATATAAATTATCTAACTTAAAACCAATGTCATAATTGAACAAAATGTGATAATTGAATAGTAACTGTGATGTCATCACCAGACAAACCTTCTATCAGAGCTAGTTCATATGCCGGAATTCATTTATCAGTTAGTGTACTTAAAGTTTGGCCTGATTGAAAGATAGAACGTGTACTTTAGTTATGTATTGAAATTGACACTGCTTAATATGAGTAAGAAAAAAATAAGTTATTGTACATCCTTTTTCAAAGATAGAAATAGGTTGAACTACATTTGGTTCCTTTCCTGAAATAATTAATGAGGAAAGTGTTGTATACTCATTTACTGCGCATGAATTAACTGTATCAAGCATAGCAGTGGTGAATAAAATATTATGAGAGAAAAATTATTCAAATAGGCAGAAAGATAGATATGACATGATCTGAACCAAGGCCTGGCTGTATCGGGTAGCTTAAGACCCGCGTGGACTGGAGATCAGCTATTTCACCTAACAAACCTAAACACAACACAATCCAAAGTCGGATGAATTCTAAACATATGACTAGATAACATGCAATAGCTTAAGAAAGTTTAAATGCATGTCCATAACCACCCATCCAAAATGGCCAAACAACCGACCAATACCGCCCATCAACGACAATAGTACAAATAAAGCCTTCTAAATAATGATCCAAAATTGAATATCAATAAAGTGTCAGGACATGCCCCCTACTATAGCCAAAAATAGTAACCAATAGTATATAACTCAAAAGAGAAAGATAATCCTAGAATGGGGCCTTCCAAAGAATAGAAGCTCACCACTTCAAGTTTACACTCGATCAATCCACAATCACTGAGTAGGAGAAGTAAAAGTATGGCCAAATCCTACATAGCAAGGGGATACAGTGTATTTAGATGGTTAGAGGTTGGAGCACTAGTATGTAACTCAGGGATAAGGATAACAATATGACATGATCAACAATTCAAAATCATTCAACAATCAATGCACATAATCAAATCCATATTCACACACACACATACGCACACACACATATATATATCATATGTCGGGATAAGAAACAAGGCTTAACATGCATTTTTAAAAACTTTAGCCTGGATTATGTAGCTAAACCATTATATAATAGTACCCATAGGCTATATGGGCACCAAATCTCACCTTTGGTCAGGCCCCAGTGCCTGTAGTCGCACAAATTAGAGAATAATCTCATATATATGCACACAGGGGACTCGAGCATCCTAACATATACCAAGGTGACTAAATCACCTGAGCATATAATGATCTACGAGGACTCAAACCTCCCTAATCATGAAATAATAATAAGGGGGACTCGAACCTCCTTAGTCACTTGACCCCCGTATTGGCAAATGCGGTTTATAGTGTCGATCACCCAAACTTCCACTTTTATGAATCATCTACACAACCCTATTTATAGCCCAGTTAAAACATTTACCACACAATCTCATTCATGAACCACATTCCACATTAAGGCATACATTTTTGGTCTCGTCAAACCAACTACACTTGCAAGGTAATACATAATGCCAAAACAATTTCCATTAACTTGGGGAGAACAACTCCCATTATTCATTAATATATGGTGGGGGATCACCGACTCCCTTTATTCATTAATTAGAGCATTATTTTTCAAATACCTCTTTACACCATGCAATAGTTCGAGACATGTTCAATTTACAAATTCCTACCTTTCCCATAACACAAAACCAATTTTACACGATGGGTTGGGGTCATAACTACTTCAAAGTCACACATTTTGGAAAATCACAATTCCTATTTCATTCATCATACCCATGCACCCATAAGTTCGAAACCATAGTTAAAGCTTGAATAATTATAATTAAATCATGGGAAAATATTATTCAACAATAAGTATACAAACCCATAACCCTTATTTTAAAAACCAAAATAATTTCCCATGAATAACACTTTAATACAGATGTGTTTAAAAATTAACAATGAGGAAGAGACACATGCCTGAAATAGTAAGATGTATGAAGAGAAATCACCCTTGAGAGCCCTAATTGATCAACCTCTTGCAAACCCTAAGTATTCTTGACCGTGAGGATTTAAGAATATTTAAGAAGTTACTTTGATATGTTTCTGAGTGGTAATGGCACCCCAATGAGGTTATAAGATATGGGTTTCAATTTGGGTGAGAAGAGAAATATCGATAATGCCCTTAATTTAAAAGCTGAAAAGGGGTTTCTTTGAATATGTGTCAACCATCAACTTATAACCAATCCTTACGACTCGTCACCATAAGTCATAATCAAGACCGTCTCTAGGATACCACCCATTATTGAACTTACGAATCAACCAACCAACTCGTAATGGGACCCTACGACTCATAGGTCCCAGTCGTAGTCAACAAAGAATCCATTCGGGGTATACACTGGACACCCCATGATTCACACCCATCGACTTATAATAAATCCCTACGGCTCATGGTAAGCCACTCATACTCAAAGATGAATCATACCACAAACTTACATAATTTGGTTATGACTTATCTCAAATACTCGTTAGGACACCCTACAACTCATAAGGTCTAGTCGTAACTAAGGTAGTGCACTCAAAGCTCAAGAAATTTTCAAGGGCCAGAAATCCAAGGTGTTTGAATTCTCCCCCACTTAGATCATACATCCTCAAATGATGGGACAAGGCATTTATTAGCACGAATTATCTTCACATACCTCTACTCTTACCTTTAAGAAAGATAGAAAACAAAGATGATAAGGAAATCACTCTTACCTTTAACAAAGTCAGAAAATAAAGATGTTAAGAAATACACACACCTTAGCACGATTATCTAGAGTGGAAAATAGGAACAATTACTCGGACTTTATGTCCTCTTTGGCTTCCCAAGTAGCCTATTTAACGTTTTGGTTCCTCCATAGTACCTTTACCAAAGCTAGGTCCTTCATCAGCAACCGATAAATTTGCCGATCCAATATTGCAACTGGGAGTTGCTGATAAGATAACGAATCCAAAATACCAACCTTTTCTAAATGAACACTAGTATAAGGATTACCCACACACTTTTTCAATATTAAGACGTGAAACACTAGATGAATAGAGCTCAAATTAAAGGAAACTCCAATTCATACACTATATTACCAACCCTATTCAACACTAAGTATGGACCAATATATCGGGGACTGATCTTTCCCTTCTTTCCAAATTGCATTACTCCCTTCATGGGAGACGCTTTCAAGAATACCCAATCGCCAACCTCAAACTCTAATTCCCTTCGCCTTACATCCGCGTAGGACTTTTGGTGAATTTGGAAGGTTTTTGAACTATCTTGAATCATCTTCACCTACTCTATATCTTTGTGAATCAAATTCGGGAAAAAAAGCTCAGCCTCACCAACTTCAAACAACCCGATGCGACACCATACCTCCTACCATACAAGGCCTTAAAATGCACTAAACCTAAACTAGAGTGGTAGCTGATATTATATGCAAGCTATATAAGAGGCAAATGATCAGCCCAACTACCACTATAGTCAATCACACAAGATCTAAGCATGTATTTTAATATTCGAATAATCTTTTTCGCTTGCCCATTCGACTACAGGTGGAAAGCAATACGAAGGCTTACCTCAGTTCCCAAACCTCTATGAAATGAATTCCAAACTATGTTGACAACTAAGTGCTATAATAAAACATGATAGAAATAGGTTACCCATGCAACTTCACAATCTCCTGGAGGAACAACTTTGCAGAATTCTCTGCTAAATATTTAGTCCTCACTGGCAAGAAGTGAGCAGACTTAGTCATCCTATCCATGATGACCCAAATCAAATTAAACTAATTTTGAGACTGAGGAAGACCGGCATAAAAATCTATGTTAATCACTTCCCACTTTCATACAAGTAACTCAATTTCTTGATATAACCCTCCGAATCACAAATGCTCAACCTTCACTTATTGACACACCATGCATTTAGCCACAAAACTGGACATATATCGCTTCATATTATTCCACCAATAAATATTCTTAAGATCATGATACATTTTTCTTTAACCATAATAAATGGCATCTCGTGAGTCATAAGCCTCAGCCAAGATCCTTTATCGCAGCCCATCTACATTGGGAACACATAATCTGCCTTGGTACCTAAAGATATCATCCTACCAATCTCACAAGCTATAATTTTTTACCATCCCATATCTCCCCTAATCTTAATTAAGATAGGATTCAATACTTGTTTCTCCTTTATTTCAATAACAAGAGATTATTGTGCTAACTTTTGCACAAACACACCCCCATTCTCAGAGTCTAAGAGACGAACTCCAAGGTTAGCCAAATAGTGATAATATATCACCAATTCCCATTTATCCCCATCCCCATGAGCTAGAATCCCCATGGAGAACCTGTTAGGAGAATCAGCAACAATATTAGTTTTACCTGGGTGGTAATGGAGACTCATGTCATAGTTTTTCAGCAACTCAAGCCCCCACTTATGCTTGAGATTCAACTCCTTATAGGTGAATGATAACGCCCAAACTACAGCTCTCGTTAGAAAGTGTAAGCGGTCGCTGTCAAATATAGAACCCAACTGGGTTGGGTGTCGAATCCCACAGGGAATACTTGGTCACTAAGTTTTGTAATTATTAGTAGACTGTTGGCTGAAAATTCCACGGAAAAGGGGGTTTAATTTAGGTGTGAACTAATGTTAACAAAGTAACGAATGAGTGATTTGTTTAGTAAGATTTAATCACAGAGATTTATAAGTTAGAGTTATGTCTACCTTGTAAGTTCTACGTATCTATTAACTATGAGTAATGCGGAATTTAGACATGCATGCACTTATAAAGATTCGTATTCTAATGGTTAATCCTAGTGTTTCCCAACCATCAAGGATTATTTCACTTTAACTCTCCCGAGCCTAAAGTGTATAACTAATGGTACAAACTCTCTAAGAAAGTTAATCTGGTTAAGGCATTAACGTGTAAACAGGGGTTGGAAGCTCTATTTTCTTGTCACACTCTCTTTTCCAAACATGTAACTTTTCTCTCGAACAAGTTAATTGTATAATGGCGTGTTCCTTATGTTTGCAACCATAAGAATTTAATTAAAACGAAGAGAGTAATGATATAAGTAGCATACACATCAAGAATTCACCAACTCATAGCAATAGACAGTATATTATGAGGCTTTCATAACCCTAACAGAAAAGTTTAGCTACTCATGAGTACAACAGAAATCGCAATAGACATCATCATCATACCAAAGATAGAATAATCTCATGATGGGGATGAGTTTGGCGTCAAACAAGGGATTGGCGTCTGCCCTCTCTAGCTGTTTTTTGTAGCCTTAGCGTTTTTCTCTGTCTAACTTACAGAATCTGTAAACTGAATAATGAAAGATAAAAACTTGCTGAGAAATTCAGCAATAGGGTTTTTATAATATCCTTGTCTACTAAGTTACTGTTGTATCCCTAAGTATTTAGAAATACTGATTTTGCCCAGGACAAATTCTCCATGCATCACATTCAGTCCACAAGCTTCCAAAAGCTGCCTTCCCTCTTATGTGAAGTTTTTCTTTGCTTCCTAAAGGTCCACAAAGTGCTGAAATCTTCATAATTAATACCTGAAAATATGCTAATCACATAGGTTATCTCACTTACAGGAAAATGGACTGAAAGTGCAGGAATTATATATTTTTTCCTACAAACTTAGCCTAAAATATGGGTAAATTGTGGTTCTTAGGGGTATAAATACGCCCAACATCACCACCCCACACTTAAAGCTTTGTTCGTACTCGGACAAAATATTACGTCCATGCAAACATCTAACAAAATGTTCACTAGAGTTTCACAGTAGCGACACAAAATGTTCAACAAGACATGCACAGCAATTACTAACAAAGAGTAGTTTTCTTGATCACTACTAGAAACAATTGAACCTCCAACATAGACTCGTGATGATGGTTAATTCGTATCCACACATTAAGGCACAAAGAATCATACAAAACTACCCAACAATCATCAACCATGTGTGTCTCACACAATACATCACCCATAATCACTCACAAGTTTTGTATTTTTCGTAACATGGGTATAAGACTCTCCTTGCTCTCTCTCTCACAAAGAATTCATATGTTGCAACTGATGACCATAGGCTTGCCCTTAGTGTAATGCTCCACTAATATCAGAATGCTAAGCTTAGGATCAACTAGGTCTTTACATGTTATAATGTAGGCTAAGGGACAGGTAGGACTATTTTGGCCAGAAATAGTGACTATATTCCCTAAGCGCTTTAATACATCACGTTATGCCATTCGCACTATCTTTTAACAACCCTTCTACCTTTCTTTTCATCTACCACCCCTTTTCACCTATTTTGTTATTCAATTATAAACACAACTATCTTTTTTTTTATTTCTTTTTCTCTTTATTTTTTTATTTGACTTATTTATTTATTTATTTATAAAACACCTCTATGATAGCCACTCTTTTCCACAACAATTTCAAGTACCAATACACTCTGAGGCATCACTCTCACCCAATTTCCTCTTATTTTGTCACATGACTCTACAATTTAAAGCGCTAAGGAATTCGGATCAAATTATGGTCTTGAAAAAAAATAGATTAGGCTGCATATGAGGCTGCCAAAGAAAATAGCTAAAGGTTCAAAGGGGGTTAGCTAGGATAATGTAAAAAGGTAGGTAAAAATAAGGAAAACAATTACAGGTTGCCGAAGAAATGCCTAAATCATCTCCTAAACTCACACTCTTTATTTTGCTTTACACACACACCAGGCAAGTTCTAGCATCAGCCACAACACAGAATATACTATAACCTCACACACAAGGCACATGGTCAACTTTATTGGGAGCAGTATAGACTCTTGACCCAACAGATGAATGAAACAAACCACACAACTATCACACAGTGAGTCACACTTAGAGCCTAAATGTCTCAATAGCAATGATTTAGCACAAACTCTTGTTATACTACCATGCCATCTATCAAAACAATTTTATGCAAAATCAAAAATTTAACTAACTAATTACGACTAATTAAAACAAACAAAAATAAATGTAGGCAAAGAAGTACAATACAACATACAAATACCAGCACCCCACACTACCCTTAGTGGAAAATAAATAAGGAAAATCTGATTAGTCGGACTCCTCCTCTATGTCTGAGGTCATACCCCCTACATCGGAATCATCATCAGAGTCGTCGTCATCAGAGTTGTCCGCTATGTCTGAGTCTGGAAGTCGGCGATCATCGTCAGTCGGCACGTCATCATCGAGAGATTCCTCAAAATGCACCCCTACTCCGCACATAGCTCGTGCATGCTCATTCATCGGGTAGTCATAATCCAATTGTTGAAGCTCTGCATCAGTTGGAACACGACCCCCACTCATCATGGTAAACCTTGTCATGCCATATAAATGGAGAAAGAAGCTTTCATTGCGAGCATGTCTTTCTGTAGTGGTCAGGTTGATACCATGACCAGTTTCAGGCTCTTTAACTTTCGTAAGATCAACCTTCATTGGGTTGTGTGGAAGCTTATGATCTGAAGGTTCCTCTTCAATGTGTTCCTTCCTTAATATCGCAGTCAACAAATTGCCAAAGCTGAAATGGGACCTCTCGTGCAGCCTAGCCTTACGCATTAACGATCGTATAATCGCACCAATGTTGATGGGAATATTAGTCATCAGAGCGTACACCAAGCATACTCTATCATGTGTGATCTTTGTGTACTGTGTCCCAGGAATCAGGAAAGAGTTGACTATCCTCAACCATATATGAGATTCTCTGTTAAAGGAAGCATACGGGAAGGTATTGTCCCGACCGGTATCCTTGTGACGAATCCAACAGGCCATGGACCTTGTTCCGTGCAGTGTATGTCTGATTACCCTGTAAGTATGTCAGTGGTAAAGCTCCTTGAGCGGTGATGGATCCACAGATGGAAGACCCAAAAAAGAGTTGAAGAACTCCACATTCAGATGCAAGACTTGGCCCCGAATCTTCACTTCACTTCCGGTAGTCTTTAGGGACCAATTGGCATAGAACTCTCACATTAGATAAAGATTGCATTCCCCCATATCTCGGAAAATGAAATCAAGATTTATCACCATGATTTTAGCCAAAATACGGGGCTCTCTCTTTGCTAGACTCTCCTTCTGTATCAAATCCACGTGAACATATTTCTTTACTTTGTTGTTCTTGTACCACTCCTTTCCTTCCTCCTCTACGACCCACTTTATCCTGAAAGTGCGTTGAGGTATTTGCAAAGAGGAGGACTTATCTTGCTCTTTTCTTCCCCTTTTCTGACCCTTCTGGGCGGTGGACACTTTTTCTTTTCCTTGTCGTCCTTTTGGTGCCATTATTGCTGAGATTAAAATAGAGTCATGTTAGCTTCATCTCGGAAGATTCAATCAAAAAAAACACGAACAGTAGTGGCACCACCCTACACTTAATTTGTTGGCACAGACTAATTAAGTGAGTAATGTTAATTACTCAGACTTCATCGACATACATTTAGGCGATATGTTCCTACAACATGTTTAGCACAGTCATACTTTCATGTAATCTTTGAATATCCTTTCCAACTTTATTTCATGTAATCTTAACTATACTTTCATCTTTGGATTAATGCACTTTGTGAATTAGACTACCACATAGAGATCATATCAATTTATTGCATAGAAACAATCACAACATCTCATGCTTGTGGTCAAACAAGCTCGGTATCTCGATGAACGAGTCATTCAAACATTCAAGCTTTTCAACTTTCATGATTATGCATTAACTTCACAATTTTGACTTCATAAAAATATGATAGTGTATAACAATCAAGTACAAGTAGGAACAAAGTCAAGAACACCCACACGTATTCTTTCACTCAACTAGATGTATCATAACAAACCAACCACATTCTAATCACCAACACCACTTCAAAATCTAATAAATCATTATAAACGTAGCATTTCAACAACTACGGAATATAAAAGAATAACTTACTTGGTGATGGATTCGGAATATGAGCTTGCAAGATTAGATGAGCAAAAAGAGAAGTTTTGAGAGAATGGGGAAGCTTGGGCAGTGCCTATATGGAGCAAACAATTGCATTTTGTTCTAAGGGTGAAGATCTATTTATAGATTAGGCCATGGGTCGGGTTTGATCCATGTAAAATCGGGTTAGGAGACAAAAATACATAAGTAGGCGGCGCCTAATGCTTTTCCTATGCTTAGCACCTTTGTCAATGCCTAGTTGGGCATAGGCGGCGCCTATTCTATTGCCTATGTGAGGCTGTGAGCATAGCCAATAACATAAGCCTTGCCTTGTCCATTTCCTAGATTAGCATAGGTCTTGCCTTGTCCGTTGCCTAGTTTAGCATAGGCCTTGCCTTGTCCATTGCCTAGATTAGCATAGGCCTTGCCTTGTCTATTGCCTATGTGAGGCAGTGAACATAGACAATGGCATAGGCATTGCCTTGTCCATTACCTAGATTGGCATTGGGATTGCCTTGTCCGTTGCCTAGATTAGCATAGGCAATGCCTAATCGATAGCCTTTGCTCCTTCATTCCTAACTTACCACCTTTAACATGGCTCACTTTTGAATTAAAATTTGGGACCAATCTCCTCCTTTATACGTCTTTCACCTACACTTAATCAAAAATAACAAAAACGATTAGAAGGATGGGTTGCCTCCCATCAAGCACCTTAGTTTTGGTCATGGCTCGACTCTTCTTTTTGGATTTTTATTTAATAAAAACAAACTCCTAGTAAAACAAAACAAATAAAAATGATGGGTTGCCTCCCATGTAGCGCTTGATTTATTATCGCGGCACGATATAGTTATCTCGATTACTTAGACTTCATCGAGATATATGGTGCATTATTTTCTGAATGGATTCAGACGACGCTGATGCTTAATTGTGGGCACGCAATCTTCATCGAGCTGAATCTTGTGTATACATATCCCAGGAGGGATACAGATTATATCATCAGTAATCCAACCAATAGCTCTCTAATACCTCTTTAGAACAGAGATGAGAGCCTCTACTTGTTGCTTACCTAAATTAGCTGCAACAATCCCCGAAAGTGTATTTTCACTTCCCAAGAACGCATACCTTAGATGACTGGGGAGCTCTTTCAATTCTAGAACTGGTGGCTCTTCAATGAAAGTCTTCGCTGTTGGTGAAGGTCGATTCTTAAGATCAAGGTCCAGATTCTTAGGGGCATGAGAATAGGACCCTATTCCTGTTAGAACACAAATAGTTTCTTCATAATCTTCAACATCCTCACGCTCAAAATTGAAAAGCACAGCAGACAATGGCTCAACAGTAAGCTGCTTCTCTACCTATAATTCTTTCTCATCCTCATAATAAACACTAGCTACAGAGAACACATTCATATCTCTAGGCTGCTTCATCGATTTGCATACATCAAAACGGACCACTTCGTTATTCATCCGAAATAAAAGCTCATTAGCTCTTAAATCAATAAGCACGCACCGAAATAAAAGCTCATTAGCTCTTAAATCAATAAGCACACTTCTAGTTGCGAGGAAAGGGCATCCCAAGATTATGGGAACTTCAGAATCCACCTCGCAATCAAAAATAACAAAGTCTGCAGGAAAAATGAATGTAGAAACCTTCACCAGTATATCATATAAGATACCAACAGGTCGTTCTACCGACCTATCTGCCATCACGAGCCGCATATTGGTTGGTGTAGGATCGCCCAACCCCAACTTCCTGTAAATGGATAGCAGCATCAAATTGATTCTAGCTCCCAAATCGCACAATGCCTTAGCAAAATTCATAGATCCCACTGTGTAAGGAATAGTGAAAGCACCAGGATCTGCCTTCTTCTGTACTAAAGACCTCGTGGTAATTGCACTGCAATGATGAACATTATCTTCCAGTTCATAGCTTGCTACCCGCTTCTTTGTCGGAAGGTCCTTCATGAATTTAGCATACCCAGGCATCTGTTCCAGTACTTCCACCAAAGGAACATTAATAGTCAGCTGTTTTAACATAGTCATGAATTTACTGAACCTGGTGTCATCAGGTTTCTTCTTCAGTCTCTAAGGAAAAGGTGGTGGTGGCAGGCGAATAGTTTTCTCCACCACTTCCTTTTTATCTTACTTCCGATTATCAACCTTTTCAGGAGTGTCATCAGCCTTCTTCTTCAGTCTTTGAGGAAAAGGTGGTGGTGAAAGGGGAAGAGTTTTCTCCACCACTTCCTTTTTATCTTGCTTTCGATTATCAATCTTTTCATGATGCAGACATCTAGGGGTAACATCATGAACGTTCTCTTCAGCTTCAACAGCATCATCACAATCTGCTTCACTAACATACTCTGTTATATCATCAACCACCTGTTTGACTTTGGACAGATTTTCCAATACCTTACCACTCCTGGTAGTAATAGCCATACATGATCCGTCATTCCTTGGATTTTTCACAGTGTCGCTAGGTAAAGTGCCAGTTTTTCTTTGATTGAATGTCGCTGATATTTGACTTAATTGTTGCTCTAGCTATTTTATTGCAGTAGAATGAGAGTCAACCAATTGATTTATTGATGACAAATCATTCTTTACCTCAGCTACTCCCATGTTGGTTGCCTCCACTCCTTTGAACAGCTTAGCCATCATATATTCCATGGACATCTTTCCAGAGCTAGATGTCACAGCCTCACAATTTCCAGGAGGAACATACAAACCACTCCTATCAGTCTTGTTCTTCCAACTACCTTAATCACGGTCCTTGTATCCGGATTTATCATAATAGTTCCGACCTTGGTTTCCTTGGGCATTGCCTTGGAAATCCCCCTGATTATTCAAGTAGTTCACCTCCTCCTCAGAATCAGATTTATCTCTTCCCTATGATACAACGGCCTTAACCTTTTTGGTTTTCCCTGATAATAAATTCTTGGTAAGAAGATCCATCTGCGTTTTCATGTGAGCCATATCTTGGTCACGTTTCTCTTGTCTTCGCCTCTGTTCTACTATTATGCCAATAGATACAGTAGAGCTCGCTACCTCAGAATGCCTGGTATGCCAAGCTCTACTCTGCTTTGTCATACGATCTAGCATATCACTTGCCTCAATAAAAGTAATGTCCATGAATGACCCTCCTGCAACATTATCAACCACTGGCTTTGTCACCGAGTTTAAAGCCCTATATAATATTTCCATCAAGTGGATATTGGTCATCTGATGGTTTGGGCACCGCATAAGCTTCTTCTTGAACCTCTCCCATGTTTTGTGGAGAGCTTCAGTTTGAAGCTGTCAAAAATTGCTGATCTCATCTAGGAAAGCGTCTTTCAGTTGCCTCCAATTAGTAATAGAATCAGGAGTTAGCCCGTTCAACCATAGAGTTGCCTCTCCAGATAGAGACAATGGAAATAAGCGCAGTCGAATTGCATTCTGTCTAACTCCAGGATTGTCAAATGACTTGCATGTTGAGATAAAATTGATTAGATGCATATTCGGATCATCGCCTGCAAGTCCACCAAATAATCCCTTGAGTTGCAATAACTGAATCATGGTGCTAGTGATATTGAACTTGGCTCCAGGTGCCAAGGGTGGAGGAATAATAGCCCCTGTGGCACCAGCTCCATCCAAATAATCATCATCATCATCAAAAGGAACCTGCACAGCTCGGCTTTCAGGTCTCATTCTAGCTTCACGATCTCTTCTGTTCACAGGCGCTGCCACCCCATCAGTACGCCTAGGATTCAGTAACTCATCATCACCCAGGTCCTCATCATCAGGATTTATTACCTGGCCTGGCTTGTCAATATTCTATTAATACACTTGCGCAGCTGCCAATGCAGCTAGTCTAGCCTGCTCCTGTTGAGTAGCCCTTCTTTCAATGTCTCGTTGTGCATCCATTCTGCCAATAAGATGTGGTTCAAGATATATAGGTAATAACGATTGACCTGAACTTCTAGTGTTTGGCATGCACTCAATCAAACCTGAATAAAACAAAAACAACAACTAAAAGTAAAATTCGAGAATCTTTGACCAAAGGGTCTAGTAACTATCACAAACTTAGTTGACAACCGTATTCCTCGACAACGGCGCCAAAATTTGGTAACGCCCAAACTACAGCTCTCGTTAGAAAGTGTAAGCAGTCGCTGTCAAATATAGAACCCAACTGGATTGGGTGTCGAATCCCACAAAGAATACTTGGTCACTAAGTATTGTATTTATTAGTAGACTATTGGCCGAAAATTCCACGAAAAGGGGGGGGGGGGGGGGTTAAATCAGGCGTGAACTAATTTTAATAAAGTAACGAATGAGTGATTTGTTTAGGAAGATTTAATCATAGAGATTTATAAGTTAGGGTTATGTCCACCTTGTAAGTTCCACATATCTATTAACTATGAGTAATGCGGAATTTAGACATGCATGCACTTATAGAGATTCGTATTCTAATGGTAAATCCTAGTGTTTCCCAACCATCAAGTATTATTTCACTTTAACTCTCCCGAGCCTAAAGTGTATAACTAATGGTACGAACTCTCCAAAAAAGTTAATCCGGTTAAGGCATTAACGTGTAAACAAAGGTTGGAAGCCCTATTTTCTTGTCACACTCTCTTTTCCAAACATGTAACTTTTCTCTCAAACAAGTTAATTGTATAATGGCGTGTTCCTTATGTTTGCAACCATAAGAATTTAATTAAAACGAAGAGAGTAATGATATAAGTAGCATACACGTCAAGAATTCACCAACTTATAGCAATAGACAGTATATTACGAGGCTTTCATAACCCTAACAGAGAAGTTTAGCTACTCATGAGTACAACGGAAATCACAATAGACATCATCATCATACCAAAGCTAGAATAATCTCACGATGGGGATGATTTTGGCGTCAAACAAGGGATTGGCGTTTGCCCTCTCTAGCCATTTTTTGTAGCCTTAGTGTTTTTCTCTGTCTAACTTACAGAATCTGTAAACTGAATAATGAAAGATAAAAACTTGCTGAAAAAATCAGCAATAGGGTTTTTATAATATCCTTGTCTACTATGTTACTGTTGCATCCCTAAGTATTTAGAAATACTGATTTTGCCCGGGACAAATTCTCCATGCGTCACATTCAATCCACAAGCCTCCAAAAGCCGCCTTCCCTCTTATGTGAAGTTTTCCTTTGCTTCCCAAAGGTCCACAAACTGCTGAAATCTTCATCATTAATACCTGAAAACATGCTAACCACATAGTTTAGATCACTTACAGGAAAATGTTCTAAAAGTGCAGGAATTATATATTTTATCCTCCAAACATAGCCTAAAATATGGGTAAATTATGGTTCTTAGGGGTATAAATACTCCCAAGATCAGTGAACACATATTGCAGGCTCTTATGATCAATAAAGATATCTATATAAACCCCACAAAAATAGTGATGCCAAATCTTTAATGCAAATACTACAGCCAACAACTACATGTCATGAGTCGAATAGTTCCAATAATGAGCTTTCAACTGTCTACCTTCAATTGCCTAGAAGCATAGGCCACCACTCTACTATGCTACATCAACACACGACTAAACCCCACATACGACGCATTGCAATAAACTCCAAACGCATTATTACCTTTGGGTTGCGTCAAAACAGGAGGTGAAGTCAACTTTCTTTAATCATTTCAAAACTACCCTCACAAGAATCAGACCATAAAAACTTCACCTTCTTTTGGGTCAACTTAGACGGTGCGGTAGCTATAGAAGAGAACTATCCATAAACCTCCTATAATAACCAGTTAAGCCCAAAAAGCTCTAAATATCTATTAGAGTCATGGGCCTAGGCCACTTATTAACCACTACAACTTTCTGCAAATCTACCATGATTATTTTACTAGAAATAACATAACACAGATAAGTAACAGCTTACAACTAGAACTCGCACTTCAAAAACTTAACATACAAATGCTCATCTTTCAAGGGTTTCAACACTATACAAAGATGGTTGGCATGATCCAACTCACTCTTAGAGTACACAAAAGTATTATCTATAAATACTATGATGAAAAAATCCAGAAACTAATGGAACACCTAATTCATGTGATCCATAAATGTCATCAGGGCATTACTCAAACCAAAATACATAACTAAAAACTCATAATGAACACACAGAATGAAAGGCAGTATTAGGGATATCCACCTCCCTAATCTTTAGCTAATGATACCCCGGCCTAAGATTAATTTTAAAGAAACATCTACCACCTTAAAGTTAATCAAATGAATCATCAATTTGAGCAAAAGAATACTTATTCTTTACCGTAACCTTATTTAAATGATGATAATTAATGCACATCCGAAGAGAACCTTTCTTCTTATGCACAAAAAAAATAGGAGCACCCCACGAATACACACTATGATGGATAAAACCCTTGTCAAGGATGTCTTTCAACTGTTTCTTCACCTCATTCAACTCAGTCGGAGCCATTCTATAAGGAGGGATGTAAACAGGATTAGTGTTTCGAATAAGGTCAATCCCAAAATCAATGTCCCTATCGGGATGGATATAAGGAAGATTGTCAGGAAAAAACCTCAGGGAATTTATTAACCATGGAAATGGATTGTAAAGAAGGACCCTCTGAGTTCAAATCTTTAACCCAAACTAAATAATAAATACATACCTTGGAAATCAACTTCTAGGCTTTAAGATACGATATGTTAGGCACTAGAAAACCCCCTTCCCACTTAATCACTGTCTCATATGGGAATTTAAAAATGACCTTACGAACCAACAATCAGAGGCATAGCTTGAGTTCAACTAGTCCATCCCTAATATGATATCAAAATCAACCATGACCAACTTTATTATATCTACTAGAGTTTCTCTGCCACCAACAGATACCACGCAATCCTTATAGACTCTTCTAGCAACCACAGAGTCACCCACCGGATAGAAATAAAAAAAATCAGGGATACCCTCAGGACCAAAACTAAAATGTACAACCACAAATGGGGTCACATAAGAAAGAGTAGACCCCAGATTATGCAAGCAATAAAAATCACGAGAAAAGAGACATCTCATACCGGTGATGACGCCGGGAGATGTCTCAGAGTCCTGGCGGGTAGTAAGAGCATACAAGCAACTCCTTCCAGAGCTAGTGCCTAAAGTAGAAATAGCACCTTTGATATAGGAACTGCTGAAGTGGAAACAAGAATCTTATTTGTCCCTGAAGCAACCTTAGAAGGATAATCCCTCTAAAAGTGATCAATGTTTCCTTCTTCCCAAAACCCATGGTATGCTTACCCACAGAATCTACAAGAAGGATATGATGGAGTGAACTGAGCCCCACCAGCATGATATTGATCACCCTATGCCCTAAACCCTCTATTATGTTGAGAATGATAATTACCCAATGAATTTGGATAATAAGAACTAGACGTAGAGTAGGAACCAGAATTTTCCAGTTCTTCTTAAACCACTTTCTACCATCGCTACCATTTTTTTGTTGACCCCCACACTAAACAAAAAATCTAAAATTCTTATTTTGTCTTTCCCTATCTCTGCCTACTTTCTCTTCTCTTCCTCAATCTGTTGTATGTACATAACCAATCACGATATGTCCATATCCTTGTTCAACAAAGAAGCCTTAATCTTTAGAATCAAATCATGGGATAACCCTAAAGCAAGTTTTCTTATTCGAGCCCTCATGATTGAAACTAACTCAGGAGTATCTAGGGACAACTGATGGAATTTTAGATTATACTTCTTGACCATCATTCTTCCTTGCTTCAAATTAGAAAAATCTTTCATTTTTTCCTCCCTCAAATCCTGACAGAAAAAGTGGTCCAGACAAGCACTAGAGAAACTATCCCATAGTACAGATTCAGCATCATCTCCCCTAGATAATTTTGATTCTTTATACTATTAGTATGCTCCATTCTTTAATTGATAGGCGGAAAATTCTACACCTCTATATTTAAATCATGCATCATATGGAAGATCTTATTCATCTCATCGATAAAGTTTTGAGGATATTTCACAATCATAGAACCAGTAGACACAGAAAGACTCAACCTTATAGGCTAGCCAAGTCTTGTGACCTCAGAAGATGAAGTAACAAAAGCTAAACACTCAGACTAGGAAGCTCCCAACTGAGTCAACATATGAATAGACTAATAAAAATTTTGCATTCAACACGTTAACCTAAGGAAGACAAGAGGGGACTGGTGGAACTCCAGAAGGTCAATCAAGAACTGGAGCCCTAGATTGGGTTTGTACCCCATAAGTAGGGTGTGTCCCTTAAGCATTATCCTTAAGTGGGATAGAGGTTTTTCCATGAGCTTTAGATTGTCTAAGAGGCATGATCTGAAAATCAAACATACGGGAATTAGAGAGACTCCAGACCTAAGACTCTATATCTTGAAATAAGACAAAAATAAAGGAAAACATTCCTAGATCCCTCGTAGCCTCTCTCTTATAAATGTGGCACACTACACACCCATAAAAGAGACTCTACTCGACATGGCTTTATTGGACACCTAATGATACCAAACCTAGGCTTTGGTATCAATCTGACAATACCAAAATAGTTCCTGTCCATGTCGGGTATTTAAAGTACTGTATGGACCAGAGATCATGCCCTGCACCTAACCAACCCAAACACAACACACCCCAAAGTCAGATAAATTTTAGACATATAAAATTATAGTATGCAATAGCTTAAGAATGTTTTAAGGCATATCCATAGCCACTCATTGGAGACCGGCCTAACGACCAATCAACATCGCCCATTAAGCACATAGTCCAAACAAAGCCTTCTATACAATGACCCAAAACTAGATATCAATAAAGTGCTAAGACATACCCCTGAATATAGAAAAAATAGTAACCAATACTCTATAACTCAAAAGAGAAACATAATCCTAAAATTGGGCCTTCCAAAGCATAGAAACTCACTACTTCAAGTCAATTCTCGATCAATCCACAATCACTGAGTATGAGAAGTAAAAGTATAGCCAAATACTGCATCATGTACTATACAGAGTACGTAGACAGTTAGCAGTTAGAGCGCTAGCATGTAACTCAGAGATAAGGATAACATAATGACATAATCAATAGCTCAAAATCATTCCAAAATCAATGCATATAATTCGATGCATATACATACACGTATATATATAAATCACATGTCAGGATAGGGAACAAGGATTAACATGCATTTCTAGAACTTCATCCTGGATTGTGTAGCTCAACCATTATAGAATAACGCCCACACACTATATGTTCCCAAACTCTCAGCCCCTGGTCAGGCCCGAGTACGTGTAGCTATACAAACTAGAGAATAATCTAATATATATTCACACGCGGGACTCAAACATCCCAACATATACCAAGGTGACTTAATGAGTTGATCATATAATGATTTATGGGGGACTCAAACCTCCCTAATCATTAAATAATAATAAGGGGGATCAAACCTCTCTGATCACATTAACCGCCCACATTGGCAAATACAATTCCCAGTATCAGTCACCCAAACCTCCACTTTCATGACTCGGCTACACAACCTTATTTACAGCCTAGTTAAAACATTTATCACACAATCTCATTCATGAACCACATTCCACATTAAGGCATACATTGTTGGAATCATCATACCATCTACACTTACAAGGTAATACATCATTCCAAAATAATTTCCATTAACTTAGGGAAAACAACTCCCTTCATTCATTAATACAAGGTGGGGGATCACTGACTTCCTTTGTTTATTAAATCAGACCACTGTGTTCCAAATACCTTTTTATATTATATAATATGTTAAGACTAGTTCAATTTATAAATTCTCACCTTTCTCATAACACAAAACTAATTTTATGCTATAGGTTAGGGTCATAACCATTTCAAAAGTCGCAGGTTTGGGAAAATCACAATTCCCTAGTTCATTCACCATACCCATCTTCCCATAAGTTTAAATCCATATTTAAAGCATGAATAATGATAATTAAATCATGGGAAAACATAATTCAACATTAAGCATCCAAACCCACAACCCTTGTTTTCAAAACCAAAATAATTCTATGTGAATAACACTTTAATATATATGATTTTACAAAATTAACAATTTGAGAAGATTCATATGCCTGAAATAGTTAGATCTAAGATGAGAAATCACCCTTGAGATCCCTAATTGATCAACCTCTTGAAAACCCTAAGTATTTTTTACCTTGAGGATTTGGAAGTATTTCAGAAGTTACTTTGATATGTTTCTGAGTGTTAATGACACCCTAATAAGGTTATAAAACATAGTTTTCAAATCGGGTGATAGGTGAAATGTCTAGAATACCCTTAACTTCAAAGCTTATAAAGGGTCGTCTTATAAATATGAGTCAACCATCGACTCATAACAATTCCAGGACAGTCTCTTAGCCACCACCAAATTCTAACCTTACAACTAAACCAACCAACTCATAATGGGACCCTACGACACATTGGTCTCAGTCGTAGTCAATAGAGAACCTTTTCAGGATACACACTGGATACCCTATGATTTACACCGCATGACTCATTCTAAATCCCTATGGATCATAGTGAGCCACTCATACTCAAAGAAAAATCATGCCACAAACTTACATGATTTGGTTGTGACTCATCCCAATTATTCATCAAAAAATCCTACGACTTATAAGGTCCAGTTGTAACAAGGGAAAAAAGTTCAAAGCTTAAGGAATTTTCAAGGGCCAAAAATTTGAGGTGGTTCAGGATAGGTATAACATATAAACATGTATAATTTAACAATAAATAATATGTGATAGTCACAATAACTTTCTATTCGAGTTGGCTTATATGGTGGAATATTTTTTACATTTGATGTACCAGAAGATTGACCTGATTCAAACGTATATTTTCATTCTGTGTTGGTTTATATTATGGTTAAGCTCAATATATGGAAAATAAAATCCCTTGTACTTTCCTTTTTCAAAGACATGAATAGATTGAACGCCATTTGTTCCTTTTCTAGAACACAAAATGAGAGGAAAATTGTGAAATCATTTACAGTACAAAATATAAGTGTAGTCAACATCAACAGCATAAAACTTACTGTTCAGGGTGAAGAAAGAGTTGACATACCTTTTTGAGGAAGATAGCAAGAATGTTTTGCAGTTGGTGTAACTTGTGTTATAGAATTGACAATAATAGAGGAATAAGATGATATTGCACGCTGCATGATTTTTTTAGAAATGTTATTTTATGAAATACGATGAGTTGTTAATTCTCGATCCTTAACACATCACTGACATAGTTATATTTTCTTTTTAGACACTATTTTTATTATACATTTCATGGCATCTAGCATTCTTATCAGTAGTTTTCTTTATTGAATAAGGTTATTTATTGCCTCATTGAACATCCATTAATGTGAGTTATGACCCTCTCTTACAAATAGTTGAAACAAATAATTATAAGAGCAAATATGATAAGTAAAAACTATAATTAAAGTACCGATTTCAAGCATTGGATTGGTTTTACCATCTGAAATACTAAAGAAGCTAATCTATGCAGAAAATAATTACTTATGCTACCTATTTTAACCACATTTAGTTCTAGATATTTTTTGCAGTATAACTATAAAGTTGTAAGTTTTTTGTTTTTTCATGAGTTCTAATTGTCTTTGTTATCCTTTCTATGTTAACTATTTCTGTAGATGTTTTGTATGTTCTGAAATTATTGATGTTCTTCTATGTTAGCATAATTTATCTTAGTCAATTCAGACTTAATTTTTCTTTACAAAAGTTAGGGAGTTTTATTTCATTTAAGTGTATATGCACAATTAGCAGCTCTCATTGACTAGTTTAGTTATCCACAAAGCAGGGAGACAAGTTTTTCCCCCTCTTGTATAGTCAAAGCAGCACAAGAAGAATAAATCTTTCTACTTTCAAATATTTTCACTAGACACTTCACTTCTTCACATTCAGTTACCTTTGCTCTTAATAGAGCCAAATGGCAATGCAAACCTCTTCTTATAAGATTCTTTATGGGTTTTCGTTGATTTTATTAAAATTCTTCTTAATAAGAATCGCCAAATATCATTACTTGACCATATTTTTACTTTACATGGCTTGAATTAAATGGTGGGATAAAAAACATGACTGCTTTGTGCAATCAAGATTCAATTTTTATTTTCTTAATTGTAACTTCTGGCTTACTAAAGGGTGTGGCCTAGTGGTTCAATGAAGCTCGATTGAACAATGAATTCAAAACCTTTCAATTGAATAAAGAAATTTGAAACCTTTCAATCATCCTAATTATTGAGCACAGCCATAAAGCTGCAGCATGATAGTCAAAGTTGATAACAATTAACAAGTTATCTTTATATTACACTCATTTAAAAAATAGTTATTTACATACGTTTACCCAGCTTACTATAACTTGTGTAGTCTTATACAAATATTAGTAAGTCTGATTAAAAGTACAAAGCAGTAAAGATAATTTTATCAAGAGTTGGAGGCTCGAATATAGAAAACAATTCAAAGTAAACATTGAGCAATCACTTCACCTGCTACCCCAAGTCCTTAACTTTTTAACTCCCACAATCAAAATAATTAAAAGTACTGAAAAAATAAAAATGAACCAAATTATGAGTGTAGAAACCTCAACACAATACAAAATTCAATCAAAAATTTGAAAAGCATATAACAAAAACAAAGAAGTTAGTATAAATCAAGAACTAACCAATTGAGAGTAGGGTGAAAAAGAAGTCAAGTAAAGAAGATATGATTTGGCCGAAAAATTCAAAGAAAGATAAAGAAGTTTGGGAGTACAGAGAAGACTCAGAAATAGATGGGCTCCAGTTATCGATGTTTGTACATAGATATCTGCTTGATATGTAAAAGACATTACTAACCTTTGATGGTTCAACGTTTAAAAAAAGAAATTATGAAATCCAGAATAAAATTGTATAAAACAACCGCTTGTAGCAGCCAATGAAAATGGAAAAGAATAGCCTTTTCTAGTCGGCAAGCAAAACCATGGGAAGCTACTCAAAGTGTGGCTTATTAATTAGGAGAGAAAATATAAGGTAATATATATGATGCAACTATTGTCCAAAATACTACTATTTTCAATAACTTTATTTTTTTAGTTCTTATTCATTTATCTGCTTGACGAGCTTATTAATAAGGAAAAAAAAACATAAGGTGATATATATGATGCAACTATTGTGTTAATTACTATTATTTTCAATAACTTTATTTTTTTCGATTCTCCTGCATCCATCTGCTTTGGATCTCCTAAGTCAGTATCTTATTCAATACTTTGTGGGATTATATTGAATATATTCTTATTCTTGTGGTTCTAGTTATCAATCTAAAACTCAAAAACCTATATGAAATAATATTAACTTCTATAATAAATAATTTAGTCATTTTCGCAAGTTCTGAAGGCTTTTGTTAAAGATAAATTCTAATTGTACAACTTTTGTTTCATTTAGGCATTTTATGCACTCCTTTATAACATATCCCTTTTATGAATCACGAGGGAACAATATGGAGACCTTGATAAAGGTTTGGTGACAGTTCATATAGAAAAGTAAAAAAATAAGATATTTTGGATATATTTTTTACCCTAATTAAAATACTTTGGATTCTCAATCAAGAATCCCAAATAAAATAAAATTATTTTTCCATTTTTATTCTAAAATTTCTTTTCCCTTCAATAGAAATAGTATCTTTGGTTAATTTTGATTTTGACTATTAGTGTTGATTTAGATTATGGTCGTTGATCTAATATCAGACTATGATTAAATTTAAATCAATTAAAATATAGAATCTTTTATATATTTTGAAACTAATTAAATATCATGTATTATATAGCTTTAAAGTAAGTTACTAACGTTTTATGTTTTTCATGTTTTTTTGCTTACTATGGAAGATTAATTTGCTTTTTCTTCAATTTGATTAGGGTTTAAGACTTAGTACTATTTTATGTTTTTATGCTTTATGTAGATGAGAATCTATCAGAAAAAATCTCTTTATCTCTACGAGATATAAGTAAGAATTGCGTACATTATATTGTCTATGGGCCACATTTATGGAATTACATTATGTATGTTGTCATTTTCATGAATAGATCATTTATATTCGTTTTTCATTTTATTTTATTGGTTTTCTCTGCATGTATTTGGATAAGCAATTTCAAAGTAAGGTACTGATGTTTTACTATGTTTTTTTACTTTTTTTGGGGCTTTCTCTAGATGGCTAATTTGTTTTTTCTCCAATTTGTTCAGGGTTTAAATGTTTAATTTCAAGGATTTGGGGTTTAATAATTAGCAATGCTAAATATTTTTAATTTTTTGTAATTTATGTAGCTGAGGGACTAGGAATTGAGGAGAATGCTATAGACACCCTACCCTAATACAAATATTAGTGGCTACTTTCACTACGTTTGATGAGTTTTTCTTACTATACTGGCATAACAATTTCTTAACATGAACAAACTTTTTTAAGAAAACTCAATTCACTCTTTTAATGTAGTTATTTGGGGGGCCACCACAAGCTTATTATTGAGTAATTTTGAATATTTGGCCAACAAAGTAATGACATATATTTTAATACGAAGGTTGTGATTGTTTAAGTAATGACCCTCTAGGTCAATTTCACAATTTCCATACATTTTATGCATTTCATGCCTTCTTATAGTGGTTATAGGTCATTTATAACTTTCCTGGACCATTTGTTTGATATTTAGGTAATTTATTTAGGGTTTAACCCCATTTTCCTATTTTGGAGCTTTTGAAGTTGAGAAATCTGTCTTTGAACAAAATTTCTATTAAAAAGTCATAGATGAGAATTCTGATAGTTTTGTTAGCTTTGGAATGTTGATTTTAGGATAGGGGGTCTTCGATTTGGTTCTCGAGGCTTTTAGGCTCAAGTGGGTTATTGGGTGAATTTTCCTAAAAATAGAACAGTGGGTGTGGGACAAATATTTTATCAAAAGGACCTTGGAAAGAAATTATGATAGTTTCATTTAGTTTGGAAAGCCTTATTTGGTATGATAGTATAGTTCGTCTACACGCATGGGGTTCTAAATGAATTCCGATTCCCCATCAAGATCCATTTGTAGTTAGTAAAATTTTTGGTGCTAATGTTGTTGGTCCAGCTGCATAAGCGGCTTGCTACTCACTTATGTGATATATGCTTAAGTAGGCATGGCTTAAGAGGTATCTATTCACCTCGCCAAGGGCCACTTAATCAATGACCGTATAAGCGGTCATTTGGACACCTAAGAGGCCACTAATGATGTTTTATATAAATAGTCCGCTATTCATTTTCATCTCTTTTCTAAGTACTTTATACCAGCTTATAATTGGGAGCTCTAAAACTAGTAAGTAATCAATAATTGAAGCCTAGATTAGATGGGGAACATTGAAGACTGTGCTTAATTCTCCATATGTTCCTAGCCCAATTCCCTTTTTAATCATCTATTTCATACATGATTTCCTTATTTTTAGGGTTGTTTAAGCTTTGATTTGAGCTCATATTGTGCTTAAATTTGAGCACGCATTGGTTGTTCTTTGAGGGAACTCGGGATGGATTCAATTTCTGAATTTCGATAATGGGTTCAATAGGCCTATTTTTCACAACACAATTTATAAGTCATGATGCCAGCTACTAAACCCACCAGTAGGTAAGCCAAAACCGCAACCCAGAGCTAACACAATAGGTTACTCTGGTAGAAATGTCCAACATGGACCAAATATATGAAGACAATTATAAACACAATATTCTAATAAAGTTGAGAATCCATAACACGAATACCAATACCATAACCTAATAATATCAGTACAAAAGCATCTAAGTTCGATGATAGTAAATACAATTCAAAGTTTAAATAGTCTTTTATAGTCATCTCGAATACAAAAGACTGAATAAAGATAGGAGGGAAATGGGAAACTCAAAGATCCAAGAGCTCACCCTATATCCGGAATATCAAAACTGTATGAACTCAACTCAGCGGTGGCAACTACTATTTAAGTCTGCATCAAAAAGGTACAAAAGAATAGTATGAGTTCCAAAATATTGGGTACTCAGTAGGCATCATCGGCCAACTAAGATAAATCATGATATAAAGTAAGACACTATCTCTAAGTCAAGGTACAGAATCAAACCTGAATCATATTCATCATCACTATATATAATCAATAATCAAACTAGAACAATACTACAACATATGCATTCGTCATACGCCAATGCCATTTTACATAAAAACTAAATGCTCCAAACATAAAGCGTCACTAATTCAATTATAATCACATATAGATGATATAAAAATATTCTTTAACATAGGTAAAATAACCCACCTCGGTGTCCCATACCACCGGGGATTACACCCAAAAGAACATAAAGTAACGAAACTCATCACAGCATCTCATACTACTAGAGAGTAACACTGAAGAATCGAATCATCAAGTATATAATCATATAACCAACTCATTAATGTCCATGGTTTACCACTTTCTTATAAAGAGTCATTTCCAAGTTTATGATCATCATCAATTACCACCATTGAATTAACATATATCAAGTACTCACAATCATACTTATAAAGCCATTTAGATATCTATCTTATAAATATTCTATATCTACTCATTTATAATAACCCAAATACTCTTTACCAAGTTAATAATCCACTTGTCATTAGGACCTACATTTATTAGACTATCCAATTTTATAGAGATTTCCCCATTCAAGGAATAGCAACTAATTATCATTCACTAGGTATCCAACATCCACATCTAGCCATGATGCACTACTAAACCATAATCCATTTAAACAAAATTCATTCCTAGTTATCATAGGTGCACTAGTCACCATATAATAAAAGGTTAGGTATTATCAAACATACGTATCTATCTATTAAACAATTCCTCTTAATCGTTAACACCATGGATCGCTAAGTCATCAATTAAGCAACCAACAATGTTACATATTCGGCATCAATATCACTATTAATCAAAAATGCTAAGTATATTATCTTCATTATCCATTTACAAACATAATTATTAGATACCAAATTTTAACTAAAAAAAGTTCACCAGCTAGTATTCTAGGCTTCTAGCCATCGAATAACATAACTACATTATATATACAACTAGTTATCACATAATCCATTTTGTAGGTGAAATTCCACAATTATTCCTTTTATTCAAGCCAAACATATCCACTAGGTGAATCCTTACTTCTACATATGATTATACTTACCACTTAGTCTTGACTTATTATACAACATATTCTACTTCTATTGACTAATTAGCATCAATAACAGCCATGACGTTTAACAAATGATTAATAATAGAGAATTATAGACAACTTCCCAAGAAAAACATCATAGCCCTAATGCACATATGGATATAATCATACAAGGAAATAACCACTCATAGAAATATATATTTAGATATGCTTACCATACATAGCATCAACATAACATCAATATATCCTCCTAGTTTACTGAGAATCATTATAGCGCCAATACCTCTTTTGGATTTACCGGGCATCATCATAACATTAATATATCCTTCGGCCTTGTCGGGCATCAACATATCATTAATATATGCTCTGGCCTTATACGACATCATCATAACATCAATATATTCTATGGCCTTATCAGGCATCAATAGATCATCAATATATTCTCTAGCCTTGTGTAACACCTCAGGAGTACACCCTAGATGCCACATGATTTTTACGATCATAAATAACCACAAGCTAACCCATGAGCTGGTAACTTCTATGAACATTGAATAAAACTTAGAACAATGACATGTGTGGAAATTAATTAAAAAATTCCATAAGGTTATAAATTCTGAAAACAATACAACTTTATCTACAAACTAAAAGATATGCGGAAATACTAAAATTTGACTGATAGGACTGACAAACTAACTGACTATCTGAAGTGTTTGAAAGCCTCTAAACTGACTAAGGGGTTAATGGGACAAGCCCCCAACTAACTCCAACTGACTACTAAATTGAACTATTGAAATAAACATGAATGGTCCTTAATATATGAGGCTCACCGTGACTACTGTTGCTGATAGGCTGATCTATCAGTGCAATCAGGAAACTGAACATTCGAACCTATGATATAAGACATCATAGTACAAAGAAAATGTATGCAATCACTACTCTGAATGTACTAGTATGCGAGATGAGTTTAGGCTAAAATACATGGGTTTGTTTCCATGAGATACTGATTGACTGAATAGCATGAGATAATAGAGTTTAAATACATGAAAACTAAAAAATCTGAGAATACGTAACCAAGTGTATAACCTAATTCTAAATTAGTCTGTAGACTAAAATACTAAAATACTAGTAGATGAATAACTGATAACTATATGCTATGGTAAAACAAACCAAAAAACTGAATTCTATACTAAATACTAAACTAAGACTAAAACTATGGGAGGTATCATCTGACCGACATACCCTAAATCTAAGGTGATAGGGGTCCAACCTGTGACCCCAGTTATAAGGGTGCTAGTAACGTGCCATGATTACTAATAATGGTTGAGGTGTCAGTCCTAAACTGGTGGGTGACCCCTGAGATCAGTCCTAAGCTGGTGGTTGATCCCTGAGAGAATGTTTTTCCTAAACTAATGTGTGACATCTCTTAATCCTACATTAGCTTTGTAGTTCTGGAACTTAGGGACTGGTACTAAGGACCCAGTCCTAATTGGCTGGAGAGCCCCCATCCCTAGGTTCACTCAGTGCTGAATCCTACTCTCAACTAAACTGACACTAATTACTAAACTAATCTATGTTTGACTGATATGATAACTGGCTCAACTAACAATGCTCATACATGTCTAAAACTATTCTAAAAATACTGAGACTAAGTAAATAGATAAATTTCAATTATTCATAACCCCCAGGACTCGATAGAAATAACAATAGGACCATATGAACGCTTTGAAACCATAGAGGGGGATCCTTATTAAACATTCAACACTTAGGCATGTTATCAAAAACATGAGGGTCATAAGTTAAAGAATTACAATAGTTAAATCATTTGACAAAAACATAATCGCAATACTAAAATCATGGGTTCAGTATGTAAGATGCAAAAATCACCATTCAAACATTCTAAGGGAAAATTTCAATGAAAACACATGGTAAACATAGTTGAAATCAAAGTTCATAATAGCTTCTTGAAGATAACTCATAATAATAAGTACAAATCATTGGTTTAAACATGAAAAATGGATTCTTCAACTCCATGGGAGAAAAGGACCCATGAATGAACATCACACATACGTTAACTGAAGAATTCGTGAAAGTTCATAGTGGTCTCTTAAAAACTAAGCTTGAATCACTTATTTATTGTAAAGGGGATAGGGTTTGTTCTTGAGAGAGAATGCTCTATTTTGAGAGAATTTAAGAATAGAATGACCAATTATTCCTTTTTGGACCCTTTGTCCCATCTTATGGATCAAATGGGTGAAGGAAAAAGACCTAATTTCCCATAGAAAATGAAATCAAAAGCTGGAAAAATAGAGGCGAGCGATGAGCTGAGTGTTAGGGGATCTAAACTAGCGATCTAATCCCCACTTCATGGGCTCTATTGTGGGCACCCCTAGAAGTGCACTGGAGGGCGCATCGCAGGCTTATCCTTGTGCCACTACTATTTTAGACTTCCAAACATGCTCTACACTCACCTAAAAATTTCAAATCTCACCCGAGATATTCTATTCACAACCCGGATCATGAAAATACTTAAAAATTAACTTTCCAAGGTTGGAAAGGTCTATAATAAAATCATCAAAGTTTAGGGACTTTTACATACAATGGGAAGCTGAATTGAGCTAGGATCTATGAGGTATTACACCTTGCTAGACATCATTAAAACATCAATATATCCTCAGTCCTTGTCGGGCATCAACATATCATCAATATATCCTCCGAACTTTTCAAACATCATCATAGCATTAATATCTCTTTTGAATTTATCGAGCATTATCATAACATCAAAATATCCCTCAGCCTTTTTGGGCATTATCATAACATCAATATCCATCATAGCATCAATATGCATATATATATATATAGCCAAATAAAAAAAAATAGAAGCCCAATAAAGAATGGAGTGGAAAATAAGAGAAGATATATCATTGCTCCTAACCCTTTATTATTAATGCAATATATTAGTAGTGGCATTAGCATGTGTATACAAATGGTATAAACATTCCACACATTTTTGGGCTTAATATGATTATTAGCATAGTCAATAACAAGTCATGGTTATGCTGTATAGAATCTCTTTTATTAGGCATGTTGTACACTAGTAGAACAAAGGGGTTCTTCAGCAAAAGCATAAGTTTAATCACTAGGCTTGAACATAATATTAATCATAACATAATCCAAGACTCAGTAGTAAACTTAGCCAATTGATTAACTGATAGCATAATCATGGATTCAACTTACAAGACTATTCATTAATATTCAAGTGGTGACAATAAGGTCACAATCAAATATACACAATATTTCCAAAGTAATTCATCATGAATAACCCATCTACCGGGTTTAACCATCATATTACAAAAGCATATTTTAGGCGCTTACCAAATATCTAGGTCACTAATGTCATGTTTCGCTTCTAACATCCCAAAATATACATTCAAGTATAACTTCTACCCGGTGCTAGACTAATTCATCTACATCATATCTTGGAAGTTTGACAATCCGTACTAGCTCTATGGTATAATTCTTCCATATGTATTACTCTTAGCTCATTCAAGGCATCTAAGGCAAATTTCACAACTAAATATATCTAAGATCATATTACTTTTAGTGTGAGTGAACAAGGTCACTCCTGTCTAATTACAACAACTAGAGTATTCTCATACTATTCATGAAATAACAAGTCCAACCAGCCAAGGTTCGAAGCTATAAGTCAATCACCACACTATACAAGTTCAATGGCCTAAGTAGTTCAACTAATCCCAAATATACCATTTGTTATACCAATGACATAAACACATCCCAATCTCAACAAGAAATCAAAATCATACTATAATAAAGCTCAATCTAACAAAATTAAGCCTAACCTACCTTGAATCCAAATATAGCTCACGAACCAACAATCTTTGTTTTCCCTTTCCTCAAAGCTTCTCCAAGGATCCATACTATCAAAACCATAATTTATGCATTATTAGGAGAATAACAACACCCATATTGCACTATGTCGTTTCAAGTCCAAAGCTACACCAAAAACTCACAAGTGGTTCTCATAGATGGAAATTGAGTTTTTGAGACCAGCCCAACATTCAAATACCATTAAGAGGTTAAATCACTCAAGAAATTATGGCAAAACAACCATATTTTGGTCTAAAATTAGGCCTCGATCCATTTGGCATTTTGGTCAAAAATTCAAGAAATTAGAGTATGAAATGGAAGGATTCTTACCTCAAATCCATTGTTAATTGCAAATATAAAAGTTAAACAAGATTCTAATTCACCCCAAGAGTTAATTTGAAGCTAAAAAGTCTTTATAAGGATGCTAGGGTTTAAAAATATTTGAAAAAAGCCAAAATCTCGACTGGGGGCCTTTTTTATATATGGCTAAAAAGGGTCCGCAAGGTCAAAACTTGTTTTTGACTCCCAGACTCATTCGGACTCTATTTTTTGAAAATGGGTTATTTAACCCAACTAATTTTGATGTTTTGTATGCATTGGTGAAGTTGGATTTCCCATCCGAGGTCATTTAGGATACTTGTGGGTCCTATACTCATATTTTTTTATTTTTGACTTTTCGATCGATGGGTCAAAATAAGCTCGGGTGCAGTGGGATTCGAACCAAGGATCTACCTACAACATCCTGAGTTTTTACCTTTGGAAATTTCCTAGAAATCCATTCTTCAGACCCAATACAACTCATGAATACGAGCCGTATGTTGGGGTACGAGTGGTATAGTCCTGTCTTATGCTGACCAGTGTTAGTTGGTAGGATGGTTTTGGTCACTGGAATAGATATAACTTAGAGGTGTGAGTCATAAGGTATTGGTATGATTTATAGCAGAGACTCGTATGGTGGGCAGTGTTTGATCCTTCTGGTTTTTTATTCTACCAGGGATACGGGTTATGGGTACAGATCATATATTATGGTTACAACTCAATTGGAAGATTCTTATACTAGATAATGTTTAATACAAGGGTTGAGAAATGGATACGAGTGGTGGATATTAATCTTATAGGATGGTAAGACTAGTATCGGTCAATCATATCCCTGTGATGAGTTTTTTAAGAGATTTAAGTGGGGTACTCTGGACATTTTCCTACTTAACCAAACTAGGAACCATGACTTCTAATAAACTTAGAAGGTTATTTACCCTAATATACTATTCATTAACACTTATAAAATATTCCAAAACACTCCATAATTCTCTTAATAGATTTTGGGGCAAGAAGGCTAGGGTTTCATCTTATTGATTACTTTGAGGCTTGTCTTGGAGATTTATTTCCATACATTCTTTGGTATAAGGCATAATTCTCTTCCCTAATTATAATTTCAACTAAAGGCATTGTTTATATGAATGAATTCATGGTTTTACTTTTTCATGATTATGGTTTTCAACTATTATTAGGGGTTTTGATATTGAATGTTTGGTTGTGGTTCCCTATGGTTTTACTTATGCTTTTATATAAATCAATGATGGATTTGGACAATTGGATTGCATGGTAGTGGTATAATGGTCTTTGGAATTGGTTTTGGTTATATTATGCCCCCAAGGTGTTTGATAAAATTATTAGAAAGATATATTCATTGCGTCGAGTTCTTTCAATGGAACTCTTGCATGATTTAAACTGGACAAAGGATTTATACATGGTTTAAATAGTTTTAAAAGGCTAAAGGTTAAATGGTTATGCATATAGAGAATATGGAAGTCTCGCAAGTAGAATTTAATATGGTAATTGGAAAGGCACCTAAGGTCCTCTTAACCTAAATGGTTTGTCTATAGATATTACTTGTAAGTAAGGGGTGGTATGAAGATACCACCAATATTGGCCTTGGTTAAAAATGGTAAATGGATTGTTTGGACATGGTTTTAGTTGGTCAATAATGGTAGGGTGTGTAGCTAAGTCATGGAACGTGGCGGTCCCGAGGGGAACAAAACCAAAAACTAATATTTGCCGATATGAGGGGTCTTAATTACCATGTACGTGCGTCATATTTTATATTAGGGGATGCACTACTCATCCCATAGGATATTGCCTGGTCGTGAGTCTACACATACTAGGCACTTTCAGCATAGGAAGTTGAACCCATATAGATCGTGGGTGGTTAAGACGGCAAATCTACATAGCCAAGTAAATGTTTTAAGAGCATGCTAAACCCGGTCCCATTTTCTGGAACTTATATATGCATGGTTGTATACATTATCGATGGTTTTACCTGGTTTTATGACTTTCATTATTTTATCCTTATCCTAATATTCATGCTAGTGGTCACTCGCTAGCCCCATCTATTGTAGTTGTACACCCATGCTATGTAGGAACTGGCCATTCTAATCCTTCTATTTAGCATGCGGATTTGGTATCAACATTTAAACTAAAGTGGTGAGATTTCATAATTTCATATGGTATTATTTCATGTGATGGATTTCTTTAGACAATTTTTGTAACACCCTAATTTTCTGAACCGGAATGGTACACGATGCCCATGACCTCGAAGGACCACAACCTAACCCATGACTGATATTTATACCTGAGCACTGAATAACCATACTATAAAATATGCAGCAACATAATACTGTAAGGCGATAAGGTTTAAATCTAAATAAATATCTGATAAAATAATGTCTAAAAATAGTATAATAATACCAATACAAATCTAAAATAACTGTCTGACATGCTGTAGTCTAAAATCCTCTAATTGTACTGAATAAGGAGTTGAAGGAACAAGTCTCCAACTAACTCCATCAACTAATAACTAAACTGAAATGATAAATAAACTAATAATCATATCAACCTCTAATGAAAAAGACTCACTATTGACACTGACTGCTTAAATCTGCAATGCTACTACTGCATTGAAACTCGTGTCTCTGAACCAATAGTGTAACATTAAAAAAAATACAATAGCGTAAATGCGTCAGTACGACTAAATGTCCTAAGTATAAGTGTGAGGTAGGCTATAAGCAAAGGGTTTATAGGCATGAACAATGCTGACTGATATGAACGTGAGAATACATACATACACAGATAACTGTAACTGAACTCGTAGTGATACTGACTACTGAGTCTGAATACGGACACATGAGTTTACTGATACTGAGATACTGAATGATTGAGTTTACTGATATTGATAAATGGGTCACTAATAAGTGAGGAACTGATACTATATTATGGAATACTGAGAGACTGATATTATATTATTCATAAGTGAATAATCATTTCTGATAGTTCTGATTATAAAGAATTGGTCTGATCAACTGTATCTGACAGTCCTGAAATTGAATACTGATAACATGGTTTACCGATATCTAGAATGACTGATAAATGAGTTCTAATAACCGATATAACTAATAACATGAATAACTGTATCTGATAGTCCTGAATCTGATGGAACTATCTGAGTTCTGTACTATATCTGAGTTGACTATATCTGACAGTACTACAAACTGAAGAACTATCTAAGTTCTATTACTAAGCCTGAATGACTGTATCTGATAGTCCTTATTCTATAACTGAAATGGTGGGAGAATTGATCTAACCGATATGCCCTGAATGTGCTTCAACAGCTAAATTAGGATCCAATTTGTACCCTGATTGGAAGAGTGCCAATATCGTGCCATGGGTAAAGATAAGTTGTGAGTGACCCTCTAATATGGCAGTGTCCCCATAACAGAATCATGGGTATCCGCCTCATCAACTCTAAAGTTAGTAGTGTTGATGTCTCAACCTATGCTGGCTACATAGTTCTGGAACACAAGGATTGTTTCTAGGAATCTCACCCTCAATCTGGCAGTATGGATTCCCATCCTTAGGTTCGCTAGATGCTGAATCCTACTCCCATCTTAATAAACACTGAATATGAATACTGAGCTAAGTTACTGAGTTTCATTGACTGATAGAATACTACTTACGACTGACTGAGTTCATGAGATTTCTGAGAATACTGAGTTACTGCATTTTTCCTGAGTCACATAACTGACTGAGTTCTATGGAACATGGATTGACCATGGATATCATGAAAACATGACATGGCTCTAGAACACAGCTATATTTTTCGAGTACAAGTACTCTCAGGACTCGATGGAAGGAAACTGACACAACATAACAATTCTTGATGATTGGACAAAAGTCCATATTTCATAACATCATAACTTGAAGATTTCATACTATACATGGTTCTTGCAAATCCTATACATGATAGGGATTTCATATAATCAACATGCCATGAGTTCATAAATCTAGTTTCATGATCATCCCATCAACATTCACTACCATATCATGAGCATCTCATACAACATCTTCAATTCAAGACAATAGCATGGAAATTATGTTGAACATAAGCATAGAGCACGGACTAGTCATTTAGGACCTATTATGTCATAAAAGCAAGATTTCTAGTCTCTTAGGTATTTTCACAAACAACTTGCATGCACATCTTAGGTAAAGGTAGATTCATCAAGATTAAAAGTATTCAACTACCAATTTCACATAGTTATACATCATATACAACCATGGTTTCACACAAACATACAAAGATCCCATCTTGGGAATCATCCAACTTCAACAAATAAATTCATGGTTCTTAATTTAAAATAGGGTTCTTGAGCTTTATGGATGAAACGAATCCATAAATCAACACTACGCATACCTTAGATTAAGAATCCGTGGAAATTTACGATGATCTTAGCTTGAATCTTGAAACGCCCAATTGAACCCTTACTTGTTCTTGATAATCTTAGAGAGAAATTATGCAAAAGTAGTATATTCTAGTCTCAAATGTAATTAATCCCATGTTATGGAGTATATATAGGGGTGGAAGGTGACCAAAATGCCCCTAAAGAAAGAGAAAAAAACGCAGATGTCCCTCTATTGACTGTCTGACAGGCTAAAGTAAATTGATCATAAATTTTTACTCGAATGTTAAAATTGGATGACACCAATTGCATTGGAAAGAAGACTCAAATATATTTCTATTGATATATAGTAGCTCTCAAATTTCATTGTATATAGGAAGCTATGATCGTTTGAAGTTGACTAACATTTTGACCTAAAATGCGCTTGGAATGTGGGAGCATTTCAAACCAGTGAGTTTGCCACTGAAATGACCCTAAAATACACCCGGAATGTGTCCAATGCGTACTAAGGTCTATCCTTATCGCAACGTAGCTTGAAAATCCAAAAACGAAGGTCGTAAAGGTCGACAAATAAATTCCCAAAGTTAGGAGGTCTAAAATGAGATTACGTGTTGAACTTGAATACTTAGAAAAAATTTTATAAGTGTTGGAATCTCTCATGGAGTTTTACGAGCTGAATTTGACATGCAATTTTTATGGCGTCTTACAATATCTCCCCCTTGGGAACATTCATCCTCGAATGAGACTGACTGAAAGGGGAAATAATAAGATGGACATGAGCTGAACATGAATGAGTAAAACGTGATTTCATGACTAACATGACTGATAAGCTGAATTTATATCATACTTGATATGCATATCTGATGCATGATTATACAACTGATCTGATACATGAATGGATAATTGAATAGGCAATGGTACTTAGTACCAAGCTTATAATGGGAATGTGAGCATGAATTTGGATACCAAGTTTGGTACTAAAATCTGAACATAAAACTAAATTTGCTCAAGGAAGACTGTTACCCTGAACTGAACATGCTAATGAGCCTGAGATTTATTCCCAATTATACCTAAGAAAAAATATGAGAACGTAACTAAGTCTGGAACGTGATGCATGAACTGAATATCATGATCTGAACTGAGTCTGTAACCTATGACATGGACTGAGAATCATGAACTAAACTGAGCCATTGAGTATATGGCTTACGATTGAGATTTTAGAGCTAGAGGGTCAACTTATGAGTAACCCTTCCTCAAAAATGGACTCACTAAGAGCAAAATAGGTACATGTTTATGTCATCAAGGTTCTAGGAATAGAGCATATCTCCCCCTTGGGACACTATGTCCCTTGAAGAAGGCTAGACTGAGTTTGCTGAAATATTGAGAAAAATTGAGACGATGAACAAGACACCTAGGAACTGAATCATGACTGATTATCTGGGTTCTGAAACTGAGGCATAATACATGAACTAGGTTGAGCTTGCATCTACATGTTTGGTTTATCTGAGAATGGTTTCATTCATGAGATTTCAGATAGTTTGAATAGATGAAAAGATAAGAAATCAAACTGCATGAGCTTGTTTGTTTGAGACTAACACACGCTGAAAACTCATACAGGGAGAAAGTGAATCTTGGCCTTATTTGAGCAGGACATCAGAATAGGACATCGCTACATGACGGGTATTCTTGTATTAGGAGGCAAGGCCTATGAATCATCATTTAAGATGAAGTGGCTAAGCCCACTGCACTGCAAATGAGACTATTAAAAAGATTCATATAGGTGCTGAGAATAAATGTATAGACATACTGACTTATTTGATTAGCTGAATAACTGGTAGCTGAATACTGGATCTATAAAATTAAACTGTACTTATTCTGGATAGCTGGACTGAGACTATAGAGTATTTCAAATAAGAGGTAAGGGCTAACTAAGTAGCATGAGGTGACTGAGCATGAATTTCATGAAAATTGTATTATTTGAAAATGCAAGACCAAGCGTATCATATGATTTGGAAATATTCATAGTCCATAGTCTGAGGTATCGAAATACCTATAACTAAATAACTGATAACTGTACGCTATGGTCAAGCAAGTCTTAAACTGAACTAAGTTTCTAAGTGAATACTGATCTGAAGCTGAACTATAGCTAAGAATGCAACTGGGACTATTTCTAGAACTAAATACTGGTTTTTTTATACTGGACAAATGTTGATTACTGATATTGGAATATTTAAACACTAAACTCTAGGATTAAAACTAATTACTGAGTACTGAATACTGAAACTGTAACTGATATGGTAACTGAGTTTTGGTGGTCATGAGATGGGGACTTACATAAGTCAAGGATTTAAATGTACACTTACACTCGGTACTAGTACCCCCAGGACTGTATGGAAGAAAAATGACACAATATGATAATTCTTGATTATTTCATAACATCATAACTTGAAGATTTCATACTATACATGGTTCTTGCAAATCCTATACGTGAGAGGAATTTTATATAATCAACATTCCATGAGTTCATCAATCTAGTTTCATGATCATCCCATCAGCATTCACAATCATATCATGAGTATCTCATACAACATCTTCAATTTAAGACAATAGCAAGGAAATTATGTTAAACATGAGCATGGAGCATGGACTAGTCATTTAGGACCTATTATGTCATAAAAGAATGATTTCTAGTCTCTTAGGTATTTTCACAAACACCTTACATGCACATCTTAGGCATAGGTGTATTCATCAAGATTACAAGTAATCAACCACCAATTTCACATGTTTATACATCATATACCACCATAGTTTCACACAAACATACAAAGATCCCATCTTGGACATCATCAAACTTCAACAACATAAATTCATGGTTCTTAATTTAAACGAGGGTTCTTGATCTTTGTGGATGAAAGGTATCCATAAATCAACACCACGCATATGTTAGATTAAGAATCCATGGAAATTTACGGTGATCTTGGCTTGAATCCTTAAACCCTCAATTGAACCCTTGCTTGTTCTTGATAATTTTGGAGAGAAATTAAGCAAAAGGAGTATATTCTGGTCTCTAATATCATTAATCCCATGTTATGGAGTATATATAGGGTGGAAGGTCACTAAATTGCCCCTAAAGAAAGAGAGAAAGAAACAGCTATCCCTCTATTGATTGTCTAATAGGCTGAAGTAAATTGATCATAATTTTTTACTCCAATATTCAAATTGGATGAAAACAATTGCATTGAAAAGAAGACTGAAATATATTTCTATTGATATATAGCAGCTCTCACAGTTCATTATATGCAAAAGGTTATGATTGTTCAAAGTTGACTAAAATTTTGATCTGAAATGCTCTCGAAATGTGGTAGCATTTCAAACCAGTGAGTTAGCCACTAAAATAAGCCCAAAATGCGCCAGGAATGTGTCCAATGAATACTAGGGGATTTCCCCATCTCAACACAACTTGAAAATCCAAAAACGAAGGTCAGGAAAGTCATCAAATAAATTCCCAAAGTTAGAAGGTTTAAAATAAGATGAAGTGTTGAACTTGAATACTTCGCAAAATTTTTATAAGTGTTGGAATCTCTTATGGAGCTTTACAAGCTGAATTTGACATATAATTTTATGGGGTCTTACATTTTTCTTTTATTTTGGATATTGGTTTTGGCCATGGTTGGAGACATATCCTAACTGGATTTGTTTATTCTTTTGGATAGAAACTTTCTGGTACTTTTAGGGTTTGGTATGGGTGGGATTGGTATTGTGTCATCCTTAGAATTAGAATAGGCTAGGAGGCTAGCATTATTTTACAGGATTTCTCACAATTCCATCTTATTACATTTTGGGATTAATTTTCATATTATGTTTTGGTATTCCCTTTGGTTTATGGCCTATGGCTTGGTTTGGTATGGTTGGGTGGTTGGGTGGCATGGTTGGACTTAGTTGGTTTGGTCACAGTTGTGACCTTATTCAGATTCATAATAAGAACAATAACACTATATTGTTATATATTCAAAATTTAGGCCATCTAAGGCTGGATAAAGGTGGTTAGGTTAGGTAACAGAGGGCAATTCCTAATCCTAGTTAGACTTGGGATTCCTATTATGATATATCCCGGAGTTGGTTCATGTCAAGTTGGATCATAGCTAGTTTCATGGTCAACCAGGATGTCCACACATCCATGTCTAGTAGAGTTTCTTTTAGGGATGTAAAGCACCACACTCATATGAGAGAGACTCCAAGACATTTATATATATTTTACGTTTTTGGTATTCTATCTTAAAGATTGAGTTCTCAATCCTGGATTATCCTTTAATCCTTGTTAGATCATCTTTTACATCATGCCTCCTAGATTTAGAATATAAGGAAATTCTTCCGTCCCATCTGGGATAATTTTGAAGGGGTACATCCTATATCTTGACTACATCTTCGATCTCATAGTCCTATTCCTGATAGTGATAAAGTTCCTCCTATTCCCACTAGTTCTCTTCAGGTCCCTCAGGGAAATATGATGAATACATAATTTTTTTAGTCTATTCATATTATTTCCTAATTAGTTATTGCTCAAGCTGAGTGGGGTTCAACTGGTGTTGTATCTACTAAGGCCTCAAGGGTTGGTCAATTTATGAAAATGATTCCTTTAAGTTTTACTGGGGTAAAGGTGTAGAAGGATCCATAAGGCTTCTTAGATGAGATGGAAAAGATCTTTTAGGTAATCCAGGCTAGTCATATTGAGGGGGTTAACTATGCAACTTATTAGCTCAAGGATATTTTGTATCAATGGTAGAAGGAATGGGATAGGGATAGAGGTAATATGGAAGATAAAAGGTTATGGGAGGCCTTTTATAATGCCTTCTTGGATCGATTCTTTCATCAAGAGTTGAGGAAAGCAAAGATGAAGGAGTTTGTGAACCTCATACAAGGGAGGATGTCTATAATGGAATATGCTTTGAAGTTCCATCAGTTGTCAAGGTATGATCCTGATTTGGTAGTTAATATAAGGTCAACAATGAGAAAGTTTGCTTCTAGGTTGAATAGAGATTTGATTCTGGAGAGCAAAATTACCTTGCTGATTAAAGATATAGACATCTTAAGTTTCACTGTTCATATATAGTAGGTTGAGAAAGACAAAAGGAAGCAGGCGGAGTTTGGGGATCATAGGGAAAGAGGAACAGGTTTTCTGATCAGGGAGGTACTCAGTCTCAGGTTAGTAGGGATGGTGGAAAATGGCAGAAAAGAAGTGGGGGAGTGCATGATCCTTTACTGCTAGTTCTTTTTACCAGTCAGGAGACAGGCATCATCAAAGTGGTGAAAATTATCGAGCATAGGTTGCCTAATTTCTAGTGAGTGGAGGTTAGTTATACTCTTTATTTTCCCCTTAGTGATTCAGTGGTTATCCTCATAATGGTTATTACGAGGAAGGAAGGAACAAGTGCTTTAAGTGTGACTAGGTAGGCCATCGACTCAGGGATTTTCCAATTAAAAAGGTTGCTATGAGGGAGAATAAGATTCCTGTGGCTTCATCTTCTGCTCCTACACCTAGTAGGGTAGAATCTACTTCTATTACTACTCCTGGTTCTATTATTGGTCGGAAGACATTATATACTTTGGCATCCTGATATGAATCTGAGGCATCACCTGATATCACTACTAGTACTTTATAGATTTTCTCTCATGACTTATATTCTTTTCTTAATTTGAGATCCATTCTTTCTTATATGACTCTATATGTGGCTGTGTCTCTTGGTTTTGATCTAAAAGTTATCTCAGATCCTTTTTTGTTTATACCCCAATAGGTGACTCAGTTATTGCTAACAGATTCAATAGGGGGTGTGGTAGCTATTGGTGGTAAGCACAGCTTGGTGTATCTATTTGAGTTGGATATGTTAGATTTTGATGTAATTCTATGTATAGATTAGTTGTATTCTTGTTATGCATCCGTGGATTGTCAAACTTAGGGTTATTTTTAAGTTTCCTGGTAAGCAGGTTATACAATAGGAAGGTATTTCCTTAGCTCAAAAGGGGAGGTTTATTTATTATCTTATAGCACAAAGATTAATCTCTAAGGATTGTCTTTATCACTTAGTTCGGGTTTAGATTCTAACTTGGAAGGTCCTTCATTATCTTCAATCCCTGTGGTTAGTGAGTTTCCAGAGGTCTTTCCAAATGTTCTTTTTGGAGTTCCTCCAGATAGGAAAATAGAGTTTAGTATTGATTTGCTTCTGGACACTCGTCCAATTATTATTCTTCCATATAGAATGGCTTCGGCTAAGTTAAGGAGCTCAAGGAGCAACTTATGGATCTTCTAGCAAAGGGGTTTATTCATCCTAGTGTTTCTCCATAGGGTGCACCAATGTTTTTTATATGTAATAGGGATAGCTCCCTTTGAATGTGCATTGACTACAAGTAGTTGAATGAGGTGACGGTCAACAAAAAGTGTCCTCTTCCCTGGATAGTTATTTATTTGACTAGTTATAGGCTACCAAGTTCTTCTCTAAGATAGATCTTTGGTCTGGGTACCATCTTCTTAAGATTTGGGAGGTGGATATTCCTAAGATGGCTTTTTGCACTTAGTATGGGCATTTTGAGTTCTTGGTGATGTTGTTTGGGTAGACTAATACTCCAGCACTATTTATGGACTTGATGAATAGGGTATTCAGGTAGTATTTGATCTCTTTGTCATTGTATTTATAGATGACAGTCTAGTTTTTTCAAAGAGTGAGATAGATTATGCTAACCACCTCCGTATAGGGTTCCAGACCTTAAAGGAATAATAGTTGTATGCCAAGTTCTCTAAGTGTGAGATTTGGTTGAACGTTGTGACTTTCTTGGGCCATATTATTTCCAGTGAAGGGATCATGGTGGATCTGCAAAAGGTTTCTATGGTAAAGAGTTGTCCTAGGCCCACGACTTTATCTAATATTTAGTTATTTTTTGGTTTAGCCGGGTATTATAGGCAGTTTATGAAAAGCTTGTCTTCGATAGCTGCTCCTTTGACTAAGTTGACTCAAACGAAGGTTAAGTTTTCTTGGTCGGATACTTGTGAAGGGATTTTTGGAAATTTGAAGGATAAGTTGACTTCGGCTCTAAGCCTGACCTTTTTGAAAGGTTATGATGGGTTTGTGGTTTATTGTGATCCATCTCAGGTGGGGCTTAGTTGTATTTTGATCCATCCTAGTTGTGTTTTGATGCAGCATGTGTTTGCTTTATAAATATGATGGTATTATTTGTATGGTGTTCATGTGGATATCTTTTCTGATCACAAGAGTCTTCAGTACATGTTCACTCAAAAATACCTTAATCTCAGGGAGAGAAGGTGGCTTTAGCTTCTCAAGTATTATGATATGAGTCTTCACTACTAGCCAGGTAAGGCTAATGTAGTTTTTGATTCTCTTAGAAGGTTATCCATGGGGATTTTTACTCACATAAAGTAAGGCAAGTGGGAATTTATGAAGGATATTTAGCGCTTGGCTAATTTTGGAGTTTGTCACTTTGACTTTAGAATAGTGGTGTGATGGTGCCATAAGTGGTTCGTTTATCTCATAGTGTAGAGAATAAGGAAAAGCAAGTGTTGAATCCTATCTTGATAAAAATTAAGTGTGACATTGGTGGGCAAAAAGTAGTGATGTTTAAGATCAGTGGTGATGCTATTTTACGATAACAAGGAAGGTTGGGTGTTCCTGATGTCGACGGGATGTTGCATAGGGTTTTGGTGGGGGTGCATGATTCATGCTATGTTGTTCATCCTAGCTTAACTAAGATGTATCATGATCTCAAGAAGATCTGCTGGTGGAATGACACAAAGAAGGAAGTGCCTAATTATATAGACAAGTGCATGGTGTGTCAACAGGTTAAGGTTGAGCACATGAAGCCAAGAGAGTTGTATCAAGAAATTGATTTGCTAGAATGAAAGTGGGAAGTGATCAATATGGACTTCGTTACCAGTGTAGCCTCAAAATCAATATGTTTCAATTTGGGTCATCATGGATAGGAAGACCAAGTCTATGCATTTTTCGCCAGTGCAGACTACCTTTTTAGTGAAGGATTATACATGGTTGTATCTTCAGGAGATTGTGAAGCTACATGGGGTACCAGTTTGTGTTTTCTCCGATCATGGTACGCAGTTTACATTTCATTTCTAGTAGTTATTTTAGAAAGGGTTGGAGACTAAGGTTAGTTTGAGTACTTCTTTTCATCCATAGCTGGATAGGCAAGCAGAGAGAAATGTTCAGACATTGGAAGGTATGCTTCGGGCCTGTGTGATAGACTATGGCAGCAATTGGGTTGAGAATCTACCATTGGTTGAATTTTCTTAGAACAACAGTTATATTTGAGTAATAGTATGGATATTTTTTAGGTGTTGTATGGTAGGAGCTGTAAATCTCCTATTAGGTGGCATGACCATGGAGAAGAGGACATGTTTAGTCCTGATATGGTTTATCGGGCGATGGAGAAGGTCAAGGTGATTCAGGATAAGCTTAAACTTGCACAAAGTTGGCAAAAGTACTATGCGGATGTTAGGCGTAGAGAATTTGAGTTTGAGGTTAGGGATAGGGTGTTCCTCAAGATTTATCCCATGAAGAGATTGGTGCAGCTTGGTAAAAAGGGGAAACTCAGTCCTCGATATGTTGGTCTTTATATGATTTTGTGGAGAGTTGGTAATATTTATTATGAGTTGGAGTTGCCATCTAGCTTAAGTTTGGTTCATCTAGTCTTTCATGTTTCTTTGTTGAGAAAGTGTCTTAGTGATCCTTCTTCCATTGTTCCTTTGGAAGGATTGGGTATTTTAGATTCTCTTTCTCAGTAAGAGGTCCTAGTTGAGATATTAGATAGATAAGTTCGTCAGTTGTGGACCAAGGATGTGGCTTCGATTAATGTTCCATGGCAGAACCATAAGGGGGAAGAAGCTACTTAGGAAGCAAAAGATGACACATAGTCCAAGTATCCGCATTTGTTTTTTGCTCTTGGGATTCGTGCGGAAGGTATGTGTCTTGAACACATCTTTATTTTCTGAGTTTGTTAAAGGAAATATTAACATCTTTGCCTTTTTGTTTTAAAAATTTGTTGAAGAGATGTTTGATAATGCAAATAACTCTGACTGTGGTTACCCCTACCTTGCCCGTCATTCGGGGATGAATGTTCTTAGTGGGGGAGATTCAAACATCCTAGGTTTTGACCCATAGAAAATTTCTTGGAAATCGTTTCTACAAACCCAATATGACTAATGGGTAAGAGTCGTATGCTGGGGTATGAGTGGTATGGTCCTATCATATTCTGACCAGTATTAGTTGGTGGGATGGTTTTGGTCACCATAATGGGTATGACTTAGAGGTGTGAGTCGTAAGGGTTTAGTACGAGTTATAGCGGGGACTCATATGGTAGGCAGTATTTGATCCTCCTAGTATTTTATTCTACCAAAGACACGAGTTATGGGTATGGATCATACGTTGTGGCTATGGCTTGGTAGGATGATTCGTATACTGGACAGTGTTTGATCCAAGGGTTCAGGCTACGGTACGAGTGGTCAAAATCGATCGTATAGGAGGGTATGACTCGTATGGGTCAGATAAATCCCTGTGATGATTTTTTAGGGATTTAAGCGTGGGTATTTTTGACATTTTCCTATTTACCCTAACAAGGATCCATGAAGTCTAATACGCTTAGGAGGTTATTTACCCTAATATTCTATTCATTATCACTGAGAAACTATTCTAAAACACTCCATAATTCTCTCAAGAGCTTTTGGGGCAAGAAGCCTAGGGTTTTATGTTACTGATTTCTTTGGGGCTTGTCTTGGCTATTTCTTTCCATCAATTCCGTTGTATAAGGCATGATTCTCTTCCCTCATTGTAATTTCAACTAAAGGCATGGTTTATATGTTTTATTTCATGGTTTTATTATTTTATGATTATGGTTTTCAACTATTATTGGGGATTTTGATATTGAATGCTTGGTTATGGTTTCCTATGGTTTTATTTATGCTTTTATATGCATCAATGGTGGATTTAGATAATTAGATTGCATGGTATTGGTTTAATGGTCTTTGGAATTTGTTTTGGTTATAATATTCCCCCTAGGTGTTCGATAAAATGCTTATAAAGATTTGTTCATTACATTGACTTCTTTTAATGGAACCCATGCATGTTTTAAACAGGACAAAGGATTTATGCATGGTTTAAATGGTTTGAAAAGTCTAAAGGCTAAGTGGTTATGCTTGTAGATAACCTGGAAGTCTCCCAAGTGGATATAATATGGTAATTGGAAGGGCACCTAAGGTCCCCTTAACCTAAACGGTTTGGCTATAGATATTACTTGCAAGTAAGGGGTGGTATGACCATACCACCAATATTGGCCTTGGTTATTAAATGGTAAATAGATTGTTTGGACATAGTTTTAATTGGGGATTAATTGCGGGGTGTGTAGCTAAGCCATAAAAGGTAGAAGTCCTAGGGAGACCAAAACCAGAAACTCATATTTGCCGATATCAGTGGTCTTGATGACCATGTGCGTGTGTCACATTTTCTATTAGGGGATGTACTAGTCATCCCATGGGATATTCCCTGGTCGTGCGGCTACACGCACTAGGGCCCTTTCAGCAAGGGGAGGCTAACCCATATTGCTTGTGGGTAGTTAGGACGGCAATTCTACACAGCCCAGGGAAAGGTTTTAAGTGCATGCTAAACCCGGTCCCCTTTCCCGACACTTATATATGTGTGGTTGTATGCATTATGGATGGTTTTACTTGGTTTTATGACTGGCATTGTTTTATACTTATCCTGAGATTTATGCTAGCATTCACTCTCTAACCTTGTCTACTAGTGGTTGTATACCTACGCTATGCAGGAATTGTCCATTCTACTCCGCTTGTTTAGTACGCGGATTCGGTATCAGCATTTGGATTAAAGTGGTGAGCTTCGTCCTTTCGGAAGGCGTCATTTCATGTTATGGATTTATTTAGATATTTTTCTTTTATTTTGGATATTGGTTTTGGCCATGGTTGGGGGCATATCCCAACCGGATTTGTTTATTATTTTGGATAGAGGCTTTGTGGTACTTTTGGGGGTTGGTATGCGTAGGATCGGTATAGGTGTCGGCGTTGGCATTGGAATAATCTCAGAGGCTGGCATCATCATACATGATTTCTCACTGTTCCATACTATTAACTTTTGGGATTGATTTTCATATTATGTTTTAGTATTCCATTTGGTTTATGATCTATGGTTTGGTTTGGTATGGTTGGGTGGTTGGTGCGGTACGGTTGGGTCAGTCATGGTTTCGACCATATCCCAAAGTCTTAACGAGAACAATAACGCTATCTCGTTCTACGTTTAAAATTCAGCTCATCTAAGGCTGGACTTGGCGGGTTGGGTTGGTTAGACTTGGGATGCCCAGTACGACAAGGTCCGGGGTTAGGTTGTGTCACTACCTAGCCTAAAATCAATACTACATAGCTGATGACGCAGTTGGAATTTTCTTTCAAGATCATTTTACTGAAGTTTTTTGCTCCGGTGGACATTTGGAACTTGCGAATACTTATAAATGGGGAATTGGTTCAACAAACCAAATGAACTGTCTAGTAACAGAACTATCAGTTCCATAAAGTCATAAATGACCTGAGGCAGCCATGGAAAAGCTCTAATGACAAAAATAAGCAAACAGTATGGAAAATAACTATAAGGGTCATTACAATATCCACTACTAAGGAACTTGCGTCCCCAAAAGTTGAAGATGGGGATGTATTTGAAGTCTCGAACATGTGAGGATACTGGGCCTGCAACTCTCTCTCGATCTCCCAAGTGGCCTCATCCACTGGGTGATACCTCCAATGAACCTTAACTACAGGGATCTCTCCAGTACACAACTGCCTCTCATCCCTAGCCAAAATAAGCATGGGCTCTTCTACAAAGGTCAATTGCTTATCTAACTAAACTGAGTCCCAGCTAAGCACATAATACAAGTCAGGAATATATTTCTGCAGCATAGAGACATGGAAACCAAATGAACAGATGCATAATATGGAGGTACAGCTAACTCATAAGCCACCTTACCCACTGCACGAAGAATCTCAAAGGGCCAATATACCAAGGGCTGAGCTTACCCTTCCTTCCGAAACTCATCAAACCTCTCATAGGCAAAACATGAAGGAACGCACGGTCAATAACTCCGAATATCAAGGCATGAAGTCTACGATTAGCATAGGTCTTCTGCTTACTCTGGCCTGCTCTCAGCCTATCCTGAATCACCCTAACTCTATCTAATAAGTCCTAAAGCAAATTCATACCACGAGGCTTCACCTCAGATATCTCAAACCACCTTATCAAAAACAACATCTCCTACCATACAAGGCCTCATAAGGAGAATTCTCAATAATTAATTGATAGTTGTGTTATAAGCAAACTCTTCCAATGCTAAGTGTTTCTCCTACTGTCCTCAAAAATCTATAACACGTTCTCGGAGCATATCCTCGAGTACCTAAATAGTCTTCTTGGACTGACCATCTTTCTGCGGATGAAAAGTTGTACTTAAATCCACTTGAGTACCCAAGTCCTCCTGAAAAGTGATCCAAAAGCTTGAAATAAATACAGAACCACAATATTATACGACAGAAATGGGCACCCCATGCAAATGAACTATCTCCCAAAACTAGGCTAATCTCTCAGCACTGAAGGCTTTCTTAATAGGAATAAAATGTGTTGAAGTCTCTACGTCATGACCACGGGGAGTATGAGGTAAACCACTAATGAAGCCTATAGTAATCTGTTCCCATTTCCACTCAAGAATGGGCAATGTCTAAATCAATCTACCTAGACACTAAAACTCGACCTTAACCTACTGACAACATAGGCAACGACCCATAAAGCCTACCACATATCTCTTCATTCTCTCCCACCAGTAATACTCCCTCAAATATCTATACATGTTATCCGTAATGAGATGAATAGAATATCTAGAGCTATGAACCTCATAAAGAATCGGCTGAATCAGATCATTAATCTAGGGAACACATACACGACCATGAAACCTTAAAATACCCTCGAAATCAATGGTGTACCTCCTAAACTCACCACTAACCACCTGGTCATGAAGAAAACACAACTTTCTATCCTCATACTAACGATCACGAATCTGCTCATTTAGGGACGACCTCGCCTCCACACAAGCCAAAATCCTAGTAGTATTTGACATATCAAGGCAAACCATCAAGTTGACTAAGGACTGAATGTCCCATGCCATAGGCCTCTAAGAAACTGATATACATTCCAAGCAACCCATACTTGTTACATTGCAACTCAAGGCCTCATCTACCACATTCACCTTACCCGAATGATATAGGATGGAAAAATCATAGTTTTTTAACAAATCCATCCATCTATACTGTCGAGCATTAATATCTTGCTAGGTTCTGAGATGCTGAAGGCTACGATGATAGGTAAAAATCTCATAATGCAACCATACAAATAATGCCTCCAAATTTTGAGCACGAAAACTACCATCGCCAACTCTAAATCATGAGTGGGGTAGTTGCGCTCATACACCTTAAGTTGTCTAGAAGCATAAGTAATAACAGGACCCTGTTGCATCAAAAGACAACCAAGACAAACACCAAAAGCATCACAAAATAGAGTGAATCCCTCACTCTCAACAAGAAAAGCTAATATGGGAGCTAAAGTAAGACAATCCGTGAGCTTTCCAAAGCTCAACACATACTCCTCGGACAATAAAAAAGGAACTTTCTTCCATGCCAATCTAGTCATAGGAGCAGACATAGTCACAAAACTCTCAACAAAGTGTCTGTTATAACCGGCTAACCCAATGAAACTGCGAACCTAAGTCGGATATGTAGGACTAGTCCAACCATGAATCACCTCAATCTTAGCTGGGTCTACCATAACATTAGCCTTGGAGACCACATGTCCAAGAAATGACACTGACTCAAGCCAAAGCTCACACTTAGAGAACTTGGCAAAAAGTATATGATCTCTCAAAGTCTGAAGCACAACTCTCAAATATTGCGTATGATCTTCACTATTCCTTGAATAAAACAAAATATCATCAATGAACACAATAATGAAGGAGTTTAGATAGGATCTGAATACATGGTTCATCAAATCCATGAATGCGGCGGGGGCATTAGTCAACCAAAAAGACATCACTAAAAACTCATAATGACCATAACGGGTGCTAAAAGCTCACTTTGGGATATCCTTAGCCTGAATCCTCAACTGATGCTAACCAGATCTTAAGTAAATCTTAGAAAATACTACTGCACCCTAAAGCAGGTCAAACAAATTATCAATGTGAAGCATAAGATAATGGTTCTTCATTATCACTTTATTAAGCTACCTATAATCAATACACATACGCATCAAACCATCTTACTTCTTTACATACAAAATAGGAGCTCCTCATGAGGACACACTCAGTCTAGTAAAAACCTTACAAAGAAGAACCTGAAGCTCAAAATTCAGCCCCTTATATTTGGTAGGAGCCACACGGTAAGGTTCCATAGAAATAGGATAGGTGCCAAGATCAAGATCATTATCAAACGTAATCTCATAGTTAGGGAGAATACAAGTAAGGTCGATAGGGAACACATTAGTAAACTTACAAACAACAAAAATAGAGTCAAGATATAGAGTCTCTACACGAGTAGCACATATATAAGCGAGATAAGACTCACAGCCTCTCGATATAAGTCTTCTAGCACAAACATACAAAATAATCCTCATCGGCTCACGGCTAACCACTCCGAGCCACACGACTAGGGTATGCTGGGCATGGCTAAGCTAAAGATCTTGGCAAAACAATCCATGACTGTACGATACTGGGATAACCAATCTATGCCCAGAATTATATCGAAATCCAGCATATCTAGAATAATAAGATCAGTATAAGTATCAACATTACTAATTGTCACAACACATGATCTGAATACTCCATCCACTACTAAAGAATCACCTATGAGAGTAGATATGCACTGGCACAGATAATAAATCACTAGTCAAGTCCAACTACGGTGCATAATAAGCAAATATATGAGAATAAGTGGATCCGAGATCAAATAAAACATGAGCTAACTCATCGCATACCAAAATCATAACGGTCACAATAGCATCCAAAGTATCAACCTCAGGTCTAGTAGGTACTGCATACAACTAACCATACCCGCCACCTGGCTGGGTACTTAACCGACCTCCTATCCTTTCTGCCTGAGTACCACCTCGAGCACCTTAATAACCACCCTTGTGACCTCGCAAACCACCTATAACTAAGGGATAAATTACCCTAATAGGTGTATCACCCTAGGAATAAAAACCATCGCCCCACAATTAGGACACTCTTACAAATAGTAATAAGGAAGTCCACAAGTATAACAAGAATCACAAGCAGAATCAAAACTAATAGATTTGGCTGACCCAAAATAACCCCACGTCTAGCATGACTTAAAAATAAAATCCTTGAGGACTGGTTACCGCCCTTACTAGGGCAACCACTAGCACCCAAATGACCTCTATTAGTAGGTTGAAGATCTTTCTAAACTGGTCGGCTAGTCTGACTTTGAGCATGACAAGATGGATGCGGAGGATACCCAATATGAGAACCACCACCTCTGAGGCAGGAACCTCTATGACTCCTACCAAATCTACCTTGGAATCTAGGACACTTATCAAAGGCCCTCAGAACTCTCCCTATGTACCTCCTCCATCACTCTCGCATGATCAGAAACCTCAAAAAAAGTCCTACCCACAGCAACTAGACTCTAAGTAAAAGCTACCCCTCCAATAATACAATGAACCATTTTATATCAAAGGTCATAATAGAATTATCAGGTTGTGAAATCACAGGCTAAGAAGATATTAGCTGAATAACTACCGGTGTAGGAGAAATCTCAACTCTGGGAGCCGCAGCTACAGGTTGAGCCTCTATCTAAGTAGTCTGGGCATTATCATATGGTATACCACTAACCATACTAAATATCTGAATAAAGGTATCACTGAGCAATGAAGAGGAAATGAAACCTGTTAGAGCATGGGCTGGTCTCTGGCCCACCGTTGGCTGTGGTAAAAGAATATCTCACTCATATGCTAAAATAGGTCCTTGGGAAGGCAACCTATCCTGGCCTTTAAATGGTAACACACCTCTAGGTTGTTCATAATATCTAGGTCATCCACGTTTAATAATAGAAGCAGGATTCTTGGGCTCGATATCAAGACCCTCATCTCGCATAAAGGTAGCATATCTCCTTGGCATCAACAAAAGAGTAGATTCAAGGAAATATTCTACAAACCAACCCAGACTCTGAGCATAATATGAATGAGAGAAGTATAGCACTCCTAACAATATCATATATCCTCTTAAAGATAGGAAATAAACGTCAATGTTTCAATCCGTAGCACTCTATTAGACACTTACTCTTGTACTAAAAATACCACTGAAACCTAGGATATGTTATCAATTTGTCACAACCCGATTTACAAGTCAAGATGGCACTTACTAAAACCCACCAGTAGGTAAGTCAACACCATAACCTAAGGCTAAGAGAATAGGTTAGTCTGGTAGAAACATCCAACATGGACCAAATATACGAACATAACTATAAATATAGTATTATAATAAAGTAGAGAATCCATAACACGAATACCAACGCCATTACCTAGTAATATTAGCACAAGAGTGATAACGCTCACCTATACCATGTAATTTGGTAGGGACGTTCATTGTCAATATCTCAACTATTGTTAAGGTCGAATCCACAAAGAGTGAAAAGTAGAATTCTAGTCTTATGGGTCTTAACACTTACTAGGAAACACTCAAAGTGCAAATAAAGTAAAATACAAGATTTAAAATGGGGAGGTTAGGTTTTAGGATAGTGTGTGTCAATAGTAACTCTATTCCACAAACTACACAACAATTGTAATTTAAGTTTGATATAAAGAGAATCTTGGGATTATGTCTAACTAAGGGCAAATTAGGTATGGGTATATCTAGATTTGGTGTACATGCTAGTTTTTAACAATATGGTAGGCTACCTCTAGGGTCCTTGAGTCTAGCTTGTCAATAAAACCTTAAGAATTTCACCTATTGAACCTTTCGGATACCTATCAAGTATTTTGATTATATTCACCTAGTACCACAATTAGGTATCCCTATTTCTAGGAAATACCAAAGATATAGTCAACTTCATACTCACTCTTATGTCTAATATAGTGAGAATTAGTAAATTAAACCCATTAATTATCTTCTTTTATCTTGGTTCCTACATCTCTCTTTCAAGGATAATATGGGTTCTAAAAGTTCACCCAAAATCCCTATTTCAAGGATGGTTTGAGCTTTGAAGAGTTTGGGGTTATCACTCACAAATCTATTTTGAGTATTTGGGGCTTTCACCCACAAATCCCAACCAATTTAATCAAACAATAGTAGAACCCTTCAGCAACCAACTAACATATACACAAATATATCATAACCTATAACTAATGGCACCTTAGTTCAACATAATATCAATACAATGACAATTAGCAACTCAAGATGTAAGGAGATAAAAATATACTATAAGGGTTGTGCTAATCATCCATTCTTCAAGAAATTACTAAATTAAAAGTCTACAAATCAAATTACAATTCTTCTCCAATTTAGGGTTTCAACTTCAAATTCAAAATATTGCTACTCTCTAGAATGCCCAACATGGAAAAGGTTTTTAAGCTTTTAAAGGATTTAGGGTCGGCAACTAAAAATAACAAAATTACTCCTGGGACTAATCTCGTATTGCAGCAATTGCACTAGTTTTGTTACAATTGCAGCTACCGCGAATGTGGGTAGATCTACATGGTTGGGGTTGCTGAACTTCTTGTCTGGCCGTGACCATGTCCCTCAGACCGCGATCATAGTAACTGAGGACTATTTCTACTTCAAGTCTTCCAACTATACTTGTTTTCTCTCTATTCATCCTTTTTATCTCAAGTCTACATCTTTCCATCTCATAACCTGTATGCCCGCAAAATGTGGCTATTAGTGCATTTAATCATACATATATCTCATTTATACATTTAAATCATGGAAATGAGCATGAATGTTGAGTGCAAATGAGTGGTAAATTCACCACTCATCAACACCCCCAAATTAAAGTTTTGCTTGTCCACAAGCAACACTACCTCTTACCATGAGACTATGCATATTTATGGCTATATTAAATGACCCAATGATAATAATGACTTCAAGCTTAGTTAATAACATAATTTAGCCCTTCAAACTTAGGCAAAACTATTATCACGATACCCCTCAACATAAAATGTGATTTTTCATAAGCAAAACACTTTAAAGAGAAACCATGCAAAAATCACTAATACTCTAAAAGTGACTCACCTTTGACCTCAACTACATTATAATCCTTTTGCCTCATTTTGCGGGGGATGAAAAAATCACCCACCTTGACTTGTTTACATGCCTTCTCACAAGAAAGAAAATTCCACAGATCAAGTTGTCAAATATGCCATAAGAAATTTAAGTGAGGAATACTCTCTCTCTCTCAAGAATTCTCGAGGCTAACAAGTACCATGCCATAGGCTTGCCCATATTTTCAATTGCCACTTAATGAAAATACTTGGTTGGAAATCATGAAGGGCTTTTTGAGATTTTAACATAGGATCTGGGTAAGGTAGGATATCTTTTAGGAAAAATATGGCTATACCCTCCTTGAACATCTACATCACAGTATTCCATCCAAGTTTTGATCATGGTCCACTTCTTTTGTTTTTTACTCTTCACACATGTGCCTACTTTTTATTTCCTTAGTTCACCCATTTTCTTTTAATTTTTTTACTTGCACCCTTTGTGCTCTCTTTTCTTCGTTGGATCATTTCCTTTTTCTTATTCATTTGTTGTTAATAATTAAGCTCTTAGGCACTCACTTACAACTTCGTGGCCAAAAGTTACCTATTTAAATCATCACTGCCCCCAACTTAGGCATTTAGCCTCAAGTTATAATTTTAAGTTCAAGGAGGGTAGGGTTCAAAAGAAGGATAAAATTGAAAGGCTCACATCTTGCAATGTGTTTGCCAAAGAAAGGTCTAAAGTCTCAAAGTGGGTAACTAGGGATAACATCTATGCAAGGGTAGGCTTTTTAGGTTAAGTGGACTTCTAATGTCACAAAGATGTCCTAAGATCATCTCCCCAACCAAGTACAATCGAAATTAGCCTTGAGAGACTAATGGGGCAAGTTATAGATGGTACAAGGACACATGGGATTTTTACAAATAAGCACAACACACACGGCATGCAAAATTCACCTAGGAGGCTCAATTGCCCCTTCCTCTAGAATTAAAAATGGAGTATCTCCCAACTTTTACAAGACAAATATTTTGGAGTCACAAAAAGAGAAAAAGTGTAAATAGAAGATTTCTCACGTACATGCCCTCAAATTCTCAAGAAAACTGTTTGTATGGAGGGGGTGTTTGCTTTGCATTGGCACCACACATAATTTGCTAATATGGTACAAACATAAGCCTTCATCTCACATTTTGAATTTTACATGTAAAAACCATGTGGTTACTCAGACTTTTCCATTGGTACAGGTGCAATCCCAAATTCTAAAATGCCACGGGTACTCAGATTTTTCTTGCATTTATGACCTCGATACTACGCGTACTCAGACTTCCCCTGTATTCATGACTCAAAACTCGATCACGGTGCTTTTCTCTTAAGAATATCATCACTCAATCTATCATAGGGAAATACTCATCGGATATCATCACAAACAAAATAAGGATAACGCCAAAGTCTAACAACAAAACAAAATAACTAATCCATTCAAATGTGAGCACCATCAGGGTTCCAGAATATTACAACCCAAAAGAACATAAAAACTTCCAAAAATATCAATAATACAGGCCCAAATCAAATGAATGCGGAGATAGGAACCCCCAACTAAGTAGCTAGAAGTGTCCTCACTACATAAACAATAAAGCATAAGAAGAGATAAGGGTGTTCCCTGAAATTACAATCAAGAAATACTCTCATCTATAGACTCGGCATCATCACTGGCATCCTTAGGACTGAACCATTTGGCTGACACCTAATCGTCACTCTCTGCTAGGAGGAAGGAAGTTTATCATGGGGTTTTAGGACCTTGCATGGGCCCTTCACCCCCTTCCACATCTTGCTAAATAACTCATCTCTCTTCTTATTCCTTTTTACCATCTTCTTATGTGAAATCCAGAGATCATGATATGACTCTACCAAGGATGAATAGGCTCTCTCAATCTTAGAAATGGTAGCTCCCTGCTTTTTTGGGTCCGCTTGATACGCCTCATAATTAGATCGGGACATATATGAATGATGGGTGGTGGAGGGCTCTCCTATCCCCTAGGGAAAACTTGACACAAGCTTCCTGATGGACACAATATCAACTCCAATTTGCTCAAGATGTCTAGTAGTGGGCGGCCTACAAGACTCAGGATCCTAAAATGTCGACTTCCCTAAATTGATCTTGCTCTTCTTATTTTTACCTAGTATGCCCTCTCCTAGAATTTTCAAAGCATAGATAGAAGTGCCAGGGTGCACCCAAGTATCTCCAGAGTATTCCTCAACTCCAGCCCTTCTACAAAGCTCAGTAATCAAAGTGAGAAAAAAGAGATGTGTCCCATGGTTCTTAAAGAATTTCATTTTTTAAACCACGAGCTTAATAATATCCAAAGGAATTCCATAAAGAATGCAAGCAACCATATGAGCCTTCAAATCTTGGACTGCTATCATATAGGTGCAAGGGGAAACTCGACTACAAATGATGTTCAACCAAATCTAAGCCTCAACTGTGAAGTCATTCATATGGATGTTACTCTTTGTTGCCTCCCATGAAACTTGCTTTCTGGGGCAAAGTCTTTCTATCAATAAACTTCCCAGTTCAAACTTTTTTTCTTCATACTCACCCATGTTTGCATTTAGGAGCCCACAGATATCATTTATTTGCTCTACCCCAAAGTCCAATACTTCGCCCTGATCTTGATAGTCAAGTTGGATGAATTTGAGAAAGACACTACGCTAAGGTTGGTATAGAATTCATGGACCCATTACTCATTAGCCTTGCAAGGATCCAAGGCGAAACACTTCCACCCATAGCCACAAGCTTGTCATGAAATGTTCAAATCTTTTTTGGAACATTCTTCAAGCATACTCCTTTCTCTAGGAGCATCTTTGTCCTTGAAAGATAACCATAGTAGTGAGTGAGGCACTCACGTGCCATGAAATAGATGTGGTCGTATTTCTTCATGAGATTCTCTAGAAAAACAACAGACAACAAAACAACATCAATCATTCACATATTTTTGGACAAACTATGCTATGTTGTCCACTAAAGCTCATTGGATGGTTACTTAGTGGTGTTTGAAAAAAAATTAGAAGTGCGGAATTTTTGGAATAAGCAGAAAATTAGCCTCAATTATCGTGATCCTGGGCCATGGAGCTGCGATCATAGTATCAAAGACCGTGATCGCAGTATCTAAGACCAATTTTAACCCAATTTTGTAATGCCCAAAAATTTAAATTTGAAGCCTAAAGCATGTTCTATAACAAGGATTTATACTCAAAGCATTGAATAAGACCACTAGGTACTCAATTATGCCCCTAGGCTGCAAAAACCATTAGTGAATACTCATACGGGCGACCTATCGATCACTTGGTATGAACTCTTCATTTTTCTCAATTTCACACAAAATTTGGGTACACCAAGACTTCCCTAATCATATGTACACCATATTCTAGAAGCTAAAGACTATACAAATACAATTTATGAAGCATTTAAGCATGAAAGACATAATTCCAAGCCTTTTCTATAGCATGCATTTTACAGCCTATTTTCCACAATCAAGGCATAGATTTGAGGCACCTACGGATAAGTGATGCAAGAGGAATTCAAGGATGTTGTTGGAATGTTCATAATTTGGCTAGAACTGGGTCCAATTAGAGATAAAAGTTTAGAAGGGAGCGGTGAGAGGAAGTAGAGGTCTGGATAGTTATAAGAATTATATGAACGCGATCGCGAGTAAGGTTACACAATCGTAGACATGCGGGTGATCCCAATCGTAGCCAATGACCCACGATCGTGGTAACTGAGGGCATTTATGCTCCCCTATTTTCCCCTATTCAGCTTATTTCACATCTTGACAGATTTTTTCCTGTTCAGTTTAATATACAAAAATTTCACACTTTTCCCTTTGCCATCTTATCCAACATACTCTATAGCGCCATAAATGCATGGGTTATTCGATTGACAAAACTAAAATCTACTCTACAAAAGTGAAAACAAAGGATACAAGCCACTCTCATAGTGCTTGTGGGTTTCCTCCTACATAGTACCTTAGTTTATGTCATGTCACGATATCTTTCTTCTATATCAAGTTTGTTTCCTCAAGGACCCCCTCATTCACTCCTTCGATTTCAACATCAATCATTGTTATTACTTGAAGTTCCACGGGTTGTTTATTTATTTTGCATACTCAAAAAGAGACTTTGTCATCATGAACTATAAATCTCATTTTGCCCAACTCTAAGTCAACAATGGCTCTTCCGATGTCTAAGAACAGTCGACCAAGAATGATGGGAACCTCTTGGTACATTTCATAATCTAAAACCACGAAGCCTAAAAGAAGTATAAATTTGCACACTTTGACTAGAACATCATACAAAATCCCGACTGGCCTCTTGATAGACTGATCTTCTATTAAAATTCTCATGGGTGTTGGAGTTAGGGCTTCCAATCCAAGCTTTTTGTAAATGATAAAAGGCGTGAGGTTTATACTCGCACCGAGGTTCTACAGAGCTTTCGCAAAGATATGTGCTCCCAATGGTGCAAGGGATAGTTAAAGGCCTAGGATCTTTTTTTTTTCTCAATATTGCTACTCATGATAGCACTACAACCATGGGTGACTTCGATCGTGTCACCTTCAATGAGATTCTTTTTGACATCAACATCTTGATGAGCTTAGCATAACTCGGGATATCTTGAATCGCTTTAAGCAATGGTATATTGATTGAAAGGTTGATAATCTTGTCCATGAATTTCTTGAGTTTATCACCCTCTTCTTTTCATTGAAACCTTTGAGAAAATAGGGGAGGGACTTGTATAGTTGGCATCACATCACTTTGTGTATTCTCATTTTCCACCACCTCTTTATCGACTTCTATCGGTTCTTTTTCATCTTCTTTTTCTTGAGTTGTGGTGGCACTTCTTTTGACTTAACCTTGGGTATCTTTTAACTCAAATCTTCTTTCAAGCGATCACTAAAGGTCTTTCCGGCCCTAGTGACTATTGCTAAAATTTAAGCGTTATTCTTCGGGTTTACAATAGTGCCACTAGAAAGACCACCCTTTGGCCAAGCATTTAATTGGGTGGAAATTTGCTTGATTGGGTCTCCAATTTTGTAATGGGAGTGGAGAGGGACACCATGGTTTGATTAAGTTTCAAAAAATCACTTTTTATTTCACGGACTATTTTTTCCGTTCCTTCCACTCTCATAAAAAAAATTTCAAAGACATCTTTGATTTTATATTTTTCGGAGTCGACGATGCTACCATCTTTGTTCTTTGCCAATCATGAGGGGGAACAGATTGGTCATAATCACGATCTCTAGACCTTCAATAATAGTCACATTCACGGTCAACCCAACCTTGATTCCCATATTGCTTTTAATATGCGTGGCGGGAAACCCCTAAATAATTTGCCAAATATAGAATCTCCTCATCAAGCTTCTTTGCCTCTTCTACATCATATTCCTTAGATTCCACAAAATTTACCACCATTGTGGGTTCTCCTACCATATATTTTGTCAAAACCTCCAATTGTGTCATCATTTTTGCCATATTCTCCTTTCTTTCCTCATCCCACTTTCTTTGTTCTTTATCAACCACATAGGTAGTAGGAGACCCTTTCAACACTTTGGTATCCCAGGTATACCATCCCCAGTTTTTCTTAGTAACTTTCTCAAGTAAATTCGAAGCTGCATGATAATTTAACTTCATAAGAGAGCCCCCCGCTGCATTTTCTACCACGGTTTTGTTGAGCGGATCAAGAGTTTGGTAGAAGATTTAGAAAAGCATCTTCTTTGAGACCTCATGGTTTGGACATTATGTTAGTTTTCCATTGAATCTTTCACACACTTCATACAAAGTCTCTCCATTCAGTTCCCAAAATTTGATGATCTAATCCCTCAATTGGAGCATTTTGGATGGTAGGAAATACCGGTCAAGGAAGGCTATGGTGAGTTCTTACCATGAAGTACTTGAACTAGCAGGAAGAGATCGAAGCCATAGTACCACCACTCCCGTCAGAGAAAATAGGAAAAGATAAAGTCAGATAGACTCTTGGGTTATGTGTGCAACGTCAAAGGTGGACACACTTCGATGAAGTTCTTCAAATGCAAATTAGGGTCCTCATAGGCTTGTCCTGCAAAAAGTCCCTTCATTTACAGCATATGCAACATGACACTTGTGACATGAAAGACACTGTTCCCATAAGTAGGTGGGATACGAATAGTACTTGATCAAACAGCATTATTGATTTGCTCCTCATCATCAAAAGACCCAACTTGACTAGCATTATCTCTCATGGTTCCATTTATTCTATGGAGATCACCTAGAAGGAAACAAAAACAACAACCAAAATAAATATACACCACTACGGGTATACCCCAAGTAAGAATCAATACCACACAAGTGAAAACTAAATTTCACTCCCCAGCAATGGTGCCATTTTTATAATGCTTACCTCTACCATGCAATTTAGTTGAGGACGGTCATTTAAAATATATCAACTTTTGTTGAGGTCGAATCCACAAGGGGTGAAAAGTAGAATTCTAGTCTTATGGGTCTTAACACTTACTAATAAAATGCTCGAAGTGAAAATAAATTAGAAGGCATGATTTAAAATGGGGGGTTTTGGTTTTGGGAGAGTGTGTGTCAATAGTAACTCAATTCCACAAACTACACAAAAATTGCAATTTAACTTCAACATAAAGAGAATCTTGGGATTATATGAACCTAAGGGTAAATTAGGTATGGATATGTGTCAATTTGGTGTACATGCTTGTTGTTATCAATAAGGTAGGCTAGGTCTAGAGTCCTTGAGGCTAGCTTGTCAACAAAACCTTGAGAATTTCATCTATTGAACCTTTTGGATACCTAGCAAGTATTTTAATTATATGCACCTAGTACTTCAATTGGGTATCCCTATTTCTAGGAAATACCCAAGATATAGTCAACTTCATACTCACTCTTATGTCTAAGATAGTGAGAATTAATAAAATAAACCCATTAATTATCTACTATTGCCTTGGTTCCCACATCCCTCTTTCAAGGCTGATGTGGGTTGCAAAATTTAACCCACAACCCCTCTCTTAAGGATGGTTTGAGATTTCAAGAGTTTGGGATTTTCACCCACAAACCCATTTTGAGTATTTAGGGCTTTCACCCATAAATACCAACCAATTTAATCAAACAATAGTAGAACGCATCATCAACTAACTAGCATATACACAAATACATCACAACCCATAACTAATGGCACCTTAGTTCAACATAATCCCAAGAAAATGAAATTAAGCTACTCGTGATTAAAAGAGTGAAAAATATACCATAAGGGTTTTGAAAATCATCAATAAGGGTTTTGAAAATCATCCATTCTTCAAGAAATTACTAAATTCAAAGTCTCCAAATCAAATTACAATTCTTGCCCAATTTCAGGTTTCAAGTTAAAATTCAAAATATTGCTAGCTGTAGACACATAATTTTGTCCCTCCTCAAAAGCATTCTTAACATTTTACCCTTTTCTTAGTGTGTTCCCTCACCGTGTGATAACCCCTTCACAAAAAGACAAAAATAACAATTCCTAACTAATTTTATCTTATTCTAAAAACCCCCTCCCTATTAAAAATGACACTTCACCATCACCACCCTAACTACCCATGTGATCCCCCCCCCCCCTCCTTTTTCTTGTCCACAAAGGAAAACTATATAGGGGACCCACCAAAATTTCCACATCATAACAAATCCATGCCCATTATAAAAGAAAAATTCTAAGAGAGAAAAAGAGAGGCTCATTCTTTGATCATCATCTTCTCTACAATAACAACAATCATAAAATAATCTTCCTTACAAGAAAAACAACAACAACAAAAAAAAGGGGACTGGTGAACAGTAATTAGTGAACAGTAATGGCGTGAAAAGTGATGGTGAACGGGTCATTATTTGTCGAGTTGGATTGTTGGTGTTAAGGTTAGAATCAAGGTTTCCGCGTGCATATTCTATTTATTCGAATAACATTAAGTTTAAAAGTATCAAATTTAAGGTCCAATTCTTTCTTCTCTTTTATTTAATTCTTATGTGATTGTGATGGTGCGTGATTAGATACCGTGGTTTGTTTGTTCTATTAGTGACATTTGGGTGTGTGATGTGCTAAGCATGATTGGTGAATTTTTGTTATTCTCGATTAGTGGATTGTGTATTGAAATGGGTTAATCATATGGTTGAGAATGAATTAAGGTGGGGACTAAAAATGGAGGAAAATGAATATTGATTAATTTTGATGTATTGATAATGTTGAACATCATAGAATTGTGATACGTTGAACTTGGTAGGCAAACGTAGGCTGGGTAGGCAAATTTAGGAATAACGATTTGTTTGAGTGTTTGAATATGTGCGTGAATGGTACTTTCTACTTTATTGCACAAAAAGTTTAAATTGTACTCATTTAGCCGGGGAATACCCCCGAAGGATTTGTATTGATTTATCATGGGAATGTCCCAAAGTAGCATGTACGCAGAGGAGGCTCGTGATCAAAGCCCAGAACGTCGAGTGGAGTTTAGTTTAGGATTAGTTTAGAATAGAATAGGTTTTATATTTCAGGACCTCTTTTATTTTAGATTGTACAATTTGGACTGAACATTATTTTATTTTGTTTTAAATTTTGTGTGATTTATTTGTTTGCTTGTTTTGTGTGTTTATGTTGTTTGTACATTTGTAATGTCAAATTAGCCGATACGCTCCACCAAGCAACTGTGGTCGAACCACGGGATTGAGGGGTGCCTAACACCTTCCCCTCGGTCAACAAAATTCCTTAGTCGGAATCTTTGTTCACAGATCAATTTTACAGAGTCAAAATCATTTTGAAAAGGGTTTTCCAAAGGTGACTTGTCACACCGTACTATGCCAAGTGGCAACTCTGAGTTTTGAATAAAATGAATCCTTTTCGAAAACAAATTTTTATCTTTTGTCACTTAATAATAAAAACTCTTTCAAACCTTAAAATGAATCTTTTTGGAGTGCGAAAAAAAGGGGTGTGACAGCTCTGGCGACATCCAAAAGATAAGGTTTTTTTAGTTCGAAAGGGTTTTATTATTAAAGTAATAAAGTGAATAATTATGTCAAAAAGGACCTTTTATATTCAAACCTCAGAGTCGCCACTTGACATGATTCGAGTGTGTCAAGTCACCCTTGGATATCCTTTTTCAAAACGGTTTTGACTCTTTAAAACAGGTTTGCGAACAATGATATTGATTAAGGAATTTTGTTGATCAAGGGGAAGGTGTTAGGCACCCTTTGATCCTGTGGTTCGACCACGGTCGTTTGGTAGAGTGTATCGGCTAATTTGAAACTACCAATGTATAAACCGCATAAAGCACGCTAAACAATCAATCAAACAAACAAAACAAAAACAATCCAAAATTTAATGTTCAGTCCAATTATACAGACCAAAAAATAAAAATACAAAAATCTAAACCTACGCTAACCTACACTGATACTAAACTATGCTCCAATACTTTATCCAATGCCTTGGGCCTTCATCACGTACGTCCTCCAAATACAAAGTAATTCGGAGCATTTCTCGATGAATAAATACAAATGATCGCAGGGCATTCCCCGATTAAATAAATACATTTTTGAATACAAGAACTAAAACCAAATCGTTCAACTCAAATTCCACATTAAAACATTCAACAAGAAAACTTACTCCTAATTTTTTCCTACCCAAACCTATATTTGCCTATCCGTTTCAACTTGTATTAATCTATCACGTTCCAACAACATTCAAGCTCATTCTGAAAACAACAACAAACCAAAGTTAATCTAAATTCACCATTTTATCAACTTCTCAATTCCATTCCCCAAATTACCAATTTTAATTCTTAATGAGATATTATTTCATCACACAACCCGTAATAAATCTATACTCAAGGAAATTAAACACCGAATCAAAACAAACGAATGTAAACCAATCCAACACTCAAACATCACTAACAATTCACATATTGAATCACATTCAACAATCACATAAGAATTAAAAGAGAGGAAAGAATTGGACCTCAATGTCGCTTTCAAGTATTATTCAATTAAACGAGATGAAATCCGTACTAGAACTTTGAACTGACCCTCAACACGAATTCCAAGTCAAATTTAAACCTCGAATCAAACCTCAAATATCAAAATCAGATTCCCAAACATCATTCATACTCTATTTTCAATAACACAAACCAAAACTGCAAAATAACCAAAGACCCATAGCGAAATTTGGTCCCCCGTCACTATTTCGATTATTTCTAGTGGAAATTGTTGGAAAACGAACTGAAATTGGTCGGACTAGAATTGGGTTCACTGTTTTCCTCTTGCCGGAGCTCCGATGATCTTAATAATGGTTAAAATCGAAGAAAAGTGGCACGGCTTATGCGATGGTAGCATTTGTTGACGGGTTTTGCCAGAGAATTCGACCTCCATCAACCCCGTCTACCCCTTTTTCTCTCTTGGTTCCCTCTCTCCAGTCTCCAATTTGGAAAACTTCACTCACGATTTTACTCTCACTCTCGATTTTCTCCTAAATCTCCCACTATTTTGTCAATTTCCATTTCTCATGGTCTCTCCGATCTCTCTCTTTTCCAATCCCTAATCTCTCCCTCTCTCGATCGGGTATATATGTGTGTATCCGGTGTTGTGCGTGTGACATTTTTTGGTGATGCATGTATGTGTGATGGTGTCAAAGTTGTTATGGGTCAGAAAAAAAGAAAGAAAAAATGGCTTTCCTCTGTTTGCTCTCTGCTCTCGCACAGTATTCCTTTCACTCCTTTTGTGTGTGTCGTGAGGGTGAGTCCCCAAGAAAAAAAGAAATGTCAATGATAGTGACCTCTATTAAGCTCCTCTTCTTTTTTTTCTACTGTGCGTGTATTTGAAAATATATGGAGAAGAAGATGGTGACAAAATGGGTCCTTTTGTTAGGTGTACCCGTGGGTCCCCCTTCTTTTAGTTTGTTAGTGTGAGGATAAAAATGTGAGTGGGTAGGGAGGTAGTTTATTTTGATTAGGTAGGTTGTTAGGATAAGATAAATTAGTTAGAGGTATTGTTTTTGTTTATTTTTATATTTTTGTGGGATATAATTATATGGGGTTGGACACATGGTAAGGTGAACTAAAAATGAATAAAATTAGAGGTGAACTAAAAATGAATAAAATTAGAGTTCGAGAGGGACAAAATTAGGTGTCTACACTAGTCTCTATAATTCCCAAAATGGAAAATTGTTTCATGATTTTAAGGGATTTGAGATCGGCTGCTGAAAATTACAAAACTACCCCTAGTCCTAATCCCGCATTTTCGCGATCGCACTAGATTTGCTGTGATCGCACTAGATTTGCTGGGATCACACTAGATTTACTATGATCACGGCTATCGCGACCGTGGGTAGATCCAGCAATCATGATTCCTGACCTTTTTCACTAGCCAGATTCACAACCCTCAAACCGCGATCGCGGTAATTGAGTCCTGTTTCTACTCTAGGTATTCCAGCTGCACTTTTTTTCTCTCTTTTGATCCTTTTTAGCTCAAGTCCACATCTTTCCATCTCATAACCTGTATGCCTGCAAAATGTGGATATTAGTGAATTTAATCAAACATATGTCTCATTTATACATTTAAATCATGGTAATGTTCATGATTTTTGAGTGCAAATGAGTGGTAATTCACCACTCATCAAAGAGCATCTAAGTTTGACGATGGGAAATACAACTCAAAGTCTAAATAGTCTTATACATCCATCTCAAATACAAAAAATTGAATAAAGATGGGAGGGAAATGGGCTACTATAAACTCCAAGAGCTCACCCTGTCTCTAGAAGATTAATACTGCACGAACTCAACTCAGCGGCGGCAACTAGTAATCGAGTTTGCACTAAAAAGGTACAAAAGTGTAGTATGAGTACCAAAACAATGGGTACTTTGTAGGTATCATCGATCGACTGAGCTAAATCATGATATAAAGATGATATAAAGTAATACAATATCTCTAAGTCAAGGTACAGAATCAAACCTTAATCATCTTCGTCATCACAATAAGTAATTAATAATTAAACTAGAGCAATACTAGAACATATCCATTCGTTATGCGCCAACACCATTTTACATAATTCGTAAATGCTCCAAAACATAAAGCGTAACTAATTCAATCATAATCTCATGAAGACCAAGATGATATACAAATATTCATTAAGCATAAGTAATAGAACACACCTTGGCGTCCCATATCATCGCGGAGTACACCCAGAAGAACATAAAGTAAAGAAAATCATCATGACGCCCCATATCACTGGAGAGTACACTAAAGAATAAAATTACCAAGTATATAATCATATAACCAACTCATGAATGTCCATGGTTTACCACTTTTGCATAAACGATCATTTCGAAGTTTATGATCATCATCAATTACCACCATTAAATTAACATATATCAAGTACTCCCAATCATACTCATAAAGCCATTTAGATATTTAACTCATCAATATACCATATCTACTCATTTATAATAACCCAAATACTCTTTAACAAGTTACTAATCCACTAGTCATTCGGACCTTCATTTATTAGCCTATCTGATTTTAAATAGATTTCCCCATTTAAGAAATAACAGCTAATTATCATTCACTAAGTAGCAAACATCCACATCTTGACATGATGCACTACTAAACCATAGTCCATTTAACCAAAAATCATTCTTAATTATCATAGGTACACTAGTCACCATATAAGAAAAGGCTACATATTATCAAACACATGTATCTATCTATTAAACAACTCCTCTTCCATCCATACTCGGGAATATCTACTCTATATAGTATATCACCATCCAATATACGAATAAAAGGCAAAAGAAGGATGTATAATAGTATACAGGGCCAAGGAATAAATATACAATCTGAATAAATGAAGGAAATGAGGGATATACAGTAATTCAATATCTACATATAAATAGATATACATATGTATAAACAAGGTCAATTCAAGGTACAACTTAAATCATCAGACTAGCATCTTAAGATCTCATAATCATAGCAGGAATTAGTGCTAGTATACTCAGGGTTTCTAATCCATACATCTGATCATGAATTGATCAGGCTTAGTAATGTAATCGTAAGATGAAAGAGCTAGAATCATACCTCAAATCCTAATGCCAGATCATTTACAAAGATGCCACAAACTAGCTATAGCAATAATCATAACAATAATAGTAAAAATAGGAACAACAACGCAAGTAACTAGGTATTCCAGAAAAATAATACCTTAATGAGCCTTTCACGAACCCCACCGTCCTAGGCTCAGAAGTTTCAATCAACATACAACACACTATAAGCCATACTCATCACCCATACCTTTGCAACCCCTCATAAGGTTGATAAATATAGGCGCATACTAATGATAGGCAATGTGCATACAAGAATGAATGCTAAGATATAATTTGTAATATCATAATTAATCAAAATACCATAAGTAACCCAGTATATAACCTTACATCATGATTATCATAATCAATATCCGAACATAAATCGATAAATATATAATCAAAATTTAGACTCAAATTAGTAAATATATAATCAATAGTCAGACTTGAATCGATAAATATAATCAATAGCTAGACTCAAACCGATAAATATAATCAATAGCTGGACTCGAACCGGTTAATATTATCAATAGCCAGACTCAATCCAATAAATATAATCAGTACCCAGACTTGAACTGGTAAATATATCTAACCAGTCCAGCACTCCATCTTAGCAAAAATACTCATACAAAAAGTACCACTAAGGAGAAGCACTCCTTAGTCTCATTAGGCCGAAGAAATTTTGAGATGGAGATTTCTTAATTCCACCCAAGTAGGACAATCATAACTCAAGCAAACCATGAATCACCTTTTCAATGAAGAAAGTACTAAGCCTGACACCTATGTTGAGGTCAATACCACTACCGAAAAAATGAACAAGCAACTCAAGATAAAGAAATTTTGATTTTCCAACTCAATAAGAGATCACAAGAAAGACCACCTGTCTCTACCTTTCTAACTCAACTTTAGAAAAAAAACCACATCATGACAAGAAAGCTGCATCATATATCCACACAAGTACCAAGTGTAAACCAACACAAGGAGACGAATCCAATAATTCTAAGAAATAAATCTCGGATATTTGTTACTAATATCATAACCACTATCAGGTGATAAAATAACCATAAGTAGAGAATGGACCCTATACTGGTCAATCTCAAAAATGGGCTACATAGAAAAGGATAACCAATGCAAAAATATTTGCAACCTAAAAAGGCATGCCCAAGAATATCAAACTCAAGAATTAGAAATATAACCAAATTGCCAACTCTAGAACCATAACAGAACCACAAAAGGTCAACCTACCTTTGATACCAAAATTAATTCAATGATCGGTCTAGAACAAGCAACATAAGAGAAAATAACTAACCTCACCTTGCAATAAGAGAGAAATTATCCAATCTTTCTAGCTTACCCAAGTCAACCAATAAGAACCACGAAGAAGGGGAAGCTTCTAAATAGATGCTAATAGTCTATCCATCTACTTAGAGAGGATCAATTACATTAAATAATTACAATAGTAACAGCAATATAAACATCAATATAATGAATAGCCAGTACCAAAATGAAAATCAATAGCAAGTACACTCAAGGGCCATAATAAGGCCAATATGCCAAGGTAAATGGGACTCGAACCCAAATGCTACACCCCTAAGAAAATATCAACATGGATCTACTTCATCCACTGCTAAAAGAAAAATCCAAGAGGTAGTCATATAATTATAAATTCAATAACAAGGCACACATCAACCAATATGAGTTTATCAAGGCATATAATCATCGATGGGTAAGAGAACCCCAATACACATAAATAAAGGGTATGGGCAGAAGATAAAAGCAAACCAGTCACAGTGGAGTCAAAAGTCATATGTATAGTATGCCTAAGGGTGAACAAATCTAAACGGATCCAAACTCAGATTGATCGATTGAATCATCAACTAAGGCACTAAGTGCACTATCTCTAACCGAAGGTGCCATAACTTTATGAGGCTGATCTGAATGATGAATAACTCCACATCGAGGACACTCTCTAGAATAGTGACATATCTCACCATAACTAAACACTATTATAGGATACTTGAGATACTACCCATCCTAATCTAAAATGGTCGACAAGGCCTAAATACCTATACCAAAAACTCTGCAAAATCTGATGAGAACTCTGACCCCTATAACCATCATGACTAACCTGAGAGTTACTCAAAATCTAAAATGATACTTACGCAAAGTCAATAAGATGCAAATAAATCTGACCTCCACTAGAAGGATCCTCACTCCCTAATGGAATACCAATAACATTGTAATAATGACATGGCCTCTTATTGCCACATCCTTAACACTAGATGTATTCTCTCTGTGTGTCCCTCAAATGATTAATAACCTAAGAGAAGAAAGACCCAATGCTATCAAGTGCTTCGATGCCAAGTGAAATAGCAATGATAATCTTTAAAATAAATTCACACACCATATCCTTCTCAGAAAGATATAGCCTAGAAATATGCCTGACCCACTCAAGAAACCCAATATCATACTTTGAACCAATAAGAAACCTTGTTGAACAATAACAAATCCATCTCTGGCCTGAGAACTACTTGATGAATTAGATATCATCCCTGGCTGTGAGGCATCCATAAAGAAACTTAGGATCCCTAATGTTGAATCTGAAAAAGCCAAAATAGTCGCAAACTCTACTTGAACTTGGGTTAGCCCAAAATCCTCTGACTGATGATGAAGACATTCGATATCCATCACTTACTCCCTAGTCGAATATTGGACTATAATTTTAAAAATGTGTGTTGAAGTCCCGTCTGCATCTATCAATAATCTTGTATCATCCATTTGGGATAGAATACAGTCAAAAGATATGCTTGAGGCTCATAGCAATACGAACAAATAACATAGAGTTAAGAAATAAATTTCCTAAGAATACCTTGTAGCCTTTTGAAGATAGGTTACGGACGTCTAGCACCGATCTACAGGACTCTACTAAACACTTAGCTCTTGTACTAATACACTGGTGAACTTGGCTCTAATACCGATTTTTCACAACCCAATTTATTAGGCCATGATGGTTTCTACTATAATCCATCAGTAGGCAAGCCAACCTCATATTCTAAAACTACTAGCAAAAGACTACCAAGAGAATGAAGGAGAGAATGAAAAATAGATATAATAAAAGACTAACATACATAAGATAACCCCAATACCTGGTGAAATTAGTAAAAGAGCTTCTTGTATAACAAGAATACAAAATGAAGTATCAAGGGAATTACACTAATACAACTTATTGCTGAATACAACATAGAGACAAGTCTACTGCATAAGAGGGAGGAAAGTAATACTTCAAATGTTGGGAGATCACCCTATGTCTCAGAATCCTGGCTTCTCTACATGACACAAACAACACCAACAATAACTCGTACTATGATTTATAGGCTATAAAAGTGTAGTATGAGCACCAAAAACATGGTACTCAGTAGGCAACTACTGAGCTCTAAAGATAATGTATATATATACAATATATAAATAAAAATAAAGTCTAAACCCAAATGTCCAGCAACCACATAATAAAGCTTTTAGGATTGTAAGGGTAAACTATCCTACTCATATCCAAGAAACTGGCACAAAAAGGCTAAATATTAAGGATGAACAATCCTATTCCAGCCATACTCAAGAATCTTAGCACTATATCATATATACCCGGCCAATATATGAATAAAGGGAGAATAAAAGCTATATATAATAGTATACAAAGCCAAGGAATGAAAATACAATTTGAATAAATAAAGAAAGGGGAATATATGGTAATACCATAGCTATTTATAAATAGATATACATATATATATATATATATATATATATATATATATATATATATATAAATAAATAAGGTCAATTCAAGGTACAACGTAAATCATTAGACTAGAATCTTAAGACGTCATAATCATAGCAGGAACTAGTTCTAATATACTCAGGGTTTCTAATCTATATGTCTAATCATGAGTTAATCATGCATAATAATATAATCTTAAGATGAAAGATCCAGAATCATACTTCAAATGTCAATATTGGATTGTTAATAAAGATGCCACAAACTAGCCACAGTAATGATCATATCAATAATAACAACAATAACAATGACAACGTGAGTAATTGAGTAGTCCAGACAAACAATACCTCACCAAACCTTTCACAAACCCGCACCTCCCTAGGCTTAGAAGGTTCAATCAATATACAATAACCACAAGCCATACTCTTCACCCATACCTATGAAACCCCTTTTAAGGTTGATAGATATAGGCGCATACTAGTGATAGGCAATGTGCATATCAAAATGAATGCCAAGATATAATCTGTAATACCACAATCGATCAAAATGCCATAAGTAACACAAAGTATAGCTACAAATCATCAGTATCATAATCAATATCCAGACTCAAATCAGTAAATATATAATTAATATCTAGAATTAAATTGGTAAATATTTAATCAACAGTCAAACTTGAACTAGTAAAAATAATCAATAGCAGGACTTAAATTTATAAATATAATCAATAACCAAACTCTAACCGATTACTATAATCAATAGCCAGACTCGAGTTGATAAATATAATCAATAATCGGACTTGAACTGATAAAGATATCTATGTGTGCATAGTAAATGCACAGACTCTAAACTGTAGCTAAAAAATGTAAATTCATAAATCCACTACTCAGGGTAATCTTCGAGACTAAATCAGCATAAAAGTGTAGAAAAGGTCGAAATATCTCTCTGCTAGGGTAAATAGTAATAACACAATCAGAGATCAGAATCTATCGGTCAAATTTCTAAATCATCATTTATAATCTAAAAGACTTATAAGTATCCATTAAGATGGTACGATTTATGTTATGAATAAATCCATTTTAAGAAAGGGTGAAAAGTGGGATTTTATCTCTTTTTAGGGAAAACAGTAGTTAAATCATATTTTAGTACCATTTGTTGTTTTAGTGATCATGAATGTACTGAATTTATGCATGTCATCACCAGTATTTGCATAATGATGTCATAAACATAAACATGTATATAAACTATGGCTATATCCTTTACAAGGATAAAAACTTCCTAGAATCCAAAAAATATGATAACACGGCCCCCGGCCCAATAATATTTACATATCTGACATAACCACAACCTCAAGATCTATAAATCATTATCATAATTCATCAAGTATGTAGTAACCTTATTCTAAGGTTCATTAATCTCAACAATGCCTAAATGCTAGCAACCTAGGGTAATGAGATCCTAGAAGCATAATAAGTATTTCACCTTACGGATTAATTCATCCAACTAATCCCCAAACCTCAATAATCAAGATAAATTCACGATGTTATACCCATTATCAATCTTAAAATTCACATTCACATTCACATGCAATAAATAAAACACATGAAGAGTACACAAAAGCCTACCTCAAAGTCGAACCGCATATCCTTGGATCATCCAAAAAACATCTTTCTTTACAACATGATTTCAAAATGTCACCACGCTATAAAAATTATAATCTACGCATCATTAGGAGTAAAATGAGACTCATATTACTATATTTAAGACGGGTCTAAAAACGGATTTCAAAAATGGGGTTAAAAATTAAAGAGGTAAAATCATAATTTTGTTTTTGAAACACGTTCCCTATACTTGCAGGAGTCTATAGTTGAAAATCCAAGCAAAAACCAGTTAAAAGCGAGGTTCAAATAAAAAACACTCTAAAACTTTACTGGTAGAAACCCCAAAAATCCATTTTGAAATAAAGAATTAAAAGTTGTTTTGAATATAAAATTAAGGAAAAATGATAATTATAAGATTATAAAATTTACCCATGGAAGAAATCTCAAAAACTCCTTTGTAATCGCCTAAATCTAAGTTCCCAAGCTCCAAAAATGGTGAAAATAAGGTTTTTTTAATCACAACTTTGGTTATAATCATGAAAAATAAAATAGAAGTTCTTGTAAAATGGGGGAAATGGAGTTATAAATTGATAAAAAAGATTATACGAGAAAAACGCATCAAAAATTATCAAAATCAGAGCTTCCTAGCTCCCTAAATGTCAAAAATACGAACATGGAGTTTTATACTCAGTGATGGTCGTGATCATGAACTTTTGGTCGCAATCACAACTGTTGAAACCTAATTTTTGTCCACCATGACTAAGTTTAATTTTGAGTTTCTTTGGTTTTAAATAAAATTACAATATTTATTTCAGTCAAATAAAAGACTTTTCATAATATTTTCTAGATAATTTTGTCATTTTAAGTAGAGATTATATATTTTCGTATTTGTTTATAAGATCATATAATTTGGTTACTTAAATAATTATTTTATTAGAAATTTAATTTTAATCAAGGATTGTCTCTAAAATTAATTCGATAGGTAAAATATTGATCCAAAAATAATTTATTTGAAAAAATTATTTGAAGAGAAAGAATAAATAATTTGTTTGATTTTGGTAAAACAAGAAGCTCGGGATTAAATTGGTTGATAATTTGTATAGGTTTTATTTTGATTTTATTTAATTTATTAAATTTGATCATAATTGAAATTAATTTGGTCATAATTGTAATGTAATTAGCCAATTGGTTTTCAATGTGATTAGAATTTAAATAAAATTGATTGATATTATAACCTATTTGATCTAATCTTATAACCCCCTAAAACCCTTTAAAGTTGGGCCAGCAGCCTATCAACACCCTTATTCCCTTCTCTAGGCCCAACAAGAACAACAATACCCTTTCTTTGCTCAACAACAGTATAACAACTTCACCATAATAGCCCAACATCAGACCGCCTCATGGTGATTTGCTTCAGCTGCAACTTTTGCCCAGCAACCCACAACAATAACATTAGCAATGGCCAAACACCCACAAAACTCGCCCGAAAATAGCCCAAAACCATCCCAAATCTTCTTTTTCCTTATATCCCCTTAGCTGAACAAAATCCAACAAACAACATCATCATTATCAGTGTTTTAACTCGACAACAATAATAACAGCCATAATTTCAACAATAGTAAAGCAAGTCAACAACGACAACTATTAATTTAGATTTTCCTCAAAATCGTTCAATCTCGTATGAATGCGGATGGTCACGAATAATTTGTGTTTGAATTTTGAATTTTTCATCCACAATTTCTTAATTTTTTCCCCAAAATTAAACTAAAACCTCCTATAAATACCCATTGAAGAACAAAAGGGAGAAGGGGAGATTTTTTAGGGGGGAATTTGAGGATTCGAGACGCGCATGCTTCTAATCCTAAGCAACCAAAAAAATTATCGATGAAACATACTCAAAAACTCAATTTCAATGAAAACTACACTCCAAAGATTCAGAATTTAAACTCCGGTGGTGGAAGTCCATCGTCAAGTCTCGTTGTCCTATGTTCGTTGTTCTAAAAAAGTCGAATACTTCACCTCTCTTGAATTTTTTGTTTTTCTTTGTTTGTGAAAGAAAAGATATAGGTAAAGGTGGAATGATTGTTTTGTTGAACTGATGAGCGTGCTCCAGTAATCCTATTGAATTCTCATTATTTTTTATGAGTTTTGGGCAAGGGAGGAAGAATATACTCAGCTACTTTGCATCAAAGTTATTTTGTCAGGTAATGCAGATTGTTGTCTCCTTGATCTCAAATGTAGATTATTATGTAGATTGGGATTATCATTAGTTCTTAATCAATAGTTCCTGTTCTCAAGTTTATTATACTATCCCATGTTTCTTCTACTATGTCTAAATTTTAAGAGAACTTTTAACAAAAAAGATAATTAAATAAAAAACAATTGTTTTGTTTGAGTTAAAGGATAATTATTGGTATTTATTCTTTTATGGTATATTTTCAGGCAACTTAATTGAATTGGTTGATAAAATTTTCTTTAAATAAATGGTAAGTGGTTAGTTCCAACAAATGTATATATACATGTATATATCAAGCATATGTTTTCAATATAAATGTAGCTTAAGCTATGTACTAATTCTTATTTTTATATTTGATACATGTGAATTGATCCAAATCTAATTAGAATTCATACCCCGCATTCCCTTTGGGTCAAGCCCGAAATTAAGTCAGCCCTCATTAGAGTCCAAACTAGACCAATATACATAGGACAACACAAATATACAGGATGGTATTCACTTGTATACAGTTGATATATGCTAGAAAACAGCTGATATTGGTGTATATTAAAAGTAGAAGCAAACATACTGATTTTCTATGTTGATACGCAGAGTATACAGGGCTTTGTACGCTGATATACAGCGTATATATTGAAAATGCAAAGGCAAGAGTTGTGATATATATCTTGTATACACTTCAGAAAATGGACCCAATGTCCATAATTCAAAGCCCAAAAGTTGGGCAGCTTTACTGATGGGCCAATTAAGGGTCCAACTTCACTTCTTGTATTCATTTTTTGTAGCTTAAAATTTATCTTTGTTTATTGTATTAACTAACATTTTACTCAACTAATCTAGATAAATTTCCTAAGGTGTTGCCATTTTATTTTATCTTAGTTTTCTTTTACTTAATTAATAATTTTCACCAAATTTATATTGTCTAGAACGGATTAATTAGTTCCTTCAATTTTCTTCTTACAACAAATCTTTTAAAGATAAAGTATTTTATTCCCAAAATGACATTTGTTTTGGTCATGTAACTAGTAGTTCATTTAGATAAAAGTAATTTCTCCAAACCTAAGAAACTAATTTGTTTTGAAGATTAACTTTTTAAAAATTTAGCAAAGCACTTTTAATTTGATATACTCTTAACTTTTTTTTTAAAAGGTGTTATTTATAACAAAAATGGACTTTCATATAATAAATAATAATAAGGAAGTTGTCATATTATCTATTCTTACTCCACAAACGCAAAAATTTATTTTCCTCTTAAATCCAAGAGAAAATTTGCAACATAGTTTAATTCAAGTAGACTATTTCTCGTTTGAATAAATAAATGTCATTTTAAATATTTAGATAAATAATTTTAGTATATTTTATAAAATCAAGTTTTTGCGAAATTAGCAACTTTTAGTTAGTCAAGTTAGTTATTTTTCGTAAGCTGTTTTAAATGGACACTCCTAAGTGCCTTAAAAATCTTCTTAAGGCGTTAAGTGAACCCTTACCCAGTTTCTCTTATTTCAATGATTTATTTATATTTATAAATCTTTAAAATTTCTGTAAGTTTTCTTGATTTTTTCCATAAAAATCAAGTGGCAACTCTTTGATTTTCTCAAAATTATTTTGAATTTTTCTTGAATCTTTTGAAATAATTTAAAGAGGTCAAAACCATTTTCTTTTAAATAAAATATGAAAAGGATAAAACAGAAATTGTGACTCTGTTGGGAATTTAACTAGGTTCTAACCAAATATTTGAACTAACTTCTTTGACAAATTATTCGAATTTGTAATAATTGAACTGGTTGTTTACTTATGTGTTTAAATTTTCATAAAATTTAAATTGTTGCATTTCATGGCATACTTCCACATTTGATTTACAGACTGTTTTGAGGTTTTGCGGATGTCCTAACCCCTATTTATCAATTCCAAATGAAGTGTTGGAAATACGACAGTTTATTGGCACGTTAGGCATTCGATGGTTGTTCGTATTTTCAAACTCAAATTGTCCGTTTAGGAACCTGGTCAAAGCCCACTCTAGATACCTAGGATAGAGTGAAACCAAAATTCTTTTTAGGCATGATCCTAGCACGACCCAATACCTGAGTACGTATCGATCCCATTAGAAAGATCCACCTTACATCTATTGACCACAAGTCAATAACAAATGATCATCCTTTTCGTATTTTAATTGAAGGATGTAATGCTAGATTATATAGACCATTGTCCCTTGAGATATATTTGGAGTCAATGGAATGTCTTACAAACGGCATGTATAGCCTTCAAATGCTAGGCTTACCATTGGCTTGCAAGGTCCAATGTATGCTAGGATGCATAATAATTATTTGTGTTAAAGTATTTCATTATTCTCTTTGTGTATATTTGCTTAATTTGTGTGTTTAAATAACATATCTTTGACTTTAAATAATACTAGTCCATTATTTTATTTCAAAGTCTTGGAGCATTAATAGGCATATAAGACTCAAAATTTAAGTCCTTCTGAAATATTCATTGATAAAATTCCTTCCAATTTATTCCAGTTTTGTTCAAAATTTCATTAGGTCATTATCTAATTCACACTGACCACATTGCTCTCATAATTTACCTTTGCTTGCATTTGATATAATCAGATTTGTCTAGATATGTAATTAATGAAAAGACTATGTTGTCTTCAAAAAAAATTAACTAAGCCTTTTAGGATGTTTATCTGTAAACACCCAATTTCTTCAAATTGCTGAGTTCATTCTATTTGAGATGTCATTTTTTCCATTAAATTCAAGATCAATCAAATGATTAAAATTTTGATCATTCAGTCACTAGCCCAAATGTATTAATTCTAGACTTAGTCGTTTTCAAACTAAATATATGTCATTTATTTCGTATATTACTTTGGTCAATCATCATGATCATGAACTAACACTTTACCTTTTGAGTGTTTTTCTTTTCTTTTAGAGAGAGGCTAATTTATGTTGGTATCTAAACTTTCTCGATTTACAAAAAAACAAAAAGTAATCACTGATAGAACACTAGTATTTCACACGGTCTAAGGTTAAGAAATAAACTAAAGATTTGTTAGTTCTTGCTTGGGATAAAAAAAGGAATCGTTCAAATATAAATCCTAGTTTGATTAACACAAATACGTCATCTAAGACAGTTCCCACCTTTTTGTTGTAATGGACCTGTGTGCCTCAATAGAAAGAGAAATAACCCAAGAGGTCATTGTTGGTTTGGAGCAATAAATTTCTGAGCTAAGACTCATGGTGATTTAAAGTAGAAAACCTTCTCAGACTCCTCCAAACATGTCTCTTCCTTCTAATGCTCGACAAAAGGGGCCTATGTTTCCAATATTAGAAGAAGTTGATCATGAAGGTCATTTTTCTCATGTTTTTCAGAATGCCCCTTGTGTGTACATATTTGCTCATCCAAAGGTTCAGAACATATCATTGTCACGCCAAGCTCGCTAGTGTATACCTATGCTACCGCCCCACCAGTAATAGTAACTCAAGGGTTATACCGCTTAGATGCTAACCATTATGTTTAAATAGAAAATGATCCAAGAATGTACAATAATAAGACGGTGAATAGAAAGCTCAAGGTCTTGGAAGATGCAATGAGAAGCCTTCAGGGACTTGTGAATAACCAAACTATGAAACATGAATATTTGTGTGCATTTCCCGAGATCAAGTTGCCTCCTGGTTATAAGATCCCAAAATTTGAAAAGTTTGACGGGCCTGGAAATCCCTTCTTTCATTTGACAACTTATTGCGAAAAATTGATTGGTGTTGGAAATAAGTAAGGAATAAGGGTCAAGCTATTTAGTCAAAGTTTGAGTGGAAAAGCTCTAAAATGGTATGCTAAGCAACATATGACTAAGTGATAATGCTCAAATTACACGTCAATTTAGTGCAAGGCGGTTGTCGGCAATATATTTACCTAACTTTGGAGTCGAGGTCGAATCCACAGGGAATGTGAGTGGCGATTAAATTAATTTGAAACTAAAGATATAATTTGAATTCAAAAAAATGATACGAAAAGATAAAATGAGGGTTTTTAATGATCAAACAAATGTTAAGATTGTAACTTGCTTCAGAACTCAAAGCCAAAATTTCAATAGTTCAAATCAATGATAAAGAAAAACTAGGGTTCTGATCACTATGATTATTAACCCCTCATTGAATGATAGTTGTAGTAATGGATTCTCATGACTTATGGGAAACACCAAAGTATTAGTTTCGACAGTCCATCTAAGTGTTTCTCAGCCTACCTAGATATTGGACTCCCTAATTCTCTCAAACTTAGGAAATCATTCTGTTCATACTGATTTTATCTCAAGTTGATTAATCTTGTTACAGCATTAATCATTAGATAGGAGCTTAACCTTCCCAAATACTTGTTGACAATTTGCTACCTTTAGTATATTTCTCAGTTCAAGAAAATCAACATAAGGCGTGATTTATTGTTTGCAACCAATAAATAACAATCATAACAAAGAAATTATAAAGATGTCCCTACAATCACTCAAACCCTAACCAACTATTAAATTCATAGGGGAATAATCATAGATCCCACAACCCTAGTTGTGGGTTTTAGTTCCACATAAGAAAAAAAGGGATAGAACCAATTGTAATCATCATTCAAAGTAATTAAACTTACAAACGATGAAGTATGAAGTTGATTCTATTCTAAGTTCAAGAGAAAATTCCCACAACTAAATCAAAGAGTTGAAAATTTAATTCTAAGTTTTAAGCCCTAAAAAGAGGTGTCTTTTTCTTTGGAATAAGTTCCATCCATTTCAAGATGATCAAGATGATAAATAAAAACCCTAGAACTTGTCCTTATATACTTTAGCCTAATTATGGAAACAAAATCAAAGATCACAGGTTTTTTCTCTGATAGATGATGTCGTGGGTGACGGCTTATCAGGAGTCTGATGACTTATCAAGAATATTGTCAGCTTCTCTTCACTTTTGACAATCTCTACCTTAGGTTTACTATGAGGCATGATGGATTATCAGACTTTTGATGACTTATCATGGATGTCATCACATCTTCACTTCAATTTCTCAAGGACTGCTAAGCCTAACAACAATCGTGATGGCTTATTACACTTCTGACGGCCTATCACAGATGTCATCACATATTCTAGCTGAAGTCCATTTTCTGTGTAAGGCTGATGGAAACTCTAATAGATTATCACAAGGTTGACAACTTATCAGACAAGTTGTCAGCTATACTTACCTCTCTACTTGCTCAGAAATCAACTTTTTTACTTTCATTATTGCTGGTTCTCTTGCATCTTGAGTTTTACTGCAATATCAAAGAGAAAACAATCAAAAATGATAAAAGTTTTTTAAGACTGCAATTATTCTCAGTTAAAAGCCTCAAATGTGTTAGCATATGCTCATACATCAATACCCTCAATTTAAAATAATTGTTTGTCCTCAAGCAACTAAAACACAACCAAGAGGATACAGAGTACATTCGGCAATCAATCATCCATATTATCTCAAAACATCTTTACCATCTCCAAGGTCAGTTAAATTAAAAACAACAACTATGCATATTATTCAAGAACAATAATGCGACACACAGTAATCAAGATATGGCATCAATTTAGCAACAATAATCATGCATGTACCGAGATTACACTATCTAAACAAGTTAGCAACTAGCAAAACAACTAGTGTGCCCTCACTACAAAGTAGTCCCACTTCACTTTTATCAAGCATCATATGTGTAACCATGGAGATAATCAAAATACGCTCAGTCACAGAATGAAGTCCCAATCAATGTATACCAAATACCATAGGCTTGCCTTTATTTTCATTACCAATATTTTAAGACAGGTCAGTGTAATACCCCGAGACTCTCACCAATAGTGCAACCATGATTCAAGCTCAAGAGAAATAAATTATTGTGCTTTGTTTGTTTTCTGATCAAGGGTGATTTATGTTAAGGCCTCAAAGATATCTTAGCGATTAGGTGAATCAAAACATTCCTTACCAATTGAATTCTTGGGAAGGATATTGCCATATTCAACATCAAATAATATCTCTCACTATAATATGAATTATTGATATCATGAACTACAAAAATATAGATAATTGAATTATCTTTCCAACCATCCCAATTTCTCCAAAATCCGATATCGGAGCAAAGAGTTATACCCATTTTACTCCAGCGTGTCAGCCTGGAAATTTCAGGACGACATTTTGTGACGACTTGTCACAAGCCTGACGGCTTGTCACAAAATGTCATCACCATAAGCAGAAATTCACAAAATCCAACCTTTTGTGACGATATTTTGTGATGACTTGTCACGAATGTCGTCAGCTATTTTTTTCAGCAATTAAGGGACATTTTTCCAAGGGTATTTTGGTGTTTTCCCATATTTTAGAGGCCTATATAAATATGAGAATCCCCATCCAAACCCTAATTTTTTCATTCTCTCTTCCAATTCTCTTAAGAAATATATCTAGGGTTTTTATTTAAGGATATTAATCTTCCGAAAATCATCCATAAATCTTGAAGATTTCTTCAAGAATCAAGTTCCTCATAGTGTGGGCTTCGAGACTAAGAATATAAATTGTTCAAGCTTTGATATACATGATTATTTTACTATTCCCAAGTTATGAGTTGATATTTAATACTGTGAATTTCATATTTCTACTATGAGTTGATATTTCAAGTGCTTTCAAGATATGTGTCAAGCTTTAAGCTTCCTTATGAAAAATTGGATTATTGAGTATATTGATTCATAAGAATGAGTTTTTACAATGAGTCTTGATATTTCCTCAAATTTATTGATGTTGTCATGATTTAATGAATTGATACAGTTTGATATAGAGAAAGATTAATTTGATTTGAGTCATGTTAGGAATCCATAAATTGATTATGATTTGATAAATGAGAAAGAGATTTGATTTGGTCTTCATGATAGACCCTTATGATGTTTGTGGTGATTTCCTAATACATTCTGAGCTTATGTCTGGAAGTAGTATTTAGCACCAAGTGGGAAATATGGTATTCTCCAAAATTAAGTGCCACCATAGGATTGATATTGATAATTGTAGGCCAGAGGTCGAGTATGAGATTGTTATTACTAAATTTAGGTTGTACTTCCTGAAAAGAGTACAATGCTCTCACCAATGTGGGGTTCTCTCCTTAGGAGGGCAAAATATTGGACGCCATGTAGTTCACATGGTTTATGTCGGTTATAAGAACCTCCCATGTCCATAAGAGTTGAGTTTCTTGAATTACCAAGTCACTCTGAGTCTTGGGTTGAAGAGTTGATCTGTTTATGATGGTTTATGATATTTTTATCATATGATTATTTACTATGAAATTATGAAAAGTACATTTCAATCTAATTCAACCCAAGTGAGCCATCATTATACATATGCATATTTTCATGAAATTGATGATGATATTTACATTGTTGCATGCACCCCCATATACTCAGTATATTTCAAAGTGCTGACCCACATATTTTCCTGTGGACTATATTTTCTCATGATGTAGGTTCAGGAACTCAGCCGCAGCTATGTTAGTGATATTTGAGTGCCTCAACTACGTTCCCTCAGTTGGCAGTCCTCATGGTTCGATGACCGTGTCTATATTTTTGGTGATATCGTTCTGTTGTTATGGCTTTCAGTACTGTTTAAGTCAGTTGGGGGTTTGTCCCAGTGGCTCCTTGAATTTGATGTATTGAGGCTTTGTCAAACTAGAGGTTCGGTATGTACAGTCATTTAATATATTTTGGTTGTACAGTCTAGTATTCTCCAGTATTTATCTTAAACCCAATGTGGTATATCTCTTTGTTGTGCATGACTATTGTTGAATTGAATTCCTTGAGGTAGTGTCTAGCTTCGAGAGTTATCTTAGAGCTATGTGTAGCCCTAAGCATCGTGTGGCATCTCGGGATGAAATTTTGGGGCGTTACAAAGCTTGGTATCAGAGCCTAAGGTTTAAGGAGTCCTAAGGAGTCTGACAAGCCGCGTTACGTAGAATCTTGATCATCGATGTGTAGCGCACTACATTTTTTAGCAAGAGGCTACGAAATGTTTTAGGAAAAGTTATTTATTTCTTTCTAAAGTTTATCATGCCTACAACTGTCTCTTTATCTGTGATTAACTCATGCTCTCTTATAATAGAAAATACCTCTTTATCGAGCTCGTAGAAAAAATGAGCAACTTCAACCCATTGATCCCTTGAACGAGCATGTGTCTCATAGAGAATTTCGAGCAGTTTTTCAGGTCCTAGCCCAGGCAGTTACAGCCAATGCTCAAGCTAACACCCAGGCTATTGTTCTTCCTCCGCAAGAGAATAATTTTGCTGCATCTTAAGTCATGACTTTATATGGATGAATCCGCCTGAGTTCTATGGGTCGAAGGTAGGTGAAGACTAACAGATGTACTTGGATAAAGTGAGAAAGAACACCTAGATTATGCATATGACTGAGGAGAAGAGTGTTGAATTAGCTGCCTATCAAATAAAAGATGTTGCATATGATTGGGTTGAGATGTGAAGGATGAGTAGAGGGAAGGATACCACTCCCATGACTTGGCAGTTATTCTAGGATGCGTTATTGGATAGATTCTTTCCTCTTGAGATGAGAGAAGCAAAGATAGAGGAATTCATGAATTTGAGACAAGGCTCCATGACTGTTAAGGAGTATTATCTTAGATTCAATCAGTTATCCAAATATGTTCCTAGTATGATAGATTACTCCAGGACCATCATGAGCAAGTTCGTGACCTACGTGTTGAGTTACGTTATGAAAGAGTGTAGATCTTCTATGCTTAACATAGAGATGGACCTTTCTCAGTTGATTATACATGCCCAACAGATTGAAGCTGATAAGGTGAAAAAAAGGGAGAGAGTAAGAGGGAATAAAAGATCTAGATTAGAGCAGTAGGGATTCAGTCAATCCAGATTCCATAGAGAGAACTGCCCTCAATTTCAGGGACATCCATTTATGCTCGCGCCTTCCTCAGTTAGTGCTCCTGCACCTAGAAGCAGGCAGGAGAAGTGGAACAGGCCTATCCCATCAAGGTCTTAAGAAATTCTAAGTAACAGACTCGTCCTCCTTCATGTGCCAAGTGTGGTAGAGATTATTTTGGCGAGTGTTTTGTTGATCAGATGGGTTGCTTTGGTTGTGGAAAGTTGGGCCACCAACTTAGAGATTGTTCGTATGCTAGATAAGGGAGTCAAAATTCTCATCCCCTGAGTCAGGATACTAGTGCCCCTGCTCCCGTAGTCCGCCCAGTTCCTCCTCCTCAAGGTACCTCTTCTAGTACTGCTGGCAGTTCGCACCAAAATCACTTCTATGCTATACCACCTATCCAGGAGCAGAAGGACTCTCCAGATGTTGTCACTGGTATGCTCCATGTCTTTTATTTGGATATGTATGTATTGATGGACCCCGGTTTGAGTTTCTCTTATGTGACACCTCTGGTTGCTGTAAATTTTGAGATGGACCCTGAACGGATTCCTGAGCCTATTCTGGTTTCTACCTATAATACCTCGATCATTTCTTAAGCCTAAATCCATCTTTTGAGTGAATATGGATGACTTCAAAATTGATTTTTATTTATATCATGTTGTATTTCCCTAAATTCTACTCTCTATCATGTGGAGAATTGTATAAGCTTTCCATCAACATAAGATTCACCCAAATCAAACACCCAGTGAGGAAGTTAGAGCCATTTTGTAATTCCCCGAGATTCTAACCAATAGTGCAATCATAAATCAAGCTCTAAAGAAATAAATTATAGTGATTTGGCTGTTATCTAATCAAGGATGGTGTGTATTAAGGCTTTAAAGATGTCCTAACGATTGGGCGAATGAAATCATTCCTTACCGATTGAGTTCTTGGGAAGAAAATTGGTATAGTCAACTTCAAATGAGCATATCTCTCATTACACTTGGAATTTTTGAGATCATAACCTATCAAGAGATATATAATTGAATTAGCTTTCCAAAGATACTAATTTCGCCAAAATCCAATGTCGAACAAAGAGTTATGCCCATTTTACTCCAACATGGTCAAGTCGGAAAATATTGACGATGGTTCTGACACACTATCACATTTCTGATGCCACTTCTGATGAAGTCATCACTTTCTGATGACATTTCTGATGATGTCATCAGCCTTAGGCAGAAAATCAAAAAATTGACCCTTTTGTGATGATATTTTATGACGGCCTATCACGGATGTCGTCAGCCATTTTTTTCAGCATTTAAGGGGCATTTTTGAAAGGGTATTTTGGTCTTTTCCACCCATTTTTACCCTCTATATATATCCGAGTAAAGAAGAAAAATTCATTCTTCTTCCATTTCATCAAGAATACTAGGGTTTCTCTCTCAAAAATCCAATCCAAATTTCCCAAGAACTTCAAGAAGACAACCATTAAATTTATAAATTGGTTCAAGATTCAAGGTACCCAAGTCAAAAGCATCAAGAACCCTAACTCAAGAAGTCAGAAAGGAGTCTATAACAAGTTTCTTCATTCAAATCCATAATCAAGGTATGTGGGGTTTGAACAAGAACACTTCTTTCATTCTTGTGCCCAAGGATTTAATTTCTACTATTGAAATCCATGATTTTGCAAAGTGGGTTTACACCCAAATTACTTTATTAATGATTTATGATATTTGATCTATTCAAGATCGATACACTTGACTATTTCATCATTTTATTTCTTAAATTGAGAACTTATGCCATGAGTTGAATATTATTATTATGAGTTGATAATTTCTGAATGATTTGAGATAAGAGTCATGATTTAAGCTTTTCTATGAGAATTTTAATTACTAAATATATATATATATATATATATATATATATATTGATATTTGAGCTTGAGAGTCAAGAATGAGTTCTATGATGTTTTCTTGAAGTTTTTGATACATGATTATTTTTACAACTTCGAAATTATGACTTGATATTTAATATTGTGAATTTCATGTTCTACCATGAGTTGGTATTTTAAGTGCTTTCAAGACATGTATCAAGCTTTAAGATTCCTTATGACAAATTGGATTATTGAGTATATTTATTCATAAGATTGAGTTGTTATAATGAGTCTTGATATTTCCTTAAAGTTATTGATGTTCTCATGACTAAATGAATTGATACATCTTGATGTTAAGAAAGATTATTTGATTTTAAGTCGAGTTAGGAATCCACAATTGTATATGATTTACCGATGAGATATATATTTATGTTTTGGTCTTTATAATGGACCCACGAATTGATATTGATTAAGATGGATTTCCTAATGTGTTCTGAGTTGAGTCTTAGAGGAGTATTTAGCACCGAGCGATAAATATGGTATTTTTCCTAAACTACGTGCCACTATAAGATTGATATTGATGACTGTGGGCCAAAGGCCGAGTATGGGATTATGATTGAGAAATCGAGTTTGTACTCCTTGGCAAGATTACGACACCCCCGCCAATGTGGAGTTCTCTCCTTAGAAGGGCAAAATGTTGGACAACATGTGGCTCACATGGTGTAGTTATGTCGGTTATAAGAAACTGCCAAGTCCATAAGATTTTAAGTTCCAGGAGTTACCGATTTACTCTAAGTCATGATTTAAAGAGTTTGAGTTAAATATAATGATTTATGAGATTTATAATGTTTGTATTACTATTGATGATTTACAAGGAATATATTTCAGTTAATTCAAGCGAAGAAATTTGTTATCATCAGCATGCATGATTTTCATAATCATTTATGATATTATTTATAATGTTGCATTGTACCTCTACATACTCAGTACATTCCTTAAAGTACTAACCCCCATATATTTTTATATGCTACAGTGACTTATAATGTAGGTACAAGTTATAGCGCTGATACCGCATTCAGGCAGTTCACAGCTTCTCGTCAGCAGGTGATGAGTTATTTTGATTCGAGGGCATGAGTTAGTTATACAGTTTGAGAAGTTTTGTAGTTTTCTTACTTTGTTATATTGAGATTGGGTAGTTGGAATTCATGACCCATCTATCTAAAGTCGGTACCAGTAGAGGCTTCATAGACAGTCAGTAGAAGTTGACGTATTCAGTTTTAGTTTTATGTGTAAAAGTGGAGTTATAATCTTGTAAAGTTCATGTTTATATTGATCAAGTTCAGATAAGTTCTATATTTTTGCTAACTTTATATAGATTTAATAATTTTATTGAGTTGTTTAAGAGCTATGCCAGTAGCAGTATTAGCTTGGGGTCACTTGCACCTCTAAGCACCATGTGACATCCCGGGATCCATATTTTGGGGAGTTATAAACTTGGTATAAGAGAATAGAGTTCAAGTGTCCTAGAATGTCTATGAAGTCGTGTCTAGTAGAGTCTTGCAGAATGGTACAGAGACATCTGTACTTTTCTTTGAGAGGATACAAGACATTTAGAAAAGGTCTCCATTCTTTCAAGTTTTATATCGTGCTATAGAAAGGTTCGTTGAAAAACTTATACAGATTCTCATCTTACCCTATTTGGGACATCCTGCCTTATTTTCAAGGTATTAGAGACAGTCAAACTCAATTCTTTATAGATAGTACTTTCTTAAATAGTCCCCACAAAAAGTTATGAAGTTGTAAATGAGCTAGAATGTTCCCTATTAGTGCTTTATCATGCTTTGCTTATAAATTGTGCAATAAGCCCATGTCAGTTCCGTTTCTAGATTTCCTTCTCAGAATCCATATTGATAATCTATACTTCTTTATCTATGTATTGTTCCTTAGGTAATATGATTAGCAAGTTCCAATTTTCTCCCTCTGATAATTCTTTGAGACTTACAAGAGAGAAATTTTAGAAGTCTCACAAAGCAGCCTGAGAAGACCTTACCAACGTGTTATTGATGATAGGCGAAATTACGCGACTATATCAATATATTTTGCCCATATTTTAGCCTAGTTTTGAGAACAAATTATATATTTCATGCACTTTTAGTCCTTTTTCCTATAAATGAGCTAACGAACATGATTAGTAAAGTTTCAGGATTAAATGATGCAAAATTCAGCATTTTATGGCTTACTTGACGCAAAAGAAAGCTCACGAAGGAAGGAAAGGGAGTTTACACGTCTAAGGACCAAAACTGCTGCATGGAAACTCTGTCCCGGGCTAAAACAGCATTTCTGAAGACTCTGGGGACCTGGACCAAAACTGCTGCATGGAAAATCTGTCCCGGGCTAAAACAACATTTCTGAAGACTTTGGGGACTTACAGACACAAAGCTGGATTTTGACAATGATACATTAACCTAGTACAATTGGGTTATGTATTTCATTAGTTTATTTGGATTAGGAGAATGTTACATTAACCTAGTACAAATGGGTTAAGTATTTTCTTAGTATAGTAGGATTTGGTTATTTATTTCACTAGCTTAGTAGGAGTAGGATAAGAGTATTATAAATACCCTATCATGCTAGAGATTTTAATCAAGTCCTCCCTTAGTGGAGGCAACTCCTCCCTTAATTCAAGAAATTCATTCTTAAACTATTAATTTTCTTCCATCTCTCTCATCTTCCACCACAAACATTCAATTCTTAAATTCCACAACAAGAGAATCGTTACTTGCTACGGAATCACCAAAACCACACGCCTAACACCTCTTTTACACGCCATCCACCATGCAAAACGTGATATCCTTCGCATTCATGGGTAACTAAACCTCTTAGTTGGGGTTATGGAAGCCGAATGAGTTACTATCTATAGCTGTGAGTTTGTGAGTTCAAGACAAGTATATTGCTTATATCATTATTCTCTTCATCTTAAATCTACATCCTTTGCGGTTCAAACACAAGAATACGCCATTCTAACATCTAACCTGTTCGAGAGAAAGGTTATTTGTCTAGAAAAGAAGACGCATAGACCAACGCCAGTCTAACATTTAACTTGTTTGAGAGAAAGGTTATTTGTCTGGAAAAGAGATAATGTCAAGGTAGTAGGACACCCTTTCCTATTAAAAAGCTAGTGCCGTAACTGGACTAACCTCTTGGAGAATTCGTACCGTTAGACACACTTTAAGCTCGAGAGAGTTAAAGTGAAATAGTCCTTGTTTAGGTCGAGAGACGCTTGGATTTACCATCGACTACAATTCTCTATAAGCAATTGCATGTCAAGACTCTACACACTCATAGCCAATAGAGACGTATACCTCTGAAGGTGGACATAACCCCAACGCCTCAATTCTCATTGTTTCACAACCTACGAAATCTTTCTCTTTTTACTTTATTATTTTCAGCTTTTATTTCATTACTTTGGTTACTTATTACAATCCCCGCTTCTTACGAGACTTGCACCAAAAGTCTATTAATTTTGCTTACTTGTTGACCAAGCTATTCCCTGTGGGATCGATACCCAACCCAGGTTGGGTTCTATATTTGCTAACGACCGCTTTACACTCCTACGAGAGCTGTAGATTGAGCGTTATCAGTTATAAGTTTCCTAAGTTCAATGTTATGCCCTCTCCTTTATGATTCTTTTAGTTAAGATAGAGTAAGATGTGTATTCTTCGATTATCAAATATTGTAAGGCCAGTTTCTATCTCTTATAACTTTGTAATCTTTATGATGTTGGAACTGAAAGTCTAGTGAAGCCGTTTGGGGCTCTTTCGATTCACTAGCATAATTGTTTTGTTATCCATCTCAAATTCTTTTTCAAAATGCAAATTAAAGACTAGTGAAGCCGGGTGAGGCCTATTTTGATCCACTAGTGACTCCTTGTGTATCTTGTATCCTCGTGCTGGTTAGAACTGGTTTAGAGGTGTTGTGGTAAGAAAGGGTGGAAAGTGTGACTTATTAAAAGTATGTATAGCTGAGCCTTTTGCATGTGATCGAGTTAGTGATGAAGTGATATTATTCTTATGTGTTACCTTATGGAAAAAAAAGAATGAGTTATTGGTGGAGGTAAATAATGGTTTGCTTAAGGTATGAAAAGAGTTGCTGACGGTATGTTGCACAAGATAAGTATAAGTTATGGATGATGATACTTAGTGGATGAGTGTTGTTAACTTAGATGCTTCTGAGATTGCAAGGGAAAGTTAAGTTGAGGCTTAGAGAGTTATGAACTAAGTTAAGTTGAGTATGAAGGATAGATAATAATAATGGGTAGAAGAAGGGCGTGTTGATGGATTATAAATGAGAAAGGCCATATAATTATGACCAATTATTGTTATGAGGGGGTTTAAGTGGACTAGTGTTTATTGATGTTTTGTTTTATAATTTCCAAGTGAGAATGGTGTATGTGAGGTGGAGTTGTAAGTTATGCTGAGCGCTAGGCATTAAGCTTGGATGAATGGTGGATGTGATGATTTCTTGGTTAATGGTGCTAGTTACAAGGAAGTGATCTAATGGGCTTGGACAGTGTATGCGAGAGCTTGAGTTTGATTAACTTGTAATTAAGTTTGATTTTGTGTTCTTGGTGAGAAATCTTGCCCAAGGTTCTATAGGGCAACTTTATTTTTTTCTGGGGTCATTGTATGTGGAGTAATTAGTAAGTGTCATGGAGTTGCTAGGTGGAGGAAGACTAGTTAGGCAATGAACGATGTTCCTAATAATTGAGTCAAGAAGTGTTATGGCTTTAATCTAAGGGGGAGGTAGTAGAACAAGTGACCAGGTTAGTTTGTCAGGTTCTAGTGGGTATGTCATAAGTTGCGGAACAGCTGTGAGAAGGGATAATGCTCGACCCATTTTTATTGTAGTATTTTCAGTCATTCCTGCATTTATTCATGCTTTGCGTTTTGATTCCATGATCATGATTCATGTCCAGGCAGGCCATAAAAAAATCCTGTCCTCACTTAGTTCCCGAAATGCGGAGTCTCAGAGTTTTCACCAGTTGGAATCACAATTCATAGTTACGAATTCCCAATTTAGGTCATGCAACGCATGACTTATGTACTCAAGCTTTCTGATATGTTCAGTTTCAATGTTCAAGAGCTACTTTTAATGATCAGCAAGAAAGGAATTCAGATTCATATCGTGCATGTCCCCTTGCCGTATTTCTTTGATAGGTTTATGATGTTAAATCCTCTATTCCTCAAGCCTCAGTTGCGTGTCAAGTTATTCATAGTATCTATTCATGTGTCAGATCCTTATGCTCTAATATTTTAGTTATATTTCCTTACCCAAGATAGTGGTGGTGAATAGTTGTTTAGTCGAGAGAGAAGAGATATTTCCTTATCAATAATAGAGGGTGCCATGCCTACTTTGGCTTGGCGGTAATGTGAAGTAAGATTGAGGCTAAGTCTTTGATACATGTTATAGTTAGTTGAAGTTTAATGTGTTATGACTGGGAAGATTTTTATTTTGTGTAATTCTATGAGCTGTAATTCCATGAGTTGGAAGGAATATTGGAGTGAAGCATTTGTGTAGGACTTGATTAGCAAGGAATATGTCAAGTGTGCTTGATAAGAGGTGTGTAGGGTATAAAGAAGAGGCTTTGTAAGTGTTTGATTAGGAATGGGCATATGGTCATGATGATAGGCTTGAATGTCGTGTTTGTGTGCATGCAGATGGGTGTCTTGCACATTAGTAAATGGATAGTTCTAGGTGGATTAGAGTTGTCGAAGTGGTAATGAGAATTACTCTTGAAGTGAGAGATTGTAAGAATGTAGATGTGTGGGAGCTCATGATTTAAAATGGGGTTGTGTGGCGAATCTTGTGGTTCTAGGTTACATATGAAAACTATGAGGGGGTTTGGTTCAAGGGGATATGAGTAGATAGAAGTATCGGTGTCATGTAAGGATTGTAAGTTGAATCGGTCAAATATAGTATCAGAAGGGTATAGTATAGTCGAGAGAGTGTTTGAGAAGTGTGGTTGAGTTGAGAGTAACGAGTTGCCTTGAAGCTTAGTACTTTTATCCTGACTTATGATTCATAGGTTTAGGTTTCAAGTTATAGGATTATGGTAATTTTATGATCTTCGATTCAGATGCCTTGTTTAAATCTTGCCTAAAGTTCTTTGCTCCTTCAGACTATTAGAATTCCTTGGGAGGGTGTTGAAGAAATTCTCTACTTAAGTATGAGTATCTAGTACGATTCAGTTTGCATAGCTAGCAACCCAATTTTTAAAATTTGGCAGATAGATTTCTATGGCCTTCCATTTTTTTTCGAACTAGTCTGGTCTTACCACTTGAAATTTCATAGGTATGAGCAATTCGATAAGTAGTTACTCGCGCCCAAAATATACGAATTTAGTTCAGTAAGTGTATCAGGCATCAGTTTCAGATTCAGATATATAATTGTAATTCAGTCTGTGAGCATTCATTGAAAAATCTTTGTTTTCCAAGTATTCTAGTCAAGACAATGTAATACCCATTGTGTAGTCTTATCCTTGTTTCTCATGTCCTATGCCTGCAGAAATTATCTCTTCGCCGTCTATGAGTACGATTGCAACCTTATCACATCAAGTGAATTCTAAACTCTCAGTATGAGCCCGCTCTTTAATATAGGAAGAAGGCAAATCAGCTCAGATTCATTTGAGAATTACAGTTGTCCTCTATCTATTTTTTTCCAGTCTCGGATATAGCTGTATAGCCATTCTCATCATGAGTTTATACATTCAACGAAGTACTTCAAAGTTTAGAAAGATATATATTTAGATTTGCAAGTTGTTTTAGCTGTGTGTCTTCAGTTTTCTCTATATTCTTGGCCAAAAAGCAACATTCGAGGACGAATGTTTCCAAGGGGAAGATATTGTAATACCCCGATCGTTTCTTAAGTCTAAATCTATATTTTTAGTGAATATGGATGACTTTCAAATTGATTGTTATTTATCTCATGTTCTATTTCCCTAAATTCTACTCTCGATCATATGGAGAATTGGATAAGTTTTCCATCGACATTAGATTCACCCGAATCGGACACCCGGTGAGGAAGTTAGAGCCATTTTGTAATTCCCCGAGACTCGAACCAATAGTGCAACCATGAATCAGGATCTTAAGAAATAAATTATAGTGCTTTGGTTGTTTTCTAATAAAGGATGGTGTGTATTAAGGCCTTAAAGATGTCCTAACGATTGGGCGAATGAAAACATTCCTTACCGATTGAGTTCTTCGGAAGGATATTTGTATAGTCAACTTCAAATGCGTATATCTCTCATTATACTAGGAATTTTTTGAGTTAATGACCTATCAACAGATAGATAATTGAATTATATTTCTAATGATATCAATTTCTCCAAAATCCGATATCAGAGCAAAGAGTTATGCCCATTTTACTCCAACATGGTCAAGCTGGAAAATGGTGACGACGGTTCTGACGGGCTGTCACATTTATGACGCCATTTCTGATGATGTGGTCACTTTCTGATGACATTTCTAACGACGTCATCAGTCTTAGACAAAAAATCAAAAAATCAACCCTTTTGTGACGACATTTCGTGACGGCCTATCACGGGTCTAATGGCCTATCACGGATGTCGTCAGCAATTTTTTTTAGCAATTAAGGGGAATTTTTAAAAGTGTATTTTGGTCTTTTTAACCCATTTTGACCCTTTATATATATCCAAGTAAAGAAGAAAAATTCATTCTTCTTCCATTTCATCAAGAATACTAGGGTTTCTCTCTCAAAAATCCAATCCAAATTTCCCAAGAACATCAAGAATCCAACCATTGATTTTATAAATTGGTTCAAGATTCAAGGTACCCAGTCAAAAGCATCAAGAACCCTAACTCAAGAAGTCGAAAAGGAGTCTATAACAAGTTTTTTCATTCAAATCCAGAATCAAGGTATATGGGGTTTGAACAAGAACAATTCTTTCATTCTTGTGCCCAAAGATTTAATTTCTACTATTGAAATCCATGATTTTGCAAAGTGGGTCTACACCCAAATTACTTTATTAATGATTTATGATATTTGAGCTATTCAAGATTAATACACATGACTATTTCATTATTTTATTTCTTAAATTGAGAACTTATGTCATGAGTTGAATATTATTATTATGAGTTGATGATTTCTGAATGATTTGAGATAAGAGTCATGTATTAAGCTTTTCCATGAAAATTTTTATTATTGAATATATCTATATTGATATTTGAGCTTTAGAGTCAAGAATGAGTTCTATGATGTTTTCTTGAAGTTTTTGATACATGATTATTTTACAACTTCCAAATTATGACTTGATATTTAATATTGTGAATTTCATGTTCTACCATGAGTTGGTATTTGAAGTGCTTTCAAGACGTGTCAAGCTTTAAGCTTTCTTATGAAAAATTGGATTATTGAGTATATTGATTCATAAGATTGAGTTGTTATAATGAGTCTTGATATTTCCTCAAAGTTATTGATGTTTCCATGACTAAATAAGTTGATACATCTTGATGTTGAGAAAGATTGTTTGATTTTGAGTCGAGTTAGGAATCCACGGTTGCATATGATTTACTGATGAGATATATATTTATGTTTTGGTCTTTATAATGGACCCATGAATTGATATTGATTAAGGTGGATTTCCTCATGCGTTCTGAGCTGAGTTTGGGAGGAGTATTTAGCACCGGCGAGAAATATGGTATTTACCCAAAACTACGTGCCACCATAGGATTGATATTGATGATTGTAGGCCAGAGGCCGAGTATGGGATTGTGATTGAGAAATTGAGATTGTACTCCTTTGCAAGAGTACGACACCCCCGATAATGTGGGGTTCTCTTCTTAGGAGGGCAAAACGTTGGACTCCATACGGCTCACATGGTGTAGTTATGTCGGTTATAAGAAACTCCCAAGTCCATAAGAGTTCAAGTTTCATGAGTTACCGAGTCACTCTAAGTCATGATTTAAAGAGTTTCAGTTAAATATAATGATTTATGAGATTTATAATGTTTGTATTACTATTGATAATTTACAAGGAATATATTTCAGTTACTTCAAGCGAAGAAAGTTGTTATTATCAGCATGCATGATTTTCATAATCATTTATGATATTATTTATAATGTTGCACTGCACCCCCACATACTCAGTACATTCCTTAAAGTACTGACCCCTATATATTTTTATATGCTATAGTGACTTATAATGTAGGTACAAGTTATAGCGCAGATACCGCATTCAGTGAGTTCACAGCTTCCAGTTAGCAGGTGATGAGTCCTTTTGATTCGAGGGTATGAGTCAGTTATACAGTTCGAGAAGTGTTGTATTTTTCTTACTTTAGTTGTATTGAGATTGGGTAGTTGGGATTCATGACCCATCTATCTGAAGTTAGTACCAGTAGAGGCTTCATAGATAGTTAGTAGAAGTTGATGTATTCAGTTTCATTTGTAAAAGTAGAGTTGCAATATTGTAAAGTTCATGTTTATATTGATCAATTTCAGAGAAGTTTTATAATTTCTCTAACTTTATATAGATTTAAGCATTTTATCCAATTGTTTATGAGTTATGCCAGTAGGAGTGTTACCTTGGGGTCACTTGTTCCCCTGAGCACCGTGTGACGTCCTGGAACCTAAATTCTGGGGCGTTATACTACCCCAATAGGAGAATTTGTTATTGCTAAGCGAGTGTATAAGAAGTGTTCTGTTACTGTCCTTCATCGGGTCATATATGCTGATTTGATTGACCTAGATATGGTTTATTTTGACGTTATTCTGGGTATAGATTGGCTTCATTCGTGCTATGCATCTATAGATTGTCGCACCTAAGTGGTCAAGTTTTAGTTTCCTGATGAGCCCATTTTTGAATGGTTCGGGAGTTTTGTAACTCTGAAGGGCCATTTCAAATCCTACATCAAAGTTAGGAAGTTGATTTCGAAGGGTTGCATCTATCACCTAGTTTGAGTTAAAGACCTCAATTCTAAGACTCCGACTATTCAGTCAGTTAGCAATGTTAATAAATTACCCAATGTTTTTCTGGAAGATCTCCCAAGGGTCCCACCTGATAGAGAAATAGAATTTGGGATTGATCTCCTTCCCAGCACTCAGCCTATTTTTATTCCTCCATACCGTATGGCTCCCGCAGAACTTAAAGAGTTGAAGAAGCAACTCAAATATCTCTTAGACAAAGGCTTTATAAGAGCTAGTGTTTCCCTGTGGGGTGCACCTGTTCTATTCGTGCGTAAGAAAGATGGTACATTGCATATGTGCATTGATTACCGTTAACTCAATAAGGTAAATATCAAGAACAAGTACCCTCTTTCTCTAATTGATGACTTGTTTGATCAGTTACAAAGTGCGAGCTACTTCTCAAAAATAGATCTTAGATTCGACTATCATCATCTTAAAGTGAGAGAGTGTGATATTCCAAAGACAGCATTCCAAACACGTTATGGTCACTTTGAGTTTCTTGTCATTTCCTTTGGGTTAACCAATGCTCCAACAGCCTTCATGGACCTTATGAATCGAGTGTTCAATCAATATCTTGATATGTTTTTCATTATATTCATAGATGATATTCTTGTATATTCCCGAAGTGAGGATGATCAAGCCGACCATCTAAGAATTGTCTTGGAAACTCTTATAGATCATCAATTATTCCTTAAATTTAGCAAGTGTGAATTTTGGCTAAGGTCAGTTGCTTTTCTGGGTCATATTTTTTCCACCGAAGGCATTAGAGTCGATCCCCAAAAGACAGAAGGTGTAAAGAATTGGCCTAAACCTACCTCCCCATCTGACATTAGGAGTTTCTTGGGTCTAGTTGGTTACTACCGTCATTTTGTTGAGGGCTTCTTTTCCATTGCGTCTCCCATGACCCGGTTGACCCAGAAGAAAGTAAAGTTCCTATGGTTGAAACCTTGCGAGAAGAGTTTTCAGGAGTTAAATACTCGACTCACTTCAGCCCCAGTGTTATCTTTACCCATTGGTACTGATGGTTTTGTGGTGTATTGTGACGCTTCTAGAGTTGTTTTGGTTTATGTGTTGATGCAGAGGGATAAAGTTATAGCTTATGCCTTTAGACAGTTGAAGCCTCATGAGAAGAATTACCTAACCCATGATCTTGAATTAGCAGCTATAGTTTTTACTTTGAAAATCTGGAGACATTATCTGTATGGTGCCCATGTTGATGTCTTTACAGACCATAAAAGCTTGCAATATGTTTTCACCCAGAAGGAGTTGAATCTTAGGCAGAGATGGTGGTTGGAGCTGTTAAAAGATTATGATATGAGTGTGTTGTATCACCTGGGCAAGGCTAATGTTGTGGCATATGCTCTTAGCAGGATGTCTATGGGTAGTGTAGCTCATGTAGAGAATGATAAAAAAGAATTGGCTCGTGACATGTATCGTTTAGCTAGGTTGGATGTTAGATTGTTTGATTCCGCTGAAGGGAGTATGTTAGTTTAGAGTAGTTCTAAGTCCTCTTTAGTCTCGTAGGTAAAGCACAAGCAAGACAGGGATCCTAATTTGGTCAGACTGGAGGAGTCAGTTAAGGACCAAAAAGTAGAGGTTTTCTCCTAAGGGGAAGATGGTGTCTTGAGATTGCAGGGTAGATTATGTGTTCCCGATGTTGATAATCTAAGGAAAAGAATTATGGCTGAAGTGCATGGTGCACGATATTCCATTTATCTCGGTACTACCAAGATGTACCACAATTTGTGGGAAATCTATTGGTGGAACGGTAAGAGGAAAGACATAGCAGGATTTATGGCAAAGTGTTCTACTTGTCCACAAGTTAAGGTAGAGAACCAAAATCCCAGTGGTGTAATGAAAGATTTTAGCATTCCTACTTAGAAGTGAGAAGAAGTGAATATAGATTTCGTAATTGGTTTGCCTCCTTCCCGTCATCATCATGATTCGATTTGGGTTGTAGTAGATTGATTGACTTAATCAGCTTATTTTTTGCCAGTGCATTCGTCTTACACAGCTGAGGATTCTGGTAGATTGCATATTCAAGAATTCGTTAGACTTCATGGAGTTTCTTTGGCTATTATCTCTGATAGAGGTACTCAATTTACTTCTTAGTTTTGGAGGGCTTTTCAGAAGAGTCTCGATACCCAAGTTCGTCTAAGTTCTGCTTTCCATCTGCAAATAGATGGTCAGGCTGAGTGGACCATTCAGACTTTAAAAGATATGTTGATGGCATGTGCACTTGATTTTAAAGGTAGTTGGGATGAACACTTACCATTGATCGAATTTGCGTATAACAATAGTTTCCATACTAGTATTCAGATGGCCCCGTTCGAAGCTTTGTATGGGAGAAGATGTGGATCACCTATAGGTTGGTTTGAAGTAGGAGAAACAACTATGATTGGTCCTGATGTTGTGTTTGAGTCTATGGAAAAATTTAAGTTGATTCGAGGAAGATTGAAAACTGCTCAAAGTCATGAGAAGTCGTACGCGGATGTGAGAAGAAAAGATCTTGAGTTTAATGTTAATTATTTGGTGTACTTAAAGGTTTCACCAATTAAAAGGGTGAAGAGATTTGGGGAGAAGGGAAATCTTAGTACCCGTTATGTTGGTCCGTACAGGATTCTGAGCCGTGTTGGGAAAATAGTATATGAGGTAGAGTTACCCGCAGAGTTGTCTAGCGTTCATCCGGTATTTTATATTTCCATGCTTAAGAAGTGTATTGGTGATTCTGTCATGGTTAATTCTTCCAAAATCTTAGATATTCAGGATAGCCTTTCATTTGAGGAGATTCCGGTTGAGATTTTGGATTTTCAAATCCGTAGGCTAAGGAACAAAGAAGTTTCTTTGGTTAAAGTACTTTGGCGAAATCAATCTGTTGAGAGTGCTAGTTAGGAAGTCGAAGCTGATATGCGAGCCAAGTACCCTCACCTCTTTTCTGTGAGTTTGGAGCGAGCAGAAGGTACCATTATTTCTTAATTCCGCCCCCTTCTTATTAAAGATTTAGTTGTGTGTCAACTTCCATCATGAATTCATATATTTTTTATGGTATCCGAAGGTATAGAGTGAAGTAAGCCCTTTGAGTGAGTTGTTCCAACTATACATCCTCATTTTTTCTTGTTCTTGGCCTATTTGGCAACATTCGAGAATGAATGCTTCCAAGGGAGAGATATTGTAATACCCTGAGACTATGACCAATAGTGTAACCATGACTCAAACTCATGAGAAATAAATTATAGTGCTTTGGTTGTTTTATGATCAAGGGTGATGTGTATTAAGTCCTCAAAGATGTCCTAGAGATTAAGTGAATCAAAACATTTATTTTCGATTGAATTCTTGGGAAAGATATTGCCATATTCAACTTCAAATGAGTATATCTCTCTTTATACTACAAATTATTGAGCTCACGACCTACCAAAATATAGATAATTGAATTAGCTTTGCAACGATCCCAATTTCGCCCAAATCTGATATCAGAGAAAAGAGTTATGCCCATTTTACTCCAGCGTGTCAGCCTGGAAATTTTGTGATAACATTTTGTAACAACTTGTGACAAGCCTGACGGCTTGTCACAAAATGTCGTCACCATAAGCAGAAAGTCACAAAATCCAACCTTTTGTGATGACATTTCATGACGACTTGTCAGGAATGACGTTAGCTATTTTTTTCAGCAATTAAGGGACATTTTTGCAAGGGTATTTTGGTCTTTTTCCATCTTTTGGAGGCCTATATAAATATGGGAATCCCCATCCAAACCCTAATTTCTTCATTCTCTCTTCTAATTCTTTTAAGAAATATATCTAGGGTTTTTATTTAAGGACATTAATCTTCCAAAAATCATCCATAAATCTTCAAGATTTCTTCAAGAATTAAGTTGATCATTGTGTAGGCTTCAAGAATCATTTATTACAAGTATGGATAGAGTCTCAAGCACTAGAATTCATCCAATTTCAAAGATTTAAGGTATGTGGGGTTTTGAACAAGAGCAATCCTTTCGTTCTTGTGCCCAAAGCTTTGATTTCTATTATGGATTTATATCATTTTGGAAGTGGGTTTATACCAAAATTACTTCATCATAAGACTATGAGAATATAAATTGTTCAAGCATTGTTATACATGATTATTTTAGTATTCCCAAGTTATGACTTGATATTTAATATTGTAAATTTCATATTTCTACCATGAGTTGATATTTCAAGTGCTTTTAAGATATATGTCAAGCTGTAAGCTTCCTTATGACAAATTGGATTATTGAGTATATTGATTCGTGAGATTGAATTGTTACAATGAGTCTTGATATTTCCTCAAAGTTATTGATGTTGTCAAGATTTAATGAATTGATACAGTTTGATATTGAGAAAGATTGATTTGAGTTGAGTTGAGTTAGCGATTCACTAATTGATTATGATTTGATAAATGAGAAAGAGATTTGATTTGGTCTTCATGATAGACCCTTGTGATGTTTGTGGTGGATTTCCTAACGCGTTTTGAGCTTGTGTCTGGGAGTAGTATTTAACACCGAGCGGGAAATGTGGTATTTCCCTGAAACTATGTGCCACCGTAGGATTGGTATTGATAATTGTGGGCCAGAGGCCGAGTATGAGATTATGATCACTAAATTTAGGTTGTACTCCCTGGAAAGAGTACGACGCTCCCGCCAATGTGGGGTTCTCTCTTTAGGATGGAAAAACGTTGGACTTCATGTAGCTCACATAGTTTATATCTGTTATAAGAATCTCCCATGTCCATAAGAGTTGAGTTTCTTGAATACCGAGTCACTAAGAGTCTTGAGTTGAAGAGTTGAATTGTTTATGATGATTTATGAGGTTTTTATTATATTATTTATTTACTATGAGATTATGAAAAGTATGTTTCAATCTAATTCAAGCCAAGTGAGCCATCATTGTACATATGCATATTTTCATGAAATTGATAATGATATTTACATTGGTGCATGCACGCCCACATACTCGGTACATTCCAAAGTGTTGACCCACATATTTTTTTATGGGCTACATTTTCCCGTAATGTAGGCTCAGGTACTAAGCCGGATCCGCGTTAGCGATATTCGAGTACCTTAACTATGTTCCCTCAGTGATGAGTCCTCATGGTTCGAGGACCGCGTCTATATTTTTGGTGATATTGTTTTGTTGTTATGGATTTCAATACTGTTTGAGTCAGTTGAGGGTTTGTCCCAATGGCTCTTTGATTTTGATGTATAGAGGCTTTGTCAGACTAGAGGGTTGGTATGTATAGACATTCAATATATTTTGGTTGTACAGTCTAGTTTTCTCCAGTATTTCTCTTAAACTCGATGTGGTATATCTCTTTGTTGTGCATGACTATTGTTGAATTGAATTCCTTGAGGTAGTGTCTGGCTTTGAGGATTAGCTTGAGGCTACGTGTAGCCCTATGCACCGTGTGGCATCTCGGGATGAAATTTTGGGGTGTTACAGTCAGCTAGGATCACTATAGGTATTCTCTTTGGCTTGTAATGTAGGCTAGGGGATGGTATGATACTCAATGATATTTAAAGTGACTAAGCCTCCTTGACACTATACTAGCTTCTGGGGTCTCACTTATTAACCTTTTTCTATTCTTCTCTTTTCTTGATCAAACATATTCAGGATGGGTGCGGTCTTTTTGACAATCATTTCTTCATTTTCACAACTTTTCTTTTCTTATTCTTTTTCCACCACACGCAGCATTTTATTCTTTTCTTTTATTCTAGTTTTCTTCATACTCATTTTACATCACGCACCCTTATGGTAGCCATCCTTAACTTAGGCTATTTGCCTAAGTCAAAGTGCACAATGTCCAAGGAGGACTAGGGCCAAAATAGGTTTATTATGATACAAATGGGAAGGGGATAGGTATAATAAAAAGAATAGGTATATTTAGGCTCAAAATAGGGATCAAGGGATATTATGCATATAGGGAAGGTCATTTAGGATAGAAGTGAACTAATCTTAAAACGGCCTATGATCCTTTCCCAACTCCTATCCTACAACCAAGGCAAGACTAACCGGGCAAGTTCTGGATTTAACACACAATGGAAACTAGGTAGTATCTCACACACACATGGCACAAAGGTGCATCACAAGCTACTACCCATTTGGTTCATGCAATTGTTTAGCAATGGTTATCTTATCACTAGTACTAATGCCATAACAAGATGCACAGTGGTTATACATAAATGCATATCACACAGTTATAAAACAGACCATTGGAGAGGTGTTCAAAAATCAACAAAAATAAGTTAACTGCCTAAGGTACTTGTATTTCTCCTAGTCAACTACAATATTTTACAACAAATCACAATACGCCTAAACATGCCGGCTCTACTAGGAACAAGACTCCAGGAAAAAGAGGCACGGCAACAAAACCCTAAGAGTATATCAAAACCCACAAGTAGGCCCGCCCTCAACTTAAAATCTTGCAATGTCCCCAATGCATCAAACCAAAACAAGAGAGTTACAAACATACCTATGGTACCATGGGTGTGAAGATCAGATATCAATCATATAATACGAATACAAGCAACAAAATACCTTGGGTTTCCTCCCAAGCAGCGCCTAATTTAGTGTCACAGCATGACCCAACTCAACTTTTTCCTCCACCTTGAGGATATGAATTTTACCCCCAACTTAGATTCCATCTTTTTGCCTCAATAATTGGAGGTGGTACAAACATTAAAAAGTTGAGTAATGGATTGAGCATGGTAAACCACACGTCTTTAAAGTGATGTGTGTTTTTATGTTGCTTATCTAATGTAAAATCAAAAATATAGGATTCATGTTCCTCATCTTCACACTCTTCTACTATTTTAAATGATTCCACAGACAAGATATCATATAAACATAATATAGAAAAGTGCTTTGAATGAGGCCCAATCAATCCTACTTTAAAATTTACACTATCCACTACACACTCACTTTTATTCACCTTCTCGACATCTTCACTTCGAATTGGGCTAGAGTCTTTATTAGAGATTTTCTTTGTTTCTTCTTTTGCCTCTAGCTCCATGTCCTCAATCTTGGCATCATATCTCATGGTTATTTTGGTTGGTTAGGAAATCATTGAGGGTTGCTCAACATCAATATAGGGTTCTTGGTCTTTATCTTCACACTCTTCCATTATTTTAAATGATTCCACAGAAAATATATCAACTAAACATAATATAGAAAAATGCTTTGAAAGATTGACTTTTATATCCATCTCCTCATGAATTATTGGCTTCATGTCTTGATGCATATCACATGAAATATCATACACTTCTTTCTATAGAAAATATAGACTCAATGCCACTCCTTCCGATGCTTCGTTCTTCATTTTTTTTTACCATAAGACCTATCAAACTCATAAGAAGAACTAGAATTTGGGTTAGCGCAATAGGGGGAGGGGGCATTTGAGCAATCACTCCAATGTCTATCTTGACCACCATATAAAGAACAATCATACTCCCGGTAGGATGGAGATGGTGCACACATCTCTCTCTGGGGAGCATATCTATAATATTGCCAAAAGTGAGGTCCATCACAATATGGACATGGATCATCAAGATAAGATTTCCAATCACCAATCTCATGTTCATTCCATGATGCCATAGTAATAATTAAACTAAAATAAAAATCTACCTAACATAAAAAATAAAAGAAAGCTAAAAACAAATATTTACAAGGTTGAATTCAACCAAGTAGGCTAAAATTCCAAACCAACTTAATACGCCTAATTGTTCCCCGACAAAGGCGCCATTTTTTTATAACGCTCAACTTACATGTCAATTTAGTGCAAGGCGATCGTCGTTAATATATTTACCCAACTTTGGAGTCGGGGTCGAATCCACAGGGAATAATATGAGTGGTGATTAAACTAATTTGAAACTAAAGCTATAAGTTGAATTCAAACAAATGATACGAAAAGATAAAATGGGGGTTTTCAATGATCAAACAAATGTTAAGGTTGTAACTTGCTTCAGAACTCAAAGCCAAAATTTCAATAGTTCAAATCAATGATAAAGAAAAACTAGGGTCGTGATCACTATGATTATTAACCCCTCATTGAATGATAGTTGTAGTACTGGATTCTCATGACTTGTGGGAAACACCAAATTATCAGTTTCGACAGTCCATCTAAGTGTTTCTCAACCTACCTAGATTTTGGACTTCCTAATTCTCTTGAACTTAGGAAATCATTCTATTCATATTGATTTTATCTCAAGTTGATCAATTTTGTTATAGGATTAATCATTAGATGGGAGGTTACCTTCCCAAATCCTTGTTGATAATTCGCTACCTTTAGTTTATTTCTCAGTTCGAGCAAATCAACATAAGGTGGGATTTATTATTTGCAACATATAAATAATAATCATAACAAAGGAATAATCAAGATGTCCCCACAATCACTTAAACCCTAACCAACTATTAAATTAATGGGGGAATAATCATAGATCCCACAACCCTAGTTGTGGGTTTTAGTTCCACGTGAGAAAAAAGAGATAGCAATAATTTTAATCATCATTCAAAGTAATTAAACTTACAAACGATGAAGTTTGAAGTTGATTCTCTTCTAAGTTCAAGAGAACATTCCCACAACCAAATCAAAGACTTGAAAATTTAATTCCAAGTTTTGAGCCCCAAAAAGAGGTGTCTTTTCCTTTGGAATAAGTTCCAGCAATTTCAAGATGATCAAGATGATGAATGAAAATCCTAGAACTTGTCCTTAAATACTTCAGCCTAATTATGAAAAAAAAATCACAGAGCATAGCTTTTTTCTTGGACAGATGACATCGTGGGTGACAGCTTATCAAGAGTCTAATGACTTATCAGGAATGTTGTCATCTCCTCTTCACTTTTGACAATATCTGCCTTAGGTTGACGATGAGGCATGACGGCTTATCAGACCTTTGACAACTTATCACGGATGTCGTCACATCTTTACTTCAATTTCTTAAGCAGTGCTAAGCCTAACGACAATCCTGATGGCTTATCATACTTCTGATGGCCTATCACAGATGTCATCACGTATTCCAGCTGAAGTCTATTCTCTATTTAAGGCTAACGGCAACTCTGATAGCTTATCACAAGGCTGATGACTTATCAGACAAGTCGTCATCTATATTACCCTCTCTACTTGCTCAGAAATCAACTCTTTTACTTCCATTATTGTTGGTTCTCTTGAATCTTGACTTTTACTGCAATATCAAAGAGAAAACAATCAAAAACGACATAAGTTTCTTAAGACTTTGTAATTATTCTCAGTTAAAAGCCTCAAATATGTTAGCATCTGCTCACACATCACTAAGTGATGCACTTAGGATGACCTGGCAAATGCTTTTGTGGATCACTACAAGTTTCATACCGATAGCATTCCTGACATAATCTCTATCACAAAGCCAAGGCAGAAATAACATGAGAGTTTTCATGAATATGCCATACACTGGAGAGAAAAAGTGACAAGGGTACATCCTCCTAATGAAGAAGCTGAAATGATCAGTTACTTCATTCATGTGTTAAATCCAGAATATTTTAATCACATGGTAACAACGGCTGAAAAACATTTACTGAAATTATTAAGACTGAGGAAATGATTGAGGATGGGCTCACGACAGGAAGGATAATAAAGTTGACAGAACTGTAATCTACTCATAAGGGCTTCCAACTTATCTCTTTCAAAAATGGAAATAAAAAAAGAAGAAAGTAATGGGAGTGATGACTCGAGAAAGTTCTTCCAACTACAAGCAACCTCATCGATACCATCCCAACGCTCGATATGCTCACTATCCTGTCTATAATGAATAAGCAACATATTATGCTCAACCTCCACCACAAAACTACCAAAATGATTCACCTCATGTCAATCATAAAAGAAAGCCTCCAAATATCTTCACGCCATTGGAAGAACCACTTACTCGACTTTATGAAACGTTAAAAAAAGTAAGTCTAATTTATCCAGTGGAAGCAAAGTCGGCAAACACTTCTGCTAATTGGTATGATCCAAACAAGCGATATGCTTACCATTCTACAGTTATTGGATATGATACAGAGAAATATCTCACTCTCAAGCATAAAATTCAAGATCTGATTGACAACAAGGTGATAACGCTTGAATAAGCTCCTGCTAACGTTAACAACAATCCATTGCCCAATCACAAGAATTAGTCATTGGTAACATCAATTAAAAGAAGCATGAATTTTCCTCAAAAGGCACACTTTTGACATCCTTCTATCCTTCGTTTGGAAGTTATTGTTTTCTTTTCTTGTAATCATACTTTCTTATTCTATTTCTTTATAATTGTATTCAATCATTCTATTTCCTTGTAATCGCACTTTATGGTTTGATTTCCTTGTAATTGCACCCTCTTAGTTGTAATGAACTACGTTTGACCTGATTTTTCCTTGTGGAATACGTAGGTGGCCTATATTAGATTTGGCCACATTATCAAAAAATTTTAAATATTTCTTTTATTTTTGTGAACTTTATTCGACCTGAATTCCTAAGAATGGGATACGTAGGCGACCTATGTTATCTTCGATCAATCCCTTAGGTGATTTACCTTTCCACTTTTTTCGGAACTGCATTTCCTACCTAAATGAAATGCGTGGGCACCACACTGGCTTGGTCATATTTTTTTATAAGATTTTCATAGTAACTATGACAAAATTTTTGAGAAAATCTAAGGCGATCTTTTTCCAAGATTAATGAAGATGACATTGAAGCATGAAACTGGGGCAGAAATTTGTTAGAAGGTCTCAAAAAAATTCACAAAACTTGACATTGGCTACAAAGTTGAAAATCGGACATTGCTGAAGCTAAGATCAGGGCATGATTTTTGAAGTTCTCTATGCTTAGAGTACTCTACGTTAGAAACAACTCAAGTGTTTTGCATTTTCGACTGGGGCAGAATTTGTAAGAAGGTCTTAAAAATTCCATAATAAATAATGTCATAAGTTATAAAAAAGTTTGAGAGTTTGTATGTTATAGTCCGAGGCAGAATTTTTTAGGAAGAACCTCAAAAATTTCATAAAAACTATACTTCAAGATCAGAAAAGGCTGCAAATCAATGATCAACAAAGCACATCAGGAAAGCAAGGCAATACAACACAGTCAGTCTCTCAAAACTAAGAATTTTTCTTTAGATGTAGGAACAGTGAAGGAACAAAGTTGACAATGTTAAGCATGACACAAGGCATTATCAAACCTAATGTGCCCTTGCCATAATAATCCAGACAATTTATCTCCCCCCATTTTTCTCTTGATTTATGTTTTTATCACTTCGTTATGATCTCTAACGCTTTCTTTGATTTTATAGGAAAATGATCTGGCATAATGACGAAGATGTAGAAATATTATCCAAACTACTAGCTCTAAATCATCATGAGTCAAACAACTTCATCTTTATCTTTATACTCTATCTTCTGTTACACTCGTGATTTAGTTATAACAAATTCTTATATTATTAATGAGTGTTGTTTAGATTACACAAGCGACATTATTCAAGATCATCTCTAAGAAATATCCTCTCAAAATTTGATGATTCGATCCAGAAGTGCAGGACATACACAAGTCCTTTAAAAGACTCCTGATTCAAAGGAAGAAGTTCAATAAATCAACATCTACTTTTCTTATTATATTTGGTCATCCACTTTATTAAAAGGACATATCTTATTGTATATGGGTTTTCACCCTTCAAGAGGATAGATTGGGAGGTCACCCTGTTCAAAGTGATATGTTGCGTTCAAGATGGATTATCTGACTTTCAATGAGACTCATTGGGCCGTCACCCCGTTCAAAATGTCATGTTACATTCAATATTGGTCATCCACCTTTCAATGAGATACATTGGGTTGTCACCCCATTCAAAGTGGCACATTACATTCAAGATAGGTTGTCCGCCTTTCAGTGAGACTCTTTATAACGTCACTCTGTTCAAAGTGGCATGTTACATTCAAAGTAGGTTGTTCGCCTTTCAAAGTGGCATGCTATATTCAAAATAGGTTATCCATTTTTTCAATGAGATACTTTGGACCGTCACTCCATTCAAAGTGGCATGTTACATTCAAAATAGGTCGTTGACAGCGCACACGCAAGTGTACCTGGTCTTATCAAGTAATATAGTGGGTTCAAGCAAGCCCAAGTATCGATCTCTCAGGGACTTGTGTTCACCGTCTATCTAATTCTAGTCTGACATATTGAGAAAAAATAAACAAGAAGAGTTTCGAATTTTGTAAATTACAAATAAAATAATGCGTAAAAATAAAAGTTTGGAACAATCAATGGATTAAAGCCCAGGGTTAAAGCACTTCGAACAATCATATATGTTATTGAATTTCCTTCGTTAACTTGCTTATCATGGTTGTTGATTCGTAGGGTTAATTGCATGATCATGGTTTTCCAACCTCTAATCTTTTACCTAATATGGACATTACAACTACATCGTTGAGTGGGAATGTAATAATTCAGTTAAGTTAATTGAAGCTATCATCCTACGTATGAACCAAGTAAGTCATCTAAGTACATCCCGTCCTAGATGCTAAGTTTAATTCTTTATTTTGTATAAGAATTAAAACTCAAACTTTGTTTATTCCCGTATTCTATCTCCCTATTTCCTCTCCTGAGATCAAAAGGTTGACAACATATGTATTCAAAAGGTCGCGAATCCTTAAAATAATTAAAACAAGAATAAACAAATAACCAAATATGATAAGCAAAAATTAAACAAAATTAATTCAAAATAATAGTAGTCATGTTCTTAGCTTTAACCCTAGAAAGAGGGTTTTAGCCACTAATATTCATAATTACGATCCAAATAATTGAATACATAATATAAAAAATTAAAGACTAAATAAAAATAATAAAACCTAATTAACCGTGACAGCTCCTCGGTATATTCTCCCGTGTCAAATTGTCAAATCTGTCCACTGTTTTCGTTCAATTCCAAAAATGCGTGTCCAGGTACTATATATATACTCCACTTTTGTTCCTAAGTTGACTAAAATAATAATTATGTGGTCCCCCCACGTGACCAGATGTGTATATATATTAATAATCCCACTTTGTGTGGGATTTTGACAACATCACGTGGTCCCCCTTTTAATTTCTATAAATGTCAAAAAAGCTGTCCAATTGTACTAGAATAATCCCACTTCTTACCTTGGTACGTGTGCCACATTGAATTGAAATAGGACACTTCTTGCTTGTGTCGGCTGCTTTTAATTGCCGTGAAAGATTATCAACGCGACCCGTTGCTAAACGCGTTGGGCAAATCCACGCGATGGGTTTGACTTCGGGTCATCTCACTGAAATTTGTGTCTAAAAATCTAGTTAAATATAGAACATTTTATCCTTTGTTAATGTCTTTTATAGTGTATTTTCCATGAATTTTGAGTCTTTTTATCATCAATATATCATCATATTTAGTTCACCAAGCCTCCAAAAATATCATACACCACATATTCAAGATTAAAACAACACAATATTCTCAACGACAAATCAAAACAAGAGTTAGGATAAGGCAAATTCACAATGATCTTTCACTTATTATTCCAACTCTTGATTTAATTAAATTGAAATTTATCTATTTCAAATAAGTTATTCTACTTATAATTACACATTTAAAATATTTAAAATAAATTAAACACATTAGAATCCATCGAAACCAACTAAACACACATCTAGCTCAAGCTAGTAAACCTAGTTTTCCGGATTGAATCTAAATTACTCAATTAAGCACAAAGTTATTTTAAAAAAATACTTTGGACATTGTAATTACATACTTGGACACTCAAATGCTTATTTATATCAGTATCAACACGTTAAGCACACGAATTGCTCTCAAACAAGGCAAAAAAAACTAGAATAATAACACCAAAGTGTGTAAAACCACCTCAGATCATCACCCCACACTTAAATCCTTGTTCGTCCTAAAACAACTCTTTAATCTAAGCATAAAAATTTGAGGTGACTCTACACTTCTACTAAATTAAAGACACTCAAGTTAGTACTACAATGACTACATAAAATGCAAGTTTCTACACAAAGATGTTATTTACACAATTGAAAGCTCATGAACACTACTCTAAAATATCCTAACCTTAAGAATTGACTCACCTAAGTGTAAAAATCATGCATATTGCTCAATCAAGGACATCATACAAATCACCCGCATTTATCAAACATGTGCCCTCACAACAAGAAAGTTACCCATAAACACTCACAATAATGCAATTTATAACATAATGGGTACAAGAATCAAATTACGTTCACTCTCACAAAGAAGTCACAAGTGACAAACAATGAACCATAGGTTTGCCCTTCATGTAATGCTCCACTAATAATCGAATGTGAAGCTTAGGATCAATGAGGTCTTTTTCGGGTTGTAATGTAGGCTAAAGGGTGGATAGGAACTATTTGGGAATAGTGACTAACCTCTCTAAGAGCTTTAATACACTACATTAAACATTTAAAACCAATCTTCAACAATCAAATTACACTTATTCATTCATCTATACCTTTTGTTTTTGCCCCATTTCCTTTAAGCATTTTCACAAATATTTGGTGGACACATAGTTTACTAACACAAGAATCAATTATTTTTTTGCACAATCATGACAATATTTTTAGCATAAATTATATCACAATCATCCACCACTCATCAATTATACACCAATAACTATTACCTTGGGGCATCAAATTCACTTTTTTCCTTTTATTTCTCAAACTCCTTCCTCAATCAAAAAAAAATTCATTAAAGCACTTAGGAATTTTTTTTTATCAAATTATGGTCTATCAAAGAAGGAATTAGGCTACTTATGAGGCTACCAAAGAAAATAAGCTAAAGGCTCAATGAGATTTAACTAGGATAATACACAAGGGTAGGTAAAAAGAAGGTAAAAACAAGGCTGTCAAAGAATTGCCTAAATCATCACTTAAACCCACATTTTTTATTTTGCTCCACACATACACTGGGAAAGTTCTATACGTCACATGCAACAAGGAATATACAAATACCTCACACTCACATGGCACATGCTCAACTCAATAGGATCATCATAGACTCCCAACCAACAATAGCATGAATTCAAATTTAAGCCACAAATACAAGAGTCATAAACATGAGTCTAAGAGTCTCAAAAGTAGCAATTCACTCAATCAACATGCTTTTACAAACAAACCCACTTGCATCATGTAATCAAAAATAGCACCAATCAAGAATATCTCACTTATTCCTAACCTAAAAAATTTTAAATTGAGCCAAAAATTAAAAATTTCCCCACCTCACACTTAAAAATCTACTTTGTCCCCAAAGTGAATTTAAAGGAAAGAGATAAAAAGACTCCCTGAGGCCTCTACGCCTAGCTAGTAGCGTCTTTACATATAAAGGAGATCCACGGAAACCCCACACTCATTCTTTTCCATGCTCCAAACTCAGGTTTATGGTACTCATACTTTTCATTAACCTGTGACTCAATAAAAAACAAAAATTACGTGAAATAAAAACTAAAAAAAAAACTAAAAAGAAAACATACCTAATTAACTTGGGTTGCCTCCCAAGAAGTGCCTAATTTAGTGTCGCGGCACGACCTATATCAACTCAACCATATTTCTTTATCCTTTTACTCCCTTTTGGGAGATATTTTTTTATTCGTTTCAAACCTCTTTTACCTTTTAACATGTTGGGAATTGGTGGTTTCATATTAGGCCACTCAATCAGGTATTTGGAAGAGGTCTTTAGTGGCTTAGGCACCCCACACTTATGCTTTTCAAACACATTGATCATGCATAAATCTTTATATAAGGGATTTTCAATGTGGGCCTTGTAAACATCAAATACCTCATCTTCATCATCTACCCTCATCTTGAGTGTGCCTTCTCTAACATCAATTAAAATACCTCCGGTTTCTAAGAATGGACGCCCCAAGATAATTGGTACCTGTTCGGATGTCATAAAATCAAGAACAAAAAAGTCAGCAGATATAAGAAATTTACCAACATTAATGAGGACATCCTCAATGATTCCATCCGGATATGCTATGGATTCATCTGTTAGCTGCATCACCACTCGTGTCGTTTTAGTCTCTGCCAAGCCTAATTTTTTAAACAATGATAAGGGCATTAAATTTATGCTTGCCCCTAAGTCACTCAATTCATGGACTTCTTTTTCCCCAATTTGAATAGGGATAGCAAACTTCCCTTGATCTTTTAATTTTTTGGGGATTTTCTGTGTCTTTGTCGCACTACACTCTTTAGTGAGTGTTATAGCTCCCACATCTTACAATTTCACCTTCTTTGCCACCATATCTCTTAAGTACTTTTCATACTTAGGCATACTCTACAAAATATCTAGCAAAGGTAAGTTAATATGAAGCTCTTCGAATGTATGAATGAACTTTTTGAATAGGGCATCCTCGTTTGCTTTTATTTGCTTTTGAGGGAAGGGTAGTGGCAACCACTTTTTTACTTCTGGGTCAGCAACTTTTTTATTCAAGTACTCAAACTTCCTTGAATTTTCAGCAATTCTGTCATTTACCTATTGGGTGACTACATCAGCATCTACCTTCTTAGTTGCCTTTAGAGATTCTCCTTCAAGCTTCTTACCACTTCTCAAAGTAATTGCAATGACTTTCTTTAGATTTTCTGTATCAATGGGCAGACCACCTTGACAACGGGTATTTAACGCTTGTTATATCTGCCCAATCTGTAATTCTAAATTTCTCTGAGCCATTTTCTGATTCTGTAATTCCACTAAGATTTATTTCAACATCTCATCCGTATTGCTCGTAGATTGATTTGATTGGGCCTGTGGATATGGGGAATTCCATGACTAATTAAGTGGCTGAGTTTTCCACTTTATATTATAGGCATCACTGTAATTTGACCTTTGAGCATTGCCTACATACATGACTGATTCCAGATTTGAAGCACGCATGGTAGCCGCATAACCACTATTTTAGCATACTTCACACCAACCTACAGCTCATTAGATGACATTTATTGTGGCTGCAGGTTGTGTTGGTCCCAACTTCATGCTGTTGAATATTGTGTTGATCAAATTCTGCAATGCAAAAAACTGAGATGATAGGGCTGTGAATTGGTTCACTGATACGGGACAAATGGCCACCTTATCTTTGGACGACATTTTTGGAGGCCAACACATAGAGGCTTAAGAATTGGTCACCTCGTTGATACAAGAACATGCACGGAGGACCGTTTTGAGCATAATTCAAAGCCATCTCGCATATGGAAGATTGCTTGGAGCATCTAGGAGTGAGGACTCACGGTTTTGGGCCTTAAACTAGTCTCCAACAATGGCCCAAAAGGCAAGGGGCGGATGGGCCTTTTATGTGTGAAGAAAGGAGGTCTTAACTCACGGTTTTGGGCCTTAAAACTCGTCTCCAATGCTGGCCCAAAAAGACAAGGGGCGGATGGACTTTTATGTGTGAAGAAAGGAGGTCTTAATGGGCCATAATTAAGCCTCCAAGGCCAGCCCATGTTGTGGAGGATAGAAGGGTCATTTGACCACCTTTTGAGTAGTATAAATAGGTGCCTTAGGGCTATTTTTCAGATCATTACTTTGATCCTTGAGAATTCACAACAAAGACTTGTAACCTAAAGATAACATTTCACTCTCTCTTCTTCAAGAGGAGCCGGTTCTAGATCTCACAAGGAGAGGAATCCTTGGGTTGTCTCTTTGGCTAGAAACAAAGGTTTTGAGGTAGTTTGAGTGCCTCTTGGTCTTTGTAAGAGCTTGGTGTTAATATTCATTAGGCTTAGGGTCCTTTCATGTTGTTAGGGTTCTTAGTTTCTTGAATATTGTATGTCAAGTTAACTATCTTACTTTCTTGTTGTTATTGTTCATCTTGTTGCATCAAAACCGAAAATACCAAAACAGTTTGTTCTCTCGGGTTGTTGTTGTTGTTCTACTTGTTATCTTAAAGTCTAGTGAAGCCGGGTGTGGCTCTTTCGATTCACTAGCATTGTATCCATCTTGTGTTCTTGTTATTGTGGTTGAAAAACCGAAAACAACACCAAAAACAGTTTGTTATTCTTGCTGAAATCTGAAAACAGAAAACTAAAAACAGTTTTGTAGCTCTCGGTTTCTTGCTGAAATTGAAGACTGAAAGTTGCTGATTTTTGTGTTAATCCGAGATTATTGTGTTGTGGTTTTGATCTTGTATCATTTGGTATCAAAGCAAGACCGGTTGTGTTCCAACACAACCCATCTTGGGCAAGTTCTCGGCCTAAACAACTACACAAAAAAAAAAAAAAAAAATTCTGAAATCTGAAATTTCTGTCCACTAAGGTGAAACCGAGAAAGGTGTTGTACACCTAGATCTAGTTGTTATTTTGCTTGTTTAGTGAGTTTCAAGTGTTGGTTTCTTTCTCACCAACACTAAGGTGTCTAGATCCAAAGTTGAGCTTGAAAAATTTGGACATTTTGTAGTGACTTAAAGGTGGCCGAAAAGTTGTATGTTGTTGAAGACCCAAAAGAAAAATCGGTGGTAGTGTTTATGTGTTAAAGAAGTGTTGAAGTTTGTGAGTGTTCATCTCTTGAACTTGTGCATATTGTTCATCCTTGTTGAAATATTCATCTTGTTGTGTGATCAAGTGATAAGATTATAAAGTTGATTGTGAAAGACTTACACCCATCACTTTGTAGACTTGTCAATCACTTCCCCTAAATCAAGGAGCCTTGTTTTGTGGAAATTGTCCACCAAACCCACTTTCTTGAGATTGAACAAAAGTCAAGACTTCAAATTTTTAAGTTTTCCCACCAAAACACTTTTCAATTTCTTACAAGTTGTGTGAATATTAAAAGCAAGACAAAAAAAAAAAAAAAAAAAAAGGGAATATATATATATAAATCCGAAGGGAAGAAAAACGTGTGGGACCCTTTGCATGCTACCATGTCACTATAAGCTCAACTTAGGATATTCTTTAGTTTCTAATTGTTGATTCTTGGTTTCTTTTACTTGGTCCTAGAACTAATTAACCAACTAGTATCTTTCCACTAGATTGTTAACTAGTTCCTTGAGCCGTTTGTTCGTGTCTACGGTTGTTTGTGTGCTTTATTCGTTTGAATGAGTTGCTAATTTTGATTCTAGTCCGGCAAGTATTCTTTGAGTCTTCAAAACAAGAATCCATTCCGGCTAAGAGCTTACTCAAACCTTATAAATCGCACGGTTACTAGCCAATTATACAACATTTGTGAGACACTAACTTGTGGTGATTAAGCGGCTAATACCTTGACAAAGGAAGGAGCTTTACTACTAATATTGTTTGTTCATTTTTGTAGGTTTGAAGGGTGACATAAGAGGAAAATGACTTCGGTAGCCGGGGATTATTGTGACTACAATATGGGAGACTATAATTGTAGTGAGGGTTTTTATGGCTACGAAGTTGAGGGAGATTACGGAGGCTATGAAAATGGCCATGGTGAAAACATAGGCAGATTTGAAGATTTCGGTTTTGAGAGAGAAAATGAGGTGAATGAAGTGCCTAGTGCTTATGGTGACTTTGGAGATGATGTAGTACCTCGTGAGGGATCTTATGACGAAGTTGGGACATGTGAGGAGTCTTGCACTCCCCACTCCGAACCTAGGCTTGGTGTTAGGAATAACCCTTTCATTCGCAAATCTTATGAGAGCTATGATGAGAGTACACGTGAGGAGTGTGACGATTCATATTCTCCACCTTGTAGTACTTCTTATCAAGGTCGATATGGTGTGAATGATTATACTAGCTATAGTGTCGGCCGTCCAAGGGGAAGAAGAGGATCCACATCTTCAAATTCGAGGGGTACCCATGTGCCTTACAATGTTGATCCGAGAAGGAGTGTACACTCCGGAAAGGTGACCATTTGTGGGATACCGGGCTGCCTCATTGTGTTAAACGATAGGTACTATAAAAACTACATTGTTCCGTCCATGGTTGATTACTTGGGATTATTTTGTGAGCCTTTACTTGTTCCATACTTCTTGGACAGATTTAAGGTTACCGAGAGGGTAAAGGTTGTCTTCTCCCAATTTAATTACCATGAGGAGGTGTGGTGTGATGTTTTTCCCATAACCTATGGTCATGTGAGTCTAGGCGCCGATTGGTTTGCACAACATAAGGTTCCAAATGTGCAAAATTGGCCTAATATTGTGAGAGACCGATGGGGGAATTGCCTCGAGACCTACATTCTGCCCGGGCCGCAAAAGGAAGTTCCTACCTACTCCTATCCGAATTATTATGAGAGACAAAAGATAGAGAGGAGTAAGGGAGTGAAAGGTGGTAATCCGAGAGTGGAAAAAGGAGAGGTTGTGTGGAGCGAAGTAAGAGGATTACCACCAAACCAAGCTAACGTTGTTTGTCCTTCTATTTCTAAGGACACTTGTGTAGGTAGCAACATGGAAAGCGAAGAAGAACCACGCCAAAAGAAAGTTGCTGCCCAAACTTTTGGAGGACCTTCACACCATGACAAAGAAGAATCTACTCAAGGACTTCAAGGTAAAATGGCAAACTCTTACACTTTTGTACGCTTGAATGATAATTGTGTGGCTAGTAGCCCATTGAGTGTGAGTTGTAGCTTGCCTATATGTGAGTGTGTTATTTCTTTGCCACTTGATGATGATGTACATGTTGTGAGTGTGGATACACTAGTTGATCCTATTGATGACCGGATAGACTCTTCTTGTAAGATCGATCCATGTCCACCTAGTGTTGAAACCATTATGATGAATGAAAATACATTATCTTCTGAAATTTGTGTTGATCAACTTATGCGTGAAAGTTATCTACCACTTGAGGATGTATATAATGTAATTAACGAACCTCAAGTGTATAGTGATGTTGAAAATGTTGATCAAGGGGAGCATGAACCCGAGAGCTCTTCTTGGGGTAATATTGTGTTTGAAGAATCCTTAAAACTTGATATTGATCGTTTAGCGAGTGAGGAACTTGTTGGTTCCAAATCTGTCCGTGAGGTAAATCACACGCTTTTTAGGTACAATGTCTTGTTTGAAGATGATTTAAACACTTCTAATGAACCTAGTGGTGAAAATAATGGTATAGCTTGCCTTGGAAGCTATAGCCTATATGCTAACCCACTATGGTGTGACAACATTTCTCCTCAAGATGGAAATCTCTTCTCGGAAGATGAAAGTACTCTTAAGGGTAGGGAATGTGTAGTCTTGAAAGGGGATAGTCACTCGGGTGAAGATGACCATGATTTGCTTGATTACTTGGGAAACCCGAGATATGATTATTCTTGTAAAACTATTTTTGTGAATGATTCCTTTGCTGCCCATGATGATTTATATCTATGTGGGGATTATTCTCTTGAAATAAAAGGTGGTGCATGCTTAGAAATTCCATCTACTTCTTCTTTATGTGTTTCCTATGTTGAACATACTAGTGGTGATGGACTTGAAGCTAGTGAGTACATGCATAAGGACACCATAGCTGAAGTTAGCTTGTGTGACACCTTTCTCTACCCTCTGAGTGCTCATGACATTTCCCCTAATGGGCTAAGGGGTATGCCTAATTTTGAGGATGACACCTTAGGGAAAAGTGAGCTTGGCCGAAACCCATGTCCATGGCTACTTCTCCCATTTGATCCCGGTACCATCTTAGGGCATGGTAGGAGTTGTCTCGGTCCATGCTCATTATTTGTTGATGTTCATCATAGCCACTTCCTTTGTGACATTTGTACTAAGCTTTCCACGATCAACCCAAAGGATTCTTGGTTATATTGCAAATATGTGCAACCTTGGCATGATGATGTTATTTGTTAGATTGAATTTTGTTGCACTAACCCTAACCCTCATGTCATGAGGATGTGTACTTGTTTTTCTTTTGTTTTGATTTTGCAAGGTTTGGATTCGAGGTCGAATCCTTTTCAAGAAGGGGAGGATGATACGGGACAAATGGCCACCTTATCTTTGGACGACATTTTTGGAGGCCAACACATAGAGGCTTAAGAATTGGTCACCTCGTTGATACAAGAACATGCACGGAGGACCGTTTTGAGCATAATTCAAAGCCATCTCGCATATGGAAGATTGCTTGGAGCATCTAGGAGTGAGGACTCACGGTTTTGGGCCTTAAACTAGTCTCCAACAATGGCCCAAAAGGCAAGGGGCGGATGGGCCTTTTATGTGTGAAGAAAGGAGGTCTTAACTCACGGTTTTGGGCCTTAAAACTCGTCTCCAATGCTGGCCCAAAAAGACAAGGGGCGGATGGACTTTTATGTGTGAAGAAAGGAGGTCTTAATGGGCCATAATTAAGCCTCCAAGGCCAGCCCATGTTGTGGAGGATAGAAGGGTCATTTGACCACCTTTTGAGTAGTATAAATAGGTGCCTTAGGGCTATTTTTCAGATCATTACTTTGATCCTTGAGAATTCACAACAAAGACTTGTAACCTAAAGATAACATTTCACTCTCTCTTCTTCAAGAGGAGCCGGTTCTAGATCTCACAAGGAGAGGAATCCTTGGGTTGTCTCTTTGGCTAGAAACAAAGGTTTTGAGGTAGTTTGAGTGCCTCTTGGTCTTTGTAAGAGCTTGGTGTTAATATTCATTAGGCTTAGGGTCCTTTCATGTTGTTAGGGTTCTTAGTTTCTTGAATATTGTATGTCAAGTTAACTATCTTACTTTCTTGTTGTTATTGTTCATCTTGTTGCATCAAAACCGAAAATACCAAAACAGTTTGTTCTCTCGGGTTGTTGTTGTTGTTCTACTTGTTATCTTAAAGTCTAGTGAAGCCGGGTGTGGCTCTTTCGATTCACTAGCATTGTATCCATCTTGTGTTCTTGTTATTGTGGTTGAAAAACCGAAAACAACACCAAAAACAGTTTGTTATTCTTGCTGAAATCTGAAAACAGAAAACTAAAAACAGTTTTGTAGCTCTCGGTTTCTTGCTGAAATTGAAGACTGAAAGTTGCTGATTTTTGTGTTAATCCGAGATTATTGTGTTGTGGTTTTGATCTTGCATCATTCACCTCTAACACTCCTACAATTCGTTTAGTGACACTTCTAGAATCTGAATGCCACTCTAGATTACCTTATGCTATGCGGTTCAGCAACGTGTATAGCTCATCACAAGTTAGCTCCAACGCTTGACAATCTGTGGCTGAATCTAGCAAAATCTTTGTATTGTGATCAAGAGCTTCTACAAAAGTATGAGAAAGTACCTCATTCGACTATTGGTGGTGTGGACAGTCCCGAAGAAAAGCCTTAAAGCATTCCCAAGCATGATATAACTTTTCATTAGGCTTCTTTTTGAAGTTCACTATTTCACTGCGAAGTCTCGCAGTCTTTTCTAATGGAAAGAATCTGATGAGGAACCTTCTGGCTAAGTCATCCCATGTTGTGATTGAACTGGCTGACTCTACATTCAACCACCTTTTAGCTTCCCCAATAAGTGAATAGGGGAAAAGTGTCAGACTCACATAATCTGGAGTCACCCCAGTTGGAGTGAATGTATCTGTAAGCTCAATAAAGGTCTGTAAGTGGACTTGTAGATCCTCGTGTGAAAGCCCTGGAAACTGTTCACTGCTAATAAGAAGCTGCACCATATTATATTTCAACTCGAAATTCCCCCCAGCTGTCGGTCTTTGAATTGGGGAAATCAAGTTTATTCGAAGTGGGACTGCCACTTTCCTAACCTTCCTATGAGTTGCTTGTTATTCAACCATATGAACAATATGCTCTTGGTCTTCTTGGAATTAAGGAATTCTTGGGAGAAGGATTGTTTATCTCCTGCGTTTATGGTAAAGTTGCTCAAGTTCGGAGCTTGGTTCAACCAAGTCATGATCCCTTGCCAGCTTTCTACTTTGAAACCTATTTCTTATAAAAACAAAACCAAGATCAAGCATAAAAAAACAACAAATAAATCTAAAAGTAAAACTAAAATAAACAATTGGCAAATAACAAGTTCCCGGCAACGGCGCCAAAAATTTGACAGCGCCCAAGCGCACACGCAAGTGTACATGGTCTTATCAAGTAATATAGTGGGTTCAAGGAAGCCCAAGTATCGATCTCTCAGGGACTTGCATTCGTCGTCTATCTAAATCTAGTCTAACTAATTGAGAAAAAAATAAACAAGAAGAGTTTTGAATTTTGTAAATTAAAAATAAAATAATGTGTAAAAATAAAAGTTTGGGACAATCAATGGATTAAAGCCCAGGGTTAAAGCACTTCGAACAATCATACTATGTTATTGAATTTCCTTCGTTAACTTGCTTATCTTGTTTGTTGATTCGTAGGGTTAATTGCATGATCATGGTTTCTCAATCTCTAATCTTTTACCTAATATGGACATTAAAACTACATCATTGAGCGGGGATGTAATAATCCACTTAAGTTAAATTAAAGTTGTCATCTATCGTATGAATCAAGTAAGGCATCTAAGTACATCCATGTCCTAGACGCTAAGTTAAATTCTTTATTTTATAAAAGAATTAAAACCCAAACTTTGTTTATTCTCGTATTCTATCTCCTTATTCCCTCTCCCGAGATCAAAAGGTTGACAATATATATATTCTAAGGGTCGCGAATCTTTAAAATAATTAAAACAAGAATAAACAAACAACCAAATATGATAAGCAAAAATTAATCGAAATTAATTCAAAACAATAGTAATCATGTTCTTGACTTTAACCCCAAAATGAGGATTTTTAGTCACTAATATTCATCATCATGATACAAATAATTAAATACATGATATTAAAAATTAAAGACTAAATAAAAATAATAAAACTTAATTAACCGTGCAGCAGCTCCTCCGTATTTTCCCCCAACCGTGTCAAATTATCAAATCTGTCCACAGTTTCCGTTCAATTCCAAAAATGCGGGTCCAGGTACTATATATATACTCCACTTTTGTTCCTAACTTGACTAAAATATATATATATATATTAATAATAATAATCCCACTTTATGTGGGATTTTGACAACATCACGTGGTCCCCCTTTTAATTTCTATTTAATGTCAAAAAGCTGTCCAATTGTACTAGAATAATCCCACTTCTTGCCTTGGTACGTCTGCCACATTGAATTGAAATACGACACTGTCTTGTCCGTGTCGGCTGTCTTTAATTGACGTGATAGATTATAAACGCGACGCGTTTCTAAACGTGTTGGGCACATTGATGCGATGCATTAACTTCGCGTCATCACATTAAAATTTGCGTCCAAAAATTTAGTTAAGTATAGAACGTACTATTCTTTGCTCGTACCTTTGTAGTGTATTTTTCATGAATTTTGAGACTTTTTATCATTAATATATTATCATATTTAATTCGTCAAGCCTCCTAAAAAATCATACACCACATATTCAAGATTAAAACAACACAATATTCTCAACGACAAATCAAAATAAGAGCTAGAATAAGGCAAATTCGCAATGATCTTTCACTTATTATTTCAACTCTTAACTTAATTAAATTGAACTTTGTCTATTATAAACAAGTTGTTCTACTCATAATTATACATTTAAACCATTTGAAATAAATTAAACACATTAGAATCCACCGAAATCAACTAGACACACACCTAGCTCAAACTAGTAAAACTAGTTTTCCGGGTTGACTCTAAATTATTCAATTAAGCACAAACTTGTTTAAAAAAATAATTTGAAAATTGTAATCACATACTTGGACACTCAAATGCTTATTTATATCAATATCAACACGTTAAACACATGAATTGCTCTCAAAACAAGGCGAAATAAGCTAGAATAATGATATCAAAGTGTATAAAATCAACTCAGATCAGTCGTCAATCTTTCAATGAGATACGTTGGACCGTCACTCCGTTTAAAGTGGTCATTCAAATTGGTTCATCAACTATCTCAACATAGCATGTTCAAATAGATTTACACCAATTTACGTTTGTATAATGATATGTTTACGACTAATCATTTGTTTGAGTTGTTGTCGAGAGCATCCAAAAGGATGAAATTCTCAAATCAAAACCACAAGTATGGACTACTTTAAAAAGGACGCAGCATAACTTGAAACTTTTTCTTAACAGTGAACTGGGACATAGTCTGCAGAGGAGTTCAAATTCTTTGGACGCCAACTATAGGACGACTTCCATCACCATCAAACCACACCCCTATTAGAAGGCATGTGGGATATTTTAAGATATTCTGGCTTCAGTTTCACTTTCAGGATACTCCTAAACTCATACTAGAAGTAACCTTCTCTTTCCTTCAAATTCGAGTAATAATGCGCTCAAAGTTTTGGAAATTATGTCCAGGTAAATTCTTGCCTATGGATGTGAAGGATCCCATATTCATGGTTAAGAGGTTACAAACTTATTTTCCATGGGCTCAAATAACTTATCACTCATCCTAGGCCAAAGATCGTATAAAATAAAAGACTTTTTTCAACCTATTGAGTCGAACTACATGCAACCTGATTTCCCAAGTCTCGGGGATATGTAGGCTGAGCTCAATATAGAAAACTCGAGTGCATTCCAACCTTCCCCCAATTTTCATACTCTCCAACTTTTTGATTTTATCAAAATTTAAAAACCGGGAGAACTTGTGAATTCTTTGACAATCGTGCTTTAAATCAAGCTTTATGAACTATAAGTTGCCTGAATTCTAATGTAACCTGAGATATGTAGGAAACCTGATACCAGGGTTCGGCCATAACTCCCTAAAACTTGTGCAGAATCCAATTCCTTCGAGAAATGAATTTGTGGTCGGAAAAAAATTAGAAAAGTCAAACTCCCTTTGCCCAAGGTTACTTGCATCCAACCTACCCAAAGAGAGGGGGCAGTTGTTGAAACCTAATTTTTTCCCTCCACGACAAAGTTTAATTTTGAGTTTCTTTAGTTTTAAATAAAATTACAATATTTATGTCATTCAAATAAAAGACTTTTCATAATACTTTCTAGGTAATTTAGTCATTTTAAGTAGCGATTATATATTCTCGTATTTGTGTACGAGATCGTATAATTTGGTTACTTATAATTATTTTATTGGAGATTCGATTTTAATCAAGGATTGTCTCTAAAATTAATTCGATAGGTAAAATATTGATCCAAATATAATTTATTCTAAAAATAATAATTTATTTGAAAAAAAAGAATAAATAATTTGTTTGATTTTATTAAAACAAGAAGCTCGGGATTAAAGGTAAAAGTCCATCGTCAAATTTCGTTGTCCTAAGTTTCTTGCTCTAAAAAAGGTGAACACTTCACCTCTCTTGAATTTTTTGTTTTCCTGTGTTTGTGAAAAAAAGATATATGTAAAGTTGGAAAGATTGTTTTGTTGAACTGATGAGCATGCTCCAGTAACCCTGTTGAATCCTCGTCATTTTTTGATGAGTTTTTGTGCAAGGGAGGAAGAATATACAAAGCTACTTCACATTAAATTTGTTTTGTCATGTAATGTAGATTGTTGTCTCCTTGATCTCAAATGTATATTATTATGTAGATTAGGATTATCATTAGTTCTTAACCAACAGTTCTTGTTCTCATGTTTTCTTATACTATCCCATGTTTCTTCTACCATGTCTAAATTTTAAGGAAACTTTTAACAAAATAAAAAATAAAAAAATAATTATTTTGTTTGAGTTAAAGGATAATTGTAGGTTTTTCTTCTTTTATGGTATATTTCAGGCAACTTAATTGCATTGTTTGATAAAATTTTCTTTAAATAAATGGTAAGTGATTTTTTCTAAAAGATATATATATATATATATATATCAAGCATATCTTTTCGATATAAATGTAGCTTAAGTTATGTACTAGTTCTTTTTTTTTATTTGATACATTTGAATTCATCTGAGTCCAATTGAAATCCCACCTTGCATTGCCTTTGGGTCAAGCCCGAAATCAAGTCAAGATTCATTAGAGTCCAAACTGGACTGATGTACAATGGACAACACCAATATACAGGCTGGTATACACCTGTATACAACTGATATATACTGAAAGGAAGATGATATTGGCGCATATTAAAAGTAGAAGCGAACATGCTGATTTTATATGTTGATATCCAGAGTATATAGGGATTTATATGCTAATATACAGCATATATACAGAAAAACGCACAGGAAAGAGCTACGATATACAGAAGGTATACACTTCAGAAAATGGACCCCAAGTCCATAATTCAAAGCCCAAACGTTGGGCAGCTTTTCTGATGGGCCAATCAAAGGTCCAACTTCAATTCTTGTATTCAACTTTTGTAGCTTACAATTTATCCTTGTTTATTTGTATTAACTAACAATTTAATCAATTAATCTAGATAAATTTTCTAAGGTGTTGCCATTTTATTTTATCTTAGGTTTCTTTTACTTAATTCATAATTTTTCACCTAATTTATATTATCTAGAACGGATTAATTTGTTCCTTTGATTTTTTTTTTCTTAAAACAAGTCTTTTAAATATTAAATATGTTATTCCCAAAATGACATAAGTTTTGGTCATGTAACTAATAGTTCATTTAGATTAAAGTTATTTCTCCAAACCCAAGAAACTAATTTGTTTTGAAGATTAACTCTTTAAAAAATTAGCAAAGCACTTTTAATTTGATACGCTCTTAACTTTGTTTTTTCAAAAAGTGTTAGTTATAACAAAAATGGACTTTCGTATAATAAATAATAATAAGAAAGTTGTCATATAAGCTATTCTTTCTCCACTAACACAAAAAATTATTTTCCTCTTAAATCCAAGAGAAAACTTGCAACTTAGTTTAATTCTAGTAGATTGTTTCTCGTTTGAATAAATAAATATCATTTTAAATGTTAAAATAAATAATTTTAGTATTTTCTATAAAATTAAGTCTTTGCAAAAATTAGTCACTTATAGTTAGTCAAGTTAGTTATTTTTAGTAAACCGTTTTAAACGGACGCTCCTAAGTTCCTTAAAAACCTTGTTAGGGCATTAAGTGAACCCTTACCCAGTTTCTCTCATTTCAAAGATTTATTTATGTTTTTAAATCTTTGAAATTTCTTTAAGTTTTCATGATTTTTTCTATAAAAAATCAAGTGGCAACTCATTTTCTCAAAATTATTTTGAAATTTTCTTGAATCTTTTGAAATAGTTTAAAGAGGTCAAAACCATTTTATTTCAAATAAAATCCGAGAAGAATAAAACAGCAACCTGATCAGAGGCTAAAAATGTTGCTATCTCGATCTTTTCGTTGCAATCGTGATTAACTCAAATGGTCAAAATTCGCATTCGCGAATACATCAACACCAACAAAGTCAAAAACTTATTTTTGACCATCGGAACTCATCCGAAATTGTATGAGTATAATTCAATAGTGAAATTTGAGTGTAAACCACATTCTGGATTCAGTGGAATCATAAAAACTTTCATTTGAGATCATTTAGGCAAAAAGTGAGGCCTACACCTATAGTTTTATTTTTCATATAATCCGCTTAATAACCCAAAACATGTCCGGAAGCCTCGTGACCTGATCTAAGGGTCCCCCTAGCCTAAGATCGATGTTCTAGAGCTGATAGAGTTGTTTTAATTTCCATACAAGGTTATCTACTAGGAGTTTTATTCCATGACCAAATCCTAAATAATGAAAGCTCCAAAACAAGGAAATAAGCCTAAAATCCAAACGAAATGTCCGATCATTGAATCGATAATTCTGGAAAGTCATAAATGACCTATAGCCACTATGGGATGGCTTGAAACACTGAAATTATAAGAAAATTGAGAAAATGACCTGGAGAGTCATTACACTTGTTGTAAGATTGTGTTTGAACCACATATTTACCTATTATGACCTTACATTGACATTATTAATCATTATTGTGGGATTTGGGGTAGTGCAGATGATAGTCCTCAGTTAGATTCTCTCAGTAGCATGATAACTTTATGTACCTTATCTTTCTGAGTTATGCATGTGATATTTTTTTCTTTATATATTGTTGGGCTTGAGGACTTTGTTACGAGACTAGTTAGACATCAGGTTAATTTTTTATGCTCTGAGAAAGCTGTGATTTCAATGTATGATAACGCTCAATCTACAGATCTCGTAGGAGTGTAAAGCTGTCGTTAGCAAATATAAAACCCAACCTGGGTTGGGTATCGATCCCTCAGGGAATAGCTCGGCCAACAAGTAAGAAAAATTACTAAACTTTTAGTGCAAGTCTCGTAAGAAGGGGGAATTGTAATATGTAACCAAAACAATAAAGTAAAAGCTGAAAATAGCAAAGTAAAAAGAGAAGGATTGTTGCGTAAGTTGTAAACAATGAGAATTGAAGTGTTGGGGTTATGTCCACCTCCTGAGTTATACGTCTCTATTGATTATGAGTGTGTAGAATTCCGACATGCATGTGCTTATAGAGAATTGTATTCGATGGTAAATCCAGGCGTCTTTCGACCTATTCGAGAATTATTTTACTTTAACTCTTTCGAGCTTAAAAAGTGTCTAACGGTACAAATTCTCCAAGAGGTTAATCCAGTTACGGCACTAACTGTTTAGTAGGGAATTTAGGGGCTGACCCTACTACCTTGACATTATCTTTTTTCCAGACAAATAACCTTTATTTCGAACAAGTTAAATGTTATACTGGCGTATTCTTGCGTTTGCAACCACAAAGAATGTAGATTAAGATGAAGAGAATAATGATATAAGCAACATACGTGTCAAGAATTCACAAACTCATAGCAATAGATAGTATTTCAGTTGGCTTCCATAACCCCAACAGAGAAGTTTAGTTACCCATGATTGCGAAGGAGATCATGATTGACATTGTTGTTATACCACAATAAGGATGAATTTCGTGTGGCTCAAGAGGTAGGCGTTAGGCGTGAATTTCCTAGGCAACGTAACGTTTCTCTTGTTGCGGAAATTAAGAATAAATGAATAGAAGAAGAAAAATAGAATTAATGGAAAGATTAGAAAAGTTGTAGAATTGTTTGTAGCGTAGAATGTAGGAAGATGTAGAATGGTTGAATGTTGAAGTCTCTAAAATCTCTAGCATGATAGGGTATTTATAATACCCATATCCTAATCCTACTAAGCTAATGAAATATCTAACCAAATCCTACTAAGCTAATGAAATACTTAACCCAATTGTACTAGGTTAATGTAATATTCTCCTAATCCAAATAAACAAATGAAATACTTAACCCAATTGTACTAGGTTAATGTATCATTATCCAAATCCAACTAAGTTACTGCAGTCCCCAAAGTCTTCAGAAATGTTGTTTTAGCCCGGGACAAATTTTCCATGCTTCACTTTTGGTCCTTTAGGCGTCCAAGCTCCCTTTCCTTCCTTCGTGAGCTTTCTTTGGCGTCAAGTAAGCCATAAAATACTGAATTCTGCATCATTTATACCTGAAACTTTGCTAATCATGTTCGTTAGCTCACTTATAGGAAAAAGGACTAAAAGTGCATGAAATATATAATTTATTCTCAAAACGTGGCACAAATATGGGCAAAATATATTGATATAGGCGTGTAAATTCGCCTATCATCAGTGTATAGACACTCGAGTGCTTACATTTCTATTGCTCGGACACTGTGATGACATGCATACATTTATAAGAACTCACGCTTATTTTGTGGTATGATTCCAACAAAAACCTTAGTTTTTACTACTACTTTTCAAAAATCTTAGTTTTTACTACTACTTTCCAAAAATGGATTTATTCCACCTTTCACTTTTAAAACTAATTCTTAAATGGAAGTCGTACCACCCTTATTATTGGTTTATGGTTTCTTAAACTTAATATACTACTTCGACTCAGACTGAGGTAGATTTTGATACATTTTTAGATCTACTCATTTATCACTATTTACTTTTTTGGTTGAGGAAGATTTTGATCCTTTGTACACTATTAACAGTTTAGTTCCAGTTTCATTATAAACAACAAATTTTATAGATTTTTACGTTTTTAGCCTCGAATAGATTCCAAGCACTTATTATACACTTACTTATCTTTAGTACTAGTTAGAGTAGATTAATTATGGTTGATTATGAAATCCTGGTTTAAGACCAAGCAGTATATACAAATATTTCGAGTCTCTTGTATGTCTTTATCAGTACCTCTCTATGATTCTTACTGTACTTCATCTCTTAGGTAGTTGCCTATAATGTGTATTCTTGCGTTATGTGCTATTTATACTTGCATTATCTTTGGATCTCAGTCAGTCGATGCCTATTGGGTACCTCGCATTTGGTACTCCTACTGTACTTATGTACCCTAAAGATCATAGTATGAGTTCTCACAGCTAGCATATGCATCGTGCGTGAGCTCCTGACATTCAGAGTTGTTCTTTCTCTCCTTCTTTTGCTAGACTGATCTTTATTTTGTATTCCATAGATGACTCTTTATATATATGTGTGTGTGTATGTGTGTGTATGTGTGTTATGTTGACCACTTATTTTGTTTTCCTAGTGGCTCTTGTGCTGACCTCACCAGGTCTTGAGGAAATTTTTGCTTTCTTCTGGTTCTCTATCTCCTTGTATTTTCTTTTGGTTATATTTTCCTAGTATTAGCCTGTTACTCGTGGTTCTGGACTAAAGGACGGCTTACCAACTGGTAGGTTATAGTGATGTCATCATGACCTGAGAAATCAGGTCGTGACATTTAAGATGGAAAAAAGAATAATAAATAGTTAAAGCATAAAATTTGTGGAAAATTAATAGTTTAATGATTTATTTACTATTTTATATAATTATTATTAAATATTACTATAATGTTGACTAGACTCCTAAATATATGGAAAGAAAAATCAATCAATATTTCCATGTGTACGTACTTAATTAGGAAAAGACTCTAAAATAGGAGAATCGGAATTCCCCACCCCCATCCCCCACCCCCACCCCTTTAATATGAAATATTTATAGAAAATAATAATTATATAATTAATTCTTTGAAATATGTTAGGTAAACTTTCAGTTCTTTTTAGGTTTATGATCCTTTATTTATACTGAAAGAGAAAAAATATATTCTCTAACTTGATATTTCTTTCAAATATAATTTGTGGTGGCTTGAAAAGATTAAGATGTCAAATCCGATGGTTAGATATTTATTTTAATAAAACAAAATATTATATTGAATATTGTCTCTTTGTTTTTCCTTTCAGTTATTTTTTACGCTTGAGAGATCGATAAGATCTATAGTAGAACAATAATTGAATAAACTTTGTGATGGAGATCTGTGAAGGTATTGTTTGTTGGATGTAATAAAAGGGACAGTAATGATGGAGATTGGAGAAGATACTATTTGAGGTTAAATTTCAAGCTTTCACTTAGTTTTATTATTTTTATAGAACACTTAATGATGTGTTTGTCTTTTACAATAATTTATAATGGTTTATTTATTTTCTATTCACTTTAGCCTAGAGTATCAGGAATAGACTCTCTATATCTCAAGAAACGGTAAGAGTTATAGTTTATAGAGCAGCTTGAGTCCTTGCAGTTGGTGAAGAGAGATGATAATCATCGGGCTAAGGATGAACATAACGATATTAATCATCAAGTTAAGAATGAGCATGATCTTGAGGATGAGAGATAGGTCATATCTGAAGATGATGCTAAACTAGAGAAGAGCTTGAAAAAGTAGAGAAGGAAGGCTATCCAAGCTATCCATCAGAAGAAGAGGAACTTTGCCTCGAGGAATACATACAAATATAGAAGCCGAAAAACTACTAGTACTAAAAAATGTGTAGTACTAAAACAACTACAAGAAGCCAAAATACATAGATTGAAACGACACAATAAGTTGAAGATAACCTTTTCTTTTTGTTAGCACAAAAGGAGTACAAAAATATTTTTCTACTTGACAGTCACATCAACAAAAGGAGCACAAAACTAAATAAACAATGAATTTAGGGGGTAATAGAACCCCATAAAATTTAGGGAGACTTTAAAAAACAACCATACCCTTTTACATTGTATTCAATTTTGCTCAGTCGTCTGTATTTATATAAAACTTAAATATATTACTTATATTTTATATTTTTTTTGTATCTTTGAAAAATATGACTATATCGAATACGAGTCATGGATGATGATGGAAATATTATAACCGCGCATTGTATTTGTATTCACCATCATATTTTTTACTTTTTATTTTTTGTCTATTTTTTTTCTTTTTCTTTTTCGACTCTTTCTTTTCATTTGTTGTATTTGTTTTCTTTTTCGTGTTTTGTCCCTTTTTTTTTTGTTTTTTTCCTATTTTTCTTTTGTTTCTTTCTTTTAGTTTTTTTCCTTTTTTTTTCTCTCTTCTATATTTAGTTTCTATTTCTCTTTCTTCCCTTTTTATTTTTATTTTTTTATCTTCTTTTTTATACTTTTTTCTCTCACTTTTTTTGTTCTATTTTATATTTTTCATATTATCAAAAAATATGATTACTTCAACACAAGTTATGGATGATATTGAAAATACCACAATTGCTTATCGTGATTGTATTCACACCATCATTTATATTTTTGTATTCATTGATATAATATTCTGTATTTATATTTTATAGTTCGCGTTTGTATTTATATTTTATAGTTCACATTTGTGTTTATATTTTATAGTTCACACTTGTATTTGTGGTTATTAATTCACACTATTATTTATATTTTATATAATTCATACTTGTATTTTAAAGAAATATTTTGCATTTGTATTTTATAATTGACTGCAAATTGTATTTGTATTTTGTGGCTTCATTTTATTTGTATTTGTATTCTATTTTCAGCGATTGTCAGAGACGTCATACCCCTTTTTCTCTCGAGGGTCGAGTCGAAGTTGAAAGGTTTTTTCAATTAAAGTGACGGTATTGAGTAAGAATTATTTTTATCATTTTCAGAGTCGCCACTTGGAATTGAGTTTTGGTGTTTCAAGTCACCGGATTGAATCCCTACTTAAAAGAAAATGACTCTTTATTGGTCTGCGAAAATAAATGATCGAGTAAGGAATTCTTTGACCAAGAAAAAGGTTTGAGGCACCCTTCGAGTCCCGTGGTTCTAGCACAATCGCTTTTATTGACTTTTCTTCACTTATATTAGTTGGATAAATTATGATTGAAGGCTAGATTCACTCGTTTTTATTATATTAAAACTATTTAAACTCTTGTATTAAATAAGTGAAAAATTAATTTTTAGAAAAATATTTGTCAAGGTACATTAGTACATCCTTGAATTTTTAAATATCTCCGAAAGATGCGTACGCCGCATTCTTAATTAAAACGAATATTTTAACGTTCCTAAAACTCTGCCTAGCGTTAAAGGCATTTGTTTCATTTCTTTAAACTCGAGACAATTGTTCTTATCCATTTTTTTCACTCTTTTCTCCTTTTCTTTCAAATTTGCAACTCGCCTCTCTTACAAATATTTTTTTTTCTCTTTTCTTTTATCAATTATGATTATATATATTTCTAATCTTTTTAAACGAAAAGAAATAATCTTACTTCTGGGAACAAATTATTAAGTGTGTAGTATTGGAAAGTTGAGGGAGTTAAGGGGGTTGAGGAAAATGTGGGGTTGGTTGGGGTAGTTTAGGATAAAATTTGTCTTTTTCTTTTTTTTTAAAAATATATATAATAAATTATAATAATAATAAATAATAATAATAAAAATAAAATATTAGTTGATTAATTTTATATTTATAAAAATATATTAAAAATTTATAAATAGCCCAAAATTAAGATAATAGTAAAGCTACTAATTTATTTATTAAAATTAAAAGAGAAACATTTTTTTTTATTTTTTCGTATTATTTTACACATAAAAATAAAAAAGAAAGAAAAATGAAAAAATAAAAATATCTGAAAATGTAACTTTAAATATTTATTTATTTTAAACTAAAACTTATCAGAAATGAAATAAGAGCTAAAATAGATATTGGACAAAAATATAAATATTTAACATCGAAAAATAGGTTAAAACTTGGGGAGGGTCAAAAATCACGTGTCTACATTTTGCCCCTCTTTGTGTGAAATCTTACAGAATTTTCATACAAAGAAGTAGACAAAGAGATGAATTTTGAACCTCCGATTATTCAAAAGGTTAAGACAAAATAAAATAAGAGAAAATAAATGATGTGACCGAGTCCTAGCTTTGGACCTCCTACCTATCTCGGGTTATAAGGGAATCAGGTCACATGTAGTTCAAAGGTAAAATAATGAGAGAACGAGTTAAAGGCCGAGTGAGGTTCCGTCGAGTTTCTAATTTCCAACTTTCTGCTTTTACATTGAAATGAATAACAAAAAATAAAATAAAGATACAAGTGAAAGGTCCTATCTATGCTGCTTTTTTGGAACTCTTGACTTGAATTTTCATGACTTCTTAAATGGTGAGATAGTCGTTATTCTGAGTTGAACTTGAAACACGAGATGTTCCTTCTCGTTGGATTTTGGCATTAGAGAGGAACTTGATAATTAATTTATTATTCAAAGTTTCCTCTTACTTGAACTTTACAATCTCCAACCTATTCTTCAGGAGGGCTCCTGAACTTGCAACTGATAATGTTCACCTTATTCTTCAGGAGGGTTCCCGATCTGCTATTTCTTTATCCTGTTCTTTAGGCGGGCTCCTGATTTGCTTTTTCTTCACCCTGTTCTTCAAGTGGGTTCCTGACTTGCTTTTCCTGATTTTCAAATATGTTCCTGAACTCAAAATAAAAGATGAAACAGAAAAATAACATCCCATTCTTCAGGAGGGTCCTGAGCAAAAAATAAATTTCCATTCTTCAGGAGGGTCCTGTGCATAAAATAAATTCACATTCTTCAGGAGGGTCCTGAGCATAAAATAAATTCCCATTCTTCAGGAGGATCCTGTCCTATTCTTCGGGAGGGTTCTGAGCATAAAATAAATTTCCATTCTTCAAGAAGGTCCTGAGCAAAAATTAAATTCCCATTCTTCAGGAGGGTCCTGAGCATAAAATAAATTCCCAATCTTTAGGAGGGTTCTGTCCCATTCTTTAGGTAGGTCCTAAGCAAAAATTAAATTTTCATTATTTAGGAGGGTTCTGTCCCATTCTTCAGGAGGGTCCAGAGCAAAAAATAAATTCTCATTCTTCAGGAGGGTCATATCCCATTTTTCAAGAGGGTCTTGAGCAAAAAATAAATTCAATAAACACGAATAAAATTTTGCCCCAGTTTGCACTAGAAAATTTGTGGGTGTCATCAGATCATAACTTTTGAAAAGTACATTAAAAAAATGAATCAAGGTCTTGCTAAAGAAATGCGTCTCTTCATAGTAAAATTAATGACCAAAATTAGGAAGTGTGTCTCCTAACACATGAAACTTAAATTATTTGGACAAGAAAGTGCGTCTCCTAGTGGGTTAAATAAAATGACTCAAACTAGAAAGTGCGTCTTCTAGGAGTGAAGGTTCAAGTTAGGAAGTGCATCACCTAACATATGAAAACTGAAATACCCAAATCTGGAAATGTATCTCCTAAGGGTTAAATGAAATGACTCAACTAGAAAGTGCATATTCTAGGAGTGAATATTCAAGTTAGGAAGTGTGTTACCTAACAAATGAATCTTGAATTATCTAGACTAGGAAGTGTGTCTCCTAGAGTTTAAATGACTCAACTAGAAAGTGCGTCTTCTAGGAGTAACGGATGACGAGTTTTTACCATAATTGTGATTACTAAACATGTATAGCAATATTGTCTCCTACATTTGCAAAAGTGAGGAATTGCATCTTTTGATATTTAGGATTTGAAACCCTTGATTTGAATGTAACATGTGTTTTTGTTTCATACAAAGAAAACTTTTAAATTTTAAAAAAAATGTACTGGTTGATTTGCGGCATTTGGCTATTGAAGCGATCGTTTGTGCATTTATGATGCTCAGCTCCATTGAAAATTATTGATATGTATTGTTGACTTGTCATACTTTCGACCCCAAATATGACTACCAAATTTTTTTTTACTCAAATCATATTTCTCTTGCATGATGCCTCTAGATTCAGCTTCAAATAGACCCTTTAAACTTCTATAAGTTCAAAAACTATCCGATGACAAGCATTCTTGAGTACGTTGCTTTATTTTTTAAACATGTTATCTTTGTGTGTTAACCTTTTTTCTTGATTTTCACAACTAAAGGAGTTAGTAGCAAGTTTTGAAGTCCTTCCTCACTTGTCTTGACATAAATTTGACTCAAAAATACGTGAAAGGTGACGATATTGATTTTTTTTCCCACAAAGACACAAAAAGCAAAAATAAAAATAAAAATAAAAATAATAAAAAGAAAAGAAGAAGACAATAGGCATCTATTTTTTGAAACGATAAAAATAAAAACTTATTTGAGTGTGGTAGCCGATTCCAATGATTATGCCATGCATTTTGGATTAAACCACTTGATCTTTCCACACTAATCATGATCAAATTTTTCCATTTTATTGAATATGGAACTGAGCCACTGTTGACCTTGTTCTTTTCAAATTACAATCCTCCTTTGGCTAGTGGCATGTCAATGGGTTTTTGCCAACGAGCCTATCTCATTTTCATTTCTTTCTCAACTCATTGTCGTCTTATGGTGTCGAAAAGGGTTTTCACTGAAAAAACTTTCTCATTTTTTGTTAATCTCACAACTCGTGTCGTCTTCTGGTGACCAGGAGGGCTTTCACTAATAAGACTCTTTTTTTTCTATTTTTTTGAAAGAAAACGACGCCCAAAATATGAAACATCATGCACCCATAACATGTTTAGCCTTGACATTCTCAAAGATTGATCTAGAGGTAGTTGTAACTTGGCTTTTGGAAAGAGTTAGAAAGAAAGGATGGCATGAGGCTAAAAAATTTACATAACATTGGGTGAAACATACAACTTTTGGAATCGACTCTTTAAGGAAATAAACTTTTGCCCCAATTTTATTTCATTCTGGATAACTTGAATTTTCTTTTAGTCGGACCGAACCCAAGAGTAACGCTGCCTACATATCTTGTCATAGCAAGAATCAGGTTAAACGTAGTTCAGACAAGTCATTCTCCTGCTTTTTGCTTTTTTTTTTTTAAAATAGAACTTGGGATCTCTTATTTTTGTTTTCTTTGATTCTTCTCTTTTTGGGGTATTTTTTTCAACTCCAGTTTTTTTTTGAAATTTTTTTCTAACTCCATTTTCTTCTTGACATTTTTTCTGACTTTATTTTTTTTTTTGACATTTTTTTGACTCCATTTTTCTTGACACCTTTTTTATTTTTTAAAATCTATTTTGATTCCAAAGGAGGGGTATAAAATAAAATAAAACTAAAGCTCAAAATGGGTAACAAAGGATGAGATAACATTTGAATAGCAGAATGAAATACCTTCGTCATATCAATTCTTAGAAAATGCAAGTACTTAACATGCAATCTGAGAGTGAACATAAAGATCATGTATATTTTTTCAATATTGACCTTGACTGAGTACATATGTTACTACTTCTCATGCACTTGTCAAACAGAAATGTCCAATTGTATTCATATTCCTCCCATTAAAGGACTCATGCATTTTTTAAGTTAATTTTCTTTTGCTTCTCCTGAAAATAAAGACTATATAACCTCTGATTGGTCCATTTGAAGCACTTGAGATGGACCGTCTCATTGATGACCAAGTCATTTTTTGATTCGCAAAGTGATTGCCTCAATCTATTTAAGTGAGGCTTTAACTTGATCACCAAACATCTCAATACTTTACTTATTTTCTTATATGTTTTTTCTTTCTACTCCATCTTCTTGATCAAGTGTTTCAAGATTAGATTAGATTTTAGGACTAGTCAGTGAATTAAACATGCATATCATATCACTAGAATCACCATATAAGAGCTCTCTAAAGAAAAGAAAGACAACCAAACAATATATAATGAAAAATAAAATAAAAATAAAAAGGACACATATTTGTTGACAGAAATATAGAAGGATTTAAATAGAAATGATAATAAAATACGACAAGATAGATCCCAAACTTCAACCCTAAAATAATTCGGGTAGTAAAAAGAAAAACAAAACAGATTACTAAAAATCCTTCCTCGTGGGGAGCAAATTGGCTTCTAAATTGTGGAACTTAATATTTTAGCCACTGATTTGCACGTCGGCCTTAATGGAGTCTCCACAATCATTGCTACATCGTATTTTTTTCTTTTTGAACCCAAATTTTGAATTTATCACCGTCAAACTCTCTCCAAAGTAAGTCATCAGTAGTTTCTCTTTTCCCCTACTCCTCTTAATTGATTTCAAAATCTTTTTAGATGAGCCAAAGGATCACCATGACCCTCTTATATGTCCAACTTTGATGTTTTAGGCTCTAGATGAAAGTGACCATTGTGAAGTATGTACAAATTCAAGAAAGTTTTTTTCTTTTTAGCATTTACATGTTTCTTATATTTTGCTCCAAATTTCTCACTTTCTAGGCTATTTCTTCTTATTCCTCATTTTTAACAGTCTGCACCAACTCATCTCAGACCTTATACCATTTTTTTGAGCCATCTTGCCTGTTCTTTGGACCTGGTGTTGTATGGTTGAGAAGCCAACTTAGCCACAAACCAACCACCTTAACACTATTTTGATTTTGGTGAAAACTAATGTGTCAGAGTTCAATTTTTTTAAGATTACCGAATTCATGAAGGACTGCCTACGTATCTCATTTAGATGAGAATCAAGTGTACGTAGTTCGTAAAAACTGGAGATATGAAGAAACATACTTTTTTTATTTGAATAATGAGAAATAATTTTTTTTGAATTTATTAAAAAATAATAATAATAATAATAATAACATTTTTTAATTATTATTATTGAAAACAAATTAGTTTTATTTTTGTATATATATAAGGATCAAACTTGTTTTTTTTTTTTGGTTTAGAAGGAAAGATAACCCTTTTTTTAAGATCACCGAATCCATGGAGGACTGCCTACGTATCTTATTAAGATGAGAATCAGGTTTGAGTAGTTCTTGAAATATATGTTTTACAAAACTCAGCCTCAAGATCCCTAAAGGTTCAGGGCTGTTAAGATTTATATGTATATATTTTTTATTTAGTAAAAACTTAGCCTCATGATCTCCAAAGATTCAGGGGTATTTTTTATAAATTGAACTTGAGGATAAATTTATGAAAGTAATCATTGTCGACACCTATTTTTTTCCTTCATGACTAAATTTAATTCTGAGTTTTTTTTATTTTCAATAAAATTAAAATATTTATTTCATCCGAATAAATTTTTTAAAATATATTTCAACGTAATTTTATTATTTTAAGTAGTGATTATATATTATCGTGTTCAATTATACATGATTATATAATTTGATTATTTAAATATTTATTCTATGGAATATCAGATTTTAGTTAAGAATTATTTTGAAAATAAATATAATGATTAAAATCTTGATTTTAATATAATTTATTATCAAAATAATTTATTTGGATAAATATGCATTGATTTTATTAAATCAAGAAGCTCGAAATTAAAAGAAGTATTAATTCATATCAAATTTTAATTTAATTTAGCCAATATATTAGATTTGACCATAATTGAAATAAAATTAGTCATAGTGGCAATGCAATCCGCCAATTAATTTTTAATTTGATCAAAATTAAATAAATTTATCTAAATTTTAAAACTCAATTGGGGTTATATTTTAACTAACCCCAAAATTCTCAAAAACTCTCATAACTTCTACCCAATTCCCAACAAAAAATAATTTTAAATTGTACTACATTGTACTATTTCCCTCCCCCCCTCCCCCAATTTCGTCTTCTCCCAATTTTGAAATTCAAAAATTGTACTACATGGTACAATTTCCCCCCACATTATCTTTCAACTCACCTTACCTTCAATTTTAAAATTTCAAAAATACCCCAAAATGTTTTTTCTCCTACACTGGTGGATGACAAGAAATAAATCCTCATCCTTTTCTATGAATACTTTTGAGTTAATAATTTAAATGGTCACTCAACTTGTGACTTTTCTCTCAGAAAGTTACTTAACTTTCTTTCTTACTCCAAAAATTACTCAACTTGAGATTCTTCTCTCAGAAAGTCACTCAACTTTGATTTTTACTTCAAAAGTAACTTAACTATGAATATTTTACTTAGTAAGTCACTCGACCTATTTAATTAATTAACTATTAATTATAATTTGCCAACATGAGGTTTTATTTAAAATTAAAATTCTAAAAAAACAAAAAAAAATCATTTGAACCATATTATTAAATATTCCCATGTTTACTTTATAATCAACTGAAATTTTAAAATATCATAAATAGTTTATATCAATTCACTTATAATGTTAATACTAATTTTTAAGATTTTCAGAATCATATTAATTTAGCTGGTTATATTTAATTAATTTTTAACGTGATACTTATTTATGGAATTGATTTTTCAATCATAATGTAATTTTTTTATATTACCACCTATATAATATACAGATGCACCAAATAAATACAATGAATTTTATTCCTAATAAGTTGACAAAAGGGAACGTTATAGATTATAAACTAAAATGATATGATATAAAACATTAGAAAATGTTATTAAACATTAGTAACATTATAATATATACATTACAACGAGGTAAATTAGCAGCAAAAAATTGCACAGTCAAATGATTGTGATTTTAGGATATTAATTGATGATTTGTATGATTATATATACTTTAGAGTATAGAGTAATTATTGGACGAGAAAATTACAAAAAATAGTAGTAAAATAAAAATTCTAAGAGGGGAGGGGGGTCATTAAATTGATTGTTTAAATGAGTTTTTTTATTTCTTAAAAATTTTATTTTAAATAAAAATTAAATGTTAGCAAATTTTAATGGAAAAATTAATTAAATAGCTTGAGTGACTTTGTAAGTAAGAGACTCATAGTTGAGTGACTTTTGAATTAAAAAGTAAAGTTGAGTGACTTTCTGAGAAAAGAACTCATAGTTGAGTGACTTTCTGAGAAAAAAAATCATAAGTTGAATGACCATTTGAGTTATTAACTCAAATACTTTTCTTCTACATTGGTAGAGAAAAGGAAGAAAAACCTCATTCTCTTCAATAAATACCACCACTACTTTGGTAGAAAAAAAGGAACTGAAAAGTAAAAAAAAAGGCTAGAAAGATGAAAAAATTCTTTTGAGCAAAATATTTATTTTTGTTTAGTAAAAATTTTTGTTTCATAGTGTTGGTTGGCTAATCAAAATTTTTGAGTTGCCGACGACGTTTTTCAGTGGTGGCTGATTCTGACGAAGCTCGTAGTCTCGTTTTACTCCCCAAAAAAGGTAAACATACCTTTTTTTTTTAGTTTTATTATCGTTTTCTTCTTCATCTTTTTTTCTTCGTAGTTCGTAGTTATAATTTTATTTGTTGGGATTATTTGTTGTAGATGACCTTGAAGGCTATAGGACGTTTTGGTATTGATATTTTAATTATTTTCATGTTTATGATATAAAAATAAACTAGCAATAGTTGTATGTGCCTTTTTTGACTTTATTCTTTGATTATTATAGATAAAGTTTCAATCTTTGCTTAAAAGATGTACTTAGACTTTGTTTAAACTCATTGTTGGTGGATATGTTTGTTTCTAGCATGTAAAGTTATTTCCTTCATATTGAAAAGAATAGTTAATATTGATTATTTTGCCTTTTAACCTTATTCTTTGATTATTTTGTATAAAGTTTAGATCTTTGCTTAAAAAACATACCCATCTCTTGTTTAAACTCATTGTTGGTAGATATTTTTGTTTTAGCATGTAAAGTTGTTTATTTTATGTTGGAAAAATAGTTATTATCGTCTGTTTTGCCTTAATAAAAATAGTAATTAGTTAAGTCAAGAATTTTTCATTTGCTTGCTAATTATTTTAATGGATTTTAAATCCTCATATAAGAGATGAAGTGCTAGCTTTATTTTCCATCCAAGATGTTTATTCCTCTTTTGTTCGCATGTTGTCTTGTCAAAATGATGAGAAAGTTCAGACTTTTGTGGATAAATAGAATCATTTGGATATTTTTGACTCATGCATAGTATCATTATTGAACGATATTTCACTTTTAGAGATGCTAAACTTTTATTCTTATTTTCTTACTCTGGATTGTTACATGTGCTCTTTGTGTGTGTAAAGACTTGATTCATGTCTCTCTTTTATTCATAATATCAAAAGAGAATCAACGACGTCTTAGAAATATAAACCATAGGTTGTTAAACGTTTTTTCATAAAATGTTAGTTGTAATTTAAATGTATGAATTTTCTTTAATGTCGCCTTAATTGAAATTTAAAGATTCTCTTTCTTGAAAAGTTAACCATTATTTCTTTTTTTGTAATATGGATTAGTGTCTATGTTTGTTCAATTTTAGAAGTCATGAGTATTTTCCTTGTTGACTCATCCCTTTACTTTCGCAAACTTACATTGTTTATTTTTTGCATTAATTCATTGAACATGGCCTTCTTCCTTTTACCTTTATTCATTCTTAATATGAACATAAATCATAAGGCATGAAAGTGGATGTCTTTGCTTTACATTTTATCTATTGACTCTCACTCTTGTTATACGTCTGCAAGTGTGCCATATCATAGTAATTCAAAAATTAATTCTTGATATTTTCTTTTGCTTTGAAATATGTCACTTTTATGCCTTGTACGTATATTAATTTCTTTATCTTTTCTTTTCATGCAAAAAATGTCTCTTCAAATGGACTCCTCTCCTCTTGCATTTTGTAATGGGCCAATAAGGCCCACCTTTTCGAGTCAAGTTTGAAGTTTAAACCCAAGGTCGACTATATAGCGTGCGGGTGCTAGAAGATAGACAAAGAAGGAAAGTGGGTCAAAACCTATTGATGAGGTCACTAAGAGACTTGAAAAGTCTCGACTTTTATTATTGTCTTCTTTTTATTTATTCATTTACTTATTCATTTATTCGGGGCCTCGAAGCCAAAGTTGCAAACTAATACAGGTGAAGCGGATTTAGGGCCAAAAAGGCTCGAAAGTATAGATTAGGACAGGTGAAAATGGGCCGAAATCACAATTAGATTAGGACAGGGTGATGGATTTGGGATTAAGAGCCTAAATCATTTATTTCTTCTTCTCCCTTTCTCCTTTTATGTTCTTATTTGCTTTTCATTTGCTTAGACTTGGTTAAATCCGCTACTAAGTCGTCAAAACTTATTTTTTGTACAAATCTTTTCCTAAAATCACTTTCTTTTCAAAAATCAACTTCTCTTTTTCAAAGTTAGTAAAAAGATAATTTCCAAACAGTGCGGATAACTGCAAGTTAACGGACATTTTAGGTGCCTTAAAACCTTTCTAAAACGTTAATCGAAACCGCTTACTTAGAATCTTCAAATTTAAATATTTTTCCTGTTTCGGATCATTTAAAGTATCATATAAAGGTTTTCTTAATTTCTTTTCAAATAAATTAAGTGGAGACTCTTAAAAGTCAAAATTTCCACAAAAAAATTGAAATGACGACTCTGCTAGGGATATTTAACTAGGTTCTAACCAAATGTTTGATTTCATCTTTTGACTAACTGTTTAAATTGCTTATGTATTTATGTAGTTTAATTTTACGGAATTTAATTATTGCATTTCATGGAATGGTCCAGCATTGATTATTAAATTGTTAAGGGTTTCGCGGATGTCCCGCCCCTGTTGTTCAACTCCAAATCAAATGTTAAAAATACGACAGTTTACCGACACGTTAGGCGGTCGAAGGCTGATCATGTTTCCGAACTCAAGTTTTTCTCTTGGAAACCTATGTACAAACCCACTATATACACCTAGGATAGAGCTAAACCAAATCCTATTTTAGGCTTGAGCCTAGGACGACCTAATACCCGAGGGGGTATTGGGACCATTAGAAAACTTGCCTTGCATCTTTTGACCCCGAGTCAAATACAGAAGAATCATATCTATATGTTAAAGAAGAATATATGTTTGTTTAATCCAATCCATTATTCTTTGGGGATCGGGAAAAAAGCTTACTTTGCTTTTGTGTAAGGATGCCTCAATCATACACCAATTGAGAGAGGCATTGAAGCAAGCCAAGCAAGAAATTGATCAATTTGGACGGTTGCATCTAAGGCACAGCTATACAAAAATTGTTTGATCATCAATGGATGCTGCCAATGACAAGAAATGAGCAAAGTTAAGAGGGCGAATGTCGATAGAAAAGCATTCAGGAAATTGTATTTCCTATCCCCTGCACGGGACATTGTTCTTTTCCTCATATTATTTTCCTTTCCCTAAAGATTGAATCCTTTTTGTGCAACTTTTGTAGGCATTTATGTCATTTATGTACACCTATGAAGGTTTTGGAGGATAATGGATTGGTTTTAAAAAGGCATATATTTTCTTCAAAACTCATTAGGGTCAAAACCTTAGCTCAAAAGGGTCACCCCAGTTAGGATACACGCTATTATAATATTTATGTGATATAACTGTCTTATGTGTTTATGTGTGTTTGTTTGAGTCAAAGAAAAAATTTTCCACTATGCTCCCGTGGATCAGTTTGTCTATGACACCAACAACTCTATGTGGTTACTTCTTGTCAAGTATCTTGCATTACTTATAACATATGCAAACTAACACATCTACCTTTGAGTTATTTTACTGTACAGATAATAGAAAACTACTCCGTGTTGAAATAAGCTGGCAGAACATCCTTACTTCACCCGATAAAAAACGCATAAGATTCCATCCCTAATCATCATTCAAGCATGACTAGAAGTGATGAAGAAAATGCATTGACCATCAGGGATAATGTAATAGCGGAACAAAGCGAGATAATTGTTGAACTCGCGTGAAAATTGGAAATGCTTCAGGAGAAGATGAATCGTACTCGAGATTTGGCTAGCCTGGCCATCACTATCAATGCTCCTACTCCAGGAGGGCACGAAATTCGACTTCAAGTCTCTCATCTCAATACGCCTATTCTCGGGGACCATCCAAATAACATACCGTTCACCTTCTCTCCTCAACATATCTAAAACACCAATCAAGAAAATAACCCAGATGCTTATCATCCATAAAATTCATCCTTAAATCCACAAAATACGTCTCCAAATCCACAAAATTCATTCCCAAATTCCCATAACCCATTTTCAAACCCCCAAAACCCACTTCTAAATCCATAAAATTTGCTCCCAAATCTACAAAATCTATCCCCAAATCTACCAAATCCATTTTTGAATCCACAAAATTCATTTTCAAATCCGCAAAAACCTTCTCAGATCTTACCAAACTACTCTCAAATTCCATAAAACTTTTCCAATTTCAAAAATGTTCTCCCCACCTACCGCCCAACCTTCTCTCATCCTCAAAATCAAGCTACCCCCTTCTTATGTTATCATATACCCTAACATCTACAATTCCTTTTCTAATCCCGAGATAGACCATTATGAGAAGAAGAAAAAAGAGTGGAGCGCTGAGTATGAAATAAAGTTATTGGCTATAAATAAAGAGATTATGAGGATTAAGGAATCTCATGGGGTGGTGGAGAATGATGGTCTAGGTTATAATGATCTATGTGTTCACCTTAGAGTAGATCTACCAGAAGGATACAAGGTTCCTAAATTTGAAGTGTTCGATGGTACTGGAAATCCAATGGCCCATCTAAGAAGGTATTTTGGTCAAATGATGGAGGTAGGAAAAATGAGGCATTATTGATGCGCCTGTTCAGCCGGAGCTTAAGCGGCGAAGCCTTAGATTGGTTCACATCTCAAGAACTGAAAAGGTGGACTAGTTAGAGGGCATTGGCTAAAAGTTTTCTTGATAGGTTTACGTCTAACATTTAATAGTTCCTGACCAATACTCATTAGACCGGATCAAGCAGAAGAATGATGAGTGTTTCCGAGACTATGACTTCCGTTGGAGAAAAGAAGTCGTCAAGGTACAACCTTCCATGTCTGAGGAAGAGATGGTGTCTATGTTCTCTCGTGCTCAAGAGGGAGAATATTATACTAGGATGGTATTCGATGTCAAGGCAACTTTTGTAGATTTTGGTAAAAATTAGGGAGTCATTAGAAGGAGGCATCCGAACAGGAAAAATTGCCAAAACCCCAACATCATCTGAATCTTCTACAGAAGAAAAAAAGGATATGACTGCGATCTCTACTAATTCTGTTGATAAATTAAAGAAGAAATTCAAGCCTAGGAATATTCTTTCCTCACCTCTATCACCAAGTTTTCAGCATGTATTATACACCCAACCCCAGTACCAAGCTCTATTTCTAAATATTCAATCCCAATACCAAGCTTCACTTCTAAATATACAACCCCAGTACCAAGCTCCATTTCCAAATATCCAATCTCAATACCAAGCTCCACAGCCAAATATTTTACCCCAATATCAAGTTCCACAGCCAAATTATCAACCTCATGGTCAAGATGCCTTCCCAAATAACCGAAAAAACATCCAAAGGCCTCCAAATTATCATCAAGTAACTCCGCCTGCTACTTAAAGTCATTACAACCCCCTAGGTCCAAACCTCAAAAAAAGGCCTACCCAAAACTTCACGTCATTGGCTGAGAGTCTTGCCCAACTCTTCGAGAGATTGAAGGACGCCGATCATTTAAAACCTATCCAACCAAAAATTATCAATCCTATTTCTTAATTTTATCATGTCGATCAAAATTGTGCCTACCATTCAGGAGCGACGGGGCACAGTACCAAGGATTGCGTAAACCTGAAGCATAGGATCCAAGACTTGATTGATCTAAAGATTACCACTCTTCAGGCGCCATCACTAAATGTCACCAGTAATCCATTGCCTAATCATGAGGGAGCCATGTTTACCATAATTAAAATAGCAAGTGAATAGGTATCTAGCAAGACTATTACTAAGGTGGATTCGATAAATCCCAAAAAGACAGTGGGAGTGGAGAAGATAGAGAAAGTCATGGCTGCCTTGAGTGTCTTGAGTAAGAATTTGAAAGGAATTATTAATCCCATTACAGTCTCAAAAAAGCATCTAAGCATGGGATAGGATACCGGCCAAGAAAGAAAGATGAGATTGAAGATAAGTTAAAGATGAGTTTGTCCAAACCGTTGCCACTCTTGTACCAGTCATTTCTTGTGCGCGAAATATCAAAAGATGATGGTATTGGGGATGGGATGGAAAATCTATTCGCGTGATATAATAACATACTCGAGGATTTCCCGAATTCTGGTGGGGTGAGGAAGGTTGCACCAGGAGAGGCATTGCAAAACTGGACCTCCACTCCATTCATAACTCATCGCCTATCATGATAGTTGAAAGGCCAATTACTAGTAGTTTTAAAAAATTGGTGATGGTACGGAGGAGGCCCCATGATCCAACCTTTTATGTCTCAATTTTTTTTCATGTTTTACTACTTTCAAAAAAGGCATGGGCCCACATTTGCGCAAGTCATGAGCCATAGTTCGTATTTATTTTCCAAATTTAAATGAAAAGGTGTCCCTTTATTTAAGAATTTATTTTTGAAATATGATTATATTATTGGCTTTTATTATTTTGTTATTATCTATCTTAGTTTGTTTCAAAAGGGTAATTTAAAGTCTGCCAATGTCATGTAATGTCAAGGGTTAGACAAATAAACTGAGGGGAATGATGATGAATAGAAGAAGGTGATGGGGAGTTAGTGGGAGCGATAAAGGTATTTAAAAATTGAGAGAAACCCAACTTGGACGAAATTGGAATGGTCAACCTGGACGATCATGATGAAATCAAAGAGACAAGTGTCAGCGATCGCTTAGCAGAAGCACTTATAATTCTGATGCAGTAAAGAGATACTGTTTGAATGATGTTTTAGTTTTGTTTCCTTGGTTTATTTGTAATCGCCTTTATGATAGTATTTGTTTTATGATGTGTAATTACCTAGAATCCCTTTCTTTTATGTACGAACTACGTTTGACCTGAATTCCTAAGAAAGGGATACATAGGCGGACTATGTCGGCTTCGGTCAATCCCTTACGAAAATTTATCTTTTTTTTTCATGTACGAACTATGTTTGACCTGAATTCTCAAGAAAGGGATACTTAGGCGGCCTATGTCGGTTTTGGTCAACCCCTTAGAAAAATTTCCTTTTCTTTCATGTACGAACTACGTTTGACCTGAATTCCCAACAAAGAAATACGTAGGCGGCCTATGTCAGATTTGGTTAACCCCTTAGGGTAATTTATCCCTTCTTTTTTTGTACGAACTACGTTTGACCTGAATTTCCAAGAAAGGGATACGTAGGAGGCCTATGTCGGCTTCGATCAACCCCTTAGGAAAATTTATCCTTTTCTTTCACGTATGAACTACGTGATGACCTGAATTCCTAAAAAGGAATACGTAGGCACCCCAACAGCTCGATTATATAACCCCAAGAATGGAAACTGGGGAAGAATTTTCGAGAAGGGATCTCAAAAATTCACAAGAGAAATATCATCATCCAACAAAGAGAACGAAGACGAACAAAGAGTTCGGATCCTCTTGAGTTGATATCATATCAAACAACTTTAAACTGAGGCAGGAAATTTTGAGGAAGGCCTCAAAATTTCCACCAAACACTGGAATATATTTTAAATTCGCCAACACCAGAGGTCAAAATCAAACTTTTGAAGTCACCAGCTGTGACTGAGTCTAGGTAGACTAAATCTCCGGCTATGACAGAACTGTTTGAAGAACCCTCTAACAATGATGATGAGTTTTGGAAATCCTTCATCAGATATAGTCAAAACCAAGAGGAAGACATTAGTTGAGCTAGTACATGACATGACTGGCAGAGATTTTCTAAAGCTTTTACAGAAACTTTCAAAACTATTTTCTAAAATTAAGACAACTTTAAAAAATCTATAAAAAAATTTACTTAGTGATTGCCTAGACATATATTGGAATGAAGGGTCGAGGTGGAGGTACCAATATCATAGAGCACCTGAAAAATGGCGAGGACCAAACCGAGGAGTGAAGGAGGTCAACACGGAGTACTTTAACTCAAAACTAATCATTTTTCTGTGGATGCAGGGATCAATACACAAAAATGAGGGTCTTCTTAAAAAATCCCCGACCAAGTTGGTAGCCACACCAGAGAATATAATTCTCAATAATGGTATTTTCGTGTAGCCCCAAAGACGGGTTAATACCCATTTATCAAAGAACTTTTGAATTTTCTATCTCAATTCTTGAGACCATGAAGGAAAAACAAAGGTGTCTTATATTCTTTATAAATATTGTATTTAGAATTGTTCTAAAACATATAGTCACTAGCAAAAGCAATTTTGTGTCTACTGACTGTCTAACTTGACTACAGGTACACATATAAAGCAAAAATGCAAACAGATGGATTCAGGCAAAACCATCTTCATTTCCAAAAGGGTCGTTCCATCTCATTCCATTTCCAAGAGGGTCATTGCATATCATGTCCATTGCCAAGTGGGCTATTTCATATCATCTCATTGCCAAGAGGGCCATTTTATCTTATTTCATTGCCGAGAGGGCCATCGTATTTGATATCTATTGATATACGAGATAGCATATACTGGCATCGAGGATATCATTAGCATTTAATATTTATTGACATGTGAGATAGCATACGCTGGCATCGAGGATATCATCAATATTTAATATCTGTTGACACGTGAGATAGCATACGCTGGCGTTGAGGATATCATTAATATTTAATATCTGTTGACACGCGAGATAGCATATACTGGCGTTGAGGATATAATCAGTATTTAATATCTGTTTACATGCGATATAGTATACGCTGGCGTTGAGGATATCATCCGGATTAAATACCTGATGACATGTGAGATAGCATACACTGGCATCGAGGATATAATCTGCATTAAATATCTGATGACACGTAAGATAGCATATACTGGCGTTGAGGATATCATTCGCATTAAATATCTGATCACATGCAAGATAGAAGACGCTGGCGTCGAGGATATCATCCGCATTAAATATCTGATGACACGCAAGATAGCATATGCTGACATAGAGCATATCATCCATATTTAATATCTATTGACACGCGAGATAACATACGCAGGCATCAAGAATATCATCAACATTTAATATCTATTGACACGTGAGATAGCATACACTAGCATAAAGGATATCATCGGTATTTAACATCTGTTGACACGCTAGATACCATAAGCTGGCGTCGAGGATATTATTAGTATTTAATATCTATTGACACGCAATATAGCATACACTGGTGTTGAGGATATCATCGGCATTTAATAGTTGTTGACACGTGAAATATCATATGCTGTCATCGAGGATATCATCAATATTTAATATCTGTTGACATGATATATAGCATTTCATCGGTATCTAATATCTGTTGACATACGAGATAGCATACGCTGGCATCAAGGGTTTCTCATCATTTTATGAATCGTCATCTGAATGCATCAAAAACACATGATTCAAAGGGACGTCCTTAAGTCACTATCTGAAAGCAAACGACATATGAGACTTCCTAGAAATTGACAATCCTAGGGTCATCTATAAGTCATATTATTTAAAATAGGATAGTGTATAAGATTTCCTATGTGTTGATAGTCCATAGGTCATCCGTAAGCCACAATGACATCCTAATCGGGTAGTGTACAAGGTTACCCTAAGATTGATAGTTTAAAGGTCATCCATAAATCACAACTAAATTTTTATCAGAGAATATGTGAGATTATCAAATTGATACGTCCAAAGGGTACTCTATAAGCCACGTCATATCTAGGATTAATTATGTGCAGGATTACCCAAGGACTAGCAATTTGAGAGATATCTATAAGTCATATTGTATCCAAGGTCGGATGATGTGCAGGAATACCTGAGAGCTAGCGATTGGAGGGATATCTGTAAGTCATATCTTATCCAAGGTCAAATAATGTTCAAGATCACCTATAAGCTAGAAATTCAAAGGATATCTGTAATTCACCTCATATCCAACATCAAATAATGCGCAAGATTATACAAAGATTGACAATTCAAGGAGAATCAATAAGTTGTATCAATACAAAAGATGCACAGTACTTACCAGAGGTCATATACAAAGAATTATTGTCAACAACCGAAAAGGTCATAATAGGTAATAAAATAGTTCACCTCAGCATAAGATTACACAGTTGCAGGGACCATCCTCCATGAAGTGTCATCGGTGTTCAAAAAGCCACCCCACTTTAAGGACATATTCAACTGAAAAATGAGCTAATTATGCAACAACCAAGAGGGTTGTTGTATCTGCTGTTGCAAGTTATTTCTTTCCAAAAAGGTACATGAAAGGATGACTTTTCTTTTCAGGTGATAACTCACGTGGAGATATGGTAACGATTATATACCTCTTTCGTGAATTATGTTTAGCACTAATAATTTTTGTTTGAGACATTGCCGAGGGCATTCAAGAGAATGAAAATCTCAAATTAAAACCACAGGTGCAGATGACTCCAGATAGTACGCAGCACAATGTGGAACTCTTTGTTAAAAGCAAAACAAGACATAGTCTAGAGAGAGACGTTAAACTCTTTAGACACGAGCAAAAGGATGATCGCCACCACCACCCAACAACACCCCTATTAGAAGGCATGTGGGTATTTTGGAATATTCTGGTTTCAGATTTACCTTCGGGATATTTCTAAACTCATGTCGAGGGTAACCTTCTCTTTCTTTCAAATTTGGGTGACAACATACTTAGAGTTTTAGAAATTATGTCCTGGTAAGTTCTTGCCTATGGGTGTGAACGATCACACATTCATGGTTAAGAGGTTACAAGCCTTTTTTCCGTAATTCGATGAACTTATCACTCATCCTGAGCCAAAGATCGTTTGAAATAAAAGACTATCTTTTCTACCGATTGAGTCAAACTACAAGCAGTCTGATTCCCTGGGTCGTAAGGATATGTAGGTTGGGTTTTATGTAGAAAACTCAACCGCATTTTAACCTCCCCCAATTCCTTTATTCTCCAGCTTTTCAATTCCATCAAAAACTTTAAAATTGAGATAGCTGGTGAATTTTTAAAAAATTGTGCTGTGAATCAAGCTTTATGAACTACAAGTGGCCTGAATTTTCATGTAACCTGAGATATGTAGGAGACCTGATACCAGGGTCCAGCCATAACTCCATAAAACTCATGTGAAAGCCAACTTCTTTTAGATTTGAATCTGTGGTCGGACAAAAATTAGGAACGTCAACCTCCCTTTGCCTAGGGTTACTTGCATTCACCCTACCCAAAAGGATGGGGCAGTTGTTGACACCTAATTTTTGCCCTCTGCGACTAAATTTAATCATGAGTTTCTTCGATTTTTAATAAAATTAAAATATTTATTTCATTAGAATAATTTTTTTAAAAATATATTTGTACGTAATTTTGTCATTTTAAGTAGCGATTATATATTATCGTGTTCAATTATACGGGATTATATAATTTAATTATTTAAATATTTATTCTATAAAATATCAAATTTTAATTTAGGATTATTTTGAAAATAAATATAATAATTAAAATCTTAATTTTCATATAATTTATTATCAAAATAATTTTTTTGGATAAATATGCGCTAATTTTATTAAATCAAGAAGCTCAGGAATAATAGAAGTATTAATTCGTATCAAATTTCAATTTAATTTAGTCAATCTATTAGATTGGCCATAATTGAAATAAAATTGGCCATAATTGCAATGCAATCCGCCAATTTATTTTTAATTTCGTCCAAATTAAATAAATTTGGCTAAATTTTAAATCTCAATTGGGGTTATATTTTAAATAACCCCAAAATTCTCAAAAACTCTTATAACTTCTACCCAATTTCCATCAAAAAATAATTTTAAATTGTACTACATTATAATATTCCCCCCCCCCCCCCAACTTTGTCCTTTCCCAATTTTAAAATTCAAAAATTATACTATATGGTACAATTTCCCCCACATTATCTTCCACTTCACCTTATCTTCAATTTTAATATTCCAAAAACACCTCAAAATATTTTTTCTCCCACATTGGTGGATGACAAGAAATAAATCCTCATCTTTTCCTATAAATATTTTCCTCCCATTGGTGGAGAAAAGAAAGAAAAATCTCATTCTCTCCTATAAATACTACCACAACTTTGGTAGAATAAAGGGGGTTGAAAAGTAAAAAAAATGCTAGAAAGGTGAAAAAATTCTTTTGAGCAAAATAGTTATTTTTATTTAGTAAATATTTTTGTTTCATAGAGTTGGTCGGCTAATCAAAATTGTAGAGTTGCCGATGATATTTTTCAGTGGTTGATTCCGATGAAGCTCGTAGTCTCGTTTTGCTACCCCCAAAAAGGTAAACACACCTTTTTTTTAGTTTTATTATCGTTTTCTTCTTCGTAGTTCATAGTTATAATTTTGTTTGTTGGGATTGTTTGTTGTAGATGTTCTTGAAGGCCACAGGACGTTGTGGTATCGATATTTTAATTATTTTTATGTTCATGATATAAAAATAAGCTAGCAATAGTTGTACGTGCCTTTTTTGACTTTATTCTTTGATTATTATAGATAAAGTTTCAATCTTTGCTTAAAAGATGTACTTATGCTTTGTTTAAACTCATTGTTGGTGGATATGTTTGTTTTTAGCATGTAAAGTTTTTTTTGTCATATTGAAAAAATAGTTAATATTGATTGTGTTGCCTTTTGACCTTATTCTTTGATTGTTTTGTATAAAGTTTAGATCTTTGCTTGAAAAACATACCCATCTCTTGTTTAAACTCATTGTTGGTAGATATGTTTGTTTTTACATGTAAAGTTATTTATTTTATGTTAAAAAATAGTTATTATTGTTTGTTTTGCCTTAATAAAAGTAGTAATTAGTTAAGTCAAGAATTTGTCATTTGCTTGCTAATTATTTTAATAGATTTCAAAATCCTCATATAGGATATGAAGTGCTAGCTTTATTTTCGATCCAAGATGTTTATTCCTCTTTTGTTCACATGTTGTCTTGTGAAAATGATGAGAAAGTTCAGACTTTTGTGGATAAATAGAATCATTGGATATTTTTGACTCATGCATAGTATCATTATTGAACGATATTTCACTTTTCGAGATGCTAAACTTTTATTCTTATTTTCTTACTCTGGATTGTTATATGTGCTCTTTGTGTGTGTAAAGACTTGATTCATGTCTCTCTTTTATTCATAATATCAAAAGAGAATCAACGATGTCTTAGAAATATAAACCATAGGTCGTTACACATTTTTCCATAAAATGTTGGTTGTAATTTAGATGTATGAATTTTTGTTAATGTCGCCTTAATTGAAATTTAAAGATTCTCTTTCTTGAAAAGTTAACTTTTATTTCCTTTTGTTATATGGATTAGTGTCTATGTTTGTTCAATTTTAGAAGTCATGAGTATTTGTCTTGTTGCCTCATTCCTTTACTTTCGCAAGTTTACATTGTTTATTTTCCGCATTAATTCATTGAATATGGTTTTCTTCCTTTTACCTTTATTCATTCTTAATATGAACATAAATCATGAGGCATGCAAGTGGATGTCTTTTCTTTGCATTTTATCTATTGACTCTCACTCTTGTTATATGTGTGCAAGTGTGCCATATCATTGTAATTCAAAAATCGATTCTTGATATTTTCTTTTTCCTTGAAATATGTCACTTTTATGCCTTGAACGTATATTAATTTCTTTATCTTTTCTTTGCATGCAAAATATGTCTTGAGTCCAAGTGGTCTCCTCTCCTCTTGCATTTTATAATGGGCCAATGAGGCACACCTCTTCGAGTCAAATTCGTAGTTTAAACCCAAGGTCGACTATATGACGTCCGGGTCCTAGAAGATAGATGAAGAAGGAAAGTGGGTCGAAACCCATTGATGAGATCACTAAGAGACTTGAAAAGTCTTGATTTTTATTACTGTCTCTTTTGTATTTATTCATTTAATCATTTACTTATTCATTTATTCGGAGCCTCGAAGCCAAAGTTGTACACTAATACAGGTGAAATGGATTTTTGGCCAAAAGGCTCGAATATATTGATTAGGACAAGTGGAAAATGGGTTGAAAGCCCAATTAGATTTGGACAGGGTGATGGATTTGGGCTTAAGAGCCCAAATCATTTATTTCTTCTCCTCCCTTTCCACTTTTATGTGCTTATTTGCTTTTTATTTTCTTAGACTTGGTTAAATCCTCCACTAAGTCGTCAAAACTTAATTTTTATACAAATCTTTTCCTAAAATCGCTTTATTTCAAAAACCAATTTCTCTTTTTCAAAGTTAGTCACAAAGATAGTTTTCAAACAGTCTGGATAACCGCAAGTTAGCGGACGTTTTAGATGCTTTAAAACCTTCCTAAAACGTTAATAGGAACAGCTTACTCAGAATCTTTAAATTTAAATAATTTTTCTATTTTGGATTGTTTAAAGTATCGTATAAAGGTTTTTTAATTTCTTTTCAAATAAATTAAGTGATGATTCTTAAAAGTCAAAATTTCCATGAAAAACAATCATATTTTCAAAATATTCTCCAATAAATCTGTGAATAATTTTTAAAGATAGGGTTGTATTCCGGGAAGGATTTCCTACGTATCTTACTAAAGAGAGAGAATCACACCCTCGTAGTTAATGAAGCTTAAAAGAAAAACTACATACATTTTATTTTGTGAAAAATGATTTGTTAAATTTGAGGACAATATACTCTCTTACGTTTCACTAAGTCGCCTGAAGCCGGTCAATTATTAAATGGCCTTCGAAATAAATGTCAAAGAGAACATAGGATACACATGGTTGTCATTATAAAGAGGGACACCTGTTCTATACAGACCCAACACCTGTGCTGAATCCCGCTAAGTTAAATGCACATGATGTAAATAAAACGGAACCTAATAGAGATAACTAGATTCTGATTTTCAGTTCAACTAAGTTTAGCTTGATAGGGATAGGTGTCTAGACTGGATTACCCGATCAGACACTCAAGTCGGGGAGGGATAACTTGTTCGGTAGCAGTGCTACTCCGACTTCGTTGTTGATCCAAAACCCCGCCTAACATGTGTGACTAATAATCCTTCATCAGGTGCCTTGACACTTCGGCTATCTCAAAAGAAGGTAGAATACATGCCCTACATTCCTTCTATCCTATTTCAGAGACTTAGGGGGAGTGCATAAGAGAAGACAATTTATAATTACAGTTCAACAATACCAAAGCAGTAAATAGGAAGCAAGTAGCACATAAGACCAACAAATATAATATCAACAATAATTAAAAAAAAAGTAAAAGTAAATATTAAAAGCTTGAATTCTAATTAGATCCCCAGCAAAGTCGCCAGAGATGTCAGAGATGTCTCGCCCCTTTTTCGCTCGAGGGTCGAGTCGAAGTTGAAGGTTTTTCCCAATTAAAGTGACGGTATGAGTAGGGATTATTTTTATCATTTTCAGAGTCACCACTTGGAAATGAGTTTTGGTGTTCCAAGTCACCTTATTTAATCCCTAATCAAAAGAAAATGACTCTTTGTTGGTCTGCGAAAATAAAAGATCGGGTAAGGAATTCTGTTGACCGAGGAGAAGGTTTGAGGCACCCCTCGAGTCCCGTGGTTCTAGCACAGTCGCTTTTATTGACTTTTCTTCACTTAAATTATTTGGATAAATTATATTTGAAGCCTAGATTCACTCGTTTTTATTATACTAAAACTATTTAAACTCTTGTATTAAATCAGTGAAAAATTAATTTTTAGAAAAATATTTGTCAAGGTGCATTATTGCATCCTTGAATTTTTTAAATATCTCAGAAAGATGCGTACACCGCATTCTTAAGTAAAACGAATATTTTAAAGTGCCTAAAAATCTGCCTAGCGTTAAAGGCATTTGTTTCATCTCTTTAAACTCAAGACAATTGTTCTTATCCATTTTTTTCACTCTTTACTCCTTTTCTTTCAAATTTGCAACTCGCCTCTCTTACAAATGTTATTTTTTCTCTTTTCTTTTATCAATTATGATTATATATATTTCTAAACTTTTTAAACGAAAAGAAATAATCTTATTTCTGCGAACAAATTATTAATACATAAACTTAACAAAACTACTTAAAATACAAATTAACATAATCCGTACCAAGGTTAATAATAAAGTCAAATTTAGCAAAACTATCATCACAAAGTTAACAAAAAAAAATAAAAAATATAGATCATATATTACATTTAATAAATTGATTATGACTAAAATAACATGAATATATATATATATATATCACATAATTTTCTCTTCTTAAATAAAAAACTGTTGTCCTTTTAAACAAAAAAATTTTAAAAAAGTTATGCTCTTCCTTTATTTTCTTTAATTTTTCCATTTCTTGCTTTCTTTTCCTAAGCTTTCTTCTGTTTCTTTGTTTTTCCCTGCTTTTCTTCTTTTCCTATGTTTCCTTTCTTGTTTTCCATTTTCTAAGTTTGCGTGTGTGCATGATTTTACGTGTGTGCATGCACATTTATCTATTATTTTTTAAAAAAAATTGTGGTTTATTACACAAGTACACGCTAATTACTTGTAAATTAATACAATTTACATCTTTAAACACAAATAGCTTTAGATATTATCTCATTTTAAATTCAAAACCAATCTAATTAACATAATTTCAAAAGATAACACATGAGTTATAAATAAAGAAGTAAACACAAACTACATATAAATAACAAACTACACATAATAAACAATATAAAAATCCATAAGAATCACTTTAATCATGCTTTAGTCAACTTAAACTTATAAAATGATACAAAATGGATAAGAACCTGAAAGACGAACTGATAAAGAAAGTACGAACAACATTCGAAAACTCGAACAAGACCCCAAACTCAAACTCTAATTATTATTTTTTTCCTTTCTATTTCACTCTTTTCATACTTTTTTTCTATTTTTTTTCATCCCGTGTGTTGTGTGTGTATGCTAATGTTCTTTTTTGTTTTCTCTTTTTTCTCCCCCTTTGTTCTCATCTGTGTGTGTGTTATATGAGTGTGTGGGATTGGGAAGTTGAGGGAGTTGAGGGGATTGAGGAAAATGTAGGGGTGGTTGGGGTAGTTTAGGATAAAATTTATCTTTTCTAAATATATATATATATATATATAATAAATAAATAATAATAATAATATATTGATTAATTAGTTTTTATATTTATAAAAATATAATAAAAATTTATAAATAGCCCAAAATTAAGATAACAGTAAAACTACTAATTTATTTATTAAAATTAAAAGAGAAACATATTTTAAATTTTTTTGTATTATTTTACACATAAAAATAAAAATATCTCAAAATGTAATTTTAACTATTTATTTATTTTCAACTAAAAGTTATCAAAAATGAAATAAGAACTAAAATAGATATTGGACAAAAATATAAATATTTAACATCGAAAAATAGGTTAAAACTCAGGGAGGGTCAAAAATCATGTGTTTACATCGATGCACTTGTATTTTTTAAAGAGCTAATTGGTATTTATATTTGTAAGTTGGCCCCATATTGTATTTTTACTTGTAATTTCATTTGTTTATATTAGAATTTGTAGTTGACAACATCATTTGTATTTGTAAATAATTAAAAAAAATTTTATCTTTTTTCTTTCTACTAACACTTATATTTATATTCATTGACACAAATTATATTTATTGATATAAATTGGACAATTCAAATAAAAATGATAAATTATACAAATACAAATGTGTATATTTGCATCAAATGAGACATGTTTATATAACTTGAACCATACGCATATAAAATGATACTTGTTTATATACAAATACAAATGATAAATTTAAAATACAAATACTAACGATACATTTTCATTGAATGACACATGACATATTCTTATATTTTAGATTCAAGCAAATACAATAAATTTATATACTTATTTGTATAGAAATACAAATAATAAGTTATACATACTCTCGGCTAAACTACTCCACTAGAAATGATAATTTATTTAAAATATATAACATGATATAAATAAATATTAAATATACAATACAATACAACAATAAAATTAGAGAAAAAAAGAAAATACAAAAAAAAAGGAGGAAAAATAAAAAAGAACAAAAAAAAGAAAAAAAATACAAAAAAAGTCTGCAAAGAAAAAATAAAAACAAATAAAAGGGAAAAAGGATGAAAAATAATAAATAGAAAGAAAAAATATTAAAAACGAGAAAAAATGAAACGGCAAAAAAAAAAAAAAGAAACAAATGGAAAAGAAAAAAACTAAAAAGGGAAAAAAAGAAAAAGAAAAAAGGAAAAAAGAAAAAGAAAACCCCAAAAAAGGGGGAAAAGAAAAAATTGATAAACAAAAAAAGAAGAAGAAAGAGAAATAGAAAATAGAGAAAATGAGAAATAAAGGAGAAATGTTATGGATTGTATTTAATTGACAAGAGAAATTATAGATTGTAATTAATTGAAAATTAGGTTAAATAGGATAATCCGGAGTTTATATTTGCTAAGTCATATAGTTATTCCTAAAATTTAAATATGTCATAGCAAATTGGGATATAGTTTGATCATACTTGTACCTTATCTTCTATATTTTAGAATACTAAAAACATTTAGCGAAATGTCGTTTGCTCTTTTAACTTTTATAAAAATGGATGTCACGCTAATGAAATTGTCATTTTATTATTTAAGAAATTTAGAATCAACTAAATTTAACTGTTATTTCAGCACTATCTTAATATTTAGAATTTTGAAATCAACTAGATTTTATATATTAAATTCTCTCTTACTTAAACTATATAACATATCATTTTTTTAAAAGCAACACAAAAACAAAATAGGAAATTTCTTGCGAAATTTCTGTGTAGCAAGACTCACACTAGATTAAGGAGTCTTTACTATTTGTTATATAATTATAACCAACTAACCTTTTTATTATTTTAGTAATTTATGAAAAAAAGAAAAGAAAATTAAATGAAAGTAAAAATAGAAAAACCACAACTAAAGATTCATGCCATCTAGGTTTGGGATTAAGGGTACACATCGGTCTATTCGATTATATTTTGTGTATTATCGATTAAGCTTTCGATTCAACACTTCAATGTCAAGTTTAACCACCAAATCCATCCACCTATTGATGTGAGAAGCCAATTTTAGATCGTGATATGTAAGGATGAATTGGTCAAGATGTACGCTTTGTTCAATATGAGATCTTGGAGATTGATTAACCAACTTCACAAACTTTTTGAGGGATGTATGGCTAAATTGGTGTTCGTTTGTTGTTGACTAAGTACCAAATTAGGTCAATTTTGTGATTACACAATTTGGGTGCCAACACTATTAGACATATTTAGACAGTAAAATAATTTCTCATAAGAAAATAAATTATGAAAAAAGTATTGACATTGTGACACTGATTTAGTGATAAAATTATTGTGTTGTTAGAATATTAAATTAATATATTTTTTCTCAACGTTAAATGATTTTACACATAATTCATTCATATGCTCTATTTTATACACCTTTTTTAGTATTATAAATGTAAACTCACGTGTAGCTAAAAGTTATGAATTAAAGGGTACATACCGGTAAGAAGTGTATAGTGAAGCTAAAAATAGTGACAAATTTAGATGACTGAATGGACATTATTATAAAATAATAAAGAACAAAGAAGCAGAGTAGAGAGAGAGAGATACTTCTTTATTTCTCATAAGGAATTCTTATGTCTCTTGAAGGATGAATTACAATAAAGAAAAACCCCTTTATAGGGGAAAACCAACCTTGGGGTTTGTAAATTTTCCATAAATAGACATACACAATATATGGTAAAGTAGGTATTCACTGTATATGATAAAGTAGACATTCACTATATATGGTACATTTATAACACTCTCTCTTGAATGTCTAATTGATAGATAATACACATATATGTTGCCTTATTAAAAACCTTACAAGGAAAACCTAGTGGGACAAAACCTCACAAGGAAAAAAGAGTACAACGCGTATTGACTCCCGCTAATGAGAACATCCTTGGACCGTTGTATCCCGATCTTGTGCACCATCTTCTTGAAAGTTGCAATTGGAGGATACTTGGTGAATAAATCAATCACGTTGTCACTTGAACGAATCTGTTGCATGTAACTATCATCATTCTTTTGGAGCTCATGCATGTAGAAAAGCTTTGATGAAGTGTGCTTCGTTCTATCTCCTTTTATGAATCCTCCCTTAAGTTGTGCTATGCATGCTACATTATCTCCGTATAAAATTATAGGTACATTGTCACATTTCACACCATATTTTTCTCGAATGAAATGTATCATGGATCTCAACCATACATATTTTCGGCTAGCTTTACCAATAACTATTATCTCAACATGTTTTAATTAAGTGGATAGATAAACTGCTTTGTATATCTCCAAGATATGACAGTATCTCCATATGTGAACAAATTGTATGTTTGAGATCGAGATTTATATGGGTCAATTAAATACCCAGCATTAGCATAGTCAACAAGATCGGGACTACAATCTTTAGAATAAAATAAGCTTATATGTTTGATCACATTTCGATGTCTCCTAGTAGAAGCAGAACTATATATACCTTGCTAACAAATTGACTGAAAAAGGATATGTCATGCCTTGTAGTATTTGCAAGATACACTAATGCACCAATTGCACTAAGATATGGTACTTCAGAACTAAGGAGTTCCTCATTCTTTTCTTGAGGTCGGAATGAATTCTTATTCAATTATGCATGTTTCTAATTTAAGCAAATATTCTATTGCTTTTGAAAACTCTTCAAGAGTTTCAATAATTTTCAAGCGATAAGCTTATACAATATAAGGATTCTAAATAAGTTTTCCAGAAACTTTTATATGATTCAAACATTTTAAACCCTTAGAAAGTTTTCATTTAAATTTTGTCAAGTGATAATATTCAATATTTCATATGTGACATCTTCAAGTGTCTGGAGTGCAAATCAAATAAGTTTTACACTTACCAAGATGCATCCTTTCATGTCACTTGATAAATATTTCTACGTCAGCATGCTTAAATAAACATAGAATTTAGATCATCATAATCTTTTATAATATTGCGTCAATATTGTATTAAAGATATCGCCAACGGTTTCTCATTTTGGATCGATTCACAATGTGGCATAACATTTTGAGATTTCATCACTTCATTATTTTTAGGTACCTGAATCTTTCATAAGGTTTCATAAAATGTTATGTCATAGGATTTTCAAGAGCACATTGCCTTCTTATTATGATTATTTGCTCCTTATCCTTTTTAAGGATTATTTCATTGGGAACCGATTAGTCTACCACAGTTCATGTATGCGTAGATTTTTTCCTTTAAGAAAGCAAAATAGGAGCACTTGTAGCTTAAATATGATACTAAATTTGAGTCAACAGATGCTTCCAGTATTTGACATGAATTATCTTTTGAATGAGGATCTGATGATAATTCCTAACATATTTCATAGCTACTTATAATCTCCCCCTTATGTTAGAAAAACTAACATTTATCCTCCATCTTCATTGAGGAATCCATCTTTGTGCATCTTTGTATATTATTAATTGTATACCGCATATCAAAACTATTAGATGGAATAGTTGGCTCCTGACCTTGACCCAATTGAGAGGGTAGAAATAATTATAATTTATTGGTCTAATGCATGCAAGTGTTATTGTATGCAACATATCATATTTCAGACCAACGCATAAAGCTTTTTTTTCATTAGCAACTGTTTAGATATTTATCGAAGACATTCAATGTCAAATCATCATCATCAAGATTGTATTGATTACACAATCTGAAAGTTATGCTCTTAACTCAACTTTATTGAGCAAACAACTTTATGAATGTCAAGCTGTAGGTTGACAATAAATGTACATGTGATCATCTTATATCGATGCATCTTAATAGATCACATGACTAGTGAACGGGCCCATATTCACCTTTTATACTTTCCAGATTTTGAGGGATCAAATCCCAACATTAGTTGGTCTAACCAACTTATCATGAGAACAAGCAACATACACAATTCTTGAAGAACCTTTTATTTCTTCAACATATGTCTAATACTCAATATGCATATCTTCATGATGGCAAATCATTTATGTAAATAGATTAAATGATTTATATTTGTAACTCCAAGTTACCATAACATGTGCAAAAATTCTTTAGTAAACATCAGGTTTACTATTACATGAATTTCATATCAATAAAAAATAAACTCTTAGTTTATTATGGCATATGATTTCATCATGCTTGGGTAAATTTTCACATTCTTCTTTCTTATCACAGTAACTTGAAGATATTCAATCTTTTAATTATTAGACCTCTTTTAAAGGTGGATTGTGATATCTTCACAACAAAGAATACGTCCGAGTGTATATACAGTGACATTCACCCCTAGGATATAGATCTGTATTTATAATAATCGAAATTCTCATTCCTAGGAATGAAATATAATCATGCCTTAAGCATTCTTATTCCCAGGAAGAATGAAATATAATCATGCCTTAGGCGTATCAAATGATGATAGCTACTTCAAAAGCAAATTGACGCATATATATGATTTATTGCTACCATATTCAATTCAAAGAATGGAGCATATTTAATAGGACATGTTTCATCACTTTTCACCAAATACTCATTATTTTGCCTTAGCCATCATAATATCATCAATATGGTGCATTGAGGTTCAAATTCAACGTCTTATCCATATAAAAGTGTCTTAGGCATAAATCGATGGGACTTGAACCCAATATATTATCATGATCCCTTTTGATAATATTATTCTTGGGGAATAAATTTAAAACATAATGGTTCCAAACTAATTATTTTTTCTCAAATTCAACAATAATTATATTATAAGTAGCAAAAGACAATTAACATAAGGAATTACTAACCTTGAAATTCTTTAGATTTATAATCTCACCTATTTGGCAGAGTCTCGTACTGATAACAAGTAATTGCTTCACGTTTCTCATCTTTTTTCTTTTTGTTTGATGAATGATTAACACCTAAAATAGTGTTTCTTTCTTGGTCATCACGACTACGTCCACGTCCACGTCCACATCCACGTCCACGACCACGTCCATGACCAGGGCCGCGACCTTTTCCATGCCTAGCATGGTGAGTGTGCACATCATTCACTTCAGGGAATGATGCAGATCCAGTTGGTTGGTTCTCATGATTTTTCATCAACAAATTATCATTTTGTTCTGCCACGAGAAGATGAGAACTCAGTTCAGTATACTTCTTGAAACCCTTTTCTCGATATTGTTGTTGTAAGAGCACATTCGAGACATGAAAAGTAGATAGTGTCTTTTCCATTATATCATCATTATTGACCGTCTCTCCACATAGTTTCAATTAAGAAGAAATTATGAATATGGCAGAATTATATTCATGAATAGACTTGTAGTCTTGAAATCTTAGATGCATCCACTCATATCATGCTTTCGAGGGGATGACCATCTTTAAGTGGTCAAACCTTTATTTTAGGCTATTCCACAATACGAGTGGACCCTTAGTAGTAAGGTACTCAATTTTCATAACTTCGTCAAGATGATGACGCAAGAAAATCATAGCCTTAGTACGATTTTGACTAGATGCTGTATTTTCATTCTTTATGGTGTCTCTAAGACCCATAGTATATTGGTGGCTGTCCGCATCCAACACCCATGAAATATAGTTCTTGCCAAACTTTGAAGGACAACGAACTCACACTTTGTAAGATTGTTAGCCATAAATAAAAGAAGAAAAATAATAACACCTTAGCCTTAACCTTCAAATTTGAGACAGTAGAGTCTCGTGTTGACAACGTGTTATGAAATAATAAAGAACAAAGAAGAAGAGTAGAGAGAGACTTCTCTATTTCTCATAAAGAGTTCTTATTCCTCTTGAGGGATGCATTACAATGAGGGAAAACCCTTTATTTATAGGGGAAAACTAACATTAGGGTTTGTAACTTTTTCATAAATAGACATACATAATATATGATGAAGTAGGTAATCACTATATATGATAAAGTAGACATTTACTATATATGGTACATGTATAACAGACATGATCTTTTTCCTTTACTTTACCCTTAATTAATATTAGTGAAAATTATCCTAAATAAATTTCTTAGATTGTTTTATAGAAAAACTTTTCAATAATTATTAGACTAAATATATAATTACAAGTTATAACAACTTTTTAGATTTTTTTTAAATTAAATATTCAAAAATCATTTTTTAATATTTATTATTTATATCAATTTCTTATTTATAGTATTTAGCATTTGTCACTCTTCACTAAATCTTTTGATAATTATTACAAGTTATATTATTGGTATCAATGATTTATTTTATTTTAATAATTAAATTTTAAAGTTTATTCACATTTTTAAGGAGTCAAATATGGTAAATATATTTTTTAAAATTGATACTTGATTTTTTAGCTTTTTATAAACTTTAATAATTCACTTACTTCTACACTTTATCAAGTTTTACAGTCTTTTATTACCAATAAAAGTCTTTACTTTACCTTTTTCATTTTCTTTCTCTTCTTTTGAGTTTCATGCATATGAAACTTTGTTTTCCAACATTCACTCATGAGCTTGGATTGATAGTTCTTCACTTTAATTTGATTTTTTTTTCTTGAGACATGTCAGAAAAAGAGAAATTTGATTCTACCCCTAATAGAAAATATCCTAGATTAATACAACAAAATAGTCCGATTCGTTTGATTTGGGGTGCTTTACCTTATCTCCACTATCAAAGAAAAGAACAAGGTAATTGAAGGTGAGTCTATTTTGCATAATCAAAGCAAAATTTGTCGGTCAAAATTGATTTTTCAAAAGATTCATCATCCTTGAAGCAACTGCAACTCAACATGCAAAGCTAGTGACAAAAAGGTTGTTGTTCCAGAATATAAGATGGTTCATAAGAGAAAAAAAGTTGTTGTTGAACAAGTTTTAGATTCTGCTTTTGAAGATGAAATTTCCGCTCATAAAATGAAGAGATCAAAAATAAAAAATCATGAAAATGCTAGAGTTACAAGGTCCAAGGCCAATGTGAGTGTTGACAAAGTTGGTGATAAGAAGGTTGACACGAAGAAATCAAGAAAAGTTAATAAAATTTGATTTTGATCTTTTTCTGTATTAAATTGGTTAAAAATTGATATTGAATCTTTTTTCTATTTACTATTTATTTTTCTAAGATAGTTAATAATTTTATTTAATTATTTTGTGCTCATTACTGTTTGTTTTTCTAAGATTGTTGGTATGAATAAAATTTATTTTTTGTATTTAAGTAGTATTTATTTAATGTTATGCTACTTTAACATTTGTTTCGTATTTTACATCATTGAATGAAATTGATATGAACTAAGTCGCATCAGATGGTATTAAATTTGATATCAACTACATCAAATTATATATTTTTTTGATTTTGCAATTAGTAACATTTGACATAAACATTTAAGCAAACATCAATATCAATCATGGTAAATATTGATTATTATTTTATTGCAACAAAAAATTATTTGACATCAAACAGTCATCAATTAATTTATTTTTAACATTTAAGGTGATAGTTTTTCATGTAATATTCATTCCATACACTAAAAAGGTTATGTAACATAAAACATAATTTTTCTTATCGATTGTCTCATTCATAAAACTCATTCAATACAAATGTGATATATGCGAAACTTCATCGATATCAATTTAATACATTGAGGACTCAGAAAAAAGTATTACTTAAGTACGAAATGAGTATATAAACTGATTTCAATGTAATTTATTAGACAATTTATGTATATTGTATTGTGTACTATACTAGTTTCATACATTAAAAATAGTAATAAGAATCATCATTTGTATGTAGAATCTTATATACCAACACAAATAACATATTATTCAGTATTTTTCATTAATATCCATTGACATATATCTTGTTGTCACATACAATAGATATTTAACAAAAAAATCCACAATACTACTTTTTTTTTAATCTAAATACACCATTACTCTCGTGTTATTGTGTATGAGCATTGATGGACATGTATCACTTATCAAAAACTTAATCTCAATTTGAATTAAGGTAATGTCAATCTTCAACTGTTTTAATATTGCATTAACTAATTCTCTATACTTTGAATCTGCATCTCACATAATTCCATCTACAGCAAAATCTTTAGGTCTCCTTGTAAATATATTACATAGTTCATTATCAGGAATTATTTGAAATTTCATAATTTGAAAATATGAAAATTCATAATTTCAACATACTATATTTCATAATTTCAACATACAAAAATCATACATAAAATAATATAACAAAATAAACATTACACATCAAAATTGTTCTACTCAAAGCAATAAGAATAACATTATGAATGTATGAAACATGGTCGAATAATGTTTTTGTTATTTGATTTCGTATGTATTTGATATATGAAATATTGATTTTCGAACAGTTTACAAAAAAATTAAAAGATTAATTAACTTACACAAATAAAATACCGTTAACATCCAATCTTCCTCCATGAATTACAAGCAGAGAAATAAAAGATCTATGCATTAATTCAGGTGGTCATTTTTTAGAACGTTTCTCTATGCAGAAAGGAATCAAACAACAATTTCAATGATACCAGAAATATGAATGAAATGAATTAAAACTCTGCCACTACACTCCTTACCTTAGATCGTTCGATTTTTTTCTTGTCTTTTTGTTATTCAAATCCCTTCAAAAACTATTTAATTTGTGTAGAAAAAAGATGTAAGTGTATCAAGATGGAAACTCTTAATAGACGCATTAAAATAGGAGAAATAAAAATGGTTAGAGGGATTTGAGGGATGAGATTGATATCAATTATTAAGTAAGAAATATTATAGATTAGTTATATTAAATCTTTATTTTCCTTTTTTGTAATTATTTTGATATGCTTTTTAAAAAACGGAAAATACATTTTAAAGCATTTTTTAAAATAAAAGTTTCTATAACTTGAAAACTTAAAAGAGTTGCTATAATTTGTAATAAACAATCTAATAAGTTTATTTAGTTAATTTTTTCAATTAATTACTAGTCTAATTGTACCTGTATATTTTATTGTCTATAATGATAGACAAATGAAAGACACCCAAGATCCTAATTCATCCAATTGAAAATTTTAAATTAAAATAAATTGGGTGAGCTTGCAAATTAACTCAATCTCATTGAATAAGTAAATAATTGAATTGGTTCAATTTCATCGTGCCAATGAAATCGAGTGCCCTCATAAAGCCAAGGTCCCATTTTGGGATTGGGAGGAAGGAGAAGTGTTCCTTTCAATCAACAGAAAAGGTAAGAATTTATATATACAAATTAAAGATTATGAAGGATCTATGTTTTAAATATTACATTTTTCCGATTGATGCAGTCACGTTGTTGGTGTTGAAATTCAGACCAACTCCACCTAATTAAACAAAGAAAGTCCTCTTCATTTATCAACAACTACCCATAATTTTTTATCAGCAGTAAATAGTGTCTGCTGAGCAGATTTCTGGATCATTATAACCGTAGGTAGTTTCTTACTTCCCATCAACACATGCATGGAATAACATGTCTCACCACCAAAAGTTAGGTAGTTAGGAAGAAAGTGCCTTTAAGAAGTTGTTAAGTGTTTCTGGTTTTTTAACTTTTCTACTTTTACTATTTGTGTTTGAAAAAAATAAAAAAGTGCTTTTAAGCACATACTTTTACACTCAACTTATGACTTTTAGTTTAAGTTATAAGTGATTTTAAAAAACCCAATTCAAATATCCTTTCATTAACCCATGATCCCTAGTTCACACTTAAGTATCCAGGTATGAAATGACATTTATTTCAAATCTTACAATAGAATTGGCCTAGTCTTGTTTTCTTTTTCAATTCCATATCTAACAACTGAAGAATTCAGAGAAAGAGAAAAAAATGAGACAATTATATTACAATTCTATACCTTAAATCAGTCTCCTTAACAGTAAACTTGTATGCTGCTTATACCTTCACTATACTGTTACTGCATTAATACTTAGTAGCCTGTATAGATTCCACCTTCATGCACAATAGTTCTATGTTCTGAATTATTATCATTTTTGTCTAATGTGAAGTGCAATGACTTATATTCTTCACTGCAAACTGTGTTTGCAATTTCAATCTCTTCTATAGAGAGCTGTATCTGAGTAAGATACCACCATTCTCTGTCTATTGATTCGATTTCTCCAACCATAACCTTGATTTTCCTCATTCAAGAACTTGTCGTTTCTATTCATTTCTGGTGCTGCAACATCCTTATTTTTCTCACTTCCGCTGCTAAATTCACTGTTCAATGTCACTGTTGTCATTGGATCGCTGATCGAAGAGTCAGTAGTACCGTTGTTTTCTTCCTGAAGAGTCTTGAGAATCTTGACAACGTCATCCATTGTAGGCCTAGGCTTAGGATAATGACTTAAGCATTTGAATGCTACTAATGCTGCTGTTTGTGCCCCTTTGATTGGGTATTCACCTTCAAGTCTTCTATCCATCACATCAGCAACTCTCTTTGGATCTCTTAGATATGGCCTTAACCATTCAACTAAATTATGTTTTCCTTCTCTTCTTGATTTATCTAAAGACCTTTTACCAGTCAGCAGTTCCAACAGAACAGCCCCAAAGCTGTATACATCACTCATTGTCGTCAAATGACCTGGAAATGAATTAGCTAATCACATGTTGGGCTAGAAAAGTCTCAATAATCACTCTTTCCAATTCTAGAATGTCTTAGATTAGTTTCCAAGGATGTACTAATGGAATCATGAATTTATTGACCATCAAGTAAATCAATTGCGCTGTTGAAGTACTTATCCATTGAATAAAATTTATAATGAAAATGAGTAGTTTACCTGTCATGATGTATTCAGGGGCTGCATAGCCATGTGTACCCATTATTCGTGTAGATACATGTGTATCATCGCCTTTTGGCCCATCCTTTGCTAGTCCAAAATCAGAAAGTTTAGCACTATAATCCTACAAACATAGATGACCATGTTTCAAGTGTCACTATCTCTTCGTTTTTCAATTTTTAACAAAATAGAACATGATTTAAAAAAAAAAAAAATAGGAAGAGAGCTGGAAGGAGTAGCTTACTGAATCTATTAAGATGTTTGAAGCCTTAAAATCCCTGTATATGACTGGTTTGTCTCCTTCGTGGAGGAATGCTAGACCTTTTGCTGCTCCCAATGCTATCTTCATCCTTGTTGACCATGATAGTGTGATCGAAAACTCTGCATAATACCACAAACACGACAGCTAGACTTATTCAGGCACCTCGATTTCAGGTTCTGTGAGTGCTAAAAACTCTATACTACTACTTAGATGGTGTAAGAAAAGGGATCAATCAGTTTCTAGACCATGATCTTCTGAATATTATGATATGATTCAGTCATTTATATCTAATTTCGCAATAGCCTATATTAAGAATTCACATTGAGAAAAGAATGTGGCAACTTACTTCCAAAGAGTTGATTCTCCAAGCTTCCCCTTGGCAAGAATTCATAGACTAAGAGTCTATTACTATCCTCCCAGCAGTATCCAATCAATTTTACCAGATGTGGATGCCTTAGTTGTCCCAGGAATATTATTTCTGTCTACATGGAAAAACTCACAAATTTCAACTTCTTTAACAAGTCAACTTAGCATATAACAACAACAATAATCACACCTCAATCCTAATCAAATTACGGTTGTATGAATCCTCACAGTCCAAGCTTTTCCACTTAATTAAGCATGTCTTGGTCGAATTTCTTAAAAACTTAGCATGCACGCACACAAAAAGAAATAATGAAAAATAGCTCACCAGCCATTCCTTGTGGCCTTGTAGACCATCTGTATCCAGAATCTTAACAGCCACAACCTGAGATTTTAATCCTGGCCTAAGTTTCTCGTCGACGAATCCCTTATATACGCGTCCAAATCCTCCTTCACCAAGAAAATTAGCAGATGAAAAATGGTGTGTGACCTCTCTGAGATCAGTAAATGTGAAGTTGATAAGGCGTGATCCAATAAATGAATTAGAGAGTTCATCAGCAGATAGTGGTGAACTTGGATCATCAAAGTCTAAAAGTGTCAGCCTCTGAAATGAAACTTGTTTTCTGGCCTGTTTCTTGGATATTGCAACCTCACCGTCTACCATGGAGCAACATGGAATGATTGATTTCCAACTTAGCTTTTCAAGAGTCATTTTTTTCACCAAGTAAATAGACAAGTGAGTTTTCTTGTGGGAAGAGTTCTACAGGCTTATAACTAATTTATCAATCACCAACTACTCCTAATATACTGAGACCTTTGATGCCTCACTGCCTACCGTTTCTTGAATTATTCCTTGTAAATGTGTAATAAATACTCCCCTCTATTAAAATATGCACTAAATCAAACGTACTTGAAACATCACAGATATTCTAACACTAAAAAAGAGTTTTTTAGTCTTTGTATTAGTTAACAACAGCAACAGACTTGTCCACCTATTTGACTTTAATGACATGATTAAAAATCGTTTGTTATGGGTTTTCTTTTTCATTTAATACATGTTGAAGGCAGCAGTTTTTACTTTACTTTCGAAAATTTCTTGGTACTTTGCTGTCAAGGGTATTTGAATTATTTAAGTTTCTAGTATAGTGTGAATGGCTCTCTCTCCCCCCTCTCTCTACCTTCTCTCTCTCTCCCCGGCCCCCAGCCCCGTCGCCGTCGCCGACCGTCGGCCCTGTCGCCGTCGCCGACCGCCGACCTTCGGCACCGACCCCCGGCCCCGTCTCCGGCGCCGACCTTCGGCGCCGACCCGACCCACCCTCGGGCCCGCCAACCTCCGGCACACCCCCACCCCCCTCGCTCTCCAGCTCTAGCTCCGGCGAGATCCCCACCGGCCCCAACTCCAGCTCCCCCCCTCTTTCGGTCTCCAGCTCCGGCGAGACCCCACCCGCCGGCCCCGGCGAGATCCAGCAGCCCCCTCCCCCCCCTGTCGGTCTCCAGCTCCGGCGAGACCCCCACCCGCCGGCTCCGGCGGGATCCAGCAGCCCCCCCTCCAGCTCCGGCGAGATCCAGCAGCCGCCGCCTGGTCCCCAGCAGTCGCAGCTTGATCCCCAACCAGTCGCTGCTCGGTCTCCAGCCGCCGACCGGCCTCCAATAGCCGCAGTTCGGTCCCCAGTCGCAGCGCCGCCTACACCCGCCGCTCGGTCGCCAGCAGCCGCAGCACTCACACGACGACCAGTCCCCTCGGTCTAGACAGCCGCAGCTCCATCTCAGCATCGGAACTGCCCGAAACCCGGTCTACGCTGGGTTTTGGGCTCCGGCTTGGTCTACAAGCGTAACCCGGTGACTTCTAACCTTTGTTATTTCATTCTTTGTATTATGCTAGTATTATCCCCTGTACCTTGACTTATGTGTGATTTGTTGATATTGTTTGCTGTCTGTTGTTGCTGTTGCTGTGGTCGTTTCTTGCACTGCTTTTGATTGGGTTATAGCCTTGTATTTCTTGCTGCTGCTTTGCTACTACTACCGTCGTTTATATTTTCATATTTGCTTATATCTCTTATAGTAGTGGCTGTGGGCGGTAATGGTGGGATAGGGTCATGTTCGAGGGGGTTGGGGTGTGGGGCTGTTGTGGGGGCGGGGGATGAGGAAAGGGCGGGAGCGGGAGGGAGGCCAAGGTTTGGCCGCGGGGGTGGTACAGGAGGGCGTGTGGAAAGTGATGGTAGGCTGAGGGTTGGGTCTTGGAATATAGGGACCCTTCAGGGTAAGTCCATAGAGCTTGTGAAGATCCTTAGGAAGAGGAGGATCAATATTGCGTGTGTTCAAGAGACCAAGTGGGTAGGGTCTAAGGCTAGGGATGTGGGCGGGTACAAGCTGTGGTACTCTGGGAGCGAGAGGCGTAAGAATGGAGTTGGCATCTTAGTAGATGAAGAGCTTAGAGGTCAGGTCGTAGAGGTGAAGAGGATCAACGATAGGTTGATGACTATTAAGTTGGTCATCCGGGGGTTTACCCTGAACGTGTGTAGTGCTTATGCGCCGCAAGTGGGCTCGGAGGGGGAGAAGAAGATGCGGTTTTGGGAGGCTTTGGAGGAGGTGGTGAGAGGCGTGCCTAGCTTGGAGAAGATTGTTGTAGCAGGAGATTTCAACGGGCACATCGGGGCGTTACCGGGAGGCTTTGGTGATGTGCATGGCGGTTTTGGTTTTGGAGACAGAAATGAAGAGGGGACTACTCTATTGGAGTTTGCGAGGTCCTTTGGGCTGGTGGTGGTGAACTCGGGCTTCCCGAAGAAGGACGATTACCTGATCACCTTTCGAAGCGCGATAGCCAGGACCCAGATTGACTTTTTGTTGCTTCGGAAAGGGGATAGGGTGTTGTGTAAGGACTGTAAGGTCATCCCGAGTGAGAATCTGTCGACCCAGCATAGGCTCTTGGTTATGGATTTAGGTATAAAGAAGAATAGAAAGAGGAGGAGTAAGGAGGGTAGACCTAGAATTAAGTGGGGCGGCTTGACGCCAGTAAAGGCGTGGGAGATAGGGGAGAAGTTGGCGGGAATGAGGGTGTGGGAATGTAGGGGGGACGTGGATAGTATGTGGGATAGGGCAGCTAGGTGAATCAGGGAGAATGCAAGTGAGGTGTTGGATGTTTCTAGGGCCGAGCCGGACATCATCGGGGGATTTGGTGGTGGAACGAAGAGGTGGAGAAGAAAGTGGGGACCAAGAAAGGGGCGTATGCTAAGTTGGTTGAGAGTAAGGACGAAAAAGAGAAACGACTAAATAGGAAAGAGTACAAGCTAGCTAGGAAGGAGCCTAAGTCAGCTGTCACGGCAGCTAAGACGGCCGCTTTAGAGAGCTTGTATGCAGGGTTACAGGGGAAAGGAGGGGAGAAAAAGTTGTTTAGACTCGCTAAGGCTAGGGAGAGGAAGGGTCGTGACCTCGACCAGGTGAGGTGCATTAAGGGGGAGGACGGTAGAGTGTTGGTGGAGGACGGCCACATTAAGGATAGATGGCAGTCGTACTTTCATAGGCTCTTGAATGACGAAGGGGATAGAGCTATTATGTTAGGGGAACTGGAGCACTCAGAGGAGTGTCGGGATTTTAGTTATTGTAGACGTTTTAAGGTAGAAGAGGTTAGTGAGGCTGTTCGCAGGATGCGAAGGGGTAGGGCGACGGGGCCGGATGAGATACCGGTGGAGTTTTGAAAGTTCGTTGGAGAGACTGGTGTAAGGTGGTTGACTGGATTGTTCAACGAAATCTTCAAGACGGCAAAAATGCCCGAGGCTTGGAGTTGGAGTACCATGATCCCTCTATATAAGAATAAGGGGGACATCTAGAATTGCAGTAACTATAGGGGGATTAAGTTATTGAGTCACTCTATGAAGATTTGGGAGAGAGTGGTCGAGGTGAGGCTGAGACGGATAGTGTCTATTTCGGAAAACCAGTTTGGGTTTATGCCTGGCCGCTCGACGACGGAGGCAATTCACCTAGTACGAAGGCTGGTGGAACAGTATAGGGAAATGAAGAAGGACCTGCACATGGTGTTTATCGACCTGGAGAAGGCATACGACAAAGTCCCCAGGGAGGTGCTTTGGAGGTGCTTGGAGGTGAGGGGAGTCCCGCAGGTATATATCAGAGAAATTAAGGACATGTATGAGGGAGCGAAAACCCAGGTGAGGACGGTGGGAGGAGACTCAGAGCATTTCACCATCTTGACAGGATTGCATCAGGGATCTACTCTTAGTCCCTTTTTGTTTGTTTTAGTGATGGATGTGTTGACGCGGCGTATTCAAGGGAAGGTGCCGTGGTGTATGCTTTTTGCATACGATATAGTTCTGATTGACGAGACTCGAGGGGGTGTGAATGACAAATTAGAGGTGTGGAGACAAACTCTCGAGTCTAAAGGGTTCAGGTTGAGCAGAAGCAAGACAGAGTATTTGGAATGCAAGTTTAAGGACGTGAGGCTGGAGGATGAGGTGGTAGTGAAGCTGGAATCACAAGAGTTATGTAAGCGGGATAATTGGAAGTATCTCGGGTCCGTGGTCCAGGGTAACGGTGAGATTGACGAGGATGTCTCGCACCGTATTGGGGCGGAATGGATGAAGTGGAAGCTCGCGTCGGGGGTGTTGTGTGATAAGAAGGTGCCGCCCAAGCTTAAAGGCAAATTCTACAGGGCGGTAGTCCGTCCGGCCATGTTGTATGGAGCGGAGTGTTGGCCAGTTAAGAATTTCCACATCCAAAAAATGAAGGTGGCAGAAATGCGGATGTTTCGCTGGATGTGTGGGCTGACTAGAGGGGATAGAGTTCGGAATGAGACTATCAGGGAGAAGGTTGGTATGACTTCAGTGGAGTGCAAGATGAGGGAAGTCCGATTGAGATGGTTCAGACACGTGAAGAGGAGGGGCACGGATTACCCCGGTTCGTAGGTGTAAGAGGCTAGCGTTGGATGGTTTTAGGCGGGGTAGGGGTAGGCCGAAGAAGTACTGGGGTGAGGTGATTAGGCGGGACATGGAGCAGTTACAGCTCACCGAGGACATGACCTTAGATAGGAAGGCCTGGAGGACGCGAATTAGGGCAGAAGACTAGGGCCAGTTTGGGTCGCTAGTGTAGGGAATTACTTGGGGGGTAGTATCCTTGTTATGATTCCGTGTTCCTTGTTCTAGTACGAATCTGGGTGCTTTCCTTTGTTTCCTCTGTGTTCTTTTACTTATGGGTGTCGTATTTATGTTATTTATGTTATGTAAGCTTGTAATCTTGTTCTGTGCCTTACTATGTATTTGTGTGATATCTCGTGTCTTGAGCTGGGGGTCTATCGGAAACATCCTTTCTACTTCTTTAGAGGTAGAGGTATGGACTGCGTACATCTTACCCCCCCCTCCCCAGACCCCACCAGGTGGGAATACACTGAGTTTGTTGTTGTTGTTGTAAGTTTCTAGTATAGTGCCAATTCTCGGGGATATATCTTCCAAAGACGATTATATTTTGTCCTCTCAACTGCCCCTTTCTTTCTGTTAATTAATACTTCTCCAGTTTTCTGCTTTTAGGAAGAGTACGAGTTTGACATAAAAGAGTTTAAATTTTGTGCATTACACTGTACAAAATATTAAACGTTATCATGATCTATCCAATTTTTTACATAAAAATTTAAAAAAATTAAATTGGATAAGCTGTAATAGCAAATTAAGTTTACATGATGCTGTAGAATATTTTGTTCACTTAAAATACATAAAGCATAATTTTTTGATATAATGAGTCATATTGTACATGAAATTAACTTGTAGATGTACGAATACATTCATTTCTCTACAGGAAATTAAGAAGTTCAATTCTTCGTTCGATTATTCTCGTAATCTGTCCATGCATTATATATGGTTACTAGTGAATATAACCGCGCTTCGTGCGGTCATAAAAAATTAATAAATAGATAAATAATTTTTTTCTAAACTTAGTGCGATGAATACATAAAAGTATTATTGTTATTATTAAATATTAATTAAATTGTTTACACATATAAATCTTTTCATTGAAGTTTTGTTGGTTTATTAGTTGCCTTTTTTAGAATATTCTATCATTTTTCTTTTTATGTTTTTGTGTCCAGTATAAAATCTTCAATTTGAACTTGTTCTTTAATAAGGTTATTAGTTGTGTTAATAAATAATTTTTCATCATAAATTGCTCTGCATAACATGCAACTTGTAAGTTTTTTAAGTTTGGATTTTTGTATTTGTGGTTAGGACCTTTACTGGAGTATTTAAAGGTAGTGATATAGATTGCGTACACTTATCCTCTTCGGACTTCATTTGGTGAAAATATATTGGGTATGTTGTTGTTGTTTTTGTATGACACTCCACATAACGAAATTTTGCCAGACATAAAAGAAATTAAGTAATAGCATATTGGTGTAATTTTTAGGTATCATAAACTTGCATATTAAATAATTGAGAAGTTATAAATATAAAAAATTTGAAATTTATGACGATCAAGAGGTGTGAGTTACAAAAATGTCCAATAAAATAAATAAAAGATAAGAAAAAATTCAAAAAAACATAAATAAAATTTCTGATTAAAAAAAGATGTCACGTCATTCTTATTCGTTTACACTACTTTAATGAGATATTAATAAAAATCAAAATATAATTGAACCTATGTCATAATTAATGTCTCATTTAAATCATTATGTGTGAATCTAGATAATAAAGAAGGAAAATAAAAAAGGAAAGAAATAGTAAGGTTAAAATCTAGGAATGCAGACCATTTCTTATTTTCTTGTCCAAAACTTTTCTATAAGGCCTTCTAATTAGTATGAAATGATTTTCCATGTTTTGTATTATGATGTGTTCTTCTTCATCCATCACTACTATTTTTTGGCACGGGCCTTCTAAATATTGACTAAGTAAGATAATATTTAAATTGGATATTGACTATAATTTTTCGTATTGATTTTAGTTAGTACTATCTGAAACCCTATAATTTTGACATAATACAACACATAGAAATAGTTTTTAAAAGCTTAGTATACCAAATTCACATCCGACAAAAAAAAAATCAAACAAAAACAACATTCTAACTATCATAATAACGAAAGCACACAAAAAGAATTTTGTTTATTCAAGGATGGATATTAGCTATACTAAGGATTGTGTCTGCTGAATATTTCATGTTAGTAAAAGATATATCTACTAAAAAGATTGGACAAATTTCTTCAATTAATTATTAAAACGGAATATTTACAATTTGCCACAGTGAAAACATATGATATGACTATCACTCAAAATTGACGGTGACAAAAAAATTACAATTTCTCAATAGAAAAATATGTTAAAGATATTATTCAAATTTTATAATTCATAGCGATGGGAGGAAAAATTATACTAAATAGGTATTACCTAAACGTTCCTTATCGGGCTTCAGTAGTAGCTAGGTTCACGGAGCAAAGATGCCTCAAGAAATCATTGAACATAATTCAAGCATTTGTCAATCCTTGGTCTCGTTTACTAAACATTTGAAAGCCAAATTGCTGAGAAGTGCCTCATCATTATTTGTTAAGCTCAAACAATCACAAAACACTCAAAGATAGAAACTTTGATATCTCAATGTTAAGAGTTCAAAGAACAACTTAGAATAGTCAGTCATTGGGAAATCATTTCCCTATATACAAAACCATTTAGTTTTATGGTAAATAGAATACTTTTAGGTTTGGAACAAAAATGAAATTTATCAACTTCACTCATCAACTCACCATATGCAAAATTAAGTCCAATTCCACTCTTGTTTTCACACCATAAACACGCATAGGGCTTTAAATTAAAAATCGGTACGCACAGTAAAAAAGACATACATTCTGATCCAATGATTGCATTTAAATGCCAATCAAATACTTATATATCCCAAAAAGAGTAGCAGAATTCAATTGATACAAAAATGAAACATTATGTAAATGGATAAAGGAAAAAAAATGAGGATAATATCTTTGACATAGATATTGATATTTCGCAATCAATATTACTCTTCATTTTTTTTGAAAAAAATTAATATATAAAAATTATTAGATGAAAAACTTGTTAGAGATACCACATTACTTTGTTTATGTTTTAAACATAAATTGAAGAAAAAATAAATAGACAAACTCTACAATTAGCAAATTATTATATATTGGTTGACAATTGAAGAGCCAACAACAGGCAACATGTTGCAGACACTTATTATAATGTTACGTATGATAAATTCAGATTACCGATCAGTATCGACATGGAGAAAGAATGAAACTATTATATCAATCAAGAATAAAAAAAATTGTGGTACATACCAGCACAACAATTATATTATGAGAGTCTGTTTAGATAAGTTTATAAGCATATATCACCTTATCTTATCTATATTTCAAACACAACATCCATTAGAATATATGATACATGTTATTTTAAATTTGTACATTAATCCACAGTCAGATTGAGGCAACTTTGACAAGCGTCAGATTGCCATGCTCTTTCAAATTGAAGACCTAAATAATTCAAAAAAACAACAACAAAATAAGTCAATTAGAAAAAAAAATTTCACATACTAAAATAATGAAAAAATCCAAACTTGATATAAATAATATGCAAATATGTTTAGAAGTATTCTCAAAATGATATTATGAAAACAACATATGAAAGAAATAATATAAACAGATTGCTATTACTCTTCCTTATTATCACTCTTTGATGTTTTATAAAAATAAAAAAATATAAAAATATGTAAACTTTATAATGAGAAATGAGAAGAAACGGAAAGGTGAAAAGATTTGTAACCACTTTATAATTATGTTAAATTAGTGAAAGTTAATCAATTAAAATAAATACTATTTAGATTTATGGGAATTAATCAAGTATTTTTGGGGGACTTTTTAACACATAAGTGCAAAATATATGAGAGAAATTCTCAAAAAAAAGGAGAAAAAAGAAAAATACAAATAGAGACCATTGAGAGGTGCCACATAAGCATCCTCCAATGTCTCCTTTATATATATATATATATATATATATATATATATATATATATATATAGATTTTATGTTGTTATACGCTTTATGTTCCTTCCGTTCCAACAACATATCGGTTCAAAGTATATACTTCTAATAAGTGACAATCAAAATTAATCAAAACTTTTCAAACAACGTGCATAAGTTACAATATGTTCTTTTAGGAATTTGGGTTGTGAAAATTTAACACGTTTGTCATGAAAACTCCTAGTTAGCCTTTTAGATTAGTACTCTCCTTTCGAAAATACTTAGCTACCATTTTTTTAATGATATGAATTTCAATCAATATTTTAAGATATAATATTTTATCATATTAATATGAGAAAAAATTGCAGTTCATAGTATTTTTCGTATAGTTTTTGAATATTTAATTTTTAATTTTAAAAAATTAAATTTGTCTACTCTAATATAGCTGTCAAAATTACATCAATTTAATCTTAAAAAATGAAATTCGACTTTGTAATGGAGAAAATATTACAATATAATATTCAAGTGCAAAATAAAATCGCTAATAAATAATTAGTCTCCCATAGTTGCATAGCTCGGTAAATTTCAGCAACATATATAGTATGGTACTGCTTAGGAAGACGTGAAGAGAGGCCACATGTGTTTTGCACGTATCAAGAGAAACTATTGTGAAGAAAATCTTTCAAATTGAGATACTCTTTTTAAATCATGTTGGACAAGTGTTTTCTTGCTTCTAGCGAAGAGCTGATTCATAATATATTATATCCTAAGTCTACCCCTTCTGTCTTTTCGTTTAAGAGTTGTTAGCAGTCTTTAGCTATTTTTTGAATAATCCCTTCGAAGAAAATGAAAAGAAATACTCATAAAAAATATATGTATATTTTAGTAGTCACATTGATAACAACATTTTTTTACATATGACAGCTAGCTTTGCCTTTTTTGTCAAAGGTGTATGTTAATAACGTATTTAGAAAATAAGAAAAATGATAGGAGAATACTTCTAGAACCTGACCCATTTGTTGGCTGAACTAAAAACCTAAAAGCCACCCGTTAATTGTAATTGGAGAAGGAAATTTCCCGACCAAAATATCAAAATCTCCTTACCAAATCTTTTGGTTTTTGGTCGCTTCTTAAAAATGTTCTCTACTTCAATGTCAACTCTATTACAATTTCAGATCATTCCAATCATTACAGTAATGATAGCTTCAAAAGCTCTGTATGCTATGAATTCATGTAAGATGCATTAACCAAATTAATAAAATAATAAAAGAAGTCCATAAACAAGTGTGTATCCTGATCTCCATAGCCTGCAAATGTAATTATATGTTCTACCCTTCTCTTTTTTCTTTTTCCTTGTTGGTACCATTATAATTGATTTGTCCATGTGTCACTGTGTTAATTATTTGGAACTTTTACACAAATTTCAATTTGTATTTTTTTTTAAAAAAGACACTTCTTATATATTAACTAACAGTTACAAAATGTGACTATATACTCCTCATAACCTGATCTGAAGGGTCATTAAAACAGTAGCCGTACATAAACGAAGGTGGAGAAGTAATGACTCTTCAGGTCATTTTTTTTTCATGTCATATCTGTTGGATTTTTAAGAGGTAAGAGTGAAAAATGAATAGGTATTTTTTTTCGAAAAGACACCAAAAGAAAGAATGCAATAGGCACCTTTTCGGATTGAATGGTTATGACCTTAGCTTTTCAATGAGTTATGACTTTTCTAAAGAGTTGTACCTTTCTGAACCATTGCTTCTCTTCATGAAACAACACCTTGATGGCCATAAATTTCTGAATTTCTTCTCAGGTAAATATAATTTTTTGAGTTGAAAAACAATATTCTTTTTCTTCTTCTTCTTCTAAAAACTCTAGTGTGATCATCAAATCGTTTAGTGTGTTCGAAGTTTCTGAAAATTTAAGGTCTCGCTATTTTCAGAAAGAGAATGATTTTATCTTGGGAGGAAAGGTTCCATAATCTCGTGTACTTGAGGGTAATAAATTCTCCAAGGACACACTGTGCATTTGGTGGACTTGATTCTACAATTTTCTACTTCATCTTCTTTCTTAAAGTTTGTAAATACTCCATTTTGATAGTTCATTTGATTATTTATTTGAACTTGTGTTTGAAGTTGTTGTAACTTCATTGTAGTTCTTGAAAGTTGTTCTTGAACTTAGTATTGAAGTTTGGGTTGAAACATACAGATTTTTGTACCCGGAACAACAATCCTAAGGAATTTATTGATTTTTTTTGTGCTTGTTTGGTTAATTTTTTTCCACTATTTATAAATAAAGTACTTTCATAATTTGTATTGTTTGATTTCTGGAGATTAAAGCTTGTTGCTTTCTACTCTGTTTGAACTTAATAATGATTTGAAGATATAAAAACTTCATCAGGAGTTAAAATTCATTCGGTTGATGATTAGAACATAAAAGCTTCATCGTTAAACTAGAAACAAGTTGGTGTTTAAAGTTTTTAAAACTTTATAATTAATATTTTGACATACTAATTTGGTTGCCTTTTTTGTGAAAGCAAAATGAATGCTGAGTCATGCAAATGATGGAATGACAAGTGTAGCAGCAAAAATTGTTGCTACGATAAGCCGTACAAGTTCTGTGCCCACAATGGCACCTGCGGAGAAACCCAAAAGATTTTTAGGTGTAGATTTCAAACGCTGGCAGCCAAAGATGTTTTTCTATTTGACGACTTAATGTCTTCAAAGGTTCATCTCTGAAGATGCTCCAGAATATCCCAAAAATACATTGGATAAGGAGCAGTTTGTTGTAATGGAGGCATGAAAACACTTGGACTTCTTATGTAAGAATTATATACTAAGTGACCTCCAAAATGACCTGTACAATGTGTACAACAGTATGAAGACCTCGAAAGAGTTGTGGAATACTTTGGAACGAAAGTATATAATTGAGGATGCACGAACTAAAAAGTTCTTTATTGCAAGGTTCCTTGACTACAAGATGATTGACGGTAAAACTGTCGTCTCTCAAGTACACGAATTGCGTGTAATCATCCATGATCTCCTGTTAAAAGGTATGAATATAGTAAATACCTTATTTGAACATATTAAATATGTTCTTGATAATCACATGACCTTTGTTGTAGGTTTGGTTGTGAATGAGGCTTTCCAAGTACCGATAATAATAGAGAAGTCGCGACCTTTGTGGAAGGACTTCAAAAACTTGCCATCTTTGTGGAAGGACTTCAAAAGCTACTTAAAGCATAAGAGGAATGAGATATCAGTTGAAGAACTCATAGTGAGGTTGTATATTGAAGAAGATAACAAAGTTGCTGAAAAGAGGTTGAAAGAGAATTCCACAATCAGTGGAGCTAACATTGTAGAGGATGACCCTAACAACTCAAATAAACGTAAGAAAACTGCTAGACAACAAAGCAATCCTCCAAAGAAGAAATTCAAAGGGAAGTGCTTTAATCATGGCAAGGTTGACCACAAGTTCGTAGATTGTCGGGCTCTTAAGGAAGAAAAAAAGAAGGACCAAGCCAACATGGCTGAATCTAAAAATGAAATGGATGATCTATGTGCCATGCTTTCAGAATGTAACTTGATGGGTAATCTTAAATATTAATGGATAGATTACGATGCCACCCTCCATGTTTGTGCCAACAAAGAGTTGTTTGCTTCATAAGCTCTGGCTTAAGATGAGGATAGGATTTATATAGCTAACTCTACAACAACAAAGGTTGAAGGGACAGGAAAAATTTTCTTAAAAATAATGTTAGGCAAAGTGTTGACTCTTAACAACGTCCTTTATGTACCAAAGTTGAGAAAAAACTTGATTTCTATATCACTTTTGACCAAAACTGGATTCAAATATGTATTTGTTTCTGATAAGGTTGTAATTAGCTAAATAAAAGTGTATGTAGGAAAAGGCTACCTCACCGAGGGCCTATTTAAGATGAATGTAATGACTGTTGAGATCAATAAAAGTTTTATTTCTTCTTACTTGCTTGAGTCTAATGAACTGCGACATGAACAATTAGAACATGTCAATTACAAGACTTTGCAAAAACTGATTAACTTAGAAGTTTTGCTAAACTTTTAGTGCAATAAACCAAAGTGTCAAATATGTGTGGAATCAAAGTATGCTAAGCATCTGTATAAGTCTGTTGAAAGAAATTTCAATCCTTTAGACTTAATCTACACAAACATTTGTGATATGAAGTCAACACTATCTTGTGGTGGGAGAAGTATTTTATAACTTTTATTAAAGATTGCACTAGGTATTATTATATCTATTTGCTAAATAGTAAGGCTAAAGCAATAGATACATTTAGGAAATATAAAATAAAAGTTGAAAATCAGATAGAGAAAAAGATCAAAACGATAAGAAGTAATAAGGTGGAGAATATGAATCTCCCTTTGTGGAGATATATGTAGAGAATAAAATCATCCATCAAACTGCTGCCCCATTTACCTCAATCAAAATGAGATTGCAGAAAGGAAAAATCGAACATTAAAGGAAATGATGAATTCTTTACTCATAAGTTCAGGTTTACCACAAAAATTACGGGGGAAAACTATACTTACTGCTAATTGAATACTCAATAGAGTGCCTCATAGAAAGACACTTTCAATTCCATATGAAAAATAAAAAGGAAGAGAACTCAGTTTAAAATATTTCAAAGTGTGAGAGTGTCTAGCGAAGGTCCAAGTTTCTATGCCTAAAAGAGTAAATATAGGACCTAAGACCTTGCACTGTGTGTTCATTGGATCTACTAAAAGTAGTAAATCATGTCGGTTTTTGGTTCATAAATCCGAACATCTAGATATCAATAAAAATACGATAATTAAATCAAATAATATTGAATTCTTTAAAGATATTTATCCGTATAAAACTAGACATGAACGATCTAGTGGGGGGTCTAAATGACCTGGAGATGAACCAAGCAAGAATGTACATAATATAATACCCTGAACTTTCCTTAAGCCTAATTTCGTCTCTATAAGATTAAGGAATAAATTTCAAAGTGAGTAACATTTAAATCATATAGAATACTCTTAATTTTGACTTTTTATCATGTGGAAAATTGAATTATCTTTCCAACGATATAAGATTTGCCCAAATTTGATAATCGGGCAAGAAGTTATGGCTAATTGACGTTCATGTCATAAAGCACCGTCATTCAGACCCTTAGCGCATCGTGGAGAGGAGTAATATCCCAATTGTCAGTTTCCATTAGCCTAGAGCGATTGTGGTGCGTCGCGCTGAAGTTTCGGGTCCAAACCAGTGGGACAACGCGATAACTTTGCACGCCGTGACCCTCAGATTCCCATTCATCAATTTTCAGTGTGCCATCGCGATAGTGGCACGTCACGGTGGCCCATAAAATCGGGCTTCCAGTTAAATTTTTCCATTTTTGTCAAGGGTTAAAAGGAGGTATTTTGGACAATTATCCTACCCCCAATCCGTCCAAAACATAAAATCTAGCATATTACAAAGCTCTTTATGCCCTAAATCCTCTTTCTCTTCAAAATAAAAACCCTAAGCATCCAAATACTCTTCCAAGAAATTCAAGAGTTCACCATAGTTTTTACAAATCGAGTCAAGATTCAAGACCCCCAAGTCAAAAGATTCAAGGACCCTCATTTAAGAGTTCCAATAACATCTGAAAAATAAGTTGTTCATCCATGTTTATCAATCTAAGGTATGGGGGGTTTTGAACAAGGGTAATCCTTTCACCCTTGTGCCCAAAGACTTATTTAAACTACAATCCTCTATAATTTATGAGATTTTATATGAAATTGAATTGGGGTTTTTCACCCATTGTTATTGGTTGCAAGCTTTTGATGTTTCTCTTGAATTGAGAGTCTAATGACTTAATTTTTTACATGTTTTCTTAAGAAATTGGTGCTGGGTCTATACCCCGTGATTTTAATTCTTGAGAAGTTAATAGTTGAAATGTTTGAAATATTGAAGTATATAAGTATGTTGAGATTTTGAGACAAATTGCTGAAATTTTCAGATTTCTACATGGGTTATGAATCTATATGCTATCTATTATGCTTTTGATGAGTTTTAACTTGAGATTGAATTATGGGTTATTAAACCCTACTTGAGACTTGCAATTTTATGAACTAATGTGCTATAATCACCCATGATTTGAGTAATCTGAGATTGTTGAGAAATGTTTTGACCTAATGGTCATTGAGCTTTGAAATACACTTTCCTACATGAGAGTACAAATTTGATTATTGGGTTCGTGGTGAACCATGGGATTATTTTTTAAAGTGGATTTTCATTAGATGAACACAGATAATCTAAAGAGAGTAGTATTTAGCACCGAGCGGGTAAGTTACTACGGTTTCTTACTCCAAAACTATGTGTCACCGTAGGTTGGGCTTGAGGCCGAGTTTATGATTATCATTGGGTCTAAGTCCAAATTGATATTGGGACTGAGGACGAGTTTGTTTAGTGATCACTGGACCTAGGTTATACTCTCTGACAAGAGTATGACGCCTCTCCCTAATGTGAGGTCTTTTCCTTAGAAAGACAAAACGTTGGACTCCATGTAGCTCACATGGTTTATGTCGGTTAAGATAACCTCCCTAAACTAAAGTATTTTCCATTGAGATAGAATATTTTCCCTTAAAACTAAAGCTTTGAGATAAGACATTTTCCTTTAAAACTAAAATACTTTCCCTTAATATATATTTTTACCCTAAAACTTGAAATGAGATATTTTCCTAACATGAATGAAATGCCTTCAAGTATGTTCTAAAGTTATATGATTTCGAATTTCAAGTATTTGAGTTCAAAAGAGTTATGAGTTCTTGAGAATTGAAGAAGTTTTACTCTCCATGAGATATATGCATGAGTTGAAAGTATTATTTAAATTTTTCTTCAGCCTATTAGTAATGAGAATAAGAGAATAGTACAGATTTTAAAGCCAAAGTGGAATGACTCACGAGATTTGTACTATATACTTTATTATACATGATTTATGAGATTGAGATTTCAACTTTTACTCAAGCTATGTGAGTCATTTATATCAGCATGTAGATTTTCTATTAAGATTGATGATAATGTTTATTTAAATGCAGACACCCCCATATACTCAGTATATTCCCAAGTGCTGATCCACATATATGTCTATGTTCTACATTGTCTCATAATATAGGTACAAGTTGTAGTATGTGCAGTCAAAATCAAATAGTTGCAGATTCCAGCCAGTAGATGATGAGTCCTCCTATTTTGGGGACTTCAGTTAGATTCACTATTGTTCTTTACTTTCTTATTCTTGAGTATTTATTAGTAATAGTTAGGGCCGCGTCCTTGCTATCTATAGTCAGTATTGGTAGAGGCTTCATAGATAATCAGTTGAGTTAATGTGTTCAGTATTAGTTTTCATCATAAAGGTAGAGTTATAATCCTGTGAATTCAGTTTTGTATTGATTAGATTTAGAAAAGAATTATCTTCCACTGATATTGTACAAATTTATGCATTTTATTCAATTGCTTACAAGTTTGCTAGTTGAAGGGTTAGCTTGGGGTCACTTGTGACCCTAAGCACCGTGTGACGTCTTGGGACCCTTTTTTGGGGCGTTACAAACTTGAGTTTTTGTGAAGCTGTGTGATAGTAGAGTCTTGCTGAATGGTACGAAGACGTCTGTACTTTTCTTCGAGAGGCTATGGGGCATTTAGGAAATGTTTCCATTCTTTCAAGTCTCAGATAGTGTTATAGAAAGATTCTCTAAGGAACTTATACAGATTTTCCTCTTACTTTATTTAAGCCATCTCTGCCTTATTTTTAAGGTATTAGAAATAGTCAAGCTTTAGTCTTTACTGATAAAGCTTTCTCAGATAGTCTCTACAGATAGTTATGGGAATGTAAGTGAGCTAGACAGTATCCCACAGTTCTTTTGAGTTTTGAAGATTGAAGTGTTTTATTTATGTTCCTGAAAGTCATGCACTAAGCCCAAGTCAGAGGTGCTTTCAGATTCCTCCTCAGAATCCATAATATAAATCTATACTTTCCTATCCTTGTATTATTCTTGGGATAGCATGATCAACAAGTTCCAGTTCCTCCCCTGACAATGCTCTTAGACTTGCTAGCAAGAAGTTTCAGAAGTCTCTCAAAGCGGCTTGAGAGGGGCCTTTGGGTGTGTTACAAGCCCCTCAAGTTTAAAGTTATGTCCTCATTTTTATGAGCCATTCAGTTAAGACAGAGTAAGATTTTTATTCTTATATCATTGAATATTATGTGTCAGGTTTCTATCTCTTGTAATCTTGTTATCATTATGCTGTTGAAAAATCAAAGTCTAGTAAAGCCGTGTGAGGCCTATTTTGATTCACTAGGAACTTGTTGTTCACCTTATTGTTCTTGTGTTAGTTGGAATCGGAGGTTTAGAGGTGTATTGGCAAGAAGGGTGGTAAGTGCAATTTATTGAATATATGTATAGCCGAATCTTTTTGCATATGATTGAGTTAGTAATGAAGTGATATGTCTTGGTGTGCTAGTTTAGTAGAAGGTAGAGAAGGAGTTATTAGGTGAGGTGAATTGTTGTTTACTTGAAGTATGAAAAGAGTTGTTGACGAAGTTTGTTGTTCTAGAAACATATAGGTTATTGATGAAAGAAATTAGTGGACGCGTGCTATTAATTTAAGGTTCCTTGAGATTGGAAGAAGGAGTTTAGTTGAAACTTATAGAGCTGTGAAAGAAGTTTAGGTGTATAGATCGGTATATAGTAATGATGTGTGGACGGAGGATGTGTTAATGAATTATGATTAAGATAGGCCATATGATTATGATCAATTATTATTGTTATGAAGTTTGAGTGGGCTACTGTTTCTTGATGTTTTGTTTTATAGTTTCCAGGTGAGAATTGTGTGTGATGTGGGGTTGTAAATCATGTTGAGCGCTAGACATTAAGTTTGAACGATTGGTGGTCATAAAGGTGGATATGATGATTTCTTGGTTTAATTTACTAGTTATAGGGAAGTGATCTAGTAGGATTGAATAGTGTATACAAGAGCTTAAGTTTATTTGATTCGTAATCGAGTTTGATGTTGTATGTATGATGTAGAAGTACACCCAAGGTGCTATGGGGATGCATTAGTTTCGAGGATCATTGCATGTGGTGGAGTTTGTAGTACCGTGGAGATGCTAGTTGGATAAAGACTAGTTAGATAATGAATGATGTTCTTGATAGCTAAGTTAAGGAGCTATGATTATGATTAAAGATGTTGGGACTTTTAAGTATGATTTTGACTCTAATGCTTTAGAAATGTAAGTTTACAGGCGTGATGTTGGTAGGCTATGACAGAAGTAGTATGGTCCATCAAAGGTTTTGAAGTATCTATGTTAAGTATTAGAAGTCTTAGTTTGAAAGTTTGAAGTTTAAGCCAATAGAAATAAGAGTTGAATCACTAGATGGTGTGCACTCCGACTATGGGGATGCTCATGCAGATTCAAAGTTAGTAAGTGTTCAAGTATTATATGATGAATATCGGGGAGTTATTTGGGTTAAGTTCTATTATTCATGTGTATTGTTATATCCCGGACTCTAGGGTAAAGTGATTTTAGTTTAGACTAGAGTGTATATAGTAGTTCACAGACTTAGTGTGATGGCTTTAATCTAAGGAGGAGATGATAGAATGAGTAACTGAGTCAAGCTTTTAGATTCTAGTAGATGTGCCAGTAAGTTGTAGAATAGCTGTGAGAAAGATTTCTGCTTGACCCAATCTTATTTCAGTATTTTTAGTGGTCCCAATTCCTACTTTTGCTTTACATGTTAGTTCCAAGATCTTAATTTATGTTCATGCATATGATAGAGAATTATGTACTCTCCTAGTTCCCAAAAGAAGGAGTTCCAGTTCTTTTAGCAATTGGAACCACATTCCATAAGTTATGAACTCCAAATCTGGGTCATGCAGCTTATGACTCATGTACTCAAGATTTATGGTATGTTCAGCTCAAGTGCTCAAGCAATACTTTTGATGAGCAGCGAAATTCAGATTTATATCATGCATATCCTCGGGTTAGACCTCTTTGATAAGTTCATGATGTTAAATGCTCTATTCCTCAGGCCTCAGATGAGTGCCCAAGTTACGCATGGTGTCCCTTCATGCTACAGGTCCTTGTGTTCTAACCTTTCAGTGACCTTTTCCTTAGGTCAAGAATTGTGATGATGAGCAGTTGCGTAGATAGAAGAAAGTAAATGGGTCATGTTGGTAAAGATAGTCGTATGCTTGCTTTATGTAATTCTATGAGTCTAAAGAAGTATTGAGTGAAGTTTTTGTATATGACCTGGTCAGTTCAGAATATGTTATGTATGTCTTCTTAAGAGTGATGCATGGAAGTTGTTCTTGGTAGAGGTTTGTAGGTTATGACAAGGGCATTTTATAGGAGTGTGTTTAGAAGTGCATATGTGGTTATAGAAGTAGGCTTGAATATCATGTTTGTATATATCTGGATGAATACACTGCACGTTAGTAAATGTCTAGTATGAGGTTAATGTGGTTGTTGGAGTGGTAATGAGAATTTTGCATGAGATGAGAAGTTATGAAGTGCAAGGTGAGTTGAATTATGGTTCAGACTAGTATTACAGTGTTATATGGTGTATCCTGTGATGGTAGGTTAGGCTTGAAGATGGTGAGGGAATTTAGTTCAATTTAGACATGAGTAGATGGAAATATCAACGACCATTTGAGAATTAGAAGATGAATCAATGAGTATGGTCTTTAAGGGAAAAAATAGTTGAGAGAATATTTTAGAAGTATGTCTAAGCTTGCTAGTAAGGTGCGTCGCCTAAGACCCAGAAATTCTATCCCAGTCTCTGATTCAAAAGGGTCTATGTTCCAAGCTATAGAGTCATAGAAATATTGTAATCTCTTATTCAGATGCCTTTTTCAGATCATGCCCAAATTTCTTTGCTCCCTCATAACGTTAGAACTCCCTAGGAGGGTGTTGATGAAATCCACCACTTGAGTATGCGTATCTAGTATGATTAAGTTTAGATAGCCAGCAGTCCATTTTAACAATCAGATGGATAGATTTCTATAGTTTTCCATATTTTGAACTAGTCTAGTCTTACTAGTGAAGTTTCATAAGTACGGTCATTGCAGTAAATAGTTGTTCGCACCGATGAAAATTTGCGAATTCAGCTCAGTATATGTATCAGGCATCATTTTCATAATTCGGATATCTAGTCATGATTCAGTGCGTAAGTATTCACGGAACGATCTTCATTTTCCAAGTGTTCCAGCTCAGACAGCGTAATACCCATTTAATCTTAGCCTAATTTTCTCATGATTTATGCCTGCATAAACTATCACTTTGCAATCTATAAGTATGATAATACCATGAGCACATCAAGCAAGTTTTAAACTCTCAGCATGAATCAGCTCCTTATGATAAGTAAAGACAAGTTCAGTTGAAGGTAATAGTCTTCCTTAATTCAGCTCCTTCCTAATCAAAGATTCAGCTATATAATTATTCTTTTTATAAGTTCGTGCACTCTCAGAAGTACTCAAAGTTTTAGAATGACGTAGAATCAGATTAGCAAGTTATTTCAGCTGTGTATCCTCAGTTTTATTCTGTATTCTTAGCCTAGCTAGCCACATTTGAGGGCGAATGCTTCCACAAGGGAGATATTGTAATACCCCAAACTTTTCTTAAGCCTAATTTTGTCTCTATAAGATTGAGGCATCACTTTCAAAGTGAGTAATGTTTAAATCACATAGAATTCTCCTAATTTTAACTTTTTATCATGTGATAAATTAAATTATCTTTCCAACAATATAAGATTCGCCCAAATCCGATAACCAAGCAAGAAGTTATGGCTAATTGAAGTTCCTGTCATAAAGCACCATCATTCAGACCCTTAGCGCGTCGCGGAGAGAAGTAATATCCCAATTGTCAGTTTCCAGTAGCCTAGCGCGATTGTGATACATCGCGCTGAAGTTTCAGGTCCCAACTAGTGGAATAATGCGATGACTCCGCATCGCGGTGACCCTCAGATTCCCATTCATCAATTTTCAGTGAGCCACCGCGATAGTGGCGCATTGCGGTGGCCCATAAAATCGGGCTTTCAGTTAAATTTTTTCAGTTTTGTCAAGGGTTAAAAAGGGGGTATTTTGGACAATTATCCTACCCCCAATCCATCCAAAACATAAAATATAACATATTACAAAGCTCTTTATGCCCTAAATCCTCTTTCTCTTCAAAACAAAAACCCTAAGTATCCAAATCCTCTTCCAAGAAACTCAAGAATTCACCATAGTTTTTACAAATTGAGTCAAGATTCAAGACCCCAAAGTCAAAAGCTTCAAGAACCCTCACTCAAGAGTTCCAATAACATCTAAAAAATAAGTTGTTCATTCAAGTTTATCAATCTAAGGTATGTGGGGTTTTGAATAAGGGTAATCCTTTCACCCTTGTGCCCAAAGGCTTATTTAAACTACAATTCTCCGCAATTTGTGAGATTTTACATGAAATTGAATTGGGGGTTTTCACCCATTGTAATTGGTTGCAAGCTTTTGATGTTTCCCTTGAATTGAGAGTGTAATGACATGATTTTTTACATGTTTTCTTGAGAAATTGTAGCTGGGTCTATACCCCATGATTTTAATTCTTGAGAAGTTAATAGTTGAAATGTTTGAAATATTAAAGTATATAAGTATGTTGAGATTTTGATACAAATTGCTAAAATTTCCCAATTTCTACATGAGTTATGAATTTATATGCTATCTATTATGCCTTTGATAAGTTTTAACTTGAGATTGAATTATGGATTATTAAACCGTACTTGAGACTTGCAATTTTATGAACTATTGTGCTATAAGCACCCATGATTTAAGTATTTTGAGATTGTTGAGAAATGTTTTGACCTAATGGTCATTGAGCTTTGAAATCGAGCTTTGAAATCTACTTTCTTATATGAGACTACAGATTTGATTATTGGGTTCGTGGTGAACCATGAGATTATTTCTGAAAGTGAATTTTCATGAGATGAGCACAGATAATCTAAAGGGAGTAATATTTAGGACCGAGCTGGTAAGTTACTACGGTTTCTTACTCTAAAACTACGTGCCACCGTAGGTTGGGCCTAAGGCCGAGTTTATGATTATCATTGGGCCTAAGGCTGAGTTGATATTGGGCTCGAGGCCGAGTTTATTTAGTGATCACTGGACCTAAGTTATACTCCTTGGCAAGAGTATAACGCCTCTCCCTAACGTGAGGTCTCTTCCTTAGGAGGACAAAATGTTGGACTCCATGTAGCTTACATGGTTTATGTTGGTTATGAGAACCTCCTTAAACTAAAGTATTTTCCATTGAGATAGAATATTTTCCCTTAAAACTAAAGCTGTGATATAAGAGATTTTCCTTTAAAACTAAAATACTTTCCCTTGATATGAGTATTTTTCCCCTAAAGCTTGAAATATGATATTTTCCTAACGTGAATGAAATGCCTTCAAGTATGTTCCAAAGTTATATGATTCCGAATTCCATGTATTTGAGTTCAAAAGAGTTATGAGTTCTTGAGCATTGAAGAAATTTTACTCTCCATGAGACATATGCATGAGTTGAAAGTATTATTTAAAGTTTCCTTCAGCCTATTAGTAAAGAGAATAAGAGAATAGTATAGATTTTAAAGCCAAAGTGGAATGACTCACGAGATTTTTACTATATACTTCATTATACATGATTATGATATTGAGATTTCAACTTTTACTCAAGCTATATGAGTCATTTATATCAGCATGTAGATTTTCTATTAAGATTGATGATAATGTTTATTTAAATGCAGACACCCCCATATACTCAGTATATTCCCAAGTGCTGATCCACATATATGTCTATGTTGTACATTGTCTCATAATATAGGTACAAGTTGTAGTATGTGCAGTCAAAATCAGATAGTTATAGATTCCAGCCAGTAGATGATGAGTCCCCTATTATGGGGACTTCAGTTAGTTTCACTATTGTTCTTTACTTTCTTATTCTTGAGTATTTATTAGTGATAGTTGGGGCCACGTACTTGCTATCTATAGTCAGTATTGGTAGAGGCTTCATAGAAAATCAGTTGAGTTAATGTATTCAGTTTCAGTTTTCATTGTAAAATTAGAGTTATATTCCTGTGAATTCAGTTTTGTATTGATTAGATTTAGAAAAGAGTTATCTTTCGTTGATATTATACAAATTTATGCATTTTATTCAGTTGCTTACAAGTTTACCAGTAGAAGGGATAACTTGGGGTCACTTGTGACCCTAAGCACCGTGTTATGTCTCGGGACCCTTTTTTGGGGTGTTACACATAATAATGAGAATACAAGGCGTAATATATGTCAAAGAATGTCAACTTTCTTTGGATCAGATTTTATAATGTTTCTTATAAAAAATAAGCCTCAAATATTTAAAGAAGCAATGTCATTTCCAGAATCATCCTTTAGGAAAGAGGTAGCCAATAGTGAGATTGATTCAATCTGGAGCTACTATACATGGAAGTTGATTTATCTTCCTCTAGGTTAGGTTCTAAATGGATCTTCAAAAGGAAAATGAAAGCGAATGGTACTATTGACAAATACAGGGCAAGACTTAAAGTGAAAGACTTCAAATAGAATGAAGGCCTTGATTATTTTGATACATACTAACCTATAACGAGAATAACGACTCGGATATTAGTTGCCTTGGTGGATGTCTATAGTCTTGTAATCTATATAATGGATGTGAAAACAACATTCCTAAATGGAGAGTTAGAGGAAGATATTTACATGAAATTGCCTGAGGGTTTTGCGGTTCTTAGTAAAGAAAATAAGGTGTGCAAACTTGCTAAGTCACTTTATGGACTAGAACAAGAACCCAAAAAGTGGCATGAAGTGTGACCAAATGAAATACCCTGGGCTTTGGTCCTTAAAAATTTCTGGGGTTATGGACTTTCTGGACATCATACGACTCACCATACTAGTATTATGGTGAGGGTATGGGTCAAGTGACCCAGTCGTATGTTGTGCAGTGTTGGGTAGTTGAGTTTTTGGAATGAGTACGATTAAGTGGGTACAAGTCGTATGGTAGATGATGGGTCGTTAGTTTGAGTTTTCCTTCACTTAATTTGAACCTTATTAACTTAACTTGGATATGAGTATGAGTGACTCACCATGAGTCATGATATGTGGTACAAGTGGTATAGTCCAACTCGAATGTTGGACAGTGTCAACCCCTCTTGATTCTGCCTAGGGTACGACTTCATGGTACTAGTCATATGGTTAGGTACAGTTTGTCTTAGATGGTCGTCTATTGGGGTCCAAGGAGAGGCCTAGGGTAAGGGTGGTGGATACTACTTATAGGGTAGGGTATGATCGGTATGGGGTAGTCGTACCATCTTGCGGGGATTGTAAGTAGTTTAAATTGGAGGTAATCTGGACATTTCCCTTCTTAACCTATTAAGTCCCCACGAATTATATCACTCTTGGGATGTCATTTACCCCAATATTCTAATCTTAAGCACTTAGAAACTCTCTCAAATTCTCTCAAAGGCTCTTGGGGTCAAGGAAGGCTAGGGTTTCATTAATAAGATCAATTTGGGGCTTACAAGGGTGATTTATCTCCGTTATATTTGTAATCTAAGGCATGTTACTCCTTTCTAATTGTTAGTTCTAACTAAAGACATGTTTTATGTATTGTTTTAATGGCATAAATGTTGTATTATTTTGGGTTTTCAATTGTATGTTGGGGTTTTTGGTTATAATGGTTGGTTATGGTTTTCCTATGTCTTTTACTTATGATTTTCATATTATTATGGTGGTTTAAATATTTGGTTGCATAGGAATGGCTTATTGGTACTTGGTTTTGGATTTGAAAATACTATTCCCCCATTATGTTTGATAAAATACCTATGAGAATGTATTTGGTTAAATTGTAGGACTTTTATTAAACTTTGTATGGTATAACTTGGTAAATAAACCCTAAATGGTATAAATGATTTAAATGGTTTGGAATGGTTAAATAGTAAGGTTTTGGCGGTTACGATTGGTCTAATTAAAACCCTTGTGGGGTATAGGGGAGTCCCCCAAGCAAACATAATAATGATCACTTGTGGCGTACATCGGATTCCCCCAAGTCAAATTGATAATGTAATCTATGGATATATAGGAATCCCTTATCTTTAAATTTTCAGCTAAAGACATTGCTTGAAAGCTATAGTCAGTATGATGATACCACTACTTATAGCCTTGGTTAATAATAAATGGAATAGTGGTTTGGTTGTGTGGTAATGTTTTAATTAGGCAATAATGGCGGGGTGTGATAGCTAACCATGAAGGTGTGAGTCTAATGGAAAGACACTGGAAACTCTTATTTTCCTACTTGAGGATTGTTTATGGCGACCTGATATGATACGTATGGGGTACACGAGAATTCCCTAAGTACACTTGTACATATGTATCTGATACACCCTGGGTTTTGGAACCGTAGAAAATTTCCTAGATTTTTGGTTTCTGAATATCATATGACTAGGGGGTACTAGTCGTATGATGGGGTACGGTTGGTATGGTCTTGGTCGTATGCTAACCAGTGTTGGTTGGTGGGTTGAATTGGTTTCTGGCATGGGTACGACTTAGGTGGGTACGAGTCGTATGGTGGGTGACAGTACGTATGGTTTGGTTTTCCATCACTTAATCTGAAACTTGGTAACTTAGCTTGGATCTAAGTATGAGTGGCTTACCGTGAGCTATAACATAGGGTACGACTAGTACCACTGACTCGTATGCTGGACAATGTCTAAATCCTCTTTGATTTCCATTCTATGGTGGTTATGGGTCGAGGGTACAGGTCGTATGATCGAATACGACTTGGCTTGTATGGTTATATGTTGGACAATGTTGGGGTCCCAGGGAAGGTCTAGGGTACCAGTGGTGCGTACTACTCATATGGTGGGGTACGAGTCGTATGGTGGGTGACAGTACGTATGGTTTGGTTTTCCATCACTTAATCTGAAACTTGGTAAATTAGCTTGGATCTAAGTATGAGTGGCTTACCGTGAGCTATAAGATAGGGTACGACTAGTACCACTGACTCGTATGCTGGACAATGTCTAAATCCTCTTTGATTTCCATTCTATGGTGGTTATGGGTCGAGGGTACAGGTCGTATGATCGAATACGACTTGGCTTGTATGGTTATATGTTGGACAATGTTGGGGTCCCAGGGAAGGTCTAGGGTACCAGTGGTGCGTACTACTCATATGTTGGGGCTTTTGGTTATAAATGCTTGGTTATGGTTTTCCCATGTTGTAATTATGGATTTACATGCCTTAATGGTGGTTTGGACAATTGGTTGTATGAGAATGGTTAATTGATAATTGGTTTTGGTTTTGGAAACACTTTGCCCGCAACATGTTCGATAAAATACCTATGAGAATACTTATACTATATTGTATGACTTTTAATGGAACTATTGCATAGTATAACTTGGTAATTGAATTCTAAATGACATAAATGGTTTAAATGGTTTAGAAAGTTAAAATGTAAGGTTTGGTGGTCATGGTTATGGTTAATTAAACATCCCTGTAGGGTACTAGGGAATTCTCCAAGCAAATTGAATAATAGTACACTTATGGGGTACACGTAAATCCTCCAAGTCAACTCAATAATGTAATCTATGGGTAATTGAGTATCCCTTATTCATAAAAGATTGGCTAAGGATATTTCTTGCAAGCTATAGTCAGTATGCCGATACCACTAATAATAGCCTTAGTTAATTATAAATGGAAAAATGGTTTGGTTGTGTGGTAATGGTTTTAATTAGGTAATAATGGCGGGGTGTGATAGCTAACCGTGAAGGTGTGAGCCCAAAATATGGATATTAGAAACTCATGTTTACCGACATGAGGATTGAGAGTAGCTACCCTATACTTGAGGGGTACACGAGAATCCCCTAACACTTGTATATATGTATCATGGAGAGTGAAGGGTACTTGGGAATCCCCTATTCTTATAGAATCTCTGATTCATGAGGCTACACGCACCGGGGTCCTTTTAGGAGGTTACACTGGACCCAGATAGCCCGTGGGTGGTTCTAGGATAATTAAGTTACACATACCCAGGTTAATAGTTTAAATGCATACTAAACCCGATTCCTTTTCCTGACATGGATTATATATGTATATATGTACGGATATGTGTGCATCTGGTTGTTTGTTTGGTCTTAAAGGTTGGCATTATTTATCCTTATCTTAAGTACTTGCTAGTGTTCACCCTCTAACCTATCTTTGGACATTTGTATCCCCATGCGATACATGAAGCAACCATTCTACTCCTCTTACTTACTGATCAGATTTGAGATCAGCTATTGGATTAAAGTGGTAAGCTTTCATACTCTAGAAGGCTCTATTTCATATCATGGACATCTTTCCATACTTTGGGTATTTTATGGATATTTGTTTTTGCTATGGTTGGGGTCATGTGCCAACCATATATTGTTTTTCTTTTGATTAGAGGCTTTATGGAACTACTATAGATTAGAATGGGCAGTGTCGGTATTGGTGTCAGCCTTAGTATTGACATTGGTTTTGAGGTTGATACCATTTGACTGAATTTATGATTGTTCTATCCTTCTATGTTATGTTATAGACGAGAACTTGGTTTTTATATTAGTTTTGTTATAGTTGTTGGTTTGTATTGGATGGTTGGACTTGCTTGGGTTGGTCATAGTTATAGACCTATCCCTGAGTCTAGAATTATAATAAATGCTACTTTGTTATACATTTGGAATTCATTTAACTCAGGATATGCATATTTGGAGGTTGGGTTGTGTAACGGGCGTGGTCCCCGATCTTGGTTGGATTTGGGATGCCCTTTACGATAAGGCCTTGGTTTGGGTCTTGTAAAGTTGGTATCTGATCTTTAGGTTCATGGTCAATTGGGAGTCCACAAAGCCTTGTCGAGTAAAGTCTCTTTGAAGGATGTGTAGCATGCCACACTCATAAAGGAGAGACTACAAGGAATTTAGGAAATTTTTCTCTTCTTTATGTTTTATTTTTAAGCTTGGGGTTTGAGCCCTGGAACCTTCTCTAATTTTATTTTTTCTCTTTTTAGATCATGCCTTAACAATCTGAAGTTCACAGAAACTCCTTTGTCCCAATTGGGGATGATGTTGATGGGACACAGTTTACTTAGGGGATCCATATTCAGTCTAGGGGTCCAGTCCCTGATATTTCTGGAGTTCCACCGGTTCCTTCTAGTCCTTCTTAAGATAATGTGATGAATGCTGATATTCATTAGTCGATTCATATGATTGCTTAGTTGGTAGCTTCTCAGGCTAAGCATGGTGTATCTGGTAATACATTATCTGAGGCTGCAATGGTTGGCTAGTTCATAAAGATGAGTCCTCCAACCTTTACTGATGTTTAGGTAGAGGAGGATCCTCAGGGCTTTCTGGATGAGATAGAAAAGATTTTCAGGATTATACATGCCACAAATATGGAAGAAGTGGAGTTTGCAGCTTATCAGTTCAAAGATATGACGTACTAATAGTACGAGGAATGTAATAGGGTAAGGGGTGAGGTTGATGAGTCTTCTATGTGGGAGACTTTCTCCAATGCTTTTTTGGATCGCTTCTTTCCTCAAGAGTTCCAAAAAGCAAAAATAAAGGAGTTTGTTAATCTGAATAGGGGAATATGTCGGTCAAGGATTATGCCTTGAAATTTCACAAGTTTTCTAGGTATGCTCCGAAATTGGTGTTTGATATGAGGTCCAGGATGAGAAAGTTTGCTTCAGGAATATCTCGAGATTTGATCCTTAAAAGCAAGACTATATTGCTAATAAAGGACATGGATATTTCTAGGTTGGTTGTTCATTGCAACAGGTGGAGAAAGAAAACAGAAAGTAGGCTGTGATAGGTGAACGATAGGGTAAGAGGTTCAGGTTCTCTGATCAAGGTGGTGGTTAAGAACAAAGTGGCTGGGATAGTGGTAAGTGGCCAAAGAAGAAGTAAGGGAGTTCTGGTTCCTTCTCCATAGCTATGCTCATTACTGAAGCAATCGGGTGATAGGCGTCAAGCCAGGTGGCAACAACTTCAGGGGATAGGGTGCCCAATCTCAAGCACGTGAGGCATAGTTGGCTTCATCATGCATTACTTATAGATTTTTTTATCCGTTACATTAGGGCTTCTGTGATGAGGGTAGGGACAGGTGATTCAAGTATGGTCAGCTAGGCCACATGCTTAGAAATTATCCAGTTAGTAAGGTTACTTTGGAAGCGAATAAGGTTTTGGTTGTCTCTTCTTCTGCTCCTGCACCAAAGGGTGCTGCTTCTTCATCTATTTTTGGTTTTTGTGCCAGCACAGGCTGGAATAAGTTGTATGCTCTTGCTACTCGATAGGAATCTGAGGCATCGCTTGATGTCGTGACTGGTATGTTACAACTCTTTTTTCAGGATTTTTATTAGTTTCTTTAGTCGGGGTCCATTCTTTCTTATGTGACCCCATATGTGGCTTTGTATTTTGGTTTTAATCCTGAGATCAATTTAGATTCTTTTTCTATTTCTACCCTGGTAGGTGACTCTGTGGTTGCTAAATATGTCTATAGGTGGTGTTTGGTATCTGTTGGTAGTAAGGAGACTTTGGTGGATTTGTTCGAATTAGATATGGTGGATTTTGATATATTTTGGGGATGGATTGGTTGCATTCATGCTATGCGTCCTTAGATTGTTAGACCCATAGGGTTCTCTTCAAGTTCCCTAGTGAATTAGTTATTGAGTGGGAGGGTGGTTTTCTAGCTCCTAAGGGAAGGTTTATATCATATCTTAGAGCTCATAGGTTGATCTCTAAAGGGTGTCTCTATCATTTTGTCTGATTTAAAGATTCCAACTCTGAAGGTCATTCTTTATATTTGGTTCCGGTGGTGAATGAGTTTTATTAGGTCTTTTCTGATGGCCTCCATGGTGTTCCTCTTGATAGGGATATTGAGTTTGGTGTTGATTTGGTTCCGGACACTCGTCTAATATCTTTTCCTTTTGATAGAATGGTTCCGATTGAGTTGAGGGAACTCAAGAAGCAACTTAAGGATCTCATGAATAAGAGTTTCATCCAACCTAGTGTATCCTCGTGGTGTGTACCGGTGTTATTCATGAGTAAGAAGGATGGTTCCTTTTGGGTGTGCATTGACTATAGGCAGTTGAATAAGGTGACGATTAAGAACAAGTATACTATTCCAAGGATAGATGACTTGTTGGAACAGTTTCAGGATGCCAATTTTTTTTTCTAAGATAGATATTTAGTTCGGGTATCATCGGCTTAAGATTACATAGGTGGATATCCCTAAGATAATTTTTCATACTTGGTATGGGCACTTTGAGTTCTTGGTGATGTCATTTGGGTTGACCAATACTTCGACAACATTTATAGATTTGATGAATAGGGTATTCCATCAGTTTCTGCATCTTTTAGTCATTGTGTCTATAGATGACATCTTGGTGTATTCTAAGAGTGAGGTGGATCATTCCAATCATCTTTGTGTGGTGTTAAAAACCTTGAAAGAGGAGCAGTTGTATGCCAAATTCTCTAAATACAAATTCTGGTTGAACGTTGTTACTTTTCTAGGTTATATTATTTCTAGTGAAGGGATCATGGTGGATCTACAAATTGTGGCGGTGTTTAAAAGGTGGACAAAACCCATGACTCCAACCTATATTCAGCTTCTTGGGTTTGGTTGGGTATTAAAGGAGGTTTGTGGAGAGCTTTTTTTCTATAGCTTCTCCTTTGACTAGGTTGACTCAGAAGAAAGTAAAATTTCTGTGGTCCGATGATTGTGAGGGAAGTTTTGAGAAGCTGAAGAATGAGATAACTTCGGTTCTAGTTTTCACTTTTCCTAAAGACAATGGGGGGTTTGTGGTTTATTGTGATGTGTCCTGGGTGGGACTTGGTTGTGTTTTGATGTAACATGGTAAGGTTTGTGCTTCCAGGTAGTTGAAGGTGCATTAGAGGAATTATTTTACTTATGATTTGGAGCTTTTAGCAATGGTGTTTTCATTGAAGATTTGGCGGCACTGTTTGTATAGAGTACATATGGATCATAAGAGTCTATAGTATGTGTTCATTCAAAAAGAGCTGAGTCTCATGCAGAAAAGATGGCTAGTGCTTCTCAAGGAATATAGCATGAGTCTTTACTACCATCTAGGTAAGGATAATGTTGTTCCTAATGTTCTTAATGGGTTGTCTATGAGGATTTTAGCTTATATGGATAAGTAAAGGCAGGGGTTTGTAAAGGATATTCACCGCTTGGCTAATCTTGGAGTTCACCATTTGAATTCTGAGAATGGCAGTGTGATATGTAGGAAGTGGTTCGATCGTCTCTTGGTGCAGTTATTAAGGAGAAGAAAATGCTAGATCCTATATTGGTGAAAATCAAGGGTGATGTAGGTGGGAAAAAGGTAATGGTATTTGAGATCAGTGGTGATGGTACCTTGCGATACCAAGGGCGGTTATGTGTTTTTGACGTTGATGGTTTGTGTGAAAGGATATTGGCTGAGGCGTATGAATCACGTTACATTGTTCATCCCAGTTCCATAAAAATGTATCATGATCTCAAGGAGATGTATTGGTGGAATGGTTTAAAGAAGGATGTGGCTAATTTTGTGGTCAAGTATTTAGTGTGTCAGTAAGTAAAAGTTGGGCACATGAGGTCTGGAGGGTTGTATAAAGAAATTGAATTGCCAAAATGGAAATGTGAGGTGGTCAACAAGGATTTTGTTACCGGTCTTCCTCGTTCTCATAATCAATTGGATTCGATTCGGGTCATTGTGGATAGGATTACAAAGTCTACACACTTCTTGTTAGTGAGGAATAAATTTTCGATAGAGGATTATGTAAGGTTGTATCTTCTTGAGATAGTGAATCTGCATGATCATAGTACACAATTTTCATCTCACTTTTGTCAATCGTTCCAGAAGGGGTTGGGTACTATGGTTAGTCTGAGTATTATTTTTTATCTGCATACGGATGGGAAAGTAGAAAGGGCTATTTAGACATTAAAAGATATACTTTATGCATGCGTGATTGATTATGGTGGTAATTAGGTTGAGCACCTATCTTTTATAGAGTTTGCTTACAACAATAGCTATCATTCTAGCACCGGAATGACCCCTTTTAAGGAATTGTATGGTCAGAGATGTAGATAGCCTATTTGATGGTTCTAGCTTGGTGAGGCGGATATATATTGCCCAGATTTGGTTTATTAGGCTATGGAGAAGGTAAAGGTGATTTGGGATAGGCTTAAGGATGCCCAAAGTCGCCAAAAGTCCTATGTAGATGTGAGTCGTAGGGACTTATAGATTGAGGCTAGGAATAGTAATATGGTAGTAATACTAGAATTAGAGCCTAGCCCATGAAGGGAGTAATATGGTTTGGAAAAAGGAGAAACTCTGTCCCCGGTTTAATAGTCCTTATGTGCTTTTGAGGCAAATTGGTAATGCTGCGTATGAATTAGAGTTACCTTCTAGTTCGTGTTTCATTTATCTAGTATTTCATGTCTCTATGTTGAGAAAATATATTGGCGATCCTTCTTCAGTTGTTCCTCTGGAAGGATTGGGTATCTCAGATTCTCTATCTTACAAAGAGATCTTGGTTAAGATCTTAGATTAGTAGGTTCATCAGTTATGGACCAAGGATGTGGCCTCAATTAAAGTTCTATGTTGGGACCACAAGGTGTAAGAGACTATGTGGGAAGTGGAAGAGGATATAAAGTCCAAGTATCCACACTTGTTCATACAGAAGGTATGTGTTCTTGATCATATGTTTGTTTTCTAAATTTGTTAAATGCTAGATTGATGTTTGATAATGCAATAACTTGTGCTTGTGATTATCCTACCCTTCATTTGGGGATGAATGATCCTAGTGGGGGAGACTGAAACACCCTGGGTTTTGGAAGCTTAGAAAATTTCTTAGATTTTTAGTTTCTGAACATCATACAATTAGGGGGCACTAGTCGTATGATGAGGTACAGTTGGTATAGTGTTGGTCGTATGCTAACTAGTATTGATTGGTGGGTTGTATTGGTTTCTAACATGGGTATGACTTGGGTGGGTACGAGTCATATAGTGAGTGACGGTTCGTATGGTTTTGTTTTTCCATCACTTAATCTGAAACTTGGTAACTTTTCTTAGATTTGAGTACGTGTGGCTCGCCCTGAGCCACAAGATAGGGTACGACTCGTATCTTTGACTCGCATAGTGGGCAGTGTCCAAATCCTCTTTGATTACCATTTTGTGGTGGGTATGGGTTGAGGGCACAGGTCATATGATCGGATATGACTTGGCTTGTATGGTCGTATGTTGGTCAGTATTCGGGTCCAAGGAGAGGACTAGGGTACGAGTGGTGGGTACTACTCGTATGGTGGGGTACGAATGGTATGGGGTGGTCATACCCTCTTGTGGGATTTTTATACAATTTAAGTAGGGGTAATATAAATATTTACCCACTCAACCTCTTAAGGCCCCACAACTTTTAACTATTTTTGGGACATCATTTACCATAATATTCTACTTTTAAACACTTAAAAACTCTCTTAAATTTTCTCTAAGGCTCGAGGATAAAGAAAGGCTAGGGTTTCATGTAGAGGATCAATTTGGAGCTTGTACGAGAGATTTCTCTCCATTATCTTCGTAATCTAAGGAAAGATACTTCTCCTTTACTGTTAGTTCCAACTAAAGGCATATTTTATGAATTGTTTTCATGGAATAATTGTTGCATGGTTTTGGGTTTTCAATCTTGTGTTGGGGTTTGTGGTTATAAATGTTTGGTTATGGTTTTCCCATGTTGAAATTATGGATTTACATGCTTTAATGGTGGTTTGGACAAAGTTTCATGGGAATGGTTAATTTTTAATTGGTTTTGGTTTTGGAGACATCATGCCCCTAGCATGTTCGATAAAATGCCTATGAGAATACTTTTAATATATTATTGAACTTTTAATGGAACTATTGCATGATATAACTTGGTAATGGAACCCTAAATGACATAAATGGTTTAAATGATTTGGAATAGTTAAATGGTAAGGTCTGTTGGTCATGGTTATCCTTGTGGGGTACAAGGGAATCCCCCAAACAAACATAATAATGGTACACTAGTTGGGTACAAGGTAATCCTCCAAGTCAACTCAATAATGTCATCTATGGATACATAGGAATCCCTTATTCATAAAAGGTTGGATAAGGAAGTTGCTTGAATAATATGGTCGGTAAGATAATACCACTAATGATAGCCTTGGTTAATAATAAATGGAATGGTGGTTTGGTTGTGTGTTAATGGTTTTAATTGGGAAATAATGGCAGAGTGTGATTACTAATCATGAAGGTCTGAGTCCAAATAACAGACACTGGAAACTTATGTTTTCCGACATGAGGATTGGGTATGGCGACCCTAACTTGAGGGTTACACGAGAATCCCCTAACACTTGTATATATGTATCATGGAGAGCGAAGGGTAATTAGGAATCCCCTACTCCTATGGTATCTCTGATTTGTGTTACTACACACATCGGGGATCGTTCAGAGGGTTACACTGGACCTATATAGCTCGTGGTTGGTTCTAGGATAGTTAAGCTACATATAACCAGGTTAATGGTCTTAAAGGTATGCTAAACCCGATTCCCTTTCCCAACATGGTTATATATATGTATGTATGGTTGTGAATGCATATGGTTGGTTACTTGGTTTTAAAAGTTGGCATTATTTTATCCTTATCATAAGTTCTTGATAGAGTTCACCCGCTAACCTATCTTTAGTCGGATGTATCCCCATGCGATGTAGGAACTGACTATTCTACTCCTCCTGCTTAGTGATCAAACTGGGGATCAGCTGTTGCATTGAAATGGTGAGCTTCCATATTCCAGAAGGATCCATTTTATGTCATGGATTTTTTTTCATACTTTGGTTATTTCATAGACATTGGATTTGGCTACGGTTGAGGCATGTTCCAACCAAATATTTTTTTACTTTTGGTTAGAGGCTTTGTGGAACTACTATGGGTTGGTATGGGTGGTGTCGGTAATGGTGTCAGCCTTAGTATTGGCATTGGTATTGGGGCTGATACCATTTGACTCTATTTCTGATTGTTCCATCCTTTTATGTTATGGACTCGTACTTGGTTATTGTTTTGGTTTTGGTATGGTTATTTGTTGGGTATTGGATGGTTGGACTTGCTTGGGTTGGTCTTGGTTATGGACACATCCCAGAGTCTGGATTGGTACAAATACACTATCTTGTTATATGTTTGGAATTCATCCAAATCAAAGTATGTATTTGGTGGTTGGGTTGGGTAATAGAAGGAAAGGGGGATGAAAAGGGAGAGAGTGGTCCACGACTCTTGTTGCGATGCCTATTACGACAAGACCCTTGTTTAGGTCGTGTAAAGTTGGTATTAGAACTTTAGGTTGATGGTCAATTGGGAGTCCACAAAGCCGTGTTGAGCAGAGTCTCTTTTAAGGTTTATAGCGCGCCACACTCATAAAATAGAGGCTACAAGGCATTTAGGAAATATTTCTCTTCTTTGTGTTCTATTTTTAAGCTTGGATTCTAAGGTCTTGGATTCTTTTGATTTTCGTTTGTCGTCTTTTAGATCGTGCATTGATGATCTAAAGTCCACAAAAATTCCTTTATCCCAACTAGGGATAATGTTGATAGGACACGCCCTACTCAGGGGATTCGTACTCGGTGTAGGGGTCTAGTCCTTGATAGTTCTAGAGTTCCACCAATTCCTTTTAGTCCTTCTTAGGCAGATATGACAAATGAGGAGTTTCATCAGTTGATTCATCTGATTGCCCAGTTGGTAGGTTCTCAGGCTATGCATGGTGCATCTAGTATTGTATTTTTTGAGGCCATAAGGGATGACCAATTTATGAGGTTGAATCCTCCAACTTTTACTGTTTTAAGGTCGAGGAGGATCCTTAGGGTTTTTTGGATGAGATAGAAAAGATCTTTAGGGTTATGTCGGCCATGAATATAGAAGGGATAGGTTTTTATTGCCTATCAGCTAGAGGATATGGCGTACTAATGGTATGAGGAATAGGATTTGGCAATGGGTGATGTTGAGGAGTCATCTCTATAGGAGACATTATCTAATGCATTTCTGGACTACTTCTTTCTTTAGGAGTTGAGGGTAGCGAATGCGGAGGAATTTATTTTTCTGAAACAGGGGAAGATGTCAATCAAAGAACATTCTTTGAAGTTTCACAAATTGTCTAGGTATGCTTCGAAATTAGTGTCTGATATGAGTGTCAGGATTAGATAGTTTGCTTCATGACTATCGCGTGATTCGATTGTTTAAAGCAAGACTGTATTGCTGATCAAGGATATGGATATCTCTAGGTTGGTTGTTCATATGTAACAGGTCAAGGAGGAAAAGAGAAAACAAGTTGAGATAGGTGAAAGACAGAGTAAAAAATTTAGTTTCTTGAGCAGGGTGGACAACAACAAAGTGGTTGGGATGGTGGTAATTGGCCAAAGAAGAAGTGTGAGAGTTCTTGTTCTTTCTCTATAATGAGTGCTCCTTACCCAAAGCAGTCGAGTGATAAGCGTCTGTAGGGTGGTGATAAATTTAGGGCATAGGGTACCCAATCTCTGGATAGTAGGGCTTAGTCAGCCTCATCATGCTCTCCTTGTAGGTTTTATGGTCGGTTACATTAGGGTTTTTGTGATGAAGGAAGGGATAGGTATTTCACATAAGTTTATCCAGGCTATATGATTAGAAATTATTCGGTTAGTAAGGTTTCTTCGGGTGAAAATAAGGTTCCAGTTCCCTCTTCATCTGCTCCTGCACCAAAGGGAGCTGCTTCTGTATTTGTTTCTGCTTCTAGTACCGACATAGGCTAGAATCAGTTTTATGCACTCATTACCTGACATTAGTTTGCGGCATCACCTATATCGTGACTAGTAAATTATAACTCTTTTCTCATGATGTGTATTATTTACTTAATTTAGTGTCTACTCTCTCTTATGTGACTCCATTTTTGGTCGTGTATTTTGGTTTTGATCCTGAGGTTATTTTGGATCCTTTTTCTATTTCTATGGATTGGTTACACTCGTGCTATGCGTCCTTAGATTGTTCGACCCGTATGGTCGTCTTTAAGTTCCCTGGTGAACCAGTTATTAAATGGAATGTGGTTCCCTAGCTCGTAAGGGGAGGTTTATATCATATCTTAGAGTTTGGAGGTTAATCTCAAAAGGGTGTCTCTATCATTTGGTCTCAGTCAAAGATCTAACTTAGAAGATCCTTTTTTGCATTTGGTTCTGGTGGTAAATGAGTTTCTTGAGGTATTTCTGGATGATCTTCCTGGTGTTCCTCCAGATATAGAGATTGAGTTTGGGATTTATTTGGTTTTGGACACTCGTCCTATATCTATTCCTGCTTATAGAATGGCTTCGGCTGAGTTAAGGGAACTCAAGGATCTTTTGGATAAGGGTTTCATCCATCCCAGTGTGTCCTTGTCGGGTGCACTGGTGTTATTCAGGCGTAAGAAGGATGGTTCCCTTTGGATGTGTATTAACTATCAAACTTTAAATAAGGTGATAGTTAAGAACAAGTATCCTCTTTCGAGTATAGATGACTTGTCTGACCAGTTGCAAGGTGCCAAATTCTTTTCAAAGATAGATCTTCGGTCTGGGTATTATCAACTTAAGATTAGGGAGGTGGATATCCCTAATGCGATATTTCGTACTCGGTATAGGAACTTTGAGTTCTTGGTTATGTCATTTGTTTTGACTAATGCCCTGGCGGTATTCATGGATTTGATGAATAGGGTATTCCATCAATTTCTAGATTTATTTGTTATTATATTCATTAATGACATCCTGGTACATTCTAAGAGTAAGGTAGATCATGCCAATCACCACCGTGTGGTGTTGCAGACATTGAAGGAGAAACAATTGTATGCCAAATTCTCTAAATGTGAATTCTGGTTGAACGTTTTCACCTTTTTGGGTCATATTAGCTGATGCTCTTAGAAGGTTGTCCATAGGGAGTTTAGCTCATGTGGATGAGGAGAGGCAGGTGTTGGTGAATGTTATTCACCGCTTGGCTAATCTTGAAGTTTGCCTTTTGGACTTTGAGAATGGTGGTTGTTGGTACAGGAAGTAGATCAGTCATCTCTTGCTGCAGAGATCAAGGAGAAGCAAATGCTAGATTCTGTCTTGATGAAAATTAAGGGTGATATAGACGAGAAAAAAGTAACGGTATTTGAGATCAGTGCTGATGGTACCTTGTGGTACTAAGAGAGGTTATGTGTTTTTGACGTTGATTATTTACAAGAAAGGGGTATTAGCTGAGGTGCATCATTCGCGCTATGTTGTTCATCCTTGTTTGACAAAAATGTATCATGAACTCAAGGAAATGTATTAGTGTAATTATATGAAGAAGAATGTGGCTGATTTTATGGCTAAGTGTTTAGTGTGTCAATAAGTGAAAGTTGAGCACATGAGGCCTGGAGGCTTGTATCAGGAAATTGAATTGCCTGAATGGAAATAGGAATGATCAGCATGGATTTCATTACTGATTTTCCTCTGTCTCAGAACCAATTTCATTTAGTTTGTGTCATCATGGATAGGATGATAAAGTCATCTCACTTCTTGCCTGTGAGGACTAATTTTTTTGCTGAGGTTTATATGAGGTTCTATATTCATGAGATTGTAAAGCTGCATGGGGTGCCTATTTCAATTTTCTCTAATTATGGTACACAGTTTTCATCTCACTTTTGGCAGTTATTTCAGAAGGGGTTGGGTACTAAGGTTAGTTTGAGTCCTTCTTTTCATCCACAGAAATGTGGGCAAGTAGAAAGGACTATCAAAATATTGGAAGATATGCTTTGTGTATGTGTGATTAATTATTGTGGTAATTGGGTTGAGTATCTACCTTTTGTAGCGTTTGGTTACAATAATAGCTATCATTCTATCATTGGGATGGTCCTTTGAAGTATTGTCTAGTAGGAGGTGTAGGTCTCCTATTGGGTGGTTCAAGCTTGGCAAAATAGATTTGTTTGTCCCGGATTTGGTTTATCAGGCTATGGAGAAGGTAAAGGTAATTTGGGATAGGCTTAAGGCTGCCACAAGTCACCAAAAGTACTATGCAGATGTAAGGCATAGAGACTTAGAGTTTGAGGTTGGGGATAGGGTGTTCCTAAAGGTATCTCCCATGAAGGGAGTAATGCGGTTTAGCAAAAAGGGAAATCTCATTCCCCGGTATGTTGGTCCTTATATGGTTTTGCGAAGGGCTGGTAATGTTGCGTATGAATTGCAGTTGATTTCTAGTTTGAGCTCCATTCATCTCATTTTCCATGTCTTCGTGTTAAGAAAGTGTATAGGTGATCCTTCACCAGTTATTCCCTTGGAGGGATTGGGTATCTTAGATTCTCTATCTTATTAAGAGATCTCGGTTGAGATCTTAGATCAATAGGTTCGTCGTTTGTGGACCAAGGATGTAGCTTTGGTTAAGGTTCTATGGCAAAATCTTAAGGTGGAAGAAGCTACTTGGGAAACGAAAGAGGACATAAGCTCTAAATATCCATATCTGTTTTCTGCTTTGGATATCACTTTTTGTTTCAAACTTAGTTAAAGGTTGGAATGGTTATGTTTGGGTGTAATTCGTACTTGTACTACCTTGTCCGTCATTAGGGGATGAATGATCCTAGTGGGAGAGACTAAAACACCTTGTGTTTTAGTCCTTTATAATTTCTTGGGTTTTGGATTTTCTGGATATCATACAGCTCACCATATTAGTCGTATGGTTAGTGTACGGGTTAGGTGACCCAGTTATATGTTGTCCAGTGTTGGGTGGTGTTAGGTGGTTGAGTTTCTGGAATGGGTACTATTAGGTGGCTATGCATCGTATGGTGGGTGACTGGTCATTGGTTTGGGTATTTGTTCACTTAATCTGAAACTTAGTAACTTAACATAGATCTGAGCACGGGTGGATCACTATGAGTTATGAGATAGGGTATGAGTGGCAGATTCCAACTCGTATATTGGATAGTGTCAAACCCTTTTGATTTTGCCTAGGGTATGACTTCATGGTACTAGTCATATGATTTGGTACGGTTTGGCTTGGATGGTCGTATGTCGGATAGTGTTAGGGTCCAAGGAAAGGCCTAGGGTATGAGTGGTGGGTACCACTCGTATGGTAGGTACAACTGGTATGGGGTAGTCGTACCGTCCTGCGGGGATTTTAAGCAATTTGAGTTAGGGGTAATCTGGACATTTTCCCTCTTAACCTATTAAGGCCCCATGACTTATATCACTCTAGGGACATTGTTTACTCTAATATTCTAATCTTAATCACTTAGAATCTCTCTCAAATTCTCTCAAAGGCTCTTGGGTCAAAGAAGGCTAGGGTTTCATCAATAGGATCAATTTGGAGATTACAAGGGTGGTTTCTCTTTGTCAACTTCGTAATCTAAGGAGTGTTACTTCTCCCTCATTGTTAGTTTCAACTAAAGACATGTTTTATGTATTATTTTCATGACATAAATGTTATATTATTTTGGGTTTTCAATTGTATGTTGGGGGTTTCGGTTATAGTGGTTGGTTATGGTTTTCCCATGTCTTTTATTTATGGTTTTCATATTATTATGGTGGTTTGGTGATTTGGTTTCATGCGAATGGTTAATTGGTACTTTGTTTTGGCTTTGGAAATATTATGCCCCAACCATGTTTGATAAAATGCCTATGAGAATGCTTTTGGTTAAATTGTTGGACTTTCATTTAACTATGCATGATATAACTTGGTAATGGAACCCTAAATGGTATAAATTGTTTAAATGGTTTGGAATCGTTAAATGATAATGTTTTGGTGGTTATGGTAGGTCTAATTGAAAGCCTTATGGGGTACAAGGGAGTCCCCTGAGCAAACATAATTTTGATCACTTGTGGGGTACATCTGATTCCCCCAAGTCAACTTGATATTCTAATCTGTGGGTACATGGGAATCACTTATCTTTAATAAGTCAACTAAGGGCATTGCTTGCAAGCTATAGTCGGAATGACGATACCACTACTTATAGCCTTGGTTAATAATAAATAGAATGGTAGTTTGGTTGTGTGGTAATGGTTTTAACTAAGCAATTATGGCGGGGTGTGACAGCTCACCGTGAAGATGTGAGTCCAATGGACAGACACTGGAAACTCATATTTTCCGACACGAGGATTGGTCATGGCGACCATATATGATACTTACGGGGTACATGGGAATCCCCTAAGTATACTTGTACATATTTGTCATAGAGTGAGAAGGGTATTCGAGAATCCCCTACTCCTAGGGTATCTTTGATTCATGCAGCTATGCGCATCGAGGCCCGTTCAGGGGGTTACACTTGATCCATTTAGCCCGTGAGAGGTTCTAGGGCAGTTAAGCTACACAGGCTTAGGTTAATAGTTTTAAAGGCAAGCTAAACCCGGTCCCTTTTTACAACATGGTTATATATATGTTTGTATGGTTGTGAATGCATATGGTTGGTTACTTGGTTTTAAAGGTTGGCATTATTTTTTTCTTATCCTGAGTAATTGCGAGCGTGCACCCGCTAACCCGTCTTCAGGCAACTGTATCTCCAGGCAATACAGAAACCGATCATTCTACTCCTCCTTCTTAGTGATCAGACTCGGGATCAACCGTTGGATTGAAGTGGTGAGCTTCCATATTCCAGAAGGCTCTATTTGATGTCATGGCTGTTTTAACATACTTTGGTTATTTCATAGACATTGGTTTTGGCTATTGTTGGGGGCATGTCCCAACAGAATATTCTTTTACTTTTGGTTAGAGGCTTTATGGAACTATTATGGCTTGGTATGGGTAGTGTCGGTATTGGTGTCACCCTTAGTATTGGGATTGGTATTGGGACTGATACCGTTTGACTGTATTTATGATTTTTCCATCCTTTTATGTTATAGACTCTTACATGGTTATTGTTTTAGTTTTGGTATGGTTATTGGTTGGGTATTGGATGGTTGGATTTGCTTGGGTTGGTCCTGGTTATGGACCTGTCCCAGAGTCTGAATTGGTACAAATATGCTATCTTGTTATATATATGGAATTCATCCAACTCAAGGTATGGGTTTGGCAGTTGGGTTGGGTAGGGGTGGTTCCTAGTCCTGGTTGGACTTGGGATGCCCATTACGACAAGGATCTGGTTTGAGTCATGTCACCAAACCATATTGGCAAACAACTTTAAGATAAACGAACGTGATAAATGTGTTTACTTTAAAGACACACCAAATCACAAAATCATTGTTTGTTTATATGTGGATGACATGTTGATCATCAATAAAGATATTTATGACATAAATGCTACAAAACGAATGTTTAAGATCAAGGTTAATATTAAAGACCTTTGAGTTGCGGGTGTGATCTTACGCATAAGAATCCATAAAACTCCACAAGGGTTGGTGTTGTCACAGTCTCATTACATTAAAAGGTACTTGACAAGTTCAACTATTTGGATTTTGATATTGCCATGACTCTTTAGACGTGAGCTTTGCACTTCAAAAGAATGAAGGTGAAAGTGAATCACAGTTGTACTACACAAGAGTGTTGGGATGTTTAATGTATATCATGAATTGTACACGGCCAGACATAACATGTGCTATTATTAAATTGTGTTGGTACACGAGTAATCCTAATAAAACTCATTGGATGGCAATTAAAAGAGTTTTGGGGTATCATAAATACACTCAAGACTTCGCTGTGCATTATTATAAATATCTTGAGGTTATTGAAGGATATAGTGATGCAAATTGGATCACCAGATCGAATAAATTAAAATCCACAAATGGATATGTATTTACGTTATATGAAGGAGCAGTATCCTGGAAATCATCCAAATAGACATGTATTGCCCACTTTACAATGGAATCTAAATTTATTGTATTAGATAAAGTCAGTGAAGAAGCTGAATGGCTCAGATATTTCTTGGAAAATATTCCTTATTGGTCCAAACCATTGGCACCAGTATGTATACACTTTAATAGCAAAGCAGTGATAGGTAGTGTAGAGAGCATGATGTATAACGGTAAATCTTGTCATATAAGACGGAGATATAATACCATTAGAGAACTACTTTCTAGTGGAATTATCACTGTTGACTATGTGAAATCAAAGGTTAATGTGTCAGATCCACTTACAAATGGCCTATCTAGAGAGGGAGTTGAGAGATCATCAAAGAGAATGAGTTTGAGGCCCAGGACAAGTTAGTATGGTGGTAACTTTATCTAGCAGACTGGAGATACCAAAAACTAGGTTAAAGGAGATCAAAAAAAGTTGTGACTAATGATTCAACATTGTCAGTATACTCAACCCATTCTCATGATGAAGACAATGTTCAGACGAAAAGGATAAGGCTTATGGTTTGAAGCTTTTTAATAATTTATATGTTTGGCAGATTTGACGAAATAGTTTGATCTATATGATTAAATGTCTAGGAATCACCTATGTAAGGGTGAAGTGGAAGCCTCTTAAAAGATAATTTAGTAAAAGCCTATTCTCTATGCTCTTATGAAACCAGGACATCTTCATGGATGAAATGAATAAAATCATGAGAACCATAAACGATAAAAGGCTGGTTGTGTGACTTTTGTTATTTAGGTGTACATTAAAGTTCAACAGTTCAAAGATATCAAATCTACCAATTGACCGAGTGCATTCGATGTATGTTCACTACAGATAGTTTAAAGGGAAATCTACTTATCCATATGCAATTAGTCTTTGCTTGTTGATCACACACTTGTTTGTAAATATTTTATTAAAATAGTCATTCCACATTCATGTGAGGGATTGTTGGGTTTTTAAGAGGTGTGAATAGAAATTGAATAGGTGTTTTTTCCGAAAAGACACCAAGAGAAAGGATGCCATAGGCACCTTTTTGGATTGAATGGTTATGACCTTTTCAATGGGTTATGACTTTTTCAAAGAGTTGCACCTTTATGAAGGGGTGAACCTTTTTGAACCATTGTTTCTCTTCATGAAGCAACACCTTGATGGCTATAAATACCTAAATTTTTCCTCAGGTAAAGATAATTTTTTATGTTGAAAAATAATATTCTTCTTCTAAAAACTCTAGTGTGATCATTAAATTCTTGAGTGTGTTTGAAGTTTCAGACAATTTGAGGTACTGCTGATTTCAAAAAAAGAATCATTTTAGCTTTGGAGGAAAGTTTCCATAACCTCGGGTACTTGAGAGGAACAAATTCCTTAAGGGCACACTGTGCATTTGGAGAACTTGATTCTATAATTTTCTGCTTCATCTTCTTTCTTAAAGTTTATAAATACTTTATTTCGATAGTTCATTTGATTATTAATTTGGACTTGTGTTTTAAGTTGTTGTAACTTCATTGTAGTTCTTGAAAGTTTTTCTTAAACTTAGTATTGAAGTTTGGGTTGAAACCTACAGATTTTTGTACCCGAATTTGTACCTGAAACAATAATTTCTTAGTTTAGAGCTTTTCTATAGCTTCCCTAGTCATTTGTTATTTACTTAGACTGATAGTTCAATTTTTGGACAGTTCATTTGGTTTTTGTGTTTGTTTTCTTGTTTGGAGCCATTGAAGTTGAGAAATAGTCTTTGGCCTAAACTTTATGTAAATGTCCTCAGATAACTTCATCGCAAAGTGATAAAGGATCAAGGCATGAACCAGGTGTTGTGCACCAACAACTTCAGCAAAGTTTCAAATTCCCTAGTCGGGCTCCTCAAGATTTGTTTAGAACCCTACAAAAGCAAACAAGACATGCTGCCCAACTAGAAATATCATTCAAGACTCAACAAAATTCCTAACTGAGGTTGTATCGACAATATATGGACAATTTCCAATCAATGGACAAACTGAGCCCCAAAGCCTTAGGGCATAAACGAAGGATCACCCTAGCCTTAAATTTATGTACCGAAGCTAACAACACTATCCAAGTTGATCTCTATGATCATGAAGGCTGTGGACCTTGGTCATCATGATCACAATCACAATGAGTAAGTGTGATGAATGGGGGATTATGGATTGGGGCCTGCTTCTGCATACCAATTGTGTTGCCGGCCACCGAGATCGTGATGATCCTTTCTATGGGGTCCTACAATCGCGACCATGTCCTACGATCATGATGAAGAAGTATTGACAATATATATATATATATATATATATATATATATAGCTTTCCCCTTCATTTTAAATCTATTTTCCAAGTCCAAGAACTATTGTTACACCTTGAGCTTGAGGAAAATATGTATTATCATAAATTTAGGCTAGAGGTCATTGTTCTATGCTCCAAAATTGTAATTCCCTTTTAGAATCAAAAGTTTCTGATCTTAATACCATTAGTGTCTGAGTTTTAATTCTCCTTTCGTCTTTGAATTTTGGGATTGTTTAGGAATTGAAATTGTTCCCTGATCGTACTCGACTTTTAAGGACACGACACATATTTTTTGAGGGACCTTATGATGGGTTTAATTTTCAAATTTCATAAGCGAGCCCTATAGTTGAATTTTGTCCTTATTTTTGGCCCAGAGCATAACTCACAATATGAGTATCATTATTTTTGTTTTGATGCCTAGATTACTATTTTTATTGTAAGTCATCGGTCGAAGGCTTTCTAAAAGGAAAATGCTCTAGTTTAATGGATTGTGAACGTGTTCTTCATCATCTAGGTAGGCTACGACTTACCTATGATTAGACTTTTCTCATTTAATATATTGGTGTGATAATTTACTAATTATTGGTGGGGTATTATGGATCAAATAATCTATTTAGGTTATTATTTTTTTTATATGATTAGCGGACCTTAAGGGTAGAATTCTTCCTTAGAATCCTTAAGGCTTGGTAGTCATTTCTCCTTTAGGACTTGACTTACCACACCTAGGATCCTTGGGCTTGGACTTATATGCTTTAATCTAAATTTGTGTAGTTGCTTACCTTAGATTGGATTCTCGAGGCTTATAGCCAACATTACTACTCCTTTTAAGATGAATCACCTAAGTGTAGTGTCCCTTTTTATTGTAGTTGACTATAAAATACTTAGGTTGCACATTGGCAGCTTGATTATTAGTATTGAGTTGGTTTTCTTACTTTGTTGTATTACTTTGATTTAATATACTTGGAATTTTAGTATTTTGGCCTAAAAAATACTGTTTCAACTTGATAAAAGTAATTTTGAAATACTTTAAAAAAATTTGGTTTTCTCAAAAGGAAAATGGACTATTTAGTCTTGGTTTGAGTTTGAGCACTTGATTTTACCATTTGTTATATATTTAGCCCTAACTCAAGGTTGGGCATGCATTGTTATTAATTTTTGGTTGTGAGTCTGGTTCAAGTTCAAACATGGTTTATAGGCATGGGTCTAAGACTGTATACGATATGTATATTGCATATCATGGCTCAATTTTGCATTACTATAGTACCTAATTTATATTAGTATTACTTATTGTTTTTATCCTAGGGCTTATGGGGGTTTGGTTGAGTTTATTTATTGTTGTGTGTACCTTTTGGGATTATGGGGGTTAGGTTAGGTTATATTTAGATGCTTATTTTATGCTCTGAGTTACTCACTTATATTTCTCATAATTGTCTAGCTTGCCTATTATTCTCTTTTTGACCCTATTCTTCCTACCTTTCATATTTATTTAAACTTTAATATATCATTATCATATTTAAGCTCAGTTAGCCTATAATTCCTACTGAGTACTGCGTGTTTTGATACTCATACTATACTTCTACATCTTTTTCCTCGATGTCAATCCTAGTATGAGTCATCCCCATTAACTCCATTCTCATACGAAGCTGTTGATTGGATAATAGGGTGAGCTTTTGATGTCTGGAGTTGATATATCTCCATTTATTTTGCGTTTAGTATTATATTATACTGTCAGAAAATATTTTGTATATATATTACACTTGTCTAGCACTCCTTATATTTATGGACCTTTTACTGACTATACAAGGTTTTAGGGGATTCATTTGTGTATTTTTTCCTCTCCCTTTCTATCATATGTTTGTTTTGTCTATTATTTATTATTTATTACTTTATTATTTGATATTATCCTATTTTAATCTCTTATGCTCATTATCTCGTTACTTGCTTTTCTAGGGTATATATTTGGTTTACCGATTGGTGGGTTGTCGTATATGCAACTACTACCGTAGTTTTTGGGTCGTGACTATTTGGTATTGGACCCTATGTTTACCAATATTATTGGTATACAAGTAAGACTCTTGTAGAGTCCCAAAGACTAGTACGATGACACTCGTGTCCTATCTTCGGGAGGCTATGTGATATTTTTTGGTAAATCTCACCTTTTGATTATTTTAATCTATATTGGATTTCAAATTCTCATTTTTTTTCACTCTTTCACAGATGGATAAGATGAAGGCTATGATGGCAGAGGGTGAGGCCACTTAGTTAGTAGCTAGGTCTCCAGTTTGGGGCAGAAGTAGAGGTCGACCTCGAGGTTGAGGTAAGGTTCAAGCTGCAGCATCAGCTCAGGGTTAGGCAAAGAGCCTTCACCAGAGCAATTTAGTGATTCAGAGCCAGACACTGCACCAGAGGTAGTACTAAACGATATACCACTATGATAGCTAGTGGGATAGGGACAAAATCTGGATTCACCTAAATTTATAACCACATTTGTCCTTCGAGATGACTTTGTTCAGTTATGGGTATGATTGGGGGTTAGCCGATGGATGGGCCACAAACATTTTCTCAACACATGGTGGATCAGGTACATGAGTGTAGCTGTAGTTGTGGATCCTTGTGAAGAGGTTCCACCAGCACCGTTAGTTTCACAACCAGTGGCAGCCCAACCAACTAATCCATCTATGACTTCTGAGGAGAAAAATATACTGGATCGATTTCTTAGATTTTCTTCACCAAGGTTTTCAAGAGCTTTCGTGAAGAGTGAATATGAGTTACTTACCATCTATAAGTAGAGGTTGCAAATATTGTCTTAGAGGATTCTCATGGAGTAATTTACACCATATTTCTACTTTATAATACAATGAGGGAGTGGTGGAGGGCGTATATAACTGCACACTAGCTTGGTCTCATTCTATGACCTAGCACAGTTCTCTGAGGTTTTGTTGGTGAAGTATTTCATTAAAGCATGCGTGAGTATCTAAGTGATGAGTTTTTGAGGTTAAATTAGGGTTCCATAATAGTATCTGAGTACGAGCCTAAGTTTCACGAGTTAGCCCTATATATCTCTATGCTTCTGCATACCAAGTATAGGGGAATATAATGCTTTATCAGAGGTTAAAACTTCAGCTTCGTATTGCTACCAAAAGCATGGTATCTTTAAGAAGATCATTTATAGATGTTGTTGATCATGTTCAACTATTGAGGATTTATATCACGAGGCTTGTGGGGGCCATAATAAGAGACCCCACCATTAGGGTAGTTACTAGGGTAGTCACGGTGGGTCATAGTTCTGCCTTAATAGTTTCTTGAGCAGGCCTTAGCATTAATAAAAATATCAGTAATATGGTCAGTATAGTAGTCCTACTGAGGAATTGCTTTAGATTTTAAATAGGTATAACATATAATACTTTGACTTTAATGGTTAGAGCTCTGATTAGGCTTCGTGGGATTTTCATTCTGGGTCTTCATGTTGTGGATGCCATTTTAGATCAGTAGGACCCTCTAATTAGATCATGCGACCTAGGTCATGCTATCATTATAGGGTTGTCGATCACTTTTCTAGTATATCTTTTAATATGGAATGATTGGGTCTTTTGTACAGGTAGCAGAACCTCTTAAATTTGTGGCACCACTAGCTAGAGATGGTCCCTAAAGTAATATGCTTGGTTCTTAGGTTAATCATGGTGGTGGTTAGTTGTGAATGATGTGTGGTTGGTCAAATTCTCAGTCTGGTAGTGGGCACAAACAATTTTTCAAATTTTCTAGTATGCTCGAGGTGGAGGCATCATATTCACTAATCACAGGGTACAATTTTTGTTTCTCATCTCCAACCTTTATCCTATTTAATTTGGGTTCTACATATTCATATGTGTCTTCTTATTATGATATTTGTTTGGGGTTGTTTAGATATTCTCTATCTATGTTGATGCATGCAGCTACTCCTAGAGGATATCCTTTAGTAGTGGATTAGTTTTATAGATCATGTTTGTTGACTATTTGGGAGTATGACACTTGGACCGACCTTATTATACTTGATATGGTAGTTTTGATATTATTCTGTGCATGTACTAGTTATACCCCTAACATATGGTCTCTCGATGGGTAGTGGGAGAGGAACTATGTCACATATTGCACCTACATCATATAGGTCAATGTCATCATCATCGTCAAACTATAGGGCATATCGATATATTTGTTAGTCATGGTCCCTATTCCTTCTTTGCTTGGACTATTCATTTAGTGCAATGTGGTGGGATGCCTCTTCTTATCTTGCTTGCTTATTAGCTATAGCTTGTCGTTTTATTTCAGCTACCCAAGCTACCTCATGTTGTTGAGCCCTTTGCTGTTTCTCAAAAACATCATAGCTACGGCTTGCTCTAGAGTTTCTTGGATACCTTGTTCCCAGTTTCTTAAAGTTCTTTAAAGTTAGTGATCAATTGGAACAAGAGGAATACCTTGTCTTAAGTGTTGAGCATACACAAATCTATACCCAGAGAACAAAACAAAATTAATAGAAAAATTAAATTAGTGAAATTAAACAAAATTGATCTAATCCTAAATCATATATACTAACAACGACAACAAAATTTGATGTTGCCCACATTATACCTCGCAATTAAAGCATAAAGTGGTCATTGAATCAAATATAGAACCCAACGAGGTTGGGGTTGATCCTATAAGAATATTGATAGGTACTAGCTGAATGCAATTATTCATGATAATAGTCAAGTATTTCTAAAAAGGTGGGTTTTGTAACAAGTAACAGTTGGTATAATCAAGCAATAGGTAAGACCTGTTGAGAATTTGTTGATTGTAATCAATAATATGAATGTACTACAATTTTCCTAATCATGATCATAAGATTACGGTAAGAATTTGTTGAAGAATTTATAATCATAGACATATGACTCAAGATAACAGTCTATTATTTCTAAAAAGGGGTTTGTATCAAGTAACAATTTATATAACCAAGTAACAAGTAACAAGCCTTGAGAATTTGTTGATTGTAATCAATAATATGAATAGAATAAGATTTAGCTACTCATGCTTATAATATTAAAAAAATAATTTGAAGAAGAATTCATAATCACAAACGTATGTATCAAGTAAAAGAAATCTAGAATCTTGAATAATCAATGAAAGCATAATAATCAAGGACCAATGTATGAATAATAACCAAAACGCAAGAACTAAACAATGTTAAATGTTTCTCAGGCTTAACAGTGCATAAATTATAAGAAAACCTAGGAAAGGTATTTATAGGTAAAAAATAGAACCTATACTAAACATAATGAGATTGCAGGTTTTGTAGCAACTTCGAGTTGTACAATGAAGTCATGACTCATAGGTAAGTTTCACGACTCATCCTTTTCTTCTCTTAATACAGGCTTCATCTTCAAAGTATGACTCATTAGAAGATCATATAGGTGCTACCATGCTTATGTTACTAGGTCCTCTTGCACTTGTTTAGTATTTTATTCCTATGTCCTCTTAATACGAGTCAATATGACTTGTACCTTTATTATATAAATAATGACTTCCATCTGCGGTGACTAACTTAGCCTTTTAACCCTTATATTCTTTCTCCTCATACTTCACCAGTACAAGTCTGATGGACTCATATGTTTACTTCACGAGTCGCCTATTGCTTTTGTGTTCATCGAGCAAATTTTACATCTCTTCTAGTTTTTGGCTCCATGGCTCTTAGAAAGAGTCAGATAGACTTGTGTCTTGAAATAATGAGTCATAAGTTGAAGTTGTATGCTAGACTTGGATTTCAAATCTTCTAGATTTCAAATCTACTCATCAATATGGGATTTTGGTATGACTCTTACTTTGGTCCTACGAATCATAATTTGGCTCCACAGTCCTTGTTAATTTTTTTCCCATTTTTTTACTTTTGAAACCGATTTTCCTTCATAAGTGTACATTAAATTGACTAAAGGTACTTAATAGCATTCGAAAATCCCATGTTTTAAGCCTTTAAAGTTCGAAAAAACGAAGGCACATCACTCACAAAATGAAGGATGCCATCACAATCAGGGAAATAATCTAAGCAAGACAATGAAAGACCACACTATAGGAAAGCAAAATGGTCTAAACCTATAATCACATTGAAAAAAATACCATGTCAAAGATTATGAAATCCACCCAAGAAATATACCACTAGACAATTGAAACCCAAGATTGACCCACTCGATCCACTAGTAAATGAAAGAACCTATGGGATATCTAAGAACTTAAGCATACACGATAGTCGACAAGGACAATACAAAAAAATGGAAAAGTATGAAAACACACATGTATATGAAGATATTAAATCAAACAACACACAAAGAAAAGGTTAAAATATTGATACTTTTAGAAAATCCTAATAATCCCATGTCGAGAACATACTATAGAAAAATAACCCACCCATCCATAATCATAAAAGGCCCCAAATGATCTGATCTTACAAGAAACATGGGTTGAACCTAACTTCATGCTTGGGGCACTCCCTGTAATAGTTTCCACACTCACCATAATTAAACCAACTCTTATTGGCCAAAGTTCGGTATCAAGAACCTGTCGATCTAGACTGGACATCACGACCTGAAGACCTAATTTAAGAACCCCATCATGTATGACCAAAACACTAACCTACATAACAACTAAAATGTGCCTGATCCCCACCTAAGATCATAGGTATTGACTATACAGTCCTACAAAGGTGAGTTGCAGTGAAATCTACTGGAAAAATCCCAACCTGAGGATGAAATACCACTAAAATTATATTGATGGTGGAGACTTTTACATCCACCTTCATATGTATTGTGACATACATACTCAAAATTCTTTGTGTAATTAACAACTTGAAGAATAAGATATCCAGCTACTACTTAAGGCTTCGATGCTAAATAAATTGATAGAATTAATACTTTGAAAAACCTTTGCACTCTCTCATATCCTGTACGAAAAATCATAGAATCTTGTCTAGTGTAGTCGAGAAACCTGATTTAACACTCTAAATGAAATGTAAAACCAAATTAAATACCTGTCGACTCATCTTTAGGCTAAAAAACTACTCAGTGTATTGGGAACTACCTCTACCTATGATGTAACTTCAAGAAGGCTTGAGATCCCAATGATGACATGCTAAAGAATTGGCATGGCTACCAACATTTAAAGAGCAATGGCTGCCCCAGGCCCTACGTCTTATGTTAGAGATCTTTAATCTCAAGCTTTATCTCTGGGGACTACTCCCCGACCTGCCCATAGGCTGAGACTCTAGCAACAAGTATATGAGCCCCTTTATTACAATTTATGAATATCACATAACTGATCTGAATAAATTAGATTGATATTGACCTTAGTATTTTTTTAAATATATGTCATTACGTTATTTTAGGTTTTGAGGTTAAATCTGCTTATTCCATTTCTTAAATTACTTTAGTTTATATGTTGGGATGGGTTTAGGCTTACATGTACTGGTGGGAGTGATAGGTGTCGTCATGGTCCTATGTTTAGATCATGACACACACATACTTCAGCACCACCATCAACAATGCAAACTGCTAATATCAACCAACTTCACCATCGGAACCACTACCACCACTATCATTTCAGTTGCTATCACCAAGTCAATCACTAAAACAACAACCACCTCAACCATTATAACTATCACAATCAATTATAGAAATACTAGACCCAACTATTATGATCACCATCCTATATGCCATCCCATCATCACTAGTAGTATAAATGTTTTATTTTTAATTATAAAATAATTTTATTTCACTAAATTTAACAAACAAATTTTAATTACTCTTTATTTGAATTGTTTATTCATTATGCTTAAAAATAAATAAATTATACACATTCGGATGATGAAAATCAAATTGTCTTTATCATTTGATATTTTGGTCTAAAAATATTTTGATCATTCAGAGATATTTTGATTCAAAATCCTAATCTTAACAAAACACAAATAAAGTGTTAAGTTGAAAAACATAACATATTTCTCATGTTGTCAAATTAATAATCAAGAGAAATAGAAGACATTTTATTCCTCTCTATTTTCTCATTAAAGACATCTTTTCTTCTTTGACTTGTGTATGTTGTTTTATAAGAACTACTTTCATAATTTCACTTTTTACCCTGACCCATTATCCTTTTCCTAAGTATATAACTTAACAGTTAAACTACCTTTTGTTATTCTTAAGATTCAATTTAGAAGAAAATATGAAATTAAATTTAAATATAATTACAATGATTTAGCCTATTTGTTTGGCCAAATAATTATTGATCGGTAGAATTAAATGTACTTAGGAGGAGATAATTACACTATTATACTCACAATAAGAAGGGATTTGGAATGACCCTCCACGTCATTTTCTCTCTCTTTTATGCTTTTAATATGTTTAGAGCATTCCTATGCTGCCATATGTCATTTAGGAATTATTGGGATTGATAGTTTGGTTACCGAGTAGTTCGTTTGGATTTTATAGCTATTTACTATTTTGGATATTTTGCAGTTGAGAAAATGTTCTCGATTAGATGACAATTTTGATAGATACATTATCTCTGGAATATTTAATTTAGGCTAGGGGAACCCTTGACCTGGGTTCCAAGGCTTTCAGGCTCTAGGTTATTAATTGGATTTTGGTTAAAAAAAGAATCTTAAGTGTGGGACCCACTTTTTATTAAATGAAATCTGTTGGAAATTTTGATTGTTCCATTGAGTTTGGAATGTCAAATTTGGTGAGGTACATAGTTCATTTCTATGCAAAAAGTTCTAAACGAATATCCAACACCTGATCGGAGTCCTTATGGATTTGTTGAAAATTATTGGATGATTTAGTATCTAATCATCACTCAGGTGGAGGCTGGCTAATACTTCTTAAGTAATGTATAGTATATATATGTTTCCCCTTTCGTTTTAGATCTATTTTCTCTAAGTTGGAGCACCATAGTTGGCAGTAGTAACCTAAAAAGTGTTAGGAATCATAATTGGAGCTGGGGATTGGCCTGGGGGTGTTGAAGGGATCATTGTACCATCATTTGCTCATAAGTTCTCGGTCTTAGTTTGATTAAATTCTCTATTCTATTCCTAATATCTCATATCTCCTAAGGGATATTTTGCATCTATTATTGAGTGTGGGTTATGCTAAATTTTAGAGAAAGTAATCCTTGATCTAAGAGGGACATAACTACTGAGTCAATTTTGGATTCTATTAGTGGGCCTTTCTATTTGATTTTTAGTACGAGTTATGATACGAGGCAGAAATTCACAATATTTGTATATTTTCTTCTCTTGATACCGAGATTATTATTATAAAAAGGTGGCAGCAGTCAGAGATTTCTCAGAAAGGGAAAGATCTACTATAGATGTTTTTGGGTACTTTCGACGGCTTCTATATAGGCTAGGCTTACCTTCTTCTAGAATTTTCTCTTTTATGGTATTAGTAATGTAATGCGATAGTTATGGGTTGGTTCTTATAGTTTGACTAGTTATTTAATAATTTTCCTCTTATTTAGCTAGTTTGGGGGATTTTTATGTAGATTTTGACTTATTTCTCTTATGTTATTACTGATCATCCTTTAGGGCTTGACTTTTCTTTCTTAGGGATTTGGGATAGGATTGTTTTGCCTTCTCCTAGGTTTGAGTTGGTGATTTCCTTAGTTTGGGTTCTCGAGAGTTGTGCTTGGTCGTTTGCCCCCCTTCTAATATAGGTTGTTTTAAGACAACACCCTTTTATTACATAAATGATTATAAGACTTTTTTATAGAATGGTTATTGGGATTGGATTGGCTTAATAACTACATTATGATCTTTAGTTTCGGTATTTCCTAAATTGTTAGCATTTTGGCCTTTAATCACAATCTTTGATTAACAATTGGAAGCTTGTGCTTTTTTCAAAGAATTTGGTCATAAAAAATTGGAAAATTACTAGATAGACTTGGGTTAAATTATAACATTAGGATATTATACATGTTTATCATTTTAGTTTTGGTTTAAGATTGACAACTGACTTACTATTTATCTCCTATTAGTCTTGATTTGAGTTCGGCATCTGGGTTACTATTCATATTTGTTAGTTTCAGTTTGAGTTTGGCAACTGGTTATACTGGTTTTTATCTATTAGTTTTGGCTTAAGTTTGGCACCTGGTTGTACTATTTATCACTTGTTAGTTCTAGTTCAATTCTGGCATTCACTTTTATTGACTCAAAATTGGTAAATCTTATTTGGGATTGGTATGTTTCATAGTTATGACTAGATGGACAATATACAATATGAATATCACACATCTTGGCTCACTTTTACGTACATTACAATTATATTTGGCCTTATTTTTGTATTACTCTTTGTGTATATTTTCTGAGCTTATGGGGGCTTGTTTGGGTTTTATTTTACTAGGTGTACCTTCTAGGCTTACGAGGTCAACTTAGGTTATAAATAGGTATTTATTTTCATTCTTCTCAAGTTAATTTCATTCGATCTCTACATTTTCTTAGTGTATCCTATTATTTCCATATCTTACCCTCATTTATTGCCTATTAGTATAAATTTACATTTCATTTAAGCTTTTTTGATAATTTAGCATAGTCGACCTATGATGCCTACTGAGCACCTTGTGTTTTGGTACTCATACTATACTTCTGCATTTTTTCCCCTAATGTATATCCTAATACGGGTCATCACTGTTTACATTGATATAAGATGATTATAGGAGAAAAACGCATCAAAAATTATAAAAATCCGACCTTCCTTGCTTCAAAAATGTCAAAAATACAAAATATTGTCGATTATGGTCTTAATCATAAGCGATGGCCGCTAAAGCGGAACTTTGGCCGCTAAAGCAAAACTTTGGATGCCAAAGCAACTTGGTAAAATGGTCAAAGGCCGCTAGAGTGGTTGACCAACCGTTTTAACGCCTACACTAGTACCAACAATCTTCAATACTTGTTTTTGACACTCAAAATTTATTTGGAACCCTATAAACGTGATACAATAGTGAAATTTAATTGTAAAACACATTCTAGATCCAATGGAACATCAAATTTATGAAAAATGGTCATTATCAAAAAATTGACTCCCAAGACCCTATTTATACTATTTCTGAACCAAGGGTTGAAATGGGATCTAAAGGCCACGAAATCAAACCAACCCTGTTGGTAACCTAAATTCGACCTTCTAGACTGAATGATAATATTAGTTTTTCCAAAAGACACCGTTGTCACAAAATTGACCCTAGAGACCCAGTTTCATATCTTTTCAAATTGAGGGTCAAAATGAGATATAAAATCCATAAAATCATACTAATCATGGTACCAACCTAAAATCGACGTCTCAGATCTGCTGGCACAGTCTGTTTTTCCATCCGATGCACAAATCAATAAATGTTGACTAAAGTGCTGGCACAATCCATTTTGCCAACCGATGCACATATCAATAAATATTGACTGAAATCAACTATAGGGCTTTTTAAGCCACCAAAAACCACAAAGTCGCATAAATCACACCGAAATACAACGTGAACCATGCCAATCATCCCATACCCCATAAATACCACAAAGAAACCATGAGAAGGGGTAAATTGGTTAAATCACATAAAAATGAATATGTCACAAATATCATCAAATATCAAGTCATTATATCATTCACCACTAAAAAATCTAGTTCGTCCTCGAACTAAAGGAAAGAGGAATACCCAAATCAGCGAAAAGATAGGGATAACTACCACCAATATCAAACTCGACCTCCCAAGTAGACTGATCTACAAGTCAATATCTGCACTGGACTTGATTCGCTGGAATATCTCTAGAATGTAATCGTCGAACATCCCTAGCTTAAATGGAGATGGACTCCTTTACAAAAGACAACCTCTTATTTAATTGGATTGAATCCCAACAAATGACATTAGACTCATTCAAAATCTAATACCGAAGTATGGAAACATGAAAAATTTGATGAACAACTAATAAATCTGGCAGTAATGCTAACTTATAAATCACATCCCCAAAAGTCCAAAGAATTTTAAAAGGTCCAATATACTTGGAGGCTAAGCTTTCCCTTCTTTCAAAACCTCATCACACCCTGCATGGGTGACACATGAAGAATGATATAATTACCAACACTAAATCTCAAGGCACGAAATCTATGATCCACATAACACTTCTGCCTACTCTGAGCTGCTCGAAGTCTATCCTGAATGCCCTAAACTCTATTAAAAGACTCACGAAGCAAGTCTGTACATTGACGCCTAATCTCAAAAGCCTCAAATAAACTAACTAGAGAGCGTAAACACCAACCATAAAATGCCTCAAAAAGAGAATCTCAATACTAAAATGGTAGCTATTATTATACAAAAACTCTGCCAAAGATAGATGCTACTCTCACTGAGCTCCAAAGGCGATCACACAACCGCGAAGCATATCCTCAAAAACCTGAGTAGTCCACTAGGGATAACTATTAGTCTTGGGGTTAAAAGCTGTACTATGATCAATCAGGGCACCCAACAACTCCTGAAAAGTCTTCCAAAAGTGTGATATGAACAATGAACTTTGATCTATAATGATAGACATCGGCACACCATGAAGACAAAAAATCTCACAAATATAGTTATGGGCCAACCTCTTAGCACTAAAGAAAACCTAAACTAGAATGGAATGAGCAAATTTGGTCAATTTATCCATGATGACCCAAACACTATCAGAATTACTCCTAGATAGATGGATACCTGAAACATTGAGCCTCCTTCAAAATCAGTCTAATCCAATCACCCACTCTCGACACACAAACTCGGCCTCCAATCTTTTAAAAACCATCAAAATTAAGCGAGGCTTCCTTAGTATCACCACTTAATAGCTTATACTAAATTACTCTCAACTAAACATCATCAAACTGCTGAGCCGAAATTTGCTCCATTAAAGAAAACCTTACACAACAAATGCAAAAACACACCTAGGTATTGAAATATCAAACCTAATCATCTAGTTAGAAAAAGACTGAACCTCTAAGGCCAAAGGCCTCTACTGGGTCAAAAGATGCACAAAGATATCGATGATAGTCGAATTTTAGCTTAAGACATCTGCAACCACACTAGCCTTGCTCGAATGGTAGGGAATAAACTAGTCATAATCCTTATTGACACCTAATTTTTGTTCTCCACAATTAAATTTTATCCTGGGTTTCTTCAACTTTAAACAAAAGTGAAATATTTATTTTATCTGTATAAATGCGCTCTAAAATATTTATTTAGGTTAATTTTGTCATTTAAGTGACGATTATACATTTTTCGTATTCACATATACAAGATTGTATAAATTTTATTACTTAAATGAATATTTTTATCAAAGTTTGAGCTTTTACGGAGATAAGTTTGAAAATTAATTCAAACGAATAAAGTCTTAATTTAAATATAATTTAATGTCAAAAATAATTTATTTGGATGATTATATGTTTGATTTTATTAAATCAAGAAGCTCAGGATTAAAGAAAGTATTAATTCATATTGAATTTTAATTTAATTTAGCCAATCTATTAGATTTGGCCATAACTGAAATCAAATTGGCCATAATTGTAATGCAACTCGTCAATTGATTTCTTAATTTGGTCAAAATTAAATGAATATGGCTAAATTTTAAATTCCCATTGGGATCATATTTTAAATAACCCAAAAATTCTCAAAAAATTCTCATAACTTCTACCTAATTCCCACAAAAAATAACTTCAAATCCCAAAATTCAAATTTGAAATTTAAAATTTATTCTAGATTGTACAATTCCCCCTCAATGTCTTTTTTTCAATTTTTGAAATTCAAAAATTGTACTACATTGTACAATTCCCCCCCACCTTATATTCCACCTCACCTTATCTTCCACCTGACCTTATCTTCAATTTTAAAATTCCAAAAACACCCCTCAATTCTTTCTTCCATATTGGTGGATGAACAAAATTAAATCCCCATAATTTTCTATAAATAATTTTCTCCCACATTGGTGGATGAAAAGAAGAGAATCCCCATCATTTCTTATAAATAGTACCACTATTTTGGTAGAAAGACAAGTCTCAAGGTTGAAAAAAAATCTTTGAGCAAAAAAGGTTTTTTTAGTAAAAAATAGCCTTTTTTGTGAAATTCGCAGGCTAATTTAAGGTCTCGAGTTGAAATCTTTCCGGTGGTGATAAAGGCTCTAAAGAAAGCTTGAAGTTCAATTTTGTTTCCCCCAAAAAGGTACAAACACCTTTCCCCCTTTTTTTTAATCATTTTTTTCATCTTTTTCATCGTCGTAGTTCGTAGTTGTAATTTTTTTTAGTTTTAATATTATTTTCTTCTTTGAACTTCATAGTTATAATTTTATTTATTAGGATTATTTGCTGTAGACTGCCTTGGAGGCCTTAGGATGTTATGGTATCGATATTATGACTATTTTTATATTCCTAGCATAAAAAATTAGCTAACATTAGTTGAACATATTTTTTTCATATTTTTCTTTGATAATAATGGATAAAGTTTTGATATTTTCTTAAAATATGCACTCATGCTTTGTTTAAATTCATTGTTAGCGTGTACGTTTGTTTATAGCATGTAAATTTATTTCCTTTATGTTGAAAAAATATAGTTAATATTGATTGTTTCAACTTTTGTTGATTATTATGGGTAAAGTTTTGATCATTGCTTAAAATATGTACTCATGCTTTGTTTAAATTCATTGTTGACGTATATATTTATTTTTAGCATGTAAAATTATTTCCTTTATGTTCAAAAGAATAGTTAATATTGATGTTTTGCCTATTGATTTATTCTTTGATTATTATGGGTAAAGTTTTGATCTTTACTTAAAATGCAGGCTCATGCTTTGTTTAAATTAGTTATTGGTGGATATGCTTGCTTGTAGAATGTAAAGTTGTTTTCTTTTCATCAAAAAGGAATGATTACTATTGTTAAGAGTCTGTGAAATTGGTTCTTAATTTGAAGTAGTGAGTTACTCATTTTGGTGGTCAGAATTGTCTTTGATTTTCTCTTGTTCATATTGAAAAGTTGTTAGGGTTGTAATTTTTATTGAAATGGTGTAGAACTAAAATAGGAGTTTCCACAATTGGACACTTTTTCTTAAAATTAATCTTATACTATTTCTCCTATCTTGTCTTCGAATATTATCCCTCAAATATGTTTAATATATGTTATTTACTTCATAAAATATTTTTATTTATTTAGACGTCCTATTATTATTCACATGCTATTGTGATTTTTTTTCTAAGTTATAGATATGTTGATTGATCCACATTGTATTCAAAAGTGTTACTGCATTAGTATGTCTTGTATTTCATATTTAAGTGCTCTTTCCTCGTATCTTGCTTATTCTTCTTTTTTCTTTGCTTAGTGAAAACATGCCTTAGACTTCATCGTAGTATTTGGAGCAAATATGTGTTAATCTATTTGTCCAAATTTTAAGCAACTATGCTTGTAGATTCATGTCTTCTTTTCAAGGGCTAGTTAATTATTGTGCTAGATTTAATTTTTTTGTAAGATTGTTTTGGAGATGTGTTAGTTTCTTTTTTGTTGGATAATTTTGTTTTCTTTGATATCATAGCCCACTCTTTCTTTACGCTTGGAAATGCTTTTTTTCATGTCATCATTTATCTATTAAGAGTAGCATTTTTGAACACATATTAATTATTTTTATTTATCTTTTCCTTTGCATGAATCCGTTTTAGAGTCCAAATGGACTCCGTTCCTCTTACATTCGTAATGGGCCAATGAGATCCCTCTCTTCGAGTCAAGTTTGAAGTTTTAAACTCAAAGTTAATTATATGGCATGCGGGTGCAAGAAGATGAAAGAAGAAAGAAAATGGGTGAAACCCCATTGCTGAGGTTAATAAGAGATTTAAAAAGTCTCACTTTTTATTATTGCCTTATTTTTATTTATTCATTTAGTCATTTATTTATTCATTCATTTGGGCCTTGATATCAAAGTTGTAATTTAATACTGGTGAAGTGGATTTGGGATTTCAAAGATACGAAAACTATCTTAGGACAGGTTATGGGCTAAAATCCCAAGTATTTAGATTAGGACCAGTGGAGATGGGCCAAAAGGACAAATTAGCGTAGGACAAGGTTTATGATTTGGGCCTAATGGCTGAAGTCCTTTAATCTCTCCCTTTCCCCTTTATATGCTAATAGTTCTTACTTTTCTTACACTTAGTTAAAATCCCTGCTAAGCTGTCAGAATTTGTTTTTCATTAATCTTGAAGATAATTTTCTTCAATTGTTTTCTTTAAAAAAAAAATTTTCCTTCTTAAAGTTAGTCAAAAAAGTCATTTTCAAATTGTCCAGTAACTGCAAGTTAGCAGATACTCTTGGTGCCTTAACAACCTTCCAAGAGTATTAATAAGAACCGTTTACTTAGAATTTCTAAACTTAAAAGATTTTTTCTGTTTTGACTCTTTTAAGTAATATTTTTAGTTTTTCTTGATATTCTCTCAATAATCCACTGGCGACTCTGTAGTTTCTTAAATTGTTCCAAATTTTCTTTAAAGTTTTGGAACAATTTAAAAGATCAAAAATAATGTTTTCCAAACTCTTCGAATCGAAAAAGGGAAAAACAGAAATGGTGACTCTATTGGAGATTTGAACTAGGTTCTAATCAAATGTTTGAATTTATCATCTAACTATTTGTTTAAACTATTTATGTTATTATATGTTTCAACTCTATGAAATTTAACTGTTCCATTTCATGGCATAATCTCGTGTGATGATTATTAAACTGTTTTGGGTTTTCGTAGATGTCCCGGCCCCTATTGTTCAACTCCAAATAAAGTATTGGAAATATTATGGTTTATTAGTATGTGAGGCATCTGGTGACTGTTTGTATTTTGAAACCCAGGTCGTCTGCTTGTGAACCTATGTCCAAACCCACTTTAGACACCCAGGATATAGCTAAACCAAAACCCTATTTTAGGTATGACCCTAAGAAGATTCAATACCCGAAGGGGTATTGGTCCCATTTGAAAACCTGCCTTATATCTATTTGACCATGATTCATAACAGACGATCATTCTTTATATGTTAAATTGAAGGATATAATGCTGGATTGGACGAACCATTATCCCTTGGGCTTGAGGGTTTTGTAAGATAGTTTTATTTAATTAAAAGAAGGTCTTCATCAGAAGGATATGCAGACATTTCAAGAAGTTTAAAGATAGAAGGGCTTCCAAGAAGGCTTAGTTTAGATTTTCTCCCCTGCGTGGGATTGATATTATGTATTTCCCTTTTCTCTCATTTTGTAACCCATTTATTTTATTAATGAAGTTTGTATAATATTTTGGGTATAATGGAACGTCTTACAAATGGCATTTACTTCCTTCAAACGTTAGGCTTACCTTTGGCTTAAAAGGTCCTAAGTATGTTAGAACGCGTTAAAATTTATTTATGTGCTTTGATTATGTTTGTTTGATTTGTCTCATCAAGCTTGATTTTGTTTGTTTGATTTGTCTCATTACTTTGGTCAATTTCTTTGCATCAACATGAACTAACATTTTAATTTGTAAGTATTTTCCCTTTTTTTTAGAAAGAGGCTGATTTGTATTGGTAATAAAACTTGCTTATTGCAGAAAGACTAAAAGCAAAGTGATCGCTGACAGAACATCAGTATTTTACTAGGTCTAATGTTAAGAGAGAAACTATCAACTCAGCAGTTCTTACTTGGACTAACAAAAATATACATTATGGATCCTAGTTTAATCAATACTTCATCTGAGTCAGTTCCCACCTTGTCTATGGCAATGGACCCTAATCCCTTGATTGGAAGAGAAATAACCCCAGAGGTCATTGCTGGTTTGAAAAAACAAATTGTCGAACTAAGGTTCATGTTGATGCAAAGAAATCTTTCTCAGACTTCTCCAAACATGACTCTGCCTCTTGATGCCTGACAAAAGGATCATATTTCCGACATCAGAAGGAATTGATCTGGGTGGTCATTTTTCCACTTCTCAAAATGTTCATGCTACTTAGAATGCTTGTTCGTGTATGGATTTGCTCCTGTAAAGGTTCATAACATAACACTATAAAATTACACTCCTCCAATGTACACCTATGCTACAGCCTAGATGCTGATCATAATGTTGAAGTTTAAAATGATCCTAGGGTGTACGTTGATGAGACGGTGAATAAAAAGCTCAAGTCTTTAGATTATGTAATGAGAAGCCTTAAAGGGCTTAGAAGTAATCAAAGTTCGAAGTATGAAGAGTTGTGTGCATTTCTCGAGATTGAGTTGCCTCCTGGTTACAAGATCCCAAAATTCAAAAAGTTTGATGGGTCTGGAAATCTTTTTTATCATTTGAAAACTTATTGTAAAAAGTTGATTGGTGCAGGAAAAAACGAGGGAATATGAGTTAAGGTATTTAGTTAATGTTTTAGTGGAAAGGCTCTGGAATGGTATGCTAAGAAAGATGTGACTAAGTGACGCACTTGGGATGACTTGGCAAATGGTTTTTTAGATAATTATAAGTTTAATGCTGATATTATTCCTGACAGGATCTTTATCACAAAGCTAAGGCAGAAAATAAATGAGAGATTTCATAAATATACCATACGGTATAGAGAAGAGGAAACTAGGGTCCATCCTCATATAGAGTAAGCTGAAATGATTAGTTACTTTATTCATGCACTAAGTCTTGAGTATTTTGATCGCATGGTGATGATGGCTGGAAAGATATTTATTGAAATTGCTAAAACTGGAGAAATGATTGAAGATGTCCTTAAGACAGGGAGGATAATAAATTTGACAAAGTTGCAATCCACTCATAAGAGTTTCCAGACTGGCTCTATTTGGAAGTGGAAAGAAAAAGAAAAAAGATGTGATGGGAGTAATGACTTAGGGAGGTTCATCCAACTATAATCAATCCCCACGATACCAACCCAATGTTTAACATGCTTACTATCTGATCTTCAATGCACAAGCAATATATCATGATCATCCTCCAGCACAAGACTATCAAAATAATGCTCCGTGTGCCAATTATGAAAGGAAGCCTCCCAGAATTTTTATGCCATTGGCAGAATCTTTTACTCAACTTTTTAAAAGGTTGAAAGAAGAAAAAATACTTTATCCAGTAGAATCAAGGACTGTGAACACTTTTGCTAATTGGTATGATTCAAACAAGCGATGTTCTTACCACTCTAGAGTCGTTGGACACGATACCGAGAAATGTATAACTCTTAAGCACAAAATTCAAGACTTGATTGACAAAAAGATGATAAAACTTGAAGAAGCTCTAGCCAATGTCAACAACAATCTAATTCCTAATCAAAAGAAGTGGTCATTGGAATCATCAGCCATAACGAAGAATGAAGTTCCCTCCAAAACACACTTTTGGCGTTCTTTTATCTTAAAGTTATTATTTTATTTTCTAGTAATCCTACTTTCTCATGTTTATTTCCTTGTAATCATAATTTATGGTTTGATTTCCTTGTAGTTTCACTTTGTGATTTCCTTGTAATCGTACTTTCTAGTTGTAATAAACTACGTTCGACTAGATTTCCCTAGTGGAATACATAGGCGGCCTATGTTGGATTTGGTTACATTATCAAAAATATTAAATCTCTCTTTTTATTTTATACAAACTACATTTGACCTGAATTTCCAAGAATGGAATACATTGGCGGCCTATGTTGGCTTGGTCAATCCTGTAGAATTTTTTTTTTGTAGACCTATGTTTGGTATGATTTCTACCTCCGTAAAATATGTAAGCACCACACCAGCTCGATCATATTTCCAATAAGATTTTGTTTAAGAGGATTTTGTCAAGTTATATGGAGATGACATTGAAGCGTGTAACTAGGGCCGGAATTTTTGAGAAGATCTAAAAAATTCACAAAAACTTGTCATTTGCTACAAAGTTAAACATTAGACATTGTTGAAGATGAATCGATGCATAATTTTGAGAAGTTGTAAAATTTCAAGTTATGCTATACCAGAAAGGACTCGAGTATTTTGCATTCTAGATTGGGGCATAATTTTTGAGAAAATCTCAAAAATTCCATTTTAAATGATGTCATAAGTTACAAAGAAGTTTGAGAGTTTCTAAACTAGGGTATAATTTTTGAGGGATATCCTAAAATATTCCACAAAGATTACACTTCAAACCTGTAAATCGATGATCAAAAAGGAGGATCAGGATAGTAAGAAAAAACCAACACTGTCAGCCTCTCAAAACTAAGAATTTTTCTTTTGATCCAGGAACAATGAATTCACAGCGCTGACAATGTTAAGCTTGATAAAGGGCATTTCAAATCCACTATAGCCTTGTCATAATAATCCAGACAACTTTTCTTCTCCTTTTTCATCTTTATTTATGTTTCTATTAGTTCATTATAATCTCTAACACTTTCTCTAATTTTTTACGGAAATGACCGAGCAAATAAGATATAGGGATATCACTCAAAACACTATCTACAAATCATCATGAGTCAAACAACTTTATGTCTAAACTCTATCTTCTATTACACTCTTGGCTTAGTGAGAACAAACTGTTGTGTTACTAATGAGTGTTGTTTAAGTTATGCAGGTGATGTTATATAACACCACCTCAGATTTTCACCCCATTCGAGGTGATGTATCTCATTATATCTCGATCATCCACCCTTTCAAGAGGACATAATAGATTATCACCCTAAATTATCATATTTTGGGTTATCCACCATTTTAAGAGGACATTCCCAATCATCACTTTATTCGAGGTGACACATCTTATTTTATTTGGGATATCCCCCTTTTAAAAAGATACATCTTATTATATTTAGATCCTCCACCCTTTAAAATGGTGCATCAGATTATCTCTTTATTTGAGACAACATGTTATTACATTTGTATCGTCATCTCCTTCAGAGTGACATGTAGTTATGTTATGCATGGTCACCTCCTTCGACATGACATGTTATCATATTTGTATCATCACCTCCTTTAGAATGACATATTATTATGTTACGAACCGTCACCTCCTTCATTGTGACATGTTACTATGTTATGGATCATCACCTCCTTTAGAGTGATATGTAATTATGTTATAGATCACCACCTTCCTCAGAGTGACATGTTATTATGCTATGAATTATCACCTCCTTCAGTATGACATATCATTATATTATGGGCCGTCATCTCTTTCAACGTGATATCTTATTAACTTATGGCTCGTCACCTCTTAATTGTGACATGTTATTATGTTATGGATTATCACCTCCCTCATCATGACATGTTATTATGTTATGGAATGTTACCTCCTTCAAAGTGACATATTATTATGGATTGTCACCTCATTCAGCATGACATGTTATCATGTTATGGAGCGTTACCTCCTTTATAGTGACATATTATTATATTATGAACTATCACCTCCCTCAGAGTGACATATTATTATGTTATGGATCATCACCTCCTTCAGCGTGATATGTTATTATGTTATTAGACTGTCACTTTTTTTAGGGTGACACGTTATTATATGGATTTACATCTCCTTCAACTTAATATGTTACTACATTATGAATTTTCACCTCCTTCAGTGTAGTAGACTAAAGCAAGGTATACATGATTACCCTCACATTGTATTTGATACTAATAAGTTTAGTGTAGGGATTAATAGATAAGTTGGACCATCACTCCATTCAAAGTGGCATGTTATATTTAAATTAGGCTGTTCTCCCTTCAATGAGACACATTGGACCATCACTCCATTCAAAGTGGCACATTACATTTAAATTGGGTTGTTTGCCCTTCAATGAGACACGTTGGACCGTCACTCCGTTCAAAGTGGCACATTACATTTAAATTGGGTCGTTCGTCCTTCAATGAGATATGTTGGACCGTCACTCTATTCAAAGTAACCTGTTACATTTAAATTGGGTCATCCGCCCTTTAATGGGACACATTAGACCATCACTCCATTTAAAATGGCATAATATTTTTAGAACAGGTTGTGCAACTTAGTTTATCAATTATCTTTGCATAGCATATTCAAATAGGGTTTTACTAATTTACATTTGTGTAAGCTATGTTTACAACAAATCATTTGTTTGATTTGTTATAGAGAGCATCCAAAAGGTTGAAATTCTCAAATCAAAACCACATGTATGGATGACGCCAAAAAGGACACAACATAACGTGAAACGTTTTCTTAGTAGCAAAATGGGACATAGTCTATAGAAGGATATCAAACTCTTTGGATGCAAGCTATAGAATGATTGTCACCACCCTTAAACCACACCCTTATTAGAAGGCATGTGGGTACCTTAGAATGATTTGGTTTCAGCTTCACCTTTAGGATATTTCTACACTCATACCGAGGGTAAACTTCTCTTTTCTTAAATTGAGTGACGGACACATAGAGCTATGGAAATTATGCCTGGATAAATTCTTATCGATGGATATGAAGGATCCCATATTTATGGTTAAGAGGTTACAAACCTCTTTTTCAAAACTTGAATAACATGTCTCTCATTTAGAGCCAAAGATTGTCTAAAATAAAAGACTATCTTAGCTACCGATTGAGTCAAACTACAAGCAGTCTGACTCTCTGAGTCTCAGGAATATGTAGGCTGGGATCTTTGTTAAAAAATCGACTGCATTCCAACCTTCCCCCCAATCCTCTTATTTCTCAACTTTTTGATTTTAATAAAACTCGAAAACTAAACTCTCTTCGAATTAAATTTAAAGTCGAGCAAAAATTAAGAATGTCAAACTCCCTTTCTCCATGGTTACTTGCATCCACCATATCCAAAGGGAGAGGGTAGATTTTCACACCTAATTTTTTCCCTCCACGACATAATTTAATCATGGATTTCTTCAACTTTAAATAAAAGTTAAATATTTATTTCATCTGGATAAATGCGCTCTAAAATATTTATTTAGGTTAATTTTGTCATTTAAGTGATGATTATACATTTTCGTATTCACATATACGAGATTGTATAAATTTTGTTACTTGAATGAATATTTTTATCAAATTTTGATCTTTTACAGAGATAAGTTTGTAAAATAATTCGAATGGATAAAGTCTTGATTTAATTATAATTTACTCTCAAAAATAACTTATTTGGATGAATATATGTTTGATTTTATTAAATCAAGAAGCTCGGAATTAAAGAAAGTATTAATTCGTATCAAATTTCAATTTAATTTAGCCAAGCTATTAGATTTGGCCATAATTGAAATCAAATTGGCCATAATTGCAATGCAACCCGTCAATTGATTTTTTAAGTTGGTCAAAATTAAATAAATATGGCTAAATTTTAAATCTAAATTGGGATTATATTTTAAATAACCCCCAAAATTCTCAAAAAACTCTCATAACTTCTACCAAATTCCCACAAAAAATAACTTCAAATCCCAAAATTCAAATTTGAAATTTATATTTTGAACTAAATTTACAATTCTCCATCCAATTCCTTTTTTTTCAATTTTTGAAATTCAAAAATTGTTATACATTGTAAAATTCCCCCCACCTTATATTCCACCTCACCTTATCTTTAATTTTAAAATTCCCAAAACACCCTAAATTCTTTCTCCCACATTGTCGGATGAAAAGAATTGAATCCACATCCTTTCCTATAAATATTTTTCTCTCATATTGGTAGATGAAAAGAAGTGAATCCCCATCCTTTCTTATAAATACTGCCACTATTTTTGTAGAAAGACAAGTCTTAAGATTAAAAAAAAAGCTATCAGCAAAGAATTTTTTTTTAGTAATTTTTTTTCTTTTTTCATGAAATTCGCGGGCTAATTGAAGTTCTCGAGTTGAATGATTTTTGGTGGTAATAAACACTCCGAAGAAAGCTTGTAGTCCCATTTTGCTGCCCCCCAAAAGGTAAACACACCTTTCCCCCTTTTTAGTATTTTTTTCTTTTATTTTTCTTCTTCGTAGTTCGTAGTTGTAATTTTTTAGTTTTATTATCATTTTCTTCTTCATACTTCTTAGTTGTATTTTTTTTAGTTTTATTATTGTTTTCTTCTTCGTAGTTCGTAGTTATAATTTTATTTGCTGGGATTTTTTGCTGTAGACGACCTTGAAGGCCATAGGATGTTATGGTATCGATATTATGGTTATTTTCATATTCATGGTATAAAAAATAAGCTAGCAATAGTTGAACATATTTTTTGCTTTATTCTTTGATTCTTATGGGTAAAGGTTTGATCTCTGCTTAAAATATGTACTCATGCTTTGTTTAAATTCATTGTTGGCGTATATGTTTGTTTTTAGCATGTAAAGTTGTTTTCTTTATGTTGAAAAAAAACGTTAATATTGATTGTTTCTCCTTTTGTCTATCTTTGATTATCATGGGTAAAGTTTTGATCTTTGCATAAATATGTACTCATGCTTTGTTTAAATTCATCGTTGGTGGATATGCTTGTTTTTAGCATGTAAAGTTGTTTCCTTTATGTTGAGAAGAATAGTTAATATTGATTGTTTAGCCTTTTGACTTTATTCTTTGATTATTATAGGTAAAGTTTTTATCTTTGCTTAAAATGCACACTCATGCTTTGTTTAAATTCGTTATTGGTGGATATGTTTGCTTTTAGTATGTAAAGTTGTTTCCTTTATGTCGAAAAAGAATGGTTACTATTGTTAAGGGTTTATGAAATTGTTTCTCAATTTGAAGTAGTGAGTTACTCATTTTCATGGTAAGAATTGTCTTTGATGTTCTTGTTTAGATTGAAAAGTTGTTAGGGTTATAATATTTGTTGAAATGACGTAGAACTAAAATAGAAGTTGCCATAATTGGACAGTTTTTCTTAAAATTAATCTTTTACTATTTCTCCTTTCTTGTCTTCGAATATTATCTCTTAAATATGTGTAATATATGTTATTTACTTCACTTCACTTATTGGTTTACTTCTTAAAGAATTTTTATTTATTTAGACGTCCCATTGTTATTCACATGCTATAGTGATTTTTTTTCTAAGTTATAGATATGTTGATTGATCCACTTTGTATTAAAAAGTATTGTTGCATTAGTATGTCTTATATTTCATATTTGAAGAGCTATTTCCTCATCTCTTGCTCATTGTCCTTTTTTCTTTTCTTAATGAAAACATGCCTTAGACTTCATCATAGTATTTGGAGCAAATATGTGTTAATCTATTTGTCAAAATTTTAAGCAACTATGCTTGTGAATTCATGTTTTCTTTTCAAGGGCAACTTAATTATATTTTGCTAGATTCAATTTTTTTGTAAGATTGTTTAGGAGATGTGTTAATTTCCTTTTTGTTGGATAATTTGGTTTGCTTTGATATCATAGCCTACTATTTCTTTATGCTTGAGAATGCTTTTTTTTCATCTCATTATTTATCTATGAAGTGTAGAGTTTTTGAACACATTTTAATTATTTTTATTTTATCTTTTCCTTTGGATGAATTTGTTTTGGAGTCCAAATGGACTCCTCTCCTCTTGTATTCATAATGGGCCAATGAGGCACATCTCTCTGACTCAAGTTTGAAGTTTTAAATCCAAAGTCGATTATATGGCATGCGGGTGCAAGAAGATGAAAGAAGAAAGAAAATAGGTGAAACCCCATTGATGAGGTTGTAAAAGTTTTAAAAAGTCTCGCTTTTTATTATTTCCTTATTTTTATTTATTCATTCAGTAATTTACTTATTCATTCATTTGGGCCTCGAAGCCAAAGTTGTAATTTAATATAGGTGCAACGAATTTGGGGTCTCAAAGATCCGAAAACTATCTTAGGACAAGTTATGGGCCAAAAGTCCAAGTATTTAGATTAAGACAGGTGGAGATGGGCCAAAATCCCAAATTAGCATAGGACAGGATTTATGATTTGGTCCTAATGGCCTAAGTCCTTTAATCTCCCCCTTTCCCCTTTATATGCTAATTGTTCTTAGTTTTCTTAGACTTAGTTAAAATACCTGCTAAGTCGTCAGAATTTATTTTGCACAAATCTTGTAGACAATTATCCTTAATCATTTTATTTTCAAAAATAAAAAATTCCTTTTTAAAGTTAGTAAAAATAGTTATTTTCAAATAGTCTGGATAACCACAAGTTAGCGGATACTCTTGGTGCCTTATCAACTTTCCAAGAGTATTAATAGGAACCGCTTACTCAGAATTTTCAAATTTAAAAGATTTTTTCCGTTCTGAATCTTTTAAGTAATATTTTTAGTTTTTCTTTATATTTTTTCAAAAATCAAATGGCGACTCTATAATTTCTTAAATTGTTCCAAATTTCTTTAAAGTTTTGGAACAATTTAAAAGGTCAATAATAATGTTTTCCAAAACTTTTGAATCTAAAAGGGGAAAAACATTCCTTAAGAAACTCAAGCCAATTACATTGCTTCATATTAAGAAATCGCTGCGTGAAGAAATACTGCAGGTTATAATGATCCGAGAAAATCTCACAACAAACTCTATACAAGTAGTGCCTCCACAAAAACAATTGTGCACAACTTCAAATCATGGGTAGGGTAAGTCCTCTCATGGGTCTTCAATTGATGAGAAGCATATTCAATCATGTTACCCTTCTACATATACACAACACCTAAACCAACAACTGAAGCATAATTGAAAATAATAAAACCCACACCCTCCTTGGAAAAAATCAATATTGGAGTTGAAGTCAATAAAACCTTGAGCTTTTGAAAGCTTGCCTCACAAACATCAGACCACTGAGAGGAAATATTCTTCTAATTCAACTTGGTCAATAGGCCATAATACCTAAAAACCCTCAAAAAATGTCACTAGTAGCCTGCTAAACCTACAAAATTCCAAATTTCAGTAGGAGAAGTAGGCCTAGCCTAATCACAAACTATTGTAATATTGGCCGGGACGATCATAATACCATTATTGGTCACCACATGACCCAGGAAAGAAACATACTCCAACCCAAACTCACACATGGAGAACTTAGTATACAACTACTCATCCCTTAATCTCTGAAGCACAATCTCCAATTGCTTCTTATGATCATCCACAATCTAGAAATAAACCAAGATATCATTTATAAAATAATGACAAAGAGTTGAGATATAATCGAAATACTCGGTTCATCAACTCCATGAATGAGGATAGGGATTGGTCAACCCGAAGGACATAACCAAGGACACATAATGACCATATTGAGTCTGAAATGTTGTCTTTGGAATATGCAAAGCTTTAATCCTCAATGGGTGGTACCCGAACTTTAAATCAATCTTCAAAAGATGAATGCACACTAAAACTGACTGAACAAATCATCAATATGAGGAAAAGGATGTTTATTCTTAAGCTTCAGCTTGTTCAACTACCAATAATCAATACACATACACATAGACCCTTCTTTTTTTTTCACAAAAAAGATAGACACACCCTAAGGTGATACACTAGGTAGGATAATTCCCTTATCCAATAGCTCCTGCAATTGATCTTTCAATTCCTTCAACTCTACTGGGATCATCCTATAAGGATGAATAAAAATGGGCTTGGTGTCGGGCTTAATATTGATAACAAAGTTAATATCGCGATCTTGAGGCATATCAGGAAAATCCATAAGGTAAAATTCCATATACTTAATGACAATGCAAAAAAAAATTTCCAAAGAATAAGGTAAAACAACAATAGTAATGAGCCTAAAGAAAAGATATAACTCTCCCAGGACCTGAATGAATCATACCTTTCAAAGCAATTCTTGGAACACTTGGCGAAGCTAAGGTCATAGTCCTAACATAGAAGTTTAAGACAATAAGATGAGAAACTAACTAATCCATATCCAAGATGACATCAAAATCAACCATATATAGAATAATCATATCTTCCCAATTATCACACCCAACAAAAGTCACAACACAGGATTGGTGCACCCAATCCACCAATAAAGAGTCTCCTATGGGGGTAGATACTCGGATAGGAACATCAAGTGGTTTATAGCAGAGTCAAAATTTAAAGCTTCTAAACTAAAAGACCCATTGCCTGAATCCCGCAAGGATTCTTCCACTGGTCTGCTATGATATCCACAAAATACCTCTAGAATCTCTACTTCGAGAAGTGTGACCTTTGAACTAGCCCTGAGAATACACCCTCTTAGTGCCTCCCTGAGATTCTAGAAGAATAAACTCAATAATCTTAGAATGATTGACTATATTACATATACTACTATCTGAGTCATAGCTAGCTGAAGAGAAATATCCACCCTTTCACAAACTTTTGACTCTTTTCAATCTCGATGGAAATGATGGCATAAGAATATCTAGAAAAGGCATAGAAACATGCCTCATACTCTGCAACAATTATGGAACTCTACTCTTAGAGAACTTGGCAAACAACTATTTTTCCTTTAGGGCCTGTAACACCTCACGGAGGGGATTAGCATGATCCATCGCAGTCTTCGAATGAATCAGAATGTCATCAATATACACAATGATGAAGAGATCCAAATACTGCCTGAACACCCTGTCCATCAAGTTTATAAATATTGTCAGAGCATCAGTCAACCTAAATGACATGACCAAGAACTCAAAATGCCCATATCGAGTATGAAAGGCCATTTTAGGGATATCCACCTCCCTAATCTTAAGATGATAGTACCCAGACCGAAGATCTATATTAAAGAAGAACTTGGCATCCTTTAACTGATCAAAAAAATCATCTATTCGAGGAAGGGGATACTTGTTCTTAACCGTTACCTTGTTCAACTGCCTGTATTCAATGCATATCTGAAAGCAACCATCTTTTTTGCACACAAACAACACCAGTGTACCCCAAAGAGAAATACTAGGATGAATAAACCCCTTATCCATAAGATCCTTAATTGCTCCTTGAGTTCCGTCAACTCAGACAGAGCCATTTTATATGACGGAATAGAAATTTGATGAGTGTCCAAAAGTAAATCAATACCAAATTCTATTTTTCTATCTGGAGTTACACCAAGAAGAGCATCCGAAAAAACCTCTAAAAACTCATTAACCAGAGGGACTAAAGACAAAGAAGGATCGAGTTAGAATCATTACCCTAGACCAAGTGAGAAAGACAATCTATAGAGATTAAATTTTGAGCTCTAAGATTAGAAATAAGCCTTCCCCTAAGAGTTAAGGAACTTTCTTCCCATTCTATAACCCATTCACTAGGGAACTTAAAGATAAACCTATGGGTTTGACAATCCACAGATACATTACAAGAATGGAACCAATCCATACCTAAGATTACATCAAATTCTACCATATCCAATTCAAACAAATCTGCCAAGGTTTTCTTGCTACCAACATATACCACACACCTTCTATAGACACTCTTAGAAATAACCAAGTCACCTACAAAGGTAGAAATAGAATAAGGATCTTAGATAAATTTTGGATCAAAACCAAAAGACACATCCATATATGAAGTCACATGAAAAAGAGTGGACCCTAGATCAAGCAAACAATATATGTCATGAGAGAAAAATTGTAACATACCAGTAACGACATCAGGTGATGCCTTGGATTCTTGTCGGGATGCCAAAACATACAACCTATTTCAACCAATATTAGAACCAGGCGCAGTAACAAAAGCAGATACCATACCACTATGTGCAGGAGCAAAAGATGGTGCCACAAAAATCTTATTCGCCCCCACAGAAACCTTATTGATCGAACAATCCCTGAGTCGATGAACTACCTAGCCACACTTAAAGAAATTATCCATTACTTCCTTGTAATTACCCCGATGAGGATGGCTATAAAATCGACAAGGAGGACATAAAGAAATTGTTTGACCTCCTCTCGCCTGAGATTGGGCAACCTGTGCCCAAGAATTATCACCACCTTAATGAAGCCTGTCTCTTGACTGCTGTGGGTAAGGAGCACTGGTAGAAAATGATCCCAAACTCCCCCACTTTTTTTTCTACCATGTGCCACCATCTTTACCACCCTGATACTGAGCACCTCCCTGATAAAAAAAGCTACTATACTTTTCCTGCCTATCTTTAAATTCCACATGTTTTCTCTTCTCATCCTCAACCTGCTGCATATGAATAGTTAACCTCGAGATGTCCATATCTTTTATCAGCAAGGCAGTCTAACACTCTAGAATCAAATCTCTATTCAGCCCAGAAGTAAACTTTCACATTCTCGACTTCATAGTATCCACCAAATCAGGAGAAAACTTTGATATCTGATGGAACTTCAAAGCATATTCTTTTACAGACATCCTCTTCTGCCTGAGGTTAACAAATATCTCCATCTTTGCTTCCTTCAACTCTTAAGAAGAGAACTGATCCAGGAAGGAATTAGAAAGATCCTTCCATAACTCTTTTTCTTCTTCTATATCACCTCTAAACCTATCCTACTCCCCATACCAATGATACGCAACATCCTTGACCTGATAAGCTACAAAGTTAACCCCCTCTACATTAGTAACCTACATCACCAAAAATATCTTCTCTATCTCATATAAGAAGCCCTGTGTATCCTACTCTATCTTTACCCTAGTAAGTATTGGAGGACCCATCTTTATAAATTGACAAACCTTTTAGCCTCAGCAGACAAAGCACCATTTGCACCCCGTTCAGCCTGAGCAGTAACCAATTGGGCAATGACATGAATAGACAGACAAAATTTTGTGTTAGTCACGTTACTCTAAGGGACTTGAGGAGAACTAGCTAGAATAAGATGACTCCAACACCATAAGGAATAGGACCATAAAATCCAAGATGTACTCTAGATGTAGTACGTGCCCTTTCACCATTATCCCCAGTTGGGATAAAAAAATTTCCTTGTGTTCCAGATCTAGGAGGCATGATATGAAAGACAAACAAACAAGGACTAGAGGAGATTCCAGCATTGAGAACTCAAGCTTAAAGATAGATTACCAAGAATATGAAACATTTCTAAATGTCATATAGCCTCCTTTTTATGAGTGTGGCGCACTTCACCCCCTAAAAGAGAATCTACTTGACATGGCTTTGTGGACTTCTCAACTGACCATGAACCTAAAGCTCTAATCCCAACTTGACCCAACCTGACCCCAGGCCTTGTCATAATAAGCATTCTAAGTCCAACCAAGACTAGGGACCTCCCCCTGTTGACAACCCAACCACCTATATCCAACTTTGATTGGGCTAAATTTCAAACATATAATAAGATAACGTTATTGTTCTTATTAAGACTCTAGGATAGGGTCACGATCATGACCAACCTAACCGAGTCCAATAGTACCTCACCAACCAACCAACCATATCAAACTAAAACATAGACCATAAACCAAAGGAAATACCAAAACATAATATGAAAATTAATCCTTAATTGTATGATGATGGAACTGTAAGAAATTATGTCTGATGATGCCAGCCTCAATATCATTGCCAATGCTAAGGCTGACACCTCATTGTATCACTCTTGCTTGCAAGTAATATCCATAGCCAAACCATTTGGATTAAGGGGACCTTAGGTGCCCTTTCCATATACCATATTAAATCACTTAGGAGACTTCCATGTTCTCCACAAGCATAACAATTTAGCCTTTATCCTTTTCAAATCATATAAACTATGCATGAATCCTTTATCCAGTTTAAAATATGCAAGAGTTCCATTAAATAGCCTCAAATAGCCTTCAAATTCCACATGAATCCATTATCTATGTGACACACTCATTCCTGGATCTATACCGAAAGTGCGTAGTAGGGATGAGTACAATCAACTTATACTCAATGGGTATCATAGAACGACTGAGTAATGATGAAAATAAAATATATAAACACAAACTATGGGTACATCACATGCAATCCAAAAGGGTCCCAAACAGTAGCGCATATCATCTCCTCTAACTATTCTATTTTATACACATATAACAAATATAGGAAGGGGAAAGAAGAACAAATATACACATACTCCAAATATCAATATAAGAATATAGAACATTGGACAGATTTCAAGTTAAGAAAGTAATACAGCCATAAAATAAGCATAGTATATTGAATGCAATAAAGATGATGAAGCATGAGGTCATCGTGAATCTTTGGGATACATATACCGAGTTGAGCTATAGGTATTAGACCCATAAGAGGTTCATTAACTCGTATACAACTAATATCAATAGCTCCTCTCTGGCACATACATTGATAAAGATTTATTAAAAATGTCATATTTTCTGTCAAAAAAGCCAGTATTTCCAATATTTCCCTAATGGTACTAATATTTCATGAATGAATATGATATAAGAATGTAATTCTCACAACCAACCAAAATGAGAATATCTAATATCTAACTAATATTCCAACTATATGAGCTAAAGATCTACTCAAATCAAATAAACATCAATGATCCAATATAATCCAGAAACCATCAATTAAAATATGAAAGAAAACTGTCATTAATACCTCAGAAATCCAAAAATCTAGGCTTTTTCCACCGAAAAAGTGCAACCAAATATAGATATATCATTACCAGGCTAACAACATCATATAACACCTAACACGGTCACACATAGCATATAAGTCTTAAATTACCAAATATTATCCATATAGGGCTCTACACGAGCACACAAATCACCTAAACACATTTTTCATAATACAACCCCATACACATAGCATGCTTTAACATTATTATTAACTATCCAACCCAATTTGAAGAAAGTTAAGCCATAATCTAACTCGAATGTAGAAACTAGATCGAATAAGCCTTTATCATTGAGCTTTCACCTCATGCACAAACTTAAAAATTAGCTAAAACACACAAATATAGAATCTACACATCAAAAGAAAGCTAATGATACCTATATTGCCCACTTTTGAATTGGGGTTAAAGAGAACCCCCAAAATGAGTTTTAAAAAAGAAGGGTAAAATCATAATTTTATTTTAGAAACACATCCCCATACTTATAGAATTCTATAGCCGAAAAGCTATGTGAAAATAAGTGAAAAATGAGGTTCAAATTATAGAAAAATCATTTTAAAATTAAGAATTTTAAGTTTTTTTGAAGATGAAATTAGAAGGAAAGATGTTAATAATAAAATTAGAAACTTACGCATGGATGAAATCCCAAAACTCCTCTGACTCGTCCAAATCTGCCCTTTCAATCCTTAACAATTGTGAAAATAGGGTTTTGATTCTCAACTTGGATGTAAATGATGAAAAAAATATAAGATCCTAAAAATGGGAGAAATATAGTTATAAATTGATAGGCAATGATTATATGAGAAAAACGGATTAAAAATTGTCAAAATTAGAGCATTCTAGCTCTAAAAATGTCAAAAATATGAAATAGGGTCAATTTTGGTCTTAACCATCAATGATGGATAATAATTTGAACTTTGAAAACTAAAATGGTATTGTCAAATGGTCCAAGTCTCCTAAAGCAACCGACCTATCGCTTTTGCGCCTACACAAGTACCAACAATTTTCAAAACTTATTTTTGACCCCTGAAACTCATTGGAAACCCTATGAACATGATACGATAGTGAAACTTAATTGAAAAACCATGCTCCAGATTCAAGGGAATCAACTAATTTATGACAAAAGATCAATATCACAAAATTGACTCCCGAGACCCTATTTACACTTTTTCCAAACCAAGGGTCAAAATGGGCTCTAAAGGCCACAAAATCAAACCAACCATGATAATAACCAAAATTAAACTTTCTAGAATCAATGACGATGTAATTTTTTTAACAAGATATCATTTTCACAAAATTGACCATCGAGACCCAATTTCACCACATTCCAAACTGAAGGTCGTAATAAGATATAAAAGCCATAAAACCACACCAACTATGTTGCTAATCTAAATTTGACATTTTAGATCTACTGGTATAGTTCATTTTTCCATCTAACACACAGATTAATAAATGTTGACTGAGTCTACTATAAGGCTTTTCAATCCTCCAAAAACTACAAACTCACACAAATCACATCGAAATATAATAAGAACCATGTAAATTATTCCCAAACCTCATAAATACCATAAAACAACCATAAGGAGAGTTGAAATGGTCAAATCACATAGAAATGAATATTTTACAAACAACACCACAAATCAGATCATTACATTCAGGTTCGGTTCCTTAAGGCTTTCTTGGAGAAGTATATGACTTGAAATGTGCATGAGCATATGTGGATTAGTTTATAGGGTTTCAGTAGGGTTCTATAATAGTGGTTGAGTATGAGGCTAGATTTCACAAATTAGCCAGAAATGCCACTATGATTTTACCTATTGAGTATGAGAGAGTACAATGCTTCATTAGAGGATTAAGACATCCATTCTATTAGGATACTAGAGTATGGTATTTTTAGTTAGTTCATTGATGATATTAATTATTATTCTCACAATATGGAGGTTTTTCATCACGAGGCCAATGGAGAAGTGATAAGGGACCCCATTATTAAGGCATTTGCAATGGGAGTCATAATATTGCATAGTGTAGGGGTAGAGGATTTTAGGGATGATATCATCAACATAAATTTTGTCAACAACATAGTCAATCTAGTAGTCTCATTCATGCAATCCTATAAATTTTAGATAGGGCGAGACTAGCAATAAAAATTTTAGTAGTCAGGGTAGTGGTCAGCCATTGTAGGGTATTCAAATTGGGTCTTCTGACTGAGGTGTCAATTCTAGATTAGTCAAACTTTTTTTCTAGGTTAGGGTGCCTGAGGTATGCTATAATCATTATGTTGTGGGTGATTACACCAAGGAGTGTCCCTGATGTGGGATGATTGAACCTTATAAATAGAGTGTTCCACTTATTAAATCAAGGTCACCCCCAGCTAGAAGTGGTGCGCGAGATTGTATGGGTGGTACCTAGTGTTCTCATAGAGGTACTTAGGCTGGTTGAGCAAGTATTTGGGTAGGCTCCCAGTTCAAAGATGGGAGGAGGAAAGTTATTTATATGATATTTAATTAGGTTGGAGGATGAGGCTTCATATAATATTATTATAGGTATGATTTTAGTGTGCCATCACCTAACTTCTGCCTTATTTGATCCAGGCTCAACTTTTTCCTATGTTTCTACTTTTTATACATGGTCATGTTGTGAGCTATTATCATACCTATGTATGTATATACTCTCATAGGAGATTCTTTAGTAGTAGATTATGTGCATAGAACTTGTATTTTGACTATTTGAGAGTATGACACTCAGGCTACTCTTATTGTGCTTGCTATGGTCAATTTTGATGTTATTTTAGGCATGGAATAGTTATCCCATTTTCATGTCGTCATGAATTACTTTTCCAAGACTATTACCTTAGACATGCCTAGCATACCCCCAACTGTATGGTAGGATGTTTTAGTTGTGAATCATTAGGTCTTATTTCTTATATTTGGGCTAAAAGACTAGTATCAAGATATTTTATGGCCTAACTTAAAGATGTCTGAGATGTTAGTACTGAGATTTTTTTGCCTAACTCTATCCTTGTAATTTGTAAGTTTTCTAATGCTTTTTCTACTAACCTACCTTACTTTTATCCAGAGCATGATGTAGACTTTGCTATTAATGTTATGTCAACACTTTACCTATTTTAATTTCACATTGTTATATGTCTTATTTTAAGCTAAAAAGATGAATGTTTAGCTTTTAGGCCTTTTTTGTAAGGGATTTATTAGATTGAGTGTCTCACCTTGGGGTGCTCCAAATCTAGTTTTAAAAAAGAAGGATAATTTTATGTGTTTGTGTATCTATTACATACAACTAAATAAGGTGATAGTGAAGAATAAGTATCCTATGCTTTGTATCAATGATCTATTTGGCTAGATACAAGGCACAACAATGTTTTCAAAAATTAACTTGAGATTTGGCTACCATCAGTTGATGATTTGGGTTGAAGACATCCTATTATAGCCTTTAGGACTTGCTACTGCCAATATGAGTTCTTGGTGATGCCTTTTGGGTTAACCAATGCCCTAAAACATTAATAGACTTGATGAACTATGTGTTCTGGTTCTATCAGGACTCTTCATTCTTGTTTACTCAAGGAGTAGGGAGGAGCACAAACAATATTTAAGAATTATGTTCCACAGTTTGAGAGATCTATTGTTTTATGCAAAATTCTGAAAGTATTAGTTTTGGCTTAAGTCTGTTGCTTTCTTGAGGCATGTGATGCCTAAGTATGGGATGATTATAGATTCAATAAAGATTGAGATAGTTCATGATTGGGTCAAGTCCACATCTCCAATCAAGGTCTAAAACTTTATTGGGTTGGCAAGCTATAACAACTGGTTCATTGAGGAATTGAAGTTTATTGCAGCACCTATGACCAGATTGACTAGGTAAGATTTCTCATTTCAATAATCCGATAAGTGTGAGGCAAGATTTCCAAAGCTTGTGGACTTGCCCACTTAAGCTCTTATTCTAACACCTCCAGATGATGGCTCAGGTTTTATATTTTATTATGATGATTTTGGTATTGGTTTAGGTTGAATTCTAATCATCGTAGGGGTGAGTTATAACATATGCTTTAAGGAAGCTAATGGTGCACAAGCATAACTACCCTACTTATGACTTAGAGTTGGTAGCGATAGGTTTTACTTATTAGATATTGAGGCTTACCTGTATGGTATTTTCTATGAGATATTCACTGAAAATCATAGTCGATAGTATATTATGACTTAGAAGGTCCTTAAAGCAAGGAAATACAAGTAGATTGAGTTACTGAAGGACTAAGATATTTCTAATCCTTACCATCTAGGAAATGAAAATATAATAGCAGATACCTAGATCTAAAAGGCCGTGAGTATAGGGAGGTTGACCTTTATTTTAGTTTTGAAGTGATAGCTGGCCTTAAAAATCTTTTCCGTAGCCAACAAGTTGATTTGCCTTGTATTTTAGAGTCGAGGAGGATTTTTTTTATTGTTGAGGCTAGGTCTACCTTGTTAGGAAAGATTTATGATTGATAGTTTGGGGATAGTTGCTTATGTTGTATTTGAGATCAAGTATGAAGGGAGAATCCTAGAAGGTTACCTTAGATTCTAAGGGTATTTTGAGATTTGATAGTTGTATTTGTATTTGTGAGTAGAGGATTTAATTTAGTTGATAATTCAGGAGGCTCATTACTCCAAATACTCTATTCACCCATGGGTAGCTAAGATGTATAGACAACTGTGATAATAATATAGATGCAGGGATATGAGAAGAGATATAGCAAACTTCATGGCTTAGTGTTTATGTTATTAGCAAGTGAAGGCCGAACATTTAAAACTACGTGGTCTATTTTAGAGGCTACCCTTTCTCGAGTGGAAGTAGGAAAGGATTACTATGGATTTCGTGAGTGGTTTTCCTTCCACTTAGTGTGGTTTTGATAGAATTTAAGTTATCATAGATAGATTGACCAAGCCAACTAATTTCATACCTATTCAGTCTATCAACAATGTAGAAAGGTTGGCTCAGATCTATGTTTAAGAGGTGGTTCATCTTTATTAACTTCCATATCTATTATTTTTGAAAAAGATTCCTTGTTCACCTCCATCTTTTAGAGAGATTTTCAGGAGGAGTTAGGTACCCAGACTGACCTTAGCATAAATTTTTATCCCTAATTGATTGTCAATTTGAGCAGAATAATCAGGTTTTGAAAGATATATTTTGAGCTTTTTTCATGGACTTTAGTGGTCAATGGGAGAAATTTCTACCCTTAACAAAGTTTTCTATGATAAATACTACCATTCGGGGTAATATATTGTAGGCAGTGTCAATTTTTGATTTGTTGGTTTGAGACTTTAGTGGCTAGTCGATGAGGTTGCTAGTCTCTTCGAGAGTTACTGGTTTGATTTTATGTTATTCAGGATAGGTTGCGGGTAGTTCAAAGTACAAAGAAGAGTTATGCTGATCGTAGGCTTCATTTCTTGAGATTTAGAGTTGGTGATCGGGTTTCCTTTGTATGTCTCTTATGAATGTATGATGAGGTTAGGGAAGAAGGGAAAGCTCACCATCAAGTATATCGAGATATTTGAGATCCTTTGGAGAGTTAGGGAGGTAGCTTATAAGTTAGCCTTGCCTCCAGTCTTTTTTACCGTTTCACCTTATTTTTCATGTTTCAATTCTTCAACAATATATTTTGAATGTGTCTTACTATCTCTAGTGGAATTCAATTAAGTTGGATTATAGATTGACCTTCATGGAGGATCTAGTCTCTATTTTAGCTAGAGATTTCAGGTGATTGTGTTTCAGAGATATTTCTATGGTTAAGGTTTAGTGGAGACACCATCTAGTCAAGAATTATCGCTAAGAGACCTAGCATGATATGTAGACTATTTATCCACACTTGTTTGAGCCTTTAGGTACTTATTAAATCCTTACTTTTGCAAACAAAAGTCCTTTTAGTTGTAGATATTATATTGGCCTTCTAGGTTATTTTATTCCTTCTCATGCTTTTTCTTCATTTAGAGCCTTCATATAGCTGCACCAAGTCATTTATAATTTTATGAGAATTACTTCTTGGCTACCATGTAGTACATTTGGCTTTTATAGACATTTCCTTCCTTTAGAGCTTTAGAAGTTAAGAAAATGGTCTCGGGCAAAAAATTTAGATAAATGGCCTTGGATGGAAATTTTGATAATTTCACTAGCTTTGAAATTCCTGAGTCCTTTGAGGTCATTTTGGGCTATTGGTTAGATTTTTTGTAAAAAAAATGGAACCTTGGATATGGGGCCTATTTTCTGTTGATACCAAGTTTGTAACGCCCTGAGAGTACACCCTAGATGCCACACGGTGCTTACAATCCCGAAGGACCACAAGCTAACCCATGACTGATATCTGCTGAGAGTACTGAATAGTAATACTAAAATAAATGCCAAATTATGCTGAATTGCCATAAGTTTCAAAAGCTAAATACTGATAACTAATAACTTCTGTTAAAAACATCTGAATACTAAACACAGTCTGAACTGGTCTAGTCTGAAAGCCTCTACCTGAATTGTCTGAATATGGACTTGATGGGACAAGCCCCTAACTAACTCCAAATACTGAATTTTTTATAAACTGAAATAAATCATATACCCGATAGATAAGGACACACTACTAAATCTGCAACTGCTGACTGGATCTATTTAAATGCGGTCGAGATCTTGAGCATCCGAACCTATGATATGAGACATCATACCGCAAAGAAAAAGTATGCGGTCAGTACGTTGAATGTACTGGTATGCTAGATGAGGTAAGGCTGAATGCAAGGGTTCATATGCATGAACAAGAATTGACTAAATAATATAGAGTAACTGAATATAAGAGTTTGTGGATAACTGATACTATGGAAATCACTAAGTATGCAATACTGTACATATATGTATAGACTGTAACTGAGAGTTTTTGAAGTTGAGCATTGAGTTTTGATAACTGATTAAATTGTATCTAAAGTCACTGATAACTAATTTACTGATACTAATTGACTGTGTCTGACAGTCGTGATTTTGTAAAATGAATTGAGTTCTAAACTGAAGACTGAAACTGAAACTGTGAAAGGTAATCATCTAACTGATATGCCCCAAATAATATAAGATAACTGAGTTGGGGTCTAATATATAACCCCAATTGGATGGGTGATAATACCTTGCCATGGGTACTAACATCTGCTGTGGAGTTAGTCCTATCTAACGGGAGACCCCTGAGATCAGTCCAAAACTAGCGGGTGATGCCTGAGTATGTCAGTCCTATCTAACGGGTGACATCTCATATTCTACGCTAGCTACGTAGTTCTAGAACTTAGGGACTAGTTCTAGGGGCCCATTCCTAACTAACGGGTGAGCCCCCATCCCTAGGCTCGCTCGATGTAGAATCATACTCCCAACTGAATAGACACTAAACTGATTATACTGAACTAGACTGGACTAATATTGAGTCTATTGAGTTTTCCTATGTTTTGTAACTGATTGAGTTCTACTGATCATGACATGACTAATACTATTCTGTAGATGACACTTACACTAGGTAAACAACTAGATTATTGGGTATTAAATACCCGCAGGACTCGATAGCATAAACAGAAAGACATACATGATCATAAAGGCATAACAATACTTGCTTTCTACCAATGCACTCATTTAGACATTTTGTCAAACACTTGATATACCTGAACTTGTGCATGAATGGGATCACATAATAACATATCATGCTTTCACTAGTCAAATCACACATGCATTTCATCAAACACTTGTAGGGCATAAGCTTGTACATGATTGGAACCACATAATAACATGTCATGATTCCACTATTTACTTTATATAGGCAATTTAGCAAACACTTGGGGAGCATGGATTATTTACATGATAATGGCCAGTGCATGAACATCATGATACATTAATCAATTTGTAAATTAAAGGGTATATTAAGATAATCACATATTCATCACACATGCTATTCAATTTTCATAAAACTTGCAATTAATTCATGGATTGAAACCCAAATAATATCATGAACATGAATTCAATCTAATTCAACTATGAAAATCAGGAATCTGAGATCTTGTATGTTTAAAGAAGGTTCTTTGACTTCTTGGGTAAAAGAGCCCATGAATGAACACCTAACATACCTGAGAAGAAGAGTTCTTGAAGGTTCTTGGAAGATTTCTTGAGATTGCTCTTGGTTTCTTGAAGTTATGGTTTCGTATTTCTGAGAGAAAGCTCTCAATTTTGGGGAAAATGGAATAATAAATGAGTTAAAATGTTTTTATGGCTTTCATCCCATATCTGGACGTAATAAAATTAGGGGAAAAGACTAATTTAACCCTGGACAAAAATTTGGATTTCCGTCGAAATTTTTTGAAACTACCCCTTGGTGTGATATGGTACAATCGTGCCAGCTCAGTGGTAAGTGGACAACTGGGAACTGGGCTGATAGCGTGCTGTGTCATTATCATGGAGCAACACTGGAAAAGTGACAATTGGGAAATTAGTTGGTGGCAAGACGCGGTGGTATCGTGTTGGCTCAAAGAAAAATGACAATCACCATTTTTGACTATATCCATGATGCGCTGAAGTACCAGGTGGTATACTGTTTCACTACAATGACTAACTCTTCACTCGGATATCAGATTTGGACAAATTTTATATCGTTGGAAGGCTAATTGAATTTCCTACATAATGGCATGCTCTAAACTGAAAAATACTAAGTATTTCAAAAATTTTGCATGGGATTACACATGAACTAAGACTTAAATTAATCTAGGGAAATATGGGGTATTAAAAGAACTCATTTACATATTAGAATCCATTGAGATAGAATATACAAGCACCTAGCTGAAGCTAGTAACACTAGTTCCTCGATTGAACTCTAAGTAACCTCTTTAAGTACAAACTTGTTTGGAATTCACTTTGAACCTTTTAATCACGCACTTGACACTTATATGCTTATTTATATGATAATTAACGCATCAAGCACACAAGTTTACCCCAAAACAAGGCAAACTAAGCTAGTATACTAACACTAAAGTGTATAAAACCACCTCAGATCATTTTCACCTTTCTGGCTTATGGGGGCTCAATTGGGTTTTATTTTATTCAGTGTTCCTTCTGGGATCTTAGGGATCTAATTAGGTTGTATCTAGATATTTGTTTCCATTCTTTTAAAGTTATTTGCATTCGATCTCATAATTTGGTTAATATAGCCTATTATTTCTATCTCTGACCCTTCTTTATTGCTTATTAGCATACATTCATTCTTTATTTATGCTTTTTATATTATCGAGATCAGTCAGAGTATAATGATATAGAATACCCTTTGTTTTAGTACTCATACTACATGTTTGCATTTTTTTTATCTATTGTAGATCCTAGTATGACTCACCGTCGTTGACAACAAACTCGTGCGGAGCTGCCGATTAGAGTTGTAGTTGAGATTTTAGCATCTAGAGCTTATCCTTCTCTTTATTCTTTAGTACTATTTTATTTTCTATATATTTAGAATACTTATGTATTTTTGCCTTTGTCTAGTACTCTTTGTATACTGTGGCACTTGTACTTATCGTACCAGTCATTTAGTGATTCATTTTTGATTCTTTTCCCCCTCCCCTATATTATATGAGTATATATATATATATATATATATATATATATATTTCCCCTCTGCTGTAACACCTCGAGATCCTATCTCGAGATGTCACACGGTGCTTATGACTCCGAAGGATCACAAGCTAACCCTTTACTGATATCTGTACCTATACACTGCATAATATCTAAAATAAATGCAGAAACTAGCCATAAGGTTCAACACATATATGAATACTCATAATATAGAAAAAAACTAAATACTAAGACATCCGTCTGAAAAGCCTCTAAACTGTCTGAACTGCAGAGTTGAAGGGACAGGTCCCCAATAAACTCCCTCAACTCAAAATAAACAAAGTTTAAAGCAATAATAGTAAATTGAGATTCGTCCTCGAAAAAAGAGGACTCACTGCTGTAGCTACTGACTGGGACTGAACTACTGAGGATACTCTGGATCCTGTTCCTCTGAACCTATGGTGTCGAATAAAAGACCATAGCATAAATGCGTTAGTAAAGGAATATACCGAGTATGTAGACGAGTTAGGCTAATGCAAGGGCTCATGCATGCAGAATATATAAACTGAATAATCATGAGGATGCCGCATGAGAACACATATATGAATGGACAGACCATGAACACAATCATCACAACTTTAGATACTAAAACTTGAATACCACTTTACTGCAGAATAAACTCACTACTGACATTGAGATACTAAATCACTAACTCATCTGATATTGATAACTGAGAGTCTGGATGTAATCACATCAAGGACTGAATTCTGAGCTTACTACTTTCGACTGACAGAATTATAGATCAACTCTTCTAACATATTACTCCAGAAGTGATTATCAATGATAAAAAGTATGATCATGTCCAAATCTGACTACAAGAATACTCAACAGAATCTAAGATGGAGATCAAGCCTATCTGACGGGAGATCTCTAGATATGATAATAAGAATACTCAACAGAATCTGAGACTGATATCAAGCCTCTCTGATGGGAGATCTCTAGATATGATAATAAGAATCTGTATATGAGACCAAGCCTATCTGACGGGATGGTCCATAAATTAATGGAACTATCTGAGTTCCTCACTGAGATAGATGAGTGTACCACATAGTCCTGATTTCTAAAAATTGATACTAAAACTGCAACTGTGGGAAGTATTTACTCTACTGACATGCCCCAACCTACCACACGTGGGTTCCAACCTGTAACCTAGCTGGAAGGGTGTCAATACCATACCACGGGTAAAGACCTCTCTGGTCAAGCCTCTCTGATGGGATAAAGCTCGCAGGAAGTCCACTTGAGGCAATATAATAGTCAAACCTCTCTGACGGTGACAACCTCTAGTTATGGGGACTTCTGCATCCTGTGCTGGCTACGTAGTTCTGGAGTTCAGGGATTTCTCCTAGCGACTCGGCCTCTATGGCGGGAGATCCGCCATCCCTTTCCTCACTTGGTGCTAGCTTCTACTCCTAACTAAAAGATTCTAAACTAAATTCTCAACTGAACACAACTGAAATAAATCTGATACTGATTCTGTTTCTTAAAAGATCTGACTGAGTTATGCTGAGATTACTTAGTTCCATATATGACGAAAAAAGTATCGAATCATGGTATCTGACTGATGATATAGAGCTTGAAAAGATTGCTTGAATCGCTTTTGAGATTAGAATTGAATCACTTGAACACTATTAGATCTGAGCTGATTACAAGGCTGAGGCTAGATTACTAGAGATACAAAGATTACAGAGATAATTGAGATTACTGAGCTTTCTTAAGTTCTGCACTTGTCTGAGGATACAGAGTAGTATAGTTCACTGAGTTCTGAAAATCGTGGCTCAACTGAAATTATTGAGAAACTGACACGAGCTCTAGACAACAACTCTATTATCAGGTATAAATACCCCCAGGACTCGATAACATAAAAGTAAAGCATAATCATTCTTGACAAGTCATCACCACAATCATTTATTCATCATCACAAGCATTTGTTCATCATCACAAGCATTTGTTTATTATCAAAATCATTAAAGCATCTCACAGTCATTAAGACATTACCTCAAGCATTTAAGGATCACAAACATCTATTCATCATCACAATCTCCAAGGGGTCACTTTAAGCATCTCTGAATCAAAATCATATAATAACGTAGGGGAAACATGCTACTAGATCGTACTCCATTCAACAAGGTTTTACCTCAACTATTTCATACTTATATCAATCTTGACATGTGTTTGGATATCACATAGCTTGAGGAAACTTTATACTATAATGGAATAATTCATTCACTTGGGCATTTTATCAAACACTAGGCATGCATAAACTAACTAACAATTTGGGGTTTCATCTTCAACATGCTACAATGGCCCTTATGCTTCACCTAAGCTCTTTATCAAACCTAGAGGGAACATGCTTCACTTATTCAATTATTTCTACACCCATTTGACATGAACACATCACATAGAAAGAAATATAAGGAAGATTCATCTCAAATATCACATGGATTCCACCTACTAGGGTTAATATTTATGAATCTTGTAAACATACATGAATCAAAACTCAACAACACATTGAACATCAATTTCAACTCATACAAATCGTTAACAACTCATAAACATAAAAATCTTTGAGTTTTGAAAAGGGTTCTTGAGCTTCTTGGATGAAAGGGACCCAAGAATCAACATCTACATACCTTAATCTTTGAAATTGGATGAATTCTAATGCTTGAGACTCTATCCGCACTTGTAACAAATAATTCTTAAAGCCCACACTATTAGAAACTTGATTCTTGAAGAAATCTTGAAGATTTATGGATGATTTTTGGAAGTTTAGGGTTCTTGAATTGAAACCCTAGATATTCTCTCTTTAGAGAATTAGAAGAGAAATAGAGAAATTAGGGTTTGAATGAGGGTTCTCATATTTATAGAGGCTTCCAAAAAGGTGAGAAATGACCAAAATACCCTTGAAAAAAAATTCTTCAATTTCTAAAAAAAATAGCTTACAACATCCGTGACTAGCCGTCAAGTTGGTGATAGGCCGTTATGAATTGTCGTCACAAAAGGATAAAATTTTGCGTTTCTGGTTAAGGTTGGTGACATTGGTGATAGGACTTCATGGGCTTGATGGCTTGTCACAAAATATCGTCACTAGGGTCAGAAATCTGCCCAGGTCTGATGACATTGGTCATAGGCCATCACCAACATGACGGCTTGTCACAATTGTCGTCACCAGTTTTCCAGCCAGGCATGCTGGAGTAAAATGGGCATAACTCTTTGTTCCAATATTGGTTTTTGACAAAATTAGTATCGTTCAAAATATAATTCAAAGAGCTTTTATTTTATATATAGTAGGTCTTTTAATTCGATATATACAAGGAGTTATGGTTGATTGAAGTTGACCCAAATTTTGACGATTACTAAAACTTGAATGATAGGAAAGATTTCAACTCGTCCTTGAGTTAGGGGACCTCTATGAGCTTAATTCGCTCTCAAATATATTCCCACATTATTCAAAGTATTTCATACTTGGAAAGATATTTCTGAAACATTTAGACTCAAATTTTTCACTTTACCAAATACGCTCTAAGGCTCAGACTGGAAGAGAATTTTGTGGGGCATTACATTTATCTTTTTACATTATCGTTTTATCCTTATTTCTCTATCTTATGCCTACAAGCCCATTACTGATCATTCTGGGCTATAGCTTGGTTTACCTACTTGTGGCGGTAAAGTTAGTGCTATTATGACATGACATTTTTGGTTGTGATAGGTATCTTATTAATCTCTTTATTATAATTTTATTTTAATTTAGTTAAATTGGATTGAAATATAGTGAACTTATACAATGGTGTTTCCCTTATTATTGAGATATGCCTGTTCCACTAGGTGTGGCTTTCCCAAAGGCAAGTTATGTGGTTGTTTTGGATGGTTGGTTTTGGTGTTTTCTGCTACTACATTGAATCAGGATCATTGAATGATACTTTTACATGGACTTATTTTCATACTCATTCTTGTTATTTTTTGGACCTTATATGCAGGTACTGAGCTAGTGGTCCCCAGACATTGATCACACTGCTTTATGCTAATTTTTTATTTTTTTGCAGATTTTAAAATAGCTGATGTTGATTCTAGATGTAATCAAGTTCTATATTCTATCCTTGTCTATGAAATATATTGAATTCTAAAACTTTGTTATATTTCATTGTACTTTTACTCTTAGAGGCTTGTTTTGTAACTACCTGACCTGGGATATTAATGTTCACTTTTGTACTTTCTTATATTACTTATCGTTGAATTATTTTGGGTTTTATTAAATCTATTTCTTCTACCTTTTAAAATATTTTACTTTATGTTTTGGATTTGGTTTAGGCTTACCTACCATTGTAGGTGTGATAGGTGTCATCATGGTCCCAGTTTTGAACATATACTTCAGCACCACAATTAATACTTTACCATCACAACCATCACACTTCTATCAGTACCAACCATTATCATCATATCAATCACAACAATACTTACCACCTCCAATATTATAACTATCACATTCACTAATAGCGCCACCATAACCAACAAATACCAATACTATCATGATCTGATTTCTTAGGTCATGATGGCAACTACTATTACCCAGCAGTAGGGGTGGCAATTTCAGCCCATATTTGTAAAAAGAGTCCATTTAACCCATATTTAGTGAATTGGATCACTCATATTTCAAATGGGTAAATATGGACTTCAACTCATTTTAAAAGCTTATACAAATATGGACAAAATAGGTAAAATATGGGTACCCATTTAAACACAGAGATTACCTACCTATGCTTAAAGTTTCAATTTTTTTTCCTTTTTCCTTAAATTTACTATTTTCTTCTTTCTTTTTTCCTTTAATTTACTTTTTTTCTTTTTCATTTTTCCACTTATTTTTTACTCGTTTCTTACACTTTTTTTCTTTCTTATTTTCCATCATTTTTATATTTTTCATTTTATTTCTTTGCATTCTTTTTTTTTATTTTTCCGTTTACCTCTTTTTCATTCTTGGTTCTTCATTTTTATCATTTTTCTTATTTTTTAATATTCTTTTTCTCATTTTTTTATCATTGAATTTTATATTTTCTTACTTTAAATTTATTTGTATCATACTATATATTTCAAATAAATTTATTATTTGTATTTGAATAGTTTAGTTGTCAATATGTGCGATTTATCATTTGTATTTATATACAAATAAGTATATGAATTAAAATCAACATGGGTTGTGGTGTAGTGGATAGGGCATTGGTCACTTCATTGGGGGACTCACTTCAGCCGAGGTAATTGAACATTACTCCACCCAACATCGACATCATACATCTATTCTGTGGAAATAGATCAATGACTAGGTGGATTCATCACTAATAGACAGGACATCATATGACATTTCTCTATGCATAGATGAACAGGGAAGATGGACTATAGCTAAAAATCATCTATCACTACTTCATTCAAGGGAAGCACATGATAGAAGTCACTAAGGACATGGTTTACTTGATTTATGCAATGATGTAGGAGGGCTCCACAATAAATGTGGGCGCAGTGATTATTTCAGTGATGAAGAAGTCCCTCTTTCATCAGGATGCATATATGGTTTTTGTGGGTTGCTAACTTGGTTTCTGAGGGGCCATGATATAGAGGAGAAGGCCATGGAATACATTATAACATTAGACATGAGTCCGATAGATTTAACCCAAACACGAGATCTTTATATTGCTAATGTGCTGATAGTGACACTACTCGAGCATCATGCTCAAGATGATGAGATCATAAGATGCATGTATGGGTTGCAGTTATTGTAGTTTTGAGTAGGAGGTAGAGCTACTACTAAAGATAAGGTACGTGCAGTAGAGCTTGATTACCCATTTAGTCATCATACCAAGACTTTCTTGAGGATAGGCCCAAAGTTTGTAATGCTAGTGGATGATGATATCCCTATAGATAAGGAGATACAACTGTGGGATTTAGACTTTGAGTCTGATAATGATGATGATGTAGAACCATACTCAGGGGATAAGTCTGCAGGCCTAGATGTTGATGATGGCATGGACAAGGCGTGGCCATGGATTTTTGAGATCACCTCATAACTTTGTTTTGTTTTTATATCTACAAGCACTGGGACAGTGCTATATTTTAAGCGTGTGGTAGTGGCAATTCTCATATTCTGATACATTCAGTCTTTAATAGGATGTAATTATTTTATTTTCTGAACTAATAGTTAGTAATAGTTTTATAGTCTTACTATTCCTAGTTTGTCATTTTAGTTGCTTAGTTATTTTCATGTCAATTTTAGGAGTAATTATTTTTGATTTTAGGATGTATTCCAATAACTCGTGATAGTTAGATGCCTTTCTCGATGATTGATGGATGACAACCGTCCTAAGGGAAATTAGTCTTAGGTAGTGAATAGGTGAGAGAACCGGATACTAATCTAATGCGAGTTTTTTTTTTGGGGCCATATGACCACATAATACTAGAAATATTTTTCCATGAAGAAGCATTTCAAACTAAAAAGGGGTGCTGTTTGTGAGACACCTATGATCAATTATGTGGCACTTTGCTGGTGTTGTCTTAATTTTAAATTTGTGTAATTTTTGGGTCAAGAGTCTACAGAGATCCTACTTGAATTTAGCATGCACAAGGTGTGATTGAGATTGACTTGCCCAGTGTGTTCAAAGAAAAATAAAGAGTATTCAGTTTAGGAGATGATATAGGATTTTCTTTGACATTCGTGTTTCATTCCCTCTTTTACCTACCTCTGTGCATAATCCTAGTTACCCTATTGAGACTTTAGCCTATTTTCATTGGTAGCTTCAAATATAGCCTAATCCCGTTTCTTTGTTTGAACTTAATTTGATCCAAAGATCCCACACACTTTAGTTGAAAATTAATTGAGTTCTTAAGTTGGAATACAAGTAGGATAAAGGTGAAAGTGGATACCCCAAAACATAGCTACTAGTGTTAGGAATTAATGTGTATTGAATTTGGGAGTTGTGAAATGAAAAAGAATAAAGATTGTTCCAAAGTGAATGATTTATTGAATAGAATATTACTTTCCACACTGTATATGAATTAGTTTAATGAGATAGGCAACACAAAAGATGGGAGTGAAGGTAGGTGAGGTGAAAAATTGGTTATTAATAGACTGATCTGATTGCTCAAGGGATGTATTAAAGTGCTTAGGGAAGTTAGTCACTACTTTTAGCCAAATAGTTCCTACCCGTTCCTTAGCCTCCATTACAATCCTTAAAGACCTATTTGATCCAAAATATTAAAATTTTGATATTAGTGGAGTACTATACTAAGGGCAAGCCTATGGTTCATCCTATGTCATGTGTGAATTCTTTAAAAGAGTGAGTGGAGTTTGTTTTAATACCTATTTTTATGATACACTGCATGATGATGAGTTAATATTGGTAAATCTTTTTTTGTTAGAGTGCATGTGGAGGATGGTTAGGTGACGTATATAAATTCTTGGCTGAATAATGTGCATGAGTTTGCCAACATATTAGAGTCTATTTTGAGGTTAGGAAGTCTGAAAATAGTATTCCGGTGTTTAATATGTGATATGGCATGTTTAGGATGAAAATTGATAAGTCATGTGTAGCCAGTGTGTTCCCAACATAAATATCTTGTTAAGATAGTAATGTGAAACCTAGATGTGTTGAGAATTATTGCATGGACTTATTTGAGAGAGAACAAGACTATAAGTTTGAGGTGGTGATCTTGGGGGTATTTGTACATCCAAGTTCTAATTATGAATCATATATATACTTGGTATATGAGCTATATCTTACAAAATGTCTTATTTTTGAATTAAATTTGCATTCTTAATCTAACAGATATAATTAGTGTTACAGGGCTTGCACTTAATAAAAATGAACATTATGTGGTATAAACATCTGTATAGGGAGGATGGAAAGTGTTAGGAGCAACTTTCTTAGCATAATGAGACTAGAACAACGCTCAAAAAACATGGGACAAAGTTCGGAAGAAGGAGAACATACAAGGATCTAGAATTGAAGAAGTTAACTCAGTAGCGTGCCATGCCCCTTAGCCTTCGTGATAAGGGCATGGCACGTTGACGGTTTAATTTTGGATGATAATTTCTAGTAAGTATGAGTGATATTGGCCTGCAATGACACTTATTCTCTGCGATAAGGGCATTTTATAGATGTTGCGTAAAAGTGAATGGTAAATTCCCCTATGCTTCTATGGTATTGGCGTTCCATGCCACTTATATTCCACTATAAGGGAGTGACACATTGATATGTTAAAAATATGGGATGTAGTTCAACTATAAAAGGAACACTTGTACTATTATAATTTATCTTTGGCATACATCTAGGCAAGGAAGTACATACGAGGGCTTTTTTTAAGGGTTATTTCATTATTCAACTCTTATAATTTGAATTTGGTATGAATATTTTTATTTTGTGGATGTTGATTATGAACATGAGTGGTTAAATTTCCTTGTTCTAGGGTTAAGTCCAAATATAATTGTACTTTGTTATCCTTACAGTTGGTTAAATGTTGGTTTATCGTATGGGTTGTTCTCAATCCCTTATTTTTATTATTTTGATGATTGGCCAGCATTGAAATACATGTGTAATCCCTATTGTGAACCCCGAAGGGGAACCATTAGGATAGACGGAAGGGTTTAAGGAATAATTTTCTTATACTGTTAATAAAGGTAGATTTGAATTCGTATTTAAGATAGGAATATACTTACAACACCTTGGTTAGTTCAACTACAGGAAGATAACATAAAATGTATAAAATAGATTGTTACATCCCTACTCAATGATGTAGTCATAATGTTATTTTAGGAAGATTATTAGAGGTTCAAAAGACCATAATAACATCATTAACCCTTTGAATCAACAAACCAGTAACCCACTTGACCAATAATAAGGATAATGATATACATGATTTCTGATAGCGGCTGAATTTCTTCTCGTATTTATTACATTTTTCTTTACGTCGCTATTGCCATATTTTATTACTCTCTTACTAGTTATTAGTTACTAAACTTTCATAAACATCTTTATTCTCTGTAACACCTAATTATTATATTTTTGGAACTAAGATTAAGTGAATTGCTAACAAGCAGTCCCTGTGGTTCGATATCTGATTCTTTTGAGTCACTATATTAATTGTTCGATCACGTAAACTTTAAATTGTTGTATACCACAATAGGCTTGCCCTTTATGTTTTTTCCACTAATGTAGACTTACCTAGTTTGGAATCACCAAGGTATTGCGGGTCTCGATGAAGCATTAAGGTACGGGAAGGAATATTTATGGATTAAGTGACTAAAAGACCTCCCTTGATGCAATCCCTTGTTCTCTTCTATCCCAATAGTTTCAAATTATCCACCTTATGCATCTTCAAATCATTTCCTTTGTTTCCCTTAACCTTTACCTTAACATATACAAAACTAATCCAAACCACCATTTTCTTTCTTCACTTCTTTGAATTATTTTTTCAAGAGATTTTCTAACTTTAAGATCTTCTTATCCCATCATTTGCCTCATTTCTCTTCACATTCTATGGGATAGGCTATACAACCTTATCGTCAAGCATATCTCTTATCTGAAACACATGATTTGACAACCTTACATACACCCTTCTTGTCTCATCTTAGAATATCATATTCTTCCACCAAACTTGGTAGTTGAACCAGCCTTAAATTATTCTCCCAAGCACACAACCCCCCAAACTTGGTTCTTGAACCACCCTTACATTATTCTGCCAAACATACAACCCCCCAAACTTAGTCTTTAACCTATATTTCATTATTTAAAATCATATGATGCATCATAGGAGGTTAAATGACAAAAAGGAAGATTTTCAAAATGGTTTAGGTGTTTTATCATGGTTATCATTACAAGAAGAAAGAAAAAAGGGGAAATGGATCAAATGAAAGAAAAAAGGGCAAATGGCTTAAAGGGGTTAACTAAGGAACAATCTTATGGCGGGAATTTGATTATGTGATGGGTAAAAAATGGCCCCGGGTCATCCTCCAAACAAATCCTGCCTAGTATTTCGCTTTGAAAACACTCGAGGAAAGTTCTAGACTACATACATGTACAAGAATTATTAAAAAATTTCATCACACATGGCATCTTACTCATAGAGCAAAAGGTTAGTCTCCAAACAATTTGAGCGATTTGAGTTTAATAAGTTACTCCAAGTCAAATACTCATCCTTGTAAAGAGAGAGCCAAAAATTAAACTTGATGGTCTAACTCAAGAGAAAGTTAATAAACATCCTTGTTCTTTTTCAAAAAGAAACTATATTTGGTTGTTCTAAAAATCATTTCATTTCTTGGCAATGACATTTTGAAAGGGTTTTCAAACTTTTTCCTATTCCAAGTCAATTCAGATGACTAGATACTTCACCTAAGGATGTTACCTTATCATCCATAATGTGTGATCTATAACTCAGTTCAGCAAAGAAACTATACTAAAATAAAAACAAAAGATCAAAGAAAGAGAGAACAAATTTTGCTCCTTAGAAGAGAACCAACTTTTGAAGAAAACCTTCGGAGTTTATTAGCCACATATATACAAATTCAACAAGAGAAATGTGCACAAAATGGGTATCATATTAATATTAAGCACATGACACATGACCAAAAAATGGTAGCATTCGACATCATCATTAATATACCTAATAAGGTCCAATCCAAACCCATGTAGATAATGAGGAACAAGCCCCGCGAGGGCTAAAGTAAAACACATCAATGTGAAATCCCCACAAGGGCTAAAGTATATAAAAAATACAAATTCAAAATCTAAAAATATAGTATAAGTATGTCTATACAATTAACTAAACCAATGCCATCAAATGAAACAATAGGTATAGACCTTAAATGAATAATTAGAATGCCCCAATCCCTACTAAAAAGCTTTGCATTGTACTAATGTAAAATAGAAAGATATCAGATGAGTGTAAAGACTCCCTGTGGTGCACTAGGCACTCGGGTCCATGTCAGTGAGTGGTTGTACTATCTTAGGAGAAAACTCATCAGACTGGGCTCCTCTACGCGGCGCATTATAAAAGGCAACTCATCTTGGTTTGAACTTTTGAGACTTTTTGGATCACTTTAGAGGTTGGTTCTTTTCCCTTTTTGGTTGTAGCTTGTGAATTCTCCTTATTCAAAGTGGTGCCCTTCTTAGCATCCCATGGAAAATTCATCCTTGGAGACATACCGATGCAAAAGAAAAAATCCAAAACCAAAAAAAAATAAAGTTGGAAAAACTTATTTTTGGGTTTTAATATATTAGGAAAGATAATAAAACTAATGAAAAATTAAGGTGGATGCAAGGTAACTTAATCATTACGACCCATGGGACTTGTTTATCACAACACTCAACTCTTTGAACATGATATTTTCATATATTCTCCAGATATCACCCATTTGGCTCACAAGATATTCATGGAACCAATAGAAACAAATGACCCTATACCCTTAATAATGGTGTCACCTAATCTATCATGGGGAAAGGAAAGTATTCATGTCTCTCAAGTTACTCAGACTTCACTCGTGAATACTACGATGAGCACATTTATTGACCAAAGCCATACAAATGACATTCATCAACAAATCAACAAAAAACCACCAGTTTTCAACCAATATGGAGCAATTGGACTCATATATATACCTTAAGAATGAATACATTAACGACTACTAAAAATCAAGACATCTCTCTCTCATTGATATTTTAACAAACATGTGGTGCATATGAAAGGTAAGGGCTTGAAATATAGTATAAAACTCATATGAGCAAGTCAATTCAGCAATTCATCACAAAACACACAATTGGTATCATACTAACCCAATTAGATCACCCACTACTAAACTAAAAAACAAACTACTAGTGGATATTTTATCGAACGCATAGAATGCACTAGCGTATAGAAGCAAGAGTTTGTAATTGAGCATGTAAAAAAGGTACACATTAAAATTTTTTTATCCCAACAATCGTATTCTACCAACTTAAACTCAAATAAAGTAAATTTAAACCAAAAGAAATCATGGAATGAGATCACCATTTATACATTAAAGAGAATTCAAAAGAGAATTTCTATTAAAGATCATACCTTGTAAGCTTATTTAAGAAAGAAAATGAGGGAAAAAAGTCCAATGTAATTATCTAGTGATTCATTCGTGAGATAACAAAATTAGACACTTGAAATGACGTTTAATGCATGTGAAATATTTCAGCAATCAAAACAACTTGTTTGCACCCATGTATGTTGGACTGCCAGATAAACTACTCAAGTAGTTCCAATGAAGGTCAAATAAGTGTTTTCCCAGCTATTTTGTGCTCTCTAATGCTGTAGCTACGTCTGTCTAGCACCTGGACTGCTCCAGCATGTCTAGTGAAGGTCAAGGTAATATTTCTACCACCAGCTATGTCCCATTTATGCTTAGACTATGCTTGGATTACTGCAGCATATTCAACGCATATCCACGCAGTGTAGGCTGCTTCCATCTGCCTTTAAGGCTGTCTTAACCTGCACCTAGACTGCTCTAGCATGTACATCACAGTTCCAAGATTAAACCAATGAATTTAGCATAAAAGTTTAGCTCAACATTTGTCTCGGGGCATAGTTTAGAGCTCCTAAATCTTTCTTGATCCATTCCAACTTTGAAAAATTACCCCCAACAACCAAAAATAAGCTAAAACTAGTATTAGAAACATTAGTAAACATCTAGAAAAATCCTTGAGTTTCCTCCTAATAGGTGCCCTAGTTAAATTCGTGGCACAACATTATTCAGTTATAATTTTGGATTTTTGAATTGAAGCTACTCAACCGTAGTCACTTTGAGTTCAACCAGGCGGTAAAGTATTAATCCTTCTCCATTCACCACAAACTTTTTCTTCAGATGGTCTTTTCATCCAATTTTAATAGTTAAATCCATATTTGAGACCAGGAATGGGCTCAACCACTTAATTATAAGCTTTCTCGCAAATCACTTCAACCTATAATTGAAGAGGAGTACATTATCACCACAATGATACTCTAGATTAAATTTCTTAACATCATGCCACATCTTTCTTTTGGCTTTTCTTGAACATCTCCCAAGCGCAATTTCTTATATATTTGCTATAGGCCATAGTAGCATGAATAAAATTTTTCACCATAGATTTTGAGGATTCTATTCATCGAGGCGATAGATTATCTAAAACAACAATTGTCAAAGTGTTGTTTTCACAATGGTTCCTATTGTAAGAGCCAAGACTCATTGGCAAATTAAATAACTCATCTTTTTCTTCAATTAACCCACTCCCAAAGTTCCACAATGCACCCACCAGGGGTTATCCCCAGGACTTACCTTTATGATGTTCATCACCTCATCATCAACCATATCAATCACCAAAACAATTTGCACATCCTTAGGTTATTTCATAGATTATACATATTGAAAGAGACCTCTTCATTATTCACTCAGAAATTCATTTCACCATATTCAACATCCACTAAGGCTCTTCCAATAGCCACGAAAGGACTACCCAAAATGATGGGGACCTCGTGATACATATCACAATCAATAATAACAAAGTTGGCTAGAAATATAAATCGATCCACTTTTACAAGAACATCACAAGTACTCCTACAGGTTTCTTGATAGAGTAATCGAGCCTAAAAAGCCTTATTGGGATTGGAGTGGGGACACCTAAGACTAACTTTTGAAATTCAAAAATTTGCATTAAATTAATGCTTTCCCCAAGATCACACAATGCTTTCCTAAACTTGGGCACCCTATAGCGCAAGGAATAGTGAATGCACCCGGGTCTTCTTTCTTCGCCACCATTGTGCTAGATATCATGACACTATAATTGTATGTTACATTTATAGTTTCAACATCCATGACTCTTTTATTTGTAACCATGTCCTTCATGAATTTAACATGTCCGGGCATCTCTTGTAAAGCTTCTACCAATGGAATATTCATCGATAGGTTGCTAAATTTAGAAAAAAATTTCTTGAACTTAGTACCATATTCCTTCTTATTGAGCCTTTATGGGAATGGCATAGGAATTTTGATTTGAGACAAAGGAATAATTGGAGTTTCTTCTAATTTATGGAATATCACCATCAACTGCTTTAGGATCTTCCTCACTTTCACCCTTCTTTCACTTTCCTTTGGCTTTTTAACAATTTTCTCATTGGTCTTCGGAAATATATACTTTGGATTCTGTTTCCACTCATGTTTATTATTATTGAGCCTTGTTAGGAATAGGAAAGGACTTTTGATCAAAGACAAATGAATAATTAGAGTTTTATTTGGTTTGGGAGAATTACCATTAACCACATAATTAGACTTCTTTAAACACTTTTTCTTTTAATTTGCTTTTTCAATCACTTCTCATTTCATTGGGGTATTTATAAATATCAATCACATCTTTACAAATAGTTCGATCACTCCTAGTGACAATGGCCATGATGTGAGAATCATTCTTAGGATTTGTAACCATGTCACTAGGCAATCCACCCTTTGGCCTTGCATTGAGTTGATTAGAGATTTGACCAACTTGATTTTAAAGTTGCTTGATAGAGGATGAATGAGAAATTACCGTTTGATTTAGTTGTAAGAAATCACTTTTCATCTCTCTCACAATCTTATTGATTTCATCAACACACATCAAAATATGAGTAAGTATATCTTTTGTTTTAAACTTCTCCAGGCCAAATCATGTGGAGGTACATACCAGTCATAGTCTGTATCCTTATATCTTTAATCTCGGCCTCTATCACGATCGTTTTCTTTCCAACATTGTTTCCCACCTTTCCCTTGATAGTTAGGGTGAAAAACCCTTAATTGGCTCGACAAGAACCAAATTTCTTCATTGAGAGACCCCATTTCCTCATCATTATAAACTTTAACATTCTTAGAAGCAATGGTGTCGACCATCTTAGATGGAGCTCCTATTTCATGCTTGGTGAGAAGATCAAGTTGATTCATTAGTTTAGCCATATTCTTATCTCTTTCCTTAACCTTTTTCCTTTGCTTTTGGCTTACAAAAGATATAGAGGGAGCCCCCATGGCAACCTAGTATCTCTTGTGTGCCAACCTCTACTTTTGTTGGAAACTTGATCTAACAAAGCCTCCACAACATAATAAGATTGTTTGACGATAGATCCATTACCCACATTATCGACTACTGTCTTCTTCAATTGATCCAATTCCTAATAGAAAATTAGAAGAATTATTTTATCTAGAACCTCATGATTTGGCCATTGTGTTATCTTATTATTGAATTATTTCCAAGTCTCACATAATGGTTCTTCGTTAAGTTAGCGAAAGTTGATGATTTCATCCCTTAGTTGCAACATTTGAGAAGGAGAAAAGTATCTATCTAGTAATACTTTTGTGAGCTCAACCCATGAAATGATAGATCAAGTAGGCAAAGACTAGATTCATAAAACCACTTCTCCCATCAATGAGAATGGTAAAAGTTATAAATAGATTGATTTTTGAGATATGTGGGATATGTCAAATAGAGAACATACATCATTAAAATTCTTCAACTATAGATTGGCATCCTCATGTGATTTATCTCCAAATAACCCTTTCAGTTGAAGCAAAAGAAGCATGGCGCTAGTAATGTGAAACACTCAATTTCCTTTCAGTGGTGGAATACGAATGACACTGGTCGACCTACATATCTAAGGTGATCCTCGTCCTCGAGATGCCCATTAAAAGTATTGGCATTACTACCATGTTGGCTCATTGTATTATGTATACTATTATCCAAACCTGAGAAAGAATTAAAACAATAATCAATGTATAATAAAACATTACGGCTAACCAAAAATGACAAAAAACATTACTATAATGAAAACTTGTTTCACTCCCTAACAACGTTACCATTTTTGATAAGGCTAAAAGTACACTCTTGAATAGGTGTGGCAAACATTGTCATATATATTTTACCCAAAACTGAGTTGGGGTTAAACCACAGGGTGTGAGGGCAAGAAATTCAAGGCTTGAAAGTCTGACAAGTCAACTAGGAGTTGACCCATAATGTGTATAAAACAACATAAATAAAAAAAAGGGGGTGGGAATTAGTTGGAATGTTTTTAAAGTAAAAATTTCTTTGCTTTTAGAATACTATCTCGAGGTTAAAGTACTTAGAGTGTAATTAATTGAGAATAAACATTGGGGTTATGCCATTCTAGGTGTGAACTCATGCATGGGTAATTGAAAATTTATCCAAATTTAGCTAGTCTTGGATAGGCTAGATTCAGAGGTTTAGTGTCAATCTTTCAATGAAACACCAAATTTCACAAGTGGGTTCTTTTGAACACCTCATAAGTGTAACAATTTCACCAATCTATTTCCTGAATTAACATTCTTATGTCTAAGAGATGCTAATAAATAAAATAATTCATGTTGTTTACATTTATTCGTCACCCATATCCCCTTTTTCAAGAATGATATGGGTTCAATGGTAATTGGGTTTGCAACCCCCGATTCATTATTAAATCATGGAATAAATGCAAAATCCATAACAAATAGCTAATATGAAGATAAATAAATAAAACCCATGTCCTAATCCCAACTTATTAAAGCATAACCCCAAGAATTAAGAATTAGCTAATCAAAGGGAGAGAAAGTAAGGATATACCAAAATTTCTATTAAATTGATCTATGAAAAATAAAGGAAATGAAAATCCAATCCTCCATTTTCAATAAATCACTAATGGAAAGCACTAATCTTTCACTTGGGAATCACTCTAATATATTCTTTCCTCAAGAGTAATACAATAATGTTCAAAGATCATGAAAATGAGCTAAAAATTCCTATTTAAATCTAAATTCCATATTTGCCAAATATTTCAAAAATGCCACCTTGCTCTTGATCTGCTTTAGTAGATCCAATGTAGATGGAGAAAAGATAAAGAGTAGATGGAGATAAGATCAAGAGTAGATGGAGAGCTGATACAGAGTAGATGTAAAGCAGATCCATAGCAGACTGGGAGTAGATAGAGTTGATTTGGTCATTTTAGACACTCACTTGCGGGGGTGGCTTCCCAACACCAATGTGGTCTTTAGTGCTCTTTTCTTACACCTTTGACTTCTCGTTGACTTGAACAAATTGATCATCTTCCTTTTCAAACTTTACTTGCACAAACAAGTATTAATGTTTTAGATTAAGATCAAGTCAATGGAAAAACATGATAATTTCAGCTTAAAAGGTGATAGCAAGCCGTTAAATTGATGACTTATCAGTCTGCAATCCATGCCAATGCTACAACTATTCTGAATGACCATTAAAATTGCAAGCTAGGAGTCCGAAGCAAGCACACTCACCATGGAATGATCCACTCCAAGTTATTCCACCAACAGAGGAATAAGTCATACCGAATCCAACGCTAGAATACTACTCCTATTGAGTAGATCACCCAAAATTCCCAATGAAAATTGAAAACCCGATGACAAAGAAAAAGTAATCGGTACCTTGCCAATCAGATTACCATACAAACACTTATCAACCACAATATATATGAACTAAAGAAAACCAAATAGCTAGGTGAAGATTAGACTAACTACCCTATGGATTAAATCGCAATTGAGGCAAATCTATAAATAATAGATGCACCCATGTTCAATAACTCTAAACTAAATTCTCGACACCAAGGATGAACCACTCAATATCAACTACCTAAACCAAACATGAGGATGGGTAAGCATCCATACTCCAAATCTATAATAACCTCAAAGCTGCCATTCTAAGGCATAATTAAAAGTTGAGCCAATAAGTAAGAACTAAGGTCAAATACTCAAAACGACCTTACTATTCAAATTAGACATAACCCCACTAAATCTTGCTGAGCCAAAATTGAAACATAGTTGAAGAACAAAATCATAAAAGAAGATAAATCATTGACTGAAAACATAGTCAACAAATTCCATATACACTAGAGGGAATGAAATATAGCTGCAAAATAAAATCACAACGGAGGATAAATCACCAGCTGAAATCACAAAAACCCAACTCCATATCTACTAGAGGTCATGAAACAAAGCTGTAGAACTAAATCACAATAGAGGATAAATCACCGATTGAAAACTCAAAAAACTAACTCTATATCAACTAGAGAAAACAAAATATAGATATATAACCAAATTACATAAAGGACAAATCACCAGCTAAAAACACAAAAAACTAACTCTATATCTACTAGCAGTCATGAGATATAGCTGCAAAACCAATCCTATTAAAGGATAAATCACTGGCTTAAAATACAAACAACCAACTTTATATCCAATAGAGGGCACAAAACATAGCTACAGAACAAAATCATAATAGAGGATAATCACTGACTAGAAACATAAACAACCAACTCTATATCCACTAAATAACATGAAAAGTAGCTGAAAAACAAAATTAGGAAGAAGGATATATGATCAATTAATAGCATAAACAATGGACTCTATATCCATTAGAGGGCACAAAATGTGGCTGCAGAATGAAATCATAATAAAAGATAAAACACCGACTAAAATACAAACAACCATTTCTATATTTACTAGAGAGCACGAAATATGGCTGCAAAAACAAATCATAATGGAGGATAAATCACCTGCTGAAAACATAAAATACCAACTCTATATCTACTATAGAGCATAAAACATAGCTACAGACCAAAATCACAATGGAATATAAATTACTAGATGGAAACATAAGTGATAAGTGGTGAATTTACCACTCATTTACATTGAATATTAATACATATTACAATTTTTCAAATGAATAAAAGATACCTATGTATGATTAATACACTAATATCCATAATTTGCATGAATACAGGTTATGAGATAGAAAGATATGGACTCGCACTAAAAAGAGTCAATTATGAACATATACAATTTAGTTTACTCATTTTCACTATTTTAGACATAAGGGTTACTATGTTGTTGACTTTACCTTGGGTATCATTCTAGAAATAGGGATGCCCAAATTGAGGTAGTGGGTAAATTTGATTGTCACACTTGTTAGGTACCCAAAAGGGTCAATAAATAAAATCATTGAGGTTTTATTGAGAAATTAGCCTCAAGGGTCCTAGACCTAGCCTACTATATTAGTAACTTACCAGAATATGCATCAACTCTCACATAACAACACCTAAGTTTCCCTTAGGTAGACATAATCCCAAGATTCTTCAAATATTAAAGTTACATTAAAATTTGTTGCTTTATTTGTGAAGTTTAGTTACTAGTGATATACATTCTCCCTTAACCAAGAACCGCCCCCCCCCCCCCCCCCATTTTTAATTATGTCATTTACTTTACAAACATTTTGGCTATTATCTTAGTAGGACTTAATTTCCCATAAAATTAGAACTCTATCTTTCACTTCTTGTGGATTCGACCTTAATGCAAGTTGGTATATTGACAACGATCGTCCTCTACCAATTTAAATAATATAGGTTAGCATTATCAAAATACCACTGTTGCCAGGTAGTGAAATTTAGTTTTTATTTGTGTAGTGTTGTTTCTTAGTTAGGGTATACCCGTAGTGGTGAATATGTATTTTAGTTGTTGCTTCTGTTTATTTATAGGTGATTTACATAGCATACACAGAATCATGAGCGACAATGCTAGTTAAGTTGGGTCTGTTGAGATCCCCCTTGATGATGAGGGGAAAATCAATGACGTTGGTCTTTCAAGTGCCATATAGATCCTACCTATGCATGGGAACGATGAATTTTATGTCTGAAGTGTCATGTTGCACATGTTAAGAATGAAGGGACATTTTGGGGTACAAGCTCATGAGGACCCCAACTTTCATTTGAAGAATTATGTAGAGATGTGTGCACCCTTTGATATTGCACACATAAACTAAGAGTCCATTCGGATTCTCCTCTTCCCATTTTCTCTAATGCGAGAAATGGTATTATGGTTTTGATCTCTTTCGACCGGTTCTATCACTTCATAGGATGAACCCACCATGACCTTTCTTGACTTGTATTTCCCACTGTCCAAATGTTTTAATTAAGGTATGAAATCATAAAATTTAGGCAACTGAATGGAGAGAATTTGTATGATGTATGAAAGAGATTCAACAAAAAACTAACATAATGTCCAAACCATGAGGTGCCAGAGAAAATGCTTCTCCAAATTTTCTACTGTGCTCTTAACCCACTCAATAAAATCATGGTGGATAATGCGATAGGGGGCTCTCTTATGAAGTTGCATTATCATGCCGTAATGAATTTTCTTGAAGAGGTTACTAAGAAAAAATGAGGATGGCATACTCGAGATGCCGAGGTTCCTAAGAGTTCTCCCACTAAATCCTTGGTTGACTAGGAACAAAGAAAAAAAGATGAAGAAAGAGAGGAGAACATGTCTAAAATAATGACAGAACTAAAGTTTTTGACAAAACATGTGATGGGTGCGCTTGGAAAATCGGTTAATGTCATGGAATCAAAATCCTATGAAGATAATGAAAAGACTAAAACCTTTGATGAGGAGATTCGGTACATGTCAAACTATCCAGGAGATTCCTGCCCCGCCTTTCAAAGACAAGGTGGGAACCAAGATTGGACTGACCATGAACGTGATCATAGGGATAGAGATCGTGACTATGTGAGCTATGTGCCTCCCCATGATTAGGAAAAGTACAAAGAACTGAGTTCTATTGATTTCGACAAGTATAATTTTAGAGATGTTTTATCAAAGATCTTGATGAGTGTGGAAGGAATGAAGAAAATGGTTTGTGAAATAAAAGGTGATTTTTTAAAATTTAATCAAACCGTGGTGTCCCTTTCCGCCTCTATTAAGCAATTGAAGACTCAAATCGGGTAAATTTCCTCCCAATTGAATGCTAGGCAAAAGGCTGGTTTCCTAGTGACACTATTGTGGACCTAAAAAATGAGGCTTAAGTTTTAGAAATAGTCACTAGGAATGTGAATACCCTTAGTGATCACTTCAAAGAAGAGTTGGGTTACAAGATACCTAAGGGTAAGTTGAAAAATCACCATAAAAATCTCAAGATGAAGATGATGGAAAGGAATCGATGGAAGTTGATGAAGAGGTGGTGGAAAATAACAAACCACAAAGTGATGTGATGCCTACAATACAAGTCCCTCCCCCATTCCCTCAAATCTTCAAAGAAAAGAAGAGGGTGATAAACTCAAGAAATTCATGGCCAAGCTTATCAACCTCTTTATCAAAATCCCATTACTTGAAGTAATCCAAAAAATCCTGGGATACGCTAAGCTTATAAAGAAGTTGATGTCAAAGAAAAAACTCATCGAAGGTGACACTACTGAAATCACCGATGGTTTTAGTGCTATCATGAGTAGCAAAAGGAATATATTTGTAAAAGCTCTATGTGATCTCAGTGCAAGTATAAACCTCATGCCTTTCCCCATATATAAAAAGATTGGATTGGATAATCCAACTCCAACACCTATAAGATTGTTAATGGCAGATTGGTCTATCAAGAGACAGGTTGAAATTTTGTTTGATGGTCTAGTCAAGGTGGATAAATTTATACTTCTGACGGACTTTATGGTTTTGGATTCCGAAATGGACCAAGAAGTTCACATCATTCTTGGTTGACCTTTCTTGGCCACTGAAAGTCCATTGTTAACTTAGAGTTGGGTGAAATAAGATTTAGAGTTCATGATGACAAGTTCTCTTTTCGAGTATGCAAAGCAAAGAAGCAACCTATGGAACTTCAAGTGATATCAGTGATTGATGTGGAAATCAAAGAAGAGAAGGAGGGGGCCTTTGAGGACCCAACTTGAGAAAAGTGGAAGACATTGTTCCGCGACGTAAACTAAATCACTTTGTAAGAGTCAACCCACAAATGCCACAAAAGTTGCTCGTATATGTTGCTTTTGATTTTATAGTGTAGATTTTAGTTTTGAAAATTGAATAACCCATTCATTTATGGTACTATTAAATGTGTTGAAGGAGCTTGAAAAGGAGAAAGTGTAAATTTTTGCACTATGAACTGAACAAGGGAAAATCAATCAAATTGTGAAATAAGATGAATAGGGGAAAACATGGGTGCAGAAATGTCCTCAGTTACCATGATCGCAGGCCTTAGGATGTGATCGCGGTCACACGTATATCTGCAATTGCGAGACCTTGACTGCTATTGCGGTCATCTAAGATATATAGCCATTTGATTCGCCCATTTCCCTCACACTCCCCTTTTAAATTTACTCTCTAATTAGACTTATTTGTGGCCAAGATAGTGATCTCTCCAATAGCATCCTTTTCATCTCTCTCACACCACATACCCAGTATGTGTCTAGAATTCATGCTTTAATTGTTTAAGAAAGGCCATAAAATGTATTTTGTAGAGAGGGCCTGAATCTTTGATTTTCATTCTTAATTATTTCATAAATTGTACGTGTATGGTGTTTAGATGCTAGATTATGGTGTGCACATAAGTGGGGAAGTCTTGAGTACCCAAAATGTGTGTAGAAATAGACATAAATGAAGAGTACACACCATGTTCTTGATATTATGCCCAAATGAATGCTCACTATGGTTTTACATTTTAAGGGAGGAATCGAGTACCTAGTAGGCTTTACCACACTGTTAATATGGATTCTTCTTGTAGAACATGCTTGTAACCTTAAATTTGAAAATTTTGAATTTGGAAAATGGGTTTGAAACTGACCTCAATTTTCACAATTACGATCATCGGTACCTCAATTGTGACAACGCGATTGTGATTCTCTTGACCGTAATTGCAGTAACCGAGTATGATTTTATTCTCTGTACAAAAAAGTCCTGCACTTCAAATTTTTGGATAAACACCCCCAAGAAACTATCTAATCGGGTTTGGTGAGCAATATAACATACTTTCTACATAAAATATCAATGATGGTTGTGTGTGTTGCATGTTTCTTCTCAGGGTAGTATCGTGTACAAATACAACCATATTCGATTTATGGCATCTGATTGCCACACTCATTACTATGGCAATTTTTTGAGAACAAAGCTTCTCCCGGAGAGAAGCATATGTTTGGATAATGTGCTAAAAAAGCTCTTGGCATTTCATGGAAGGCTTGAGGCTACAGGTAGTGGTGTTTTGCCCCAAATTTGTGTAAGGAAAATAGGCAATGGCTTTGTGAATTTTACACCAACCTGAGTGTAGTGTCTTTCTCAGATCCATCCAACATGACTATCAAGATCCAGGGGAAAATGGTGAATTTTGGGGTGGATCAAATTAATGACATCTACGGCCTCCCTAATACAAACTTAGGTGAGTTCAAAGAAAAAAGGGTGTGAGCCAAGAAGTTGGTTGGCAGAAAGATTATGTCCGAAAAAGGAAGTCTCATGGTCGGAAACCAAAAGTAATATCCACATGAATGACTTCACTTTTGAGGTCCGGATTTGGTTGAACATAATATACAACCTAGTCTCCCCTTTGATCCCCAATGACATTATTCCTAGACATGCGGGTCCGTATGGTTGCTTTCATTCTAGACGACATTTCTTTTAATGTTGGTCAACTTCTTGTTTCTGACATGAAATTCTTCAAGAATCAAGGTGGTACTCATCCCTTCTTCCCCTCTTTGATTACTAAGCTTTGTAGGAGAGCTGGGGTTGAAGAATAATCTGGAGACACTTAGGTGCACCCTGGAACCCCCATCTATCCTTTGAGAATTCGAGGAGACGGCGCACCAGGTAAAAGTAAAAACAGAAAGAAAGTATCAAGAGGATCAAAAGAAATACGGAGCTACCATTACTGGGATTGAGAAAGCCTACTCATTCTTAGTAGCGTTACATCATTATCTCTGGTTTGCATATGAATAGATGGTCATAAGGGAGAAGAAGTGAGAAAGGTCCTTTAACATGATGTGGAAGGAGGTGAAGGGACTTTGGAAGGTCCTAAAACCTCATGATTGACTTTCTTTATCCCGAAAGGAGAGTTATGATGAAGCCCCAGTTGAGTGGTCCGATCTTGAGGAGGCTGATGATAATGAAGAGTCTGAGAATGACAACAACTCTTGATGTGGTTTCTGGGAGCACCCTTATCTCTCTTTATTCTTGATTATTTATATAATGAGAACACTTCGACCTCTTTAGTTGGGGGTGCCTGTCACTGTAATCATTTTATCTGGACCTGTATTATTGATATTTTTGTTTTGATGATTTTTTTTATATATATTTAGGTTATAATATTTGGAAACTCTGATGGTGCTCAAATTTTCATGGATTAGTTATTATGTTCTTAGAGTTTTACTTTTTATTTTGTTTACATATGGAATTATCAGACGAGATTTTTCCTCTGATATATTGCGTGACAACCTTCTTAAGAGGAAAGCTTCGTGTTTGGGTTTGGAGACATAGATGCAGGGAAAATATGAGTACCCATGGCATCAAAGTCACAAATGCGAGGGAACTCTGAGTACTTATGGCATTTTGGATTTTGGGATCGTAGTTATATCTATGGTGAATATCGAATAGCCATCTAGTTGGTTAGCCCGTACAAAAACCACAATGTGAGATTAAGGGTGGGTTGGTGCCATAATTAGAAAATCATGCGAGGTTCCCATGAAAATTGAACACCCCCCCCCCCCCCCCCCCGTCCAAAATATTTCAAAAATTGAGGGCATGGACGTGAGCAACCTTGTAACTTCTTTTCTCTTTATATAACTCTAAAATTTTGAATTGATAAAATTGGGAGATACTCAATTTTTTGTTTCTAGTGGAAGTAGCTATTAAACCTCCTTGGAAAATTTTGCATGCCATGTGTGGTGAGATTATTTGACCAAATCTCATATGCACTTGTACTATCTAGAACTTACCCCGCTAGTGTTTCAAGGCTAATTTTTATTCAACTTGGTTGGGGAGAGGATCTTAGGCCATCTTGGCGACATTGGAAGTCCACTTTAGTGTAAAAATTCCTACCCTTGCATAGATGTTATCCCTAGTCACCTACTTTAACCCTTTCGACCTTTATTTGGAAAACACAATACAAGCCGTGTGCTTTTCAATCTTTATCTTTCTTTTAAACCCTATCCTTCTTGAACTTAAAATTATAACTTGAGGATAAAATCCTAAGTTGGGGGTGGTGATGATTGAAAGAGGTAACTTTGGGCCACGAAGTTGTAAGTGAGTGCCTTTAATCTTAAGCATTGAGAAAAAATTAATAAGAAAAAGAAAGGATCCAACAAAGGAAAGAGAAATACAAAGGGTGCAAGAAAAAGAAATGAAAAGAAAAATGGATGAACCAAGTAAACAAAAAGTAGGAACATGTGTAAAGAGTGAAAACAAAAAAAGTGGCCCATGATCAAAAGTTGGATGGAATAGTGTGATGAAGATGTTAAAGAAGGGTTTAGCCATGTTGTTCCTAAGAGTTATCCTACCCTACCCCAAACCTACGTTACAAGCACAAAAATCCCTTCGTGATTCCCAACCTAGTATTTTTATTATAGTCACGATTGAAAATAGGGGTAAGACTGTGGCATGGTACTTGTTAGTATTGAGAGTTCTTATGAGGGAGAGAGTTTTGCACTTATTCCTTATTGCATAATAAGAAGTGCGGTGTGTGAAATTTTCTTTATTGTGAGGAGGCATGTGAACAAGTTGAGGTGGGTGATTTTGTCATCTTTCGAGAAAAGAGGCAAAAAGGAGTATAGTGTAGTTGAGGTCAAAAAGTGAGCCATTCCTAGAGTATCAGTGATTGTTACATTGTTGCTCTTCGAAGTCATTTGCATCCTTGAAAAATCACATTTTATGTTGATGGTTGTTGTGAATATAGTTTTGTCCATGTTTGAAGAGCTAAATTGTGGTATTAACTAAGCTTGAAATCATCATGATCATTTAGGTCATTCAATGTGGGCATAAAAGTGCATAGTCTCATGGTAAAGGGTAGTTTTTCTTGAGGACAAGCAAAGATTTAAGTTGGGGGTATTGATGAGTGGTGAATTTGCCACTCATTTACACTCACATTCGTGCACATTACCATGTTTCTAATGAATAAAAGAGATCTGTGTATGATTAAATACACTAGTATCCACATTTTGCAGGAATATAGGTTATGTGATGGAAAGATGTGGACTCGAGCTAAAAGGGATCAAAGGAAAAGAAAGGAAGTGCAGCTGAAAGACCTGGAGCAGAAACGAGCCTCAGTTACCGCAATCGTGTTCAGTCAAGATGATCAACAACCATAATCATTCTAATCTACACGGTGTCATGCTAGCCGTGATCACAACGAATTTGGTGTATTCTAAGTCATGTGGGATTTAGATCAGGGGAAGTTTCATAATTTTTAGCAGCTGACCCTATATCCTTTAAAAGCTTAAAACCCTTTCCCATTTTGGGCATTCAAGTGACTAGCAATATTTTGAATTTGAAATTGAAACCCTAAATTGGACAAGAATTGTAAATTTGATTTGGAGATTTTGATTTTGGTATTTGCGAAGAATGGATGCCTTGAACATCCCATTTGGTATATGTTTCTCTCTTTTCTTCATGAGTAGCTAAATCTTATGGTCTTGGGATTTTGTTGAACTAAGGTGTAAATTAGTTATGGGCTGCGATGTATTTGTGTACATACTAGTTAGATGATAATGGGTTATACTATTTCTTGATTAAATTGGTTGGGATTTGTGGGTGAAAACCCCGTGCTCTTGAAATCCTAAACTATCCTAGAAAGAGGGATTTGGGTGAACTTTAGGAATCCTCCTCATCCTTGAAAGAGGGATGCGAAAACCAAGGCAATAGTATATAATTATTAGGTTTATTTTACTTATTTTCACTATCTTAGACATAGGGTTACTTTGTAGTTGACTTTACCTTGGGTATCATCCTAGAATTGGGGATGCGCCAATTGAGGTAGTAGGTGAATTTGATTGTCACACTTGCTAGGTACTCGAAAGGGTCAACAAATGAAATCATTGAGGTTTTATTGAGAAACTAGCCTCAGGTGTCCTAGACCTAGCATACCACATTAGTAACTTACGGCCATGTGCATCGAATCTCACACACCCATACCTAAGTTTCCCTTAGGTAGACATAATCCTAAGATTCTTCAAATATCAAAGTTACATTAAAGTTTGTTGCTTTGTTTGTGAACTCAAGTTACTAGTGATATACATTCTCCCTTAACCAAGAACCCCCTATTTTTAATTATGTCATTTACTTTACTAACACTTAGGGTATTATCTTAGTAGGACTTAACATCCCACACTATTAGAACTCTATTTTTCACTCCTTGTGGATTCGATCTCAACGTAAGTTAGGATATTGACAGTGCCCATCCTTTACCACTTTAAATGGTATAGGTAAGAGTTATCAACAAGAAACCTACTCTATATACGCAAGAGGGCATGAACCACCAAAGCATGCTCAAGAACCCACCAAGGCTACAAACCGTACTAGAGATAACCAGAACTCTAACAACTTGGAGAAATACAATTTTAATAGAAACTAATCAATCTAATACTCCATCATGATAATGAATACCTAAATCACCAACTTAGGAAACTATCACAGGAAAGATCACCTATCTTCACCTCTTGAAACCCCTAAAAGACATCAATCACATCTTGATAAAAATAGATAATTTCACTCCACACCAATACAAAGAGTAAACCATCATAGAGAGACAAACCTAACAAACCTGATAGATGAATCCAAGACTTCTCAACATCGACTTTGAAATATCTATCATGTGATGAACAATCCACATCAGAAAAACAAACTGCAAATTGTTCAACCTTAGAAATAGTTCATACTGAGAGGGATAGTCAATTCTAAAACCTCTGCAACCCAAAAGGCAAGTTCAAGAATCTCCATCCTAGAAAGGGATAGTAACCAATATCCATATCTAGAGCCATAATAGAACCACAAAAGGTCAAGTAACCTTCACTGCGATAATCCACTCCATAATTGATCTGACATACTCTCAAAAAAAGAACATGACCAACCTCACCTTGCTACAAGAGAGAAATTATCCAACAAATATAGTTTCCCAACTCAAAGAATAAGAACTATGAGAAAGGGAATTCTAACTATTTATTAATAGTCTAGCCTTCCACCAAGCGAGGATCAATCAATATCAAATAATAAAAATAATAGAAAAATCAAAATAAACATCAATATAAAAGATAGGTAGTACCAAAAATAAAAATCAATAGCAGGCACCTCTATAGGGCAATTAGAAGGCTAATATGCCAAGGTAAATGGGACTCAAACCCAAGTTCTACACCTATAGGAGTAAATATCTACACTGATCCACTACTAAAAGAAATAATCTATGGAGGAAGCCATATTATCATGAATTCTATACCAAGGCACACAATAATTGATATAAACCTACCACGGGATATAATTACTGATGGGTACAAGAACTCCAATACACACAAATGAAAAGGTAAAGGTAGGAAATAAAAATTCATCTATCATGGAAACATCCAAAGTCACATGCTTGACAAGTTCAAGGAAGAAAAAATCTGTGTGGGTTCAAACTTTGATTAAGCATCTATACAATCAACTGAGGTGCTAAGTGTGCTGCCTCCAATAGATGGGGCCACAACACTATGAAACTAATTTAAATAAGCTGAATGACTAATAATCCCACACTGGGGACACTCTCTAGACTAGGGACCAATCTATCTGTTTTTTTAACAAAACCCTAAAGCCCTAACCTGGAGAGAAACATGAGATAATTCTAATTGGCAAACTAACTAACATCGAAGGCAGTCCCTACTAAAATGACCATCCTACCTGAAACTTTAACACACCTTAGGAACTCTAGGTTGCTGAGAAATATATGTTAACTCTATCTTAATAACCAATTCACATCTAGGGAATTCGCTAGACCAATGTCTTATTATGCTAAAACCAAAATAAGCTCCTAGAATACTTTAACACACTACCCCTCCTAATATAGAGCGGTCTCCATGGATTTAAGAACCATACCAAAAACATTGTAAGGTCCAATAAGAAATTTTCCCATTGTGATCACTATGATTAATTTGAGAGCCACCCATAGTCTAAAATGCTACATGTATACAACTAATAGGATGCTAGCATATCTGAACTTTACTGGGAGAATCCTCACTCCTAGATAGAATACTAATAGCACTGTATAGATGACATGGAATATTATCTCTACCTCTATAAGCCTTAATTTATTCTCTCTCTATGGACCTCACATGATTAACTAGATGATAGAATGAAGACTCAGCTAGTATCAAATGGTCGAGACCAAACATAATGGCAATGCTAATCCTTTGATAATTCTATGCTCTATGATAGTTTCTAAAGAATATAGCATACAAATATGCCTAGTTCACTCAAGAAATATAATATCAAGCTCTAAAATTAATAAGGAACCTTGTTGAACACTAAAAAATCTAACTCTGGACAAAGAACTACTCAAAGGATCGGATGACAACTTTAGCTGTATGGTATCCACAAAAAGACTTGGGATACCGAATGCTAAATCTTGAAAGGATCAAAGTTAATGAGCTTCACTAGATCCTAGGTTAGACCCATTGTAATGCCTTGATTTTTTAGAACTGGAATACCATAGGGTGCTCATAATCCCGAAGGACCATAAGATAACCCTCTGTTGGTACCTGTAACTGAGCACTGCATAATATACTAAAATAATTGTGAAAAACTGGCGGAAACTTGACATAAGGTTCAAAACATCTAAAATACTTAAAATTGAAAATTGAATACTGATACATCTATCCAAAAATCCTTTAAAATATCTGAGCTATGGAGTTGATGGGATATGTCCCCAACTATATCCATCTGCTGAAAATAAACCGAATCTAATGCAATAATAAAATATGGATCCCCCTCAAATGAATAGGACTCACAACTACGTCTACTGCGGCTGATTGAGTTTGGACGACTATGGGTGCTCTGGATCCCGTACATCTGAACCTATGGAATAAGACACCATAGCATAGGAAAGTATGCATCAGTACTTTGAATGTACTAGTATGCTAGATGAGGTAAGGCTAAATGCAAGGGCTTATGCATGAACATTTCTTAACTAAATAACATGAGAATACTAAATGGAGATATATGCATGAATGCACAAACCAAAACTAGAATTGCAGTAACACTGAATACAAATGCTGAATACCGGTTTATGAATACTAACTTACTGATGACTTGGTCAAGTAATATTGATATCTAAGTTTACTAACTTTGGAATACTGAATAAATAAATCTAATCATATTAATAACTGAGTTCTGATCTTGCTACTATCGACTGACTAAATTTGAGATCAAACATTTCTAATGGGTGATCTCTGAATCTACTAGTAATGGTAAGGAATGATTGTATCAGAGATCAGACCTATCTAGCAGAAGATCTCTGAATCTTTTAATAATAAAAATGACGAGCTGAGTTTGAGATCAGGCCTATCTAACGGATGATTTCTAGAACTATTAGTACTAAGACTGATTAACTTTATGTGAGACTAGGCCTATCTAGTGGGTGGTCCATGAATCTATGGAACTGTCTACGTTCCTTACTGAGATAGGTGACTTTATCTGACAATCCTATTTTTTGAGTTCTACTCTGAAGATTGGGAGTTTTTACTTAACCGACATGCCTTAAATCTAAACTAGTGGGGTCCAACTAGTAACCCCAGCTGGAAGGGTGTCAATACCGTGCCATGGGTAAAGACCTCTACTATGGTCAAGACTCTCTAACGGGTGACCCTGAAAAGAAAGTCAAGCCTAAGGTAGTATGATAGTCAAGCCTTAATATAATGGGTGACTCATGGTCCTGCACTGGCTACACAGTTCTAGAGTTCAGGGACTATTACTAATGACTCTACCTCTCTAATAGGGAAGCCGTCATCCCTGCACTCGCTCGGTGCTAGTTCCTACTCCCAATATAAGAACTCTAAACTAGTTATTAACTGAACTTAGATTGAGCTGAATCTATTACTGTTCATATTTCTTGACAGATCTGACTGAGTTCACTTGGTTCCATTATCTAACGGAATGCCACTTGGATTCTACTTTCTGGCTAAATGCTACTAAATTCTTATTAGCCTACTGAGTCTCACTGAAGTCTGAGCTGAATACTGAATACTACTGAGTACTACTGAATACTGATTACTTCTGAATACTGTTGAGTCAGAACTGAATACTAAGTCTGATTAGACTGATACTGAGACTGAATTGTACTTATACTGAGATCACTGAATTTCCTTAAGTTTTGTAACCGTCTGAATTCTACTGAGCATAGCACAATTGAGATCAACTCTAGGCTAGCAGCTAAATTTCGGGTATTAAATACCAACAGGACTCGATAACATAAATATAATAAAATAGGACAAATCGTACATGACATGATAATAGGCTATCAGCCACAACATAATCAATGTGACATCCCGCCAATCACTTGAATATCATGAACATGTAATGGTATAGGAAGTGCATACCAATATCTCAATGTTCACTCAATAAGGAATACACATGAATGGGAATGCATACAACATATCATAAATCATTCAATAAGGCTTTTGAACAAACACTTGGCTTACATGAACTTATACATAATTAGGGATTTCTTACTAACCATGCTATATTGACTCTATGTAACGACCCTAAATCCCCTCCCGGGATGTCACACGGTGCTTAGGGCTATACGTATCCCCAAGCTATCCCTTTGAGCCTATCATTTCTCATAATACTTATTCAAGAAGGAATATATAAAACACTGGCACTGTCATATCAAATGAAAGGAAATATGAAGAGAATACTCGGTATAAACGACCATAATACTGGATATCTCAACACAACCACAGTCTGATAACTAGTCTGACAAAGCCTCTACTACTTTATAAACTCGAGAGCCATTGGGACAGGTCCCCAGCTGACTCAAACTGAACTGAAAGTACTAACATAAACACTCGAATACTGAAATTTCTGATGATAGGTCCTCAAACCATGAGGACTTATCACTGTAGAAATATTGATGAAGGTACTCAGGAATAACTGACGAGGCTGAGAAAGAGTACCTGAACCTACATTATAAGACAATGTAGCACATAGAAGTATATGTGGATTAGTACTTGGGAATGTACTGAGTATATGGGGGTGTATGCATTTACATAAAACAATATCAAAACTCTTTAATAAAATCATGCATGCAAATAGGAATGACTTACATGGCTTGAATAAGTCTAAAATGTAAAGCTCATAAATCATGTAGAATGAAGCATGTAACACAAATCTCGTGAGTCATTATACTTTGTCTTTAAAATCTATGCTCTCCTCTTATTCTCATTACTCATAGAATGAAGGAAGCTTTAAATGATACTTTCAACTCATGCATATTTCTCATGGAGAGTAAAACTTCTTTATTGCTCAAGGACTTATAACTCTTTTGAATTCAAACACTTGGAGCTCAGAATCATATGAGTTTGGTTTAAAAACTGATGATCAACTCTTATGAGTAGAGAAAACTACTTCCTTCTTTGGAAAATACTCTAAAGTATTTTGTTCACTTTAGAAAATATCTTATCTCAAATCTTTATGGAAAATATTCTATCTCAATGGAAAATACTTTAGTTTAGGGGGGTTCTCTTAACCGACATAAACCATGCGTGCTATATATAGTCCAACATCTTGTCCTCCTAAGGAAGAAAAATAACTTTAGGGAGAGGCTTCATACTCTTTCCAAGGAGTATAACCTCAATTTAGTGATCACTTATCTCGGCCTCGGGCCTAATCATCTCTGTGTCAGGCCCAAAATCTCAAACCTACGGTAGCACATAGTTCTAGGGTAAGAAATTATGGTAAATTACCTAACTCGGTGGTAAATACTAATCCCTTTAGTTTATCTCACTCATCTCATAGAAATACACTTTCAAAATATTCTCATGGTTCATAAGAACCCAACAATCAAATCTGTAATCTCATGTGGTAGAGTAGATTTCAAAACTCTATGGCCATTAGGTCAAAACTTTTCTCAATAATCTCATAATACTCAAATCATGGGTGCTTATAGCACAATAGTTCATAAAATTGCAAGTCTCAAGTAGGGCTTAACGACCCATAATTCAATTTCACGTTAAAACTCATCATAATGCATAATAGATAGCATATAGATTCTTAATTCATGTAGAGATCTGGAATTTACAGCAAGTTATCTCAAAATCTCAATATACTCATATACTTCAATATCTCAAACATTGCAACTATTAACTTCTCAAGGATTTAAAATCATGAGGTATAAACCCAACTTCAATTTCTCAAGAAAACATGTAAAAATCATGCCATTAGACTCTCAATTCATGGAAAACATCAAAAGCTTGCAACCAAAAACAATGGGTGAAAAACCCTAATTCAATTTCATGTACAATCTCATAAGTTGAAGAAAATTGTAGTATAAATAAGCGTTTGGGAAAAGGGTAAAAGGATTACCCATGTTCAAAATTCCACATACCTTAGATTATGAAATTAGATGAACATGATTCCTTTAAACTCTTTCTCTTACTCTAGAGAGAGGTTTCTTGCAACCCTTGAACTTGGGGAACTCAAATCTAAACTCAATTTGTAGAATCTATGGTGAGTTTTTAGATTTCTTGGAGAAGGGTTTTAGATTTGCTCTAGAGGGATAAAACCTAGCTCTCTTGTGTTTTGGATGATGAATGAAGCCATTTTCCTTATTTGGAGTATATCTGGTTGATAAAAGAGTGGAGAAGACTGAAAAACCCTTTTTAAAATGAGTTAAAAATACTGAACAGGTCTGTGATGGACCATCGCTAGTCTAACGGTTCGTTGGGTCATCCGTTGCACGTTGGTTAGAAAAAGAACACACTAACTTGGTATGACGGTTAAAGCGATGGTTCATCACAGTTTTAATGTTTCGTTGGATCATCCGTCGCACGTTAGCCATGATGAAACCACACTGCCTCAGTGGAGACGATCTTAGTGATGGTCCATCGCAGCCTTGACGGTCCGTCGTCTTGGACGTCCCACTTGGGCCAGGAATTGGAGTTACTACCTTGGTTGCAACGGTCCGAGCGATGGTCTATCGCTAACTCGATGGTCCTTCGGACCGTTCGTCGTACCTGGGCGGTTCTGACAACTCTCAGTAAAACAACCATAACTTCTTACCTCGATACCAGATTTGGACAAAATTTGTATCGTTGGAAAGTTAATTTAATTTTCTACATGAAAAAAGTCAAATCTAAGAAAATTGTATATGTTTTAAACACCAACCACTTGGGAAGTCACTTCTCATTCTTTTAGGGTCGGAATTACACTTCACTTGACACGCTCTAAGGCTCGGACTAAGAAGAAACTTTGTGGGGTCTTACACTCTAATTTCTTCGCATAACTATTTTTCAAACATGTGGGTTGCATGCTTTAGTTATGGAACAAATACTATACCCAAGTATCATGATTACATCAACCAACTTGTAACATTTAGGGATTTAACATGGACATGATGCAATTCAACCCATATCAAGATCAAGACTTGCAACTTGTATTCAAAAACATGAATTATAACTCAACAATAACATGAACAGGAACTTTGATTCACATTAATTATGAAAATCCCACAAAATTATAATCTTTTAATTTAGAAAAGGATTCTTGAACTTCTTGGGTGGAAGGTACCCAAGAATCAACATCTAATATACCTCAAAAGTTTGAATCTTTAGAGATAACTAACGTTTCTTAAACATTCTTGGATTGGGAAACATGGATCTTGATGTTTTCTTGATAGTTCTTGAACCTAAAGAACTTGAATTTCTTAGTTTCTTAAGGAAGGGTTTAAAGCTTGTTCTTAGGTTTTGATCTTAAAAGAAACCCTAATTTTGGTGCTATAGATGAAGGAGGAGTTATGTTCTTTGATTTAATGTGATTGGGTGTTAACCTAGTATCATCCATTTAGGATAGAATATAGTAAAAAAACATACTAGAGTCTGATATAAATGTAGAGACATGACAACAAGTAAAGAATAGAGTTTCCTAAGCATGCTCTGTAGCCTCCCAAAGATAGGTTATGGATGTTTGCATATTGATTCATAGGACTCTTCTAGACACATAGCTCTTGTACCATCACACTAGTAAAATAAGGCTCTGATACCAATGTGTCATTAACAAAGTTCTCAGGTTATGATAATAACTAAAATAACCCACTAGTAGGTAAGCCAACCTATAGTCCAAAATAACTCGTAATGGACTACAAAGAGAAATGAAGAAAGAATGCAGAACAAAGTATAGCAAGAAGGCCAAAAACATACAAGATAGTCCCAAAACCTAGTGAAATCAGTACAAGAGCTTCCAATGAAAAAAGATTTAAAAATAAAGTAATAAATGGATATACTAATATAATCCATTTCTTAATAGAACATAGGGACCGGACTAGTTCATAAGAGGGAGAATAGGAATACATCGAATGCCAAGAGCTCACCTTGTGTTTCCAAATCATGGCTGTTCTACATGATGCAACAACAACAATAAGAAATCGTACTGTGATCTATAGGCCTCAACAGTGTAGTATGAGTACCAAACATGTGATACTCAGCAGGTAACTCCCGACTGAGCTCCAAAAATAATGCAAAAATAAATAGCATGGAAGAAAAAAGTAAGCTACAACCAAATATCCCGGAATATAACATAATAAAGCTAAGGAGACAAAAGGATAACTACTCTTTTCTAGCCATACTAAGAAGCCTAAAAAATATACTATATATTACTGGACATTATACTAATAAAGAGCAGAAGAATGATATATAATAGTATATAAGGCTAAGTAATAAATATATAATATAAATAAATAAAGGGAGGAAGGTATATATGGTAATACCATAACTACACACAGATAGATATACATACCATAATAAGTCTAAATCAAAGACACAACCTAAGTAGTCATACTAGCATGTCAAGACCTCCTAACTATAGTAGGAACTAGTGCTAAAAAAATTAGTGTTTAAAACCATAATACCTAACCATAGGATAATCATGCGTAGTAAAATAACCGTAATAGAATGTAATCAGAATCATACCTCAAATATCAATACCAATCTAATCATCAACCTATCATGAGTAATCATAATGGTAACAATAATATAAAGTAATTAACCATCCCAAGCAAACAATACCTAAACTAGGCCCCATAACTCAAAAGGTTTAACTACCATATAAAATACACCACAAGCAACACTCATCACCTATAACATGCAACCCTTCATAAGGATAATCAATATAGGCACATACTAGTGATAGGTAATCTGCATGCAAGGATAAATACAAAGAGAATCCTTAAGACAATAATCAATCCAAGTACCATAGTGTAAAACCTAGTGTATACAGCTCCTCTAGATCGACGTATCACAAAGGCAGGACATACGGGGACCTATCTTCTTTGGCATAATGAATGACGACTGAAAGGGCCCTTTGGGGGTTAAGGAGTACCCATATACAGAGATATAGCCATGATCCAGTGTTTCCACTAACCATCATCATCATTAGTCTACTCTCTTGAGTACTATATATATATATATATGAAATGCATGGGGTAAAATTATTGCTAAAAGTGTTTAAGTCTATAAATCCATTATCCGAGGCAAAATACAGGATTAATTATCATAATTGTGTAGAAAGGGTCAAAATCTCTCTCGAATGACATAATTAGCAGTAGTAAAACTATGGACTAGAATGTATCTCGATAAAATCTCACATCATTTTTAGTGTCAAAGGCTCATAAGTTATTTATTAAGATGGCACAATGTCCATTATGAAAAATCCATTTTTAAAAGTGATAAGTGGTAATAAATCCCTTTTTAGGTAAAAAAGTAGTAAAATCATATTTTTAGTTGGAATTGTACCATTTTATCGATTTAGTGATCATGAATGTACTGAATCTATGCATGCGATCACCAATATCCAAATAATGGGATCATAAGCATTAAAATATCTATAAAATGACCAAATCCTTTATAAGGATAAACAATTTTTGGAATCTAACCAATATCATAAACATGACCTTGGGCCCAATAATATATATCCAATATAATTATACCATCATAATTCAGGGGAAAAACATCACAATACACTAAGTAATGTAGTAACATTATTCCAATGGTTCATTAGTCTCAACAATGTCTAATATGATAGCAACATGAGATAATAGGATCATAGAAGTATAATAAGTATTTCACCTTAAGGGTCAATTAACCTTCTAGACCCAAAACTCATAATTTAGGCTAAGTCATGGTGTTCTACACACAACCACATCCTAACATCCCTATATAATATGCGGCATATATAATATACCATCTCATGAAATAGAGTAGACAGAAGCGTACCTCATTGCCAAACCGCAACTCTTGAATCATCCATAAAACATCCATCTTTACTCCACAACCAAAAATTCCATCATGCTATTACAATAGTAATATACACATCATGAAAAGTAAAACAAGACCCATATTTTTATAATCAAGGTTAGGTTAAAATTTAGGTTAAGAATGGGCTCATAGGGCCTGCAAATTGAATCCAAAATTCAACCCATAACGAGGTCCCTGAAAGGACAAGGATTGTGTTCTTAAAATTTGAGCACAAATGGATCACAAATCGAGTCTTAAATCAACCCTCAAATTTAGGAATGTAAGAACTAATTTCTATGAATATTACCATGGAATTGAATGAAAAAATAATGCGAAATGACCAAGAAGAGTTAGGTTATCTTACGTCGCCTATATAATGATTTCCCAGATCTCAACTTGGTGTAAAAATGATGGAAGAAAGGGTAGAAAATTAGGTAGGGAAAAGGGCATTTAAATACATAAAGTGCGGCTTAAGCAGTCACCTTGTCTCCTAAGCGGCTCCAACATCTCTTTAGCAATATGGAAATTCTGGTGGGTATCACTTAAAGGACTCACCATCCGCTTAAGCAATAATTGCTTAAGTGGATTCAATCATCAATTAATCGGCCATTGACCAAGTGGTTAATATTGCCTAAGAAATACAATGACGCATCTGCGATGACTGCTTAAGTGGTCATATGATCGCTTAAGTGGTTGCATCAACAACCAGATGCACTAGATTTTGCTATGTTTGGAATGTACTGTAACTAGGTGCTCAAAATTTATTCAGAACTCATGTGAGCAAAACAAATATACTAGCATACTAAATTTGACAATTCAGACTAAATGAAACCATTAAAAATTTGACCTGAAATAGTTTCAACTAAGTGAGGAAACCATAACTATTGTCCATTTTTCTCATAATCCGCCTAATAGCCCAAAATGAGTCCAAAATCAATGGGACTTGAACCAAGGGTCCCACTAGCCTAAAATCAATAATCTGGAAGTAATGTTGCTGTCATAATTCTCATTCGAGGGTATCTACCTAGATTTTTGGTATGAGAAAAAATCCTAAATAACAAAAGCTCCAAAATAAGGAAATGAGCCTATAATCCAAAAGAACTATTTTCTAACCAAATTGATAGTTTTGACAAGCCATAAATGACCTACATCTGCTATGCGAAGGTTTGAAATCCTAGAAAAATATGTAAATCAGTGATATCACTTGGATGGTAATTATAAGGCCATCCAATAACTATCTCTATCATTTATATTGCTCAAATACACCTCAAGATATACGGTTGCTAGAAATATAATTTTTTTACCTAAATTGGATTCGGGGAAGATTATATAGGGAAAAGGATATAGGTTCACCTTTTAGTGTCACAAGTGACTAGTGTTTTCTCATAATGCAAAAAATAATTCAATAAAGTAAAATGAGAGATTTGTTTGATTTTATTTAATATTAGTTGGACAACAAAAGTAAGTTGTAGAGTTTATAATGAAGGGTCAAAAGTATTTGGGGTTATGCTTTTATGAGAGTGAATACATGTAGGGGTAATTCGATATTTCCCTAAGTTAGATTAATAACTATGGGTAGGCTAGGTCCTTGGTTTTACTATCCACCTTTCAGTAAAACATTAAACATCACAAGTGGGGCCTTTCGATCACCTCACAAGTGGCATAATACAACCAATTTATTACCTTGATTAAGTAGCCTTATGTCTAAAATCTACTATTAAATGATCGATACCAAGTCATAGTTGGCCACTAGTCCTTACCTTTATCCCCTTGGTCCAAGGATGGTAAGAGATCTAAGGTTAACTAGAGTATGCAACCTCTAATTATAAGTTTAAAACATGGAGTAGAGGTTAAACCTACAACAACTGATCAATTAAAAAGGAAACTAAGCAACACCCATTCAATCATCACTGCTCATTTATGCATAACCCTAAGATGGAAATTTATCTACTCATAACAAATGATAACAGAAATATACCCATATCTTTATTACAATCTGCCATAAAATCCAAATAATTCAAAGAAATTCTAATTTCAAATCAAAAGCCCAAACAAAAAATATATGAAATGTACTAAAGGGTTTTGATTACAAACTCCCAAATATCAAAATTGACCAGAATAGGGTTCCAAACTACCAAGAAGGACTAAATTGATTCAACAATAATGGTCCTTAAAATTACAAAAATGCCATCATAATTGAATTGGTGAATGGATATCCCATTACTTAACCACTCAGTAATGTGCCAAATGACTTATGACTTAGCGAATCAATAATATACTTGAGCTTCATGATTGGCTTCTGGTGATTTTGGCAATAGCTCTTGTAATGACACTTCAGGTCACTTTCTATATTTCTACTTATTTTTACCATTAGATCTTTTTCATAGCTGCCCCAATTTATTTATGACTTGATAGAACTCAGAGTTTGGTTACCTGTAAGTTCATTTGGATTTTACATCCAATTCCCTATTTAGAAGTCTTCCTTGGTTCTAAATGGTTATCGGGAAAAAACTTTAGCCAAACGACCTCGAATTCAAGTTTTAAATGTTCCAGAAACTCTGGAATATCAATTTTAGGATAGGAGGAATTCTGGTTTGGGTCTTGTGGCCCCCAAGATCATTTTGGCCTATTGGTCAAAAACTTATAAAATTGGAAATTAGGTGTGGGATCTAAATTTCATTGAAGACCTTAGATGGAAATTTCAACTCCACCATTAAACCTAGAACATAAAATTGGTGTTGTTACATAGTTTATTTACGTATACATGATTTCAAATAAATCCTAAGTTCTTGGTGAAGACTTGGAAAATTTCCCAAGTCTACACTGTATCTGGTGCATTGCTATCGTGATGCCTAGGGTCGCGTTTGTAATACCCTGAGCAGTCACTAGGAAGCCACAATCCTGGTGATTATGTCATAATCATGACTCACCATAACAACCCACTAGATCGCGATTGTCATAACGGGATATCACATTAGTGACTTTTGACCCTATCGCAATGTACCACGATCGTGAATGTTGGGTCATGATTAAGAGACCTGAAAACCAATAAAGGGTATGAATACCCTATTTTAGCTTGATTTTGCTCAATCTTCACCCATTATTTTGAGACTAAAACCATATAAAAGGAGATAGCTTGGAATTGAGGCTTTTGGTTGATCTATGAGCTTAACTAGCATCTATTTTCATAATTTCCCTTTGATTTGTGGTAAAATTTTACCCTTTTCATGGTAAAATTTCCTATTTATTGTTCTAAAATCCTAAAACCTTAGGGATATAATTTTAGCACCAAATTAGCTTGGGTTACACTCATCTTTTAGGGTAATAATTCCTTGAGTATATGGGAACATTGGGTTAGAATTGGAAATTTGATTTTTCATAAATGGCACCCATATGGGATTTTTGGGTGATTTTTTGGACTCAAAGTACAATAGTTAAATATGGGTATCATTAGTCTCTTATTGATGAGAAGAATGTGATTTTGATAGCTTGTCATCTTGTGGAAGCTTCTCAGAAGGAAAAAATAATGATTTAGTTGATCTTTTAAGTTTTCTTTGGCTTCCATGTAGGTTAGGTTTTACACCTTGTTAGATTGATCTACTTCATAGTTTGTTTATAATATTGTGTTAGATTTGGGATGGGTTTTAGGTGTTGGTTGGCTATATTGCAATACTTTGGTTAATTGTATCTGTTAGGCTATTTTGGGATATTGTTTTGGGCATTATTAACCTAGTTAACCATTACTTTTTGTGAAATTGACCTTATAGGCTTATGCTTAGGTCAGAAATGCTTTAGTTACTAAACTGATGAGAATTTATCCTTCTTCACATGAGTTTAGGATAAAACTTACCCAAGTTACATTACTTGGATAAAATTGACTTAGTTTCTCCATATTTGAAGAAATTGATATCTTAGGACCAGTTATGGCTTGATTAACATATAATAGTGGATTTAGATACCTTAGACTTATTTGAGGTTGATATTGCTTGATAAATGATTTTGAGAATTTAGAAGAGGATACTTCAACCCACCATAGGCCAAGACTTGTGATAGTTATTGAAGACCTTAAATATGCTTTTATTCATCTAGGAAGATGGTTATTTAGGTGATATTTATACATCTTGATGCTTTTTGGTTATGATTAATAACATTAAAAGTAATGCTTAATGAGTATGCTACAAATGAGTTATTGATTGAGTTTATGTTATTAATAAGCTATATAATATGCTATTGATTTGGCTCTTGTTTGGGATACCAAATATACAATTGAATAAGCCCTTGATTATCGTATTGGATAAGTCATAAAGTATGATATTGATTATGTCAATGAATGAGCAATTAACTATGCTAGTGATCATGCCCATCGATATATTAGCATTTATCCTTTTGTCTATGTTAGAGGCTATGCTTATTGAATACATTGGTGATTAAAACATTAATTATTCTATGAATAAACTGTAGATTATGCCATGGATTAGATATTGACCAAGCTAATGCTAAGTTATTTATTATGTCAATGGTAAGCCATTAATTAGGCTATGCATATATAATTGCCTATGCTTGATTGTACATATTGATTATGTTAGATGTAATGACCCTTCAGGTCATTTACTATATCACCATATATTTTTATTTTTAGAGGTTTTACATAGTTGACCCCATGGATTTATGACTTTCTAGGACTGACGGTTTAGTTATTGGGCAGTTCATTTGGTTTTAGATCTAATTCCTTAGTTAAAAGTCTTCGTTGCTTCTAAATGGCCACCGAGAGAAAACTTCAATAAAAGGATCTCATATGCAACTTATGACTCTACTAGAAGCTCTAGAATATCTATTTTAGGCTAGGTAGACCTTTGGTTTGGGTCTTGAGCTCATTTCGATCGATTATCCAGAAGTTAAAAAGTTAGAAATATGGGTGGAGGACCAGTATTTGGTCATAACTAGCTCGGATGGAAATAATAAGTGCACCATCGAGTCTGAAACATTAAATTTGGTGTGGTTACATAGTTTATTTGTGTATATGGGATTCCAGAGAAATCCTGAAGGCTTGACAGAAATATGAAAAACTTTCAATTTTTAGTTATCAATTGATTTATTGACGATTACCGACAAAGGGCTGCAATTACGAATCCTCGTGTAGAGGATATAGTGTAATCTCCAAGGGCCTCTTACGATTGAGACAACCTCAATAGTCGAGAGGTAGTGCAATCACATACCTGTAGGTTGTAATAGCACTGTTGAGGCCCTGAACTGGATATAAATTGTGCCTATTTCCACAATTTTAGGCATTTTTCATCTTTCCTATTGAAATCAAAACATTAAAATAGACTTTTAACTTAGAATAAAAGCTTGTGGGTGCTTGGGAAGCTAGATTAATATCTATTTATTTATTCTCCTATGAATTTAAGGTAAGAATCCTTTAAATTCATGGTTGAATTTCATGATTATTTGTTCAAAACCCCAAAACCTTTAGGCCATGATTTTAGCCCTAAATTAGCTTAGATTTTACCCATTTATAATTGTAATGATTCTATGAGCTTAATATCATGTTAGGTTGGTTTTGAAGATGTGATTTACACTGGTTAGATCCAAATGGGGTTTTTAGGTGATTTTGGACCCAAAGAATAGTGGAGCAATATGAGTATTTATACTCTCATTTTGATGGGTAAAATATGTTTTGATATATTGGCGTCTTGGGGAGGCTTCTCATAAGGAAAAAAATGAAAGATTAGTGATTCATTGAGCTTTATTCAGTGAGGCGGTAGGATAGGTTTATATCTTGTTAGATAGAGCTATGCCATAGTATTCTTATGATATTGCACTGCATTTGTGACGGATTTTAGTCATTGGATTGATGAAATGCAAGACTTGTGTATAGTTGGATGTTTAGGCTAATTTGAAATTGTATAGTTGAAATACTCATCTTTTGCCTTGAAGTTTAGTACATTGGACTACATTACTCATATTTAGCAGTAGAATGTCTTAGATTGCCCAAGATTAACTATCATTCTCTAATTAATTATGTTTAGGGTAAGTTGGCCTTAGTTGCTTACACTAATCGAAGTGCCTTATTTGTAATGATTGAGTTATATAGAGTGTTTGGGAAGGACTTTTACCTTAGGACTAAGTATGACTTGCTATACATCTAGGAGCTTATTTTGATCCCTTAGCCTAGTCTAGGGTAGAAATTTGACTTAGAATGTATTTTAGGGATTTAGAAGTGTGCTCTTGACTCACCTTATGTCAAAATCGATGATAGTTCTCTTAAAACCCTTTGTAGGTTTATTAAATGCCTAGAGAATGCCCTATTTGGAAATGTTGAGGAACCATGGTACTTGTTGGTTATGATAAATGACATTAGAAGTAATGCCTAAACGATTATGCCATATGTAAGAGTTATTGGCTAAGCCGATGATAAGCTATTGATTAAGTAATTAGTTTGGTTATTGATTGGGCTACCAAATATACTATTGAATGAGACCTTGACTATGGTATTTCTTAATCCATAAATTATGTTATTGACTATGCTATGAATAAGATATATATTATGAACTAGATTCGCTATTAAAATATATTTTATTCTAATGATAGGTCATTGAATATGCAATAGGGTAAATAGTTGCCTAAGTGAGGACTAGGGTTCTTATAATGACTATAAGTCAAACGAATTGGTTAATAAAGATTGTTAACCAATAAATAGTAACTAGTGAGTATTAACTATAGATTATTTATTGAAGAAAGCATAAACAAATATGGGTATTTCGTCAATTATTGAAATATCAATAAATGATCGATGGATGATAATTATGGATTGATGGTTAAATGCTGATGAAAGTTATTTATAACGTTGGTTTATTTCCTTAAATCTTCTCTTGAGTGTACTTTCAAGTCGTATGTGAGGCTATTATGAGTTCTTTACTTTTGTGCACCAATTGGCCTATGGGAACCAATTTTGTTTTTTGTGGTTGCTTAGGTTAATATTTTATGATATGTTATTATTGCGAGTTGTTTACCTATTATACATGACTATATTGGCATGTATTGATGCCTTCTGTTATACTGTTATTCTAGTTTAATTACTTACTATGAACAATGATATTAGAGATGATTCAGGTTTGTTTATGTACCCTGACATAATTTATGTTATCTATCACTTTATAATACTTATATCATGATTTATCTTAGTTGACTGATGAATCCTACTATGTACCCATTATTTTGGTACTCATACCACACTTTTGTTCCTTTTTGAGAAAGATTCAAGTACTAGCTATATTCGTTTATCGTTGTTCATGCAGTGACCAATTTTTGGATAAAGGTTTAGCTCTCTGAGTTTGACTCACCCATTTCTTTTTATCTTTATTTTCATTCTCTTGTTTTAAGATAGATGTATTGACTATTCTTTACTATTGAGTTCTATTAATATTATTAGATGCTCTTGTACTAGCTTTACCAAGTTGTGGGGCAAGTATCTTTTTTTGACTATTTTATCTATCTAGAACACTTTTTAATTTATATATTATATTCTTGAATTTTGCCTATAATGGGCATTCCTTATAGAATAAACCCATTGAGTTAGCTTTGGGTTATTTTATTGGCTAACTTACTATCAGGATTTAGTAGGTGCCATCATGACTCGTAAATAGGATCATGAAAAATTTGTATCAAAACCTAGGTTTAACTAGTATTGTTGGTACAAGAGAAAGTGTCTAGTAGAGTGCTGTGAATCAAAATAATGATGTCAATTTCCTATCATCGGGGGCTAATGGGACATTATTAGGAGTTCTTTACTTTTTTTGCTCATATGTTGCTAAGAGTATAATTTGGTTTGTAGAAGTACTCCCTTGACTTTAATCTTTCCAAGATGGGTAAGACACGTGCTATTGCGACATGAGATGAGGGTCTCGAGACTGGGCCTAAGGATACTTTAGCTAATTATGAAAATCTAGAGATCATGGATAGTTGCTTGATTTATCCTCAGCTAGGGGCAAAGATAGGATGCCTTTCACAGTTCCTATTCTTGCTCATAAAGCAGAGATTATGCTGCCCCAACCAGTGGTTGTCCAGGAACTAGTCTAGGCTCTACCATAGTTTATTTCTTCTTTAGTTCTTAAAGATGCATTGGTTTAGCTTTTGGGTTTATTTAGTGGTGCTCCATCTGATAGTGTACATTCTATGGACAGAGTGGTACAGAGGTAGAGCCATAACCTATAGGTGCGGCTCACAGAGTTTAGTTTCCTCCTATATCGGTAATTGCTCAGTCGATACTTGCTAAGCTAGTTGTTGTTTAACCTACTATGTCTTTTAAGAAGCAGAATATATTGGGTAGATTCTTGAGATAAGCTTTTCCTAGGCTTTCTGGTGCTTTGGATGAAGATGCATATGAGTTCTTGATTACTTGTGAGGAAAGGTTCTATAATTTGGGCCTATTTAGACTCATGGTGTGGATTACACTAAATTTTAGTTAGATTTGGCTGCTCATCATTGGTGGAGAGTTTATATAGATTCTAGACCAGCTGGATTATCTCTTTTGTCATGGACTCAATTGTCTGAGGTATTTTTGGAGAAGTACATGCCTCACAACCTTAGACACCATTTGAAGGATCAGTTCTCTAGATTGGATCAGGGCTACATAATAGTTGCAAAGTATTAGGCTCATTTTCATGAGTTAGCTAGGAATCCGACATCTATTCTGGATACTGAGTATGAGAGAGTTTGCTTAATTATTAAAGGGTTAAGACTTCCCATTCATATGTCTACTCAGAGTTTAGTTGTTGTAGGTATATCTTTTACTGAGGTTTTAAATCATGCTAGTTTAATAGAGGAGATAGACCGTATGGGCCACAAGGTTGTGATTAGAGTCCTAAGTTTCAGGAAAGATTTCGTAGGAGCCATCATAGTTCTTGGCACAGAGATAACAATTTTTAGAGTAGGTATCCTTTGAGTTCATCCTATAAGTCTTAGAGCTAGCCTAGTTGACCTATTTAGGTAGCACATCAGATTACTGGCGGAGGTCAGTCGAGTGCCAGAGATTTCCCTGGTATGTGTAGTGGTCAGTTTTTAAGAGGTTTATCTTCTAGTTATTCTAGTCGTGGTGGTAACTTTAGGTCAGTTGGATCTATTGGTTCTGGTTTAACTCTTGTTTCCCTATTTTACTTGTGGAATTCTTGGTCACTAGTTGCAAGATTGGCGGAGTGTTCCCCTTATTAGAGTAGTTCATCCCTCTGATAGAGGTTGTTCTCATGGTCGAAGTGGTGGTTTCCAAGGCACTCAAGCAGGTTCTCAGGCATGCAGGGCATGAGGTCAGTCCGGTACCCAGCCAGGTGGCAGGCATGGTCTGTTATATGTAGTACCTGCTAGACTCAAGGCTTAGACTTCAGATGTTGTAGTTATAGGTATGATTTTGGTGTGCCATAAGTCGGCCCTTTTCTTTATTTGATTTGGTATCCTGCTAGACTCAAGGCTAATATTTCTTCTTATTATGCAACACATTTGGAGCTATCATGTGATTTATTGTCTATGCCATTGTGTATATCTACTCCTGTGGGTGATTTTTTAGTAGTGGATAGAGTTGTCATATCATGTGCTATGAGTGCTAGTGATGTTGATACTTATTCTAATCTTATTAATTTGGTTATGGTGGATTTTGATGTGATTCTATGCATGGATTGTTTATCCCTCTATAATGCAGTCATGGATTATTTTGCCAAGACCATTATTGTATCTATGCCCAGCATACCCCCATTCCTATAGTAGTGAGCAATTAGTCGTGAGCCAATGGGTATTATTTTTTATACTTATTCTAGGAGGCTTATTTTGAAGGGTTATGAGTCTTACCTCTCTTATTGTGATACAAGTTACATAGCTTTTGGTTCGCTATCCCGATTATGATTTTCCTACCCCCAGAGGGAAAGGTACTTCCCTTTTGGGCCGGTAGTGGGCGAGGAGGGATTCGAACCCCTGACACCGTGGTTCGTAGCCACGTGCTCTAGCGTGGAGAGTCCATCGCTTGACTCAATTCCTATTGTTTGTGAGTTTCCTGATAAGGATTATTTATTATGTTTGATATTGATCTCAAGCCTGGAACCCAACCTATTTCTATGGCACCTTATCATATAAATTTTGTCAAACATAAAAAGCTGAATTCTAAGATTCCGAATATTCTTAGTAAGGGTTTTATTAGATTTACTGTGTCCTTATAGGGAGCTCTTATTTTGTTTGTGAAGAAGAAAGATAGTTATATGCGTATGTGTATTGATTAGAGGCAACTTAATAAGGTGATGGTGAAGAACCATTATCCTATGCGTCATATTGATGATTTGTTTGACTAGCTTTAGGGTGTTGTAGTGGTTTCTAAGATTGATTTGAGATTTTCTTAACACCAGTTGAGGATTCTAGGTGAAGATATCCTGAAAATAAACTTTAGGACCCCTTATGGTTATTATGAGTTGTTAGTGATGTTTGTTTGGTTGACTAATTCCCTAGTCATGTTTATAGACTTGATGAAATAAGTATTTAGGCATTATTTGGATTACTTTGTCATTATGTTCATCGAAGACATCCTTGTGTATTGAAGGAGTTGGAAGGAACATTCACAACATTTTAGGATCGTGCTCCAAACTTTGAGAGATCATGTGTTTTTTGCCAAGTTCTCTAAGTGAGAGCTTTGTCTTTAGTTGATGACATTCCTGGGGTATATGGCATCTAAAGATTGTATTATTATAGACTGGGCTAAGATTTAGGCGATTTATGATTGTGATAGACCCACACCTTCAACTGAGGTCCATATCTTTATTTGGTTGGCTGGTTATTATAGACGTTTCATCGAGGGCATTGCTAATATTTCAGCACATATGCCTAGATTGACTCAAAAAGAGGTTCCCTTTCAAAGGTCCAAGGAGTGTGAGTCGAGCTTAGGAAAGTTCAAGAATTTTCTCACTTTAGCACCTATGTTAGCTCTTTCTATTAACGGTGAGAGATTCACCATGTTTTTTTATTCTTTTGGTGTTGGCCTAGGTTGTGTTTTGATATAGAATGGTTGTGTTATTACTTATGATTTTAGATAGTATAAGCTACATGAGCACAACTACCCCACTTATGATTTGGAGTTGGTGGTGGTAGGTTTTGCTCTTAAAATTTGGAGGCATTATCTTTCTAGTGTGCATTGTGAAATTTTCACCGATCACCATAGTCTTCAGCATCATATGACTTAGAAGGATCTTAATGCTAGACAGTATTGATGGATGTAGTTGGTTAAGGATTATGATATTTTGATCTTTCATAATTCGAGCAAGGAAAATGTTGTAGCAAATCCTTTGAGTCGGAAGGCAGTGAGTATGGGTAGCTTGGCATGTATTTTAGTTTCTGAGAGGCTGTTGGCATGTGGTATTCAGTCCTTAGACAACTTGATGGTTTGTCTTGATATATAAGACCCTAGGTGGTCTCTTTCTATTGTTGAGGCTTTGTCTTCATTACTTTGGTATATTCAGTATCGCCAGTTTGAGGGTAGCAAGCTTTGCTTCCTTCGTGGTCAGGTTTTGAGTGTTGAGTTCGAGAGGGTCACCATATATACTGAGGGTATATTGAGATTGGATTTTCATGTTTGTGTTCCATAGATTATGACTTGATTTAGTTTATTTTTCATGAGGCTTACAACTCTAAATATTTCATTTATCTTGTCACAACCAAGATGCATAGGGATTTGAGACAACATTATTGGTGGAGCGGTATGATGAGAGATGTGGTAGACTCTATTTCTCATTGCCTATATTGTCAATAGGTAAAGGTCAAGCATCAACGACCAAGTAGTTTGACATGGAGGTTACCTATTATCTAGTAGAAATGGGAATAGATTACCCTGGATTTCATAAGTGGTTTGCCTTACATTTCTAGCTGTTCTAGTTGTATTTGGGTCATTTAAGATCATTTGACCTAGTCATCATATTTCATTCCTATTTAGATCTCCTTTAGTGTTGAGAGATATCCCATATGTATGTTCGAGAGATAGTCTATTTACATGGGGTTCCTATTTCTATCATTTTAGACTGAGGTTCTACTTTCACTCTGATATTTTAGAGAGCATTTCAAGAGAAGTTGGGCACTCAGGTGTATCTTAGTAAAACCTTTCATCCACAGATCAATAGCCACTCTGAGTGGACTATTTAGGACCTTGAGGATATGCTCCAAGCTTATGTTATGGATTTTGGAGGTCAGTGGGAGCAACACTTAGTCTTGGTAGAGTTCGCGTACGTATAATTACAACTATCATTCGCATATGGAGATGGTTCCTTTTGAGGCTTTGTATGGTGAAAGATGTTGTTCTCTAGTTGGATAGGTTGATACTTTCTAAATTAGTCCCCATCATACTAATTTTCTTCAAGAGTTGTTAGATAGAGTCAAGGTAATTAAGGATAGGTTGAGAGCAACTCAAAGTAGGTAGAAGCCTATGTAGACCGTAGGCTTGGTTTTATGAAATTTTAAGTTGGTGATTGTGTATTCCTTGGTGTATCGCTCATAAAGGATGTGATGAGGTTTAGGAGGAAGGGTAACCTCAGTCCTAATTATATTGCACCTTTTGAGATTCTTTTCATAGTTGGTAAGGTAGCTTTTGAGTTAGCTTAACTTCAGATTTTGCTATTGTTCATCATATTTTCCATGTCTTTATGTTGCAGTGATGTACTCTCAATCCATCATATGTGCTTAGATTGGATTCAATTCAATTGGATGAGCATTTGACCTTCGTGGAGGAGTTGGTGCTCATTTTGGCAAGTGATATAAGGCGGTTGTGCACTAGAGAGATTACTATAGTTAAGGTTTAGTGGAGGCACCACCTAGTAGAAGAGGCCACTAGGGATATCGAGAGTGATATATGGGCCCAATATCCTTACCTGTTTGAGACTTAAGGTATATCCTACTCCTTCACTTTTAGGGATGAAAGTTCATTTAGTAGTGGATATTGTAATGACCCTTCAGGTCATTTTCTATATTTCCACATATTTTTGCCTTTAGATTTTTTCTATAGCTTCCCCAAGTCAATTATGACTAGTTGAGACTAGCAGTTTGATTATCTGGCAGTTTGTTTGTTTTTTAGAGACAATTTCCTATTTAGAAGTCATTGCTGGTTCCAAATGGCGACTAGGTGAAAACTTCAGTAAAATGATCTCGTATGCAAATTCTTCCTTCTCTAACATCTCTGAAATATGGATTTTAGTTTAGGTGTACCTTTGGTTCGGGTCCTGAGGCACCCGAGCTCATTTTGACCAATTGGTAAAAAAGTTGAGAAGTTAGAAATATGGGTGTGGGACCCATATTTGGTCAAAATAACCTCGGATGGAAATTTTGAGTGCACCATAGTATCTGAAACGTCGAATTTAGTGTGGTTACATAGTTTATTTGTGTATGTGGGATTCCAGATAAACCTTGAGGGCTTGATGAATACTTGGAAAAGTTCCAAGTTTTAGCTATCAATAGATGCAGCGACGATCAAGGGCGACTATTCCATATTCTCATTCAGAGGAGATAGTGCAAATTCTAAGGGCCTCGTACAATAGCGACAACCCCAATTGTCGGGAGGTAATTTGATCGCACACTTGTTGGTTACGATAGTGACTGGGGTATAAACTATGTCAATTACCATGATTTTGGGCATTTTTCATATTTCCCTTTGAGAGCTAAACCCTAAAATAGTGTGTTAACTTAGAATTAAAGCTTGTGGGTGCTTCGGAAGCTAGATTAACATCTATTTATTTATTCTCCTACAGATTTAAGGTAAGAATCCTTTAAATTCATGGTAGAATTTCTTGATTATTTCCTCAAAACACCAAAATGTTTAGAGCTTGATTTTAGTCCCAAATTAGCTTGGTTTTAACACCATTTATGAGGGTAATGATTCCATGAGTTTGATATCATGTTAGGTTGGTTTCAAAAATGCTATTGCAATAAGTGGAACCTAAATAGGGTTTTTGATGTAATTTTGGACCCAAAGCACAATGGTGTAATATAGGTATTGATATTCTCGTATTGATAAGGAGAATGTAGAATGTATTTTTGATAGCTTGGCATCTTGAGGGGATTTATCAAAATGAAAAAGTGAAGGCTTAGTGATTCATTGAGCTTTCTTTGGCGATGAGATAGACTAGGTTCATCCCTTGTTAAATTGAGCTATGTCATAGTATTCTTATTTTGTTATGTTTGATTTGGGATGGGTTTTATGCGTTGGATTAATGAAATGCGAGACTTGGGTTTAGTTGGATGTTTAGGCTAATTTGAAATTGTAGAGTTGAAATACTTAGATGTTGCCTTGAACTTTAGTGCATTGGACTTCAATACACATGTGTAGAATGAGAATGCCCTAGATTACCCAATATTAACTATCATTCTTTATTTAATCATGTTTAGGGTAAGTTGGATTTATTTGCTTATACTAATGGAAGTGCCTTAGTTGCTATGATTGAGTTAGATATAGTGTTTGGGAAGGCCCTTTACCTTATGACTAATTATGTCTTGATATACATCTAAGAGTTTATTTAGATATCTTAGCATAGTAAAGGGAAGAAATTTGACTTAGAATGTATTTTGGTGATTTAGAAGTGGTTTCTTGACCCACCTTAAGTCAAGATCAATGATAGTTCTCTTAAAACCCTTTGTATGCTTATTAAATGCCTAGAGAATGCTCTTTTTCATCACTGCTGAGGAACCTTGGTACTTGTTGGTTATGATAAATAACGTTAGAAGTAATGCCTAAATAATTATGCCAGATGTACGAGTTATTGTCTAATCTCATGATAAACCATTGATTTTGCTATTGTTTTGGATATTAGGCTTCCTAATATAAAATTGAATAAGCCCTTGACTATGATATTTCCTAAGCCATAAATTATGTTATTGACTATGTTATGAACAAGCTATAGATTATTCCATGAATTAGATATTGCTCAAGCTATTAATAAACTATCTTTTATGCTAAAGATAGGCCATTGGATATGCTATTAATGGGCCATTTCTCATGATATTGCTTATGGTTATGATCATGCTAAGAAATTATGCTAGAAATCATGTTTGAAAACATTCCTAATGATGATGTTAGCAATTGCGCCATGAATTATGTTTGAAGTCATGCTTATTGATTATATGAGAAATTATGCTATTAGTCATGCTTGAAATCATGATGTTCGATTAAATGAATACTCATGCTATGGATTTTATCACGGATTATGATTATATAGATATATTGATACCCAAAAAGGCCGGAGAAAATTATGAAGATATATTGATACTTGGTAAGGCTGAAGGATATTGTTATGATATGATGATACCCGAAAGGATGGAGGATATTATGATGATATTGATACCCGGCAAGGTAGGAGGATGATTATGATGATATATTGATGTTGGGCGTATTTACACGCCTAAACACCATAATTCACCCATGTTATAGCTAAGTTTAGAGGATAAAATATATAGTTCCTGCACTTTAAGTCCATTTTCTTGTAAGTGAGCTAACCAACGTGATTAGCATGTTTTCAGGTATTAAGGATGAAGATTTCAGCACTTTGTGGACCTTTGGGCAGCAAAGGAAAACTTCACGTAAGAAGGAAGGCAGCTTTTGGAAGCTTGTGGACTGAAAGTGATGCATGGAGAATCTGTCCTAGGCAAAATCAGTATTTCTTAATACTTAGGGGTGCAGCAGTAACCTAGTAGGACTAGGACAAGGATGTTATAAAAACCTTATTTGCTGAATTTTTCAGCATTGTTTTTGGATTCAATCATTCTATTTCTTTTCATTCGACACTTTTGGATTATTCACGTTACAATTTCTGTAACTTTAGACAGAGAAAAACGCTACAGGAACGGCTAGAGAGGAAATCACGTCATTCTCATAGTGACGCCAATACATACCCATCGTGAGATTGTTATTGTTTTGGTATGATGATGATGTCTTCGTTGCTTTCCTTTACATTCATGAGTAGCTAAACTTCTCTGTTAGGGTTATGGAAGCCTTTTGATATACTATCTATTACTATGAGTTTATGAATTCTTGATGTGTATGCTACTTATATCATTACTCTCTTCGTTTTAATTGAATTCTTGTGGTTGCAAACATATAGAATACGCCAGTATAGCATTAACTTGTTCGAGAGAAAAGTTACATGTTTGTAAAAGAGAGTGTGACAAGGAAATAGGGCTACCAACCCCTATTTACACGTTAATGCCTTAACCGGATTAACCTCTTGGAGAGTTTGTACTATTAGTTATACACTTTAAGCTCGAGAGAGTTAAAGTGAAATAATCCTGGATGGTCGAGAGACACTAGGATTTACCATTAGAATACGAACCTCTATAAGTGCATGCATGTCTAAATTCTGCAGTACTCATAGTTAATAGATACGTAGAACTCATAAGGTGGACATAACCCTAACTTATTATTCTCTGTGATTAAATCTTACTACATTAATCGCTTCAGTCGTTACTTTGACACTCTTAATTCATTCCACAATTAAATCCCCCCTTTCCGTAGAATTTTCGACCAACAGTCTGCTAATAATTACAACAATTCGTGACCAAGTATTCCCTGTGGGATTCGACACCCAACCCAGTTGGGTTCTATATTTGACAGCGACCGCTTACACTCTTATGAGAGCTGTAGTTTGGGAGTTATCAAATTCTGGCCACGTTGTCAGGGAATACGGTTGTCTACTAAGTTTGTGATAGTTAATAGACCCTTTGGTCAAAAATTCTCAGATTTTACTTTTAGTTGTTGTTTTTGTTTTATTCAGGTTCTGTTGAGTGCATGCCAAATACACGAAGATCTGGTCAGCTATTATTACCCATAAATCCTGAACCACAACTTATTGGTAGAATGGATAGACAACGAGACATTGAAAGAAGGGCTGCTCAACAGGAGCAGGCTAGATTAGCTACATTGGCAGCTGCTCAAGTGCATCAACAAAATATTGATAACCCAGGTCGGGCAACAAATCCTGATGATGAGGACCTGGGTGATGATGAGTTACTAAATCCAAGGTGTTCAGATGAGGTGGCAGCGCCTGTGAACAGGAGAGATCGTCAAGCTAGATTTAGACCTGAACGCCGAGCTGTACAGATTCCTTTTGACGACGATAATGATAATCTAGATGGGGATGGTGCCACTAAGGCTATTATTCCTCCGCCCTTGGCACCTGGAGCCAAGTTCAATATCACTAGCACCATAATTCAACTATTGCAGCTCAAGGGATTATTTGGTGAACTTGCAGGCGATGATCCGAATATGCATCTGATCAATTTTATCTCTACATGCAAATCATTGGACAATCCAGGAGTTGGACAGAATGCAATTCGGCTGCTCTTATTCCCATTGTCTCTATCTGGAGAGGCAACTCTATGGTTGAACGGGCTAACTCCTGATTCTATTACTAATTGGAGGCAATTGAAAGACTCTTTCCTAGAAAGATTCTATCTGCCATCCAAGAGAGCACAATTAAGAGATGAGATCAGCAATTTTTGACATCTTCCAGCTAAAGCTCTCCAGGAAACATGGGAGAGGTTCAAGAAGAAGCTTATGCGGTGCCTAAATCATCAGATGACCAATATCCACTTGATGGAGATATTATACAGGCCTTTAAATTCAGTAACTAAGCCAGTGGTTGATAATGCTGCGGGTGGGTCATTCATGGACCTTACTTTTAATGAGGCAAGTGGTATGTTAGATCGTATGAAAAAGAAGAGTAGATCTTGGCATACCAGGGATTCTGAGGTAGCAAGCTCTACTATATCTATTGGCATGACTGCAGAACAGAGGCAAAAATAAGAGGAACGTGACCAGGATATGGCTCACATGAAAATGCAGATGGATCTTCTTCCCAAGCATTTATTATCATGGAAGACCGAAAAAGTCAAGGCTGTTATATCAAAGGGAAGAGATGATTCCGATTCTGAGGAGAAAGCTAACTACTTGAATAATCAGGGGGGTTTTCGAGGAAATGCCCAAGGAAACCAAGGTCGGAACAATTATGATAATTCAGGATACAAGGACCGTGATCAAGGGAGTTGGAAGAATAAGACTGACAAGAGTGGTTTGTACGTTCCTCCTGGAAATCGTGAGGCTGTGGCGTCTGGCTCTGAGAAGATGTCCATGGAAAATATGATGGCTAAGCTGTCGAAAGGAGTGGAGGCAACCAATACGGTAGTAAATGAGGTAAAGAATGATTTGTCATTAATAAATCAATTGGTTGACTCGCATTCCACTTCAATAAAACATCTGGAACAACAATTGATTCAACTTTCAGCTGTATTCAATCAAAGAAAGGCTGACACATTACCAAGTGACACTGTTCAAAAGCCAAGGAATGACGGATCATGTATGGCTATTAGTACCAGGAGTGGTAAAGTATTGGAAAATCCGTCAAAAGGAAAGAAGGTGGTTGATAACACAGAGAAGAATGTTATTGATATAGATTGTGATGATTTTGTAGAAGTTGAAAATCAGAATGAGAGCGTTCATGAGAAATCTATTCCCCTTCCACCAACACCTTTTCCTCAGAGACTGAAGAAGAAAGCTGATGACACCAGGTTCAGTAAATTCATGACTATGTTGAAGCAGCTGACTATTAATGTGCCTTTGGTGGAAGCACTGTAGCAGATGCCAGGATACGCCAAATTCATGAAGGACCTTTTGACAAAGAAAAGGACAGCAAGCTATGAACTGGAAAATAATGTTCATCATTGCAGTGCGATTGCCACGAGATCGTTAGTTCAGAAGAAGGAAGATCCTGGTGCTTTCACTATTCCTTGCACGGTCGGATCTTTGGATTTTGCTAAGGTGTTGTGCGATTTAGGATCTAGCATCAATTTGATGCCGCTATCCGTTTACAGAAAGTTAGGGTTGGGCGATCCTACACCAACCAATATGCGGCTCGTGATGGTAGATAGGTCGGTACAACAACCTGTTGGTATCTTATATGATGTACTGGTGAAGGTTTCTACCTTTATTTTTCCTGCAGACTTTGTGATTTTGGATTGAGAGGTGGATTCTGAAGTTCCCATAATCTTGGGATGCCCTTTCCTCGCAACTGGAAGTGTGCTTATTGATTTAAGAGCTAATGAGCTTTTATTTCGGCTGAATGACGAAGTGGTCCATTTTGATGTATGCAAATCGATAAAGCAGCCTAGAGATATGGATGTGCTCTCTGTAGCTGATGTTTATTATGAGGATGAGAAAGAATTATCTGTAGAGAAGTGGCTTACTGTTGAGCCATTGTCTGCTGTGCTTTTGAATTTTGAGAGTGAGGATGTTGAGGATCATGAAGAAACTATTTGTGCTCTAACAGGAATAGGGTCCTATTCTCATGCTCCTAAGAAGTTGGACCCTGATCTTAAGAATCGACCTTCACCGATAGCGAAGATTTCCATTGCAGAGCCATCAGTGCTAGAATTGAAAGAGTTGCCCAGTCATCTAAGGTATGCGTTCTTGGGAAGTGGAAATGCACTTCCAGTGATTGTTGCGGCTGATTTAGGTGAGCAACAAGTAGAGGCTCTCATCTCTGCTCTGAAGAGTTACAAGAGAGCTATTGGTTTGACCATTGATGATATAATTTGTATCCCTTCTGGGATATGTATGCACAAGATTCATCTCAAAGAAGATTGTGTACCTACAATTAAGCATCAGTGTCATTTGAATCCATTTAGAAAACAATCCACCATCTATCTCGATGAAGTCTAAGTAGTCGAGATAACTATGTCGTGCCGCGATAATAAATCAAGCGCTAGATGGGAGGCAACCCATCATTTTTAATCATTTTATTTTATTAGGAGTTTGTTTTTGTTAAATAAAAATCCAAAAAGAAGAGTCGAGCCACGACCAAAACTAAGGCGCTTGGTGGGAGAAAACCCATCTTTCTAATTGTTTTTGTTGTTTTTGATTAAGTGTAGGTGCAAGGTGTACAAAGGAGGGGATTAATCCTAAAAATTTTGATTTGGAATTGTGCCATGTTAAAGGTTGTAAGTTAGGAATGAAGGAGCAAAGGCAATAGACAAGGCAATACCTATATGAATCTAGGCAACGAACAAGGCAAGGCCTATGTAAATCTAGGCAACGGACAAGGCAAGGCCTATGCTATGGCCTAAGCTCTATGAATTGACAATGCCATAGCATAGGCGCCGCCTATGCTCAACTAGGCAAAGCTAAAGGCGCCGCCTATGCCATTGCCTAAGCTGTCTGAATCTATAATGCCATAGCATAGGCGCCGCCTATGCCCAACTAGGCCATAGCATAGGCGGTGCCTATGCTCAACTAGGCAAAGCATTAGGCGCCGCCTATGCCAAGCATAGGCAAAGCATTGGGCGCTGCCTAAACTTACTTTTTGGCCCCTAACCCAATTTTTCATGGATCAAAACCGACCCAAGCCTTTGTCTATAAATAGAACTTCAACCATAAGACAAAATGCACTTGTTTGCTCAACCTAGGCGCCGCCTAACCTTCCCAAATCTCTCAAAACTTTTCTTTTTGCTCATCTACCCTTGCAAGATCATCTTCCAAATCCATCAGTAAGTAAGTTATTCTTTTATATTCTGTGGTTGTTGCGATGCTATACGTATAATGATTTATTAGATTTTGAAGTGGTATTTAGTGATAAAGAATATGGTTGGTTTGCTATGATGAATCTCATCGCGTGAGAGGATAAGTGCGGGCGTTCTTGACTTTGTTCTGACTTGGGTTTGATTGTTATACATTGTCATATTTTTATGGAATCAAAATTGTGAAGTTAATGCATAATCTTCAAATTTGAAAGCTTGAATGGTTGAATGACTCGTTCATCGATATAAAGATCATGATTGAATACAAGCATGAGACGTTGTGATTATTTCTCTGCAATAACTTGATACGATCTCTATGTAGTAGTCTTGTTCAAAAAGTGCATCAATTCAAACATGAAAGTATAGTCAAAATTACATGAAATAGAGTTGGAAAGGATAGTTAAGATGACATGAAAGTATGACTGTGCTAAACATGTTGTTGGAACATATCGCCTATCTGTATTTCGATGAAGTCTGAGTAATCGACATCACTCACTTAATTAGTTTGTACCAACAAATTAAGTGTGCGGTGGTGCCACTATTGGTTGTTTGTCGATTAAATCTTCCAAGATGATCTAACATGAATCTATTTTAATCTCAGGTAGAATGGCACCAAAAGGATGACAAGGAAAAGAAAAAACGTCCACCTCATAGAAAGGTTAGAAAAGGGGAAGAAAAGAGCAAGCTGAGTCCTCCTCTCTACAAATACCTCAACGCACTTTTGAATCAAGTGGGGTACATTTTGAGGAACTTCTGAGGATGACGACTCTGATGATGATTCCAACGCAGAGGGTATGAACCCAGACATAGAAGAGGAGTTCGACTAATCAGGTTTTCCTTATTTATTTTCCACTAAGGGCAGTGTGTCCCGTCTAAGTGTGGGGTGCTGGTATTTGTATGCTGTATTGTACTTCTTTGCCTGCATTTATTCTAGTTTGTAGTTAAATTTTTAGATTTTTTTTTTGGTTTTGCATGAAATTGTTCTGATAGGCGGCATGGTATTATGACAAGAGTTTATGCTAAATCATTACTATTGAGACATTTAGGCTCTAAGTGTGACTCACTTTGTGATATTTGTGTGGTTTAATTCATTCATCTGTTGGGTCAAGAGTCTATACTGCTCCCAATAAAGTTGACCATGTGCCTTGTGTGTGTGAGGTTATAGTATATTCTGTGTTGTGACTGATGCTAGAACTTGCCTGGTGTGTGTGTAAAGAGAAATAAAGAGTGTGAGTTTAGGAGATGATTTAGGCATTTCTTTGGCAGCCTATAATTGTTTACCTTCTTTTTACCTACCTGTGTACATTATCCTAGTTAACCCCCTTTGAGCCTTTAGCTATTTTCTTTGACAGCCTCATATGTAGCCTAATCCTTTTTTTTTTCAAGACCATAATTTGATCCTAATTCCTAGGCGCTTTAAAGTGTAAAGTCATGTGACAAAATAAGAGGAAATTGGGTGAGAGTGATGCCTCAGAGTGTATTGGTACTGGAAATTGTTATGAAAAAGAGTGGCTCTCATAGAGGTGTTTTATAAAAAAAAAAAAGAAAAAAAAAAGAAATAAAAAAATAAAAAAATAAAAAGATAGTTCTGTTTATAATTGAATAACAAAATAGGTGAAAAGGGGTGGTAGATGAAAGGAAAGTAGAAGGGTTGTTTAAAAGAGAGTGTTAATGACATAACGTAATGTATTAAAGCGCTTAGGGAACATAGTCACTATTTCTGGCCAAAATAGTCCTACCTGTCCCTTAGCCTACATTACAACCTGTAAAGACCTATTTGATCCTAAGCTTAGCATTCTGATATTAGTGGAGCATTACACTAAGGGCAAGCCTATGGTCATCAGTTGCAACATATGAATTCTTTGTGAGAGTGAGAGCAAGGAGAGTCTTATACCCATGTTTCGAAAAAGGCAAAACTTGTGAGTGATTATGGGTGATATATTATGTGAGACACACATGGTTGATGATTGTTGGGTAGTTTTGTATGATTCTTTGTGCCTTAACTTGTGGATACGAATTAACCATCATCACTAGTCTATGTTGGAGGTTGAATTGTTTCTAGTAGTGATCAGGAAAACTACTCTTTGTTAATGATTGTCGTGCATGTCTTGTTGAACATTTTGTGCTGTTACTGTGAAATTCTAAGTAGATGATTGCATGGACGTAATATTTTGTTCGAGGACGAACAAAGCTTTAAGTGTGGGGTGTTGATGTTGGGCGTATTTACACTCCTAAACACCATAATTCACCCATGTTATAGCTAAGTTTAGAGGATAAAATATATAATTCCTGCACTTTTAGTCCATTTTTCTGTAAGTGAGCTAACCAACGTGACTAGCATGTTTTTAGGTATTAACGATGAAGATTTCAGCACTTTGTGGACCTTTGGGCAGCAAAGGAAAACTTCACGTAAGAAGGAAGGCAGCTTTTGGAAGCTTGTGGAATGAAAGTGATGCATGGAGAATCTGTCCCGGGCAAAATCAGTATTTCTTAATACTTAGGGGTGCAACAGTAACCTAGTAGGACTAGGACAAGGATGTTATAAAAACCTTATTTGCTGAATTTTTTAGCATTGTTTTTGGATTCAATCATTCTATTTCTTTTCATTCGACACTTTTGGATTATTCACGTTACAATTTCTGTAACTTTAGATAGAGAAAAACGTTACACGAACGGCTAGAGAGGAAATCACGTCATTCTCATAGTAACGCCAATACATACCCATCGTGAGATTTTTATCGTTTTGGTATGATGATGATGTCTTCGTTGCTTTCCTTTACATTCATGAGTAGCTAAACTTCTCTGTTAGGGTTATGGAAGCCTTTTGATATACTATCTATTACTATGAGTTTATGAATTCTTGATGTGTATGCTACTTATATCATTACTCTCTTCGTTTTAATTGAATTCTTGTTGTTGCAAACATATAGAATACGCCAGTATAGCATTAACTTGTTTGAGAGAAAAGTTACATGTTTGGAAAAGAGAGTGTGACAAGGAAATAGGGCTACCAACCCCTGTTTACACGTTAATGCCTTAACCGGATTAACCTCTTGGAGAGTTTGTACCATTAGTTATACATTTTAAGCTTGAGATAGTTAAAGTCAAATAATCCTGGATGGTTGAGAGACACTAGGATTTACCATTAGAATACGAACATCTATAAGTGCATGTATGTCTAAATTCTGCATTACTCATAGTTAATAGATATGTAGAACTCATAAGGTGGACATAACCCTAACTTATTATTCTCTGTGATTAAATCATACTACATTAATTGCTTCAGTCTTTACTTTGATACTCTTAATTCACGCCACAATTAAATCCCTCCTTTCCGTAGAATTTTTGACCAATAGTCTGCTAACAATTACAACACTTAGTGACCAAGTATTCCCTGTGGGATTCGACACCCAACCCAGTTGGGTTCTATATTTGACAGCGACTGCTTACACTCTTACGAGAGCTGTAGTTTGGGCGTTATCATATATACTCGGCAAGGCCAGAGGATGATTATGATGATGCATGATACCCGACGAGGCTGGAGGATGATTATATTGATGTTCCTATGTGTACATCTTTGGGTTTGTGTCAGGCTAGCCCTATGTATGGAGATTATATGCTTATATATACTTGTGTAAATTGGGTATGATGTTGATAGTAGGGATGACAGTTATAGCCGACTAATGGTAAATATTTATAAAGTGGTATAGTTGATGATTAGAACCAAATAAATATTAGTCATGGATAATTATTTAAGTGGATAATAATGACTAGTTGATAAACAAGGTTTAGTTATTGATGATAATTAGTGATACATAATGATTAATAAATAATAATAGAAGATAATTGATGGTTATTGTATAAATAATGATTCGTGGATATGTGGTAAATTGTAGCCTATGTAAGGACTAGATTTCATATGATGACTAGTAGTCAAATGAATTGGGTAAGAAAGATGGTTAAATTATAAATGGTAACTAGTGAGTATCGATGAGAAGTTTGTTTAATAAAGGTAGCATCAACAAATGTGGTATTTTTTCAAATATTGATAAATTGTGAAATATCAGTAAATGACTAATTGATGAAAATTGTGGATTGATGGTTAAATAATGATGAAAGTTAGCTATAATGTTTGTTGATTGCCTTATTCTTTTCTTGAGTGTAATCTCCATTCGTATGGGAGGCTGTGATAAGTTCTTTACTTTTTGCACCATTTGACATATGAGATCCAATATTATAGTTTATGGTTGCTTGTGTTAGTGCTTTATGATACATTATTTTTGTGAGTTTTTTACTTATTATGTATGGCGATATTGGAATGTGTTGAAGCCTTTTGTTATACTATTATTTTGTTTTAATTACTTATTATGCACAACGATTCTGGAGATAATTCAGGTTCATTTCTGTACCCTGACATAGTTTTGATATCTTGCAGTTTATCATATTTATGTCATGATTTAGCTTAGTAGGTTGATGATGTCTATTGAGTACCAATTATTTTGGTACTTATAATATACTTATGTACCATTTTGGTGTAAATCCAAATACTAGTTGTCGTTATTGATCGTTGATTGTGTGGTGACTAATTTTTGGAGATAGGGTGAGCTCTTAGAGTTTGAGTTTCTCATTTCCCACTATCTTTATTTTTCAGTCTTTTGTTTCAAGAAAGATGTGTTAACTATTCTATACTTTTGAGTTGTATTGATATTATTAGATGCTCTTGTACTAGCTCTACTAAGTTGTAGGATTGGTATCTTATGTTGACTATTTTTTCTATCTAGAATACGCTATTTATTAATATATATTGTGTTCTTAACTTTCTCCTATGATGGGCATTCCTTACCAAATCAACCCACTGTGTTAACCCTGGGTTATGGTTTTGGCTTACCTACTGGTAGGATTTAATAGGTGCCGTGATGACTCGTAAATCAGGTCATGACATTAGAGGTCCTATTTAATGACTATATTTCAGATTATAGATTGTGCTAAAGAGCATGCTTATGGATTATATTTTCAATTATGCTATTGATTATTCCATAGATCATTCTTAATTACTATTTTGGAAATCATGCTATTGGTTAAGCAAGCACCCATAATTTCGATTATGCTTATTGATCATGTGGATATATTATGTTTGTGGTTATGCTATTAAGTACTCTGTTGATTATGCTATTGCCCATATTGAGGATGATTTATTTATATACATACTCGAAAAGACCAGAGGATAATTATGATTATATATGATATTGGTTATACAAGCACTCCCGATTTATGTTATGATTATTGATCATGTGGATATATTATGACTGTGGTTATACTATTAAGTACTCTATTGATTATGTTATTACCCATATAGAGAATGACTTATTTATATGCATACCTAGCAAGGCTAGAGGATGATTATGATTATATATATCCGGCAAGATTGGAGGATGATTATGATGCTATATACCCGACACTGAGGATGATTACAATAAGACATACCTAGCAAGGTAGGAGGATAATTATGATGATATATACCTGGAAAGATCGGAGGATGATTATGATGGTATATACCCATCAAGGCCAGAGGATGATTCTGATGATATATTCATGCCCAGCAAGGCTGGAAGATGGTTATGATTATATTTATAAGGATATTGTTGAATATCCCTAGCAGTTTCAGTCCTTCTATATGTACTATACTATGATAATATACTTATTATGATATACATTACGGTGTGAGAGTGACAATCTAGCTAAGTTGAAAATGTGAAAACAGTTTTAATGTTATTTGATATGATTAGACTATAGTGATATAATGATTAGTTGATAACTATGGGTTGGTTGATAAATATTGGTTAGTTGATTAATATTGGCTAGTTGAAAAATATAGGAATAAATATGTAGTTGATAAGTTATGATTAGTAGCTATATGAAGATTACTTAATAAGTGATGTTTAGTTGATAAAGGACAATTTATTGATACATTGAATAACTGAAAAGTGATGAATATGGACAATTGATGGTTATAGTGTGACATGACTAGGATGAATTCCAATTGTGTTATGAGAGTTAATAAATGATGGTGGAGGGTTACTATATATAGTTTGTACCTTCCACGCTTATAGGGGCTTGCGATGGGTTATTTGTTTTTCCGCACTAATTGGTATATTGGAGCTAATTTTGTAGTTATGATTGCTTGTGTTGATGCTTTATGTTATGTTATGCTATTACTCTAGTTTATTTACTTATTTATACACAATGATGTTGGAGTTGCTTCAGGATTATCTATACCATGACTTAGTTATGTTATCTTGCATTTTATCATATTTATATCATGATTTAGCTCAATCACCCGATGATACCTACTAAGTACCCATAGTTTCGATACTCATACTATATTTTAATATCTTTTATTGTAGATCCGACTACTAGTTGCTGCAATTAATTGATGTTTATGTTATGCTGATATTCGAATAAAGGGTGAGCTCTTGGAGTCGAAGTCACCTATTTCCTTCTACCTTCCTATAACGCCCCAGAAAATGGGTCTCGTAGCGTCACATGGTGCTTGAGGCTACGAGTAGCCCCAAGCTAACCCTTTGAGCCATTTTATTCAGTTCAACACAAATCAACGGGGTTTCTATAAATAACCCTCAAATATCAACAAAGTAATCATCACTCAAGAATAAAAGAATTTCAGAAAGATAACAAAATACGACTAATTAGTCAACTCACAATATCTATACTAGTCTGACAAGCCTCTAAGAAAATCAACAAAACCAGCGAGCCATTGACACATGCCCCAACAGACTCATACTCAGTTATCAAATGTAAACAATTTCGTGAAACCACCATCTGACATCACGTCCTCGAAACATGAGGACTCACCACAACAGAGGATATAGAACAACGTGCCTAAAGAATAACTGTCGAACCTGGAACTGAGCACATGAACCTACATTTCGAGAAAATGCAGCCCAAATCCGAAGATGTGGGTCAGTACCATGGAAAGGAACCGAGTATATAGGGGTGTATGAAGTTGTATAAACATCATCATCATAAATATTTATAAGAAATATGCAGGATATATGAAAGACGCACATAGCCCGAAGAAAATCATCATAATCATGAGAGGATGAAATAAGTACAATAACACATGTGAGTCATCATATAATTTGTCCATCACTTTCAGTTCATCAAGAATATAAATTCTCATAATGTAAATATCATTTAAATCTTTCAAAAGAATAACTTTCACAATTCCACTTTCAAATCACTTCACCATTCACCATAGACACAAGAAAACACACACACGCTGGGAGATCCTATAACCGACATAAACCATGTGAGCTACATGGAGTCCAATGTACAACCCACGTTGGGGAGAGCTGTCTTATCCTTGCCATCGGAGTAAGACTATCGATATCAAATCCACACAAACTAGTGATCACTATATAAATCAGCCTCAGGCTCACTCCTACGGGGGAACGTAGTTCTAGGGAAGTAAGGTCTCTTTATACCTCCCACTCGGTGATAAAGATTTCTCCCAGACTTAGATTAGATCATTTCAAATACAATCCACGACAAAACAATTTCAGTAATATATAAATATACATCGGGAGTCATTATGCTTCCCATCTATCAAAATCAACCACATTGTGGATTTCTTTCACGCTCGAGTTTAAAATAACTCCATTAAGACCAAAAGGTTAAATCATTCAAAATATCTCAAATATTCAACATCAACGTGCTTATAACACTCACTTTCTAAAAAAACACAATTTCTAATGGGGATTCACGACCCAAATATCAAAATCATGATAAATATCGTTCAAGATTCATGCTTTATATCTCCACACATTAATATTCATCTTTTAAAATCATAAACATAAAGATTTCATAATAATCATCATAAGATATGGGTTCATTCTTCAAATTCATAAAAAAGCAAATTAAAATTATGCCTTTGTAAAGAAAATTACTTTTGGGCACAAGAACGAAAGAGAGTTTTTGTTGAAAAACCCCACATACCTTGAATGATGAACTTTAGATCGATACTTATTTTTGAGCTGTTAATCGTGCCTATGAATGATAGTTCTTGGAGTTCTTGAACTAGGAACTTGGAATCTTGAATAAATTTGCAGAATTAATGGTGAACTTTGGAGGTTCTTGAAGTTGGATGTAAGAGTTTAGGATTTTCTTTTTGAGGGAACTTGATGAAATATAACATATAATGATTTTAATAGGCTTTAATATAGGGTTTGGACGGATTTTGGGTGAGGGGGGATGACCGAAATGCCCCTAAAAATCAAATAATTCTTGAATCTGTCGTTTGGTGGACTGTTTTGATAGTCTGAAGTAGATCAACCATAACTTTTTACTTCGATATCCAAATTTGATGAAACCAATTTCATTAAAAAGAGGACTCTCATATATTTCCATTGACATATAGTATCTCACCCAAATCATTATGTACGAGGAGTTATGATCATTTGAATTTGACCCAAAAATTTAATTTTGGTAGGCTGAAGTTGATCGACCATATCTTTTTTCTCCGATAGAAAAATTTGATGAAACTAATTTCATTGGAAAAAGGACTCGCAGAGCTTTCCGTTGATATATAGTAGATCATCCAGATCATTATGTAGAAGAATTTATGATTATTTAAAGTTGGAGCAAAAATACACCAGGCCTCAGTACTTTTTCCTGCACGTTTTACTGTTCACTATTATTCACGGTTCAATCGGAAGGTTCATAACTCGTCGCTCGGGTGTCCGTTTTGGATGATACACATATTGTTGGTAAGCTTATTTGATACTCGACGCAATGGTGGGTTATAATATAAGACATTCCGCACGAAAAATTTATAATTCATTCTAGAAGATAGAACCCAACACGTTTACGCATAAAATTTGAATAAAAAATTTCCCGGGGTATTACATCATCCCCCCTTGGAAATATTCGTCCTTGAATGACGCTAGACATGCCAAGATTAGATAGGGAATAGAGCATACAGCTAAAACCATTCGTTAGACTCATCACCACATCATTTCTGACTCCAAATGCAACATAGAATGCATAAATTCAAGAAACTACAGCTGAACACATAATAAATGACAGCTGAACTGCTGCCACTTTTATCAAACGTGTATGATTTAGGAAAGAACGGTACCTTTGGCTTGATCGGAGTTCGTGGAAAATAGGTGCGGGTACTTGGATCGCATATCCGCCTCAGCTTCCCAAGTTGCACCCTCAACAGATTGGTTTTGCCACAACACCTTGACCGAGGGAACTTCTTTGTTCCTTAGTCTTTGGACACTGAAATCAAGAATCTCAACAGGAATCTCATCAAAATAAAGATTTAATTGAATGTCAGCACTCACAGAGGAATCCACTATCACAACATCGCTAATATGCTTTCTAAGCATGGAGACACGAAATATTGGATGAACAGAGGAGAACTCGGAAGGCAACTCGACCTCATAAGCTACCTTACCAACACGGCTAAGAATTTTGTAAGGAACAACATAACAAGGACTAAGTTTCACCTTCTTTCCAAATCTCTTCACCCCCCCTCATGGTTGAAATTTTCAGATACACTAGGTCACCAACTTCAAACTCAAGGTCTCTCCTTCTAACATCCGCATATGACTTCTGACGACTCTGCACAGTTTTCAACCTTTCCCTAATCAACTTACCTTTTTCCATAGCCTCAAATACCGAATCAGGACCACTCACAACCACTTCACCCACCTCAAACCAACCTATGGGTAATCTACACTTCCTCCCATATAAGGCTTCAAACGGAGCCATGCCAATACTAGAGTGGAAATTGTTATTGTAAGCAAACTCTATCAATAGTAAGTGATCATCCCAACTTTCCTTAAAGTCAAGTGCACCAGCTCTCAACATATCCTCTAAGGTCTGGATGGTCCACTCAGCCTGACCATCGGTTTGCAGATGAAAAACAGAACTCAAAAGCACTTGGGTACCAAGACCTTTCTAAAAAGCTTTCCAAAATTGCGAAGTGAATTGAGTACCCCTATCCGAAATGATAGACAAGGGAACTCCATGTAGTCTGACTAGCTTTTGAATATACAATCAAGCATAATCCTAAGTAGTATATGAAGTATGAACAGACAAGAAATGAGTAGACTTAGTCAACCTATCAACCATAACCCAAATGGAATCATGATGGCGTTGGGAAGGAGGTAAACCAATCACGAAGTCCATATTTATCTCTTCCCACTTCCAAGTGGGAATACTAAACTCTTGCATCATACCACCAGGTCTTTGGTGTTCAACCTTAACCTGTTGGCATATGGCACACTTAGCTACAAACTCTACTATATCTTTCTTCATGCCACTCCACTAATAGATTTCCCGCAAGTATCGATATATCTTGGTGGCTCCATGATGAATAGAATATCGCGTCCTATGCGCTTCATACATAATCCTCTGTCTCAGATCATCAACATTTGGGACACACAATCTACCCTGCAATATTAACACACCATCTTCCCCTTCTGAAACCAAGGAGGATTCAGAACTACTTTGAACCCCTATAATGCCTTTAACCGAGTCAAATAACCTAACCCCCAATCTAGCCAAATGATGTACATCATGATCCAACTCTTTCTTACCTTCTACTACATGCGAAACACTACCCATGGACACTCCACTTAGGGCATCTGCCACAACATTGGCCTTGCCCGGATGGTACAACACACTCATATCATAGTCTTTTAACAATTCTAACTATCGTCTCTGCCTAAGATTCAATTCTCTCTGGGTAAACACATACTACAGACTCTTTTGATCAGTGAAAATATCAACATGGACACCATACAAATAGTGTCTCCAGATTTTCAAAGCAAACACATCAGCCGCCAACTCAAGGTCATGGGTGGGGTAATTTTTCTCATGGGGTTTCAACTGTCTAGAAGCATAAGCTATCACCTTACCCTTCTGCATCAATACGTAACCCAACCCAACTTTCAAAGCATCACAGTACACCACAAAACCATCAACACTATCAGGAAAAGTCAAAACAGGGGCTGAAGTGAGTCGAGTCTTCAAATCCTGAAAACTCTTCTCACAAGATTCGGACCTCAAGAACTTCACTTTCTTTTGGGTCAACCGAGTTATAGGAGACGCTATAGAGGAGAAACCCTTAACAAAAAGGTGGTACTAGCCATCTAAACCAAAGAAACTTCAGATATCAGTCGGAGAAATAGGTCTAGGCCAATTTCTAATAGCTTCGGTCTTTTAGGGATCAACTCTAATACCCTCGAAACAAATGATATGACCCAGAAAAGCAACTGACCTTAGCCAAAACTCACACTTACTGAACTTAGAAAACAACTTGTGATCTCTAAGGGTTTGCAGGACAGTTCGAAGATGATCAGAATGTTTATCCTCACTACGGGAGTACACTAGTATATCATCGATGAACACTATGACAAACATATGCAGATATGGTCTGAACACTCGATTCATGAGGTCCATGAAAGCTGCTGGGAAATTAGTTAACCCAAAATACATAACAAGAAACTCAAAATGTCCATAACAAGTTCGAAAAATAGTTTTTGGGATGTCACACTCCCTAACTTTGAGTTGATGATAGCCGAAACAAAGGTCTATCTTTGAGAAATAACTTGCACCTTGAAATTGGTCAAACAAATCATATATTCTTGAAAGGGGGTACTTAGGTTTTACGGTGACTTTATTCAGTTGGCAGTAATCAATGCACATATGCGAAGAGCCATCTTTCTTTCTTACAAACAACACAGGAGCACCCCAAAGAGAAACACTGGGCCTTCTGAAACCCTTATCTAGTAGATCTTTGAGTTGATCTTTCAAATCCTTAAATTCAACAGGGGCCATACGGTAAGGAGGAATAGAAATGGGATGAGTATCGGGAAGAAGATCAATCCCGAACTCTATCTCTCTATCAGGAGGTATCTCTGGGAGATCATCCGGAAAGACATCAGAAAACTCATTGACGACGTTAACAGACAGGAGAGTTAGAGTCACAGACTTAGTGTCTTTGACTCTAACCAAATGGTAAATACGCTCCGTGGAAATAAGCTTTCTAGATTTGAGGTAAGAGATAAAATGACTCTTGGGTTACACAAAATTCCCAGACCACTTAATCATGGATGCACCCGGAAGCTAAAACTTGACCACTCGGGTTCGACAATCAATAGAGGCATAAGAAGAATACAGCCAGTCCATTCCTAGAATCACATCAAAATCTACCATGTCTAACTCAATCAGATCAGCCAACAAGACTATATGAAGAACGGTAACAAGACACTTTTTATACATTTTCTGGGCAATAATTGAATCACCCACTGGGGTAGAAACTAGGATAGGCTCAGGAATAATCTCAGGACTCATTTAAAAATTCACAGCAATCAAAGGTGTAACATATGAGAAACTGGATCCAGGATCCAACAAAGCATACATATCAAACGAAAATATACAAAGCATACTAGTAACAACATCGAAAAAGTCCTTCTGTTCTTGGTGGGACGGTAAAGCATAGAATCTATTCTGGCGCTACCCGCTAATATTTCTAGAAGAGGTGCCCTGAGCTAGGGCTGGGCGAGTCGCTGGAACCAGAGCACTAGCAGTCTAAGTCTGGGTCTGAGGGCAATAGTCACGACGCCCTTGTCCATCCTGTGGACAATCTCTAACTCTGTGACCCATGTCACCACACCAGAAACAACCCCTCTTCTCACCCAAACACTCACCCGAATGAACCCTACCACACTTAGGACACAGGGGATGATTTTACTTAATGCCAGTACTGTACTGGGACCTGGATGCATATGACCTTCTACCTTGCTCCTGCCTACCTCTAGGTATGGGAGCACTAGCAGATGACGGTGTTGGCATAGATGAGCGATCTTGATACTGAGGGCGACTCTCTTTCTGCGATCTAGTCTGACCCTGTCCTTGCTAATCGAACCTAGCTCTCTTATTACTTCTCATTCTATCTCTCTCCTTAATCTTGTCTTCCTTAATCTATTGGGCATGATTCATCAGCCTAGAAAGATTTATCTCACTATTCAGCATACCAGACCTACATAACTAGACACTCTAGTCACAAACTTACTCATACTAGCCCAATTATCAGCCGCTAAGTGAGGAGCATACTTGGCCAACTAATTGAACTTTAGATAGTACTCCCTAACAATTATAGAGCCCTGTCAAAGGTTCATAAATTCTTCTACCTTCGCCTCCCTCATCTCCAAAGGGAAAAACGTATCCATGAATGTATCCTGGAACTCTTGCCAAGCTGTAGGGATAGCTCCCTCACCTCTAACTTTCCTCCACGCAACAACCTAGTCATAAGCAAGGTCTTTCAACCTATACGCAACCAACTCCAAACCTCCTCTAAAAATAACCGTGGATCCTCATCAGACTTGGACCCATAGAATTCTGGTGAATTTATCTACATGAAGTCACGAATCCTGGCAGTAGGTGAATCACCTCCCTGCTGCTGTGGAGTCGGGGCCGGGTTTGCCTGAACGTTTGCAGTAGCAGCTTGGGCCAGTGCCTTAAAGGCTACTCAAAATTTAGCATGAGACACGTTTTCATTAAATGGGTCAGTGGGTTGTGGTTGCTAACCATCATTATTTCTTCTCGCTTGACTTAAAGGCTTAATTCTAAAAGAAGAGAGCACGAATCAATAGCAGAGAGAGACACTTTAAGCACGATAAAATTCTGAAAGAAAGAATCACACTTTTTCCTAAAGTATCTTGTAGCCTCTTGCTCAGAGATGTGGTGCGCTACACACCAATGATCATGACTCTACTTAACACGGCTTGTCAGACTCCCTAGGACACCGTAAAATCTTAGGCTCTGATACCAAGTTTGTAAAGCCCCGGAGAATGGGCCCCGGAGTTTCACACGGTGCTTGAGGCTATGAGTAGCCCCAAGCTAACCCTTTGAGTCATTTTTATTCAGTTTAACATGAATGAATGGGCTTTCCATAAATAACCCTTAAATATCAATAGAGTAATCATCATCCAAGAATAAAAGAATTTTAGAAAGATAACAAAATATGACTTACTAGTCAACTCCCAACATCTATACTAGTCTGACAAGCCTCTAAGAAAATTAATAAAACTAGTGAGCCATTGAGACATGCCCCAACTGGCTTATACTCAGTTATCAATTGTAAATAATTTCATGAAACCAACATCAAACATCACGTCCTCGGAATATGAGGACTCACCACAACAGAGGATGTAGAATAGCATGCCCAAAGAATCACTGTCCAACCTAGAACTGAGCACCTGAACCTATATTCTGAGAAAATGCAGCCCACATCCATAGATGTGGGTCAGTGCTATGGAAAAGAATCGAGTATATGGGGTTTTATACAGTTGTATAAAAATCCTCATCATAAATATTTATAAGAAATATGCAGGATGTATGAGAGACTCACATAGCCCGAAGAAAGTCATCATAATCATGAAAGGATGGAATAAGTACAATAACACATGTGAGTCATCATATAATTTGTCAATCACTTTCAGTTCATCAAGAATATAAATTCTCATAATGTAAATATCATTTAAATCTTTCGAAAGAATAACTTTCACAATTCCACTTTCAAATCACTTCACCATTCATCATAAACACAAGGAAACACACACACACTAGGAGATCCTGTAACTGACATAAACCATGTGAGTTACATGGAGTCCAACGTACAACCCACGTTGGGGAGAGCCGTCCTATCCCTGTCATCGGAGTAGGACTATCGATATCAAATCCATACAAACCAGTGATCACTATATAAATCATCCTCAGGCTCACTCCTATGGGGGCACATAGTTCTAGGGAAGTAAGGTCGTTTTATACCTCCCACTCAGTGCTAAAGATTTCTCCCAAACTTAGCTCAGATCATTTCAAAGACAATCCATAACAAAATAATTTTAGTAATATATAAATATACATCAGGAGCCATCATACTTCCCATCTATCAAAATCAACCACATTATAAATTTATTTCACACTCGAGTTCAAAACAACTTAAGACCAAAATGTCAAATTATTCAAAATATCTCAAATATTCAATATCAACGTGCTTATAACACTCACTTTCTCAAAAAAACAAATTTTCAATGGGGATTCACGACCCAAATATTAAAATCATGATAAATATCGTTCAAGATTCATGCTTTATATCTCCACACATGTAAATTCATCTTTCAATATCATAAATATCAAGATTTTATAATAATCATCATAAGATATGGGTTCATGCTTCAAAGTTATAAAAAATCAAATAAAAATCATGCCTTTGTAAAGAAAATTACTTTTGGGCACAAGAACGAAAGAGAGTTATTATTGAAAAACTCCACATACCTTGAATGATGTACTTTAGATCGATACTCATTTTTGAGATGTTAATCGTGCCTTTGAATGATGGCTCTCGAAGTTCTTGAACTAGGAACTTGAAATCTTTAATAAATTTGCAGAATTAATGGTGAACTTTGGAGGTTGTTGAATTTAGATGTAGGAGCTTTGATTTTTCTTTTTGAGGGAATTTGATGAAATATAACATATAATGCTTCTAATAGGCTTTAATATAGGGTTTTGATGGATTTTGGGTGAGGGGGAATGACCAAAATGCCTCTAAAAATTAAATAATTCTCAAATCTGTCCTTTGGTGGACTGTTTTGATAGTCTAAAGTAGATCAACCATAACGTTTTACTCCGAAATCTAAATTAGATGAAACCAATTTTATTAGAAAGAGGTCTCTCATATCTTTTCGTTGATATATAGTATCTCACCCAGGTCATTGTGTACAAGGAGTTATGATCGTTTGAAGTTGACCCAAGAATTTTCTTTTGATAGGCTGAAGTAGATCGACCATAACTTTTTGCCCCGATAGATAAATTGGATGAAACTAATTTCATTGGAAAGAGGAATCGTAGAGATTTCCGTTGATATATAGTGGATCACCCAGATCATTATGTACAAGGATTTATTATCATTTAAAGTTGAATAAAAAATACGCCAGGCCTCAGTACTTTTTCATGCACGTTTTACTGTTTACTACTATTCATGGTTTGATCGAAATGTTCATAACGCGTTGCTCAGGTGTCCGTTTTGGATGATCCACATATCATTGGAAAGCTTATTCGATAATATATGCAATGGTGGGTCATAATATAAGATATTCCACATGAAAAAATTTATGATTCATTCTAGAAGATAGAACCCAACACGTTTACGCACAAAATTTCAACAAAAAATTTCCCAGGGTATTACACTTTCTATGTTCTGTCTTTTGTTTTGAGACACATGTTATTGACTATTATATATACTTGGGTTTTATTAATATTACTAGATGCTCTTATAATAGCGCTACCTGGTCATGGGATGGTATCTATGTTGACTAACTTTATCTATTTCATATACTATGCTTATCTATAAGTTGTGTTGCTGATTTTTGCCTATGTTGGGCAATTTTCACTGAGTTAACCCATTTTTTTTATCTCCGGGTTACGTTTTGTCTTACCTACTGGTAAGATAAATTATGTGCCATCATGACTCAAAAATCAAGTCTTGACAAATTAGTATTAGATCTTAGGCTATGCCTGTATTATTTTATACAAGAGTAAGTGGCTAGTAGAGTACTGCAGATTGAAATGATGATGTCCATTTCCTATCTTCGAGAGACTTTGGGATATTTTTTGGAGTTTCTTAACTTCTTTCACTCATTTTATTCTAAGAGTCAGAGTTGGTGTATAGAAGATTCTTTGGACTTTACTCTTTCACAAATAGCTAGGACATGTGCTACCTCTACACGCGATGAGGGTCCCAAGACCAAGATTAAGTATTCTTCTCTAGTTTGTGGACAACCCAGAGATCGTGGAAAGCCATGAGATGTCTTCCCATATAGGGTCCATGATAGGGGTCCTCCACCAGACCCTATTCCTACTTCTGAGCCAGATATTTTTCTACCTCATCTAGCGGTTGGCTTGGAACCGGCCCAGGCCCTACTAGGTTTAGTTTCTTCTTCAATTCTTAGAGATTACTTGGTTCAACTTTTGGGGATAGTTGGTGGTGTGATATCTAATGGTGCACAATATACAAATCAGAGTGGTATGGAGGAGGGGCTGCAACCTATAGCTGTAGATCCTAGAGTTGAGGTTCCTCTTATATCGATAGTTTCTCAACCGGTAGTTGGTCATACAGTGGTTTTCCATCCTTCTATGTTTATTGAGAAGTAGAATATGTTGGGTAGATTCTTGAGATTGACTTCGCCTAGGCTTTCTAGAGCTTCGGGCAAGAAAGCATATAAGTTTCTGATTACTTGTGAAGATGGGCTCTATAATTTAAGACTAGTTGTGACTCATGGTGTGGATTAGAGAATATTTTAGTTGGACATGGATACTCTATATTGGTGGAGAGGTTATATAGATTCTAGGCCAACTAGATCTTCTACTTTGACATGGGCTCAGTTCTCCAAGATGTTCTTGGAGATGTATATAAATTGTAACCTTAGAGATTGTCTGAGAGATTAATTCTTTATATTGGCACAGGGCTCTATGACTATTGCGGAGAATGAGGCTAGTTTTTATAACTTGGATAGGTATGTAACTTCTATTTTTAATACTGAGTTTGAGAGAGTTTGTTGCTTCGTTAGAGGGTTAAGACTTCCCCTACGTATGTCTACTTAGAGTTTGTTACTTTGGGTCGGTCTTTTACTGAGGTTTCTAATCATGCTTATCTTATAGAGGAGATGCATCATGAGGCTCATAGGGGCAACAATAAAAGGCCTAGACATCAAGGTAGTTTAAATGTGATCCATAATAGTTCCTAATTCAGTGGTAGTTATTTTCATGGTAATTATACTCCGCGTATACCATATCAGCCTCAGAGTTAGCCTAGTCAACCTATTTAGGCAATTCTTCAGTTTACTAGTGAATGTGAGTCTAGTGTTATTGATTTCCCTGGTCATGGCGGTGGTCAGTCTTTGAAGGGTTCATCTTTGGGTCATTCTATACGTAGTGGTTATTCTTGGTTAGTTGGATATATTAGTTCTGGTGTACCTCAGGTGACATGCTATAATTGTGGAGCTCGTGGTCACTATTCATGAGAATGCGCTAGTCGTAGGGTGATTATTACTTTATCTTAGAGTGTTCTCCCTTTTAGAGCAGTTTATCTCTAAGGTAGAGGTCATTCTCAGGGTCGCAGGGGTAGTTTCCAAGGCACTCGAGGAGGTTCTCAGGCAAGTAGGATAGAAGGTCGGTCAGAAGCCCAGCTAAGTGGCATGCGTGGTCAGTTGTTGCAGTACCTGCTAACTTTGAGGCTGATTCTTTGGATGCTGTTGTTACTGGTATGATTTTGGTGTGTCGATAGTCAAACCTTGCTCTATATGATCTAGGTTTCACTTATTCTCATGTGTCTTCTTTTTATGATTTACAGTTATTTATCTTAGGATTTATTATATGTGCCATTATGTTTATCTACTCCTATTGGTATAATTTTGGTAATAGACTGGTTATCCCACTATCATGGATTGTTTTGCCAAGATCGTTACCTAATCCATGGTTGATATACCCCCTGTCATTGTGTAGGGAGAGGTTAGCCATGGGACGCTGGAGATTTTTTCTTATTTTTGTGCTAGGAGTCTTATTTCAAGGGATTGCGAGTCTTATCTTGCTTATATTTGTGATACTAGTATGGATAGTTTGTCATTTGACTCTGTTCCTGTAGTTTTCGAGTTTCCTGACATTTTTCTTACCGACCTTCCTGGTATTCCCCAGCCCGTGAGATTGACTTTGCTATTGAACTTGAGCATGGCACCCAACCATATGGATCTTGCTGAGCTTTAGGATCTAAAACCTTAGTTTAGGATTTTCTTGATAAGGGTTTTATTAGACTTAGTATGCCTCCTTGGGGAGCTGTTGTGTTGTTTGTGAAGAAGAAAGATGGCTCCATACATACGTGTATTGATTAGTAGAATCTTAATAATGTGACGGTGAAGTACCGTTATCCTATGCGTTGCATTGATGATTTATTTATCGAGCTTTAGGATACAGTAGTATTTTAAAATATTGATTTGAGATCTAGTTACCATTAGTTGAGGATTTGGGTTGAGTATATCCTGAAGACAGTTTTTAGGACCTTCTATGGTATTATGAGTTCCTTGTGATGTCTTTTGGGTTGACTAATGACCCAGAGGCGTTTATAGATTTGATGAAACAACTATTCAAACCTTATTTGGATTTCTTTTTTATTGTGTTCATTAACGACATCCTTGTCTATTCGAGGAGTAGACAGGAGATTGCACAACATAAGAGGATTGTGCTCCATACTTTTAGAGATCATGTGCTTTTTTCCATGTTATCGAAGTATGATTTTTATCTTGAGTTGGTGACATTACTTGGGCTTGTTTTGTCTAAGGATAGTATTGTGGTAGACCCAACTTAGATTGAGGCGATTCTTGATTAGTCTAGACCTACATCTCCGATCGAGTTTTGTAGATTTATTTGTTTGGCTGGTTATTATAGATGATTCGTCGTGGGTTTTTCTACTATTTCAATGCCTATGGAAAGATTGACTCAAAAAGAGGTTCCTTTACGATGGTCTGAGGAGTGTGAGTCGATCTTTGGAATGCTCAAGGATTTTCTCACTTTAGCTCCTATTCTAGCTCTTTCTTTTGTAGGTAAGGGATTCCCCGCGTATTATGATTCTTCTCGTGTTTTTTATGTTGTGTATTGATGCATTAGAGTCATTTTATTGCTTATGCTTAAAGACAACTTAAGGTTCACGAGCACAACTAGCCCACTCATGATTTGTAGTTGGCGGTAGTAACTTTTGCGCTTAAGAATTGGATGCATTATCTGTATGGCGTGCATTGTGAGCCTATCACTGATCATATTAGTCTTCAACATCTTATGATCCAGAGAGATCTTAATTCTAGACAACGTAGATAGATGGAGTTGCCTAAGGATTATCATATCTCTATCTTGATCATCCGCACAAGGCTAATGTAGTGGCAGATAACTTGAGTCGGAAGATGTGAGTATGGGACCTTGGCTTGTATTTTAGTTTCTCAAAGGACATTTTCAAGGGATATTCAGTCCTTATCAATATTGATGGTTCGTCTTAATATTTCAGACCCTAGGAGTATTCTAGTCATAATTGTGGCAAGGTCTTTACTTTGTGAGAAGATTCGGGATTACAAGTTTAAGGATATTAAGCTTTGTTTCTTTCGTGATCAGGTGTTGAGATGTCATTCAGACAGGGTCACCATAGATTTTGAAGGAGGTTTGAGATTTGATAGCCGTATTTGTGTTTCAATAAATGATGACTTAATTCAGTTGATTTTGCATGAGACTCACAACTTTAGATATTTTATTAATTTGGATACAACAAATATTTTTAGAGATCTGAGACAAAATTATTTATGGAGTGATACGAAGAGAGTTGTAGCAAATTTTGTAGCTCGTTGCCTTTGTTGTCAGTAAATAAAGGTCGAATATCAGCATCCAGGTGGTTTGATTTAGAGATTGCCCATTCTCGAGTGAAAAGGGAGTGGATTTCTATTGATTTTACTAGTGGTTTGCCTCATACTTATGATAACGCTCACCTATACAATCAAAATTGGTAGAGGATGGTCATTGTCAATAGCTTAACTTATGTTCAGGTCGAATCTACAAGGAGAAAAATTAGATTTCTAGTCTTATGAGTGTTAAATGCTACTAATAGATTACCTGCAATACGACTAAAATGAAACTCATGAATAAAAAGGGGGGGGGGGGTTTCTTGGTACGTGTTTGTCAATGACAACTCAAATCAACAAATTAAACAACAATAGTGATTTAAAATCAATATGAGAGAAATCTTGGGATTAGGTCTTCCTAAGGGAAAATTATGCACGGGTGAATGAAGATATAGAGTAAATTCTAGTTATCGACAATGTAGTAGGCTAGGTCGAATGTCCTTGAGACTAGTTTGTCAACAAAACCTTAAGGATTTTACTCGTTGACTCTTTTGAGTACCTAAAAAGTATGGCAATTTGTAATGACCTGAAATCATCTCCCGGGATGTCACACGGTGCCTAAGGCTACGAGTAGCCCCAAGCTAACCCTTAGAGACAGTTTCTACCAATGACACTGAATTCAAGATAAAAATGGACTCAACACTAGCATAGTCATATCACATGAAAGGAAATATGGAGAAGATACTTGGTACATAAGACCACAATACAGATAAATCTCAACAAACTACAATATCGAACACATCACAAGTCTGACACTAGTCTGAAAAGCCTTTACAAATTAAAATCTAGAGAGCCGTTGGGACAGGTCCCCAACTAACTCGAAATAAACTGAAGATAAAACATAGTCTCTCAAGTACGGTAAATATCTAAAGATCGGTCCTTGAATCATGAGGACTCACCACTGTAGAAAATGTAGGCAAGGTACTCGAAGAATCATGGGCGAGGCTGGGACTGAGAACCTAAACCTACATTATGACACAATGTAGCAATAGACATATATGTGGATTAGTACTTGGAATGTACTGAGTATGCGGGATTGAATGCATATGAATAAAATAGTAACAATCTTCTTTAATCAAATCATGTATGCATTATGAGATGACTCACATGGCTTGAACAAGTATAAAATATAAAGCTCATAAGTCATGTAGAATGTGCATGTAACACAAATCTCGTGAGTCATCATTGTTTAATTTCAAAATTTGAAATCTTCTCTTATTCTAAATACCCAAAGTCTAAGGGACTTTAAACAATACTTTCAACTCATGCATAAGTCTCATGGAGTGTGAAACTTCTTCAATGCTCAAAATTTCATAACTATTTAGAACTCATATACTTGGAATTTGGAATCATATATCTTAAAAACATACTTAAAGGCATTTCATTCACTTTAGGAAAATATCTCACCTCAAGCTTTAGGGAAATCACTCCATCTCAAATGGAAAGGCATTCTAGTTTATGGAAACAACTTACCTCAAGGCTTTATAAAAGTACTATAACAAGGGAAGATGCTTTCATTTAGGAAATAACTCAGACCAAGAAAATACTCTAGTTGGGGAAACATCTTTGCAATTCAACCATTTAGAAAGGAAAAATAGGTATTTGATCTCGAAGTCTAAATGTCAAAGGAGGTTCTCGTAACCGACATAAACCATGCGAGCTACATGGAGTCCAACATTTGATCCTTCCAAGGAAGAGACCCTACGTTGAGGAGGAGTGTCATACTCTTTCCAGGGAGTATAACCTAGGTCTAGTGATCACTACATGAAACTCGGCCTTGGACCCAGTCATAATCATCATAAACTCGGCCTTAGGCCAAACCTACGGTGGCACGTAGTTTTGGGGTAAGAAACCATAGTAACTTACCCACTTGGTTCTAAATACTACTCCTTTTAGATTATATGCACTCATCTCATAAAAAATCCACTTTTAGAATACTCACAGGGTTCACCACGAACCCAATAATCAAATCGATAATCTCATATAGTGACGTGGATTTCAAAGATCAAGGACCATTAGGTCAATTCATTTCTCAATCATCTAAAAAAACTCAAAACATGGGTGCTCATAGCACAAGAGTTCATAATTTCACAAGTCTCAAATAGGGTTTACTAACCCATAATTAAATCTCAAGTTAAAGCTTATCAAAAGCATAATATATAGCACATAGATTCATAAACCATGTGGAAATCTTGGGGAATTTCAGCAAATTATCCTAAAATCTCAATAAAGCCATACGCTTCAATATCTCGACAATGCAAATATTAGCTTATCAAGGAGTAAAATCATGGGGTTTATACCCAGCTATAAATACTCAAGAAAACATGTAGAAATCATGCCATTTGACACTTAATTCATGGGAAATATCAATATAATGCATTCAATAATAATGGGTGAAACCCAATTCAAATTCATGTAAAAAAAACCTCATATATTTCAAGAATTTCATGATGTAAATCGCCTTTTAGGCACAAGGGTGAAAGGGTTACCCTTGTTCAAAAACCCACATACCTTGAATTAGAAGCTTTTGATGAACTCTCACTTTTGGAACTCTATTAGTGCTCTAGAATGAGGGTTATTGACGTCCTTGACTTGGGAACCTTGAATCTTGACTCAATTTAGGAAATCCATGGTGGATTCTTGAGGTTCTTGGAAGAGATTTTGGATACTTAGGGTTTATGTTGAGAGAAAACTTGAGAAAAACCTCATAAGATGCTTGTAAATGGCTTTGATTTAGTATTTCCACAATTTTATAGGCTTGGAAAAGGTCCAAAGTGCCCTTTTAAACATCTGTGCAAAACTGGAAAAATTGAACTGAAACCCGATTTCATTGGTCTCCACGATGCGCCACTTATCGCGGTGCCTCACTGGAATTTGACAATTGGGAAATTGGCAGCCTCCGCGATGCGGAGCCATCGTATTTTCCCACTGGTTGGGACCTGGAACTCCTCCGCGACGTGCCACTATCGTGGGGTTCCACTGGAAATTGACAATTGCCAAATCAACCCTCTCCGCGACGTGCCAGGCAATTAAATGATGCAGTTTTATGACTAAGGCTTAAATTAGCCATAACTTCTTACTCGAGTGTCGGATTTGGGCAAATCTTATATTGATGGAAAGCTTATCATATTTCCCATGTGATAAAAAGTAGAAATTAGGAAAATTCTATATGGTTAACACGTTACTCACTTAGGAAGTAACTTCTCAATCTTTTAGGGTCGGAATCACGGCTCACTCGACACGCCCTACGACTCAAACTACGAGGGAACTTTGCGGGGCCTTACACAATTGCAACCACATATTACCTCAATTGGGTATCCCTATTTCTAGGATGATGCCCAAGATATAGTCAATTCCTAATCACCCTTATGTCTAAGATAGTGAAAATTAGAAAAATACATCTATCACTTGTCCATTATTTCTTTGTCACCTATATCCCTCTTTAAAGGATGATATGGGTTCCAAGAGTTCACCCAAACCCCAATTTTAAGGATGGTGTGAGCTTTCAAGAATCTAGGATTTTCACCCACAAATCCATTTTCGGTATTTGGGGCTTTCACCGATTAATCCCAACTAATTAAACAAAAAAATAATTAAACCCATCATCTGCAAACGAACATATACATAAATACATCACAACCCACACATAATTGCACCTTAGTTCAACATAATTCCAAGACAATGAAAGTTTAGCTACTCGTGAAGAAAAGAGAAAGAAATATACCATAAGGACTATTCAAAGAATCAATTCTTCAATTCACTAAATTCAAAGTTTCCAAATCAAAAATACAATTGTTGCCCAAATTAGGGTTTAAAACTTCAAATTCAAATTGTTCGAAGAGTGTAGAATGACAAAATGAGAAAAGGTTTTAGCCACTAAAAGGAATTAGGTTTGACTAAATGAAATTACAGAACTGCCCCTGGGCACATTCCCGCTTAGCCATGACAGCTGAACCTTGTCCGCGATCGTGGCTACTACAATTGCAGTAAGAACACCTCGATCTTGGTATTTTGACCTATCTTGACTGGCCGCGATCAAAACCCACAGAACACTATCGCGGTAACCGAGGTTTGTTTCTGCTTTAGGTATTTCAGCTGAACTTCTTTCCTCGTTCTTTGATCCTTTTTAGTTTGCATCCATATCTTTCCATCTTATAACCTACATGCCTGTAAAATATGGAAACTAGTGCATTTAATCACAAATATGTATCATTTATACATTAAATTAATAGTAGAGTGCACAAATGTTGAGTGCAAATAGTGGTAAATTCACCACTCATCAATACCCCCAATATAAAGATTTTCTTGTCCTCAAGCAACAATACCTCTTGCCATGATACAATGTATATTTATGCCTTAGTTGGATGACCTAATGACCAGAATGACTTCAAGCTTAGTTACTACCACAAGTAGCTCCTCAAACATGGGCAAATCTAATATCACAATCTCCCTCAAAATGAAATGAAATGTTCAAGAGTGAAAAAGACTTCAAAGAACAGCGACAAAAAGATCAAAAATACTCTAGAAGTGACTCATCTTTTACCTCAACTTCATTATATTCCTTTTGCCTTATTTTTGGAAGATGAAAAAATCACCCACCTCAACTTTTTTACATGCCTCCTCACAAGAAGGAAAATTACACATACCAAGCTATCAAATATAAAAAAAGGATTTAAGTGCAAAGATTTCTCTCTCTCACACAAGGATTCTCGATGCTAATGAGTACCACTCCATAGGCTTGTCCCTATTTTCTATCGCCAATACAATAAATACACTTGGTTGGAGATCTTGAAGGGTTTTTTGATCTTGTAACATAGGTTCAGGGTAGGGTATGATATCATTTAGGAACAACATGGCTATACCTTCCTTTAAAATCTACATCACACTATTCCATCTAACTTTTGATCATAGGATGCTTCTTTTGTTTTCACTCTTTACATAAGTGCCTACTTTTATTTCCTTGGTTCACCTATTTTCTTTTCATTTCTTTTTATTCCACACTTCATGCTTTTCTTTCCTTTGTTGGATCCTATATTTTTATTATACATTTGTTCTCAATGCTTAAACTGTTAGGCACTTACTTACAACTTGGTGGCCCCAAACTACCGCTTTCAATATTCACCACCCCTAACTTAGGCTTTTAGCCTAAAGCATTTTTAAGTTCAAGGAGGGTAGGGTTCAAACGAGGGATAAATATTGAATGACTCACATCTTGCAATGTGTTTGACTAATAAAGGTCCAAAGGATCAAAGTGGGTGACAATGGATAACATCCATGCAAGGGTAGGCTTTTTAGGATAGAGTGGAGTTCCAATATCACATAAATAGCCTAGGATCTTCTCACCAACCAAGTATAATAAAATTATACTTGAGGTACTAAAAGGGCAAGTTCTATATGGTACCAGTATACATCAAATTTGGACAATTAAAATCACCACACATGGCATGCAAATTTGCCAAGTAGGCTCAATTGCCCCTCCCGCTACAGACAAAAATAGAGTATCTACTAATTTTCACAAGCCAAAAATTTGGTGTAACAAAAAGAGAAAAGGTATTATTACAAGGTTGCTAACGTCCATGACCTTGACTTTTGAAAATTTTTAGATGAAGGGGGTGTTTTTATTGTATTTGCACCACTCACAATTATCTAATTATGGAACCAACCCAAGTATTTGTTTCACACTTTGGATTTCATAAAGGCAAACCATATGGCTACTCAAACTTTGCGATAGGTATAAACACGATCCCAAATACAAAATGCCATAGGTACTTAGGCTTTCCTTGCATTTGTGACCTCAATGCTACAGGTACTCAAACTTCCCCTGCATCCATGGCTCAAAACCCAATCCCAATATTTTCCCCCTTAAGAATGCCATCACTCTGTATATCATAGGAAAAGGTCATCCAATATAGCCATACACAAAATAAAGAAAAAGTAAAAATCTAAGAATATAAATGTCTAATTTATGCAAATGTGGGCACCATTAGAGTGGCTGAATAATACAATCTAACAAAATAAATAAAAATACTCCAAAAAACATAAAAAAAAACATCCATAAATATCAATAATACATGCACAAAATAATATGAATGCGAAGATAGGCACCCCCAACTAAAAATCTAGAGTATCCTCACTACATAAATAATTAATCATAAAGAGAAATAAGGGTGCTCCATAAATTTGCATCCAGAGTTGGCATCACTCTCGATATCTGCATCATCATCAGCATCCTCAGGACCAGACCACTAGGTTGGGGCCTCATCATTGCTCTCTACTTAGGAGGAAAGAAGTCTATCATAGGGTTTTAGGACCTTCCACAAGCCCTTCAACCCCTTCCATATCTTGTTGAAGAATTTTTTTCTCTTCTTCTCCCTTTTTATCATCTTCTTGTGTGAAACTCAGAGATCTCAATATGAATCTACCAAGGAGAATTAGGATCTGTCAAGCCTATCAATGGTAGCTCCCTACTCCTTTTGGTCCTTCTGATACTTCTTATAATCAGATTGGGACACATATGAGTAGCGGGTGGTGGAGAACTCTCTTGGCCCCTGGGAAACCTCAACACAAGCTCCCCTATGGATACAATATCAACACTAATATCCTCAAAATACCTGGTGGAGTATGGTCAACAAGTCTCAGGCTTCTTACATGTTGAATTTCCCAAGTTGATCTTCTCTTCTTTCTCTTGCCCGACATACCCACACCTCGAATTTTTAAAGGAATGATTGAAGTGCCAGGCCACACCGAAGTATCTCCAGGGTACTCATCAACCTCGGTTATCCGGCAAAGCTAAATAATCAAAAAGGTAAAAGAGTGATACATACCACCCTAGTTCTTGAAGAATTTTATTTCAGAAATAACGAGTTGACCTATATTCAAAGAAATGTCATCTTGGATGCAAGCAACTTTTTGAGCTCACAAATCTGGAACTTTAATAATATGGGAGCAAGGAGAGACTTGGCTACATATGATGTTCAAAAAAATCTGAGCCTCGGTAGTGAAGTCATTCATTAATATGTTTCTCTTGGTCACCGACCAAGAGACTTCCTTTCCAAGACATAGTCTTTCTGGAACCAGCTTCCCGACACACTTTTTTTCTTTAAAATCACCCGTATTTGCACTAGAGAGCCCATAGATATCATTGATTTGCTCCATCCCAAAGTTCACCTACTTATTCTATATCCTGATCATCATATTAGATTGGTCTTAGAAAGGTACTATGTAAGGTTAGCGTAGAACGTATAGAGCTATTGCTCATTCACCTTGCAAGGATTCAAGGCAAAGCACCGCCACCCCGTGGCCACAATTCTGTCAAGAAATTTTGCAAGATTTTTTGGCACTTTCTCAAAGAATATTGCCCTCTTTGGGAGAAAATTTGTCCTTGGCAAATCACTATAGTAAAGAGTATGGCACTCGAGGGCCATGAATTTGATTTGTTCATATTATTCCATTATATGATCCTTAAAAACATAAGAACAACACAAACACATTAATCATTGACATTTACATGCACAAACTAAGCCATGTTGTTTACTAAATTTCATGGGATGGTTAATTGGTGGTATTTGTACACAAATTTGAACTGCAAACTTTTTAGTATATTACTCATTTCCCCCGTTTATCTTATTACTCATGACAATTTTCCCCTGTTCAGATCACTAAGAAATAATTTCACACATTCCTTTTATTAAACTCATTAAACACACTCTATAATACCGCAAATGCAAGGATTATTCAATTGACAAAATTAAAATCTACACTATGAAATTAAAAACAAAGGATACGAGCCACTTTTATGGCATTTGTAGGTTGCCTCCCATATAGCGCCTTAGTTATCATTGTGGCGTGATGTCTTTCATAATTTGCAAGTTGGATTCTCCACGGCCCCATTCTTCACTTCCTCATCATCAGCACCTATCACTGACACCACCTCAAGTTCTATGGGTTGCTTCTCTATTTTCCCCACCCAGAATGACACTTCACCAGAATGTACTCTAAACCTCATTTCCCTAAGCTCCAAATCTATAATGACCCTTTCAATATCAACAAAAGGTCGACTAAGGATAATAAGTGCCTTGGTCTATCTTACAATATAACACCACAAAATCCATTAGAAGTATGAATTTATCCACTTTCACCAACACATCGAACAAAACACCAATCAGTTTCTTTATGGACTTGTCTGCCATTAAAAGCTTAATCTAAATTAAAGTTGGGGTATTCAAGCCAAGACTTTTATATATTACAATAGGTATGATATTAATACTCGCACTAAGGTTACATAAAACTTTTTCAAACATAATGATCCCTCCAATCAGGGTCACGATCTCATTTTTGTTCTTTGCCTGGTCATAGGGAAGCACATAATGATCATATTCATAGTCTTTATACCTCCAATAAGGGTCATGATCTCATTTTGGTTTCTTGGAAAATGTTTGTCAATGACAACTCAAATCAACAAATTAAACAAAAATTGCGATTTAAGTTCAATATAAGAGGAATCTTTTGATTATATCTTCCTAAAGGCAAATTATGCACTGATGAATGAATATTTATTATATATTCTAGTTATTGATACTGTGGTATGCTAGGTCGAAGGTCTTTGTAATGCCCCGAATCTGGCACCCAAAATGCTACACGATACTTATGACCCCGAAGGACCACAACCTAACCCATGACTTATATTTGTACCTGTATACTGCATAAATTATTGAATTATGTGGAAACATGAACTGAAAGGCCATAAGGTTCACATAACTGAAGTAAAATATAAAATCTAAACAGGGTATGAAATACGTAAAACAAAATTGAAAATACTGAAGTCTGAAACATGATAGTCTAGAAAGCGTCTAACTGACTGAACTGTCTAAGTAAGGAGTTGATGGGACATTTCCCCAAATAACTCCAACTAATAAACTAATTAATGAGATAATAGAGAAATAATCATGTCCTTGAATGATGAGGACTCACTCTAACTTACTGTTAAAACTGGAATCTACTGTTGATCTGGAGCTCGTGTCTCTAAACCTATAGTATAAAACACCATAGCACTAATGCATCAGTACTTTGAATGTACTGGTATGCATGTGGGGTAGGCTGAATGCATGGGATTCATATGCATGAACAATAATAATAACTGACTAACTATCATGAGCGTGAGAATACATGTGTGGGAGATAACAACTGACACTAATACTATGATAACATGATTACCGAATTTGAATATAATTGATAACATAAGTGATTGTATCTAACAGTCCTGAATCTGATGGAACTATTTGAGTTCCGTACTGTGTCTGAGTTGACTGTATCTGACTGCCTTGGATTCTGAAGAACTATCTGTGTTCTTTTACTGAGACTGATACTGAGACTATGAGAGGTAGTCATCTAACCGACATGTCCTAAATGATGCATTATAGCTGAATTGGGGCCCAATCTATGCCTGGATTGGAAGGGTGTCAATACCGTACCACTGGTAAGGACAATATGTGAGTGACCCTAATAGGTAACTCTAGTGAGAATAGTGGGATCCCTCATATAGCAGGCTAAGATACCTGATCTACCCTCATATAGCAGGCTATGATATCTCAACCTATGTTGGCTACATAGTTCTGGAACATAAGGATTGCTTCTAAGAATCACACCCTCACATAACAGGTGAGTTCCCATCCTTGGTTTCACTCGGTTCCAATTTCTACTCCCATCTGAATATACACTGAACATAAATTTATTGAACTGAACATGGACTGAGTTATGGAATTCTATTGACTGATGGAATATTACTGATATATGACAACTGACTGAGTTCTTGAGATCATGGAGATTTCCTGAGTCATAAAACTGTCTGAAGTCTAAGAATTCATAACTTAACTGGGAGTATTGTGGAAACATGACATGGCTCTAAGCACCCAACTAATGTTTTAGGTACAAGTACCCCCAGGACTCGATGGAAGGAAACTGACCAAGCATAACTTACTTAAACATATAATTAACATCATAATCCATAATACATTTATAGAAGCTTTCCATCAAAACATGTGATAGGCATAACTTGTACATACATGGGGATTTCATGATATCATACTAATTGGGCATTGTTCCTTCATTTAGGCATTTAATCAAATACATGGTAGGCATAGTACATGTAGACAATATTATACAAAAATTATACATCATGATTTATCTCTAATTTCATCATCTAGGGTTTATTCATAGGTTCACATGAATATACATCTATACAAATCAATTCCACATAAAATTGATCACCCAATATGGATTTCAATTCAACTAATCATTCACAACATAAACAAAACAAACCTAACATGAAATTCATAAAGAAATCCATAAAATTAAACTTAGAAAATAGATTCTTGGGCTTCACGGACAAAAGGAGTCCATGAATGAACACGACTCATACCTTGGTTTGTGATTTCGTGAAGATTGACGAAGAAACTTTCTTGGAATTGGATCTTTTATGAAAACTCTAACATGTTCTTGAGAGGTCTTTGAGAGAAGAGAGTGTATTTATGGTTAAAAGTTGTTGAATCACGTATTAAAGGGATTAAATAGGGGTGTGAAATTGACCCTTTTAACCTTGGACGAATCTTGTAATTTCAGTAAAATTTCTCGAATTGAACCGTTGGCGCGACACGGCGCTATCGTGCCATATCACAAGAATATAACAATTGGGAAACTGAGGGATGGCGCGACGCGGAGCCATCACGTTTCCCCTTCTTTTGCGACCTAGAACTTTGGTGCGACGCGGATGAAATCACGCTAAGACACTGAAAAAGGACAATTCTAAATTTGGGCCCTGGCGCGACGCACCATAATCGCAGACCCGTACTGGAATCTGCCAAATGCCATTTACTCTTGTGGCGCGGCACGCCACTAACTATTATGGAATTTTTTTACGATGGGAACTTAAAATAGTTGTAACTTCTAACTCGGTTATTGGATTTGGGCAAATCTTATACCGATGGAAAGATTATTGAATTTCCCACATGAAAAAAAGTTACAATCTTAGAAATTACTCATGGAATAACCATCATTCAATTTAGAAGCTAATACTAGACATTTTTGAGATGAAATGAGCTCAAACAAAGTTTAGGGTATTACAATATCTCCCCCTTGAGAACATTCATCCTCGAATGAGACTGACTGAGAAGGAAAAAAAGCTGACGTACATACTAAACATGAATAACTAGAACATGATCTCCTGAATGACATGACTGAAAACATGAACGTATTATACTGAACATACATATCTGATGCATGTGTAACTGATTCATGAATGCATGAGTAATTGTTCTGAGGAACTAAGTTTCTGATAATGAGAATGCATTTCTGATGCATAATTATATAACTGAGCTGATACATGAATGCATGACTGAATATGCAATGGTACTTGATACCAAGTTTATACTGGGAACATGAACATGAAACTGAATACTAAGTTTGTAATGAACACTAATCATGAAACTGAGTAAGCTTAAGGAGAATTATTACCTTGAGCTTGATCTGAGTAGGCGGAGAAGAGGTAAGGATACTTGGTATGCATGGCTTCTTTTTCTTCCTAAGTAGCTCCCTCGACAGACTGATTTCGCCAAAGAACTTTAACTAAAAGGACTTATTTGTTCCTTAATCTACGAGTCTGATAGTCTATGATTTTGACTAGAATCTCTTCATAAGAGAGAGTGTTCAAAACATTAATGCTCTAAATAGGGATTACAACTAATGGGTCACCTATGAAATTCTTAAGAAAAGAGACATGAAAGACAAGATGAACTGAGGTTATATCTGAAGGCAATTCTAGCTCCCAGGCTACCTTGCCAAAGCAACTGTGAATCTTGAAGGGACTGACATATCGGGGACTGAGCTTTTCCTTCTTGCCGAATCTTTTCACTCTATTCATCGGAGAGATCTTTAGATATACATATTCATTAATCTCAAACTTGAGATCTTTTCTATGAACATCTACATATGACTTCAATCGGCTCTAAGCAGCCTGGAGTTTTTCTCTGATCAACTAGACTTTTTCTAAGGCTTTGAATACTAAGTGAAGCCCTATGACTGAGGCCTCACTAACTTCGAACCAACCAATTGGAGATCTAAATATCCTACCATAGAGAGCTTCGAATGGAGACATTCAAATACTAGAATGATAGCTATTATTGTATACAAATTCAATCAAAAGAAAAGTGGTCATCCCAACTTCCCTTGAAATCAATTTCACACGCTCTTAGCATATCTTCTAAGGTTTGAATGGTCCTTTCTTCTTGACCATCTATCTGAGGATGAAAGGTTATACTAAGATGAACTTGGGTACCAAGACCCTTTTGAAATGCTTTTCAAAAGTGAAAGATAAACTGGGTAACTCTGTTTGAGATAATAGACAACGAAATACTGTGCAATCTGGCAACCTCTATGATGTAGAGCTTAGCGTAATCCTCGGCCAAATAAAAGGTATGAACTAGAAGGAAATAAGTTGATTTGTTAATTCTCTCTACAATGACCTAAACTGAATCATACTGATGACAAGTTCGAGTAAAACCCATCACGAAGTCCATGTTCACAACTTCCCACTTCCAAGTAGGAATACTGAGCTCCAACTCGGACCCACTAGACTTCTGATGCTCTATCTTAACTTGCATACATGTAAAGAAGTTAGCAACAAACTCTGCAACATCTCTCTTTATCCCATTCTACCAATAGATCCCTCGTAAGTCATGGTACATCTTTGTGGCCCTTGGATAAATATAGTAACACACAACATGCCCTTCTGTAAGAATTCACTGCCTTAAGTCATCTACACCTGGAATAAAGAGATGACCCTGACAACGAAAGACACCATCTCTCCCTTGGGAGAAAACCTCTAATTTCTGATCCATAAATGAATCGTCTGATCTACAAAAACATCCACATGAACTCCATAGAGATAATGCCTCCAAATCTTCAAGGTAAAGACTATAGCTATTAACTCAAGATCATGAGTAGGATAATTCCTCTCATGGGGTTAAGATGTCTGGAGGCGTAGGATATGACCTTACTATGCTGCATGAGGACACAATACAAACCAACTCTAGATGCATCACAATACACCATGAACCCATCTAAACTATATGGAAGAGCTAAGACTGGGGCCTAGGTAAGTCGGGTCTTAAACTCTTGAAAACTCTTCTTGCAAGGGTCTGACCATTGAAACTTGACTTTCTTCTGAGTCAATTTGAACATAGGGTATGCAATAGATGAAAATCCTTCAACAAACCATTTGTAATAGCCACTTTAACCCAAGAAACTCTTGATATCTAATGGAGAGATAGGTCTTGGCCAGTTTCTTACTACTTTGGTCTTTTTAGGATCAACTCTAATGCCATCACCGGAAATAATATGACCAAGGAATGCTATTGAACTTAGCCAAAATTTGCACATACTGAATTTGGCAAATAACTGATAATCTTTGAGATTCTTAAGTACTGTCCTGAGATGGTCTGCATGATCACGCTTACTATAGGAATAGACTAGAATATCATCTATGAAGACTATCACGAACATATCTAAGTACTTCTTGAACACATGGTTCATCAAGTCCATAAAAGCTGCTGGGACATTCTTAAGACCAAATGACATGACTAGAAATTCAAAGTGACCATAGCAAGTTCAGAAAGCTATTTTCGGAATGTCACATTCCCTAACTCTAAGTTGATGATAGTCAGATCTGAGATCTATCTTAGAGAAATAATTGGCACCCTGAAGGTGGTCAAACAAGTCATCAATTCTGGGAGAGGATACATGTTCTTGACCATGACCTTATTGAGTTGGCAGTAGTTTATACACATTCTGAGAGAACCATCTTTCTTACGCACGAATATTACTGGAGTGCCCCACGGGGAAATGCTGGGCCTGATGAATCCTTTATCTAAGAGATACTTCAATTGTTCTTCCAGTTCTCTGAGTTCTGCCGGTGCCACTCTGTATGGCAAAATAAAGATGGCTTAGTATTTGGAAGAACATCAATTCCGAAGTCTATTTCCTTTTCGGGAGGAATTCCTGGAAGATCTTCAGGAAAGACATCTGAATATTCATTCACTACTGGGACTGATTCAAGGTTGGGAGTTTTGAAACTAGTGTCCTTAACTTGAACAGGATGATAGACACATCCTTTACATATCATTTTCCTTGCCCGAAGGTAGGAAACAAGCTGACCCCTGAAAGCGGATACATTACCCTTCTTCTTAAGGACAGGTTCCTTTGGGAACTAAAACTGGACTATTCTGTTTCTACAGCTGACTATGGCATAGCAGGAATAAAGTCAATCCATGCCGAGAATAATGTCAAAATCAGTTATCTCTAATTCGACTAAGTCTGCTGAAGTGACTTTCTGAAATATCATAACCGGGCAGTTCATGTATACCATCTGGGCTATGATAGTTTTACCCACTAGGGTAGAGACTGAAAAAGGCTTTGCTAGGATTTTAGGACTAATTGCAAAATCGCCTGTTTTATAGGGAGTCACAAAAGAAAAAAACTCCTGTATCTAGCAAAGCGTAAACATACGCATGAAAGATCAGTAATGTACCATTAACTACATTAGGAGAATTTTCCTGATCTTGTCGTGATTGAAGAGCATAGAGATGATTTGGGTCTTTCCCACTAGAAGCACTGGAGGTAGCACCCTACTGATTTGGGAGACCGAAATGAGCAGAGGATCGATTCTATCGACCCTAAGGACCTGGCTGAGGACAGTCTCTGACTCTATGGCCTGGCTTCCCAAAATCAAAACAAATGCCACTACCCTCTCTATACATACCCTGATGGTGTTTACCGTAAGTCTAGCAATGAAGATAGGTGCGGGCACTACTAACACTGCCCTGGTTCTTAGATCCTGGCAGTCTATCTTTGTTACCCTCTCTAAACTTAGGAACTGAAGTACTGGCTATAAAAGGAGCTGGAACTGATGACTTAGGAAGAAACTGAGAATGTTTCCTCCTTCTAACTTAGGCTGAGCAAAGTTGAAACAACCTATCTTCGCTCTCTTATTCTGCTTCTCCCTTAGCTTAATTTTTTTCTCCACAATTTGCTAAGCATGAGTCATAAGCTTGGCTAAATTCGTGTCACTATTAAGTAAGGCGGATCTACACTCATTAACTACACTATCATTCACCCTGAAACGAACTTACTCATCCTTGCCCTACAATCTGCAACCACATGAGGGGCATATCTGGCTAATTGAGTAAACTTAAGAGAATACTTTTTCACTATCATATTACCCTGCCTGAGGTTGATGAATTCTAACACCTTATCTTTCCTAAGCTCTAGGAGAAAGAATCTATTTAGAAAAGTAGATGCAAACTCCTCCCCCTCAACTGACCCTACATCATTTGACCTTTCTGACTTCCAATGCTTGAACCAAGTGTGAGCAATATCCTGTAACTGATATATAGCTAGCTCAGCACTATCAACAGTAGTCACCCCCTTGATGTCTGTCACTTTCTGCACCTGATCTAGGAATTCCTGAGGTTCCTGATCTGTCTTATACCCTAGAAAGGATGGAGGATTCATTCGGGTGAAATCCCGAATCCTTGCTGCAGCTGAATTGGTCACTAGATTGGCCCGAATAACAACTGGTCATAAATTTTGAGCAACAACTGAGTTAGCAAGAGCAGTGAATGTAGCTCAGAACTCTACATGAGAAACATGATCGCCCAAAGGATCAATGGGCTGGGGGCTGACTAATTTTCGTTTCTTCTTTTAGAAGGCATGTTTTGCAGAAAAAAGGAAGAACTTATTAAACTGAGAGATAGACTTGGGATTATGCTCACTGGCACGACATGAATACTGAAATAGGGGAAACTATTCCTAAAACATCTTATAGCCTCTTGTACATAAATGCAACGCACAACACACCCATGCACAAGACTCTACTGAATGTGGATTTCAGACTTCCTAGGACTCTATTGAACCTTAGGCTCTAATACCAAGTTTTTAACGCCCTGAATATGGTACCCAGAATGCTACACGGTGCTCATGACCCTGAAGGACCACAAGCTAACCCATGAATAATATTTGTACCTGTATACTGTATAAAATAATGAATAATGCAGAAACATGAACTGAAAGGCAATAAGGTTCACATAACTGAAGTAAAATATAAAATCTAAAAGGGGTATGAAATACCCAAAATAAAACTAAAAATACTAAAGTCTGAAACATGATAGTCTAGAAAGCCTCTAGCTGACTGAACTGTCTGAGTAAGGAGTTAATGTGACATGTCCCCAACGAACTCCAACTAATAAACTAATTAATGATATAATAGAGAAATAATCATGTCCTCGAACAATGGGGACTCACTTCTAACTCTGACTACTAAAACTGGAATCTACTACTGATCTGGAGCTCGTGTCTCTAAACATATGGTATAATACACCATAGCACAAATGTGTTAGTACTTCGAATATACTGGTATGCATGTGGGGTAGGCTGAATACTTGGGTTTCATATGCCAAAACAAAAATAATAAATGACTAACTATCATGAGCATGAGAATATATGTGTGGGACATAACAACTGACACTAATACTGTGATAACATGAATACTAAATCAGAATATAACTGATAACATAAGTGACTATATCAGACAGTCCTGAATCTGAAGGAACTATCTGAGTTCCGTATTGTGTCTGAGTTGACTGTATCTGACAGCTTTGAATTTTGAACAACTATCTGAACTTTTTTACTGAGCTTGATACTGAGACTTTGGGAGGTAGTCATCTCACCAACTTGCCCCAAATAATGCATTATAGCTGAATTAGAGTCCAATCTATGCCCTGATTGGATGGGTGTCACTACCACGCCACTGGTAAGGACAACATATGAGTGACCCTAATATAACAAGCAACTCTAGTGAGAACGGTTGGAACCCTCATCTAGCAGGCTAAGAAACCTCATCTACCCTTATATACTATGATGCTCAACCTATGCTGGCTACATAGTTCTGGAACACAAGGATTGCTTCTAAGAATCAGACCCTCACATAACCGGTGAGGTCCCATCCTTAGATTCACTCGGTGCTAATTTCTACTCCCATCTAAATTAACACTGAACACAAATTTACTGTACAGAACATGGACTGAGTTATGGAATTCCGTTGACTGACAGAATATTATTGATATCTTAAAGATGATTGAGTTCATGAGATCATGGAGATTTCCTGAGTCATAAGGCTGTCTGAAGTCTATGGATTCATAGCTTGACTAAGAGTATCATGGAAACATGACATGGCTCTAAGCACATAACTAATGTTTCGGGTACAAGTACCCCTAAGACTCGATGAAAGGAAACTGACCAATCATAACTTACTTGAACATATAACTAACATCATAATCCATTATACATTTATCGAAGTATTCCATCAAAACATGTGATAGGCATAACTTGTACATACATGGGGATTTCATGATATCATACTAGCTTGGCATTGTTCCTTCATCTAGGCATTTAATAAACACATGGTAGGCATAGCACATGTAGACAACATTATACAACAATTAATCATCATGATTCATCTCTAATTTTATCATCTAGGGTTTATTCATAGGTTCATATGAATATACATCTATACAAATCAATTTCACAAAAAATTGATCACCTAACATGAATTTGAATTCAACTGATCATTCTCAACGTAACCAAAACAAACCCAACATGAAATTCATAAATATATACATAAACATAAACTTAGAAAAGAGATTGTTGGGATTCATGGACGAAAGGAGTCCATGAATGAACACTACACATACCTTGGTTCGTGATTTTATGAAGATTAACAGAGAAACTTTCTTGGAATTGGATCTTCTATGAAAACCATAGCTTGTTCTTGAGAGGTTTTTGAGAGAAGAGAGTATATTTTTTTTTAAAAGAGGCAGCTTAAATATGGGTGGAAAATTGACCCTTTTAACCCTGGACGCGTCTTGTAATTTCAGTAAATATTTCCCGAATTGAACCCCTGGCGTACGCGGCGCTATCGCGCTGTGGCACTGGAATTTAACAATTGGGAAACTCAGGGATGGCACAACGTGGAGCCATTGCACTGCCCCTTCTTTTTTGACCTAGAACTTCGGCACGACGCGGAGAAAATCATGCTAAGAAACTGGAATTTTCCAAATGCCATTTTGTCGCCACTGACTAATATGGCATTATTTTACGATGGGAACTTAAAATAGTCATAACTTATGACTCAATTATCGGATTTGGGCAAATCTTATATCGTTGGAAAGCTTATTGAACTTCCCACATGACAAAAACTTAAAATCTTGGAAATTCCTCACGAAATAACCATCTTTCAATTTGGAAGCTAATACTAGACATTCTTGAGATAAAATTAGATAAGAAAAAGTATGGGGTATTACAATATCTCCCCCTTGAGAACATTCATTCTAGAATAAGACTGACTGAGATGGAAGAAAAAATTGATGTACATACTAAACATGAATAACTGAAACATAATCTTTTAACTGAGATGTCAGACAAGATGAACGTATAATACTGAACATGCATATCTGATGCATGTGTAACTGATACATGAATGCCTAACTGAATGTTCTGAGGAACTAAGTTTCTCATAATGAAAAGGCATTTCTGATGCATAATTATATAACTGAGTTGATACATGAATGCATGACTAAATATGAAATGATACTTGATACAAAGTTTATACTGGGAACATGAACATGAAACTGAATACCAAGTTTGTGATGAAGACTGATCTTGAAACTGAGTAAGCATAAGGAGAACTGTTACCTTAAGCTTGATCTGAGTTCGTGGAGAAGAGGTGAGTATACTTAGAATACATGTCTTCTTCTGCTTCTCAAGTAGCTCCCTCAACGGGCTGCTTTTGCCAAAGAAGTTTAACTAGAGGGACTTCTTTGATCCTCAATCTACGAGTTTGATAGTCTAAGATTTCGACATGAATCTCTTCATAAGAGAAAGTGTTCTGAACATCAATGCTCTGAATAGGGATTACAAATGATGGATAACCAATTCACTTCTTGAGCAAGGAGACATGAAAGACAGGATGAACTAAGGCTAGATCTGAAGGTAATTCAAGATTTTAGGCTACCTTGCCAAAGCAACTGTGAATCATGAAGGGACTGATATATCAGGGACAGAACTTTTCCTTCTTGCCGAATCTCTTCACTCCCTTGATGGGAGAGATCTTTAGATAGAAATAGTCACCAATCTCAAACTTGAGATCTTTTCTATGAACATCTGCATAAGACTTCTATCGGCCCTGAGCAGCCCGGAGTCTCTCTTTGATCAACTTGACTTTTTCTGAGGCATCAAATACTAAGTCAGGACCTATCACTGAGGCCTTACTAACTTCGAACCAACCAATTGGAGATCTATAAGTCCTACCATAGAGAGCTTCGAATGGAGCCATCTGAATACTTGAATGATAGTTGTTATTGTATGCAAATTCAATCAAAAGTAAGTGGTCATCCCAACTTCCTATGAAATCAATTGCACATGCTCTTAGAATATCTTATAAGGTCCGAATGGTCATTTCTTCTTGACCATCTTTATGAGGATGAAAGGATGTACTAAGATAATCTTGGGTACTAAGACCTTTTTGGAATGGTTTCCAAAAAGTGAAAGGTGAACTGGGTACCTCTGTCTGAGATAATAGATAACGGAATACCATGTAATCTAACTTGCTCCATGATGTAGATCTTGGCATAATCCTTGGCGGAATAAGAGGTATGAACTGGAAGGAAATGAGCTGATTTGTTCATTCTATCTACAATAACCCAAACTAAATCATACTGATGACGTGTTCGAGGCAAACCCATCACGAAGTCCATGTTCACAACTTCCCACTTCTAAGTTGGAATACTAAACTCCTGCATGGACCCACTAAGCTTCTGATGCTCTATCTTAACTTGCATACATGTAGAGCACTTAGCAACAAACTCTACAATATCTCTCTTCATCCCACTCCACCAATAGATGTCCCACAAATTATGATACATCTTTGTGGCCCCTGGATGAATAGAGTAACACACACTATGCGCTTAGTAAGAAGTCATTTCCTTAAGTCAACTACACTTGGAACACAGAGACGACCCTAACAACGGACTATACCATCTCTCCCTTGGGAGAAAAACTCTACTTTATGATCCTGAACTTACTCTTGTAATCTATGAAGACATCTATATGAACTCCATAGAGATAATACCTCTAAATCTTTAAGGCAAAGACTATGGCTGCTAACTCAAGATCATGATTAGGATAATTCCTCTCATGCGGTTTATGCTTTTTGGAGACGTAGGTTATGACCTTACCATGCTGTAGAGGACATAACCCATACCTACTCTGGATGCATCACAAAACACCATGAACCTATCTAAACCATCTGGAAGAGCTAAGATTGGGGCTGAGGTAAGTTGAATCTTCAACTCCTGAAAACTTTTCTTGTAAGGGTCTGACCACTGAGTCAATCTAGAAATAGGGGATGAAATAGATGAAAATACATCAATAAGCCATCTATAATAGCCAGCTAAACCTAAGAAACTCCTGATATCTGATGGACAGATAGGTCTTGGCCAGTTTCTTACTGCTTCGGTCTTTCGAGGATCAACTCTAATACCATCAATGGAAATAATGTGACAAAGAAATACTACTGACCTTAGCCAAAATTTGCACTTACTATAGGTTTGAAGTATTGTCCTGAGATGGTCTGTATGATCACACTCACTATAGGAATAGACTAGAATATCATCTATGAAGACTATCATGAACATATCCAAGTACTGGTTGGACATGCGGTTCATCAAGTCCATAAAAGCTACTGGGCATGGGTAAGACCAAATGATATGACTAGAAATTCAAAGTGACCATAGCGATTTTATAAAGCTATTTTCGAAATGTCACATTCCTTATATCTAAGCTGATGATAGTTTGATTTGGGATATATCTTTGAGAAATAACTGGAACCCTGAAGTTAGTCAAACAAGTCATCGATTCTGGGAAGAGGATAATTGTTCTTGATAGTGACCTTATTGAGTTGGCAGTAGTCTATACATATTCTGAGAGAATCATCTTTCTTACGCACGAATAATACTGGAGCACCCCACGAGGAAATGCTCAGCTTGATGAATACCTTATCTAAGAGATCCTTCAATTGTTCTTCTAGTTGTCTGAGTTTTGTTGGTGCCATTCTATATGGTAGAATAGAGATAGGCTGAGTATTTGGAAGAAGATCAATGTTGAAGTCTATTTCCCTTTCAGGAGGAATTCCTAGAAGATCTGTGGGAAAAACATCTGAATTTTCATCCCTACTAGTGTTGATTCAAGGCTGGGAGTTTCAGAACTAGTGCCCTTAACTTAAACGAGATATAGAAACATCCTTTAGATATCATTTTCGTTGCCCAAAGGTAGGAAACAAACTGAACCTTAAAAGCTGATACATTACCCTTCCACTCAGGAACAAGTTTATTTAGGAACTAAAACTAGACTATTCTATTTATGTATTCAACTGTGGCATAGTAGAAATGAAGCCAATCTATGCTGAGAATGATTTCAAAATCAGTTATCATTAATTCGACTAAGTCTGCTGAAGTGACTTTCCAAAATTTCATAATCGGGCAGATCCTATATACCCATAAGGCTATGATGGTTTTACCCACTGGGGTTGAGACTGAAAAGAGATCTACTAGGATTTCGAGACTGATTCTGAAATCGCCTGCTATATAGGGAGTAACAAAAGACAAAGAAGCACCTGGATTTAGTGAAGTGTAAACATGCACATGAAAGATCCATAACATACCAGTAACTACATCAGGAGAATTTTCTTAATCCTGGTAACATTAGAGGTGGCACCCTGCTGATTAGGGCGACCGGAATGAGATGAGGAGCGATTCTAATGACCCTTGATAACGCTCAATCTACAACTCTCGTGGGAGTGTAAAGTGGTCGTTAGCAAATATAGAACCCAACCTGGGTTGGGTGTCGATCCCACAGGGAATAGCTTGGCCAACAAGTAAGCAAAATTACTAAACTTTTGGCGCAAGTCTCGTAAAGGGGGGGGGGGATTCTTGTCGTGCAAGTAATTAAATAAAGTATCAAAATAAAAGCTGAAAATAAAAAGAAAGAATGTTACGTGAGTTGTAAACAATGAGAATTGAAGCGTTGGGGTTATGTCCACCTTCTGAGGTATACGTCTCTATTGGCTATGAGTGTGTAGAATTATAGAGAATTGTATTCTATGGTAAATCCAAGCGTCTCTCGACCTAAACAAGGACTATTTCACTTTAACTCTCTCGAGCTTAAAGCATGTCTAACGGTACGAATTCTCCAAGAGGTTAGTCCAGTTACGGCACTAGCTTTTTAATAGGAAAGGGTGTCCTACTACCTTGACATTATCTCTTTTCCAGACAAATAACCTTTCTCTCGAACAAGTTAAATGTTAGACTGGCGTATTCTTGCGTTTGTAACCGCAAAGAATGTAGATTAAGATGAAGAGAATAATGATATAAGCAATATACGTGTCATGAACTCACAAACTCACAGCAATAGATAGTAACTCATTCGGCTTCCATAACCCCAACATAGAAGTTTAGTTACCCATGAATGCGAAGGAGATCACGATTGACATTGTTATTATATCACGATATTGAGTAATGGCGTGTAGATCAAGTGATAGGCGTGTGGCGTGTTTCCTTGGCTTGGTAACGATTCTCTTGTTGTGGAATTTAAGAATAGAAGAGTGGAAGAAGAAAAATAGAATTAATGGAAAGATTAGAAGAGTAGATTAGAAGTGTTGTGGTGGAAGAAGAGAGGGATGGAAGAAGATTAATTGTTGAATGTATCTCTCCACTAAGGGAGAAGTTCATTAAAAATCTCTAGCATGATAGGGTATTTATAATACTCCTATCCTATTCCTACTATGCTAATGAAATAAATAAACAAATCCTACTAAACTAAAGAAATACTTAACCCATTTGTACTAGGTTAATGTAACATTCTCCTAATCCAAATAAACTAATGAAATACATAACCCAATTGTACTAGGTTAATGTATCATTGTCAAAATCCAGCTTTGTGTCTGTAAGTCCCCAAAGTCTTTAGAAATGTTGTTTTAGCCCGGGACAGGTTTTCCATGCAGCAGTTTTGGTCCTTTAGGTGTTCCACTTCCTTCTCCTTCGTTCGTGAGCTTTCTTTTGCGTCAAGTAAGCCATAAAATGCTGTATTTTGCATCATTTATACCTGAAACTTTTCAAATCATGTTCGTTAGCTCATTTACAGGAAAAAGGACTAAAAGTGCATGAAATATATAGTTTGTTCTCAAAACTAGGCTAAAATATGGGCAAAATATATTGATATAGGCGTGTAAATTCACCTATCATCAACACCCCACACTTGAAGCTTTGTTCATCCTCGAACGAATTATCATGTCCTTCTAAGCGTCGACTGAAGGTTTTTACAGCAACAACACAAAACATTTATCAAGACAAGCACAACGATTATCAACCAAGAGTAGCTTTCCGATTATAAGTAGAAACAATTTAACCTCAAGTATAGACTCGTGATGGTGATCAACTCGCATGCAAACGTTAAAGTGCATAGAATCATATTCAACTATCCAAAACTCATCAACCATGTGTGTCTCACCATATAGTACCCATAATCACTCACAAATATAGCATATTTTTCAAACATGGGTATCAACAATATCCTTGCTCTCGCTCTCACAAAGAATTCATATGTAGCAACTGATGACCATAGGCTTTCCCTTAGTGTAGTACTCTACTAAATGTCAGAATGTTAAGATTAGGATCAAGTAGGTCTTTTGATGGTTGTAATGTAGGCTAAGGGACGGGTAGGACTATTTTGGCCAGGAATAGTGACTAAGCTCCTAAGCGCTTTAATACATCACATTGTATCATTGACACTTTTTTCTTTCAACCTTTCTTCTTTCTTTTATTCTACCACCCTTGTTCTCCTCTTTCGTTTTTCAATTTTAAGCACAACTCACTTTTCAGTTTTCTTTTCCTTTTTCTTTTCACAACATACCTCTTATGATAGAACTTTCTTTTCCATAACACATTCAAGCACCATTTACAATTTAAAGCATCATACTTACCCAATTTCCTCTTATGTTGTCACATGACTTTTTTAATTTAAAGCACTTAGGAATTTGGATCAAATTACGGTCTTAAAAAAAATGGATTAGGCTTACATACAAGGTTGTCAAAGAAATAGGCTAAAGGCTCAAAAGGGTTTAACTAGGATGATGTCCATGGGTAGGTAAAATGAAGGTAAACATGTATAGGTTGCCAAAGAAATGCCTAAATTATCTCCTAAATTTACACTCCTTATTTTCGCTTTGCATACATACCAGGCAAGTTCTAGCATCAGTCACAAACATGGAATATACTATTATCTCACACACACAAGGTACATGGTCGACTTTATTGGAAGTAGTATAGACTCTTGACCCAACAAGTGAAGGAATTGAATCACACAATATCACATAATGAGTCACAAATAGAGCCTAAACGTCTCAATAGTCACAATTGTAACACATACTCTTGTTATAATCTCATGCTTCCTGTCAAAATAATTTCATGCGAAGCTAGAAAAAATTTACTCCTAAAAAAACTTAAAAAAAAATTGAACTCAAATAAACAAAGTAAAACTCAAATAAACAAATCAAACAAACATAGGTGCAAACAGAGAAGTATAGCATGCGATACTGCCACCCCACACTTAAACGGGACACTGTCCTCAGTGAAAAATAAATACGAGGAACCTGGTTGGTCGGACTTATCCTTTATGTCTGGGGTCATACCCCTTGCGTTGTGATCATCATAAGATTCATCATCCTCATAAGTTCCGCATAAGTATCCCACTTAATTCCAAGCGGGAGTCGAGGTATTTGCAGCAAGGAGGGTTCTCCTTGCTCCTTGCGGCCTCTTTTCTTGCCCTTTTAGGAAGTGGTAGCCTTCTCCTTGCCTTGTCTCTCTTTAGGTGCCATTGTACCTGAGACTTGAAATAGTGTTAATTGTAGCACAATATCAATGGATACAATCTATACATAAGCAGTAGGGGTACCAACCCACACTTAGTTTTGTTAACACAAATCAGTGAAGCGAAAGTGGTCGATTACTCAGATTTAGTCGACATACGTTTTAGGATTGTATTCCGACAAGAAAATCAGCAATGCATCACTTACTTGCAGACATTGGACTACTTTCATGGTAGATATAGAAACACTACTACATAGGGGTTACCACATAGAATAGTTATTCTTACAACAATCACAACCTCTTATGTCGGTAGGCACTATAAGTCTTATCCCGATGGCCGGGATAGTCTAACATGTAAGTATCCAAACAACAATCTTAAGCACTATTCATAGCCATACTAATTCCGCAAATAGTATAACAATGCTATTAAAACCAATTTCAAGTCAGAAACAAGTCAAGATTTTCCTACGTACATGTTCACTCACATGATTTTGTATCAACAATCCAAACACATGAACATCACCAACAATCTTATACGATTTATAATAGACATAGAAACGTAGTACTTACGAGAAATAAATGAAGAATAAGAGAGTACTTACTTGCTTGAAGTTTGTGGAGATGGTTTTGTGAATTGGAAGAGCAAAAGAAGAAGATTTTGAGAGGATTTGGATATATATGCGGCGCCCTTAGGTCAATTTTTAGTGTGGTTGTGTTGTAAAACTAAGTCCCCTTTATATAGGAAGAGAATGGGTCGGGTTTTGACCCATTTACAATCGGTTTTGGAGACAAAAATACCACATATGCGGCGCATAATGCTCGGTATATCAATGACATATGCGGCGCATTGTCTATAGCATAATGGGACATATGCGCCGCATAGTCTATGGCATTTGTAGACATATGCGCCGCATAGTCTATGGCATATGAGATACTGAGACCAAATGCCATAGCATAGGTGGCGCATAGTCAAAAGCATACCTAGGAATAGGCGGCGCATAGTGTATAGCACACTAGATTCCGAGACCTTAGGCTATAGGATAGGTTGTGCATCGTTCGTGGCCTAGTTTTACCAAGGCCTAGCCTTTCTCGATGCCTATTTTTGCATGAGAAATGCTCAATCCATAGCCTTATGCATCACCATTCCTAACTTACCAACTTTACCATACAATGCGTCCAAATCGTCTATTGAAATCAATCTTCTCGTTGAATACTTCTTGCACCTATTTTTGCTCAAAACAAATGAAAACGATTAGTACGATGGGTTGCCTCCCACCAAGTGCCTTATTTTTGGTCGTGGCACGACTCTTATTTTTGGATTTTCATTTATCAAGTACTAGAACGAAAGAAAAACGATGAAATGATAAAACGATAAAATGATAAAACAATAAAACGATGGGTTGCCTCCTATCTAGCGCCTTATTTATTGTCGTGGCTCGACATAGTTACCTCGAGTACTTAGACTTCATCAAGGTAAATGGTGGATCATTTTCTGAAAGGATTTAGACGACAATGAGGCTTACCTGTGGGCATGCGATCTTTTTCGTGATGGCTCATACGTTTCTCCCGAGAGTCACCAATTATATCATCAATAGTCCAACCCATAGCTCTCTTGTATCTCTTCAGAGCAGAGATGAGAGCCTCTACGTGCTGTTCACTTAAATCATCTACACTCTCTGGAAGTATATTTCTACTTTCCAAGAACACATACCTTAGATAATCGGGGAGCTCTTGCGATTCTAGCATTGGTGGCTCGTCAATGGGAGTCTTCGCTGTTGGTTGATTCTTGAGATCACATTCCAGTTGCTTAGGAGTATACGGCTCTGTTTCTATTAGATCACCCATAAGTTCTTCATTGTCCTCATGCTCAACATTCAGTGGCGCAACAGACAATGGCTAAACAGTAGGTTGTTTCTCTATAGATAATGCTTTCATATCCTAATGATGAACATCAGCTACAGATAACTCATTCATATTGCTGGGTTGCTTCATTGATTTGCATATATCAAACAGTACCACTTCGTCATTAATTCGAAACAAAAGCTCATTATCTTTCATGTCAATAAGCACACTTCCAGTTGCAAGGAAAGGACGTCCCAAGATTATGGGAACTTCAGAATCCTCCTTACAATCCAGAATAACGAAGTCTGCAGGAAAGATGAATGAAGAAACTTTCTCCAACACATCATTCAAGATACCCACAAGTCATTTTACCGACCTATCAGCCATCACGAGCCTCATATTGGTTGGTATCGGATCGCCTAGCCCCAACTTCTTCTAGATGGATAGTGGCATCAAATTGATGCTAGCACCTAGATCACACAATGCCTTGGCAAAATCCAATGATCCAATTGTGCAAGGAATAGTGAAAGCTCCAGGATCTGCCTTCTTTTGAACTAACGACCTTGTAGCGATTGCACTACAATGATGAACATTATCCGCTAACTCATAACTTGCTGCCCACTTCTTTGTCAACAGGTCTTTCATAAACTTTGCATATCCAGGCATTTGTTCAAGTGCCTCCACCAATGGAACATTAATGGTCAGCTGCTTGAGCATAGTCATAAATTTGCTGAACTTAGTGTCATCCGCCACCTTCTTCAATCTTTGGGGAAAAGGTGGTGGTGGGTATGGAAGTGTTCTCTCTGCGGTTTTGTTTTCCTCTTGCTTCCGTTTTCCTAATTTTTCAGGCTACACAGTGCTGGATGTGGTGTTGTTGACGTCAGGAGTAGTAGCTGCGGCATCTTCTCCTTTTGCATTGTCATCCATGTCCGCAACTTTGTCAATCACTTGCTTGCCTTTTTCTGGAGTTTCCAGCACCTTACCACTTCTGGTAGTGATGGCCATGCATGACCCATCATTCCTTGGGTTTTGCACAGTATCGCTAGGTAAAGTGCTGGCCTTTGTTTGGTTGAGTGTTGCTGAAAGTTGACTGAATTGCTGCTCTAGTTGTCTAATTAAAGTGGAATGTGAATCTACTAATTGTTTCATGGCAGACAAATCATTAATTACCTCCATAACTCCCGCGCTCGTTGCTTCCACTCCTTTCAATAATTTAGCCATCATGTCTTCCATACTTCCAGAATTAGATATGGTGGTATCACGTCTGCCAGGGGGAACGTACAAACCACTCTTTTCATTCTTGTTCTTCCAACTACCTTGGTCTTTGTTTCCAGATTTATCATAATAGTCCCGACCTTGGTTTCCTTGGGTATTCCCTCGAAACCCCCCTGATTGTTCAAGTAGTTGGCCTCCTCTTCAGATTCGTCTCTTCCTTTTGACGCAATCGCTTTCACTTTTTTAGTCTTCCCTAATAGATGATTTGTAAGAAGATCCATTTGGGTTTTCATGTACGCCATATCTTGATCACGTTCTTCTTCTCTTCTTCGTTGATCTGCAGTCATGCCAATAGATAAAGTGGGGCTTGCTACCTTAGAATCCCTGGTATGCCAAGCTCTACTTTGTTTCGTCATACGATCTAGAATATTGCTTGATTGACCAAAGGTGAGGTCCATGAAAGAACCTCCAGCTGCGTTGTCCACCACTGGTTTAGTTATTGAATTCAAGGCTCTATACAAGATCTCCATGAGGTGAACATTAGTCATGTGATGGTTTGGGCATCTCGCTAGCTTTGTCTTGAACCTCTCCCATGTTTCATGAAGAGCTTCAGAGGGAAGCTGACGAAAGTTGCTGATTTCATCTCTCAATTGAGCCCTCTTGGATGGCGGAAAGAATCTTTCTAGGAAAGCGTCTCTCAATTGCCTCCAATTTGTAATAGAATCAAGAGTCAGCCCATTCAACCATAGTGTTGCCTCCCCAGACAGAGACAATGGAAATAGACGTAATCGAATAGCATTCTTACCAACATCGGGATTGTCAAAAGACTTGCATGTAGAAATAAAGTTGATGAGATGCATATTCGGATCATCGCCTGCTAGTCCACCAAATAATCCCTTGAGTTGCAATAACTGAATCATGGTGCTAGTGATGTTGAACTTGGCTCCGGGCGCTAATGGTGGTGGAATTATAGCTCCAGTGGCTCCGGCACCATCAAGATCATCATCATCATCGTCGAAATCTGGTTGCAAAGGTTGGCGATCATACCTATACCGAGCTTGTCGACCTCTTCTGTTGGCAGGTGTTGCAGTTTCAGCAACATGCCTTGGGTTTATCAACTCGTCATCACTTAAATCTTCATCGTCAGGATTTATTGCTCGCCCAGGATTACCAATGTTTTGTTGTTGGACTTGAGCAGCGGCAAGAGCAGCTAATCTTGCTTGCTCGTGTTGAGCAGCCATCCTGTCGATTTCAGCTTGTGCTTCCATTCTTCTAATTCGTTGTGGTTCAGGATTGATTGGTAATAACGGTTGACCAGAACTTCTAGTATGGGGCATGCACTAAAGTAAAAACCTGCAATAAACAAAAACAAAAACTAAAATTAAAAGTACGAGAATCTTTGACCAAAGGGTCTAGTAATTATCACGAACTTGATTGACACTCGTATTCCCCGGCAACGACGCTAAATTTTGATAACGCTCAATTTACAGCTCTCGTGGGAGTGTAAAGCGGTCGTTAGCAAATATAGAACCCAACCTGGGTTGGGTGTCGATCCCACAGGGAATAGCTTGGCCAACAAGTAAGCAAAATTACTAAACTTTTGGTGCAAGTCTCATAAAAGGGGGGGATTCTTGTCGTGCAAGTAATTAAATAAAGTATCAAAATAAAAGCTGAAAATACAAAGAAAGAATGTTACGTGAGTTGTAAACAATGAGAATTGAAGCATTGGGGTTATGTCCACCTTCTGAGGTATACGTCTCTATTGGCTATGAGTGTGTAGAATTGTGACATGCATGTGCTTATAGAGAATTGTATTCTATGGTAAATCCAAGCGTCTCTCGACCTAAAAAAGGACTATTTCACTTTAACTCTCTCGAGCTTAAAGCGTGTCTAACGGTACGAATTCTCCAAGAGGTTAGTCCAGTTACGACACTAGCTTTTTAATAGGAAAGGGTGTCCTACTACCTTCACATTATCTCTTTTCCAGACAAATAACCTTTCTCTCGAACAAGTTAAATGTTAGACTGGTGTATTCTTGCGTTTTCAACCGCAAAGAATGTAGATTAAGATGAAGAGAATAATGATATAAGCAATATACGTGTCATGAACTCACAAACTCACAGCAATAGATAGTAACTCATTCGGCTTCCATAACCCCAACAGAGAATTTTAGTTACCCATGAATGCGAAGGAGATCACGATTGACATTGTTATTATATCACGATATTGAGTAATGGCGTGTAGATCAAGTGATAGGCGTGTGGCGTGTTTCCTTGGCTTGGTAAAGATTCTCTTATTGTGGAATTTAAGAATAGAAGAGTGGAAGAAGCAAAATAGAATTAATGGAAAGATTAGAAGAGTAGATTAGAAGTGTTGTGGTGGAAGAAGAGAGGGATGGAAGAAGATTAATTGTTGAATGTATCTCTCCACTAAGGGAGGAGTTCATTAAAAATCTCTAGCATGATAGGGTATTTATAATACTCCTATCCTACTCCTACTATGCTAATGAAATAAATAACCAAATCCTACTAAACTAAGGAAATACTTAACCCATTTATACTAGGTTAATGTAACATTCTCCTAATCCAAATAAACTAATGAAATACATAACCCAATTGTACTAGGTTAATGTATCATTGTCAAAATCCAGCTTTGTGTCTGTAAGTCCCCAAAGTCTTCAGAAATGTTGTTTTAGCCCGGGACAGGTTTTCCATGCAGCAGTTTTGGTCCTTTAGGCGTCCCACTTCCTTCTCCTTCGTTTGTGAGCTTTCTTTTGCGTCAAGTAAGCCATAAAATGCTGTATTTTGCATCATTTATACCTGAAACTTTTCTAATCATGTTCGTTAGCTCATTTACAGGAAAAAGGACTAAAAGTGCATGAAATATATAGTTTGTTCTCAAAACTAGGCTAAAATATGGGCAAAATATATTGATATAGGCGTGTAAATTCTCCTATCATCAACCCTGAGGACCTGGATAAGGAAAATCTCTAACACTGTGTCCTAGCTTGCCACAATTGAAACAAATGCCACTACTCCCTCTACACACACCCTGATGATGTTTATCGCAAGTTTTGCAAAGAAGATAGGTGCGGGAACTACTAATACTACCCTGGGTCTTAGAGTCTGGCGCTCTATCTTTGTTACCCTCTATGAACTTAGGAACTAGTGCTCTGGCTATAGAAGGAGCTAGAACTGATGACTCAGGACAATACTGAGAACAATTTTCTCTTTCTAACTTAGGCTAAGCGAAGTTAAAACTACCTCTCTTCGCTATCTTATCCGGCTTCTCCCTCAACATAATCTTTTGCTCCACAATTTGCGGAGCATGAGCCATAAGCTTGCCTAAAGGCGTGTAACTATTCAGCATGGCGGATCTGCACTCATTAACCACCCTATCATTCACCCCTAAAATGAACTTACTCATCCTTGCCCTGCTATCTGCAACTATATGAGGGGCATATCTGGATAATTGAGTAAACTTAAGAGAATACTCTTTCACTGTCATATTGCCATACCTGAGGTTGATGAATTCTAACACCTTAGCTTCCCTAAGCTCTAGGGGAAAGAATCTATCAAATAAAGCAGATGGAAACTCCTCCCACTCAACTAGCCCTACATTATTTTCCCTCTCTTACTTTCACTGCTTGAACCAAGTGTGAGCAACATCCTACAACTGATATGCAGCTAGCTCAGCACTATCAACAGTAGTCACCCCCATGATGTCTGTCACTTTCTGCACCTGATTTAGGAAATCCTGAGGGTCGTCATCTGTCTTAGACCTGAGAAAAGATGGAGGATTCATTTGGGTAAAATCCCAAATCCTAGATATAGTTAAATTGGCCACTGGATTGGCTAGAATAATAGCTGGTCATTGATTTTGAGCAGCAACTGAGTTAGCAAGAGTAATGAATACAGCTCGAAACTCTGCATTAGAAACATGATCACCTAAAGGATCTTTGGGCTGGGGGGCTAACTGATTTTCGTTTATTCTTTTAGGAGGCATGTTCTATAGAAGAAAGGGAGAATGGACTAGACTGAGAGATTGCCTTGAGATTATGCTCACTGGCACGACATGAATAATTAAAGAGTGGAAATTGCTCCTAAAACATCTTATAGCCTCTTGTACATAAATGTAGTACGCAACATACCCATGCACAAGACTCTACTAGATGCGAGTTTCCGACTTCCTAGGACTCTATTGAGCCTTAGGCTCTAAAGTTTGTAATGGCCCTAATCTGGTACCCGAAATGCTACATAGTGCTCATGACCCCGAAGAACAACAAACTTACCCATGACTAAATTTGTACCTGTATATTGCATAAAATAATGAATAATGCAGAAACATGAACTGAAAATCCATAAGGTTCACATAACTGAAGTAAAATATAACATCTAAACGGGGTATGAAATACCCAAAACAAAACTAAAAATACAGAAGTCTAAAACATAATAGTCTAGAAATCCTCTAACTGACTGAACTGTCCAAGTAAGGAGTTGATGGGACATGTCCTTTACTAACTCCAACAAATAAACTAATTAATGAGATAATAGAGAAATAATCGTGTCCTCGAATAATAAGGACTAACTTCTAACTCTGACTATTGAAACTGGAATCTACTGCTTATCTGGAGCTCGTGTCGCTAAACCTACGGTATAAGACACCATAGCACAAATGTGTCAATACTTTGAATGTACTGGTATGCATGTGGGGTAGGCTGAATGCATGGGGTTCAAATGCATGATCAATAATAATAACTAACTAACTATCATGAGTGTGAGAATACATGTGTCGGACATAACAACTAACACTAATACTATGATAACATGATTACTGAATCTGAATATAACTGACAACATGAGTGACTATATCTGACAGTCCTGAATCTGATGGAACTATCTGAGTTTTGTACTATTTTTGAGTTGACTGTATCTGACAGCCCTGAATTCTGAAGAACTATCTGAGTTCTTTTACTAATACTAATACCGAGATTGTGGGAGATAGTCATCTAACCAACATGCCCCAAATTAAGCTTTATAGCTGAATTAGGTTCCAATCTATTTCCTGATTGGAAGGGTGTCAATACCATGCCACTGGTAAGGACAACATGTGATTGACCCTACTATAACAGGAAACCCTAGTGAAGATGGTAGTAAACCTTATATAGCAGGCTAAGCCACCTCATCTACCCTCATATAGTAGGCTATGACGTCTCAACATTTGCTGGATACATAGTTCTATAACATAAGGATTGCTTCTAAGAATCACACCCTCACATAAGAGGTAAGTTCCCATTCTTGGGTTTACTCGGTACTAATTTCTACTCCTATCTGAATAGATACTGAACATAAATTTACTGAACTAAACATGGACTGAGTTACAAAATTCCGTTGATTGATGAAATATTACCGATATCTGACAATTGACTGAGTTCATAAGATCATGGAGATTTCCTGAGTCATAATACAGTCTGAAGTCTAAGGATTCATAGCTTGACTAAGAGTATTATGGAAACATGGCATGGCTCTAAGCACCCAACTAATGTTTTGGGTACAAGTACCCCCAGGACTCGATGGAAGGAAACTAACCAAGAAAACTTACTTGAACATATAACTAATATCATAATCCATAATACATTTATAAAAGCATTCCACCAAAACATATGATAAGGATAACTTGTACATACATGGGGATTTCATGATATCATACTAGTTGGGCATCGTTCCTTCATCTAGGTATTTAATCAAACACATGGTAGGCATAGTACATGTAGACAACATTATACAATAATTAATATCATTATTCATCTCTAATTTCATCATCTAGGGTTTATTCATAGGTTCACATGAATATACATCTATACAAATCAATTCCACATAAAATTGATCACCCAACATGGATTTGAATTCAACTGATCATTCCTAACATAAACAAAACAAACCTAACATGAAATTCATAAAAAAATCCATAAACTTACACTTATAAAAGAGATTCTTGGGCTTCATAGATGAAAGGAGTCCATGAATGAACACTACGCATACCTTGGTTCATGATTTCGTAAAGATTGATGGATAAACTTTCTTGGAATTGGATCTTCTATGAAAACCCTAGCTTGTACTTGAGAGATCTTTGAGAGAATAAAGTGTATTTTAGGTTAATATTAGATGAATCACGTGTTAAAGGGCTTAAATAGGGGTGGAAAATTGACCTTTTTAACCATAGACGCATCTTGTAATTTTAGTAAAAATTTCCCGAATTGAATCCCTGGCGTGATGTGGTGCTATTGCTCCATGTTACTTAAATTTAACAATTGGGAAACTAAGGGTTGGCGCGATGTGGAGCCATCACATTGCCCCTTCTTTTGCGACCTGGAACTTTGGTGCGACGCGAAGGAAATCGCTCTAAGACACTGGAAAAGGACAATTCTAAATTTGGTCCCTAGCGCGATGCGCCATAATCACAGACCCATACTGGAATTTTCCAAATGCCATTTCCTCTTGTGGCGCGGTGCGCCAATGACTAATATGGCACTATTTTACCATGAGAATTTAAAATAGTCGTAACTTTTAACTTAGTTATCGGATTTGGACGAATCTTATATCGATGGAAAGATTATTAAATTTCCCACATGACAAAAAGTTAAAATCTTGGAAATTCCTCATGGAATAACCATTATTAAATTTAGAAGATAATACTGGACATTCTTGAGATGAAATTAGCTAGGAAAAAATATGGGGTATTACAGTATTTGAGTCTAATTTTTCAACAAAAGCTCAAGGATATCACTCATTAACTTTTTTGAGTACCTAACAGTTATGTCAATTACAACCACCTATTACCTCTATTGGGCATCCCTATTTTTATAAAGGTGCCCAAGATAAGTCAATCACCCCCATGTCTAAGATATTGAAAATTAAAAAACTATATTCATCACCTGTCCACTATTGCTTTGTCACCATATACCTCTTTCAAGGATGATATAGGTTCCAAGAGTTCACCCAAACCCCTCTTTAAAGGATGGTATGAGCTTTCAAGATTTTGAGGCATTTACCCACAAACCTATTTTGGGTATTTGGGGATTTCACCCACAGATCTTAACTAATTAAATCAAGCAACAGTGAAACCCATCATCTACAAACTAACATATAAACAAATACATCACAACCCACACATAATTTCACCTTAGTTCACATAATGCCACGATAATGAATGTTTAGCTACTCATGAAGAAAAGAGAAAAAAATGTACCATAAGTATTATTTAAAGCATCCATTCTTCAATTCATTAAATTCAAATTCTCCAAATCAAAAATACAATTGTTAACCAAATTAGGGTTTAAAAATTCAAATTCAAAATATTCCAACAATGTAGAATTCCTAAAAAAGAAAAGGTTTTAATCTCTAGCAAGGAATTGAGTTTGATAGAGTGAAATTACAAAACTACCACTAGGAACATTCTTGGTTAGCCGTGATAGCTGAATATTGTCCTTGATTTTGGATATCGCCACTATTATAGTGGTTCTTTAACCTTTCTTGACTGGCCATGATTGTTGGCCATGAATTATGATCATGATAATCGAGGTTAGTTTCTTTTTTAGGTCCTTCAGCTGCACTTTTTTCCTACTTCTTTGATTCTTTTCAGCTTGCATCCATATCATTCCATCTCATAACCTGTACGCCTAAAAAATATGGAAATTAGTGCATTTAGTAGCAAATAGGTCTCATTTATACATTCAATTCATAGTAGCATGCATAAATGTTGATTGCAAATGAGTGGTAAATTCACCACCCATAAACTTCCCCTAGATCTGAAGGTATTTAGGTTATCGTGGATCGATTGACAAAGTCAACAAATTTTATTCTTATTCAAATTTATTTTAGTGCTAAGAGGTTAGACCATATATATGTGAATGATATAATCTAATTAGTGGGAGAAACACTTAACCTTAATAGAATTTGCTTATGAAAATAGTTGTAATTCAAGTATTGAGATGGTGCCTTTTTATGATTTGTATGGTAGGAGATGTCATTCTCTAATTAAATGGTTTGAGACTTTCGAGTTTGGCCCTGTGGTGTTGATTTGCTTCAGGAGTCATTGGATAAAGTTAGGGTGATTCAGGATAGGTAGAGAGTAGGTTAGTGTAGGCGGATGTCCTATACAAACTTTAGACTCTATTCCTTGAGATTTGGAGTTGGTAATAGAGTATTCCTTAGAGTATCTCTAATGAAGGGTGTGATGATATTATGGACGAAGGGTAAGCTCAATCCCAGATATATAGGACTTTTCAAGATTCTTTGCACAATCGGTGAGATGGCTTATAAGATCGCTTTACCTCTAGATTTTACTGCAGTCCATCAGATTTTCTATGTCTCCATGTTGCAGCAATACATTCTTGATCCATCTCATGTTCTTTGACGGGACCTAGTCCAACTAGATGAGCAATTGACCTTCATGGAAGAGCCTATACTCATTTTGGCTATTGATGTTAGGTGGTTGCACTTAAGGGAGATTCTTATAGTTATGATTCAGTAGAGTCACCGCCCATTAGGTGAGGCCACTTGGGAGAATGAGAGCGAGATGCGGACCTAGTATCCTCAACTATTCAAGACTTCAGGTATATCCTAATTCTTAACTTTCATGAACAAAAGTTCCATTAGTTGTGGATATTGTAATAAACCTTTTGCTCATTTTCCAAATTTTTTCTTATTTTCACTGTTAGAGTGTTTTTATAACTACCCAAGTCATTTATGACTTGCTAGAACTGATAGTTTGGTTACTGGGCAGTTTGTTTGCTTTTTAGAGAAAATTTCCTATTTAGAAGTCTTCGTTTGTTCCAATTGGCTGTCAGGCAAAAACTTTGGTCAAATGACCTCGAATGCAAATTTTGACTATTCCAATAACTCCAAAATATCAATCTTAGTCTTGGAGGGATCTTGGTTCAAATCCTGAGGGACCTGGGATTATTTTGACCTATTTGTTGGAAAGTTAAGAAATTAGAAATTAGGTGTGGGATCTACATTTCATCATAACAACCTCGAATGGCAATTTTGACTGCGCCATTGAGTCCCAAACATTAAATTTGGTGTGGTTACATAGTTTGTTTGCATATATGGGATTTTGGATAAATCTCAATTACTTAGCGGAAACTTGAAAAGTTGCTATTGTGGTGATTATGTCTCAACTATATCAGCTATATCTGGTGCATTACTATCATGATAAAAAGGGTTGTGATCACAATGCCCTTGGTTGTTACCTAAAAGTTGCTATCGTGGTGATTATGTCTCAATTGTGACACAAAATAATAGTCCACGAAACCACAATCGCACTAAGGGGATGTCACAATAGCTACTTTTGATCATGTCGCAAGGTACCATGATTGAGAACGCCGAGTCATGATCGCAGGACTAACAAACATAGAAAGGGTATAGTGTAATAACCATTCAGGTCATTTTCTCTATTTCCACATAATTTTGCCATTAGATCTTTTCCAAAGATGCCCCAAGTAATTTATATCTTACTAGGACTAACAGTTCGGTTACCAATCACTTTATTTGTTTTTTAAAGCCAATTCCTTATATTGAAGTCTTCACTGGTTTAAAATGGCCACCGGCTGAAGAATTCAATAAAAAAATCTCATATGCAAATTCTAACTGCACCAGCAAATCGGGAATATTATTTTTATGCTAGGTACCTTTGGTTTGGGTTCCAAGGCGCCCAAGCTAATTTTGACCTATTGGTCGGAAAGTTGAGAAATTGAAAATTTTGGTGTGGTACCCATATTTGGTAAAAGAAACCTCGGATAGAAAATATGAATGTGCCATTGAGTTTGGAATATTGAATTAAGTGTGGTTACATGGTTTGTTTGCGTATATGGGATTCAAAATTAATCCCGATCCCCTGATCGAGACCATTTTGGAGTTGCAAAACCTGGTGCATCAGGTTTTTTTGGTATACTGCAATCGCGTGTCCTTATGCAAAGGAGTTGGTAAAATTATAGAGGCCAATATGTGATCACACTTCCCATGAGCTGCCATAAGATGTGGTCATCGCACTCTTGTATATTGCGATAGCCACTTCTGAGGTCTTGGATTGGGTATAAAAGGACCACTTAGTCTGTGATTTTGCCATTTCTCACCCTTATCTTGAGAGACAAAAACTTTAAAATAGTGTCTTTGCTTAAAATTAAAGCTTATGAGAGCTTGGGGAGATATATTGATGTCTATTTTTGTGATTATCATCCAATTTAAGGTAAGAATTGACCCTTTTCTTCATTAAATTTGTTTATTTGATTCTAAGAACCCTAAAACCTTTAGGGCTTAATTTTAGCCCTAAATTAGCTTGGATATCACCCATTTATGAGGTAATGATTCCCTAATCTTGATATTATATTAGGTTGGTTTCGGAAACATGATTTCTACAAGTAAGGCTCAAATAGGGTTTTGAGGTAATTTTTGGACCCAAAGCACAATGGTGTTATATGGGTATGTGTATTCTTGTATTGATGAGTATAATGTATTTTTGATAGCTTGGCATCTTGAGGAGGCTTCTCAAATGTAACAACCACTATTTTTAAGCTAGAAATCAAACTGTCATTCCTATGTGTGTAAACTTTAGTCCCAGTATTTGTATGTTAATGTATGTGTCATAATCTTTATCCTATTTTTTGAAGTAATTTGGACATGAAAGATGTTCATAAGAATCACTTAGAACAAAGTTCAGCTAAGAGCATTTGATTCATCCAAGTTTTGGTATTCCATTCTATAAGGGTATATTTTGAACATATATAATTTTTGATATATGTGGAAATTTTTAGCTTAAGACCCACCAAATAGTATATAAGAGAATTAGATTTCCATCGCTACCAATTTTGCCTTAATCTGATACCCAAGTGAAAATTTATGGCCATGCAAAGGGGTGTGTGTCGCCTAAAAACCTCCTAAGGCTACTAGAATGGGTGTGTGATTGGCTAGGCGTCGCCCATCTAAGGGCTAGGCGATTGGCAGGCATCACCCAGCTTGTATTGGCCGATTTTTTGGGCGTTTCCTAGGTCATTACCTAGAGCTAAAAACACTTGGTTTTGACTTAAATCAGGGATGTTGAAGTCATTTTTGATAGGATGAGCATTTAAATGACTGATGATGATATTTCCATGTTAAATCTCTAATTCATGCTTTTGTGTTTTAACTATTTTATTTTCACATGCTTTACCCTTTCCTATGTTTAATATCATGACCCTATATATGTTTGATGAAATATATAAGTGTTGGATTTTGATCAATGATTCCCTATTATGGTTTCAAAGCTTTCATGTGTCCATATTGCTATTTCTATTTTGTGCCGAAGGGTTATGAACACCCGATCCTTAGCTGTTTATATACTTTTAGTATCCTTAGAATGACATCAGTTAAACAATGAGCTTAATTGTTTTCTTAGTTGTTTTTATCATAATGAGCACTATCAGAAATCATAAACAGTTAAACCCAGTTTTGTTTATTATCAGTTCAGTTGGGAGTAGGATTTAGCACCAAACGACCCAGGGATGGGAGATCACCTGCCAGTATAGGGTATGACCTTTAGTAGCAGTTGCTTGGTTTCAGAACTATGTAGATAGCGTAGGTTAGAGATATCAACCTACCAGTTGAGGGTTGATAAAGTGTTTACCTACTAGTTGAGATTAAAACATATCTCATTAGAGAACCTACCAAATAAGAGTGACTCACAACCATTGTTAGTACTCGTAGCACAGTACTAACACCCTTCTAACTAGGGTTACAGGTTGGACCCCAATTTGCTTATATTGGGGTATATCAATTAAATGATAACTCCCATAATTTCAGTTCAGTATTTAGTACAAAATTCAGTTCTTTTTGGTTGACCATAGCATACAAACTTCCAGTTATTCAATTATCAGATTTTTGTATTTCAGTTTTACAAATTATTTTAGAAAACATTATATACTTGGTCTTATATCCTAAATATTTCAGTTTTCATGCAGTCGCACTGAGCTATCTCATGCTATTCAGCCAGTTATTACTTCATATATAGTTAACCCATGTATTTTAGCCTAACTCCATCTCATATACCAGTATATTCAAAGTACTAACCACATACTTTTCTTTGTGCTATGATGTCCTATATCATAGGATCAGACACTCAGTTTCCAGACCATGCTTAGATAGTTCAGCTTATTAGCAGCAGTAGTCGTGGTGAGTCCTCATCTATCAAGGACATGATTTTGTTATTTTAGTTTATCTCAGTAGTTCAGTATTTCCATTCAGTCGGAGTTAATTGGGGATTTGTCCTATCAACTCCATGGTCTGTCAGTATAGGCTTTTTAGATATTCAGACTATTAGACAATTTATCAGTTATTTTATCCACCATTTTTGTATAACTTCAGACATTCAAATTTATGATTTAGTCCTATTTTAGGATTTAAAACCTTATGGAATTATTAGTTGTTGTTCCGCATATGTTGTTTTTTATAAGTTTACTCAGTTCTCACAGTAGGTACTAGCTCATGGATTTTCTTGTGGTCACTTGTGATCGTAAGCACTATTATTGCGACTAGGAGGTAGCTTCGGGTCGTGAAAAAACATAGTATTAGAGCCTAAGGTTTTACAGTATCCTAGGGAGTGTAAAGCCGCATTGAATAGAGTCTTGTACATGGGTGTGAAGCATGCCACATTTATGGAAAAGAGGCTACAAGACATTTTAAGAAATATTTCCCTTCTTTCATAACTCAGATCATGCTATAGAAAGGTTATTTAAGAAACTCATGCAAATTCTTATCACTCTCCATTCATGTCAACTCTGGCTTATTTTAAGGTAACAAAAATAATGAAGCTTAAATCCATACAGATAGAGTTTTCTCAGACAGTCCCTGCAGACAGTTATATGAATGCACGTAGGCTTAAAAGTATCCCATTAGTTCTTTTAAGTACTAAAGTTTGAAAGATTTCATTCATGATCATAAAATATCATGAACTAAGATAAAGTTAGAAGTGTCCTTATATCCTTTCTCAGAATCTTATGATAGCATATGATCTACAGTTAAAAGTTGAATCCAGAGGTTTAGCCATAGTAAAGTGGGGATAGTATTATCTAAATTGAGCAGATTATGTATCCATGGGGCTAGTTGTATGACGGTGAATCAGTAGGCTTGAAATGGTGCTTGCAAGAATTTAAGTTGTTGATTCAAAATTAAGTATGATTATGTATGTACGATCTAGAGGTGTACCCAAGATGATATGGGATTGTGTTATTTCTAAGCTTTAATAGTGGGTATGCTTATGTAGTACCCTTGAGTGCAAATTTTGAATGGGGCTCTACTGAGGTTAGATATGTGATATTAGTAGGCTATAATAGAGGTTAGTATGGTTAATTAAGCATTTAGGGATATCCATGTTAAGTGTTAGAATCTAAGTTTGAATCTTTGAAAATTGAGCTTATAAAAATGTAGAGTTGAAGCACTAGACGGTGTGAACTCATGGTATGGCAATACTCCTAAAAATTCTAAGTTAATCAGTGTTTAAGTTATTGTATGATGACTACTGGGTCTATAGAAAGGTAAGAGTTTTATCTCAGAAGGGTGTACGAGCAACATATTTTACACTTCAGGTGTAGTCCTTTAGGGTGAGTTTATTATTTATGTGTATTGTTATATCTCGGACTCTAGAGTATAGCACTTGTAGTTCAGTTTAGGGTTTATTAAAAGGGTCCAAAGACTTAGAATAACGGTTTAAAGCTAAGGGGGAGATGATAGAACAAGTAACCAAGTCAGCATCTCAGATTCTTGTAGTAATGCCAGTGTATTGTAGAACATTAGTTAGGGATGATGATGCCGACCCATTCTTATCTAAGTGCAATGTTTTGTACTTTAGTCATCCGGATATCTGATCATGCCTTACAAGTTAACTCTATGATCATAGCTTATATTCATGCAATTGCCATAAAAATCATGTACGCTTCTATCTCCTAGTATAAGGAGTTCTAATTCACTCAGCAGTACGAATCATGTTCCATGAATTTATGAACTCCAAACTTAGGTCATGCAAAGACTCAAGTACTCATGCTTTACAGTATGCTCAGTTCTCATAACTTATTGTGCACTCTTAATAACCAGTGAAATTCAGATTATGTCGTGTATGTCTTCAGTTTTGATCTATGTAATGAATTCATACCGTTGATAATCTATTCCTCAATCCTCAGTTTATTGTCATATTATGCATTGTATCTTTTCATGCTGCAGGTCCTTATATTCTAAACTTTCAGTGATCTCTCCTTATGAAATCATGGTGATGATGAGTAATTTGTCTAGATATGACAGAGTAAATGTTTTATGCTAAGGAAAGATTGTTGCATTCTTTTTTTTACACGAGGTTATAGGTTTTAAGAATAATTGATGTAAGGATTTTTATATATGTCATGGTTAGTTGAAATTTTATGTGTGTTTTCTTGGAGTAATGCATAAAAGTTGTGAAAGATAGAGGTTTGGGGATATGAAGAAGATGATTTTATGGGTGTTTTCTTAGAAATGCATATGAGGTTATGATAATAGGCTAGAATGTCTTGATCATATATATATATATATATGAATGAATTCTTTGTGCATCAATGAATGTCTAGAAAAGGTTGAATGTAGTTGTTGAAGAGGTAATAAGAATTATTCATGAGAAAGGGTGTTATGAAAATGTTGGGTGTGTTGAATTCATGAATCAGACTAGTATTACAGTGTTGTGTGTGCAGTTTGTAGATTCGAGTAGGCTTGAACACAGTAAGAGAATTCAGTTCAGCTCAAACTTTCGTAGATAGAGTTATCTTTGCCCATGTGAATATTTTAAGTATCCTTAAGTGAAGTGTAGTTTTGAAGTGGAATGTATAGTTGAGTATAATATTTTAGTATAATTCAGTCCGTTTAGCCAATAGTTCACTTAGTATTCAGAGAGACAAATTCCTATAGTTTCACATTTTCCGATCTAGTCTTACTATCTACAGATTCATGAATATAGCCATTCCAAGAGATAGTTTTTTGCATCCATGTAAATTGTGAATCCAGTTTTGTCCATGCATCAGGTTTCAGATTCAGATACTCAGTCATTATTCAGTTCATAAGTGCCCTATGCATCCTCTCCGTCTTTTCTTAGAATTTTATCCATATCAGTATCATTTAGGGGAAGAAGTATCCCAAGGGGGAGGTTTGGTAATACCCTCATTTTTTGTATCCTAAACCTCTTATTATTTCTTCTAGAAACCAGATCCAACCGGAGGTAATGGTTACTTATAAGTTGAATCTCTCATTTGTATCTTAGCCTTATAAACATTCTTATATCTTTACATGTATTCACAAAATCAGTTTAGTTATGTATCATGTTTCAGACTCAGTCATGGAATCATGTCCCCAGTCATGAATGTTCAGTATATGATCTTAGTTGCCTTAGTTCAGTATTCTCTGTCTAACTATTATCATTCAAGGACGAATAATTTCAAGGGACAGATAATTTTTGAGCTAGAAATTGAACTGTCATTCCCATGTGTGTAAAATTTTATTCCATAATTTGTATGTTAATACATGTGTCATGATCTTTATCCTAGTGTGTAAAATGCTTTTGATGTGAAAGATGTTCATAAGAATCACTTAGAACAAACATGAGCTAAGAGCCTTTGATTCATCCAAGGTTTAGCATTTGATTCTACAACGGTCTACTTTGAACGTGTATAAATTTTTATATATGTGAAAATTTTCATCATAAGACCCACCAAATTGTAGCTAATCTAATTAGCTTTTCAATGATACCAATTTTACCTTAATATGATACCCGAGCAAGAAGTTATGGCCATGCAGAGGGCTATGAATCACCTAAGGCTACTGGAATGGGTATGCGATTGGCTAGGAGTCGCCCATCCAAGGGCTAGGAGATTGGCAAGGCATCTCCCAACTTGGCTTGGTCTATTTTCTAGGTGTCACCTAGGTCATTGCCTAGTGCCAAAAACACTTTGTTTTGACTTAAATCAAGGGTGTGGAATTCATTTCACACCCCTAAACCGTCCCTAATCACTTTAAATCATTTTGATGAAGTAAAAAGACACATTAACTCCTCTCTCTTAACAGTAAGAAATTATTACGCAACTCAAAAACCCTCCTCTATTCCCAAGAATAAGATTCAAGTCCTTTTTCACAAGAAATCAAGGAATTCAAGTTTTCAATCCAAGAATCCTTCTAGAAATCAGTCGTTAAGATATGTGTGATGTTCATCCATGGGCCCTTTTCAAGCATGGAGTCCAATAATCCATTTTTATGTTTTAATTTATGAACTATATATGTTTATGATGAATTTCTTCCATGAATATCTTACGAATTTCAATTATATAATATGTTTACAAGTGTTTTCAATGGGATGAGCCTTTACACTATTGAATGATCAAATTCCTATGTTACATCCCTAATTCATGGAAGTGTTGTAACTATGGTATTTTCACATTCTTTAACCTTTTCCATGTTTAAGATCATGACCCTACATGTGTTTGATGAAATGTCTAAGTGTTTAATTTTGAACAATCATTCCTTATTACGATTTCAAAGCTTTCATCTGTCCATATTGTTATTTCCATTTAGTGCTGGAGGGTTATGAACATCCAATACTTAGTTGTTTACATACTTTCAGTATCCTTAGAATGATTTCAGTTAAACCATGAGTTTATTTGATTTCTCAGTTGTTATTATCATAATGAGCACTATCAGAATTCAAAATCAGCTAAACCCAATTAAGTTTAGTGTCAGTTCACTTGTGAGTAGGATTTAGCACCGAGAAAACCCCAGAGTGGGGGCTCACCTACCAGTAGAGAGTGTGACCTTTAGTAGTAGTCACTTTATTCTTAAAATACGTAGCCCTCATAGGTTAGAGATATCAACCAACCAGTTGAGGGTTTATAAAGTGTTTACTTACCAGTTGAGGTAACACATATCTCAGTAGAGCACCTACCAGATAAGGGTGACTCATAACCATTGTTAGTACCCGTGGGATAGTAATGACACCCTTCCAACTGGGTTATAGGTTGGACCATAATTTTTTCATATTGGGGCATGTTGGTTAGATAATACCTCACACAGTTTCAGTTCGGTATTCAGTATAGAATTCAGTTAAGTCTTGCTTGACCATAGCATACAGACTTCCAGTTATTCAATTATTAGATTTCCGTATTTTTGTTTTACAGATTATTTCAAAAAATATTATATGCTTGGTCTTGCATCCTTAGTATTTCAGTTTTCATGCTTGCATACTCACTTATCTCAAGCTATTCAGCCAGTTATTACTTCATGTACATTTAACCCATGAATTTCAGCCCAACCCTATCTTGTATACCATTACATTCAAATTACTGATCGCATACTTTTATTTGTGCTATAATGTCTTATATCATAGTATCAGACGTTCAATTTCCTGACCGTGCTCAGATAATTTAGATTATCAACAGCAGTAGTTGTGGTGAGTCCTCATCTATCGAGGACATGATTTTGTTATTTTAGTTTATCTCAATAGTTCAGTATTTCCATTCAATCGGAGTTAGTTTGGGGTTTGTCCCATCAACTCCACAGTAGTCAATAGAGGCTTTTCAGAAATTCAGATATTTAGAAAGTTTATCATGTATTTTATTAGTCTTTTCAGTATAACTTCATACATTTATATTTATGATTTAGTCATTTTTCAAGAATTAAAACCTTATGGCATTATCAATTGTTGTTCTGTATATGTTATTTATTATAAGTTTACTCATTACTCACAGTAGGTACCAGCTTACGGGTTAGCTTATGGTCACTTCTGACCATAAGCACCATTGTCGCAACTAGGGGGTAGCCTCGGGTCGTGATATTAAAAGGGAAAAGTAAAGGTTTAGTGGTTCATTGAGGTTTCATCGTCGTCGACGTAGACTAGGTTTATCCTTTGATAGATTGAGTTATGTCAAAGTATTCTTATGATATTGTGCTAAATCTAGAATGGTGATAATTCTCAACTTACACGTCAATTGAAGTTCAAGGCGGTGGTCATCAATATATTTACCCAACTTTAGACTCGAGGTCGAATTCATGAGGAACAATGTGAGTGGTAATCAAGTTAACGAAAAATAATACATACAAGTTAAATTCAAACCAATTGTATAAAAAAGATAAAAATAGGGGAGGTAAGAGTCTACACTAATGTTTCTTTTTTGTTTTTTCTAGTATAAATTTAGGGCTATGAATAATTAGAGCTTTGACAATTAGACACGGATCTTGGGATTATGCATTACTAAGGAAATTACATGTGGGTGTTACTAATCAATATCAATTTAGTAAGTAAAACATGGGTAGGTTCGGTTATAGATTTTGAGGCTAGTGTTTCAACAAAACACCAAACTTTCACCCATTGATTCTTTTGAATACCTAACGGGCGTGTTTAACATTTGGTAACCAAAACCTCAATCTAGGCATCCCTATTTCTAGGATGATACCCATGGTATAATTGACTTCACAATCACCCTTATGTCTAAGATAGTGAAAATTTTGCAAACCACACATATAATTGTCTATCATTAATTTGGTCTCTGCATCCCTCTTTCAAGGATGATGTAGATTCCTAAAGTTCACGCAAAACCCTTCTTTCAAAGATGGCATTGAGCTTTCTAGAATTTAGAGATTTAACTCATCAAACCCACGTAGGTATTTGTGGCTTTCACCCATAAATATCAACCAAGTTAGCATAGCAATGATAAAACCCATAAGTATGAATTACCAAATAAAGGCTAACAATAACAACCCACACACACTTTAACGCCCATTCACACAACACCAAGGGAAAGATCTAGCTAAACATAAGATAAATAAGTAATGATATACCCATAATCTAGATTGAATTGATTTATTAAAGCTTAAGTGAATGTTACTTCAAAATTTTCACTCCTAAAAATCAACAATGGAAGTGAGCTATTTCTCCTCTTAGAAAGTCTCCAATGTATTCTTCACCCAAAATTTATATAATATTTTCTTCTCCAAAGATGGAGGCTAAGAACTCAAGAGCTAAAACCTAAAATTAGAGAAGATGTAATATGTTGAATGAATCCTAGGGTTTGAGTCTTTTTGTCAAAATATGAATCAGCCACATGCATATCCAGATTGGCCCTTGGGCTGCATTCTATCTCTAGGCTGCAATCCCGTACGTTAGGCCGCAACCGCGGAAATTTGACCACATTTATCTTTCGTGACCATGGCTGCTTAACTTCTGCTTGACTACTGCGATCGCAGTCATCAGACCCACAATCGCGAGAACTGAGGCCAGTTCTTGCTCCAAGTCTTCAACTCACTTTATTACTCGCTTTGATTATTTTCAGCTCCAATCCACAATTTTGTCTTATCAACTCTATACCTGTAAAGTGTGGATATTAATGCACTTAATCACAATTTTGTCTCTTTTATTCATTCAAAACAAGGAAATGTGCATGAATAATTAGTGCGGCTGAGTGATAAAATCACTACTTATCAAAACCCCAAATTAATGTTATTGCTTGTCCTCAAGCAACACTACCTCTTACTATGAGTCAAAAATCATCTATGCCCAAAATTCATGCCTCAAGATATCAGTGACTTCAAACATAGTCACTACCAGAAGTAGCTAATTTCTCACGCGCAATATTATTTTCACTGCACCCCTCATCATGGAATGACATAACTAAGTATGCACAAGACTTTAACGAGCAACCGAGAAACAAACACCAATACTCTATAAATGACTCCCATTTGACCATAACTAAGATATACACCATATGCCTCATTGTTCGGAAGGTGACAAAATCACCCGCCTCAACGTAATTCACATGCCAACCTCATAAGAAAGAGAATTCCATACACCAAGATACCAAATATTCAACAAGGAATTTTAAGTGCAAAAACTCTTCCCCTCACAAAAGAAATCTCTATGCAACAAGTGTCATACCATAGGCTTGCCCTAATTTTCAATCACCACTATAAAGAATGTAAATGGTCAGAGATCTTGATACGCCTAAATTACATCTTTCTGATGAAAGTGTAAGCGATCGTTTTCAAATATAGAAACCAACAAAGGTTGGGGTCGAATCCCACAGGGAATACTTGTCCAACTAAGTAAGTTGATTCTTAATGGAATGTTGGTCTAAGGTTCCATAATAAACGGGGGGTTTAAATATGTTAATATAATTCTTTCATTCTTGTATCACAAAGAGGTCCAGCTAATGAGAGTTAATCCAAGTATAATTTCAATAAGAATGAGTTAACTAGAGTTATGCTCACCAAGATGTTCAAACAGTTAGGGTTCTGAATTTGTCGATTTCTAACTTCTAATTTCAATTGCAAGAAATATTGAATTATAAGGATTACCCACTTGTTTCTCAACCTAATTGGTATTTCACCATTTAAATCTTTCGAACTTAAAGGATTTATTTATTATTCAATAGAGTTCTCAAGAGGGTTGATCCCGTTAGGGCACTAACCCTTAACCCAAAGGGTATATCAATGGATCTCATGTGAATCATCTCTTTTCCTAACATCCACTTTCTTGTTCAGACAAGTGGTGTTCATGGGATAACTTCTAAAGTTTGCAACAAAGAGATGTCATTATAATGAAAAGAGATTCATGCAATTTAGATAGATATTAGAAATCAAATAGATTCCCAACCCCAAACATCTCTCTACATCAAGGCTCTCATAACCCTTGTTATTGGAGATTATCCACTCATCTCCAAATAAGATATTAAAGTCATATTGATGTTTATAAATAGCTTCAAGAGAGTACTTACAGAAGTTAAAATATTGTTCTTTTCAATCTTTAATGGAAAATGTAAAAATAATAATCAGATCTTAAGTTTTAGCTTCAAATCTCAAAGAAAAGTGTTACAATACTCTCAATAGATAAGAAAGTATCCTACTACTATCAAAATTTCCAAAATTAAACATAATACTTAGTATTTACATGATTCCAAGACTGCGGTTTTAAAATTTAAACTCGGAATTGTCGTATCATGCTTGATGGGCCGAGCAACAGTTCATCACCTGGACCATCGTTAGAGCGTCAATGATACTGTGTTCTATTACTTAGCGATGGGATGGGTGATGGCTCATTATAGGGTTGACGGTTCGTTGCCTGGACCGTCGCAAAACTTCCAGTGATACTACATTCTACTACTTGGTGACGGGTCGACGGTCCATCGCCTGTACCATCACAAGACTTCTAGTTATTCTACCCTGTGCTTCTAGGCGACGGTTTGGCCGACGGTCTGTTTCATGGCTGATGGTCCATCACCTAAGTAATCACTGGTTATTTTTTTTCTTGTTTTGCTCAGTTATTCTAAGTTATTCTTCACGCTTAGTTCTTGTCTTGAAAACACTAAATTCTAATGTTAAATACAACAATAGTTGCTTGAAAACACACAACTATCCTATGAAAAAGTCCTAAAATGTTCCATCAAAAGCCGGAATATCAGATCTCAAAGGACTTTTTATTCTTGCAACATAGGTTCGGGTTAGGGTAGGATATCATTTAGGATAACATGGATACGATCTTCCTTGAACATCTACATCACATTATTTAATCCGTCTTTCCGATTATGGGACACTCCTCTTTATTTTCTCTCTTTTCTTATTCCTTCTTTTTACTTCCTTTGGTTACTCACATTCTTTCATTTCTTTTTCTTTTAACTTTTGTGAAATTCATTCCTTTGTCGGATCCTATCTTTTTCTATTCATTTGATTTCAATGCCAAGGCACACTAGGCATTTCACTTACAACTTTATGGCCCTAAAATTACTTTTGTCAATCTTTACCATCCCCTAACTTAGGAGTTTAGCCTCCAGTTGAATTTTCAAGTTCAAGGAGGGTATGGTTCAAAAGAGGGATAAAAGGAATGGTTCACAGCGTGTAATGTGTTTGTCAAAGAAAGGTCCAAAGGCTCAAAGTGGGTAACTAGGGATTACATTCATGCCTGGGTAGGCTTTTTAGGATAAAGTTGCTTCTAAATTAACAAAGATGGCCTAAGATCATTTCTCCAACCAAATACAATCAAAATTAGCTTTGAAAGACTAATGGAGCAAGTTCTAGATAACACAAGTATACAAGAGATGAATGCAAAAAGCTCACCACACATTGAATGTAAAAAATCGCCAAGGAGGCTTAATATTCCCTCCAATGAGAGACAAAATTGGACTATCTAGCATTATTTACAAGTCAACAACTTATGGAGTCAAAAAATGAGAAGAAGTTTTGTAACAAAGTTGGTCATATCTATGCCCTTGATTTTCGAAATTTTTTTAATGGAGAGAGTTGGTAATTTAGAATTTGCACCACACTCAATTTGCTATGTTATGTCTACAACCAAGGCCTTAGTCTCACATTTTGGCTAAAAATGCGCATACCATCTATATGGCTACTAAGACTTCACCAATAGTGTAAAATGTGACTCCATATTTTCACTTTACAATGCTATAAGTACTCAAAATTCCCTTGCATTCATGATATTTATGCTACGGGTACTTAGAATTCCCCTGCACCTATGCCTCTAAACTCAAACAGATGCTTTACCCTTAATAATATTGTCACTCAATCCATCATAGGGAAAATCTTGTCATACATCATCAAAATCAAAACAAAAATAAAAGAAAAACTAAAACTACGAAACACTTGATAATCCATAAAATGTGGGAACCATCAGAGTGCCCAAAGATGTAGTATCCCACCACAAAAATGAAGTAATATTCAGAATGTCATCCAAAAACAACAACATAAGAAGAAATGTCCAGTATTAAAACACCAAAACAATACAAATCCAGGGGCACCCCCAACTAAAAGAACTGTGATTTGCTTACTGAATGTGCAATAAAGTAAGAGTAAGAGGGGTCTCCCTAAATATGCATCAAGAGCTGCTCTCTCGTACTGACTCTGCACCATCATCACTAGCATCATCAGATGACTAATTAGTAGGGTACTCATCTTAACTGTCCAACCTCAGTGAGGGTAGTCTCTTATTGGGTTTGAGCACCTTAAAGATGATATTTACCCGCTTCCACAGCTTCTTGAAAAATTTATCTCCTTTGTTCTCTCTTCACCATCTTCCCATGTGACTCCTTGAGGTCCCTGTGTGATTCTACTAAGGTTGAGTAGGCTCTCTCCAAACTAGTAACAACAGTTGATCTTCACGGTATATGTCATAACCTGACTGAGTTATATACAAGTGAAGAGTAGTGGATGGCTCTCCTGGTCCCTGGAGCAATCTGGAAACTACCTCTCTAACCTCCCACATTTGACCTGAGATATCATCGCGGGGATTGGTTGATGAAGGTTTACAAGAATCCATGTCATGCTTAGATGATTTGCTTGATTACATCTTTCTTTTCTTACTCTAACCTGGGGAACCCTCACCCCTGAATTTTAGTAGGTAAATATGGGGTCCTGGGAGCACCCATATGTCTGCAGCATACTCCTCTTCCTATTCTCTCCTATATAATAAATAATAAGGGATGGGAAGAGAAAATGTATACCTCCCTAGTTCTTGAGATACTGCCACTCTGAGATTACAATATTACTCACATTTTGAGAAATGCCAGTCAGGATACTAGCCACTATCCAAGATCACATGTCTGTGACAGCGATCATATGAGTGCATAGAGAGAGTCGACTGCAGCTGATATTCAGCCATAACTTGGCTTCAGTTGTGGATTCATTCGTTAAAATATCTGTCTTGGTGATAGCCTAGCATACTTTTTTCCTGGACATAGTATGTCTGTCATCCATGTTCCTGGCTCACATATTTTTGCTTAGAATTGCCCCATGTCAGTACTCGGCAGCCCATATACCTCATTAATTTGCTCTTCTCCAAAGTTCACATGTTACCCCTTAATTTTTATCACTAGGTTTATGAGAGAAACTACGCTAAGGTTCATATAGAACTCACACACACATTGCTCATTTGCATAGTAGGTTTCTAAGGTGAAGCACATCCATCAAGAAGCATTGAGTCGGGTATAAAATGCTAGGAGCATCTCCTCCACTTTGTCAATGAAGATACCCCTATTAGGGAGTAACTTAGTCCTATGAAAATATTCATAGTAGTGGTGTTGGAATTATGCGACCATGATCCTGGTGTCATCAAAATTTCCAATTTTTGAGGTTTAGAAATTGTATGTGATGCAACTCAAGCCAACTTAGTATTGTCGTACCAAAAATATAATAGATCAAATAAATAAATGCATATGACAGTGTTATAGAAGGTTTTAGGGAAAGAAATGGATGTGCAAAAATTTTTGGTTCCTACAGACACTCCCCACAGGTATGGCGATCGTGGAGTACTGATCATGACCACAGTTCCACGATCGTCGTTATCGAGACCATGATCTCAGTACCTAAGACCGTAGTCTGCAGTTTTCCACTTGGTCAGAGCACATAATTTTATCCCCACATTCGTGTTCTACTAGGCACTTAAGCATTAAAACTAAGGGGCTTAAGCTTAGTTATCATGATTATACCCCCAAACTCAAAGAATTTAACTTGGAATTCATCGAGGAATTGAATTGAAAACATGGTATACACAATTATTTCAACTGTTTAAAGCTTAAATTTTGGTACTCAAGACTTCCCCATTAGTGTGTACACCAACTATAATAGCTAACCATACCAATAGTCGCAAATAAGCATGCATTTAGTGATGAAAACATCATTTTAGGCCTTTTATAAACAACAAGATCTAATCATATAATTATTCCAAATAAAGGGAGTTAAGACAACTTACCAAATTAAATGATGTAATTGGGATGAATTGACACTAAGATATGTAATGCAAAGCCACAAACTTGAGAGAAATTGAGAGATAAGCATGGGAGTAAATGGCATTCAGATGGTCACTTAAATTGATTTGACTACAATTGTGGTCTAAGTTCTGCGATTGCAGTAATGTGGCCTCCGTAATCATAGTGGTACAGACTGTGGTTGCAGTAACTAAGACAAAAAATTTGATCTCCTGCACTTCCTGATCAGTCTAAATTACCAATTTCACATGTTTCTTTTTTTCAAAGTCAATCAAAATTCCCTTTAGAACCAACATTTCATGGATAATACATGCATAACAACAAAAATGAAATAAACTCTTCACGCATAAATCAAAAGGATATGTGCCATTTTTCGTGGGGTGATGGGTTGCCTATATCGAGCGCTTAATTTAATGTTATGGAACGATGCCTCCATTGCTTCTTTTAATGTTTCCACTTAGAAGATTTTAATATACATCTAAACTTTTGTTCCATATGCAATAAGTGGCAAGGGGACAAAATATTAAGATCTTCCAAGGTGACACTCGGAAAAGGCAAGGAAATGGCAACCAAGCTTCGATCTCACCATTTTGAAGACTTGAACCTTTTACCCAATTTGATATGAAATTTTTGGAGTGGCTCCTTGGGAAATGGTGAGAAAATCAATAGGCCATTTGTTGCATATTGGTTGTTGAGTGTCTCGGCCTTTGATAGATGGGGTTCTAAATGCTCCTTGGGAATGTCAAAGTAAAAAATGTACGATTCGTACCCCGTCTCCCCACAATTCATCATTTCTCTAGGTGGATGGATTCTTATCACATCCTCTAGGCATGAAGTTGGAAAGTGTTTTGAACGATGTCCAAATCCTAATCCCAGAAATGCATCCTCCAAAGCATATTCATCCCGAAATAAACTAGAGTCATCATAAGAGTTTTGCTTTAATTCTTCTTTTGACTCTAGTGACATTTCTTTTATTTTGGTTTCTTCCTCCTCGTATAAGCCGGTTGATTAGGAAGTCACCGAGGAGTCTTCGCTGCCAAGCTCATCATCATATATTGGTTTCTCATCTTAATGAACCTTCTTTTGAGAAATGGGCAAGGTAGTAATAGTTTCAAGCTTTTATTATTTTCCCATTTCCACTATCTTGATACTTTCCCATCCTAATGCCTCTTGATACAGTTCTTCTAGATTCTCACCCATTGTATCCAACCGATTAAAAATAGTTAGTAGCCTTGGATCAATGCTATTAGACTCGGTATATTGCTCTTCATTCTTCTCATAATAGGACCTATCAAGATCATAAGAAAAACTAGCAACCCGATTAGCATAATAGGGGGGGCATTTGGACAGTCATACCAATGTCCTTTTTTATTACTACACAAAGCATACCTATACTCCCTATAGGATTGAGATGGTGGGTCCATTTTTCTCCAAGAAAAATAGTTACAATCTCTCCTGAAGTGTGGTCCTTCATAAATTGGACATGGGTCATCATGATAGGATTCCCAACTACCAACATCATACTCGCCAAAAGATGCTATAGAGAAAACTAAAATACAATAAAAATCTACCTACAAAAGAAAATAACAAACAAATATATACAAGATTGAATTCAAGAAAGTAAGCTAAAATTACAAACTAACCTAACACGCCAAATTGTTCCCCAGAAATTGCGCCATTTTTGATAACACTCAACTTACACGTCAATTGAAGTACAAGGAAGTCATCGCCAATATATTTACCCAAATTTGGAGTCGGGGTCAAATCTACAAGGAATAATGTGAGTGGTAATCAAGTTCATTTGAAATAATAGACACAAGCTAAATTCAAACCAATGGTACATGGATAAATATGAGAGAGGTAAGAGTCTACACTAATGTTTCTTTTTTGTTTTTCTAGTATAAATTTGGGGCTATGAATCATTTGAGTTTTAAAAATTAGGAAATAATATTGGGATTATGCATTACTAAGGGAATTACATGTGGGTTTAATTAATCAACATCAGTTTAGTAAGCCAAATATGGGTAGGTTCGATTATAGATTTTGATGCTAGACTTTTAACAAAACACCAAACTTTCACTCATTAATTCTTTCAAATACCTAACGAGTGTGTTTAACATTTAGAAACCAAAACCTCAATCTTGGAATTCTTATTTCTAGGATGATACCCATGGTATAGTTGACTTCACAATCACCCTTATGTCTAAGATAGTGAAAATTTAGCAAACTACACACATAATTGTCTATCATTTCTTTGGTCTCCACATCCCTCTTCCAAGGATGCTATAGATTCCTTAAGTTCACCCAAACCATTTCTTTCAAAGATGGCCTTGACCTTCTATAATTTAGAGCTTTCACTCATCAAACCCATGTGGGTATTTGGGGATTTCACCCATAAATCCCAACCAAGTTAGCATAGCAAAGATTAAACCCATAAGTATGAATTACAAAATAAAGGCTAACAATAACAACCCATGAACACTTTAACCCCCATTCACACATAACCCTTAGAGGGAGATCTAGCTACACATAAGATAAATAAGTAAAGATATACCTATAATATCCATTGAAATGATTTATTCAATCTTAAGTGAATGTTACTTCAAACTATGCACTCCTAAAAATCAACAATGGAAGTGAGATGTTTCTCCTCTTAGAAGGTCTCCAATTATACTTCACCTGAAATTTATACAATATTACCTTCTCCAAAAATAGAGACTATGAAATCAAAAGCTAAACCTAAAATTAGGGAAGATGGAATATGATGAATGAATCCTAAGGTTTGGGTCTTTTTTTTTTAAAATATGGATCAACTACGTACATTTCCAGATTTTACCTTGGGTTGCATTCTTCCGCTAGGCCATATGTCGTGGGTTTATCAACGACCGTGGCTATGCAATAATTTATCTTTCGCGATCACAGTTTCTTGAATGCCATAATTGTAGTCATCAGACCATGACTGCAGTAACTAAGGCCAGTTCCTGTTACAAGTCTTCAACTGTACTTTCTTTGTCTCTTTTGATCATTTTCGGCACCAATCCAAATCTTTTGATCTTATCAACTCTATACCTATAAAGTATGGATATTAGTGCATTTAATCATAATTTGGTCTCTTTAATTCATTTAAAACAAGGTATTATGCATGAATAATGAGTGAGGCTGAGTGATAAAATCACCACTCTTCAAATGGTTTTTAGGTGTTGTATTAATGAAATGTAAGATTTGGTTTAGTGGGATTGTTTAGGCTAAATTGATTTAGTAGAGTGAAATACTTATCTTGTTGCCTTGAATCTTAGTGCGTTAGACTTCATCACTAATGTTTACTATGATAATGACTTAGATTGCTCTAAATTAAGTAGAATGCTCTAATTAATCATGCTTCGGGTAAGTTTGGTCTTAGTTTCTTACACCAGTGAAGGTTGCCTTAGTTCTATTAGACTAAGTTTGGGTGCTCGGGAAGATCTCTACCCTAGGATTAATGGTAGCATTTTATACATCTAAGAGTGGATTTAGATACCATAGACTGGTCCAGGTATTGTTTGACTTAGAATGTATTCCGTGGAGTTAGAAGTTGGCTCTTTGATCGGTATAAGCCAAGATAGTTGAATAGTCATCTTGAGACCCTTATAAATTTTAACGCTTAGAGGATGCCTTTTCAGGCAATGTTGAGTAACCTTGGTACTTGTTGGTCATAATTAATTACATTAGAAGTAATGCCTAACAATTATATCATATGTACAATTTAGTGGTTAAGCTTATGACAAGCTATTAATTATGCTATTGTGGTGGCTATTATTTGGGCTACCGAATATAATATTGAATGATCCCTTGACTATAATATGGCCTAAGCCACAAATTATGTTATTGACTATGACATGAATAAGCTATAGGTTATGCCATGCATTAGCTATTGCTCAAGCGATTGATAAGCTATGTTTATGCCAATGATAGACCATTGAATATGCTTTTAATGAGTTATTTCTCATGATATTACTTATGACTATGATCATGCTAAAAAATTATGCTAGAAAACATTCCTAATAATGACATTAGAAATTGTACCATGAACAATGTTAGAAGCCATGCTTATTAATTTTGCCACCAATTATGATGATACATTGATACCCAGCAAGGCCAGAGGATATTATGACGATATGATGATGCCTGACAAGGCCAAAGGGTATTATGATGATATATTGATACTCAAAAAATCCAAAGGACATTGTGATGATATTGATACCCGAAAATGTCAGAGGATAATTATGATGATGTATTGATATCTGCTAAGACCGGAGGACGATTATATTGATGTACCTATGTGTACATCTACCGGTTCAAATTCAGCTAGACCTATGTATGGAAAATTATATGTTTATATATATATATATATATATATATATATGTTTATGTGTGTGTGTGTAATTTAAGTGATGTTTATATTAGGGATTTCGGTTGTGGCCAAAAAAGTGATAAATAGTTATAAAGTAGTATAGTTGATAACTAGTTCTAAATGAGGATTAGTGAATGATATTTGTTTAAATGGCTAACAATGACTAGTTGATAAATGAGGTTTAGTTGGTAATGATGATTAGTTATAAATGATGGTTTGTAATAGATGATGCTAGTGACAATTGATGGTTAGCTAATAATTAATAATTAATGGCTATGTGGTAAATAGTTGTTTAAGGATGATTAGAGATCATATGATTACTAGTAGTAAAATTGAGTATTAATAAGAGATGGTTATCTAGAAAATGGTGACTAGTTTATATTGAGGCTAAGAATGCTAAATAATGATAATATGTTTGGAATATGAGTACATTGTCTAATGTTCGTGAATTGTGAAATCCTGATAAATGACTAGTTGATGATAATTATGGAATAATGGTTATATGACGATGTCATTAGCTATAATATTGATGGATTGGTTTATTCTTCTCTTAGGTGTACTCTTTAGTCGTATAGGAGGGTGTGATGAGTTTTTTAATTTTTTGCACCAACTGGCGTATGAGAGCAATTTTATAGTTTGTGGTTACTTATGTTAATGTGTTATGATACATTATTACTCCAAATTATTTACTTATTATGCACGAAAATATGGGCATGTGTTGATGAGTTATGTTTTCCGATTATCCCAGTTTAATTACTCATTATGTAAACTATGTTAGAGATAATTATGTTAGGTCATTATGTATAATTTAATTACTAATTACTCATAGTATGTTTATGATATTGTGTTAGATTTGGAATACTTTTTGGGTGCTGGTGTGCTATATTGCAATGCTTTGATTAGTTACACTGGTTATGCTATTTAGGAATATCATTTTAGGTATAATTAGCCTTGTTAACCATTACCTTAGGTGAAATTGATCTTTTAGGCTTATACTTAGGTTGGAAATGCTTTATTTACTAAACTAATGAGAAGTTTGCCTTGGTCACATGAGTTTAGGATGAAATATACCCAAGTTGCATTACATAGATGAAATTGACTTAGTTGCTCTATATTAGGAGGAATAGCCATCCTAGGGTTAGTTCTGGCTTACTTAACATCTAATAGTGGATTTATATACCTTATTCTAATCTGGGGTAGATATTGCTTGATAAATGATTTCAGGGATTTAGAAGTGGGCACTTTGACCTACCTTAGGCTAAGACTTGTGATAGTTATTGAAGACCAAAGATATGCTTGCGTATATCTAGGAATATGGTTATTTTGGTGATATTTAGATGCTTTGGTACTTGTTGTTTATAATGAATGACTTTAAAAGTAATGCTTGACGAGTATGCTATAAATGACTTATTGATTGATCTTATGTTACTACTGAGATATTGTGTATGCTTTTGATTTGACTATTGTTTGGGATACCAAATATACTATCAAATAAGTGCTTGATGATCATATTGGCTAACCTATAAAGTATGCTATTGATAGATTCAACGAATGAGCTATTAACTACGCTAGTGATCATGCTCATCGGTAAATTAACATTTATGTTTTTTTCATGCTAGAGGCCATGCATATTGATTACATTAGTGATAATCCATTGATTATTCTATGAATAAACTATAGATTGTGCCATGGATTAGATATTTACCAAGCTAATGATAAGGTATTTATTATGCTAGTGGTTAGCTATTAATTAGGCTATTGATAAATTATTGGTTATGCTTGAAAGTACACATTGGTTATGTTAGAGGTCATTTTTAATGACTATATTGGGGAATACATCATGAATTGTTTTAAAGAGCAAGATTATTGATTATACTAGCGATCATGCTATTGATTATGCCATAGATCATGCTTAATTATTGTATTGGAAATCATGATATTGGTTATGCTAGCACTCACGATTTCAATTAGGATTATTTATCATGTGAATATATTATTATTATTATGGTTGTGCTATTTTCCAAATTTAGGATGATATTGATTATATATATACCCGACATAGCCAGAGAATGATTATGATGATATATACCCGGGAAGAACGGTGGATGATTATGATGAATGATTATGATGATATATACTCGGGAAGGCCGGTGGATGATTATGATGATATATACTTTGCAAGGTCGAAGAATAATTACAATGATATATACTCGGCATGGTCGGAGGATGATTATGATGAAATATACCCAGCAAGATCGGTGGATGATTATGATGATATATACATGACCGACAAGACCAAAAGATAGTTATGATAATATTTATCAATATATTATTTAATATCCTACCGGTTCGAGTCTAGCTATACCTATTATACTATGATAATATACTTATTATGATATACATTGGGTGTGAGAGTGAAAATATAGCTAAGTTGAAAATGAAGAAATAGTTAAAATATTGTATTATAAGAATAGACTTTAGTGCTATAACGATTAGTTGATACATATTGGTTGGTTGATAAATACTAGCTAGTTAATTAATACTAGCTAGTTGACAAATGTTGGTTAGCTTGTAAATAAATGACTAGTTGATAAGTGATGATTATCCACTATATGAAGATTAGTTAATAAGTGATGGTTAGTTGATAAAGGATGATTTATTGATAGATGAGAATTAATTGTTACATGATGGTTAGTTGATAACTATTGATTAATTTGAAAATGATGAATATGGATAATTGATGGTTATAGTGTGGTATGACTTGGATGAATTCCAATTGTATTGTGAGAGTTAATAAATGACGGTGGTGGGTTACTCTCACTTGTTTGTACCTTTAAGGCTTACGGGGAATTGTGATGAGTTATTTACTTTTCCATACTAATTGGCATATGGGAGGTAATTTTGTAGTTATGATTGCTTTTGTTGATGCTTTATGTTGGATTATGCTATTACTCCGGCTTATTTACTTATTTATGCACTATAATGTTGTAGTTACTTCAGGTTTATCTATACCTTGACTTAGTTATGCTATCTTGAATTTTATTATATTTATATCATGATTTAGCTTAGACAGTCGATGATGCCTACTTAGCAACCTTTTTGGTGTAGATTTGTGTACTTGTTGTCGTCGTTGATTGATGTTCATGTTGTGTTAATATTCAGAGATAGGGTAAGCCCTTGGGGTCGGAGTCACCCATTTTCTTCTATCTTTATACGTTTAGTCTTTTTGTTTTGAGACAAATGTTATTGACTATTCTACATACTTGGGTTGTATTATTATTACAAGATGCTCTTATACTGGCTCTGCGAGGTTCTGGGATAGTATCTATGTTGACTATCTTTATCTATTTCAAATATTATGCTTATTTATAAGAAGTGTTGTTGATTTTTCCCTATGTTGGGCATTTTCCACCATGTTAACCCATTGTCTTTAACTTCAAGTTACGATTTGGCTTACCTACTGGAAGGATAGAGTAGGTGTCATCATGACTCGTAAATTGGGTCATTGGCTTCCCTAATTCATTCGATGATACATTAAACCACTCTTCTTCATGGATGAATATTGAATTAAACTTGGGTTGAACTATTAGAGTTGGCAATGGAATCCTAGATTCGGCGATGCACAATTGTTTTGGAAATATGCTAATCTTCCCATGTGATGATCTTTTGCACTTTAAGCTCCAATATTCTATAATTTTTCTTATATTTGCTCTTTCAAGCTCCTCTTGACCTTTTCATTGAAAATATAGCTAAAAAGTATCAAAACTCATTCAAATTGGCATTAAGACTTGACTTCTTACCTTTTTAGGCCAAATGAGTTACAAATTTCTGATTCATCAACTCCACTAACTTAATGCTATGCTCATGCTTGAGTAAATCAATGAAAGCACAACAAAAACAACAATTCCACCAACAATTCTACTAGGGAGCTTAGACACATGCTTATTTTTTGAATATTTTTACCGTCATAGTTTTGAAAATAATGGCACAAGTCTACTTATCAAATGCTCACAGTGTGAACAACAAGCCTCAAATGTTGAATAAATGTTACCAACTCACACATATGCTCATAGACTCAAACAAAGATTATATAATGTTAAAGAATTTCAATCAAGTTCCCTCTTACAAAGAAATCCCTTCTATAAAGAAATGATCAATATTACAACAATGGACTACCATCAATCCCCCATACTCTCAAAGACGAGTATGAACATGAGTTCTACATCATAGTGTTTCTAATAAGCTCCACTTCACCATATTCAAGCATACTACTTTGGAGATTACTAAGGTCTTACTTCAGTGTGAATCCTAGGCAATGGGTAAGGTAAGAAAAAGTGAGGTTATGGTGACTTTATACCCTTGAAGCATCTAAAGAGACGCCAATTATACTTCTTTCCCAAAACTTGCTTCGTATACAATTCCAAGGATCAATTCTCAAAATATTTCTAGTTATGTTCCTCTTTCTATCCTTTCAAACATTGTACTACTTTAAATATTTACAAACTAGCACCATAACTAAAACTTTTTTATCCTTTATTTTAATCTTTTTCTCTTTCTTTATATATTTACTATAGATATAGGAATAATAAGAAAAGGAAGAGAATAGTCCCAACATGATAAACTTCTGATCACAAAACTTACCCTAAATGGCTCCCCTACCCCCAACTTTGGATTTTTGCCTAAGTTGGAACCTGACATCACCTACATACTTAAAGAAGGGTTTGGATCAAGAAGGGAAATTTTGGAGAAAGTTTTTTAGCTTGTAATGAGGTTTTTAAAGAAAATATGTTCCAAAGCTCAAATTAGCATCAAGATTTGCCACTCAACTCAAAATAAGATGGCTATTTTGGTCAAATTGGAGGTTCAATCTTTATCAATGGCCTTAAATCACTTCTCCAATATTGCACACTCATTTTTTTAATTATAGTGAAACCAAAAAAGTTATGTGGACTCAATAAGTAAGATTGAGTTGAATCCTCACTAACAAATAGCACTAAATCAAACAATCTAAGCACCATTCTTCAATTGATGTATCATATTCATTACACATATTGAAAAAGGTACTAAGAAGACAAAACAAGATGCAAGTGTTCATAAATAATGAACACTTAATTAGTTCAATTAAACCAAATAAGAAATTGAAAAGGACAACATTTTGAAACACAAAAAAATTCACAATGATTTATCTTTTTTAATTAATTGCACATGTGAATAATCTCTGTAAAAGTACCATTTGAGACAAAGTTTTCTATTACTAGTACACTTTTCTCTTAAGTACACATGAAAAAAATTACATTATCTTTATATGTAATCTATGAACCACTAAGCAATAATATAAAGTAAGGAAAGCAAAATGAACAATAACACACACATAATTATTAATCAAAGCATCAAATCTTGAATATTACAACCCAAAATAAAATATACCTAAAACATAATCTGTATCAAATTATAGCCACATACAAAAATAAAATACTGTATCCAACATAATATCAAGAAAAATATCTCAAAAGAAGGATAAAATATTACCAATCCAAAATCATCCAACTCTAAAGATGCATTTCCTTATTGCAAAAGATAAAGAAAAGGAATGAAAATGAAGCTCCCCCTGAACATGGTTAAGCCTGTATTGATGACTGGCTTGCAAATGTGGCTTCTATCTGGGCATCAATGCATATATCAATCGTAAGAGTGGCCTTTGGGGGTAAATCTTAAACTATGTACTCGGTCTCCACAGCAGCAGCTGAATCATATTTCTGAATATAGGTCATTTCTCTAGATGACCTCTCTAAGGTTGAAATTAAAATAGTATTCTAAGTCTTCTACCTATTAAACTACATAAAAGACAGTGCCTATTCCTTAAAATATGTATTTATCTATGCCTCATCAGTCTCTTTCTTATAAGATAGTCGATCTTTCTTAATCATCTTGTCCTCTTGTATGGGTGGAACATAATCATATATAGGTGTTGATATCGTGGTCTAAGAAAGAGATCTCTATAAGTGTGATAAATCAAGGAACCAGGGCTTATCCATATACCTTTGGAAGGAAGAAATCTCAATTTACATCTGCTGCAACACACCATTTTGAACTTCAGGTTGTGGAAAACTCAGTTGGTCTAACTCGGTGCTATATATGTTAAGGAGCTCATAAATACCCCCTAACTATTTATGAAATGACACCATGGCAGATTTCACTGCATCAAAAATCATCCAAGGCATTTACTGTTCTAATCTATATTACTTCATCTTATTGGAATAAGCCATCCATCCCATACAAATTCTGTTAGCTTAAGTTAATGGGTCTCTCGATGTGCCTCCAGTAGGGGATGGTCGAGAGCCAGAAGTACTGGATCCAAGAGGTTGAATGGATGAAACTATAAAGAAACCTGAAGAAGTTTGAACTGTAGTGGAAGGGGTAGGTTGGATAGCATCACTATCAAGTATATCAATATAAATTTCTAGGAAAACATCCTCTCAGGTAATCATCATCTTAACTTCTTGCATAATCTAAAAAAAGTTATATTTATAACTAAGGAATGGATTGGTCAAATTCTTTCAAGTCAAATGAGACCTTAGCATGATAAAACAACTTGGTGATTAAGCATACAAAAGTAAGAGCAATCTGCTTTTGTTGGGCCTAAAGAGCAATGTCTAGGACAATAATCATAGCAAGATTTAACCTGTTGTTTTCAATAAATGTTCCCACTAGCACTTCCCAAAGGTGTACACAAATTATATCATTATGTGAAGAAAACTATTATTTAACACAAAGCTTAATCAATACCAAGCTTCCAATTTTATATCCGTTTTTTTAAATTGAACCTATGTTGTTAGCCATAGAGTAGACTATCATTTATCGAAGGGGATAAATAACTCCAAACCTTATCAACCGATTCATCCCTTGAGTGGCAAAGTAGTGAACATTTATAGTCTTGCTTCCCAACACTGTGTTTATAATTATCTCATCACAACTAACATTAACACCACAAATCTTAACAAGATCTCTAGTCTCTTGTCACTTTTTTTGTCTAGGTCGATAATAATATTCCAAAGGACTAATAAAACTTTCTCACCTAATTACCAACATATGGTTTTAAGGAATAAATGAATGCCTTGAAGTCACGATATATCTCAATGTGGCTAGAACTCAAGGATGCTTGCCTTCTAGAGCGTTCAGACCTAACCTTTTATAGTCAATGATTGCCCATTGATTTGGCACTTTTAGGCCATTTAAAAACTGATGAACTCTCTAAAGGTAAGGGTTTGTAGTAGCAGGAGGGGGTTGTTCAACCCTTTTATTCATTGTTTGTGCAAACTTATAATTGTTCAATGGTGCACGAATTGGGATGGTTTTCCCTTTCATCAAGGAATTAGTGTTATCCCTTCTAGAATAAAAACTGTGCTTTTAGCTAGACTTTTCGTTAAGATGGTCTAAATCATAATGAAATAGTTCAAGGATAATTCAAATTCCCACATTTCACATGATTAAAAACAAATTTCACAATATGGGGTTCGGATCATAACCACTTCGAAAGTCACAAGTATGGGGAAAATCATAATTTCCTAGTTTATTCATTGTATCCATACACCCAGAAGTTCAAAACCACATTTAAAACATGAATAATCATATGTAGACCATGTGAAAACATTGTTCAATCAATAAACATTCAAAACTTCAACCCTTTTATAAAGACAACATCAATAGCTCATGAATAATACTTTAAAACATATTCTTTTAACAAATTAACAATGAGGGAAGGTGTAATGCCCCAAAATTTTCATAGCTAAATTTTGTTCCTAAAATATCAAGTATTGGCTTCTACAATTATTTATACATAATTCTGTAAGGAAACCTTATATTTTAACATTTCATTAGGTAGATAACAAAATAAGCTTTCCGTCAATATAACATTCATCAAAAATGACACTCGATGAAGAAGTTATGGCTATTTTATGTGCTAGTCATAAAACATCGTTATTCTGGTGGTTAGCGCATCGCAGAGAGGTTTTGATTAGAAATTGTCAATTTTTAGTTAGACCTCGCGATAGTGGTGCATTGCAGAGAATCCTAATTTCTCATTCGTCAATTTCGAGTGGGCCACCGTGATAGTGGTGCATCACGGTGGCCCATAAAATTAGGTTCCCAATTTAATTTTTCCAGCTTTGTTCAAAAGTTAACAAGGGTAATTTGGAATTTTTCCAAGCCTCTTAAAACATCCAAACATTAGATTTAAGACCTCTACAAGCAGAATATATGACATTCTCAAGATTCTCCTCAAAACAAAAACCCTAGTTCATATACTTCTCCTCCAAGAAACTCAAGATTCAACCGTGGGTTTTTAAAATTAACTGAAGATTTGGAATTCTCAAACCTTAGGCTTCAAGGATCATCCCTTATTCTTTATAATCGAGGTAGTGAGGTTTGTCCTAAAAACTACATGGGCTTAAAACCATTAGAGCATGATTTTTAGATTTTTATGCATGAATTCCAAAGGGATTTTGGAATCTATGTTCTAAATTATGTACTCCGAATGTTTTAATGTTACTATTATTTTGATCTTGTTGTCCTATCCCCTAAATTGACGTACATGTATGCGTATATGTATGAAATTTGAGATTTCAGATCGTTGAGAGCATAAATTATGAACTCCCTCTCATGTATTGAATTAAAGATTATGGTTTTGTGATTTGAAAGATGTTTTTGCAATATTATAGCATTTGAACATGATTTGAAATTGTTGAGAGGGTGTTTTTTGATATAAATATGTTCTTTTGTTTAAGACAAAGAATCGCATGTGAATTGATAACTTTGACATGACCACCTTGTACTATTGAAATGCTTGACAAAGATAAGTTTCTTGCATGTGTTTACATGAGGTTTGAGAAAGAATTTCTTTGAATTGAATTATTAAAATGGTGGTCCCAAAACTTGTGTTTTGAAAACACAGATTTATGATAAACTAATAATGGCTCAGAGATGTGACTTACAAGTCAATGGTATGATGATACCATATATATTTATGCCATAACAAAGTATGTTAACAGAGTATGTTTTTAATGTTTTTAGAGTATGATTTCAGAGACTGCATGTTTTGATAGAGTTTTAAAAAGGGGTTTAAAGAGGGTTAGGTAGTTACCCGAAGAAGGCGCAAGTTCAAGCAACTCTTATCCTGAAATCGTATTTGTTGATACGGGTAGATTATTATTATACGCTGGCGACGGTCGTGTGACGTAGTAGATTCAGAGACTCCATCCCTTGTGGAATACTTGGGTTGGGGGATTCGCTGTCGAGTTAATGGCAGTTTCCATATAGCCTATGGAATTTTTCATAGTTGTAGGGTATACCACCTAGCACAGAAGTAACACAGATTTCTCAGAGTTGAGATGGATTTTATAGTCTTTAAAATGCCCATATGAATTCTTACTTTATGATATACTTATGAACTATTTTAAATTTCTCTCATGTATGTTGATTTATAAATAATTATTTTGGATATGCTCTGTGCAGCAGTACATCTATATGGACCCCATCCCCCTACCTCTCTGGTTCTGAGACTCAGTCTAGGGGTCTAGATAAGAAGTAGATAATTCAGACATCTGATTAGATTGTCCAGTAGTGAGCCTTATCTTTTCCAGAAGGCCTGTCTTTTCAGATTATGTCACTTAATTTAGATTTGGTCTACTGGGGGCCTTGTCCCAGTTTTAGACAGTTGTAGATTTTCATGAAGTAGAAATTTTACAGACTGAGCTAGATGTTATTTAGATGTAGTTGATTTACAATTTCCATACTTACGTTGAATTCAGAATTGACCATGTTTCCGTAGAAGATTATGTTTCTATATCTTCTTTTATTATATGAATATTGTGCATGATTACTAAGTAGAGAAGGGCATTTTAAGCCTTCATGGTTTGGGGTGCCCATCACGGCCAGACCCTCATTCTGGTCATGACAAACTTGGTATTAAAGCACGGTTCATATTCCCAGGGTTTCTGCGAAATTACATTGGGTAGAGTCTTGTTTATGGGTGTGTAGCGTGCCACCCTTATAAGAAAGAGCTTCTAAGCGTTTAAAAATGTTCCTCTTCTTTGTGATTTAGTTTGTGTTTTAGAGTCTAATCTGTACCTAATCAATGACCTCTTGCTTTTCAAAAAACAAGTGATGCCTATCGTTCGCACCAACGTTAATGATCAGGATGATGAAGTCCATCCCACCCATAGGATGTGTACCCGTAATAGAGCTCATACCTCAGAACCTATTCCTACTCTGGGAGTACCTCTTGTACTGACCAGTCCTCTTAGAGCTCCTTTGATGGGGGCCAGTCACACTCATCTTCGTGAAGGAGAGGTTTTAATTTTAAATTTAGATAATGTATTCACATGCTTGCATAGCTGGTAGCAGCACAGACTCAGACGTTGGAGGATACTAGATTTGTGTCTATTACTTCTAAAGTTACTAGAGTGGGCCAATTCATGAGAATGAACCTATCCAAGTTCTCTGGAGATAAGGTAGAAGAAGACCTGCAGGAGTTCATAGATGGAATAAAGAAGATTTTTAAAGTAATGCATATTGATCAGGTAGAGGGTGTTAAGCTAGAAGCATACCAGCTAAAGAATGTAGCGAACTAATGGTATAACGAGTGGAAAGATACAAAGGATGACAGTGCTGAGCCACAGTTTGGGATGGGTTGGTAGAAGCTTTTTTGACTGATTCTTTCCTTTAGAGCTGAGGAAAGCTAAAGCACGGGAGTTCATGAACTTTAAGCAGGGTAAGATGAGTGTTCAAGAGTATACTTTAAAGTTTAACCTACTGTCCCATTATACTCCTTATATGACGAGTAGTATAAGGGCCCGAATTAGGAAGTTTGCTTTTGGCCTTTTAGATAATCTGGTGCTTGAGTGTCAGGGAGCTATGCTGAACAGGGATATGGACTTTGCTAGACTGTCAGTCCACAAGTAGCAAGTTGAGGATAAGAAGAAAAACATAGCTGAATCTAGTGAAAAGAACAAGAAGGCAAAGAGAGCTAGAGCGACAGACCAGATTCATAGTCAGCAGCAGAGCGGTAATTGGGGCGGTAAATGGCAAAAGAAAAAGAATTGGGGTAATGCACAGTTGGGCTAGTGCTCCAGTGTCCAGAACCACAGTTGAGCAGCGCACCCAGAATTTTCAGTCTAATCAGGGGATAAGGATACAGGGTACACAATCGCAGAGAAGTGTAGCCCAGACCTCTCGGTCCTATCCGCGCTGTGAGAGATACAAGAGGAATCATCCAGGGAAATGTCAGTTTAGTGCTTTGGTGTGTTCTTCATGCGGTCAACCAAGCTATATCCAGAGAGACTATCCTGCAGCAAAGAGTAATGTTGGAGGAGCCAAGTCGCAAGCAAACTCATCTGCACTACCACCTCAGAAGGGTGCCACTTCAGCCGCTGGAAACAGTCGAAATAGGTTGTATACTTTGACCAACCAACAGGAGGATGAGGCCTCACCAAATGTAGTCATCGGTACATTGCAAATATTTTCTCATAATGTGTATGTATTACTTGATCCTGGGTCTACTTTGTCTTATATTACCCCATACGTGGCTGTTGGTTTTAGGTTTGAGCCTGATGTTATTACTGAACCTTTTTTAGTTTCCACCCTGTTGGGAGATTCTATTGTGGCTAGGAGTGTGTATAGAAATTGTGTTGTGTTTATTTTCAGCTGGGATACTGAGGCGAATCTTATAGAACTTGATAAGGTTGATTTTGATGATATCTTAGGGATGAACTAGCTACATTCGTGCTCTGCTACCTTGACTTGTAGGACCCAAAGAGTCACCATTTTTTTTGAATAAGTCGGTGATAGAATGGAAGGGACATTCTCTAGCACCTAGAGGGCATTTAATATCTTATCTCAGGGCCCGTACACTTATTTCCAAAGGTTGTTTATATCATCTTATTCGAGTTAAAAATTCTAGTGCCTAAAATCTTCCTCTTTAGTCTGTCCCTATAGTGAATAAATTCCTGGAAGTTTTTTTAGATAATCTCCCAAGAATACCACCTGATAGGGAGATAGATTTTGGTATTGCTTTATTGCCAGATACCGTCCTATTTCTATTCCGCCATATAGGATGGCTCTTTTATAGATAAAAGAGTTGAAAAAATAGCTAGCAGATCTTTTAGATAAAGGTTTTATCTACCCCAGTGTCTCCCTAGGGTGCACCTATACTTTTTGTGTGAAAGAAAGAAGGTCCCCTTCGTATGTGCATAGATTAACCCAAGTTTAATAAGTTCACGATTAAAAATAAATATCCCCTTCCTAGGATTGATGATCTTTTTTATTAACTTCAGGGTGCCAAATGTTTTTCAAAGATATACCTTCGTTTAGGATATCACAAGTTCAAATTTAGAGAGTTAGATATTCCCAAAATAGCTTTTCGAACCAGATACAACCATTATGAATTTTTAGTCATGTCCTTCGGGTTGACTAACAACCCTGCATCTTTCATAGATCTAATTAATAGGGTTTTTCATTAGTTTCTGGATCTATTTGTTGTTTTATTCATTGATGATATTTTGGTATATTCTAAGATCGAGTAGGACCATGCCAATCACCTTCGAATCATCTTTCAGACCCTTAGAGATCATAAATTGTATGCAAAATTTTCCAAGTGTGAATTCTAGTTGAACGCTATTGTGTTCTTAGGGCATGTTGTGTCAAGTGAGGGGATTAAGGTTGATCCCCAAAATATTGAGGCAATGAGAAAATGGCCCAGACCTATGACTCCAATCGACATTTAAAGCTTCTTGGTTTTGGCAGGCTATTACAGAAGATTCGTCAAGAGTTTTTCTTTCATAGCTGCACCACTTACTAAGTTGACTCAGAAAAAGGTAAAGTTTTTGTGGTCTGACTCTTGTGAGAATAGTTTTGAGAAGTTGAAATACAAGTTGACTACTGCTCCAGTTCTGACTATTCTGGAGGGTATAAAAGGTTTTGTTATATACTGTGATGCATCTCGAGTGGGACTTGGGTGTGTCCTTAGGCAGCACAGTAAGGTAGTGGCTTATGCATCTAGGCAATTGAAGGTACATGAGCAAAACTATCCTACTCATGACTATAAGTCAGCGGCTATGTTTTTTGCACTTAAGATCTGATGGCACTATTTGCATGGGGTACACATTGATTTATTTATTGACCACAAGAGTTTACAGTATGTTTTCTTGAAGAAAGAATTGAATCTCAGGCAGAGGTGGTGGTTGAAACTTTGAAAAAACTATGATATGAGCCTGCACTATCATTCGATCAAGGCGAATTTGGTAGCCGATGCCCTCAGCAGGTTATCTATGGGCAGTTTTTCTCATGTGGGGAAAGAAAAGAGGGAGATGTTGAAGGATATTCATCGACTTTCAAATCTAGGAGCGCGACTTTTTAATTCCGAGGATGGAAGAGTGGTTGTTCATGAGATAGCTAAATCTTCCCTTTGTGTATAAGTTAAAGATAAGCAGGTTGAAGATCCCACCTTGTTGCAGATCATGAAAGATGTGGGTTCAACAAAAAGTAATGTCATTTGAAATTGGTGGTGATGCTGTTTTGAGATACCAGGGTAGATTATGTGTGCCAGATAGAGATGGTCTAAGGAAGAGAATCCTTGACGAAGCTTACACATCGAGGTATGTTGTTCACCTTGGCTCTACTAAGATGTATCAGGATTTGAAAACCATTTATTGGTGGAATAATATGAAGCGTAATGTGGCTAACTATGTTGCCAAATATTTGAATTGTCAACAAGTTAAAGTAGAACATTTGAGGCCAGGTGGTTATTCTCAAGATATAGATTTTCCTTTGTGGAAGTGGGAGATGATAAATATGGACTTCATAATAGGACTTCTGAGGTCCCAAAACCAGTATGATTCCATTTGGGTAATTGTAGATAGGTTGACCAAGTCAACCCACTTTTTATCTATCAGGACAAATTATTTGGGAGAGGATTATCCCAAGCTATTCATTGTAAAAATAGTTCATTTGCATGGGGCACCTGTGTCCATCATATCTGACAAAGGTACACAGTTTTCTTCACATTTTTGGAGATCGTTTCAAAACGGTTTAGGTACCCAAGTGAATTTGAGCATGACTTTCCACCCTCAGACAGATGGGAAAGCTGAGCGCACCATCCAAACCCTTGAGGATATGTTGAGGGTCTATGTGATTGATTTTAAAGGTAGTTGGGTAGAGCACATTCCTTTGATAGAGTTCACATATAATAATAGTGTCCAATATAGTACTAAGATGGCACCATTTTAGGCATTGTATGGAAGAAGATGTAGGTCACTAATACGGTGGTATGAAGTAGGTGAAACATAGATATTTGGGTCTGATCTTGTTCATCAGGGAATAGAGGATGTAAAAGTCATTAGAGAATGACTTAATACAGCTCAGAGTCGTCAAAAGTCCTATGCGAATGTTAGGAGAAGAGATCTAGAGTTTGAGGTTGGAGATTGGGTATGTCTCAAGGTTTCTCCTATTAAGGGAGTCCTGCAGTTCGGGAGGAAAGGTAAGCGGAGTCCTCTCTATCTAGTACCATACCAGTTTGTGAGAAGGATAGGTGGAGTTGTGTATGAGTTAGAATTTCCAGTTAGTTTGGGTTCGATTCATCCAGTATTTCACATATCTATGTTGAAGAAGTGTATTGGAGACCATTCTTTAGTATTGCCTGTCGAAGAGATCAAAGTGACACACTCCTTATCCTATGAAGAAAAGCCAATAGAGATTTTAGATTGCCAAGTTAGAAGATTGAGCAACAATGAGATAGCCTCAGTTAAAGTGTTGTGGAGAAACCAGAAAATTGAAGAAGCGACTTGGGAATTAGAAGTTGACATGAGAGCTAGATACCGAAACCTTTTTGATCCAATGGATGACGAAATAGAAGGTACAATCCTTTCCTTATTCTTTCTATGACTTAGTATGCTTGACATTATACTTGTCTGTATCCCGCATCAACATTCGGGGACGAATGTTACCAAGGGGGATATTATCATGCCCTAATGTTTTTCTTAGCTAAATTTTGTCCCTAAAATATCAAGCATTGGCTTCTAGAATGATTTATACTTATTTCCCTAATTAATCCCTTAGATTTCAACTTTTTATTAGGTAGATAACTCAATAAGATTTACATCGAAATAAAATTCATCCAAAATGGACACTCGATGAAGAAGTTATGGCTATTTTATATGCTAGTCATAAAACATCATCATTTTGGTATTTAGCATATCGCGGAGAGGGTTTAATTAGCAATTGTCAATTTCCAGTGGGACCTCGCGATAGTGGTTCTTCGTGGAGGATCCCAATTTTCCATTCATAAATTTCTAGTGAGCCACCGCGATAGTGGCACGTCGCGGTGGCCCATAAAATCGGGTTCACAGTTTAATTTTACCAACTTCGTTCAGAAGTTAACAAGAGTAATTTGGAATTTTTTCCAAGCCTATTAAAATGTCCAAACAGTAGATTTAAGACCTCTACAAGAAGAATATATGAGATTCTTAAGATTTTCCTCAGAACAAAAACCCTAATTCATATACTTCTCCTCCAAGAAACTCAAGATTCAACCGTGGGTTTTCAAAATTGACTGAAGATTTGGAATCCTCAAATCGTAGGATTCAAGGATCATCCCTTATTTTTCGTAATCAAGGTATGTGGTGCTTTTTCTAAATACTATATGGGCTTAAAACCATTAGAGCATGATTTTTAGATTTTTATGCATGAATTTTAAAGAGATTTTGGAATCTATGTTCTAAATTACATACTCCGAATGTTTTAATGCTACTATTGTTAAGACCTTGTGATCCTATCACCTAAATTGATTTACATGTATATGTATATGTATGGAATTTGAGATTTAAGATCGTTGAGAGCATAAATTATGAACTCCCTCTCGTGTATTGAATTAAAGATTATGGTTTTGTGATTTGAAAGACGTTTTCGAAATATTATAGAATTTGAGCATTATTTGAAATTGTTGAGAGAGTGTTTCTTGATATAAATTTGTTCTTGTATTTAAGAGAAAGAATCGCATGTGAATTGAGAACTTTGACATGACCACCTTGTACTATTGAATTGCTTGACAAAGATGAGTTCCTTGCATGTGTTTACATGTGGTTTGAAAAAGAATTTCTTTGAATTGAATTATTGAAATGGTGGTCCCACAACTTGTGTTTTGAAAACATAGATTTATGATAGAATAATAATGGCTCAGAGATGTTCCTTGCAATTCAATGGTATGACAATACCATATGTATTTATGACATAACAGAGTATGTTAAAAGAGTATGTTTTCAGAGTATGTTTTCAGAGACTGCATATTTTGATAGTGTTTTAAAAAGGGGCTTAAAGAGGGTTAGGTGGTTACCCAAAGAAGGAGAGAGTTCAAGCAACTCTTAGCCTGAAAATGTATTTGCTGATACGGGTAGATTATTATTGTACGCTGGCGATGGCTGTGTGGCATGGTAGATTCAGAGACTCTGACCCTTGCGGCACACATGGGTTGGGGGCTTCGCTGCTAAGTTAATGGCAGTTTCCATATAGCCCATGGAATTTTTCAGAGTTATAGGGTATGTTACCTAGCGCAGAAGTAACACAGATTTCTCAGAATTGAGATGGTTTTTACATAGTCTTTAAAATGCCCATGTGAATTCTTACTATATGATATACTTATGAACTATTTTAAATTGCTCTCATATATGTTGATTTATAAATGATTATTTTGGATATGCTCTGCGTACCAGTACATCTGTATTGACCCTCTCTCCCTACCTTTTAGATTCTGATACTCAGTCTAGGGGTCTAGATAAGCAGTCGATAATTCACACAACTGCTATATTTTCATGAATTAGAGATTTTGCAGTGGTGAGCCTTCTCTATTCTAGCAAGCCTGTATTTTCAGATTATGTCACTTAATTCAGTTTTGGTCTTTCAGACAGTTGCTATATTTTCATGAAGTAGAGATTTTACAGACTGAACCAGATGTTATTTAGATGTAGTTGATTTATAGTCTCTATTCTTATGTTGAATTCAGAATTGACCATGTTTTCGTAGCAGATTATGTTTCCGCATCTTCTTTTATTATATAAATGTTGTGCATGATTACCAGATAGAGAAGGGCATTCCAGGCCTTTATGGTTCAGGATGTCCGTCACGGCCAGGCCCTCTTTCGGGTCGTGATAGAAGGGTAATATGCCTAAAATATAAAATTTCATGACAAGAATTCAACCCTTGAGCCCTTGGATGGCCTACTTCATAGAAACCCTATGTATTGTTGCTTTAGAGAATTTGAGAGAGCCTTTAAAGTGTTTGAGTACATTAAGGATGAAATATAACCCTCTTCAGTGCATTATGGATGTGGGGTTTTAATGGGAAAAGGAGGGAATTGTCCTAAGTGCCCTCAAATTAAAAGCTGAATTTTAGTCGTCAAAGACTACGGGTCACTATATGACTCACATAGCTTAGCTATGACTCAAGGTGACTCGTCACCTTGAGTCATAGCTAAGATAGTTCCTAGGACACCCGGCCACTGTCAACTCTATGAATCAACTGGTACCACTCATAATGGGACCCTATGACTCATAGGGTACAGCTGTAGTAAACATAGACCCCAATTGGGTAAATACAGGAAATTCCATGATTTGCACCCAACGACTCGTAACAAGTCCTTACGACTCTTAGTGAGCTACTTGTACTCAAAGCAGAACTTAGTCACTAAATTAGTTATGTGTTGATTACTTCGGTCCCTAGGACCTATCAATACTCCCTATATCCCAAAGTCATACTAAAGACGAGAACTCAAGAATAATTAACTGGACACCTTACAACTAGGGTCACATGACCCGCCAAGACACCCTACTACTCATAGGGGTAAGTCCTAGATAAGACAGTGAGGATAAAATTTAAAAAAAAAATCGAGGAACGAAAACTCAGGGTGTTACATAATCCCTCCACTTATGATAATTTGTATTCGAATGATAGGACAAGTCATTTACTAATACTATTTTACTCCAAACATAACCACACTTACCTTTAACAAAGACTGAAAACAAAAATGTTAAGGAATCCACAAACCTCAAGCTAGATTATCCAAAATGGGGAACAAGAACAAACACTTAGATTTCATGTCCTCCTCATTTTCCCAAGTAGCTTCCTCAACCTCTTGGCTCCTCCAAAGGACCTTTACCAAAGCCACATCCTTTTTTCGCAACCGATGGACTCGCCAATGTAAAATCACAATTGGGACTTCCATATAAGACAAAGAATCTAAAATACCCACCCCCTCCAAAGGAACAACCGTCGAAGGATCACCCACACACTTTCTTAACCTCAAAATATGAAACATCGGGTGAATGAAGCTCAAGCTGGAAGGCAACTTCAATTCATACAACATTACCAACCCTCTTCAAAACATAGTATGGTCCGACATAACATAGACTGAGCTTTCCCTTCTTGCCAAACAGCAAACTCCCTTCATGGGAGACACTTTTAAGAACACCCAATCACCAACACTAAACTCCAACTCCAATCACCTCACATCGCATAATACTTTTGGAAACTTTGGGAAACCTTAAGTCTATCATGAATCACCTTTGCCTTCTACATGTCTTGGTAAACCAAATCATGGCAAACAACTTATTCTCACCAACATTAAACCATCCAAAAGAAGAGCTACACCTCCTACCATATAAGGCCTCAAATAGAGCCATACCAATGCTAGATTGATAACTGTTCTTGTAGGAAAATCTATGATAGGAAATGATCAACCCAACTACCACCAAAATAAAAAACACAAGCCCAAATCATATCTTCCAAAACATGAATTATCCTTTCTTCTTTCCTATCCTTCTATGGGTGGAAAGAGGTATGATTTAGCTCTTTTCCTAAGAAGACTCATGTCATAGTCTTTGAGAAACTCAAACCACCTCTTTTGCCAGAGATTTAGCTCTTTCAGAGTGAACTCGTATTGCAGGCTCGTATGATCAAAATATATATCAACATGGACCCCATACAAATAATGCCGCCAAATCCTTAATGTGAACACCACAGCTAATAATTTCAAATCATGATTCAGATAATTCTTTTTATGATCTTTTAATTGCCTAGAAGCATATGCAGCCACCTTGACATGCTGTATCAACATGCAACCTATCCCTACCGGGGATGCATAAAAATGGACAAAGAATCCCTCTAAGCCCTCAGGCAGAGTCAAGACCAGATCCAAAGTCAACATATCCTTCAGCTTATTGAAACTACCCTCGGAAGCATCAGACAATAAGAAATTTGTCTTTTCTAAGTTAACATAGTAAATAAGGCAGCAATAGAAGAGAAAATCTCCACAAAACTTCTGTAATAATTGTCTAAACCCTAGAAGCTCTGAAAAATAGATTGAGTCATGGGCCTAAGCCACATCTTAACCACCATAAACTTCTATGGATCCACTATGATCCCTTCACTAGAAACAACATATCCTAAATAAGTCACATATATTAACCAGAATAACACCTTGAGAACTTTGCATATAGACATTGATCCTTTAGGTTCTACAAGACAAGGTAGAGATAATCGGCATGATCAGTCTCGCTCTTAGAAATACCAAAATATCATCGATAAAGATAATAATGAACAGATCCATAAATTAATGGAAAACCCAATTCATAAGATCCATAAATGTTGTTGGGGCATTAGTCAAACCAAAAAATATTACCAAAAAATATAAAATAATCATACCAAGTTTAGAAGGCTGTCTTAGGGATATATGCCTCCCTAATCTTCAACTTATGGTACCCCGACCAAAGAACAATATTAGAAAAGAACTTAGCACCCTAAAGCTGACCAAAGAGATCACCAATCCTCCAACGTGGATACTTATTCTTCATGGTCACCTTATTCAATTGGTTGTAATCAATACATATCCGAAGGGATCCATTTTTCTTACGCAGAAAAAGAACAAGATTACCCCATAGAGACATACTAGGGAAGATAAAACCCTTATAAGAAAGATCTTTTAACTACACCTTAAGTTCTTTCAGCTCGGTCGGAGCCATTCTGTAAGAAGGGATAGAGTTAAGATGAGTTTCCAGAAAAAAATCGATCCTAAAATCAATTTCCCTATCGGGATGAAAAGCAGGAAGATCATCAGGAAAAACCTTAGGAAATTCACAGACCATAGGTATAGTCTGCAATAAAGGACCTTTGGATCTAGAATCCTTAACATGAACTAAGTGATAAAGGCACCCTTTAGAAACCAATTTTTGGGCCCTAAGATATGAGATGAACCTTCTCTTAGGTACTAAGGAACTACCTTCCCACTTATCACTGTCTCATTAGGGAAATGGAAACTGACCCTTCGTGTTTGACAGTTAAGACACTCATAAAAGGAAAGCAACCAATCTATCCCTAAAATCACATCAAAGTATAACATGTCCAACTCTATCAGGTATACCATGGTCTCTCTACCATAGACCGATATCACAAAACCCCTATAAGACCTTCTAGCCACAATGGACTCACCCACTAGGGTGGATACAGATAAAGGGTCCAAAATACATTCAGGATCAATACCAAAATAGATAGCCAGATAAGGGTTCATATAAGAAAGAGTAGACCTAAGATCAAGTAAATAATATACATAATGAGAGAAGATTTTAAGCATACCAGTAACAATATCAGGGGACATGCCAGAATCTTGGTGAGTGGAAAGAGCATACAGATTATTTCATCCAGTGTCGAAGCCAAAAGCAAAAGTGGCACCCTTTGGTACAGAAGCAGATACAGTAGCAACATGAATCTTATTTGCCACAGAAGCAACCTTAGAATGACAATCTCTCTTCATATAATCAATATGAAAACATTTAAAACACTTGTTCCTCCCCTCTTCACAAACACCACAGTGCACCTGCCTACAGAATCTACAGAAAGTGTACGATGGAGCTGACTAAGCTCCACTATCCTAAGGCTTGGATCCTGTTGCTCTAAACCCACTGTTATATTGAGAATAACAATCACTGGATGGATTTGGATAAGGAGCATTAGTCATTGAGTAGGAACAAGAATTGCCCCACTTCTTCTTAGACTACTTTCCACCATATCTAGTACTTTGCTACTGATCTCTACCCTTATCCAAATAGTAAAATTTCTAACTCTGTCTTTAAATGCGCCTGCTTCATTTTCATTCAATAAGAGGGTGTCACCCTCTAGCTGTAATCTATCTCTTTCTCTATGATATTCTATATTCTTCCTTTCCTACTTCCGAAGCATTTTTCTCTACTTGTTTTTTCTTTTATTCTTCCACTTGTTGCATATATTCCACAAGTCTAAAGTTGTCCATATCCTTGTTTAATAAGGTAGCCTTACTCTCTAATATCTACTCACGGGACAACCCAAAAGCCAACTTGCTTATTTTAGCCCTCATGTTAGACACCAATTCTGGAGCATAACGTGACAACTAATGAAAATTTAAGGCATACTACTTCATTGACATCCTATCTTGCCTAAAATTCAGGAACTCGTTAGTTTTTGCCTCCTTCAACTCTTGAGGAAAGAAGCAATCAAGAAAAGCACTAGAGAAGTTGTCCCACAAAGTTGAATCAGTATCATCGCCCCTAAGTTTCTCTCACTCTTTATACCACTAGTATGCTACATCTTTCAACTAATAGGCAGCAAAGTCGATGTCTTCTACATCAGTAGCATGCATCACATGGAAGATCTTTTTTATTTGATCAACAAATTTTGAGAATCCATCTCAACTTTAGAACTAGTGAAAAAAGGATGACTCAACCCCATAAATTGGACAACTCTAGTGGCCTCAAATAATGAAGAAATAGAACCAACAAGCTCAGTCTGGGAGGCCACCAACTTGGTAAGTAAATGAATCGACTGACGAAACTCAGCATTAGCCATGTCTGCCTGGGGTGCCTAATGAGGGATAGGGGGAACCGATTGAGTTCCATCAGAAAAATCAAAAACAGTGACCCTAGACTAGATCTTAACTCCTAGAGTTGGGTAAGCTCCATCCATATTGACCTCAGATGGGACAGAGGGGTTTCCACAAATATCAAATCTTCTAGGAGGCATGATCTGAAAAGTGAACATACGGGAATTAGAGGAGATTCAAGACCTTAGACTCTATAGCTAAAAAATAGAACAAAAAAAAGGGAAACATTACTAAATGTCTTATATACTCTCCCTTATAAGTGTGGTACACTACATACCCATAAACGAGACTCTACTTGACACAACTTTTTTGGACAACCAATTAAACAAAACCTAGGATCTTATACTATCTCTTTCATGACCAAAACTAGGTCCTGGCCATTATGGGTATCTCCATTCCCATGTGGACCTTAGATCACCCCTGCATCTTGCTAAAGAAAATACAGCATCCCCCATTGTCGGATGAATTCCAAACATATAACAAGATAGAATGTATCAAGCTTAAGAAAATTTAAGACATGTCTATTACCAACACCGGTGATCAGCCAAACAACCTATCAACATCACCCAATATCAACAGTAATTCAATAAAGCCTTCTATCAAAAGAACCAAAAATTGTATTGGTCGATACAGGTCCCCGACTCTGATAGATGACAATGAGAATAAAAATAATAATATTAATAATAATGAAACTCTAAACTTTAATCAATGATAAGAACTGATGACCATTTCACCATAACAAACTGATGAACTAGGACAGTCCTTCTAACTCTATGCAGGAAAAGTACACCTGCCTTAGGACTCTATATCACATGGGGATACAGCATCTGAAGATGGTTAGTAGAGTGAACACTAGCATAAAACTCAAGGATAAGGATAATATAATTTTATGATTAATAGTTCAAAATCATTAAAAACCAACACACATAAGAAAATCCATATATATATCACATGTCGGGATAGGGAACAAGGCTTACCATGTACCTTAAAACTTCAACTTGGACTATGTATCTCAACCGTTATAACATACAAAGGCTCCCGCAGTCTATATGGGCCCAGCTCTTCCCCAGCTGGTAGGGCCCAGTGCGTGTGGACATATTAACCAGAGTCTATAAATATACACTATGGGAGACTCGTACCTCCTGGAATATATGGGTGAAACAAGCAAAAAATCATGTAATATAATATGGGGTACTCAAACCTCCTAATCATATGATAATAATAATAAGGGGGACTCAAACTTCTCAATCATAAAAACCTCTGCATCAACAACCACAGTCTCCTGCATTGGTCCCTTGGGACCTCCACTTTCATGACTCACACGCAAACCCTCATTAAATCCGAATTAAAACAAATGTCACACATTGTCGTTTATTAAACCACATTACACATTATGGCATACATTATTGATATCATCACACCAACTAACTCACAAGGTAACATCAACATGGAAAACCAATTCAGCACATGGGGAAATTCACTACCCCCTTCGTTCAATTTTACATTTTCTTGGGGAATTACTGAACCCCATAAGGTTCAATTTTTAAAATCACAATGCAATAATTCAAGGATAATTAAAATTCCCATACTGAAGGCCACACTTCAAGTAACATTCATTGAACACCTTACGATTAAGGTCACATAACCCGCCAAGACACCCTATGACTCGTAGGGGTAAGTTATAGTCATGAAAGTGAGGATAAAATTTTAAAAAATTTTCAAGGACCAAAAACTTGGGGCATTACAATTGTATGCCTTTTTAACATTTTTAAGTTACTTTCATGGTTATTTTGATTCCCAATGACCGTGGACACTCAGACTTTCCCAGGTTCAATAAAAAAATAACATATCAATGATTTTGACCATAAGAACGATGTCACCAAATGTTAAACATGCGGCCCATTTTGGTGATATGATTAGCATAACTAGTGATGTTAGATATACGTCGAATTATCTATCAATCACTTATCTAATTGTGTGTACACCTTAGGTTTTATTTGTGGTGATTCAAATTGCCGGTGGTACAATTCGTCACCAAAATCATTGACGATATTCCAAAAGTTGAAGAGTATTGCCAAATCCAACAGTGGAATAACCTTCGAAGATTAATTTTTAGCGAAGGGCTTTGGCAATTTATTGATGGGTTCAGCAATTTTCCAAAGCCTCTTTCTTGTAGATTTGATCACGATCTCTGGTAATTTTTGCCTCTAACTTTGTTTTCAACGCACCTGCACAATTCAACAAATATTATTCAAAATAATAAAAATAAAACTTGGCTTTCTTCCCAAAAAATTCCTTAGTTATCATTGTGGCATGATGTTGTCCATCACCAAGAAATATATTTTAAATAGAGTGGCTCCACTCTAGAATCTTTGGGCCCACCAGTATAAAAGTATTCAACATTTGACCTTTCACCATAAACTCGCTCCACTCTTAGTCTTCCAATTCAATTGCACCACTAGGATACACATTAAATATCATGAAAGGGCCCAACTACTTAAACTTTAGTTTCTTAGAGAAGAGATTCAATATTTAATTAAAAAGTAACACCTCATATCCTACACAAAACTCTTTCTTCAATATCCTAGCATTAATCCACCATTTCATTGGCTCCTTATATCAAACTAAGCTCTCACATGCCCTAAGATAAAATTCTTCTAACTCTTGTATTTGCTAAAATCTAGACTTGGAGGCCTCTTCCATTCCATATTAAGATTTTTAAAGACCAAAGAGCTCAATGTTTCTAACTACAAAATAATGGAAAATCTTTTCTCAACACAAGTTGATATAGAGACATACCAATGGAATTTTTAAAAGTTATTCGATTGACCTAAAGTTCATTGTCTAACTGCCTAGCTCAATTAGTACATCCCATATTCACGGTTTTATCCAAGATTGACTTGATTTCTCAATTTCAAACTTCTAATTGGCCACTTGATTAGGGATGTTATGGGGTAGCCACCTTATGCTTCACTCTATACTTTTCTAGTAAAATGTCGTTCACCTAATTACAAATATGAGAGCCTTTGTCACTATGAATTACTTGAGAAGTCCTAAACCTTGTAAATTTGTATTTTTTAAAAAGAACATGATACCCTTTCTCTCATTGTTTATAAAAACAATTGCTTTCATCCATTTTGATACGTAATCCACGACCACCAAAAAGTACTTGTTGTCATAAGAACTCATGAAGTGTTCCATGAAGTTAATAACCCACACATCGAATAACTCCACTTTGAGATTGGGATTCAAAAGCATCCCAGGCCTCCTTAAAATACTTCATTGAATTTGGTAATAAGTAAAAGTTTTAACCATATGAGCATCTCTATAGAGAGTGAACCAATAAAATCCACTATGAAGAACATTGGCGGTCGTTCTCACACTCTTGGGGTGACCCCAATATTAGGATAAACACAAAGACTCAAGTATAGCCTGCATCTTTAACTCCACCATACATCTATAGATACCTAATACCCTCACATTCCCTAAAGAGATTGAGTTCATCTAATAGTATTTCTTTACATGATAGATTAATGGTTTATTAGATAATGATTGAAATCCTGGGGGAGCAACCCACATACAATATAATTCACATATATCCATATACTAAGGTTCAATACTCACTTAGAGTAATATCACAAGTGTGTCGACAAAGGTTTCATCAATATTGATCTCACTCCAATTCTTTTTATTAGACTCAAGGTGGGAAAGATGAGCTGCCACTTAGTTTTCACAACTTTTTCTACCCTTAACTTCAAAATAAAACTCTTAAAGTAGAACGATTCACCAAATAAACTAAGTTTTGGCCTTTTTAACCATTAAATATTGGAGAGCTTTATGTTCGGGGTTGACAATGACTTTTATGCCCAACAAATACCTAAGGAATTTTTTAGAAACATAGACTATGACAACAACTCTTACTCCATAACGGTATAATTTCATTGTTTATCATTCAAGGACTTGATAGAATAATATATCAGAGGAAATTTTTTTTCCTTTATTTGGCCTAAAACTGCACCCCATGATAAGAGACTTACATCACACATAAATTCAAAAGGTAGTGACTAATTTAGGGCCACAATGATAGGAGTTGACACAAGTTTTTCCTTTAGGCAATTAAATGCCCTCACACAATCACCATCAAACTTTTATTTTGCCTTCTTCTCAAGTATCTTACAAAGTGAGTTATATATCTTTGAGAAAACTTTGATAAAATATCTGCTAAACCTAGTTTGCCCAAGAAATCTTCAAACACTTTTGATGGAGATGGTAGGGGGTAACTTGGAAATAACATCAACTTTTTCTTGGTGAACCTGAATACCTTGACCCGGTATATTATGCCCAAGTACTATACCCTTCTTTAACATAAAATAACACTTCTAGCAATTCAAAAAAAGATTAGTTTGAACATGTATTTCAAGTATCTTGACCCAAAATTTCAAGAAATGATTCAAAAGTTTAACCTATAATGAAAAATTTATCAAAACTAATCTCCATACTATCCTCCCGCATATTAAGAATGATCGATAGCATGCACCTTTGATAAGTGGTGTGTGTATTCAATAGCCCAAAAGGCATGGGACTTAAGTCAAAAGTATCTTATATTCATGTGAAGGTAGTATTTTATTCTTCCTTGGGTGTGATGCAAATTTGGTTATAATCAGAGTACCCATCTATTAAACAATACCAACCCTACCCTACCAATCGATCAAGAATTTGATCCATGAATGGCATGAAAAAGTGGTCCTTCTCTATCAAAGAATTAAACTTCCAGTAATCCATGCATACACTTCAACCTATCACTGATATCATAGAAATAAGCTCATTATTTTCATAAGGAACTACCGTGATTCCTCTTTCTTTAGGATGCATTAAATTGGGCTCACCCATGTTCTATTCGAGATTGGATACACAATACCTACATCTAACTACTTGATTATCTCTCTTTTAAAACTTATTTCATCATAGGGTTTAACCTTCATTAATTCTAAACACTTGATACACAATCAAGCTCCAGTATTATTCTGTGAGAATATATATTGAGACCGATTCTGATAATATCCACAATAGTCCACCCAATGGCCCAAAGAAACTTTATCACAAATATTATCAATTAGTTGACATTCTATGGAAAAAAATCTCCACAATAATGGGTAAGATATTACCTTCGCCTAAAAGGACATAGCAAAGGTACGTGGGTAACAATGTGAGCATAAGTTGCGGTTTTCAATTAAAGGTTTGGTAGGATGAGTCTCCTAATTTTTCAATTCAAGGTCTAGTTTGCTTAGGTTTTTAGTATAGGAAGAAGACCTATCAAGGAAGATGTTACCTTATTGTACTCCTTGATCTTTTCACTCATATTATTTCATAAAACTCCCGCAGGTGGCTTAGTAATGGAATCAACATCCATAGCGTTGGCCGCCTTTTTATAAAATATGTTAATGACAAAGATCATCTGCAAGTCTTTTGGTTTCTTTATGGGCTTGCACACATTAAATGTTACCTCTTTGCTATTCACGCAAAACCTCATCTTGGTACATTCCAATCAACTAATGCCCTCACAATTGTAAGAAAAGACTTACTGGGAATGATTAGAACTTTTGTAGTATATCTCACAATCTATGATCATATATTTAGTGAGAAATGTGAATTTATGGACCCAAACATGAACATAATATATAATTCCCACCAGTTGTTTAGTAAGCCAATCCATCATTAAGAGGATAATAGTTGTGGTCTTTGGAGAATCTAATCCCAACTTCTTGAATATAGCTAGAGCTATCAAGATTATACTTGCCCCTAAGTCACACAATGCCTTGCCGAATTGATACTCCCTAATATAGTAGGGGGTGTTGAATGCACTAGGATCTTTTTTCTTCATAATGATATTGCTATGCATAATAGCACTACAACTATGTAAGATCTATATTATTTTAAAGTCTATGGTTCTTTTATTTATCACCAAGTCTTTCATTAACATGGTATATTTGGGAATTTCAAATTACGCTTCAATCAAAGGAATATTTATTTGAGAGAAACTTCTTAAGCTTGGTATTATCCTTCTTCTTCTTTAACCTTTGTCTAAATAGGAGAGGTACTTTGATTGACATATTTAGAGACACCTGACTTTCTTCCAATTTTGAGATATTCTCATCAACTATTTGTGATCTATCATGACTTTTAATCTTCTCTTTAATTTTTGGTGGTTTATCAACATTTGGTTCATATGGAATAGAGGATTCATTATTTGACTTAGCAAGCCTTTTTCTCTTTCCACTAGTTTTCTCTTCAACTCCCCTATCGTTGAGTTCTTCATCAAGATTCACCACATTATCACCAAGTGTCATACTCCTAAAGACAATTACCATGCAAAGAACATTATTTTTGAAGTCTCCATGGTGTCACAAGGGAGACACCCCTTTTGCCTTGTGTTCAAGTGATACATATTTTAACCTAATTAGGTTTCATGTTGCTTGAATAAGGTTGAATGCAAGGTAACCATTTGATTGAGTTTTTAAAAATGCTCTATATATCACTAAGCATTTTGTCACTCCTTTTAACCCTTCAAAGGATATGAGTAAGAACATATTCTTTCTTATAACCTTTGAATAAATAATGTTGTGTATTATATGGATATATGTATCTATCATTGTCACACTTATCATCTCTCAACTTGTGATCCCTACTCTCCTTATCCTTCTAATCTCTATTGTGATTTTGATCCCTCCAATCTTAATTTCACAAATCTCTATCCTTTTTTTCAATCTTAATTCTCACCTTGCCTTTGGTAGGTAGGCCAAGAACCTTTTTTTTCGTTTAGAAGAACCGAATTTCCTAATTATGTGTCTCTGCATTATCATCTTCAAATACTTTATTTCCCTTTTAAGCTATAGCATTAACTGCTTTGGGGGATGTACCTATGGCATGTTTTGTAAGGAGATCCGATTATGTTATTACTTTTGCCATGTTATTATCTCTCTTTTTATCCTTCTTGCTTTATTATTAGCTTATATAAGACACAAAAGGAGCCCATATGACCACCTGGATATTTTGTGTATGCCATGCTCTATTTTTCTATGTCACTTGGTCTAATAATTTAGATGCAACTCCAAAAATTTGATTAATTAATAACCCCTCGGCTATGTTATTTACCATCATCTTTTTAAACTGGTCCAATATCCTATAGAAGATTTGAAAATTATTTTATCTATCATTTCATAATTAGTTCAATGTAGCAATTTATTCTTAAACCTCATCCAGGCATCATGCAATGGATCACCATGTTTACGATCTCATCTCCCAATTGAAGCATGCGAGATGGTGGGAAAAATCAGTCTAGAAAGGCCTCTTTCAATTCACCCAAGATGTTATAAAACCTTTGACCAACACTTAAAAATACAATGCCACTTTTCCCATGAAAGAAAATGGGAACAACTTAAGTAGATGAACTCTTATGGAATGTTAGAAATTAAAATGGGATGCAAACTTCTATAAAATTATTCAAATGGTGTTTGCATCTTCGTAACCTAATTATCAAAATATTCCTTTCATTTATAATAAGGTAAGCATCACTTTAATGATGTATAAGACCATATTGTCAACCATAAGTATTATGCAAATTACACTTTCCCACCCAGCATAAACCAAATGATCTTCGTTCTCAAGTTTCCCATGAAGATTAGTGGTGTATATATCATATTGACTCATATTGTCTTGTTGGTATATCTTTATATCTACACAAGACAAAAATAAAAAATAAAGTAAAGTTTACAAAATACTAACAAAAGTAACTTATAACTCTATAATGAATGAATGCTATATTTCGTTCCCTGACAATCACTCCATTTTAATAAATCTCAAATACACCATAAGATGTATGTAGGTGCTAGCAATATATTTTTTTACCTAACTTGGATCGGTATTAATTCCACATGAAATAAAGTAGATAAGTTGACCTTTGAGTATCATAAGTGAGTCATTGTTTTCTCATTATGATAAAAACAATGCAACAAAAAAGGGGGATTTGTTTTATTTTGTTAAATGTACGTTAGATTGCAATAGTAAGTTCCAGAGTTTGTAATCAAATTTTAAAACTACTTGGAGTTATTCTTTCCTGAGAATGAATACACTATATGGGTAATTGGATATTTGTCTAAGTTCGATGAATAACTATGGGTAGACTAGGTCATAGGTTTTAATATTAATCTTTCAATAAACATTAAGCATCACATTTGGGTTCCTTCGAATACCTTACAAGTAGCACAATACAACCAACCTATATCCTCAATTTAGTAGCCTTATTTCTAAAATATACTATTAATGATAGATATCAAATCATAGTTGACCATTTCTCCTCACCCAGATACCTTTTGTCAAGGATGGTAAGAGACCTTGGATTAACTAGAGTTTGCTACCTCAAATTATAAGTTAAAAATGGAGTAGAGGTTAAAACCATAACAACTGATCAATTAAAAAAAAAGAAAATATACAACATCAATACGATCATCACTATTCATTTATACATAACCCCAAAATGGACATACTAATCAATTAAAAAAAATATGAAACATCAATAAGATCATCACTACTCATTCATACATAACCCCAATATGGAAATTTAACTACTTATTATAAAAGATAAGAGAAATATACCAATATCTTTTGTATGATCAGCCATAGATTCCAAATCATTCAAGAGAATTTCGTATTCAAAGTAAAATCTCAAACAAAAATAGCTAAAATACACTCTAGGGTTTTAATTATGAACTCTCAATCTCAAAATTGAACAAAATAGGGTCTCAAGTTGTCAATATGGCTTAAATATCTTCATTAATAAATAGGCCTCACAATTATAGAAATACCACCACTTCTATATCGGAAGATAGATGGTCTATCATCAAACAACTTGGTAATGCACTTAATTACTTGTAACTTGCTGAATTAGTATTAAAGTTAAGATTTAGGGGTTTAATTTTGGTGCTTTTGATAATGGACCTTTGATTTGTTGATGTTAGGTGTATTATGCGCATTGCTATCCTAGTTTATTTAGCCTTGTTTTGAGGGAAATTCATGTTCTTTATGTGTTGATGATGATATAAATAAGAATCTAAGTGCTTAAGTGGGTGATTACAATATTTAAAGGTGTTTTAAAACAACTTTGTACTTAAATTGATAACTTAGAGTTCAAATGAGAAAATTAGTGTTACTAGCATGAGCTAGGTGCTTGTCTAGTCTATCACGATGGATTCTAACGTGTTGAATGAGTTAATAAGGTTATTATTGTGAATTTATGAGTGGAAAAACTTTTTTATAATTTTCAAGGGTCAATTGAACCAATCCAAGAGTCAAAACAATAATTTAAAGATCAACGTGGGCAAGCCTAGTCTTAGCTCAAGTTTCTAGTTTGCCATTATGGATGTTGTGTTATTTTGAGGTCTAATTTGTGGTATTTAATTTCATAGGATGCTTGTTCAGTTTATTATTATAGTATATGAATGATATACAAGCTTTAAATCAAGTGAAAACAACACCAAAAGGCTTGGAATGGATCATCTGAAGCACGGGATAAGATTTGGCGTAAAATGGATACCTCAGATGTCACTAGCATGTGTAGAATATTGGAAATGTTCAATTGGAACATTCCATGAATGAAAATATTCAAAAGGAACACAAAAAAGTGTTACCTTAAGATTTCCCATAAAGCAGAACTCTCCCTCTTGAAATAAGCAACGTGACACGACTCTTAGTCCTCCAACAACAAAAATTATCCCTCTATAAATAGGACTCTTGTACACTTTGTGAATCACCTTGGACGGCATGGAAACTTGGATCGGGGCTGTAATAAATTTTAATTAGGGTTTTATATCTTTAATTTAGTTTGTTTATAGATTTTAACATGTTTTCCATGATTGTAATTTCGGTTATGTTCATTAGCAGCCAAAAGCCCCCTTTCCAGGGTTAAGGCCAACAACATGTTTACTTTTTCTATGAATTGAATTTATTTGGATTGCTTATCATATTTGGTTTCTTGTTCATCTTTATTTTAACTATTTTAAGGAGTAGCCAACCTTAGAATACATATATTGTCGAACTTGGGAACTCGGGAGGAGGAATAGAAAGATAGAACATGGGGACGAATAGAGTAAGGTTCTTATTCTTTTATGAAATAAGGAATTTGAATTAGCATCTAGGATAGTGATATACCTTGAATCCTTGCCTGGTTTACATGTAGGATGATAGCTTTATGCATCAAATTGGATTATTACATCCCCGCTTAATAATGTAGTTGTAATGTCCAAGTTAGGTAGACGATTAGAGGTTGAGAGACCATGATTATGTGATAAACCCTATGAATCATCAACCAAGATAAGTATTCAAACCAATGAAGTTCAATGGAGTAGTATAATTATTCGTAAGCCTTAACCCTGGGTCTCTATCCATTGATTGTCCAAAGTCATTACTTTTCCACATTAGTCACTTTACTTTTAGCTTACAACTCTTAAACTCTCTTGGTTACTTTATCTCAATAGTTGAACTAGAATTGGATAATTTGTCAACACAAGTATCTGAGGGATCGATATTTCACTTTAATTAAGGACACTGTATTACTTCATAAAACAACATATACTTGTGTGTGCGCTTGGGTGCAACAAGGTTTTGGTGCCGTTGTCGGGGAATTGTAAATAGGCGAATATCTTATCTTTAGTTTTTCTATATTGATTTTCAGATAGTTTACTTGTTTTTAGTTTTTTTTTTATCACACTTCTTGACATGTTAGTCTTGAATAGATTCTTTTTGAGGGATGTTGATTCTTGTTATTTTAGTGGAGGACCCTACCACGAGTTTTTTTGTCAAGATTTTGGTGCAAGAGTTTGGAGGAGACCTGCTTGTTTCCAACCTGTACAGCAGACCATAAGTTTCTATGTGGTTTGTGGTAGTTTGTATCACTTTTCAGATATGTGTGGAGCTAATACTGATTTAGTCATGTTTGAGGCAATGCTCAAAACACAACTAACGAGGTAGATGCAGAGTTGACTCCCCAACCGTTGGAGACAAAGTTGTTGATAATTCAAGAAAGTTTGAGTACTTTAAAATTAAATTTGTTAAAATGTTAGTAAGATACCACCACCACCATGTCCACAAATGCTAAGGAAAAAAATATAAGGAAAATACTAGCCAAGTTTTGGAATAGACACAATAATCACAGCAACTCAACTGTCATCTTTCTTTTGAGACTTTAATTGAGAAGGTGAATATGAGTGAGGGTATAGTGGATAGTTTAAATTTAGAAGTGGGATTGGTTGGGGCTCATTCAAAGAACTTTTCTACTTTATGTTTAGATGATGTCTTGGCTGTTGAATTATTTGAAATAGTGGGAAAATATGAAGATGGGAAATAAGAATCCTATATTCTTGATTTTGCACCCGACAAGAAACATAAAAACATACCTCACTTTAAGGCCGAGTGGGTTACCATGCACATTCTATTACTCAATTCCTTCATCTTTGTACCACCATCCTATGAGTGAAGCAAAAAGACGGATGCAAAATTAGGGATATAATTCATATCCTCAAAGTGGAGGAAATATCATGATTGGGTCGTGCCGCGACATTAAATCAGGTGCTGCTTGGGAGAAAACCTAAGTTAAGTTAAGGTATGTTTATTTTCAGAAATTTTAGTTTTCACTTCACTAGTTTTTATTTTTGTTGAGTTACAGGTTGATGAAAAGTCTAAGTACCGAAAAACCTGAGCTAATGAGCATGACGAAGACTAAGTGTAGGGTCCCCGAACCCCCTTGGTGTGTAAAGATGCTGCTAACTAGGCCTAGAGGCCTCAAGGAGTATTTATATCTCTACTTTTAAGTATACTTTTGGGACAAAGTAGATTTCTAAGTGTGGGTGAGGAAATTCTTAATTTTAAGAGTAATTTGAAATATCTTGTGTTTGAAATAAGTGGGATGTTCTTGTTGGTGCTATATTTGATTGTATAATGCAACTGTTTTAGTAGTAAAAGCATGTTGATTGCAGGAATTACAACTTTTTAGACTCTTAGGCTTATGATTTTGACTTTTGTATTTGTTGGCTTAATGATTTAATTCATGTGATTGTTTAGTTAAGAGTCTATGATGATCCTACTTGATTTGAGCATGTTCCATGTGTGTGTGAAGGTGTTTGTATATTTCTTATTGCATGTGAAGTCTAGAACTTACCCGATGTGTGTGGGAAATAAAATAAAGAGAGTGGGTTTAGGAGATATTATAGGCATTTCTTTGATTGTCATGTTTGTACCTTCTTTTGACCTACCCTTGTGCATAATCTTAGTTAAACCCCCATTGAGCCTTTAGCTATTTCTTTGGCATCTTGATATGTAGCCTAATCCCCTTCTTTGATTAACCATAAATTAATCCAAAGCTCCTAAGTGCTTTAGTATAAAATTAATTGAGTTAAGGAATTTGAATTCAAGAAGAAAAAGGTGAAATTAAAGTCCTAAAGTAACAGCTATTGGTGTTCAAAATTATTATGGGTTGTGGTTGGGAGTTGAGGAATGAAAAGAATAAAAAAATTATTCAAATTGAATATGTTGTACATAGATAATACTCCCACCATAGTGTATGTGAATAGCTTAATGAGGTTAGGTGAAAAGAAAAGAATGGGGTAGACAAAAGTTATGTAATTTTGTTGTTAAAGGTGAATTCATTACATAATGTGATGTATTAAAGAGTTTAGGGAAGATAGTCACTATTCCTAGCCAAAATAGTTCCTACCTATCCCTTAGCCTACATTACAACCTTTAAAGACCTATTTGATCTTAAGCTTCATCATTTTGATATTAGTAGATTAGTACACTAAGGTCAAGCCTATGGTTCATTATGTGTAACTTGTGAATTCCTTACGAGAGTGAGCGTAAATTGATTTTTGTAACCATGGTGCTATAAGTTGCATTTATATAAGTGATTATGGGTAACTCTCTTGTCGTGAGGGCACATGTTTGATAAATGTTGGTGATTTGTATGATGTTTTTTATTGAACAATATACATGGGTTTGCCACCTTGGTGAGTCAACTCTTGAGGCTAGGATATTTTTAAGTAGTGTTCTTGAGCTTTAAATTGTGTAGTTAACATGCTTAGTGGAGAAACTTGCATTCTGTGTAGTCATTATAGTACTAGCTTGAGTGTCTTACATGTAGTAGAAGTGCATAGTCTCCTTAGATTATGATGCTTAGGGTAAAGAGTTTTCAAGTATGAACATGGCTTTAAGTGTAGGGTGGTGATGTTGGGTGTATTTATGCATTTTAGTATTGCAATCCTAGTTTATTTAGCCTTGTTTTGAGGGCATTTCGTGCGCTTTATGTGTTTATTATGATATAAATAATCATATAAATATTTAAGTGTGTGATTACAATGTTTAAAGGTGTTTTTAAATAAGTTTGTACTTAAATTGATCACTTAGAGTTCAAACGAGAAAACTAGTGTTACTAGCTTGAGCTAGGTCTTTGTCTAGTCTATCGCGATGGATTCTAACGTGTTGAATGAGTTTCTAATGTTATTATTGTGAATTCATGAGTGTAAAATTTTTTTATAATGTTCAAGGGTCAATTTAACCGATCCAAGAGTCCAAATAACAAGTTAAAGATCAACATGGGCAAGCCTAGTCTTAGCTCGAGTTTCTAGTTCGCCGTTATGAAAGTTTTATTGTTTTGAGCTCTAATTTGTGGTGTTTAATGTACTAGTATTCTTGGTGAGTTGCTTATGATAATATATAATCTAGAAATAAATTGTAAACAACACCTAAAGTCTTATAATGGATCAACGGAAGCACGAAATAAGATTTGGTGTAAAACGAACACCTCAGATGTCACCAGTGCATGTAGGACCTTAGAAATGGACAATTGGAGCATTCCATGAATGAAAGTTTTCAAAAGGGACCCAAAATAGTGTGTCCACTTGATTTTCCTAAGAAGAAGACCTCTCACCCTTGAAATAAGCAACACGATGTGACCCTTAGTCCACCGATGGCAAAAATTATCCCTCTATAAATAGGACTCTTGTACACTTTGTGAATAACCTTGGATGGATTAGAAACATGGAGATGGGATGTAAACTACTTCAATTAGGATTTTTCTATCCCTACTTTAGTTTTTTATGGATTAACATGTTTTTCATGATTGTGATTACAGTTATGTTCATTAGCGGCTAAAAGCCCCCTTTCCGGGGTTAAGGCCAAGAATATGGTTACTTTAGCTTTGAATTGTATTTGCTTGGATTGATGATCATATTTTTTTTTATTTTTCATATTTATTTTAACTAATTTAAGGAGTAACTAATCTTAGAATACATATATTGTCGACCTTGTAAACTTGGGAGGGGGAATATGAAAATAGAACGTAGGGATAAATAGAGTAAGGTTCTTATTCTTTTATGAAATAAGGAATTTGAATTAGCATCGAGGGTAGGGATATATATAGAAGTCTTACTTGGTTCATATGTAGGATGATATATGCATGCATCTAATTGAATTATTACATCTCCGCTCAACAATGTAGTTGTCATGTCCAAGTTAGGTAGACGATTAGAATTCGGGAGACCATGATCATGCGATAAACCCTATGAATCATCAACAAAGATAAGTAGTCTAACTAATGAATTTCAATGGCATTGTATGATTGTTCGTAAGCCTTAACCTTGGGTCTCTATCCATTGATTGTCCAAAGTCATTACTTTTCCGCATTAGTTACTTTACTTTTAGTTTACAACTCTAAAATTCTCTTGGTTACTTTATCTCAATAGTTGAACTAGGATTGGATAAGTTGTCAACACAAGTCTCTGAGGGATCGATATTCGGCTTTAATTAAGGCCACTGTATTACTTGGTGAGAACACGTATACTTGCGTGTGCGCTTGGGCGCAACATTCGTCAATCCGTTCGGTGATACATTGAACCACTTTAATCCACCACCAAATCATTCGAATTGTACTTGGGTCGAACAGTTAGAGTTGACAATGGAATCCCACTTTCGTCGATGTCCCGGTTGTTTTGGCGATACGTCAAACTTCCCATGCAATGCTCTTTTGCAATTTAAACTCCAATCTTTCATGATTTTTCTTCTTTTTGATCTTTCGACCTTCTCTTGGCCTTTACTCGGTAAATAAATCTACACAAAAATAAAAAGTAATTCAAATTGACATTGAGGACTTAAGTTCTTAAAATTTTTAGGCCAAATGAGCCACAAATTGATGACTCATCAACCATCACTAGGAGTATATATGTTTCATATTTAAAGTTAAATTAATTTTATTTTATTAAATTTAACAAAAAATAATATTAAGTACTTTTTTTTATTGTATATTCATTATGCTTACAAATGAATAAATCATGCATAGACTGTGTTTATCATTCGACATTTATATCCAAAAATATCTTAATTGTTCAAATACATATTCAGATCGAGATATCTTAATCTTAATAAAACAAATAAGGCCTCAAGTTGTATAACTTAACATGTTTAACATGTTGTCTCAATATGCATGCTACACATTTATCAAATTAGAATAATAAGGAAAAATAGAAGATATTTTATTCCTCTATTTCCTCATTAAAGATATTTTCTATCCTTTTACTTGTACATGTTGTTTTGAAATAACTACTTTGATAACTTTACATTTTACTCTGTACCCATTAGCCTTTTCTTAAGTATACAGGTAACAAATAAGCATCCTTTTGTTTTTCCTAAGGTTTGATTAGGAGGGACACATGAAAATTAAATTTGAGGGCAATTACATTACTTAACTTACTTATTTGGCCAAATAATTATTGGTCAGTGTGGAATTGAAATTCATTAGGTGGGAATAATTACACTAATAAATTCTTAAGAGGGACGGGTTACTTTTTACTTTCTTTGTTTTATTCTTATTTTAATATCATTATACTAGATCAAAATCAGAAAATTGCATGTCATAGACCCAATTATAGGTGGCTTTAGATGTTTGACCCCAATAAGAAATATCTCTAAAGAATAACATTTCTTACTTTTTAAATATAGTACAAGTATCATTTTCCCCCTCTACACCTCAAATAGATTTTTAAAACTTTTCATACTTATTTGTCTCTCGAATTCTATTTTTATTATTTTCACTTTTTATTTTTTACATTAATTTATATTTTTTATTTTTTATTTTTTTCTTTAATTTGATTATTTTCACTTTTTATTTTTTTTCTTTTAATTTTATTTTCATGTTTTAATTCATTTGTCTCAACCTTTATCTTTTTCGCTTTTTTCTTTTTTTTTTCTCAAGAATTACCTATTTCTTTTTTTTTAATTCATTTTTTTAACCTTTATTTTCTTTTATTTTTTATTTTTATCAGTTTTTTTTCCTTCATTTTTCTCAAACTTTATTTTTATTTTTTTCACTCATTTTTTATATTCTCAATTTTTTTTTAACTCTTCACTTTTTTTTAATCTTTATTTTTTTCTTGCCTTTTTTTTCTCACTCTCTTTTTTTTATTTCTCTGTTTTGTTTTTATCATTTTTTTCAGTTCTCTTTTTTTCCCTTATTTTTATCAAACTTTATTTTTATTTGTTCTCTCAATTTTTTTAATTCTTCGTTTTTTTCTGGATCTTTATGTTTTTTCTTTTCTTTTTTTCAATTTTTTTTTTTATTTCTCTGTTTTGTTTGATCATTTTTTTTTCTCAACTTCTATTATATTTTCATAAATAAATAAAAAATTGGATAATCCACAAAGGGACCTTCTTTTTTTGACATCAAATCAAATTTAAGGGCATGAATTGTTGTTACGAAGTTCTTTGAAAATCTTTGAGATAAGTCGTGTCTCTAAGGTGAGAGTTGTAGAATATCTCATAAATAAAGACATAATGTGGTAGTGTCAACTCTTGCCCGTGGGGCATAATTTATTGTTTGAAAGTCCTTGAGAAAAGTCTTGCCTCTAAGACAAGAGTTGTAGAACATCCCATAAATAAAGGCATAACGTGGTAGTGTCAACTCTTGCCCATGGGGCATAATTTATTATTTAAAAGTCCTTGAGCTAAGTTTTGCCTCTAAGGCAAGAGTTGTAGAATATCTCATAAATGAAGACATAACGTGGTAGTGTCAACTCATGACCGTGGGGCATAATTTATAGTTTGAAAGTCTTTGAGTTAAGTCTTCCCTCTATGGCAAGAGTTGTAGAATATCCCATAAATGAAGACCTAACGTGGTAGTATCAACTCATGCCCGTGGGGCATAATTTGTAGTTTGAAAGTCTTTGAGCTAAGTCTTGCTTCTAAGGCAAGAGTTATAGAACATCTCATAAATTAAGACGTAACATGGTAGTGTCAACTCTTATCTGTGGGGCATAATTTATAGTTTGAAAGTCCTTGAGCTAAATCTTGCCTCTAAGGCAATAGTTGTAGAATATCTCATAAATAAAAATATAACGTGGTAAAGTCAACTCTTGTCCTTGAAAAATAATTTATAGTGTGAAAGTCCTTGAGCCAAGTTTTGCCTCTCAGGCAATAGTTGTAGAACATATCATAAATGAAAATATAATGTGGCAGATTTAACTCTTGACCGTGGGGCATAATTTGTAGTTTGAAAGTCCTAGAGTCAAGTCTTGCCTCTAAGGCAATAGTTGTAGAACATCTCATAAATGAAAATATAACGTGGTAGAGTTAACTCTTGATCGTAGGGTATAATTTATAGTTTAAAAGTCCATGAGTCAAGTCTTGCCTCTAAGGCAATAGTTATAGAACATCTTATCAATGAAAACATAATGTGGTAGAGTCAACTCATTTCCGTGGGGTATAATTTGTTATTTAAAAGTCCTTAAGCTAAGTCGTATATCTAAGGAAATAGTTGTAGAACATCTCATAAATAAAAATAAAACGTGGCAGAGTCAACTCTTGCTCGTGGGGCATAATTTGTTGTTTGAAAGTCCTTGAGCTAAGTCTTGCCTCTAAGGCAATAGTTATAGAACATCTCATAAATGAAAACATAACGTGGTAGAGTCAACTCTTGCCCGTGGGGTATAATTTAATTTTTGAAAGTCCTTGAGCTAAGTCTTGGCTTTAAGGCAATAGTTGTAGAATATCTCATAAATGAAAACATAATCTGGTAGAGTTAACTCTTGCTTGTGGGGCATAATTTGTAGTTTGAAAGTCCTTGAGCTAAGTTTTGCCTCTAAGGCAATAGTTGTAGAACATCTCATAAATGAAAACACAACGTGGTAGAATCAACTCTTGCCCATAGGGCATAATTTATTGTTCTAAAATCCTTGAGCCAAGTCTTACCTCTAAGACAATAGTTGTAGAATATCTCATAAATGAAAATACAATGTGGTAAAGTTAACTCTTGCCCGTGAGGCATAATTTGTAGTTTGAAAGTCCTTGAACTAAGTCTTGCCTTTAAGGCAATAGTTGTAGAATATCTCATAAATAAAAACATAACGTGGTAGAGTCAAGTCTTGCCCTTGGGGTATAATTTGTTGTTTGAAAGTCCCTGAGCTAAGACTTGCCTATAATGTAAGAGTTACAAAATATCTCATAAATTAAAATACAATATGGTAGAGTCAACTCGTGCCCATGAAACATAACTTCTTGTTTGAAAGTCATAAGTTTTGCCTCTACAATGTAGTAGTGTCAACTATTGCCCATGAAACATAGTTTATTATTCAAAAGTCGTAAATTTTTCCTTTATAATATGATAGTATCAACTCTTGCTCATGAGATGTATCTTGAATGGAAGAAATCGAAGAAAAGAACAAAAATAATAAAAATTGCAAAATAAGAAGAAAATGAAGAAAAATATTAAAAAAAATAAAAATCAAAGAAAATATAGAAGTTGAGAAAGAATAGGATAAAATAAAGGTTGATAAATAAAAATAAAGGTAGAGAAAATTTTAAAAAGAAAAAAAATATAAATGAAAGAAAAATAAAATAAAAGCTTTTTTTTTATAAAAGTAGATGTTGAAAGGTGTAAAGAAAAAAAAGTAAGGGTTGAGAAAAACTATAAAGAACAAAAAAAAAGGAAATAAAAAAGAAAATAGAAAAATAATATAAAATAAAAAAGAATAAAAAAGATTTTGAGAGGAAAAAAGGAAAAAAAGTAAGGTTTGAGAAATTAAAAATAAAAAGTGAAAAATAAAAATAAAAATAAAAGTAATATTAAAAAGAGAAAAAAATAAAAGTTGAAAGATATAAATATGGAGTTGTTATCTATTATGAGGATATTTATGTAATTTACTCCATTGATCAGGGATAATTTTATCCAAAAAAATATTAGTTAATAGGTAAAGGTTATTTTAAGGAAGCTTTTTTATTTGGGGCTAAAATTTAAAAGTCACCCTAATTTGGGTCTATTTTTGGTATTTACCCGATCAAAATAATGTGAATTTATACAGTGATGTTTTCCTTATTACTGAGATATATTTGTTAGACTAGGGGTGTATTTCCTGACTTACAGGTTATGTAGTTGTTTTGGATGATTGGTCATTCTTGCCACTGCTTTGAATTAGCATCGGTCATTGACGTTGCTGATATCATTAATCTCGTGACTTAATGATGAATTTAGGGGTGGCAAATAGGCGGGTTGGGTCAAATTTGGGCGGGTCAAAATGGGATAAAGCAATAAATGGGTCATTGCCCAACCCACCCAAAATATTAAAGGGCTAAAATGGGTTAGGCCAAGATAGGCTAAACAATGGGTTATAGCCCAATCCGCCCAACATAACTCATCATTAAACAATTATTATAATAACAATTTAAATTGAAATGATATTTTTTTTTTTTTTTTATATTTATATTTATATTGTTATAATTATTATTTTCAAGTAAAAATAAAGAAAACTAAAAAAGTGTAATAAAATTATTCACATCACAACCTACCCCGTATCTCAAATGTTTAATTTTGGTCCACCATTTGAAACCATCATACCAACAAAGTTAATTATAATGCACTTCTTGATATTAGTTCTGTCCTTGATTAATAGACATAAGGACTATACTATCTTTTAAACTTGACTTTGTGTTTTATTCATAGTATTTTCTATGTAATTTATTTTTAAACCTCTTGTATACAAATTTAAAAAAATTAAGGTTTGGGCGGGGGAGGGGGGAGAGCTGGAGCTGGGGTAGGTTGGGATAGGGAGGATGGGTGGATAATAAAAAAAATTAAATATCTTTTTTTCGAGCGGGGAGAGGGATGGTGTAAGAACAAATTCATGTTTTTTTAAAAAACTAAATTAAAATATAATTTTTTTTGAGTGGGGGTGAGGAGGGGCTGAGGGTCGGGATAAGGGGTAGTTGATGGAGTAGAAAAGTTAATTTTTTATTTTAAAAAATTAATTTTAAAAAATATTTAACTTTTTGGGTGACTGGGGATGGGTGGGGTGGGGGGTTTGGGGTCGGGGGATGGTGTAAGGCAAAAATATTTTTTTCCTTAAAAATTATTTATTACAATAATTTTTTTAAGACAAAAAAATATGATTGAAGCAACTAAAAAAAATAAAAAAATATTAAAGTGGGACTATAAGTATTAGATTTAAACATCTTTATGGGTTAAACTTGGCAATCATTGTGAGCCCATTTGGGTTGCTGGTTTATGATGTGTTTATTTGGGCTAACTCAAATCAGTCCATCTTCAAAATCACTTTAGCCCAACCCATCAAAACATGGGCGGGTCTAATAGGTTTGGGCTACTTTTTCCATCTCTAAAAATGATTATCTTTATGAGATTTTAAGGTAGCATTTGTGAAAATCATAAATACTTAGTTTCTCTATTCTATCCTAGTTTTATGTTGTTTATTCACATTTGAGACACTTCTATCTGTTTTATTGAACTTATACTCTTAGGGGCTTGGCTTGTGAATACAGACTAGGGATATTTATGTTGACCTTTGTATTTTCTCTAATTACCTGCCATTGAGATATTTTTGATATTGATGTTAAATCTGCTTCTTTAACTTCATAAATTATTTCAGTTTATGTGTTGAATGGAGTTTAGAATTACATGTCATGATGTGTGTGCTAAGCGTCATCACAGTCCGATTAGGATTGTAACACATATACTTCAGCAGCACCATTAACATTGCCAACTACTAACATTAACTATCTTAACTACAATCAACATTACTATCACTACCAACCATCATCATCACATCAATCGCTACAATACCAACTACTTCCACCATCATACCTATAACGATCACCAATGGCGCCACTGGAACCAACCTTTATCACCACCTGTAATGACCTAATTTTTGGTGGTTTGTGTGAAGTATCTACTTCTATGTAATTCGACCATTTTACCCTTCTTATTGTTGCATTATGGTATGTCCCTAGTGTGGGGATGATTGACATTGTTCCCATTGCATTTCAGTGTGATTTGTGTGAGATTATGGTTTTTAATGGACTTAAAGGCTTATTAGTTGACCACGGTAAATATTTTTTGATCAGTGCATCGTATGAAAAAATGGACTGTGTCACCAGATTTAGAACGTCAATTTTAGATTGAAACATGGTTGTTGTAATTTTATAGCTTTTATATCTCATTTAGACCCTTGGTTTTGAAAGTTTTGAAATCAGACTTCGAGGGTCAATTTTGTGAAAATGACGTTATTTAAAAATCTAATATCAACACTGAGTCTAGAGAACCAAATTTAGTAGGGTAGTATAGTTCATTTGTATACTCGAGATTTGGATAAATCCCAAGGGATCTGTGGAGAGTTGGAATTCTCTAAGTCTCCAGTTGGTGCACACACTTAAGCAATGCTTTCATCTCTTAAGCGACTTGGCCTGACATCCAAAGTGTCGCCTAAGAGAAACTAGGCTTGCTTAAGGGATTGTCTCTTAAGAGATGGCTTGGTCGCTTGTAATACCCCAGATTTTTTTACTCGGATGAATTTGGAGTTTTGAGCTCACTGTTAAGGGTACGACTTTAAAAACAAGTCTTAAAGATTCTCTATAAGCCGTCTAGTGTAAATCGTAGCCTCACCAGTATAGGTGCTAAAATTTCTATCCTGAGTATGATTAAGACCATACGAGTCGTGGGGAGATATTACGAGTTGTAATGTGGGACTCATAGTCTTACTAGTGTAGTGGTCCCTTATTTTTATCATGACAATGTCTAGTACCCTACAAGTTTGTCATGACTATGTCTAGTATGGCTCATGACCAAACAAGTAAAAGTGCCCTGAGTTACTATCCAGACCAGGAGTCGTGGTGAGCACTTGTAACATATCCTCACGAGTCGTAAGGTGACCCGTAGTTACTAGCGATAATTTTTTGTGTTTTATTTTAGGGCACTCTGGTCATTTCCCTTTTTCCCTAATTAAAACCCACAGCCATAAAACACCTAAAGAGGTTTATTTTAATCACTTTAACAATCATAAACTACTCTCTACTCTCTCAAATTCCCCAAGTCAAGAACAACTAGGGTTTCTTAAGGTTAATCATCTAGGACTCTAAGATTGGTTTCTTCTCCATAACTCTTCATATCTTAGGCATGTATCTCTTGCCTAAAACTTGTTTTGTTAAAAATTTGTGTTTAAATTGTTCTTAATATGATTAATTAATGATTTTGGAAATTGGGTTGAGGGTCCTTGAATATTATTGATAGAATTGTTTTTCCCATGACTTTTTTGAATTATTCATGATTTGAATTGATAGTTTTGAAACTAATTGGGTGCATGGGTAAGGGAATTGGAACGGGGGTCGTGGATTCCCCTAACTTTATGTATTTTGATAATTGAATTGGTAATAAACTCACCCTAACCTTATGAAATGGGCTTTGAAACATGACTAAATTCATATTGTAATCAATTTTATAACTATCGCTTTGTATAATAGGCTAAAGGAACATAATGATTTAAAATTTAACCTTGGGGGTTGTGGATTCCCCCAAGATAATGAGTAATTGAACCTAGGGGGTCATGGTTTCCTCCATGTGTATGAATGATTAGAGTTTGTGGGGTCGTGGATTCACCTAAGTGTTGATAATTGGAAAGACATATTGATAATAGCTTGCAAGTGTATTGGTATGGCGATATCAATGGTTTATTCCATAATGGTTGATCATGGTTCAATAAATAAAAATGTGTAAATGCTTTAATTAGGCTTAAAGAGGGTTGCGTAACTAACCGTAAAAGTAGAGGTCCCGAGGTACTGATAATGGAAACTCACATTTGCCGGTGTGGGGGTTAGTCTTGATGACAGTGTGCTTATAACACACAATAGATAAATATTTCATGGATGGAATAAGGTTATGAATTTCCTGACCATCTATGCTATCTTTGGTTCGTGCGGCTAATGCGTATTGGGGCCCATCTAGCAGCGGGGCAGGACTTATATAGCCTGTGAGTACTTTTATTATAGTCAAGCTACATAATCTAGGTTAATATTTTAACTCTCATGATAAGCTTGTTCCTTATTTTGACATATTGTATATATATATATATGATTGCGTGTATATAATTTTGGAATATTTTTGGACTGATTGATCATGTTACTATTTTATCCCTTCCCTGAGTTACATGCTTGAGCTCACCCTTCTAACCATCCCCTGATGTTGTATCCCTATGCGATGCTGTGTCCAAAGACACTTTTGTTTCTTTGCATAGTGGTAGGTGATTTCTAGAATTTTCGTAAATCAACTCCAAAGTGGTGATCTTTCATTCTCCGAAAGGCCCTCATTTTAGGGTCTTGTCTTTACTTACGACCTGGACTATTTTGGTAGGCTTTTTGGCTATGGTTGGGGGCATGTACCGACTTTGGTTGATGTTTGGTTTCTTAGAGGCTTTTGTGAACAAGATGTATGTGTATTTGGTATTGTAGATTCTTAGATACTATTAAGTTGATTTATCTATCTTGTTATATGTTTAAAACTCAGTTCTATCTTGTTATGTATTTGGAATTCATCCGCTTCTAGTTGCACTGTGTTCTGGTTGGCTAGGTTAATGGGGGTAGTCTCCGATCCTTGGCGGACTTAAGCTACCCGTCATGACTAGGCCTTGCTTGGGTCGTGACATTGCCTAAGCGACACTGGTATGTTGATATTTGTTGCTAAAGAGGAAACCAAATTACTTATGTGACAAGATAGGCTTTGCTTAAATGATGTCTGGTCGCTTAAGCAATAGCCTTATAAAAAACCCAATAGTCACTTTGACGCTGCCTTAGTTATTACTTTCCCATTTTCAGTATTTTTACACCATTTTTGAGACTTGAAGTTTGGGATTTGAGTTTTGGGAATTTTCTTCAATTTTAAGCTCGGATAAGCTCCAAATACCTATTTTAATTATTTTCCTTTGATTTTTATAATTTTTTTAACTCAGATTTAAAGATGGAATTTGGAGATTCTGGCCTAGAAGCCCCATATTAACATTTCTTCGATTCAAACCTCAATTCCAATCCTTTTACTTGGGTTTTTTTCTATGAGTTCCTTTAATCTTGGGGAGTATGTTTTTTTACTAAAGTTTTTGGTTTTACCCTTCTTTTTTAAAAACCCATTTCGAAGGTTCATTTTAACCCCAATTTGGGAGTGGTCAATATGAATATCATTGACTTTCTTTTGATGTATAGATTCGATATTTGTGTCTCTTAGCTGATTCTAGGTCCATGCATTCGGTTAATAGATTGATGGTAAATGCTTAATTATTTTTTTTTCACAATCGATATAAGTTATGGCGTAACTTTCTTCAAACTGAGTTTGATAGTTAATAATAATGTAAAAGCTTAAAATGTTTAAGGGATTATATCATGGAAAATGTATTTAGGTGATTTATGTGCTCTTGCAGGGAGCTATGTGGATATTATTTTATTGTTTTGAGACTTTATTTTCTACGTGTGACCTTCTGGGGATCTTGTATGATGTTTTCCCTCTGGTGTTGATATATTAATGCTTGATTTTACCCTTCCTGGTGGAAAAAAACTAGATTTTGGGACTTATATGGTATCAAAGACATATTTTTACATGTTTCTCTTGATGGTTTATTGAATTTTATTGGATTATGAATAGTTGGTTTATTTGAGTGGATTTTTGGCTAACATAGTTTGTATATTGGTTGGATATTGGACATTCTTATTTTGGTTTGTTGTGAGCATTACATCCTCGTGTCATATTCATTCATGAACCATTGGTATCATCGTGGAAATACTGAAAATACTATCTTTTTCTTATAGAAAATGTGATAATTTTTAAATCCCTTAATAGATGTATGCATTGGAAAGGAGTTATGGATCTTGGTATTAGATATTTGTTGTATATGGGTGGATGGACCCCTCATGCGTCCGACCACAGGAGCAAAACTCGATAGGTGTATACAAAGGTTGTGCGACAACCTCGTGCATCATCATCATCATCATTATCATCATCATCATCTTCTTCTTATTCCTTTTTATTATATTCCATTTATATTGTGCTTATTCTGTGTTGGGTTTCTATTCTTGATGCGGTATTGATCTGAGATGATTTTATACACTTTGGTAGCATTATTTCAGTTTATTTTACCTTCTTTTGAGAGCAATTCGTGTGCTTAACGTGTTCATATTGATATAAATAAGCATTAAGTGTCCAAGTATGTGATTACGATGTCCAAAATATTTTTCAAACAAGTTTGTGCTTAATTTGGTAATTTAGAGTTCAACTCGGAAAACTAGTTTTACTAGCTTGAGCTAGGTGTATGTCCAGTTGGTCTCGGTAAATTCTATTATGTTTAATTTGTTCTAAATGTGTTAAATGTGTAATTATGAGTGGAATAACTTGTTTGTAATGTGCAAAACTCAATTTGATTAAGTCTAGAGTTGGAATAATAAGTGGAGGATTATTGCAAGTTTTCCTTATCTTAGTTCTTGTTTTGATTTGTTGTTGAGAATATTGTGTTGTTTTAATTTTTAATATGTGGTGTATGATATTGAAGGAGGCTTTGTGAATTGAATATGGTAATATATTGATGATTAAATTTGGAGACTTGGACACTACTATAGAAGATATTACCTCGAGATTTAACATGGAAAATTTTACAATTTGGTGGACACTCCTTTGGAATATTTGGTCATGTGTGGACAGCTGGACATGAAAGGAAAATATTGGGGAGTAATTTTATTTATACCAAGAGACGTTGGATACAATTCAGAGGATATATATTTGCTAGACACGCAAAATATTCTGGGACGACTGGTACACTGTTTTGGAGAAAATAGGGAGGAGCTGCTACGCGGTTTATTAGGTTTTAATTTTATTTTTAGTCTATAATTTTCTTTATATCATGTATTCAATTATTTGGATCATGATTATGGATATTAGTGGCTAAAAACCTTCTTCCGAGGTTAAAGCCAAGAATATGGATTACTTTTGTTTTCGACTAAATTCGTTTAATTTTTGCTTATCATATTTGGTTGTTTGTTTATTCTTATCTTAATTATTTTAAGGATTCGCGACTCTTAAAATACATATATTGTCAATATTTTGATCTCGGGAGAGGAAATAGGAAGATAGAACATGGGAATAAACAAAGTTTGAGTTTTTATTCTTTTATAAAATAAAGAATTAAACTTAGCGTTTAGGACAGGGATGAACTTAGATGTCTTACTTGATTCATACGTAGGATGAGAGCTTTAATTAGCTTAATTGGATTATTACATCTCAGCTCAACGATGTAGTTATAATGTCCTTATTAGGTAAAAGATTATAGGTTGGGAAACCATGATCATGCAATTAACCCTACGAATCAACAACCACGATAAGCAAGTTGACGAATGAAGTTCAATAACATTGTATGATTGTTCAAAGTGCTTTAACCCTGCGCTTTTCTCCATTGATTGTCCCAAGATTTTTATTTTCCCATATTATTTATTTTATTTTTAATTTACAAAATTACAAACTCTCTTTTTGTTTATTTTTTCTCAATTAGTTAGACTATAATTAGATAGGAGGCAAACGCAAGTCCCTGAGATATCGATACTTGGGCTTTCTTGAAGCCATTATATTACTTGGTAGACCACGTACACTTGCGTGTGCGTTTGGGCGCTTTCAAAATTTTGAAATATATGAGGAGGACATTAACCAATTTGTCGAGCAAACACAAGAATCACAGCCACTCGATTGTCATCTTTATCTTGAGATTAAAAGTGATAAGGTGAATAAAAGTGAAGGTGTTGTGGATTGTGTAAATTTTGAAGTAGGATTAGTTGGGCCGCATTCAAAGCACTATTCTACATTATGTTTAGATGATGTCTTTTCCGTGGAATCATTTAAAATAATGAAAGAGTGTGAAGATAAGGAACAAGAATTCTATATTCTTGATTTTACACCGGACAAGCAACATAAAAAAACACCTCACCTCAAGGACGAGTGGTTTACCATGCACATTCCATTACTCGGTTCATTAATTTATGGACCACCTCCCTATGATCAAGGAAAAAAGATGGATGCTATGAATGGGGCAAAATTTATTTCCTCAAGGTGGAGGAAAATGTTGATTAGGTCATGCCGCAACACTAAATTAGGCGCTTCTTGGGAGGCAACTCAAGTTAATTAGGTATGTTTTATTTTCAGTTTGTAATTTTTATTTCACGTAGTTTTTATTTTTGGTTGAGTCACTGATTAATGGGAAGTCTGAGTACCATAACTTGAGCTTGAAGCATAGCAAAGAATGAGTATGGGGTCCCATGGATCTCATTCATGTGAAGATGTTACTAGCTAGGTTTAGAGGCCTCTGGGAGTATTTCTATCTCTTACCTTTAAAAGTTCACTCTGTGACTCTTGTATTTGTGGCGTAAATTAAATTCATGTTATTGTTTGGTTGAGAGTCTATGATGATCCTATTGAGTTGAGAATGTGTCATGTGTGTGTGAGAATTTTTTGTACATTCCTTGTTACATATGACGTCTAGAACTTGCCCGGTGTGTGTGTGAAGCAAAATAAAGAATATGGATTTAGGAGATGATTTAGGCATTTGTTTGATAGCCTTGTTTTATGCCTTCTATTTGCCCTACCCTTGTGCATTATCCTAGTTAACCTCCATTGAGCCTTTAGCTTTTCTTTGGTAGCCGTATAGGTAGCCTAATCCCTTCTTTGATAGACCATAAGTTGATCCAAAAAGCTCCTAAGTGCTTTAATAATAAAAAAAATAATTTAGTAAGGAGTTTGAGAAATTGAAGAAGAAAAAGATGAAATTGATGCCCCAAGGTAATAGTTATTGGTGTATAATAAATGTCTGGTGGATGGTTGTGATATGATTTATGCTAAAAAATATTGTCATGATTGTGAAAAAAAAAAGAAAAAAATTTAATTCTTGTGGTAGTAAACTATGTGTCCCCTAAGTGTTTGTAAAAAAACTTAAAAGAAGTAGGGAAAAAACAAAAGCTAGGGGTAGACAAAAATGGTGTAATTTGGTTGTTGGAAATTGATTTTGAATGTATAATATGGTGTATTAAAGTGCTTAGAGAGATTAGTCACTATTCCCAAATAGTTTCTACCCATCCCTTAGCCAACATTACAACCCAGAAAAGACCTAATTGATCCTAAGCTTTACATTCGACTATTAGTAGATCATTACACTAAGGGCAATCTTATCATTCATTGTGTGTAACTTGTGAATTCTTTGTGAGAGTGAGCGTAATTTGATTCTTATGCCCATTATGTTATAAATTGCATTATTGTGAGTGATTATGGGTAACTCTCTTATTATGAGGGCACATGTTTGATGAATGTGGGTGATTTGTATGACTTTCTTGATTGAGAAATATACATGAGTTTACCATTTATTGAGTCAATTCTTGAGGTTAGGATGTTTTGGAGTAGTATTCATAAGCTTTCAATTGTGTAAATAATGTGCTTTGTGTAGAAATTTGCATTTTGTGTAGTCATTGTAGTACTAGCTTGAGTGTCTTGCATTTAGTAAAAGTGTAGCGTCACCTCAGATGTTTATGCTTAGAGTAAAGAGTTTTTCGAGGATGAACAAGAGTTTAAGTGTGGGGTGATGATCTAAGGTAATTTTATACACTTTGGTAGCATTATTCTAGCTTATTTTGCCTTATTTTGAGAGCAATTCGTGTGCTTAACGTGTTCATATTGATATAAATAAGCATTTAAGTATCCAAGTATGTGATTACGATGTCCAAAGTATTTTTCAAACATGTTTGTGCTTAATTTAGTAATTTAGAGTTCAACTCGGAAAACTAGTTTTATTAGCTTGAGCTAGGTGTGTGTCTAGTTGGTCTCGGAGAATTTTATTGTGTTTAATTTGTTCCAAATGATTTAAATGTGTAATTATGAGTGGAATAACTTGTTTGTAATTATTAAGTCTAGAGTCGGAATAATAAGTGGAAGATCATTGCAAATTTGCCTTATCTTAGTTCTTGTTTTGATTTGTTGTTGAAAATATTGTGTTGTTTTGATTTTTAATGTGGTTTGTGATATTGTAGGAGGCTTTGTGAATCGAATGTGGTGATATATTGATGATTTAAAAGTCAAAAATTCATTACAAATACACTACAAAAGGCATGAGCAAAGAATAGAATGCTCAACACTTAATCAAAATTTTAAAAATAAATTTTAGAGAGTCAACGCGTCGCGTCGATAATCACATAATTTGCACTTATATGAATTTTTCAATGCTAATTTCAGTCCAGCGGCCCTAACTCGACGCGTCGCGTCGATGTCTTTATATACTGCCACATGAAATTTTAAATTCTGCCAAGACAGAAAAGTAAATAACGAAAGGCGGCTAGTGGAAGGTTCTTGGAACCCGTGCAAGACTTTTGTATCCAATAAGGACTATAATATAATATTTATATATTTTTAGTTAGGCACAGAACAGATGGAGGGATTATTATTATTAAATTTGGAAACTTGGACACTACTTTAGTAGATATTACATGGAGATTAATTTTATTTATACCAAGACACGTTGGACACAAATGAGAGGATATATATTTGCTGGACACGCAAAATATGGCTGGGACGGCTGGTACACTGTTTTGGAGAAAATATGAGTAGCTGCTACATGATTTATTAGGTTTTAATTTTATTTTTAAACTTTAATTGTTTTATATCATGTATGCAATTATTTAGATCATGATTATGAATATTAATGGTTAAAAACTCTTCTTCCGGGTTAAAGCCAATAACATAATTACTATTGTTTTGGATTAAATTCGTTTAATTTTTGCTTATCATATTTGGTTGTTTGTTTATTCTTATTTTAATTATTTTAAGGATTCACGATCCTTAGAATACATATATTGTCAAATTTTTGATATCGGGAGAGAAAATATGGTGATAGAACATGGGAATAAACAAAGTTTGGGTTTTTATTCTTTTATAAAATAATGAATTAAACTTAGCGTCTAGGACAGAGATGTACTCAGATGTCTTACTTGATTCATACGTAGGATGAGAGGTTTAATTAAATTAATTGAATTATTACATCCCAACCCAACGATGTAGTTGTAATGTCATTATTAGGTAAAAGATTATAGGTTGGGAAACCATGATCATGCAATTAACCCTACGAATCAACAACAACGCTAAGCAAGTTGACGAATGAAATTCAATGACATAGTATGATTATTTGAAGTGCTTTAACCCTGAGCTTTTTTCCATTGATTGTCCCTAGTTTTTTATTTTCCCACATTATTTATTTTATTTTTAATTTACAAAATTACAAAGTCTCTTTTTGTTTATTTTTTCTCAATTAGTTAGACTATAATTAGATAGGCGGCGAAGGCAAGTCTCTGAGAGATCGATACTTGGGCTTTCTTGAAGCCACTATATTACTTGGTAGACCACGTACACTTGCGTATGCGTTTGGGCGTTGTCAGGTATCTATTTATTTGTATTCCTTTCCCTACTTGTACTTGGTATACATACATACATACATATATATATATATATATATGTTTTCTTGTCTTGTATTAGTATTTGTTATTTGTGTTTATAGTAGAACTATTATTAGAGATAGTGTTGGCTACCGTTTGAGACATTTTCCAATTACAAGTGATGTAACCATAGTTTGTAGTTTATATGATTTATTTTCTACTTTACTTTGTTGACCGATGATACCTACTAAGTATAAGTGGACCATAGTCATCCCTCTTGCGCCCTTTTAGTATTGATCCAGGTACGAGTGTGCCATAGATAGGTGACTTAGATGACATTTGGATTCTATTTAAGGTAGCGGTTGATCTATGTATCTGGAGTTGATCACTACCTTTTCTTTTCAGGACTATGTCTTATTGTATTCAAACACAAAGTTTGGTCCCTTTCTGATATCTTATATATATTTTTGAATTTGAGTTATATTAGTTGGTTCTTACATTGTGACACTATGTTTTGGAATTTTGGTTTGGTATCATAATGTTTGTGTGATTTGGCTTCACTCAAGAAGCCTTGCCTTGGATTTTTAATATCGATTCCCTTTTTATATCAGTTTGGGTGATAGGTTTACTTATGAAGTCTTGCTGCAACAAGTGCCATCATGACACTTGGTTTTTGGGTTATGATAAATTGGTATTAGAGTATCCAGGTTCATTGGTCTCAACAGTGTTAGAATGCAGTATCTAATAGAGTCTCACGGATTGATATGTAGATATCTGTGTCTATCTTTAAAAGGTTATGAGATATCTTTAGTAAGATCCCTTATTTTGTTTCTTATCGTGCAAATTCTTTCATAAATTGTGTTCTAAGTCATATTTCACACTTTTTTGCATAGATAGTTAGGATTAGACCCAATGCATCTAAAGATACATATTTATTACATAAGGTGGGAGATGGGTCTAGAGGGTGAGTTTTGAGTCATGGTCAGGTTCAAAGGTGGAGATGGGCATGAGGATCTATCCCATCCAAACATAACACTATAGGACTCTCCCTGGAGACTTACATAGAGCATGTTGTAGTTATTGGTCCTACTCTTATCCTAAAGAGTTATTCTACCCCAATCTTGGAGAGGTTATTGATTTAGTTGTTGACCTATTTGGAGGGTGGTCCTATGAGTGTACCTAGTGTTCCTCCAATTTTGTGTTTGGTATCTTTTTCAATGCCAAAGTCTTCTTATGGTGTTCATCTAGTCTCAAGTATGGATCCTCTAGTAGTACCGACATCTGCTTATGGTACTCCACAGACTCCGAGTAGTATTCCTCCTTCAGTTCATATATATGAGCATGGTACTCCAATATCTGAAGTTCAGACTTCTTCTATGTTACCTCCTCGAGTGAATTCTGAGCCAGCCAAATTTACTATGCCTCTTATTGTTGTGAGTATAGTTAAGTATTCTGAAGTTCAAAAGAGATTTGAGAGATTCACTCATTTAGGTATTCTTAGGTTCAGTGTTGTTGTAAGCGAGAATGCCTATGAGTTCTTGATGGATAATTATGAGAAGTTTCATAGTCTCGGTTCACTCCAGTTATATGGGTTTGTGTACACTACTTATTAGATGAGAGATGCAACTAGAGATTAGGGGAGGTTACTTGTTTGTTACCAACCTCTTGGTTCACCAGAGATGACTTGGGATAAGTTTTCTAAGGACTTTTTGGATAGATTTATGCCTTTCAGTTTGAGATATTAGAAGAGAGACGAGTTTTATTACTTAGAGAAGGGATCCAAGACTATCGTAGAGTTTGAGGCATATTTTTATACCTTGTCTAGATATTTTTATGCTAGTATTTCTATCGAGTATGAGAAGATTTAGAAGCTTGTAAAGGGGTTGGATATTTCTCTTCAATTTTTTATGACATAGTTGGTAGTGTATGTTGCCTCATTTTATAGCATTATAGATCAATCTAAGATGATTGAGTATATTATTCAAGCATCTCAAGGAGTCACCAAGAAGATGTGATGTCAGGGTGAGTTAAGAGGTCAACTTCTCGAGGTAGAGTTCTAGAGGCATTCGTAGGTATCAAGGTAGATCGGTGCAGGTAGCATTGTAGAGTTCACGCCGTGGGTATTTTGTTTTATAATATTTGGGTGATCATCTTAGTTCAACCATACCTCCTTTTATTGACTTGGGCTGCAAGGTTTACTATGTGTGTGATCAAATTATCTATTTGGTAAAGGACTATCCTACTATGTTCTTAGAGCTAATCCTATATCAGCTGTGAAAAGTAAGGGTTCTACTGGAGAGGCGGGAGGCAGAGTTGCTGTTGCTTATGGTAGTGGCCGTGGGGCTATCAATTAGGTGGTTGACATGGTCAGTGCTATGCTATACATGCCAGGCAGGGGAAGAGGCCTCTGATGGTGTCATCACAAGTATCATCCCTATTTGATTTAGATTTGTATCTATATTATTTGATCAAGGTTTGACTTTCTCTTATATGTTTATATATTTTTCTTATGGTGTTGATTCTTCTTATGAGCCTATTGAGGTGTCTATTAGTGTATCTACTCTCATAGGAGAGTCTTTAGTGGTAGATTAAGTGTGGAAATCTTATGTTGTGTCTTTTGCTGGGCTTGAGGTTTGGAATGTCATCTTGTGTATAGAATGATTAGCTTCTTATCATGTTGTCCTGGATTTTATGCTAATATTGTGACTTTAACTTTGCTCAGTGTAGCAATGCTAGATTGGAAAAATGTGCTTTCGTTAGGTCCTAAGAGGGTTATATCTTTTCTTTGGGATTGTTGTTTGGCAGAGAGAGGATGTTTGTTTTATTTTGCCTATATTTGTGATACCAGTGTTGTTTCTCCTCTTTCTTTGGATTTTGTTCGTATTCTCCATGAGTTCATGGTTGTTTTTCATATTGATTTGCTTGGTATGCCTAGGATCATAATATTGTCTTTGCTATTGATGTTGAGACTAGAAGCCTAGAACAAAGGCCATTTATATTCCTCCTTTTAGGATGACCCTAGTAGAGCTAAAGAAATTAAAAGATCAGTTATAGGAGTTACTAAATAAGGGATTTATCTAACCCAGTGTATCACCTTGGGGTGTGCCTAACTTATTTTTTTAAAAAGAATGGATTTATGTGTATGTGTATTGATTATCGATAGTTTAACAAGGTGACATTTAAGAATAACTATCCTCTACCTTATATTGATGATTTTTTTAATCAACTTTAGGGTGCCTTTGTGTTTTCAAAGATTAATTGAGATCTGAGTATTACCAGTTAAGGATTGGAGCTTTGGATATCACAAAAAAACCTTTTTAGACTCGTTATGGTCATTGTGAGTTATTGGACATGTCCTTCAAGTTTGCCAGTACCCAACTACATTTATAGAGTTGATGAACTAGGTATTTCTACTATATCTCAACTCTTTTGTCCTTGTATTTATAGATGATATCTTGCTTTATTTCAAGAGAGAGGCCGATCATAAGGAATATTTGCGAATTATCCTTTAGAGATTGTTAGATAAGAAGTTGTATGCTAAATTCTCCAAGTGAAAGTTTTGGTTAGAGTTTGTTTCTTTTTTGGGTCAAGTAGTTACTAGGGATGATATTATGGTCAATCTAGCCAAGATTGCATCATTTCCTAATTAGGCTAGGCCTACTTCTCCTATCGATATTAGAGTTTTTTTTTATTTAACGGGCTTCTATCTGTGTTTTGTTGAGGTTTTTTCATCTATCGCAACTCCATTGACCAAGTTGACTCAGAATAAGTTTTTCTTTTAGTGGTCGACGCTTTTGAACTTTCAAAAGTTCAAGGATTTTTTGACTTCAGCTCTTATCTTAACTTTGCCTAAGGAGGGCGTGGGTTTGTCAATCTTCTGTGATACTTCTGGTGTTGGGTTAGGTGTTGTGTTGATGTAGAAGGGTAAGATGATTGCTTATGTTTCTCGTCAGTTGAATCCCCATAAGAGAAATTATCCTACCCATGATTTGGAGTTGTGCATGATTGTTTTAGCTTTGAAGTTATAGCGACACTACCAATATGGAGTCCTTTGTGAGATATTCTCAGATCATCATGGCCTTCAGTACTTTTTCACCCAATGAGATCTTAATATGAGGCAACGACATTAGCTTAAGTTTTATGACTCAGCTATTCTCAACTATTTAGGTAAGGCTAACATGGTTGCGGATTCCTTGATCTTGAAATCAACCACTATGGGTAGCTTGGCGCAACTTTTAGTACATGGGATTCCTTTTTCCATAGAGGTTTAATCTTTGGCTAACCAGATGATTAGGCTTAATGTTTCGACACCTGGGTGTGTTTTGACATTTGTGGAGGCTAGGTCTTCCTTAATGGAACTGATTTGGGCTCACTAATTTTATGATATTTTGGCATTTTTGGAGGCTAGGTCTTCCATGATGGAGCTGATTTGGGCTCATTAGGTCTTCCTTGATCTGTGTTTTGTCTTTATATGGTAGGTGTTGTCACTCTCCAGTTGGTTGGTTTGAGGTTCCAAAGATTAGACCTCGAGGTATAGACTTGCATCGTGAGTCCTTTTATAGAGTTTGAGTCAATCAGGATCAACTTTGAGCAGCTTAGAGTAGGCAAAAGTGCTATATGGATCATAGACTTTGTGCTTTCAAATTTGTGTTGGTGATCGTTTCTTTCTTCGTGTTTCGCCCATGAAGGGTGCAATAAGGTTTTGGATGAGAGACAAACTTAGCCCCATATATATTAGACCTTTTGATATCCTTCGAAATATTGGGATGTGGCTTAAGAGTTAGCCTTACCCCAAGATTTATTAATTGTTAATCCAGCTTTTCATGTTTCTATGCTTTGGAATTACATTCCAGATGAGTCTCATGTTATTCTTTGGGATTAAGTTGGTTTGATAAATGATTATCTTTTATTGAGGATCCTATCTCCATCCTAGATAGGAATGTTAGATGGTTTGTGTTATAGAGATATTCTAGTCGTTAAGGTCCAGTGGAAACATCGACCTGGAGATTAGTCTACTTGGGAGGTCTATTTTGATATGCATAGTAGTTACCCCCAATTTTTTGTTGATTCAGGTATTTCTGTTGCCAGTAGTTTGAGGAGAAACTAGATTCTTAGTGGTGATGATGTAATGACTAAATTTTTAGTGATTTGTGTGAAATATTTATTTTTGTTTAATTTGACCACTACCCATCCACGTGATTGCATTATGGTATTTCTAGGGTGTGGGCATATTTCCCAATACATTTCAGTGTGTTTTGTTCGAGATTGTTGTTTGGTGTTGTTTTATGGATTTTTATCACATTTTGACCCCCTGTTCGGAAAGTTTTCAAATTGGGTTTTAGGGGTCAATTTCGTGAAATGATGTCCTTTCAAATATTTTGTTTCACCATTAAGTCTTGAGCATCGAATTTAATGGGATAACATTGTTCATTGCGTACTCGAGATGCGGAGACTTGTAATTATCCAAGTTTCTAGTTGGTGTACTTGTTTAATCGATGCTTTAGTCGATTAAGCGTCTTGGCCTGATAGGCAAAGTGTCGCCTAAGCGATACCAGACTCGCTTAAGTGCTTGTCGCTAAAGTGATGGCTTGGTTGCTTAAGCGACACTAGTTTGCCAAACGCCTTTTGCTCATGTGACAACCGAATTTCTTTCATATTATGGTGGGTTATCCTAAGCAATGCCTGGTCATTTAGGCAATAGCGACCTAACCGACCCAGTAGTTGCTTAGGCGCTAACTGGGTGGATTACTTTCCTATTTTTAAGATTTTTACACCATTTTTGAGACTTATAGTTTGAGGTTTGAGTTTTTTGGCATTTTCTTCCATTTTTAAAGTTTGGTAATCTCCAAATCCGTATTTCAATTATTTTCCTACCATTCTTATAATTTAAATGTTTTTTAAACTTGGATTTAAAGTTGGAATTTAGTGATTTTGGTCCAAAAGGCCGAAAATAGCATTTCTTCAATTCAAACCCCAACTCCAATCCATTTTCACTTGTGTTTTCTCCTATGAGTTCCTTTAATCTTGGGGAGTATGTTTATGGACTAAATTCTAATTTTACCCTTCTTTTTTGATAATGTTTTGGGGGTCCGTTTTGATCATGATTTAGGAGTGGGCAATATGGGTATCATTGTCGTTCTTTTGAATCCCAGATTCAATATTTGTGTGTTTTTATCTAATTTTGGTCCTATGCATAAGGCGAATAGTTCGGTATTAAAGGCTCTTTATTTTGGTTTCTCTATTTAAGGTAGGTGATGGCTTAACTTTCTTCAGATTAGGTTGGCTTGTTAATAATAATGTAAATGCAAGATATGTCTATTTGTAACACCCTAAATTTTTTTGTGTGTTTTATTTTTGGCCTTTCTGTGATCAAAACATTAAACTTTTACTTAAATTATGTTTTGGTATGTTAATGGGGTTTCTCATAAGAGTTTTGGAATATTTGGATAAGGATCGGGGTCATTTTTAATTTGTGAGATAGTAAGCCTTCACATTTTTATCGTGTCATGAAGGCTACCCTCAGTGATATTGGCGTGGCATGGAGGAAAGGTGCCTCAGTGATAACATCCTGTCCTGAAGGTAAGCCTCTATGATAAGGAAAGTGGCACAGAGGTAAGTCTCCACGATAAGGGGCGTGCCATAGTGAGGTGTAAAAGTCGTAATAGTCCTTGTTTTATTTTACATGGGGTGAGGGTCTTTGAGTCTTTTCACCTATGTAAAACCCTTAAACATAATGTACTCCTATTCATTTCTGTTTTAAGAGATCAAATCCCTCAATTCCACTGTTAAACTAAAAATCCCAAGCAAGCATAAGGATTTTATTGTATATTCATCTCCTGGGTCCCAATCTCTGAATTACTTTCAAGTTCTTATGTATCAAAGGAATGTTACTCATCTCAAACTATTATTTTATCAGAAGAATGTATTTCACTCCCTAAACTTGTGTTTTTATATTGGCATAAATTGGTTTATTATTCATATGGTTTTGTTGTTGGGTTTTGAATTATGGGTTGAGGGTTTTGGATATAAATTTTTTGAATGTTTTCCCATGATTTCTATTAATTTTTATGCATTGAATTGTTGTTTTGTGCACTTATCAGGGTGCATGGAAATGGTTAAAGAATTTTGGTGTACAATGATTCCCCAAATAATTTGATTTTGGTATTGAAATTGATAAGAACCCCAGCCCACTTGCATAATTAGTTTTGGAATGGGATTTATCAATTGGCTTGACATATTTCTTTAAAATATCGCATTGCATAAATGGAAATAGGTTACAGATGGATTTGAAAACTTTATTTTACAAGGATTCCCCAAGTGGATAATAATGGCCTTGAAAACATTGTGGGGTACGACGAATCCCCCAAGTAATTTTAATAATGAAGTTTGGGGTACAAGAATTTCCTAAGGTCTTGGATTAATGACATTTCTTGCAAGCTATAGTCATTATGATGATACAATGTAATGATTCCTTTATGATTGATACCCTAATGTAATGGTTGGTTTATCTCTTAAGTGTTTTAAATGGGCTTAAAGGGGTTGTGTTAGCTAGTTGTGAAGGTGTGAGTCCCGAAGGACTAATATTGGAAACTCATATTTGCCGATATGAGGGTTGGTCTTGATTGACCGTGTGCTCATGTCACACACACACACACACACACTATATATATATATACTTGTATCATGGTTGGCATAGGGTATGATGATTCCTCATCCTTATATGATATCCCCAATTCGTGTGGCTATCACGTATTGGGGACAGACCTGGGGGAGACACTGGACCCATATTGCCCATGGGTAGTTTTATGATGGTCAAGCTACTTAATAAAGGCAATGGTTGTTAAATAACATGCTAAGTTTTGTTTCCGACCCCAACACATTATATATATGTATATGAATATGCATATGTTTGTGTACATTTGCATTTTTGGACTGATTTTGGATTATTGATCATGGAATTACCTTATCCCTTAGCGCTTAGTTACATGTTAGTACTCAACCCGCTAATCATCTTCGGATACTTATACCCACATGATGCAAGAAACAAAAATACTTTTATTTTCCTGTGCAGTGACTAGGTGATCATGGGATAGATCAAGAGTAGGATTGAATTGGTGAGGTTTGATAATTTGGAAGACCTTATTTCATATTTTGGTTTCTTATTGTCAAAGGCTATTCTTTTGGCTCATTTTGGTTATCGTTTAGGGCATGTCCCAACCTATATTTATATTGACTTCGTAGAAGCGTAGTGGATTATTATGGATTGGGATTGTGTAGGATTCCTATTCTCATTTGAGCTATCACTCATCTTACTTATGTTTATAGGCTTGCTTCTACTATTATTAGAATATACTATGTTCTGGTTGACTAGGCGAAAAGGGTGCTCTCCTGTCCTTTGTGGACTTGGGATACTCATCACGACCAGGTTCTGGTTTGGGTCATGAAAAAGTTGGTATCAGAGCCAAGTTTCGTATCAATGGGTGTCCACAAAGCCGTATCAAGTAGAATTTCTTTTATGGGTGTGTAGCACGCCACACTAATAAATGAGAGGTTATGAGACATCTAGGAATGTTTCCCTTTATTATTTTTCTAATTTCAGGCTGTAGAATCTAAAGTCTTAAACATTCTCTAATCATAATTTGTTTGCCTTTCAGATCATGCCTCTAAGAAGACCTAATACTCATGGAAACTCTTCTATCCCGCCTGAGGACAAGGTGGATGTAACTCGTCCTACCTTTAGGGTACAAAACTTATCTAGGATCGCTGCTTTTGATTGACCTAGTGAAGTTTCACCTATCTCCATTGATCATTCTCTAGAGGGTAACACCCATTCTCACCACCCCAAGAAGATATTACTTATGCAAAATTTTATCAATCTATTCATCTGTTGACCTAGTTGGTGACCTCTAAGTCCCATCACTCTAGTCTTGTTGGTGCTACTGTGAATTTTTCTGAGGATAAAAGAGTTGGCCAGTTTATGAGGTTGAATCCTCCAATTTTAATTGGCACTAGGGTTAAGGAGGACCTTAAAGTTTCATAGATGAGATGGAAATTTTTTTTTTGAGTCATGCATGCTTCTGATGTGGAGGCTGTCGAATTCGCTACATATCCATTGAAGGACGTAGCGTATCAATGGTATAATGTGTGTAGCAGCTTAGGGGTGATGATGCTGAGTCCTCTTTGTGGGATGAATTTTTACGAGCTTTTCTTGATTGCTTCTTTTCATAAGAGTTAAGGGAGGCAAGATTTGAGGAGATAGTGAATTCAAAGTAGGGTAAAATGACTGTAAAGGAATATACGTTGGTATTTCATCAATTTTCACTTTATGTTCCTGAGTTAGTGTCCAGCATGAGGGCTATAATGAGGAAATATGATTCTTTGTTATCCCATATTTGATTTCGGAGATCAAGGCCGCCTTGTTGAACAAGGATATAGATATCTCAAACTTGTGGTGTATATGCAAACAGTTGAAGAGAAAAAGAAAAAACAAGAAGAGTTGGGGGAAAGCTAGAGTAAGAAGATTCAGTATTCAAATCAGAGCGAAGGTCAACAGTAAGGTGGTAGAGATAGTGGAAAATGGTCTAAGAAGAAGTAGGGAAATTCTCATTCCTATTCAACGATTAGCGCTCCATATCCAAGGTCATTCGGTGTTCGTTGTTTTTAGATTGGTGATGGTCTTAGGGCACAGGGTGCCCAATCTAAGACCAGGGGAACCTAGTCAGCTCCATCCTATCCTTTATATTGGTTTTGTGGTTATTTACAATGTAATTTACATGGTGAGGGGGAGGAACTGATGTTTTAATTCTGGTAAACCTGGACATATGCAGAGATTTTAAGCCATTGGTATGGTTTCTTCAGGATACAATAAGGTTCATGTTGCTACTTCTTCAGCTCCAACACCAAAGGGTTCCACTTCTAATGTCAGCATTGGCCAAAACCATCTGTATGCTCTTACCACCCATCAAGAGTCTGAGGTATCTTGTGATGTCGTTACTGTTATGTTATAATTCTTTTCCCTTGATGTGTACTATTTACTTGATTTGGGGTCTACTCATTCTTATGTGATCTCATATGTGTCTTTTTAATTGGTTTTGGTCTCAAGTGTATTTTCAAACTTTTTTCTAGATATCTATCTCGATGGGTGGTTGTATTATGGCTAAAAGGGTCTATAGAGGTTATGTGGTATCTTTCCATGGTAGGGAAACTTTGGTAGATCTGATAGTGTTAGATATGTTGGATTTTAATGCTATCTTGGGGATGGATTGGCTTCATTTGTGTTATGCCTCTTTAGATTGTTAGACTTATAAGGTCATTTTCAAATTCCTCTATGAGTCAGTTATTGAGTGGGAAGGAAATTCCTCGGTTCCTAAGGAAAGTTTCATATCTTATCTTAGAGCCTGAAAGTTAATTTCCAAGGGGTATCTTCACCATTTGGTCCGGTTTAAACATTCTAACTCAGAGGGTCCTTTATTATAATCTGTTCCTATGGTTAATGCATTTCCTGAGGTCTTCCCGAATGATCTTCCTTGTGGCCCTTCTGATAGGGAAGTTGAGTTTAGGATCAATCTTCTTCTGAATACTCATCCTATCTCTATCCCTCCCTATTGAATGACTTCTACTAAGCTAAAAAGATTAAGGAGCTATTGTAAAATCATTTAGATAAGGGTTTTATTCACCCTAGTATGTCTCCATGGGGTGCACCTGTTCTATTTGTGAATAAGAAGGATGGCTCTCTTAAAATATTTGTAGACTACCACCAGATAAATAAGGTAACGGTGATGAATAAGAATCATCTTCTTAGAATTGATGACCTATTTGACCAGCTTCAGGGTGCTAAGTACTTCTCTAAGATTGATATTCATTTTGGATTCCATCAGCTAACGATTTAGGAGGTGGACATCCCTAGGAAAACTTTCTGTACCCAGTATGGTTATTTTGAGGTTTTGGTGATGTCATTTTGTTTGACTAATGCACCGACGACAATTATGGACCTTATGAATTAAGTATTCCATCAGTTCTTGGATTTTATTGTGATTGTGTTTATTGATGATATTTTAGTATATTCTAAGAGTAAGGCAAATCAAGCCGATCACCTCTGTATTGTGTTGCAGACCTTTAAAGATCAATGATTGTATGCTAAAATTTTCTAAGTATGAGTTTTGGTTGAATGTCGTTACTATTCTGGGTTATGTTGTTTTTAGTAAAGAGATCATGGTGGATCTACAAAAGGTTGTAACGATTAATAAGTGGCCTAAACCCATGACTCCAATTGATATTTGGAGCTTCTTAGGCTTGGCCGGATGTTATAGAGGTTTGTGGAGAGCTTCACTTCGATTGCTACTCTGTTGATGAAGTTAGCATAGAGCAAGGTGCAATTTGTGTGGTCGGATGCTTGTGATGGATATTTAAAAAAGGTGAAAAATGAGTTGACTTCTTCTCTGGTTTGACCCTACACGAGGTTATTAATGGTTTTGTGGTTTATTATAATGCACCCCATGTAAGGTTGGGTTGTGTATTGATGGATTATGGTAGGGTGGTGGTGTATGCTTCTAGGCAGTTGAAGGTTCATGAGCGGAACTATCCGACTAATAACATAGATTTGTTGGCTGTGGTGTTTGCAATTAAGATTTGCCGACATTACTTGTATGCGGTTCATGTTGATGTTGACAGAAAGTTTAATCTCAAGCAAAGAAGATGGGTTTAGTTTCTCAAGGGCTATAACATGTGTCTCCACTACCACCCAGGTAAAACTATTATGGTTGTTGATGCTCTTAGCAGGTTGTCCATGGGTTGCTTGTCTCAAATTGAGAATGAGTTGCGAGATTTGGTGAAGGACATTCACCGGTTGGCTAACCTTGGAGTTTGTCTTTTGGACTCAGAGGATGTAGATGTGATTGTGCAAGAGGTGGTTAAGTGATCTCTTAGTTCTTAGGTAAAGGAGAAGCAAGTCCCGGATCCTATATTGATGCAGATTAAAGATGATGTGGTTCAACAGAGAGTTATGTATTTTCAGATTAGTGGTTATGGTATCTTAAGGTACCAAGGTAAATTATGTGTTCCTGATGTTGATGTGCTGCGAAGAAGGATCTAGGCTGAGGATCATGAGTAGAGGTATATTATCCATCCAGGATCGACGAAGATGTATCATGATTTGAAGGAGATTTATTAGTGGGAAAATATGGAGAAGGATGCGGAAAAGTTTATAGATAAGTGCATGGCTTGAAAGTAAGTGAAGGTGGATCACTTATGGCTCTATGTATGTCTCAAGAGATTGAGTTTTCTTTGTGGAAGTGGGAGATGATTAATATGGACTTCGTTACTGGTCATTCGCTGTCTCGTAAAATATTTGATTCTATTTGGGTTATCATGGATAGGATGACTAAGAATACTCACTTCTGGACAATAAGGACTAGCTACTCCAGTAGGGACTATGCTAAGTTGTTCATTGAGGAAACCGTCAAATTGCATAGAACTCTAATGTACATATATTCCTTTCAGTTTTAAGAAATCAAATCCCCCAATTCCACTCTCAAACAGAAAATCCTAAGAAAGAATAAGAATTTTATTATACATTCATCACCTAGGTCCCAACCTCCAACTTACTTTCAAGTTCTTGTGTATCTAAGGCATGTTACTCTTCCCCAACTATTATTTTATCAGATACATGTGTTTCTTTCCCTAAACTTGTGTTTTCATATTGGTATAAATTGGTTTATTATTCACATGGTTTAGAGGTTGGGTTTTGAATTATGAGTTGAGGGTTTTAGATACAAATTGTTTTAATGTTTTCCAAAGATTTCTATTAATTTATTATGAATTAAATTGTTGGTTTGTACACTCATTAGGGTGCATGGGAATGGTGAATCAATTTAGGGGTACAAGGATTCCCCTGACTTGTGAACAATATAATTAGGGGTACAAGGATTCCCAATAATTGGATTTTGGTATTGAAATTGATAAGAACCCCAACTCACTTGTATTATTGGTTTTGGAATGTGATTTATCAATTGGCTTGACTTATTTCTTTAAGATAATGCATTATATAAATTGTAAAATGGTTAAGGATGGATTGAAAACCTTGTGGGGTATAAGGATTTCCCTAAGTGGATAATAATGGTTTCGAAAACCTTATGGGGTATAAGGGATACACCAAGTGATTTTAATAATGGAGTCTGGGGTACAAGGATTCCCAAGGTGTTGGCTTAATGACATTGCTTGCAAGCTATAGTCGGTATGATAATACCACTTAATGATGCCTTTATGATTAACTCCCTAATGTAATGGTTAGTTTATTGGTAAAATGCTTTAAGTGGGCTTAAACGGGGGTGTGTTAGTTAGCCATGAAGGTGTGAGTCCCGAAGTATTGATACTGGAAACTCATATTTGCCCACATGAGGGTTTGTCGTGATGATCGTGTGCTTATGTCACACTATATATATATATTTGTATCATGGTGGGTGTAGGGTATAGGGATTCCCCAACCTTCTATAATATCCCTGGTTCGTGCAACTAACATGCACTGGGCCCCCACCAGGCAGAGACACTGTACCCTTATACCCCGTGGATAGCTTTAAGATTGTTAAGGTATACAATCCAGGCGAAGGTTTTCAAATTGCATGCTAAGCCTTATTCCCTACCCCATACGTTATATATATGCATATGAATATGCTTGTGTGCATTTGAATTCTTGGCATGATTTTATATTTTTGATCATGAAATTATCTTATATCTTATCCTCGAGTTATATGATAATAGTTCACCTACTAACCGTGTTCAGACGTTGTACCCCCGCATGATGCAGATTCTATAAATACTTCTACTTTTCCTGTGTAGTGACTAGGTGATCGTGGGTTAGATTGAGAGTCAGATTAAAGTGGCGAGCTTCCATACTTCAGGAGACCTCATTTAATATTTTGGTTTCTTATTATCATAGGTTATCCTTTCGACTCTATTTGTCTATCGTTAGTGGCATGTCCCGACCTAGGTTGCTTTTGGTTTTGTAAAGGCTTTGAGGATTACTTTTGATTGGGATTGTGTTGGATTCCTATTTTTATTTGAGTTATTCACTCATCTTATATAGGTTTATTGGCTTGCTTCCGCTACTTTTAGAATATATTGTGTTTTGGTTGACTAGGCAAAGGGGGTGGTCTTTAGTCCACTGTGCACTTGGGATACCCATCATGGACCGATCATGTTCTGGGTCATGACAAAGTTGGTATTAGAGCCAAGTTCAATGTCATTAGGTGTCTACAAAGTCATGTCAAGTAGAGTTTCTTTAATAGGTATGTAGCATGCCACACTTATAAGTTAGAGGCTACAAGACATCAAGGAATGTTTCTTCTTGCTCTAATTTTGGGATATAGAGTCTAAGGTATTGAATCTATTCTAATACCCATTTGTTCACCTATCAGATCATGCCTCCAAGAAGACCTGATACTAGTGGAAACTCTTTTTTCCTGGCTGAGGACAACGTGGACGAAACTCATCCTACCTATAGGAACATACTCGGTCTAGGGTTGCTATTTTTGATTTCCTTTGTGGAGTTCTAATGGTCTCACCTAATCCTTCTCCAGAGGGTTACACCTATGCCAGTCACCCCAAGGAGATATTACTAATGTAGAATTTCGTTGATCTATTCATTTGTTGACCTAGTTGGTTACCTCTTTGTCACTTCAGTCGGGTCCTATTAGTGCTACTGTGAGTTCTTCTGAGGCCACTAGAGTTGTGTAATTTATAAGGTCAAATCCTCCAATTTTAACTGGCACTACCGTTGAGGAGGATCCTTAATGTTTCATAGATGAGATGGAAAAGATTTTTCAAGTCATGCATGCTATTTATGTAGAGGGTGTGGAATTATCTTCTTATCTGTTGAAGGATGTAACATATCAATGGTATGATGAATGGGAGCAACTTAGGGGTGGTGATGCTGAGCCCACTTTATGGGATGACTTTTTGGGAGTTTTTCTGGATTGCTTCTTTCCCTAAGAGTTGATAGAGGCAAAAGTTGAGGAGTTCGTGAATTTAAAGTAGGGCAAAATGACTTTGAAGGATTATGCCCTGAAGTTCTATCAGTTATCATGTTATTCTCCTAAGCTAGTGTCTAGCATAAAGAAATTTGCATTTGGTTTATCCAATGATTTTATTTTAGAGAGAAAGGTCGCCTTGTTGAACAGGGATATGGAGATCTCTAGACTTGTGGTATTATGCAACAAGTTAAAAACATAAATAAGAAGTAAGAAGAGATAGGAGAGAGACAGAGCACAAAGTTTTGGTATTCAAATCAGGGAAGAGGTTAGCAGCAGAGTGGTAAAGATAGTGGAAAATGGTCAAAGGGGAAGTAAGGAAATTTTTGTTCCTATTCGACGGCTAGCGCTCCTTATCCAAAGACGTACGGTGATCGTTATTTTTCAAAGTAGTGATGGTCCTAGGTCACAAGATGCCTAATATTAGGTCAGTGGGGCCTAGTCAACTTCATTATATAATCCATGTTGGTTTTGTGATCAGTTGCATCGTGGTTTCTATGATGAGGGGAGAACCCATATTTCAATTTTGGTCAACCTAGACATATGCAGAGAAATTTCTCCATTGGTATGGTTGCTTTAGGAGCCAATAAGGTTCCTGTTGCTACTTTTTCAGATCCAGCACCAAAGGGTGCCACTTATAGTGTTGGTACTGGCCAAAATCATCTGTATACTCTTTCCACCCTTCAGGAGCTAGAGGCATCTCCTGATGCCATTAATGTTACGTTACAACTCTTTTCCCATAATATATACTATTTACTTGATTCGGGATCTACTCTTTCCTATGTGACCCCATAAGCGACTGTTTAATTTGGTTTTGGTCCTGAGTTTATTTTTGACTCTTTTTTACTATCTACCTCGACGGGTGACTCTGTTGTTGCTAGAAGGGTCTATAGAGGTTGTGTGGTATCTATCCGTGGTAAGGAAACTTTGGTAGATCTGTTAGAGTTGGATATGGTGGATTTTCATGTTCTCTTGGGGATAGATTGGCTCTATTCGTGCTATGCTTCTTTAGATTGTCGGATCTATAAGGTCATTTTCAAATTTCATAATGAGCAAGTTATTGAATGGTAAGGGAGTTCCCTAGTGCCTAAGGGAAGGCTTATATCTTATCGTAGACCCCAAAAGTTAATTTCCAAAGGCTGTCTTTATCATTTGGTCTGGGTAAAGGATTCTAACTCAGAGGGTCCTTTATTACAATCCATTTCTGTGGTTAGTAAATTTTTTAAGGTCTTCCCTGATGGTCTTCCTAGTGTCCCTCCCAATTAGAAAGTTGAGTTTGGAATCGATCTTCTTTTGCACACTTATCCTATCTTTATCCCTCTTTATAAAATGGCTCTATTTGAGCTAAAAGAGTTTAAGGAGCAACTAAAAGATCTTCTAGATAAGGGTTTTATTTGCCCATGTATTTCTCCGTGGGGTGCACCTATTCTATTCGTGCGTAAGAAGGATGGCTCCGTTCGAATGTATATAGACTACCATCAGTTGAATAAGGTGACCATAAACAGTAAGTATCCTCTTCCTAGAATTGATGATCTATTTAACCCGCTTCAGGTGCTAAGTACTTATCTAAAATTAATCTTCGATTTGGGTACCATCAGCTAAAGATTAGGGAGGTGGATATTACTAAGACTACTTTCCGTACTCGGTATGGTCATCTAGAGTTATTGGCGATGTCCTTCGATTTGTCTAATGCACCAGAGGCATTTATGGATCTTATGAATTTGTTATTCTGTTAGTTCTTGGATTTTTTTGTGATTGTGTTTATTGTAGATATTCTTGTATATTTTAAAAGTAATGCAGATCATGCCGATCATCTCCGTACTGTGTTGCAGACTTTGAAAAATCAACGGTCGTATGCTAAATTTTCTAAGTATGTGTTTTTGATATATACTGTTACTTTTCTGGGTCATGTTATTTCTCGTGAAGGATCATGTGGATCCACAAAAGGTTGTGGTGGTTAAGAAGTGGCCTAGACCCACTATTCTAACCAAAATTTAGAGCGCTTTAGGTTTTATCGAGTATTATAGGAGGTTTATGGAGAGCTTCTTTTTAGTTGATGCTCCGTTGATGAAGTTAACTGACAATAAGGTGAAATTTTTATGGTCAGATACTTGTGAAGAAAGTCTCGAGAATTTGAAGGATAAGTTGATTTCTTCTCTGGTTTTGACCCTGCTCGAGTGTAGTCATGGTTTTGTGTTTTATTATGATGCGTCCCATGTGCAGCTGGGTTGTGTGTTGATGCAACATAGAAGAGTAGTGGCGTATGGTTCTAGGCAGTTAAAGGTTTATGAGAGGAACTATCCAACTCATGACTTAGAGTTGTTAGTTGTGGTATTGGCGTTGAAGTTTGGCGACATTACTTGTATGGGGTTTATGTTCACATTTATTCTCATCATAAGAGCCTACAATATGTGTTCACCCTGAAGAGGTTAAATCTCAGGCAAAATGATATGGCTTGAGTTTCTTATGGATTATGACATGAGTCTCCACTACCACGCAGATAAAGCTAATATGGTTGTTGATGCTCTTTGAAGGTTATCCATGTATAGCTTTTCTCATATAGAGGAGGAGAAGTGATATTTAATGAAGGACGTTCACTGGAAGGCTAAGCCCTCATTATGTTGGTGTCTTTATGTGGTTTGGGAAGAGGAGGAAGCTCAGCCCCCATTATGTTGGCCCTTATTAAATTTTGAAGAGAGTAGGGAACTTCACCTATAAGCTAGAATTACTTGCGATTTTGGTTTCTATTGACCCTGTGTTTCATGTGTCTATGTTGAAGAAATGTGTGGATGATCCCTCCTTGGCCATACCAATTGAGAGTGTTGCCATTTTGGATTCCTTGTCATATGAGGAGGTCTCTGTATGGATTTTTGATAGAAAAATTGAAAAGTTGAGGACTAAGGTGGTAGCTTCGATAAAAGTCCTTTGGAGGACCCAAAAGGTGGAAGAAGCCACTTGGGAAGCAGAAGAGAAGATAAAGGCTAAGTACCCATTCTTCTTTTATGTGTCGGACGAAGGTGCTTAAGGTATGTGTTTCATTTTCCTTGTGTTACTTTCCGCGTTACCATTTGATTTGTGTATTCTTACCATTCTCATGGGAAAAGTGTCCTAACTCATCTATCGGGGACGAATGATCATAACGGGGGGATAATGTAGAATCCTCAATTTTTTTTATCATTTTTTAGCCTTTCCATGTTTTAAACATCGATTATTTACTTAAATTACATTTAGGTATGTTAATAGGGTATCTCGAAAGAGTTTTGGAATTTTTGGATAAGGGTAGGGGTCATATTCAATTTCTAAGGAAGTAAGATTTTGCATTTTCGCCGTATCATAGAGGCTACCCTCTGCGATATTGTTATGTCACAGAGGCAAGGTACTTCTATAATAATTCCATGTCACAGAGGTAAGCCTTCGTGATAAGCGGTGTGGCACAGAGGTAATCTCCACGATAAGGGGCATGTCATGCCGAGGTGTAAAAGTTATTCAGTCCTTGTTTTATTTCACTTGGGGTGAGGGGCTTTGAGTCGTTTCACCTATGTACAACCCTTAAAAATTATGTATGCCTATTTATTTCAATTTTAAGAGATCAAATCCACCAATTCCACTTCCAAACTCAAAACCCCAAGAAAGCATAATGATTTCATTGTACATTAATCTCCTAGGTCCTAAGCTCTGAATTACTTTTAAGTTCTTGTGTATCTAAGGATTGTTACTCTTCCCAAGTTATTATTTTATCAGAAACATGTATTTCTCTCCCTAAACTTGTGTTTTCATATTGGCATAAATTGATTTATTATTCACATAGTTTTGATGTTGGGTTTTGAATTTTTGATTGAGAGTTTTAGATAAAAATTGTTTGAATGTTTTCCCATGATTTTCATTAATTTATTATGCATTGAAGTGTTGGTTTGTACACTTGTAATGGTGCATAGGAATGGTGAATGAATTTAGGGGTACAAGGATTCCCCAAACTTGTGAACAATGTAATTATGGGTACAAGGATTCCAGAAATAATTAAATTTTTATACTGAAATTGCTAAGAACCCCAATCTACATGTATAATTGTTTTTGGAATGTTATTTATCAATTGTCTTGACTTATTTCTTTACACTAATGCATTTCATAAATGACAAAATGGTTAAGGATGTCTTTGAAAGTATTGTGGGGTATAGGGATTCCCATAAGTGGATCACAATGGTCTTGAAAATCTTGCAGGGTATAAGAAATCAACCAAGTGATTTTAATAATGAAGTATGGGGTACAAGGATTCCACAAGGTGTTGGCTTAATGATATTGCTTGCAAGCTATAGTCTGTATGACGATACTACTTAATGATGCCTTTTTAATTGACTCCCTAATATAGTGGTTGGATTATGTGTTAAATGTTTTTAGTGGGCTTAAAGGGGGTTGTGCTTATATATATATATGCATATATATTTGTATCATAGTTCTCATAGGGTACGAGGATTCCCCAGCTGATATACCCATTCGTGCGACTAATATGTACTTGGGTCTGACCAGTGGGACACTGGACCTATATATCTCGTAGGTAGTTTTATGATGGTCATGATACATTATCTAAGATAAGGTTTTCAAATTTCACGCTAAGCCTCGTTCCCCACCCTGACATCTTATATAGATATGTATATGCATATGCTTGTGTTAATTTAGATTTTTGGACCGATTTTGGATTATTGATTATGGCATTACCTTATCCCTTATCCTTGAGTTACATGTTTGTGCTCAATCCAATAACCGCCTCTAAATGCTATATCACCATGCCATGCAGGCATCTAAAATACTTCTGCTTCTCTGCATAATGACTAGGTGATAGTGGGATAGCTTGAGAGATTGGATTAAACTGGTAAGATTCCATACTTTTGAAGATCTCATTTTATGTTCTGGTTTCATATTGTCTTAGGCTATTCTCTTGGATCTTTTTGGCTATCGTCGAGGGCCTTCCCAACCAAGATTGATGTTCGTTTCATAGATGCTTTATGAATTACTGTGGATTAGGATTGTGTTAGATTCCTATTTTCATTTGAGCTATTCACTCATCATACATATGTTCATTGGATTGCTTATGCTATTATTTGAATATATTATGTCTGGTTGACTACGAAAAGGGGTGGGTCTCCGATCCTCTATGGACCTAGGATACCCATCACGGCCAGGCCCTGGTTCGGGTCATGACAATATGGGATTGTTTCATGAAAAATGTGTTTAGGTGGTTTATGTGCCTATGTGGATAATATTTTGTAGTTTTGAGACTTCATTTTCTATGTGTGACCACGTGGGGTGTTGTAAGATGTTATTGGCCTGATGTTGATATATCTATGCTTGATTTTACCCTTTTTGGTTGAAAAAGCCTATATTTGGGACTTATGTTGTATCACTGACATTTTCTTGCAAATTTTACTAGATGGTTTATAGAATTTTCTTAGACCATGAATGGTTCGTCAATTTGAGTGGATTTTTAGCTCATATGGTTGGTATATTGGTTGGATATTAGATATTCTTATTTTAGTTGGTTGTGAGCATTTAATCCTCATATCATATTCATTCATGGAACATTGGTACCACCATGGAAATACTAGATTTTTCTTATAGAAAATGTGAAATCTTTAAAAAACCTCTAAGGATGTATGTGCCAGAGAGGAGTTATGGATATTTCTATTGGATATTAGGTGTGTATGGGTTGACGAAACCCCCATGGCTCCTACCTAGGGAGAATAGATCGGTAGGTGTAAATGGAGATTGTGCGAAGACCTTGTGCATTATCATCATTGTCATCATTATTATCATCTTCATTGTATTCCATTTATATTGTTCTTATTCTATGTTGTGTTTCTATTCTTGATGTGATATCTGTCTATTTGTATTCCTTTTCCTACTCATAACTGGTATACGTGTATATCCGTGTTCTCGTCTATTAGTATTTATTATGTGTTTATAGTAGAACTGTTAATGGAGATAGTACAGGCTACAATTTGTGACATTTTTTGATTGAAGGTGACGTGCCCATAATTTGTTTTTATAAACTTTATTTTGTACTTTACTTAGTCGTCCTATTATTACTATGAGTAGAAATTGAGTTTTGGTGCACTTGTACTCAATAGTTAGCATAGGACGACTAAGTAAAGTAGAAAATAAACTTTATAAAAACAAATTATGGGCACATCACCTTCAATAAAAAAATGTATTTCCGATATTATAATTTTTGTGTGGTTTGGCTTTGCTCTAGAAGTGTTGGCTTAGGTTTTTAGTATTTATTCCCTTTTTATATCATTTCAGCTGATAGGCTTACATGTCAAGGCTTTTGGCAATAAGGGCCGTTATGACTCTTAGTTTTTGGGTTGTGACACTACCTTACAACAAGCCATCCCCACTATTACTTTCGTACAAACTTAAATCTATTTATGAAAAATAATTTTACTTTCTTAGAAATATAAAGACATTCAATATTTAATTAATATTTTCTTGAATAACGCATTCATTATGCTAGCAAATAAAAATATAATGTACATTCAAATGAATTGTATTTACATTCAATATGTAGATCTAAAAACATCTTAATGTTTAAGGTAGAATGTAGGTTATCTTAAGGTATACAACTTAAGGCATTATTTGTTTGCACAGTGACTAAGATGTTTGAATCTAAATCTGATTGTACTTAGCCATTTTTAAGGCATAATGCACCAAAACTTAGCCATTTTTAAGGCATAATGCATCGAAACTCAACCTTGATGATTGATATCTCCATACACATAATGATAATAGTTGAATAATAATCAAAACTGCCTATTACAATCCCAAGGACCAAAAGTTATTGTATACGAACTACTAAAACAATTCAATATCTAAGAGAAATATCCACACTAATCAAAACATAAAGAATGTCTTTTTGTTTGAAATATGAACAAGAATCACAATAAATATCCATGACGTCCTGGAGCTAATTTCTCACACTTAAATCAAAAAAACTGCATATAGGCTAGAGGTGAGGGATCGAAAAAATTGCTGAAACACTACCTGGACTCAACAAAATAAGAGCACAAAGTAGTATCAGTACAAACACTATGTACTAGTTGATATCATTGACCAACATAATTTACACCCACATATGAATGTAAATCAAATATTAGTAAATTAGAAATCAGCACATAACAAATAATCTCAACTTAACATACAATCTCGACAACTAGAGCACGCAAGACCTACCATAACCCTCAACCAGATTATAACCCTTATGCTCTCCACTATTTAACACGTACAAATAGAATGTTCATTAAAACGGAATCCATTCCTATCTAAATACACACGTGTGGAATCAACGCCTAATCATCAATTTAGTTGCAATAATCTAAAGTATGAAATTTCCTCCTTTATGTGCCTTGGATATTTTACCTTCCCCATAGTTTTTACATGTTTGCTATAAGGTGTGGGGATAGTTAGAATGGTTCCTGATGTAATCAATAACGATATGAGAGAGTTTGAGACTCTTAGATACGTTAAAAGCCTTTAGTTTGACTTTGATCAACACTAGGTATTTCAAGCATCTGATGGCGATTTGGACTATTCTATTAGATCCAGAATGTCAATCTTTAGTTGGTAGAAAGGTTGTTTTGGATTTGAAACATTTATTTTTATTTTTTACCTTCTGTAATGACCCTCTAGTTTATTTTTTATATTTCCACGTATTTTTTCCATTTAGAGCTTTTGTATAGCTGCCCCAAGTCATTTCTGACATACTGGAGCTGACAATTCAGTTATAGGGTAGTTCATTTGGTTTTTAGGGCTAATTTCCTGTTTGGAACACTTTGTTAGTATGAATTATTTATCAGCTGTAAGCATCAGACAAACAACCTCGTATGCCAATTATGATAGTTCCATTAGTTCAGAACATTGATATTAGTCTAGGGGTATCATTGGTTCGGGTATCAAAGCTTCAAGACTCATTTTGGTCTATTGGATAGAAATTAATAAAAATGGCCTATGGTTGGGGGGCCTATTTTTCATCAAAACAATCTTAGATGGATATTTTGATAGTTCCATTGAGATTGAAATTTCTTATTTGACAGGGAGGTAAAGTTAGTTTGCATACATGGGATTCCATATGAATCCCGAGGGGTCAGCAGAGACTTGAAAAAATCCAAGTCTCAATTATGCATATGAAAAAGCATGCCTTTGAGCTCTTTAGCATCGGCCTCTTTAGTAACCAGCCGAACAATTAAGCGACCCTATCTTTCTGAGTGAGAAGCACTAGCAGCAAGCTGAATGGTAAAGAGAATGTTTCTTTAGCGCTAACTTGTCAAATTTAGCCATATGCCAGGCACTTAGTGGGTACCTCTTTAGAGGTACTTGACCACTTTAACTGTGACCGAAAAGACAATAAATGACCTAATAGCCTAATTTTTCTCTCATTTTCTCACAAGTCTAAAGATTGAAAACCAAAGAGTGTGGAAAATTGGGAGAAGCATTATTAGGTGATTTTAGGGTTATTGTGAAATAAAATTTCTCATTTCTTCATCAAAATCTTGGTAAGTTTCAATTAATATCATGGTTAATTTCTCAATTTATTCCCAAAATCCCTAGTTTAATATTCGGTTTATTTTAACATCATTTGAGCTTGAAATTTACTCATTCTTGATGGTAAATTTTCCTTGAACATAGAGGGATGTATGGACAATTTTGAAAGAGCAATTCCACAAGCAGTCCCTACATGAGATTTTTACGTAATCTCAGACCTGAAGCATAAAAATACACTATGGGTATCTTTGTTCTTGTATTGATGAGTAGATTATCATTTTGATAGTGTGTCATTATGTGGAAGATTTTCAAAAGGGGAAATCATTCATTTAGATGATTTTACCGAGCTTTCTTTGCTGTCTAGGTAGGCTAGGTTTACCATTCTTATAGATTAGGGTGAATTGAAGTATATTTATGATAATGTGTGGAATGTGGGCAGGAATTAGGACATGGAGGTACATATTGCATGAATCGGGTTATTTAGTCAATTAAGGAACTGTAAAATAGGCATAATTTACTTAGCTACTCATTCATTAGGCAGAATTGCTATCTTAGGTCTAAAATATGACTTACTTAATATCTAGTAGTGAAATAAAATAACTTAGTATAGTTCAGGGTAGAATTTGCCTTAGAGTGGATTTCGAGATTAGAATTGGGCTCCTTCGACCCATATTATGCCAAGACTATTAGTAGCTCATTGTAGATAAAATAGGTATGTATATTATCTAAATGTATATTTTAGAGATTGAGGAGGCTAGATACATGAAGTTATATTCTAGATTGATATTTGGGAGGTGATATTAGTTCCGGTTCATGTTCGACAATTTATGATCTTAAGACTGGTTGGATTCTGGAATTATCCATAATATGAGTTTCGATTCAAGTCCGTAAAACAATGACGTGAGTTTAAATTCATGTATGGCATTGAGAGGTTATTTATGACCATTATGGAACTAGTTAGAGAATTTTATGGTATGGAAGGATCCATGGCTATGATTTTTCAGATACATTTAATTAGTATAATTTTGGTTATCACTTCTCTTTGATTTTACCCTCTAGGCTTATGGGACATTGCATTGAGTTATTTAATTTACTGTATTTTTTGGCTTATGGGGACCAGTTTATAGAGATAGCTATGTTTTCTATAATACCATTATTTTGGTTATTTGTTTACAATATTTGGAGTATTATTCAAGGGTTTTCCTTATTACCTTAACTTAGCTTACCTATCTTGAATTTTTATTATATTTATATTATGATTTATCTCTGTCGATTGATGAAGCCAATCGAGTACCCGTGGCGTTGGCACACATACTATACTTCTGTACCTTTTTAGTGTAGATTCGAGTACTAGTTGTCATCATTAACTCTATGATCATGCAAGAAGAGTTGGAGATAGGGTGAGCTATCTAAGATAGAGTTGACCTTTTTTCCATCTTCTATATTTTTCTTGGTCCTCTCATTTTTGAGACTAATGTATATTTGACTATGATAGTACTCGAATTATTTTTAGATTAGTGGCTCTTGTACGGATACAACTAGGTCATGGGATATTCCTATTTCTATTATTTATGATCTTTTTTATTATTATTTCATGGTTTATTGCTTGCAAGTCTTTTTCTTATTTATTTTTGGTATTTACGCCATTTTTCACCAAATTAGCTCATTGCTCATAACTTCGGGCTACATTTTGGCTTACTTACTGGATGGGTAAAGTAGGTTACATATGACTCAATATATGGGTTATGAAAAATTGGTATCAGAGAGCTAGATTAATCAGTATTGTTAGCACAATAGCAATTGTCTAGTAAAGTCTTGCGGAGTAGAACGATGACATCCGTTTCTTATTCTTAAGAAAATATAGGACATTCTTTGGAGATATTCACTTTTTCACTCATTTCGTGCTAAGACTATTAGTTGGTTTCTAAAGATTTCTTTGGTTTCACTCTTTTATGGATGGCTAGAACGTGTGCTACCACTGCACGAGACAAGGATGCTAAGTCTGCGACTAGGAATCCTACCATAATTTGTGGACAACCTAGAGGTCAAGGGAAGATAAGAGATTCATCCTTAGCTAGAGACCAAAATAGGGGGCCTTCACCAGACCCTATCCTAATCCTGCATAATAGATTTCTCTACCCTAGCCAGTGGTGGGACAGGGACCAACCTAGGCTACATAATGTTTTTTTCTTCATCACTTCTCAGGGATACAATGATTCAACTCATAGGATTAGTTATTGGTTCAATATTTAATAGTTTGAAGTTTGTAGATAAAAGTGGTATTAAGGTAGGAGAGCAACCTATAGTTGCATTCCCTATGGTTGAGATTCCTCCAACACCTGTAATTACTGAACCAGTTGTTGCCCACCTTGCTATGTCAATTAAGGAGAAAAAGATGTTGTGTAGATTCTTGTGATTGACTCTGCCTATGTTTTCTTGTGTATCAGACGAAGATTCTAGTGAGTTCTTGGTTGCTAGCGAGGATTGGCTCCATAATTTAGGCCTAGTGTAGACTTTGTGGTATGAAATACACTTTTTCAAGTTTTATTTGGTAGCTCTACATTGGTGGAGGGTTATTTTGATTCTAGGCTGGCTAGATATCCCCTATTGATATGGACTCAGTTCTCCGAGGTCTTCTTGGAGAAGTATACACCTCACAGCCTTCGAGATTTTTTGAGAGACTAGTTCTTGAGATTAGAGCAGGGATCCCTGACTGCTGTGGAGTATTAGGTTCTATTTCATGAGTTATCTAGGTGTGCTACAACTATTTTAAAAATCAAGTATGAGTGGGTTCGATGTGTTGTCTTGGGATTGAGACTTCCTCTACAAATAACTATATAGAGTTTGGTTGTTCTTTGTAAATCTATTTGTGAGGAGAGGATACAATACCAGAGTAGTTTTAGTAGGAGCTGTAGTTCCTCAGGCTTCAGAGGCAGTGGGTTCTCTAAGTACGCATCCTTTACATCAGCTTATAAATATCAGGGTCATTCTAGTTGGCCCATTCATGCTGTACTCTAGCTTTCCAATGGAGGAAAATTTAGTTATAGTGATCATCCTATCCAGAATAGTCGTCATCCTCTAAGAGGTTCATCTTTTGTGTATTTGACATGACCCAAACTAGGGCCTAGTTGTGTTGGGTGCCTCAAGCCCAATAGAGATCCAAGACCACCCCCAAATTCCAACCATAACCTCCCTGCACCCTATGTTAGATGAGTTCCAAACATATTACAAGATAGAGCAATAATAATTCAAAGGAATTAATTAAAGTCTATAACCATAATCCAACAACCTGAATAACATATCAAACCACTTCAATTCCTAATGCAAATACCAATACCAAGGCTAACACTAATACCAACACTGCCTATGCCTATAGTAGTCCCACAAAGCTTATATTCAAAAATAATGAACATCTAGTCAGGGCATTCCCCCGACCATAGAAAAAAACTAAGCTCCAAGAAAAAAATAATTCAAAGAAGTCCATAACATGAAATGGAGTCTTATAAAGTATGAAAGCTAACCACTTAAGTCTAACACAAAGATGTCCCTGAATCCAAGTCACTGAGCAGGAGGAGTACTATGGCCGGTTCCTGCATCGCGTGAGGATACAATACCTGAAGATGGTTAGTGGAATGAACGCTAGAATATACTTAGGCATAGGGATAATATAATGCCATTATTCAAAACCAAAGTAACTAACCATATGTAATCACATACATATATACATATATTTCATGTAGGTAAGGTAGCCGAGTTTCTAGGGCTTTTAAAACCTTAACCTCGGTCATATAGTTTGGCTGTCCTAAAACTACCTACGGGCTATATAGGTCTAGTGTTACCTCCTGAATGGGCCCAATGCGTGTAGCCGCACAAACCAGCAATATCATAAAGGCCATGGATTCCCATGTACCCTCCTCTCTGTATGATACATATATACAAGTATTGACTTAGGGGATTCCCCTGTACGCTACAAGCATAACACCAAAAAAACTCTGAAGTCGGCAAACATGAGTTTCTAGTGTCTGCCCATTGGACTTACACCTTCATGGCTAGCTATCATAACCCCCTTTATTTCCCAATTAAAACATTTAGCACATAACCAATCCTTTACCAAGGAGTCTTTTAATTAGGCATATACCATTGGTATCATCATGGAAATAATAGAGCTTGCAAGTCTATCCATTTATGCCATACCAAGGTCATTAAACCAAGTTGACTCCAAAGTTTCGTGAAATAACATCTTTTCAACCATGAACTTGTCCGCTCAACATACTTTAGCACTTAAACTAAACTTTCATTTATTTACCCCCTTGATGATTTTATAGTGAATTAATTTCAACCCTAAAGGCTGACGTGACATTTAAAAAAGAGAAACAGAAATGAGTGAATATGATTTTTTGTACACAAATAGCTCACTAATATTTATATACATATATAAAACAATTTTTTTAAAAAGTTCCCCTTTCTTCTTTCCTTTCCCCTCTTTCTAACCCCTACCCCTACCTTAATTTTTTCCTCTTTCAATGGCCGAAACTGTATCCTCACCTCATTTCCACCTAATTTCTTCTTATTTCACTCCCACCCAAATTTCTCCTTATTCAAATATCAAATCCATCACCCTCTTCCCAATTTCTCCTCAAACTATCAAATCCGTCATTTCAACCCAAACCCCAATTTCTTCTTATTTAATCCCTTTTCCATACCCCTTTTTTATGGGATTGAGATTAGTTTAAAAGGAATGAAATTGAATTTGATAAATTAAAATCTATGTAGATTTGAGATATTAGAATGAAATTGAAATTGAAGTCATTTTTTGATGAATTTCGTTAGAAATAGAAATGGAGGAGATTGGTTGGGTAGTGTTTTTCGATGAGATGGAAGGGGATGATTGGTGGTCAATTAGTTGTTGTTTTTTTGGCGGGTGTCAACTTAAATAATATTTACTGTTGTTTTTCGATGAGACTTCACCATAATCGGCTTAAATGGGTCTATTTTGATTGAATAGTGGACTTTTGGGTATTTAGTTATCGGTTTGATTTTTTGAAAGTTTTGGTTGGTTTGATCGGATTTATCAAGTGAGGTTGAATTCCTAGTAACTGATTTATGAGATATTTCGATGGGGATTGGGTTTGATCATGGGTTTCAGGTGAATTTTGGGTGGGAAAAATGGTGGTGTTTGGTTGGTAGAAATGTAGTTTTCCGATAGAATTGTACTGAGATTTTGATTTATAGTGATTCTACTAAATATCCAAAATTGTACAATGGATTCAACAAAAATGATGCATTTCCAAATTATGATCTCAACAGTATATAATAATTTGTGGCACATGTTTTTTTATATTTATGTTAGTTACACTTTTTAAAAATAATTTGTGACGTGGCATGGCGTGACAGTGATATGGCACTGATGTGTGATCATGTGTAATACACTCTCTTTTGTGAGAGTAGTATTACATCTTTAGGGTTGAAATTAATTCAGTAGAAAACTATAAAGGGAGGTAAATAATTATAAGTTTAGTTTAAGAGCTAAAGTAAGTTGAGCGGACAAGTTTAGGGCTGAAAAGTTGACTTTTCTCCCAAATTTTCCAATTAAAACAAAACCATGGCCAAACCATTTACAACCAACCAAATAAATTTAAGTTCCATTACCATATTATGCAATGCAAAGGTTTCAAGAATAGTCAAACAATGTGACAAAAACATTCTCATTGGCATTTTAATAAATGTGTTCAAGGCATTTAGTTTCCGAAACCAAAACCAAGTATCAATTGACCATTCCCATGCAAACACATTTTCAAATCATAATTATAACAGTGAAACCATAGGTAAAACATGGGAAAACATCATCCAACCAAGAAAACCCAAAACCCCCAATATCTATTTGAAAACCAAAATAATACAACAATAATACCATGAAAACCATTCATTAAAACACGCTTTAAGTTGAACTATCAATGACGGAGGAGTAATATGTCTTAGTCACGAAGATTCACAGGGAGATTTTGATCCTTAAGCCTCTAGATGACCACCTTGAAGAAACCCTAGCCTAATCTTTTTGAATGGTTTATAGAGAGTGTTTTGATCTTCTAAAGTGTAGAATGAGGGACCAAATAGTGTTATAAGATGTATGGTATTAAGGGATTATGGTTGAAAATGTCCAAAATACCCTTATCTTAAAAGCTATAAAAAGAATGCAAGTGGGTACAATTGGACGCTTTAATTCATCAACACATCTTATGAGTGGTATCATCAAGTCATCAGTTGATCAAAAAGTTGGACACTACATTCTGTCCAACATACTACTCCTTCGCTTAACTTGTATCTTTAGCATATGACTAGTATCATTATGTCATACCTTATGCAGAATATCAAAGGCTAGAAACTGGACAACATACGATTGGACTCACCCTCTTGTCAAATCAACATATGACTCATCACCACCAAACAGTAACCACAATAAAAACCCAACCACCAAACCCTGGACATACGATTTGGATCACATGACCCGCACCTATACTATATGACTAATTTGTTGAGTTGAATGATGGTTAAAAAGATCAAGACTTGAGAAATTTGCTAGGGATATAACATGGGGTTTTAATTCTCCAGCAATTGGATAATTTGTCCTCGAATAAAACAAGGTAGTACAAGCACGATTTACACCCCAACACCTCTACTCTGAACTTTATCTAAGTTAGAAAACATAGATGCAAGAAAATTATATTTCCTTTAACCAAGTTAGAAAACAAAGATGTTAAGAAGAACACATACCTTCCGTCGAATTTCTGGAGTAGAAAACAAGAACGAATACTGATGTGTGAGCAAAAGCTAACATATTTAATGTTTTTTAGCTCAAAATAATTGTGAATTCTGAAGCAACTCTTGTTGTTTTTATGTTTTTGCTTATGATATTGCAAAAAAAGCTAAAGAAATGAGAATAAACAATAATTGAGCAAAAGAGTTGAAAACCTGAGCAAAATAGAAGAAAATATGGCTGACGACCTCCGTGATAAGTCATCAGCCTCGTGATTGCCTATCAGTATTGGGGTCATCCTTAACCAGGGAGTTGTAGTTTGAGGAGCAGTTCTGATGACGCCGGCGATGTGGTATCAAAGTAACGATAAAGCATCAAGAATGGCGTCATCCTTAAGCAGAAAGTTAGCATAGGAATAAAATATCTGACGATGTTGGTAATACGCCGTCAGATCTCTGACGTGGCGCCATCCACATCGTCAGCCTAAGACGGAACCTGAAGGTAACTGAAGCCTCTCTAATGCCATACGTGATAGGGCGTCAACTTCTTGACGTGGCATTAGCCTGGGCATCACCAATTCTGAATAATTTGATTAATTTTGTTATTTTATTTTCTTAATTAGGCTTTAGTATAAATATCATCTTTTAGGGTTTTTGATTGATATATAATTAATCTATCTGAACAATTTTAGTGGGAGCGAAAAAGGAGAGAAACCTCTCATTGAGGGTTCCTAACATTCTTGTAAACATCTTCCATTTGAAGATTGATTGTGGGTATGATTTATTACTTATTCTTGATTATGAATTCAATACATATTGTTGATATTTGTATCGTGAATAGACAATTTTTTTTACTTGAGTTATGGGAACCGTGATGTGAATACTAATTTGAGTTTTGAATCTAATATATGTCCATAAGAAATTGATGTTGTATAAACCTTTCTTTATTTTAATGATATTTCTTGGATGCAACTTAATAGAGTTAGCACTACAAACATCACTTGTCTGAGAGGAAAGTGTTTGTTAGGTTAATTCAATGAAATAATCACTTGTCCGAGAGAAAAGTGCTTTTCAAGCAATGTAACGATCTCTCTTAGTTACAACTTGAAAGGTGAGACCAAGAACATCACTTGTCCGAGAGAAAATTGTATGTGGGAAAAGAAAGAGTTTACATGGACTCAAAAGATTTTAATCTTTAGTTTAATGGCAAAGGCCTTAACTAGATTTGCCTACATGAGAACATTGTTTTATAGCAAACATATTCTTTAAGTTCGAGAGAATTAATGGATACACTACCTACTGAGGTCGAGAGATGAATGGATAAATAATAAGATTCAACTCTTCTTGCAATTGTAGTGTCAATTGGAATTGTAAAGTGATTTGCAACCAAACCTATGTAAGCATATTGGTGACCATAACTCTAGTGTCCCATAACATTGTTAAATTGAAGTGGTTATCAACTTTTGTTTAACTATTTAAAACCCCCAAATTTTATCTTTTTCTATTATTTAATTAAATTCAACTTGTAACTATAGTTTCAAATTAGTTTGATTTCCAGTCACATTGTTCCTCATGGATTCGACCCCGACTCTGAAGTTAGGCAAATATATTGATGACGACCGCCTTGCACTTATTTGAGGTTTAAGCTGAGCGTTATAAAAAATGCAACCGTTGTCGGGAAATAATTTGGTGTATTGAGTTAGTTTGAAATTTTAGCTTACTTGCTTGAATTCAAACTCGTAAATATTTGTTTGTGATTTCCTTTGTTTCGTGTGTTATGTAGATTTTCTTTACTTTTTCTTATTTCTTAATATGGCATCATGTAATGAATGTGAGTGTGATGGTTGGAAATCTTATCTGGATGATCGATGCCCATATTGTTATGGATCTCACTTTTGGCATGACTATAGATATGCTCCCCGGAGAGAGATGTGTGCACCATCTCCATCCTACTGGGAGTATAATTGTTCTTTATGTGATGGTCAAGATAGACATTAGAGTGATTGCTCAAATTTCCCCTCCCCCTATTGCGCTAACCCAAGTTTTAGTTCTTCTTATGAGTATGACAGGTCTTATGATCAAGAAAAGGAAGAACACAGCACTGGAAAGAGCGACATTGAAGCTATGCTTCAACTAATGTTGGATCATATAGACATAACAAATGGTGCCATCTATAACATACGTCAAGACATTAGGGAATTTAATGAGGGATGAGAAAGTATAGAAGAGATGGATATTGAGGTCAATCATGCAAAATACTTTTCTACATTATGTTTAGATGATATATTGTCTCTGGAATCATTTAAAAAATGGAAGAGTGTGATGATGAAGAGCAAGATTCCTATACTGATGATGAGCTTGATGTTGATCAACCCTTGGATATTTCCCAACCAACTAAATCAACCATGAGGGATGACGCCAAGATTGAGGAAATGGTGCTAGAGGCAAAATAAAAAGCCAAGCCAATCTCTTATGAAGACTCTATACCAATTTAAAGAAAAAACATTGAGAAGATGAATAAAAGTGGGTGAGTAGATGATAGTGTAAATTTTGAAGTAGGATTTTTTGGGCCACACTCGAAGCATTTTTCCACATTATGTTTAGATGATATATTATCTGTGGAATCATCTAAAATAGTGGAAGACTGTGAAGATGAGGAACAAGAATCCTATATTCTTTATTTTACACTTGATAAGCAACACAAAAACACACCTCACTTTAAAGTTGAGTTGTTTACCATGCATCATCTATTACTAGGCTTCTTAATCTTTGTACCAACTCCCTATGAGTGAGGTAAGAAGATCGACTCTACGTTGGGGGTGAAGTTCATATCCTTAAGATGGAGGAAAAAGCTGAGTTGGGTTGTTCCATGACACTAAATTAGGCGCTTCTTGGGAGACAATCCATGGTATTTTGTTGTTTGTATCTGTATTATGTGATTGATATTAGATCTTCTCACCCATGGTGCCACAGGTATGTTTCTAACTCTCTTATTTTGGATTGATGCATTGGCATGATATTAAGTTGAGGGTGGGGCTACTTGTGGGTATGATGTCCTCCTGGGTTTTTTGTTACCGTTCCTCTTTTTCTTGGATTCTTGTTCCTAGTAGAGCCGGCATGTTTAGGTGTATTATGTTTATTTTGTGATGTGTTGTGGTTAACTGGAGAAAAATAAGTATCTAAAGCAGTTGACATATTTTTGTTGATTTTTAAGACTGATAAACACCTCTCTATTGGTCTTTTTTAAAACTATGTGATATGCATTTATATGTGGCTACTGTGAATCTTTTATGGCATTAGTACTAGGGACATGATAATCACTGCTAATAATTTCATGAAGCGAATGCATAGTAGCTTGTGATGTACCATTGTGCCATGTGTGTGTGAGGTCTTACTCAATTCCCTGTGTGTGTTTAATCTAGAACTTGCCCGATTAGTCTTACCTTGGTTGAAAGATAGGGGTTAGGAAAGGATCATAGGCTGTTTTGATTTTTAAGTCACTTTTTTTTTCCTAAATGACCTTCCTTGTATGCATGATATCTCTTGATCCCTATTTTGAGCCTGAATTGACCATTTATTTCTATGACACCTATCACCTTTCCATTTAGAACATAGTAAACCTGTTTTGGCCCTGGTCCTCCTTGGACACTATGCACCTTGGCTTAGGTAAACAACTTAAGTTAAGGGTGGCTATCATAAGGGTGCGTAATGTTAACTAGGCATGAACAAAAGTAGAATAAAAGGAAAAGAATAAGGGAAAAAGAATAAAAAGCTTGGTGGTGCGAAAGAAGAATAAGAAAAGAAAAAGAATGAAAAAGAAAAGCCACATCTATCCTGAATAATGTGTGATCAAGAAAAGGAGAAAAAGAAGAAAAAGGTTAATAAGTGAATCCCAAAAGTCAAGGTAGTGCCAAGGATACTTACTCACTCTAAATTCCGTTGAATATCATACCATCCCTTAGCCTACATTACAAGCCAAAGAAAAGACCTATAGTGATCCTAGCTTATCTTTCTGGACACCTTGGTAATAAAAATAAGGGCAAACATATGGTATTTGATATGCATTGATTGGAATTTTTTTCTGAGAGTGAGTGTTTCTTGACTGTCCCCACATTGACATGCTTGAGTTCATATATGAGTGAGGAGGGACTTCTTTGTTGTAAGGGCACATCGGTTGCATTGCTAGATGTTTACTTGTTTGGGTAGCGTAACTTGAACATATGCATGGTTATTGTTACTGAATTGATTCCATATATTGATTACTTTGGGTCACATTGTTAATCTTCATGGATATGTACAATTGGATTTATAAGTAATTGAACGTGGAGAGTGGCATGAGTTTTGAGCTAAACTTGATAATCAAATGTGATAGGTATCTTATGTGTCTCTTGGTTAAGCATCATAGTATGGTGTTATATAGTTGCTTGAAGGAAAACAATTGTTTTAAGTTAAGGGTGTTGATGTATGAGCAAAAGCTAACACATTTAATGCTTTTTAGCTCAAAATAATTGTGAATTCTGAAGCAACTCTTGTTGTTTTGATGTGTTTGCTCATGATATTACAGAAAAAGGCTGAAGAAATGAGAATAAACAATAATGGAGCAAAAGAGTTGAAAATCTGAGAAAAATTGAAGAAAACATGGCTGACGACCTCCGTGATAAGTCGTCAGCCTCGTGATATCCTATCAGTATTGGCGTCAGCCTTAACCAGGGAGTTGTAGTTTGAGGATCAGTTCTGACGACCCCAGTGATGTGGCATCAAAGTCTTGATAAGGCATCAAGAAAGCGTCATCCTTAAGCAGAAAGTTAGCATAGGAAGAAGATATCTGAATATGTTGGTGATACGCCGTTAGATCCCTGACGTGGCATTATCCACATCATCAGCCTAAGATAGAACCTGAAGGCAACTAAAGCCTCTGATGCCATTCATAATAGGGCGTCAACTTCTTGACGCAGCGTCAACCTGGACGTCACCTATTCTGAACAATTTTATTAATTTTGTTATTTTTTTCCTTAATTAGGCTTTAGTGTAAATAACATATTTTAGGGTTTTTGATTGATATATAATTGATCTATCTAAACAATTTTAGTGGGGGAAGAAAAGGAAAGAAACCTCTCATTGAGGGTTCCTAACATTCTTGTAAACATCTTCCATTTGAAGATTGATTGTGGGTATGATTTATTACTTATTCTTGATTATGAATTCAATACATATTGTTGATCTCTGTATCATGAATAGCTAATTTTCTTTACTTGAGTTATGGGAACTTTGATGTGACTACTAATTTGGGTTGTGAATCTAATGTATGTCCATAAGAAATTGATGTTGTATAAACCTTTCTTTATTTTAATGATCTTTCTTGGCTGCAACTTAAAAGAGTCAGCACTACAAACATGACTTGTCTGAGAGGAAAGTGTTTGTTAGGTTACTTTAATGAAACAATCACTTGTTCGAGAGGAAAGTACTTGTCGAGCAATGTAATGATCTCTCTTAGTTGCAAATTGAAAGGTGAGCCCAAGAACATCACTTGTCTGAGAAAAAAGTGAATGTGGGAAAAGAAAGAGTTTACATGCATTCAAAATATTTTAATCTTTAGTTTAATGGCAAATGCCTTAACCGGATTTGCCTACATGAGAACATAGTTAAATGGCAAACACATCCTTTAAGTTCGAGAGAATTAACGGATACACTACCTACTGAGGCCGAGAGACGAATGGGTGAATAATAGGATTCAACTCTTCTTGCAATTGAAGTGTCAATTAGAACTCTAAAGTGATTTGCAACCCAACCTATGTAAGCATCTTCGTAACCATAACTCTAGTGTCCCATAACATTGTTAAATCGACGTTTTTATCAACTTTTTTTTAACCTTTTAAAACCCACAAATTTTATCTTTTTCTATCATTTTTTTAAATTCAACTTGTAACTGTAGTTTCAAATTAGTTTGATCGCCAGTCACATTGTTCCTTGTGTATTCGATCCCGACTCTAAAGTTGGGTAAATATATTGACGACGACCGCGTTGCACTTATTTGAGGTGTAAGTTGAGCGTTATCAGATACTTGAGCTTCATGTCCTCTTCAAATTCCGAAGTAGCCTCTTTGACCTTATGGTTCCTCCACAGAACCTTTATCGAGGCCACGTCCTTGGTTTGTAACCGATGAACCTGCTGATCCTAGATCTCAATTGGGATCTCCTTATAAGATAGGGAGTTCAAATTACCAATATCCTTGATAAGTAAAATTTATGATGAATCACCATACATTTCCTCAATATAGAAACACGGAAAACTGGTTGAATGGATCTCAAACCAGAAGGAAACTCCAACTTATATGCAATGTTTATAACTTTCCTCGAAACCAAGTATGGACCAATATAAGGGGGACTAAGCTTCATTTTCTTCCTAAGATGAATCACTCCCTTCATGGGAAACACCTTTAGAAACACCATATCTCTAAATTCAGACTCTATCTCCCTTTGCCTCATATCCATATAGGACTTTTAGCAACTTTGGGAAACCTTACGTATATCTCGAATCACCTTCACCTTCTCCATGACTTGGTATACCAAATCCGGACCAAACATCCCCACCTAACCAACCTCAAACCACCTACTAGGAGACCAACACCTCTTACCATACGAAGCTTCAAATGGAGCTATCCCAATTCTCGAGTGGTAGCTATTATTAAAATCACACTCTATAAGAGAAAAATACCCAACCCAACTACCACTATAGTCAATCACGCAAGGACGAAGTATACCTTAAATGCCTGAATTGTTCTTTCTTCTTGCCTATCCGACTGCGGGTGAAAAGCAGTATTAAGACTCACCTTGCTCCCCAAACCTTTCTAAAATGACTACCAAAAGTGAGATAAAAACTGCACTCCACGATCTAAGATAATAGAAACATGTATCCCATGCAACTTAACAATTTCATAGGGATACAACCTCACATAATCCTCAGTCGAGAAGTTAGTCCTCACTGGTATGAAATAAGAATCCTTTTTCATCCTATCCATGATGAACAAAACATAATAAAACTAATTTCAAGACCAAGTAAGACTAGTAACTAAATCCATGGTGATCATTTCCTATTTATACACAGGCAACTCAAGTTTTTAGTACTATCCTTCGGGCCTCATGTACTCTAATTTCACTTGTTAGCACACCTTGTACTTGGATACAAAATTAGCCACATCCCGCTTTATATTATTCCACCAATACATATCCTTAAGGTCATCATACTCTTTTTCCGAACTAGGATGAACAACATAGAGTGAATCATGCACCACAACAAAGATCCTCTCTCACAAACCATCGATGTTTGGAACATCAAACTCCCTTGGTACCGCAAGGTGCCATCACTTCTGATCTCGAAGGCCATCTAGTTCTGACCACCTACTTAACCTTGATCCTCATCAATATAAGATCTAACAATTGTTTATCCTTGATCTTAGCACTAAGAGACGACTGCACCACCTCTTGCACAAATACACCACTATTCTCGGAGTCTAAGAGACGAACTCCAAGGTTAGCCAAATGGTGAATATCCTTCACCAACTCCCACTTCTCCTTATCCACATGACCTACACTCCCCATGGATAACCTAAAAAGATTATCAATAACCATATTACCTTTACCTGGATTGTAGTGAAGGCTTATGTCATAATTCTTTAGTAGCTCAAGCTATATCCTTTGCCTGAGGTTAAGCTCTTTCTAAGTAAACACATATTACAGGCTCTTATGATCATAACATATGTCCATATTCCATTCATAAAAATAGTGATGCCAGATTTTCAATACGAACACTACATCTAATAATTCAAAATCATGATTCATATAATTCCTCTCATGCACTTTTAACTGCATGGAGGCATAATCTATAACCATTCCATATTGCATCAGTATGCAACCAAGACCTACATGGGATGCATTATAATAAACTACAAACCCATTAGTTCCTTTAGGCAAAGTCAAAATTGGAGTTGAATTTAGCTTATCCTTCACCTTCTCAAAACTACCCACACAAGCGTCATATAAAATTTACCTTCTTCTGAGTCAGCTTATTTAATGGGGCTGCTATTGAAGTAAAACTCTGTATGAACCTCATGTAGAACCGGCTAAACCCAAAAAGCTCTGAATATCAATTGGAGTCGTGCATCTAGGGAACTTCTTAACCACTCCAACATTCGACAAGTCTACCTTGATCCTATTACTCAAAATGACATGACCCAAAAAAGTGGCAACATTCAATCAAAATTCAGATTTCAAAATTTGGCATACAATCATTGGTCTTTCAATATCTGTGACACAATGCGTAGGTGATTGGCATGATCCATCTCACTCTTAGCAGTCATTTGGTAGAGTGTATTGTAAAATATAATGCATGTATAAGTTAATGTGTATTACTAGTACTTTGGTATGTTTTTTGGCCTATGTATAATTAATGCAAGTATTAGTTGTACACTCTTTTGCGTATTGGAGTGTATATTAGTAATACACTCCATTTCATGTGTATTAGTAATACAAATACTCTAAACACTTGCATTAACGTATTAAATGACCTCAATACCCTCAATTTCCCTCTCAAAATATTTCACCATTCCTTTTTCCATCATTTTAATTTGTAATAGTGAATCTTTTTAAAATATTTTACAATTTCTTTTCCCGCCATTTTAATTTACAAAAATGAATAGTTGATTTAAATAATTATAACATATTTTTCTTTGCTTCGAGGGTCTTTAAAAAAATTAAAAAAAATTGACATTATTTTTTAATTTTACGTCTTATATTTTATTTTTATTTTGACTATGTTAATATGTCGGCATAACATTTCTGCGCCAAGTTGTTGGTCTTACAATTAATCTTAAAACTTCTATATACTAGTTCAACAATACTAATTATGTTTGAGAAGATAAAAGAACTTTGTTGCAAAAAAATGTACAAAATGAAAGAAGGGTATTTTTGTAAATAAACATTTCTTTTATAGAAATTATATAAGATGTATTATTTCTTATACATCAAACCAAACAATGTATAGGAAATAATACCTGCATAACTAATATAAGCTTAACTAATAAAAGTATTACTAAAGCAAGCATTACTAATACACTACATTCTACATTGTTCTTATACACTCTTATGACCTTAAAGTATCGATCTTTAGATTGATTCATAATTAGAAATATCTGTAGGCGTTTCCGAATGGGTTTTGCATTTTTTGGACCTCGTTTGAACCACGTTTGGGAATCCAAAATCGTGCATCGATGTGATCTCGAAGTGGTGCATCGTCCATCGCATCAATTAATATTTTTCTTGGCTTTCAGTGGCAATTTCTAGGGAACCGATGCGGACTCGACGTGGCATGTTGGCCATAGCATCGATGCCAATGATGCTGTGCGTTGGTCTGTGCGTCGATAGTTTGACTTTTAGTTTTTAAAAATCTATATCCTCTAGGGTATTAGGGTCTTTTTCCCACCCCTATTAAGCCCAAAAAAAAGATTTAGCCTATATTGAACAAAATATACTTACTTTTTCTTAAATTGCTCAAGAACAAGAACCCTAGGTGATTTAATCTCAAGGCCAAGACTCAAGATATCCACCATTTTCTTCAGGAATTTAGCAACCAAGGTATGTCAAGTGTTCATCCAAGGGTTCCTTCCACCCTTAGAGTCCAAGAAACTATTTTAAACTTGAAGCAGCTTTATTTCATGCTTTCCATGATTTGGATTCAAGAGTATTCATGATTATAATGTTGATTGGATTTCTATTCCATGATTAAGTGCAAGAATTATGTAAAAACAACTATTATGTATATAGTATCATATAAATTCATGTTAAGCCTTGAAATTGTGATGCTCATGTTTTGATTAGTACTACACGCATATAAAATGCCTTCCAAGTGTTTGATAAGTTGTTCATGAGAATTAAATAATGAAATTATATCATGTTAGCATGTATTCAAGTTCATATCATGCAAGTGTTTTCTAGAATATTTCAATAAAGTAATGATGATCAAGTAGTTATTTATCATATTTCAAGTATGCGCCATGTCTTATAATTTATGCTATCAAGTCCTGGGGGTATTTAATACCCAATAATTTAGCTGATTACCTAGAGCTATGGCCAGTCTTAGGATAGTACCAGTCATGTCATAATCAGTAGTACTCTCAGTCAGTTATAGGACTTAGGAGAAACTCAGTACTAGTCTAGTCTAGTTCAGTATTCAGTTCAGACCTCAGTAAATTAAGCCAGTTAACAAAATTCAATAGTATTCTATTAGTCAATGTAACTCAGTGAACTAAGTTCAGTTAGACAGTATAATCAGTAACAGTTCATTCAAGCCTAGAATAACCTAGGAAATCAGTTCAGTGTCTATTAAGATGGGAGTAGGATTCAACATCAAATTAACCAAGGGATGGGGGCATTCCTGATAGTATCGGGTTTTACCCTTAGTAGAAATCCCTGCATTACAAAACTACATAACCAGCGTATATCGAGATATCTTTCTGCCAGACTAGGGTAGATATATCTCGTATGAGTTTTCCAACCAGCGAAGGTTGATAAAAGAGCTTCTTATCTGAGAGGGTTAAATCATAGGTTGTATACCTGTTGCATGGTACTGACATCCTTCCCACTGGGGTTATAGGTTAGACCCTAATCAATTCAAAAAGGGGCATGTCGGTTAGATGATTACCTCCAACAGTCTCAGTTTCAGGTTTAGTTTTAGAATAGAACTCAGTTTAGTTCTACAGATGTTAGATAAAGTCACTCAGTTTAGTATGAAAATCAATATAGTTCCACAGGATCAAGACTGTCAGATATAGTCCCTCAGCTATCAGCTACACAGTATCAGTAAACTCAGACATCAGTTGATTAGTAATTCAGAACTCAGTTTCCAGTGTTATCATGATCTCAATTACAGTATAAATATTCATGCATGTATTTTCATTCAGTTGTATTCATGTCATTCAGTCAGTATTGTTTATGCATATGAACTAATGAATTTCAGCCTACCTCACTTAGCATACCAATACATTCAAAGTACTAACGTATGCCTTTCTTTTGTGCTATGATATTTTATATCATAGGTTCAGACGTGCAGGATCCCAATCATACTTAGCAGTTCAGATAATCAGCTAACAGAGTTAGTGGTGAGTCCTCTTAGTTTGAGGACATGATGATTGTTTTTGTAGTTTAGCTTATTTTAGTAGTTTGGAGTTAGTTAGGGACTTGTGCTATCAACTCTGTATTTCAGATAGTTTAGAGGCTTTTTCAAATAGATGTATCAGATTTGGTATTTGTTATACCATATTTAGTTTTATTATGGTATTGAACCTTATGGCATGTTTTCCACTTAATTTGCACATACTACAGTATTATTATTCAGTTATTGCAATAAGAACCAGTCATGGGTTAGCTTGTGGTCCTATGGGATTGTGAGCACCGTGTAGCATAGCGTATAGGGTACAGACTCTGGGCATTACAAACTTGGTATCAGATCCTAAGGTTCAACAGAGTCCTATGAAGTCTGAAAGCTGTATCTAGTATAATCATGTACATGGGTGTGTAGCACATCATATTTATGGAAATGAGACTACAAGGTGGTTTAGGAAAAGTTTTCCTTTTTTCAGTATTCATGTCGTGCGAGTGAGTATAAGCTCCAGTTAAACTCCCTATGTAATCCAAATTTCTCTTCTGTTTACAGAATATGCATCCAAAGAGGACTAAGAGAATAGGAACGAGAGACCAGCCAAAACCCCAGCCCATCCATCCAGATCCGCTGGACAAACACGTCTCCCATGCGGAGTTCAGAGTAGATTTCACCACCTTAGCTTATTCTGTGGCAGCCCAGAATGAACGGCGAACTACTATTTCGGCCAAACCAGTGGCCAATACTACTGTTGCCCGGATTTAGGATTTCACCCAAATGAACCCTCTATCTTTAGGATAGATTCTTCCCGCTAGAGTTGAGGGAAGTGAAGGTTTTGGAGTTTTTAAATCTGAAGTAGGGAAATATGATAGTACAAGAGTATTCTCTTAAGTTTACTCAATTAGCCAGATACACTCCTCATGTAGTAGCAGATGATAGGCCTAAGATGAGTAAGTTTTTGTCTGGCATGTCTAATAGAGTGGTCAAGGATGCATATATCCAGGCTCATAGTCCACGCTAAGTAGATAGAGGAGGCTAAGAATAAAGAGAAGGAAAGGGAGAGTAAAAGAGAAAGAACATATAGTTTAAACGTCACTCAGCCTAAGTCAGAGGGTGGGAATCATTCTCAGTTTTGCCTAAAATCCTCAGTTCCAGCTCTTTCCTCAGCTAGTACTCCTATGTCAAAATTCAAAGATGACAATAGAGATATGATGTCAGCCCCTAAACCCCAGGGTAGTGTTAGCAGTGCCCGAAAAAATCCCCTTTGTCAAAAGTATGGAAAAAACTACCAGGGTATATGCAGAGCCGATAGTGATGTGTATTTCAAATATGGCAAGCCAGGTCATAGGGTCAGACAATGTCCTCAGGTGGGTTCTTAGAGTTAGGATAACCATCCCCCAGCTCAGTTCAATCGCCCAAATCAGTAGGGTGCCGCATCCAGTGCCATCAGTAGGCAGTGCCCAAATAGACTCTATGCAGTTTAGTCTTGACAAGATTAGGAGAGTTCTCCTGATGTGGTCACTGAAACATTTAAAGTTTATCATTTACATGTTTATGCTTTGCTAGACCTAGGAGCTTCTTTGTCCTTTGTTACTCTTTACATAGCTGTTGACTTCAGAGTTAATCCCAAAATCCTATCAGAGCCTTTCACAATCTTTACCCCAGCAGTAATTCTATCATAGCCCGGTAGGTATACAGGAACTGTCCATTATGGTTTCTCAAAAAGTCACTTCAACAGACTTAGTCAAATTAGAGATGACTAATTTTGATATCATTCTCGGCATGGATTGAATTCATTCCTGCTATGCCTCAGTCGACTGTAGAACTAGAATTATTCAGTTTAAGTTTTCAAATAAACCCATCCTTAAGTGGAAGGGTAGTACTTTAGCACTTAGGGGTCAACTTATTTCTTACCTAAGGGAAAGAAAAATAATATCTAAGGGATGTGTCTACCATCTTGTTCGAGTCTAGAACTTTAGTTCAGAAACCTCTACTCTTGAATCAGTGTCAGTAGCATGCGAATTCCCAGATGTGTTTCCCAAAGATCATCTTGGAGTTCCTCCCAAAAGGGAAATCAACATTGGAATAGACCTTCTTCCAGATACTCAGCCCATATCTATAACTCCATACAGAATGGATCTAGCAAAACTCAGAGAATTAAAAGAACAGTTAAAGGATCTACTAGAAAAGGGATTTATTAGACCTAGTTTGTCCCCGTGGGGTGCGCCAGTTTTATTCATGCATAAGAAAGATGTTTCTCTCAGAATGTGTATGGATTACCGTCAGATAAATAAAGTCACGATCAAGAACAAGTATCCACTTCCCAGAATTATTGACTTATTTAACCAACTTCAGGGTACCAAATACTTCTCCAAGATAGATATCAAATCGGGCTATCATCAGCTCAGAGTCACAGAATGTGACTCCCAAAAATAGCCTTTAGAACTTGGTATGGTCACTTTGAATTCTTAGTCATGTCATTTTGTCTTACCAATGCCCTACGACTTTCATAGACCTAATGAACCGTGTGTTCAAGAAGTACTTGGATATGTTCATTATAGTTTTCATAGATGATATTCTTGTCTATAGCCACAATGAGCATGATAATGCAGACCATCTCAAAATAGTATTACAGACCCTAAAAATCATTAGCTATTCGCCAAGTTTAGTAAGAGATAATTTTGGCTAAGGTCAGTATCCTTCCTTGGCCGTATCATTTTTGGTGATGACATTAGAGTTGATCCCCAAAAGACTGAAGCAGTGAGAAATTGGCCTAGAACTTTCTCTTCATCAGATATTAGGAGTTTATTGGGCTTTGATGGATATTACCGAGGATTTGTTGAAGGATTTTTGTCTATTGCATCCCCAATATCCAGATTAACTCATAAGAAAGTCAAATTCCAATGGTCAGATTCTTGTGAAAAGATTTTTCAGGAGTTGAAGACTCGACTCACTACAACTCCAATTTTTACCCTACCAGATGGTTCAAATAGGTTTGTGGTATATTGTGATGCCTCCAGAGTCGGTTTGGGTTGTGTTTTGATGCTGAGAGGTAAGGTCATAGCCTACGCTTCTAGACAGCTTAAGCCCCATGAAAAGAACTATCCTACTTATAATCTTGAGTTGGAAGCAATAGTTTTTGCCTTAAAGATTTGGAGAAAATATTTGTATGGGGTGCACGTCGATGTGTTCACTAACCATAAGAGCCTACAATATGTGTTCTCTCAGAAAGATTTAAACCTTCATCAGAGAAGGTAGTTGGAGTTATTGAAGGATTACGACATTAGTGTCCTGTATCATCTGGGTAAAGCTAATTTAGTGGCTGATGCTCTTAGTAGGATGTCTATGGGGAGTGTTCCTCAGGTGGAGGATGGTAAGAAGTTAGTTCAGGAAGTTCATCAGCTTACCCGACTAGGTGTTCGCTTAGTCGATTCATTAGAAGGTAGTGTATAGGTGCAGAGTAGTTCAGAATCATCCCTAGTTTCTGAGGTAAAGGAAAAGCAGGATAGGGATCCTAGTAAAGTTAAGTTGAAAGAATCAGTTAGAGATCAAAAGATAAAGGTTTTCTCTCAAAGGGGAGATATTGTGTTTTTCTACCAGGGTCGACTATGTATGCCAGGTGTAGATGACTTCAGGCAGCGAATTCTTGTAGAGGAACATGGTGCGCACTAATATATTCATCTAGGGGCCACTAAGATGTACCATGATTTGTGGGAGATCTATTCGTGAAGTTGAATGAAGATAGATATTACAGAGTTTGTGTCTAGGTGCTCAATATGTCATCAGGTTAAGATCGAGCACCAGAAACCAAGTAGGTCTATATAGGAGTTCAGTATTCCCACCTGGAAATGGGAAGAAGTGAACATAGACTTTGTGACAGGTTTGCCTCGTACTCGTCGCTAGCATGAATCAATTTGGGTCATTATTGACAGAATGACCAAATAAACTTATTTCCTACAAGTCCATACCTCTTATTCAATTGAGGATTATGCCAAACTCTATATCAGGGAGTTATTTAGATTTCACGGTTTTCTACAGTCCATTATCTCAGATAGAGGTACCCAGTTCACCTTTAATTTATGGAAGGCCTTCCAAAAGGGTCTTAGTACCCGAGTAAATCTCAGTACAATCTTTCACCCTCAGACAGATGGTCAAATAGAAAACACCATTTAGACTTTAAAAGATATACTGCGAGCGTGTGTGATAGACCTTAAGGTAGTTAGGTTAACCACTTGTCTTTGATTGAATTCACATATAACAATAGCTATCATTCTAGCATTCAGATGGCTTCGTTTGAAGCACTTTATAGGAAGAGGTGTAGACCTCCCATCGATTGGTTTGAAGTAGGTTAGGCCATAGTGGTAGGACCTGACTTGGTATTTGATACCTTAGAGAAAGTTCACTTGATCAGGGAAAGGCTTCAGACAACTCAGAACCGACAGAAATCGTATGCAGATGTACACAGAAAGGATCTCGAATTTGAGATTAGTAATTTTATATATTTGAAAATCTCTCCTTTAAAAGGAGTGAAGAAGTTTGGCAAGAAGGGGAAACTCGGTCTCTGATATGTAGGTCCTTATCGAATTCTCAACCATTTTGGAAAAGTAGATTACGAGATGGAGTTTCCTTCAGACTTAGCTTCAGTGCCTTCAGTTTTCCATGTATCCTTTCTAAGGAAATGCATAGGTGACTCAGCAGTCGTAGTTTCTATAGAGTGCATCGATATTCAGAAAAGCCTCTCTTATGAAAAGATCTGTGTAGAAATCCTTGATTATCAAATTCGCAGATTGAGGAACAAAGAAGTTCCTATAGTGAAAGTTCTTTGGCAGAATCAGTCCTCACTTCTTCTCTACAAATTAAGACTTAGCTTAAGGTAACAGTTTCCCCTTGAATTTATCCAGTCTCATGTTCAAATATAGCTACCAACATGGTATTAATTAACATTTCATACTCATTTATGTATTCAAAATTCAGGTTAGTCATGTACTCATGTATCAGACATGTATGTTCAGTATATAAACTCAGCTTATCAGTAATCATAGTCATGCATTCATGAATCATGTCCAACTATACATCCATGTATAAGATAGGCATATTCAGTATCATAATTCAATATATCAATAATTTTAGTCATGAAATCATGCTTCATTTGTGCATGTCCAGTGTCTAAATCTAGTCTATCGGTATTCTCAGTTTAATCATTCTCATTTGAGGATGAATGTTCCCAGGGGGGAGATATTGTAAGACCCCATAAAATCCTAAGCTCAACTCAGTCTTTTAAGGTTGCTAAGGGGTTCCAAACTTAGAAAATTCTAGCTAAGTCTTTAGACTAAGTATTATTTTGGCCTTCTTAAGTTGGCAACACTATTTCAGGACTGTTATGACCTTAAAGTATCAATCTTTAGATTGTTTCATGATCAAGAATGTCTCTAGGTGTTTTCAGATGAGTTTTGCAATTTTTGGTCCTCGTTTGAACCTTGTTTGGGAATCCAAAATAGTGCATCAACGCGATTTCGGCAAGGCGCATCGGCTATCGCATCGATCAATATTTTCCTTGGCTCCCAGTGCCAATTCTAGTGAACCAATGTAGACTCAACAAAGTGCATTGTCCATCGCATCAATGCCAATGATGTGGCACGTTGTTCTGCGCATCGACAGTCCAGCTCTTGGTAATTAAAAAGTCACGTCCTCAGGGGTATTAAAGTCTTTTTCCCACCCCTATTCAGCCCTAAAACACGAGATTCACCCTACATTGTACAAAATATACTTAATTTCTGATGAACAAGAACCCTAGGTGATTTAATTTCAAGGCCAAGACTCAAGATTTCCACTATTTTCTTCAAGAATTTTGCAACCAAGGTATGTCAAGTGTTCATTCCAGGGTTCCTTCCGCCCTTGGAGTCCAAGAAACTCTTTTAAACTTCAAGTATCTTGATTTCATGCTATCCATGATTTGGATTCAAGAGTATGAATGATTATACTACTGATTAGATTTCTATTCCATGATTAAGTGCAAGAATTATGTAAAAACAACTATTATGTATGTAGTACATGTGAATTCATGTTAATGCCTTGAAATTGTTATGCTCATGTGTTGATTAGTACTATGTGCATATACAATTCCTTCCAAGTGTTTGATGAGTTATTCATGAGAATTAAATAATGAAATTATATCATGTTAGTATGTATTCAAGTTCATGTCATGCAAGTGTTTGCTAGAATATCTCAATGAAGGAATGATGATCAAGTAGTTGTTTATCATGTTTCAAGATTGCGCCATGTCTTATAATTTATTATATCAAGTCCCGAGGGTATTTAATACCTAATAATTTAGCTGATTACCTAGAGCTATGGTCAGTCTCAGGATAGTATCAGTCATGTTACGATCAGTAGTACTCTTAGTCAGTTACAGAACTCAAGAAAAACTCAGTAGACTCAGTACCAGTCCAGTCCAGTTCAGTATTCAGTTTAGACCTCAGTAAATTTAGCTAGTTAATATAATTTAGTAGTATTCCATCAATTAATGAAACTCAGTGAACTCAGTTCAGTTAGACAGTATAATCAGTTACAGTTCAGTTAAGCCTAGTATAAACTACAAAATCAGTTCAGTGGCTATTTATATGGGAGTAGGATTCAGTACCGAGTTAAACCAGGGATAGGGACATTCCTGCCAGCAGAGGGTTTGACCCTTAGTAGCAATCCCTGCATTAAAGAACTACGTAGCCAGCATAGGTTGAGATATCTTCATATTAGACTAGGGTTGATATATCTCGTACGAGTTTTCCTGCCAGTGATGGTTAATGAAAAAGCTTTCTATCAAAAAGGGATAACTCATAGCTTGTATTTACCCGTGGCACAATACTGACACCCTTCCAACTGGGGTTATAGGTTGGAACCTAATCTATTCAAAAAGAGGCATGTCGGTTAGATGATTACCTCCCACAGTCTCAATTTTATATTCAATCTCAGAATAGAATCAGTTCAATTCTATAGATATAGGACTATTAGATACAGTCACTCAGTTCAGTAAGAACTCAGTATAGTTCCACAGGATCAAGACTGTCAGATACATTCCCTCACTTATCAGCTAAACAGTAGCAGTAAACTCAGACATCAATAAATCAGTAATTCAAAACTCAGTATCAAGTGTTATCATGCTCTCAGTTATAGGATACGTATTCATGCATGTATTCTTATTCAATTATATTCATGTCATTCAGTCGGTATTGTTCATGCATATTAACTAATGCATTTCAGTCTACCTCACTTAGCATACGAGTACATTCAAAGTACTAATGCATACCTTTCTTTTGCACTATGATGTTTTATATCATAGGTTCAGACGTGCAGGATCCCGATCATACTTAGCAATTCAAATATTCAGCTGATAGCGTTAGTGGTGAGTCCTCTTAATTTGAGGAAATGATGATTATTTCAGTAGTTTGGCTTATTTCAGTAGTTCAAAATTAGTTGGGGACTTGTCCCATCAACTCCATATTTTAGACAGTTTAAAGGCTTTTTTAGAATAGAGTATTTTCAGACAGACGTATCAAATTTGGTATTTGTTATACCGTATTCAGTTTTATTATAGTATTGAACCTTATGGCATGTTTTCTGCCTAATTTCTGTATACTAAAATATTATTATTCTTTTATTGCAGCAAGTACCAGTCATAGGTTAACTTGTGGTCCTTCAGGATTATGAGCACCATGTAGTGTTTGAGGTACAGACTCGAGGCGTTACACCAGAATTTCATCTATGAACACAGTGATGAATAGATTAAGAAACTGATAAAAGACCCTATTCATCAAATCCATGAATTCCATCGAGGCATTGGTCAATCCAAAAGACATAACCAGAAACTCGAAATTCCCATATCGAGTACGGAAAGCAGTCTTAGGGATATCCTCCTCCCTAATCATTATCTGATGATACCTAGACTGAAGATCAATCTTGTAGAAAAACTTAGCACCTTGCAATAGATCAAGTAAATCATCTATCCTTGGAAGAGGGTACTTATTCTTTACCATCACCTTATTCAACTACTGTTAATCAATAAAAATCTAAAGCTAACCATCCTTCTTGTGCACGAATAACACTGATGCACCCCACGAGGACATACTAGGACAGATAAAACCCTTATCTAAAAGATCCTTTAGCTTCTCCATAAGCACTTTCAACTCATCTGGAGCCATTTTATATGGAGGATTAGAAATTGGACGAGTATCCAAACCAAGATCAATCCCAAACTCAATCACCCTAATAGGAGAAAAACTAGGGAGGTCATCAGGGAAGACCTCAGGAAATTCATTCAACACTGGGACAAAATGCAAAGAAGGACCCTCCAAGTTAGAATCTTTAACTTAGACTAGAAAATAGACACACCCCTTGGAGATTAATCTCTGAGCTCTAAGATACGACATGAACCTCAACTTAGGATCTAGGGAACCTTCCTCCCACTAAATAACTAGCTCATTAATGAATTTAAAGACAACCTTATGGTTTTGATAATCTAGAGAAGCATAGCACAATTACAACCAATCAATCCCTAATATGGTATCAAAATCCACCATATCTAATTCGAACAAATCCACCACAGTTCTTTACTACCAATAGATACCACACACTCTCTATAGACTCTTCTACAAATCATAGTCACCTACCGAGGTAGAAACAAAAAAAGGATGAGTGTGTTTAGGTGGGTTCAAAACACACTCGGGACCAAAACCAAACTGCACACCTATGAATGGGGTCAAATAAGAAAAAGTAGACCCCTGATCAAGTAAAAAGTACATATCAAGGGAAAAGAGTTTCAATATTTCATTCACGACATCAGGCGATGCCTCATAATCCTATCAAGTAGTGATAGCATAAAGATGGTTTCGACCAGTGTTGAGGCCAGATGGTACACCATTTAGTGTTGGAGATGAAAAAGAGGCAACTGGAACCTTTTTTCCCTAGAGGCAACCTTACCAATAGAACAATTTATAAGCATATTCCATGGTTGGCCATAGTTGAAGTACCTGTCCCTCCCCTCATCATAGAAACCCTGATATAATCAACCACAAAATCTACAAAGAGGATATGATAAAGCAAACTGAGCCTCACTCGCCTTAGATTGGGCACCCTGCTCCTTAAAGTTGTTGCCACCATAGAAATACTTGTTACCCAATGGCTTTGGGTAGGGAGCACTAGACATCGAGTACGACCTAGAATTTCCCCACTTTTTCTTAGGCCATATTTCACCATCCCTACCATACTACTATTTGCCACCACCCTGCTAAGAAAATCTAGATTGCTTTCTCTGCCTCTCTACTATCTCAGGTTGCTTATTTTTCTATTTCTTAATTTATAGCATAAACGCAACCAACCTGGAGATATTTATGTCCTTGTTCAACAAGGCATCCATACTCTCCAAAATCAAGTCTCTGGATAACCCAGAAGAGAACTTCATCCTAGCCCTCTTTCTAGAACCTAACTTTAAAGCATACACAATAACTGGTGAAACTTTAAGGCACACTCCTTGGAAGACATCTTACCCAGCTTTAGATTAACAAACTTTTCCTCTTTCACCTCCCTCAACTCCTAAGAAAAGAAATAGTTCAGAAAGGCAGTAGAAAAATCCTCCCACAAAGATGACTCAACATCGCCACCATTTCCTGATCTCACTTATCGTATAAATGACAATCCATAACCTTCAGCTGGTAAGTGGTAAAATCCATGTCCTCCATGTTAGTGGCATGCATAACATAGAAAATTTTCTCCATATCATCCAGAAAACCTTAAGGATCTTCCTCAAACCTAATAATAGTAAAGCTCAAAGGATTCAACATCTTGAAATGGCCAACCTTTGTAGCCTCAGAAGATAGAGTAATAGGAACACTGTGCTCAGACTGAGAATCTACTAACTGTGCAAATATATGAATAGACTGGAAGAACTCAGCGTTCGTTACTTCAGCATGAGAAGCTCGAAAAAGACAAGAGAGAACTAGTGAAACTCTAGGACAATAAGAAACTGGACCCCTAAACATAGTGTAGACCTCATAAATAGAACCGATCCCAACAACGTTGTCCTTAGGTAGGACAAAGAAGATTCTGTGAGCTTCAGATCTTTGAGGAGGCATATCTAAAAAGTGAACAAACAAAATTAGAGAAGATTCAAGGACCTTAGACTCTACATCTTAAAAATAGATCACAAGAAAAAGAAACATTCCTAAATGCCTTATAGCCTTTCCCTTATGAGTGTGACATATTACACACACTTAAAAGAGACTATACTCGACACAGATTTATGGATTCCTAATTGACCATGAACCTAAGGCTCGGATACCAATATTACATGACTCAAACTAGGTCTTAGTTCTTTCGGTTGCCTTAAGTCCAACCAGGATAGAATACCACCCCTAATACCCAACCATAATCGCCCTGCACCTTATGTTAGATGAATTTTGAAAATATAATAAGATAGAAAAATAATAAATCAAACTCATTAATTAAAGTCTATAATCATAATCTAACAACCTCAATCAAATATCCAACAAGTGCTAATAGCGACACTGCCCTTACCTATAGTAGTTTGACATATCCTCTATCTAAAATCAAAGAACATTCAATCAGGACATGCCTCTGACCATAGCCAAAAAAAATATAGAATAAATAAAATAATGTAAAGAAGTCCATAGTATGAAATAGAGTCTTTTATAGTATGAAAGCTCACCACTTTTGTCTTACACAAAGTTGTCCCCAAATCTAAGTATCTAAGTAGGAGTAGTATGGACGGTTCCTGCATCATGTGGGGATACAATGCACGAAGATGGATAATAGAATAAACACTAGTATTTACTTTGGAATAAGGATGAATAATGGCATTATTCAAAAAAAAAGTAAATAACCATATGCCATCACATATATATGTACATATATACCATGTCGGGAAAGGAACCTAGTTTAGCATGCTTTTAAAACATTAACCTGGGTCATGTAGATTGGCCATCCTAAAACCAACCATGGGATATATGGGCTCAGTTTTACCCCCTGAATTGGCCTCAGTGCATGTAGCTGCATAAACCGAAGATATCATAGGTGTCGGGGATTCCTATGTACCCTTTGCCCTCCATGATTCATATATATAAGTATAGAATTAGTGGATTTCTGTCTCCTCCACAAGCATAAGGTCACCAAGAACAACCCTCAAGTTGGCAAACATGAGTTTCCAGTGTCCCTTGATTAGACTCACACCTTCATGGCTAGATATCTCAACCCCTTTTACTGCCCAATTAAAATATTTAAACATAACTAGCCATTTATTAAGGAGTATTTTAGCAAGGAATTTATCATTTTTATCTTCATACCAATATTAGAGCTTGCAAGTCTATCCATTTATGCCATATCGAAGCCATTAAACCAAGTTGACTCAAATGATTCCAATTAAACCAAAACTATGGCCACTAAGGCCATTTAATACCATTTTGAACCAACCAAGCCAATTTAAGTTCCATTATATTATGCAATGTAAAGGTATCAAGAATAGTCAAACTATGTGAAAAAATCATTCTCATTGGCATTTTAACAAACATATTGAGGGCATAAAGTTTCCATAACGAAAACCAAGAATCAAATGACCATTCCCATACAACCACATGTTTAAATCATAATTAGAACATGAAAAACCATAAGTATAACATGGTAAAGTATTATCCAACCAAGAACAACCAAAACCCCCAAAATCTATTTGAAAATCAAAATAATACCACAATAGTACCATGAAAATCATTCTTTAAAACATACTTTTTCTTAAAGTAACAATGAGAGAGGACTAACATGCCTTAGTCATGAAGATTCGCAGAGAGATTTTGATCCTTAATCCTCTAGATTACCACCTTGAAGAAACCCTTGCCTAATCTTCTTGAGAGATTTTAGAGAGTGTTTAGAGAGTGTTTTGTTTTTTCAAAGTATTGAATGAGGGACCAAATAGCTTTATAAGATGTAGGGTATGATGACTGGTGATTTTACAACTCATTTGCACTCAACTTTCATGCACACTACTATGTTTTATATAAATAAATAGGACATAATTGTTATTTAATGCATAATATCCATATTTTGCCCGCATCGAGTTTGTCAGAGGAAAAGATGTAGATTGAATCTAAAAGAGATCAAGTGGAAGCAAAGAAGTGTAGTTGAACACCTGGAGCAGTTATCAGCCTCAATTACTATGGTCGCAAATAAAAGGCCGCAGTAGCGGTCAGTCTAGATGGTCAATAGAATGCAATCACAGAATCATACCACCATTATGTTCACGATAGCAGACAACCCTTATGCAATTGCGGATAAGTGGGAATGTTGCCTAGGGTAGTACATTAATTTCACTTGGCCAAATCCCAAACCTCTATAGGCAAAAACCACTTCTTCTTTGGGTATTGCTTACCTCATACATATTTTTGAATTTGAAACAACAACCCTAATTGGGAAAGATTGTAACTAATTTTGGATACTTGAATTCTTAGTGTTTTGTGAAGAATGGATGCTTTGGATAATCCATATGGTATATCTTTATCTACTTTCTTAATGAGTAGCTATGTAATTTAGTCTTGGGATTATGTTGAACTAAAGTGCATTTATATATAGGTGTTGATGTGTGTACATTATTTCTAGTTGTTGAGTATTGATTTCACCATTACTTGAGTTTAATAGTAGGAATTTTATGGGTGAAAACCCTAAACTACGAAATAGGTTTGATGGGTGAAAACTTCAAACTCTAGAAAACCTTCATCATCCTTGAAAAAAGGATGAAGGTGAACCAATGAGAGCCCATGTCATCCTTAAAAAAGGTTATAGGGAGACAAGGCAACGGTGAAAAATTAAGTATGTGGTGTACTACCTTTTACAATTTTAGAAATTAGTGTAAATGGAGTGTAAGTCATGTCATGGGCATCATCCTAGAAATAGGGATGCCTGATTGAGGTATTAGGTGACTGTGAATGGCACACTTGTTAGGTGCTCGAACAAGCCAATGGGTGAAATCTTTGAAGTTTTGTTGAAAAACTAGCCGCAAAGAATTTTGAACTAGCCTATCTCTCACTTAACAACTAGATATCATGATGAACCATCTCTAACCTACACACTTTAAACCTTTAGGAAGACATAATCCTAAGATTCTCCTGAACTTAATTTTTTGAACTAATGTGTCACTATAGCTTGTAATAGCTCAAAAGTTGATACAAACCAAATACCCCTACTTCTATTTCATATTGTCTTTGCTTGCATTTTAAGTATCTTTTTAGTAATTAGAGCACCCATTGGACTGGAAATTTGTATTTCAGTCTTTGTGGATTTGACCGCAATGCAAGTTGGGATATTGGAAATGATTGCCTTACCCCTTAAACATGGTAGTAATTCGAGTGTTATCGGGGTCTTAAAGGTTTAGGGTTGAAAATTTCCAAAATACCCTTAGCTTAAAAGCTATAAAAAGAATGCAGGTAGGTACGATTAGACCTTTCAACTTGTCAGCATATCTTATGAGTGGTACTCTCAAGTCGTCACTTGATCAGAAAGTTGGACACCATATTTTGTCCAATATATGACTCCCTTGTTCAACTCTTATCTTCACCATAGAGATAGTGTTATTAAGTCTTACCCTAGGTAGAACATCAAAGGCTAGATAATGGACAATTTACAATTAGACTTAACCCTCTCATCATATAAACATAGGACTCATCACTACCAAGTCATAACCATAATAAAAACCGAACAACCAAACATTAGACACCATATTAGTTTGGTCACCTAACCTACACCTACACCATACGACTAATATGGTGAGTCGTATGATATTAAGAAAGCTTAAGACTTGTGAAATTTACAAGGTCTAAAACCCAAGGTATTTTAATATTCTATCCATGGTGGTTGATCTAGGTCATCCTAATCTTCTGGGTGCAATATAATGACATGGGTGTGTTAAAGTTGTACGGACTATGTCTATTTCTCTAGAGAGTGTCCTAGTCATGGAGTAATTTTTCATACAGAACAAAATGTTTCATCAATTAGGGTTATGCTGCCTCCAGCTAGAGGTGGTATACCTAGTTTTTGTGGTGGTCCCCATGGTGCGCATGGTAGTTCTTAGATATGTAGGATAGAAGATCAGTCAGGTACCCACCCTGGTTTAAGGTGTGGTCAGTTGTATACCATACATGGTAGACCCTAGGCTGAATCTTCAAATGTTGTCAACATGAGAACAATTTTACTACGCCCTTAGCTAGGTTTTGCCATATTTGATCTAGAATCAACTTATTCTTATTTGACTTCTTATTATGCACCATAATTAGAGTTATCTTGGTATTATTTATCTGTGTTATTTGGTGTATCTACTCCCATGGGTGATTCTTTAGTAGTGGATTGGATTAATTAATCATATATTATGATTATTTAAGAGTTTGATACTCAGGATGACCTTATTATGTAAGATATGGTTGATTTCAATAGGATTCTAGATTGTTATCTCCCTATCATACAATCTTGGATTATTTTTCCAAAACCATTACCTTAGCTATTCCTAGTGTGCCCCAGATTATGTGGTAGGGATTTATTAGCAGCAAGCCGACGAGTATTATTTCATATATTTGAGATAGGAAACTTATTTTAAGGGTTTGTAAGTCCTATCTTATTTATATTTGTAATGTTAGTACGAAGAGTCCCTCACTTGACTCTGTTCGTATAGTTTATGAGTTTCCTAATATTTTTCCTACCGATCTACCTGGCTTTCCTCCTAATCATGCTATTGAGTTTATTATTTATTTTAAATTGGGAACTCAATCTACTTATGTGGCACCTTACCACATGGCTCCTGACGAGCTTAAGGAGTTGAATTTTTAGCTTTAGGAACTTCTAGGTAAGGGTTTTATTAGATCTAGTGTGTTGCCTTTAGGTTCTCATGTCTTGTTTGTGAAGAAATAAGATGATTCCTTGTATATGTGTATTTACTATAGAAATCTTAATAAGGTGACAGTGAAGAATAACTATTCTATGGTTCATGTTAATAATTTATTTGACCAACTTTAGGGAGCAACAATATTCTCTAAGATTGACTTAAGGTCTGATTATCATCAGTTGAGGATTTAGGTTGAGGACATCTCAAATAAAACCATTAGGACTCGTTATGGTCATTATAAGTTCCTAGTGATGTCTTTTAGGTTGACCAATTCCCCAACCACATTTATGGATTTCATTAACTGTATGTTAAGGCCATATTTGGAATCTTTTATAATTGTGTTCATCACTGAAATCCTTATGTATTTGAGGTGTATGGAAGAGCATAGGCAACATTCGAGGATTGTGCTCCAGACTAAGAGAAACCATAAGCTTTTTGCCAAATTCTCTAGGTTTGAGTTCCATCTTGAGTTAATGATATTCCTAGGACATGTGGTATCTAAGGATAGGATTATGATAGACCTAACAAAGATTGAGGCTATTCATGATTGGTCTAGGCGTATATCTTTGTCTAATGTTTGTAGCTTTATTAGTTTGAATGATTACTACAGAGGATTTATTTAAGGATTTTTTAATATTGCAGCACCGATATTAGTTTGACCAAAAAGGAGGTTCCATTCCAGTGGTTGGAGGAGTGTGAGTCGAGCTTTTGGAAGCTCAAGAGATTTCTTAGTTCAGATTTTATATTAGCCTTTTTTGTTAAGGATTAGGGATTTATCATATATTATGATACTTTTGCCATTTCTTTGGATTGCATGTTGAGGTAGAAGGGTCAAAGTATTTCTTATGCATCGAGATAGCTGAAGGTGCACAAGTGCAAATACCCCACTCATGTTTAGAGTTAGGGTGGTATTTTTTTGCGCTTTAGATTTTAAGGCATTATCTTTATGTCAAGCACTGTGACATCGGAATGGCTCATCATAGTCTTTGGCATCTTATGACCCAGAGAGACATTAATTCTAGGAGGTGTAGATAGATGGAGTTGCTTAAGTATTATAATGACTCTATCTTATATCATCCAGGAAAGTAAAATATGGTAGTGGATTCCTTGAGCTAAAAGGTGGTTAGTATGGCTAGTTTGGATTCTATCTCACTTTCTCCAAGTCCATTATTGTTGGATGTTAAATCCATAGCCATATTGATTGTTTGACTTAATATATCTGACTCTAGGAGGAATCTTGCTATTGTTAAGGGGAGGTCTACCTTACTTGAACATATTTAGAGTTGCCAATTTGAGGATATAAGATTATGTGTCATCCATAATCAAGCGTTGGGTGGTGAGTCTAGGAGGCTACCATAGATTTTGAGGGTGTATTGAGGTATGATGACCGCATTTGTGTTCTGAGGGTTGTGACTTAATTTAGTTGATTTTGCATAAGGATAAAAACTCTAGATATTCCATTCAACGTGGTACAACTAAAATGTATAGATATTTGAGGAAAAATTATTAGTGGAGTAGAATGAAGAGAGATGTGGCATATATTATGGCTCGTTACATATGTTATCATTGGGTGAAGGTCGAACATCATAGACTTGGTGGCTTACTTCATAGGTTGCCCATTCTCGAGTAGAAATGGGAGAGAATTACCATTGATTTTGTTAGCGGCTTTCCTCTCTCCTTTCATTGTTTCGATAGTATTTGGGTTATTATAGATTGGTTGACAAAATTAGCACACTTCATTCTTATTCAAATATTTTTCAGTTTTGAGAGGTTAAGCAGTGTCTATCTTTGTGAGATAGTCAACTTGCATGGAGTTCCTATATTTATCATTTAACATGGGGGTTCGGTATTAACTTCCAGATTCTAGAAAGCTTTTCAGGAGGAGTTGGGTTGTCAGGTCAATCTTAAATAAGATTTCCACCCTTATATCGACGAGCAGTTAGAGTAGACTATTCAGGTTCTTGAAGATATGATCCGAGCATGTGTCATCAATTTTTAAGGTTAGTACGAGCAACAGTTAGATTTGGAAAAGTTTGCATATAATAACAACTATTATTCAAGTATTGATATGGCACTATTTGAGGTATTATACAGTAGAAATTTCAATCTCTGATTGGATAGGTAGAAACCTCTGAAATTTGAACCTGTGGTACTAACTTGCTTCAAGATTTGTTGGATAGAGTAAGGGTGATTCAAGATGTCCTAGGGCAGCTCAAAGTTGGCAGCAGGCTTATGCAAATCATTGACTTCATGCCTAGAGGTTTGGGGTTAGAGACCAGGTATTCCACCAAGGACCACCCATAATAAGTGTGATGAGGTTCCGAAGGAAAGGTAAGCTCATCCCCATATATGTTAGACCTTTTGAGATCATTCCAACTATTTGAGAGGTTGTTTATGAGTTACCCTTACCCCCATTTTTTTTTGTTTTTCATCTAATTTTTCAGTCTTCTATGTTGCAGTGTTATATTCCTGATGTTTCTCACGTGCTTCGATAGGACTCAATTTAATTGGATGAGAGATAGACCTTTATGGAGGAGTCGATGTTCATATTATACATGGATGTCAGGAGGTTGCGTTTTAGGGAGATTCCAATAGTGGTGGTTTAGTAGAGGCACCGCCTAGTAGAGGAGGGTACTTGGGAGATAGAGAAAGAGATGTGAGCCCTCTACCTAGACCTGCTCAAGCCTTTAGGTACATCCTAACCCTTTACTTTTGTGAATAAAGGTTCTTTTAGTAGTGGATATTGTAATGATCCTCATAGTCATTTTCTTTATTTCCCTGTCTTTTAGTCATTTAGAGCTTTCCTATAGCTACCCCAAGCCATTTGTGACTTGCTAGAGCTGACAATTCAGTTATCAGGCAATTCTTTTGATTTTCAGAGCTAATTTTCTATTCTAAATTCTTCATTTGTAAGAATTGGAAATTGAGCATAAACATTAGTAAAAAAATCTCAAATTTTGACAGTTCCTTCAGCACTAAAATTTTGATTTTAGGCTAGGGGGACCATTGGTTTGGGTCAGAAGGCTTCTGAACTTATTCCAAGCTATTGACCAAAAATTGATAAAAATGGCCTATTGGAATGGGCCTAATTTTCCTTAAAATGATCTCGGATGAAAATTTTGACTACCTCATTAAGTTAGGAATGTTGAATTTGATAGTTTAGCATAGTTTATTTGCATAGAAGATTTGAAATAAATCCTTAGAGGTCAAATTCCAAGTCTCAACTGGTGCATTCATCTAGTGCATACGCTAAAGCAGCGCTTTGGGCATCTTAACAGCCTACCGGGTGATTAAGCGGTGCTTGCTTGCCCAAAAAGCCTCTATAGAATCATGTTGACTTCTAAAGATAATTCCACTTTATCATCGGAATATCTTCTTTAGCGGTATGCCAGGCACTCAATGGGTACTGTTTCAGTGGTGATCGCTTGAGTAGTCAAGTATGTACTTAACCAACACCTGTATTCTATTAAATTCCCCATTAGCCTAATTTTACACCCATTTTTTCACAAATCTCAAGAGTGAAAAAACTATAGAATATGGAAAACTAGGCGAAACATTATTAGGTTATTTTAGGATGTTTTTAAGCTTGAATTTCTAATTTCTTAATCAAAATCCTTAAAAGTTTCTATTAATTTCATGGTTAATTTCTCGATTTATTCCCAAAATACCTAGATTATTGTTGGGTTAATTTTAGCATCAGTTGAGCTTGATATTTACCCATTCTTAAGGGTAAATGTTCCTTGATAATAGAGGGACATGTTGACGATTTCAAAAGTGCGATTCTACAAATAGCCCCATATGAGATTTTATGTAATTTTGGACTCGACGCAAAAAAATGCAACATGGGTATCGTTGTTCTCATATTGAAGAGTAGACTATCATGTTTATAGTGTGGCATGATGCGTTTTCTTTTTCGAAAGGGTAATCATTGGTTTAATGAATTTCACTGGGATTTGTTCTGTGTCTAGGTAGGTTAGGTTTGCCTTTCTCATAAATTGGATAAATTATAGTATATTTATTATAATGAGATAGATGTGGGTTTGAAAATAGGTCTTGGGGTTACATTTCGCATGAATTAGATTATTTAGTCAATTAAGGAACCATACATTATGAAAAATTGACTGAATTACTAATTATTTACGTTGAGTTGCTATTGTAGGACTAAAATGTGCCTTATTTAATATCGAGTAGTGAAATTACATACCATAGCGTAGTTCATGGTACGATTTTCTTTAGAATAGAGTATGAGGATTAGAAGTAGGCCCCTTTGGCCCATCTTAAGCTAAGAATATTACTGGTTCCTTGTAGACTTAATAAATGTTTATATCATCTAAATGTTAATTTTGGAGTTTTAGGAGGATAGATACATGACGCTATGCTAGATTGATACTTGGTAGATGATATTAGTTTCAGTCCAAGATCAGCATTTTATGATATTAAGACCTATTCAATTCCGGTATTATCCATGATATGAGTTTAGGTTCAAGTCTGGCACACAATGACATGAGTTTTCATTGAAGTATGACATTGATAGGTTATTTATGATGTTTATGAAATCGGTTTTAGTCTGAATATTATAGTATGGAAGTATCCACAATTATGATTTTTGAGATACGATTAATTAGTATGATTTTGGTTATCACTTATTGTTGATTTTACCCTCTAGACATATGGGGCATGCATTGGGTTATTTACTTTAATGCATAATCTGGGTTATGGAGGCTACTTTATATTGAAAGCTATGTTTTCTTTTATTTTATTGTTTTGCTTATTTATTTTACAGTATTTATAGATTTATTCTAGGTCTGCCCTCTTACCTTTACTTGGCTTATCTATCTCACATTTTTATTATATTTATATATTATTTTATTTGTATTCACTAGTTAAGTTCTCAGTTTTACAATAGTACACAGTTGCATGGAAATCATTTAGTTCCATGAAACTGTGTACAATCATAAAACTGAGAAGGTGAATCAATTTCTAAGCATCACTGAGTGCTTTTAGCTACAAAGTTTTTCCAATTTTCAATCTCTTCAACGATCCACTTTTGCAACATAGAGCCAACAATTATATTACCTATGTCAAGTGAAACAAATATTTTATTTCTTCTTCCTGGGATAAAGTGTCAAGTTACTTCCTCTTCTAAGACAAATATGGTGAGATATGCACTTCCTTCCCTTAAAAGTCTTGAGGTTGATTTAAAGTTTTTCCAATGTGATTCCTAAGTGGTGGCTTCAAGCTTCAATACATCCAAATGACAAAACTCTCTAGATGTTTGAGGTTGAAGTATGCTCTTCTCGTCACTTTGTCCAATCGAACACTGATTGGTGCCTTTGAACCATAAGTCGATATATGCTTTCAGATTTGGCTGAAAAATGGTAAAATCTCTCTTCAAAGGTTTGTTGTAATTGGTATTCTTCTCACTCTAGCATAATGTACATTGTTACACTTCAGTGCTATTTTCTTTTTAGTGCAGTCAAAGGCTTTTTCTGTATGTTGGTGAGGCACTTTTCTCTGACTTGTGCTTGCCATCCCTTCTCTATCTGATATTGCAGTTTGCCTTCTATTTTTTCTTAATGTTTAAGATGTATATTCTTAAAATATAGAGACTGTTCTCTCAGCTACTGCTCGTTACCGAGTAATACACAAATATGTACACCAGCATAAGATAGGGCATAGAACATTTGACTCAGTTGGATTTATTTTTGCTTCTGATTCAGTTAAATATTGATTAGCCAGTATTTTCATACACACGTTTAGTATAGAGTACATTTTGTTATACTATCTTTGAAAAGGACAAAAATTATAAAAATTAACTCTTTTCTAGTGATTATTTAGGGAAGCTGAATATTGTGAAACTTTGCATCATTGAAGCGATTATCGTTAATTACTTTCCTAAAAAGAAGCAGAACATGAAAACAAGGTAGTGTAAAAAATAAATAAAAGGTAAGATATACCATAGCTTATAGACTGAAGATAGACACACAGGTCTGTTATGTTGAATTTAGTTACTTGATTTATAGTATTACTCTATCGGTCTCTTGTTTTTTTATTATGTGGCATTATGTTATCCCATTTTGTTGTTTATTTTTATGTTTTTTTGCTTGTTATATTGTTTTATCGAAAACAACCTCTCTACTTCATATGAGGTAGTGGTATGGATTACGTGCACTTTACCCTCTTTAGACCCCACTTTGTGGGAATAAATTTTGTATGTTATTGTTGTCAATTGGAAGATGATGCTTACTAACTACCTATGGCTTTGGTAATCATACTATACTACTGTAACTTTTTGGTGCAGAATTGAGTACTAGTGGTCATTATTGATGTTGTAGTCATGCGAGCAAGAGTTGGGAGATAGCGTGAGCTCTCGGATCTGGTGTTGACCTTTTTGGATGAGTGGCTCTTGTAGCAACACTACTAGGTTGTGAGATATTGTTTTTTCTCTTATTTGTCTTCCGTTTTACAATTATTTCATTGTTTATTGCATGTAATTCTTTTAATTTCATATTTATGGCATTTATGCCGTCTTACACTAAATTTGACCATTGCCTATAACAATGGGATATGATTTAGCTTTCCTACTAGTGTGATAAAATAGGTTCCATCATGACTCGATATGTGGTTGTGACAAATTTCTATCATAGCGCTAGGTTCACAAGTATTGTTGTAATAAGATCAAGTGTCTTTTAGAGTCCCGTGGATTGGAAAAATGACATCTATTACATATTGACAGGACCCAAACCAGGGCCTTGTCGTAATGGTCATCCCAAGTTCTACTAAGACTGGAGAGCACCCCCGTTATCTAACCTAACTGACCAATACATATCTTGAGTCAGATCAATTTCGAACATATAACTAGATAACATTATTTCATAATTGAAGACTGTGGGATAGGTCCATATTTGTGATCACCCAAATGAGTCCAACCGTTCGATACCCAACCCATAACCGACAGCGACCACACCATAATCTAGAACCAAAACCATATGAGTTCCATAATAATTATATATAATCCCAAAATAAAAGAGGATGGAATAGTTAGAAATTTAGCCCAATGATATCATCCCCAATGCCAATGTCAATACTAAGGCTGACATCAATACCAATCCCTCCAATACAAACCCATAGTAGTTCCACAAAAGCCTCTAACCAAAACAAAACCAATATCCGGTTGGGATATGCCCCCAACCATAGCAAATACCAATATCCATAAAATAACTAAAGTATATGAAAATGTCCATAACATGAAATGGATCCATCCGAAAAGATGGAAGCTCACCACTTCAATCAAAAATTTTATCCCGAAATCCGATCACTATGTAGGAGGAGCAGAATGGACAGTTCTTACTTCGCGTGGGGATACAACTGCACAAAGATGGGTTAGAGGGTGATAGAAAGAACTCAGAATAAGGATAAAATAATACCATCCAGTAAAACCAAGTAAACCAACCATATGCATGCAAAGAATACATACATATATATATATATATATATATAACCATGCTGGGAAAAAGAATTGGGTTTAGCATGCATTTAACACAATTAACCTGGGTATGTGTAGATTAACTGTCCTTAACCACTCATGGGCTATATGGGTCCATTTTAACCCCCTGAACGGGCCCTAATGAGTGTAGATGCACAAACTAGAGAGACCAGAAGAGTAAGGAATTCCAAAGTATACATATGTACAGTGTACTTAGAGGATTCCCGCGTAGCTCATAGTATCATTTATGGTCGCCATGAATAACCCCTAACGTTGGCAAACATGAGTTTTCAGTGTTTGTTCATTGAACTCCAACCTTCACGATTAGATATCACACCCTGCCATTATTTCCCAATTAAAACCATTTCCAACCAACTAATTCATTATTCCATTTATTATTAACAAAGGCTATTAATAGTGGTATCGTCATACCGACTATAACTTGCAAGTATTTTCCTTAGCTAAACCTTTTAAGGTAAAGGGATTCCCGTGTAGCCATTTACCAAGTTTACTTGGGGGAGTCCTATGTACCCTACAAGTGTTCCATTTTGTTTATTTGGGGTATTCCATTGTAACCACAAATTGTTCAGTAACATGATTACTTGGGGATTCCATCATACCCCACAAGGAGTTTAATTAACCTTAACCATAACTCCCAAACCATTTCATTTAACCATTCCAAATCATTTAAACCATTAAGAGTTCCATTATCAAGTTCAAACCATGCGATAGTTCCATTAAAAATCCAATAATATAGTAAAAGCATTATCATAGGCATTTTATCAAACATGTTGGGGGCATAGTATTTCCAAAACCAAAACCAATTACCATATGACCATACCCATGCAACCAATTATCCAAAACTACCATTTAAGCCTGTAATAATGTAATTAAAATATGGGAATACCATAACCAAGCATTTATAGCCAAAACCCCCAACACATATTTGAAAACCCCAAAACGATTCAATAAATCATACCATGAAAACATTGTATAAAAGCATGCCTTTAGTTGGACTAACAATGAGGGAAGAGTACATGCCTTAATTAAGAAGATAATGGAGAGATATCACCAACACAAGCCCCAAATTAATCCTTAAGATGAAACCCTAGCTTCCTTTTCCCAAGAACTTTAGAGAGGATTAGAGAGTGTTTTCTAAGTGTTATTAAATAGAAAATAGGGAAAATAACCTCCCAAGTGAGTTAAAAGTCATGTGGCCTTATTAGGTTTAGTGGGTAAATGTCCAGAATGCCCTCACTTCAACTACATAAAATTCCCGTTAGGGGGTACGACTAACCATACCAATTGTTCCCTCTAATAGGAGTGCCCCCTTGAACCCAACACTATCCAAGGTATGACTTACCCAAACAAATTCGTACCTAAAGTATATGACTAGTACCCTTGACCCATACCCCTGGCTGAATGGGATTACAAGAGGTTTTAACACTGTCCACCATATGAGTCCATGTTATGACTCGTACCCTAGCTTATGGCTCATGGTAAGCCACTCGTACTCATATAAAAGTTAAGCTACCAAGTCTATGATTAAGAAAAGGAAAAACCAAAATCTATGACCCATATCCACTAATACGACTCGTATCCACCAAGTCGTATGCATTCCAGAAATCAATCCCACCCACAAACTAACACTGGTCAATATACAACAAACCCATACAAATTATACCCTAACATACAACTGGTACCCATTAGTCATGTCTTGTCCAGAAACTAGAAATCCAAGAAATTTTCTAAGGGTCAGAAATCCAGGGTGTTATAGTCTCCCCCACTAGGAATTTTCGTCCTCGAATGACGGATAAGGTAGGGTAACCACAAGCATAATTGGTTTGCATTATAAAATATCATTCAAAACTTTAACCAAGTTAGAAAATAAAAATGCAAGGATATTAATATTCCTTTAACAATGTTTGAAAAGAAAAGTATGTTAAAGAACACATACCTTCCGCACGAATACCAGGAGCAGAAAATAGATATGGATACTTGGTCTTTTTGTCCTTCTTCTCTTCCCATGTAGCCTCTTCCATCTTGTGGTTTCACCATAGAAACTTAATTGAGGACATATCATTGGTCTGTAACCGACCAACCTGCCAGTCCAATATCTCTATCGGGACTTATTCATAAAACAGAGAATCCGAGATACCAAATCCTTCTAAGGGAACAATCAAAGAAGGATCACCAATGCACTTTCTCAACATGGAAACATGAAATACCGAATGAACAGAGCTTAAACTAGAAGGAAACTCCAATTCATAAGACAAATTACCAACCCTCTGCAAAACATCATAAGGACCAACAAATTGGGGACTGAGCTTCCAATTTTTACCAAACCGCATTACTCCTTTCATGGGAGATATATTTAGGAACACCTGATCCCCAACCTCAAACTCCAAGTCTCTACTCCTTACATCGGGATAGGAATTTAGGAGACTTAGGGAAACCTTAAGCCTTTCATGAATAACCTTTACCTTTTCCATAACCTGATAAACCAAATCCAAAATAAACATGTCTGTCTCACCTAACTCAAGCCAACCAATAGGAGATTTGCACCTCCTACCATACAATGCCTTAAAAGGGTCAATACCAATAGTGGAATGGTAACTATTATTGTAAGAAAACTATACCAAAGGTTGATGCTCAACCCGATTGCCACTGTAATCAATTACACATGCCCGAAGCATATCCTTCAGCTTTTGAATAGTCCTCTCTGCTTGCCCATCTATTTGAGAAAGAAAAGTAGTACTCAGACTAACCTTAGTACCCAATCCTTTCTAAAAAGTACGCCAAAAATGAGATAAAAATTGTATACCACGATCAAAGATAATCGAAATAGGTACCCCCTGTAACTTCACAATCTCCTGAAGATACAACTTCGCATAATCCTCCACCAAAAAGGTAGTCCTCACTGGCAATAAGTTAGAAGACTTTGTCATCCTATCCATAATGACCCAAATAGAATCTAATTAGTTTAGATACCAAGAAAGACCAGTAATGAAATCTATATTGATTACCTCCCATTTCTGTTAGGGAAAATAAATTTCTTAATACAAACTACCAAGCCTAATACGCTCAACTTTGACTTGTTGGCACACCATGCACTTTGCTACAAAATCAGCCACATCCCTTTTCATAACTATTCCACCAATACATCTCCTTGAGATCATGATACATTTTTGTTAAATCGGGATGAACAACATATCACGATTCATGCGCTTTAGCCAAGATCCTTTGCCGCAAACCATCAATATCAGGAACACGCAACCTTTATTGGTAGTGTGAAGTACCATCATCACCGATCTCAAATACCATCACCTTTTGCCCATAAAAATCCCTCATGATTTTCATCAAGATAGGATCCAGCACATGATGCTCCTTGATCTCTGCACCACGATATGACCTAACCACTTCCTAAACTAGTACCTCATCATCCTTGGAGTCCAAGATATAAACTCTAAGATTGGACAAGCGGTGAGTATACATCAGTGATTCCCACTTTCCTTTCTCCATATGAGCCAAACTCCCAAGTGACAACCTACTAAGAGAATTAGCAACCACGTTAGCTTTACCTGGGTGGTATTAAGGACTCATATCATATTTCCATCTCCTTTATTTGTGATATAGCTCCTTTTGGGTGAAAACATATTATAATTTTATGATGAGAAAATATGTCAACATGCACTCCATATAAATAATGCCGCTAGAATTTCAAACTAAAAACCATTGCCAACAACTCCAATTCATAAGTAGGATCATTTCTCTCATACACCTTCAACTGCCTAGAAACATATGCACCTTCAACTGCCTAGAAGCATAGGCAAACACCTTCTTATGCTGTATCAATCCATAACCAAGTCCCACCCAAAAAACATCACATTAGACCTAAACCCTCATTTCCTTCAGGCAATGTCAAAATCAGAGCCGCAGTTAGATTATCCTTAAGTGACTGTAAACTCCCTTCACACGCATCCAACTAAGAAAGCTTTATCTTTCTCAGTGTCAACTTAGTCAATTGGTCATCTATTATTGAGAAACTTTTCACAAACCACCAATAATACCAAGCCAAACCAGAGAATCTCCAAAAGTCGGTTGGAGTCATAGGACTAGGACACTTCTTAACGACAAAAAACTTTTGCAGATCCACCGTGATCCCCTTACTAGGAATAATATGACCAAAAAATGTCACAATGTTCAACCAAAACTCATACTTGGAGAAATTCGCATATAATATTTTTGTCAAGTCCTGCAACACCACATGTAAGTGATTGGAATGATTTACCTCACTTTTAGAATATACCAAGATGTCATCAATAAACACAATGATAGAATGATCCAATAACTTTTTTGCAAACTTGTTCATCAAATCCATAAACATCGTCGGGGCATTAGTCAAGCCAAATGACATCACCATGAAATTAAAGTTCCCATACCGAGTACAAAAAGTCATCTTAGGGAAATCAACCTCCTTATTTGAAGTTGATGATACCCAGACAGAATATCTATCATAGAAAAGAACTTGGCACCTTGCAACTGTTCAAATAAGTTATCTATCCTTGGAAGGAGATACTTGTTCTTGGCTGTTACTTTATTCAACGATCGATAGTCAATAAACAACTGAAGGAGACCATCCTTCTTGCACAAGAACAACATCGTTGCACCCCACAAGTATACACTAGGATGAATAAACCCCTTATTCAGGAAATTCTTAAGCTGCTCCTTGAGTTCCCTCAAGTCAGACAGAGCCATTCTATAAGGAGAAATAGATATTAGATAGGTGTCGAGAACCAAATCAACACCAAACTCAATCACCCTATCCGGAGGAACACCAGGAAGATCATTTGGAAAGACCTTAAGAAATTTACTTACCACTAGAACTGAATGAAAAGAGGGACCTTTCGAGTTAGAATATTTAACCTGGACCAAGTGATAAAGGCACCCTTTGGAGATTAATCTCTGAGCTTTAAGATAAGAAATAAACCTTCCCCTAGGAACTAGGTAACTACCCTCCCACTCAATAACTAGTTCAGCAGGGAACCTAAAAATAACCTAATTAGCACTAAATTCTAAGGACATGTAACAAGAGAGTATCGAATCCATAACCAAAATAACATCAAAATCCACCATACCAAGTTCAAATAAATCCACCAAAGTCTCTCTCTTACCAATAGATACCACAACTCCTTATAGTCTCTCTTAGCAATAATCGAGTCAACTACTGGGGTAAAAATAGTGAATGGATCTAGAATAACCTAAAGATCAGTACTAAAACATAGAACCACAATTGGGGTCACATAAGAAAGAGTAGACCCCAGATCAAGCAGACAATACACATAACAAGAAAAAATTTGTAACGTACTTTAAATGACATCAGGCAATGCCTCAAACTTATGTCGAGATGCAAGAGAATATAACCTATTCTAATAAGTACCAGTACTAGAAATATAATTATATGTAAATATTGCACAACTAGGTGTAAGATCAGAAGATAAAGCAACCAAAGCTTTGACTGCTCCTGAAACACCCTTCCAACAGGATAATTCCTAAGCATATGGCCTGACTGACTAATATTTAAAACATTTTTCCCTCCGTTCATCATAAAAACACCAATCAAGATGAATATAGAATTGGTAAGAAGGGCATAAAAAAGCAAACTAAGCCCTACTTACCTAAGATTGGACACCCTGTGCCTAAAATTTATCGCCACCTTATTGAAGCCTATCAACCAAATACTTTGGGTAAATAGCTAGAAAAAGAGAAGGATCCAGAACTTCCCCACTTCTTCTTTGGCCAGTTACCTCTATCCCAACCACCTTACTATTTCTTACCACCTCGTTTAGAAGACCTAAACTTCTTACCCTAACTTTTCCTAAACTCCACCTGTTTTCTCTTCTCACCCTCCACCTACTGCATATGGACAACCAACCTTATAATATCCTTATCTTTAATCAGCAAATTAGTATTCCTTTCAAGGATCAAATCCCAAGGTAAACCAGAAGTGGACTTTTGTATCCTCGCCCTCATATCTGACACCAAGTCCAGAACATACCTTGACAGCTGATGAAACTTTAAGTTAGATTCCTTGACAAATATCTTTCCCTACTTAAGATTCACAAATACCTTCATATTCTCTTCCCTTAGCTTCTAAGGAATAAAGTGACGTAGAAAAGTATTTGAAAAGTTATCCTATAAGGAAAACACCTAAACATCACCTCTATCACTATCCAACTCCTCATATCATTGTTACACAATATCCTTGAGCTGATAAGCTTCAAAATTTACCCCTTCTATATTTATGGCCTGTATTACCCTAAAGATTTTCTCTATTTTATCTAAGAAACCCTAAGGATCCTCTATTTTTACTCTAGCAAAAATAGGAGGATTCATCTTCATAAACTTGCCAACCCTTGTGGCCTCTACAGATAAGTATGACTCGATTGACAAAATTAATCGATTGAAAAAATTGAGCATTCATCACCTTAACCTAAAGAGGACTAGTAACCATTGGTGGAACTCCCAAAATTTCAACAATTGTACCCCTAGATATAGTATGGATCCTTTGTGTACTTTCCACATTGTCCCCAGATAGGAGATAAAAGTTTTCTTGTGTTCCAGATCGTTGAAGCATGATAGGAAAAACGAACAGACAAGGATTGGAGAAGATTTTGAGGACTTAGAATCCAAGATTAAAAATAGTTTATCAAGAAAGTCAAACATTCCTAAATATATTATGGCCTCTCCCTTATGAGTGTAGTACGATACACACCCATAAAAGAGACTCTACTAGATACGACTTTGTGGACTCCTAATTCACTATGAACCTAAAGCTCTGATACAAAATTGACATGATCCAAACTTGGGCCTTCTCATAATAGGTATCCCAAGTCTAATTAGGCTGGAGACCACCCCTGTTACGCAACCTAACAGAACAACACATATCCTGAGTCGGATAAATTCCAAACATATAAAAAGATAACATTATTGCATAATCCCAAACTATGGGATAAGTCCATATCCGTTTCCACCCAAATGAGTTGAATCGTCCAATACCTACCCATTACCGATACCAACCAAACCATAATCCAGAACCATAACCATATGATTTTCATAATAATTAATTATAATCCCAAAATTAAAAAGGATGAAATAGTGAGAAATTTAGTCCAATGATATCAGCTTTAACGCCAATGCAAATACTAAGGCTGATATCAGTACCGATGCTGCCCATACCAACCCATAGTAGTTCCACAAAATCCTCTAACCAAAAGAAAATCAATATCCTATTTGGAAATACCCCCAACCAAAGCCAAAACCAATATCCATAAAATAACCAAAGTATATAAAAATGTCAATAAAATGAAATGGACCCTTTCAGAAACATTGAAACTCACTACTTCAATCAAAAAGATGATCTCAAAATCCAATAACTATGTAGGAGGAGTAGAATGGTTCATTACTGCATAGCATAGGGATATATTTGCCCAAAGATGGGTTAGAAGGTGAACGCTAGCATGAACGTAAAATAAGGATAAAATAATGTCATCTAGTAAAACCAAGTATACCAACCATATACATATAACACTGAACATATATATATAACTTTGCCTAGAAAGAGAACCGAGTTTAGCATGCATTTAAAATATTAACTTGAGTATGTGTAGCTTAAACGTCCTTAACCATCCATGGTCTATATAGGTCCAGTGTAACCCCCTATATGGGCCTCGATGCATGTAGTCAAACTACATAGTGATATCATAAAAGAGGAGGATTTCTAAGTACCCTTATCTCTGTAGGATACATGTGTATAGTGTACTTTGAGGATTCCCGCATACCTCAGAGTATTATATATGGTCCCCATGACCAACCCCTCAAGTCAGCAAATATGAGTTTCCAGTGTCCGTTCGTTGAACTCCCGCCTTCACAGTTAGCTATCACACCTCTCTATTATTGACCAAGTAAAACTATTTCTAATCAACCAATCCATTATTCCATTTATTATTAACCAAGGCTATTAATAGTGTTAATATCATACCGACTATAACTTACAAGTATTGTCTTTAGCCAAACATTTTAAGGTAAAGGGATTCCCGTATACCTATTTAGAAAGTTAACATGGGTGAATCCCATGTACCTCACAAGTGTTCCATTATGTTTGCTTGGGGGATTCCATTGATCCCACAAGTTGTTCATTAATATGTTTACTAGTGGGATTCCATTATACCCCACAAGGTTTTCAATTAACCATAACCATAACCACCAAACCAATCGATTTAACCATTCCAAACTATTTAAACGATTTGGAGTTTCATTAACAAGTTCAAACCATGCGATAGTTCCATTAAAAATCTAATAATATAGTAAAAGCATTATCATAGGCATTTTATCAAACATGTTGGGGGCATAGTATTTCCAAAAACCAAAACCAATTAACATATAACCATTCCCATAAACCAATAATCCAAAACCACCATTTAAGCATGTAATAATGTAATTAAAACATAGAACAACATAACCAACCATTTAAAACCAAAACGCCCAATGCATATTTGAAAACCCCAAAACCATACAATAAATCATTCCATGAAAATATTATACAAAACTATGACTTTAGTTGGAACTAACGCTGAGGGAAAAGTACATTCCATAATTAAGAAGAAAATAGAAAGAGTTCACCAACACAATTCCTAAATTAATCCGTAAGATGAAACCCTAGGTTTCTTTATTGAAGAACTTTAGAAAGTACTAGAGAGTGTTATCTAAGTGTTAATGAATAGAATAATAGGAAAAATAACATCCAATCAGAGTTAAAAGTCATAGAGCCTTATTAAGTTAAGTGGGGAAATATCCCGATTGACTTTACTTAAATTGCATAAAATTCCCGTTAGGGGTACAACTAACCATACCAGTCGTACCCTTCAATATGAGTAGTACCCACCAATCATACCCTAGACCTTCCCTATAGACCCAACACTCTCTAAGGTACGACGTACCTAAACCAGGTTGTACCTAAAGTATACAACTAGTACCCTTGACCCATACCAACTGGCAGAATAGGAACACAAGAGGTTTGAACTCTGTCCACCATATAATTCTATGGTATGACTCATACCCTGGCTTACGAATCATGGTTAGCCACTCGTACTCATATCCAAGTTAAGCTACCATGTCTAAGATTAAGTGAAGGAAAAACCTCAACCGTAACGACCCATATCCTCCAATACGATTCATATAAACTAAGTCATATCCATTCTGAAACTAATCCAACCCACCAACCAATATTGGTTAGTATACGACCAACCCAGAAAAACCATACCACTATATACGACTAGTACTCCTTATTCATATCTTGTACAAAAAGTAGAAATCAAGGATATTTTCTAAGGGTAAAAAATCAAGGGTGTTATACTTATCTTCAGGAGGCTATAGGATATTTTTAGTAGATATTTGCTTTATTCACTTATTTCATGGTAAGATTTAGAGTTGGCTTTAAGCAATTTCCTTGGTTTAACTTTTTCACAGATAGTTGGGAGCGTGCTACAACTACTTGATATAAGGACCTTGAGTCCACGACAAGGTATCCTTCCATAGTTCATTGATGTCTTAGAGATCAAGGGAATCCAACAGAGGTATCCCCATCTAGAGATTCAGTTATGTGGCCTTTACTAGACCCTATTCCATATTCTATGCTAGAGATTCCTACACGTCATTTAATGGTGGGCTAGAGACCATCCTAAGCTCCATTGGGTGTTTAATTCATCATCATATCTAGAGGATTAATTTGTTAATTTCTTTGGATTAGTTGGTGGTGCATAGTTTGATGGTGGGAAGTCTGTAGATCAAATTAGTACTGAGGCAGGAGTGCAACCTATAGCTACTGCCCCAGGGTTGAGATTTCTCCTGCACTGGTAGTTGCTCAGTCGGTAGTTTCCTAACCTACTATGTCTTTTGAAGAACAAAAGATGTTAGGTACATTCTTTTGACTGACTCCTCCTTGGTTCTTTGGTGAATTAGGCAATGATACTAATATGTTTTTAGTTTCTTGCAAGGATATTCTCCATAATTTTGGCCTAGTTAAGACTCGTGGTGTGGATTACACTACTTTTTTTTAATATTTGGAAGCTCGACAATGGTGGAGATATTATTTTTATTCCAGGATAGTTGGATCACTTCCGTTGATATGGACTCGGTTCTCTGAGGTCTTCTTGAAGAAGTATACATCGCAAATCCTAAAGATCATTTGAGAGACCTATTCTCGATATTGGAGAAAGGTTATATGACTGTTCTCAAGTAGTGAATCTTTTCATTTAAAACCCTAGTTAAATTAAGCCTTTAAGGTTCCTAGGGGCTATCATATTTTAAATGACCTCATTTCAAAAATTTGATGCAATCATTGAGTCTGAAAAATAAAAAATTACTTTGTATCATAAATGTTTTGTTTCTATGGGATCCTAAATGAATCTTGAGGTTTCATTCAAAGATATTTGGTCCAATAACATTTGGCAGTTTACTGATATTAGGTGCATGCCTTTCTTATTTGCATTTGTGGCCATACCTCTTGATCTTAGTCATATTTATATGTTCAATCACAAATATTCACCTAGATTTGGACTTGTTCTGATCGATATAATGTGCTATTCTAAGTGTAGTTAAGCTTTAATTGTATCTAATGGATATGATTAGCGTTTGTAGGAATAAATTATGATGGAATTAAAAATGATTTGACACATTGATGAGGTATAATGGTAAAGGGAGAAAACAATGGCATTGAAACATGGCTTGAGAAGGCAAACTAAAAGTTTGTACTTTTGATTTACGCAATCACCGCATCACATTGGCTGACAAAATGGCATATGCCTGATTCCAGTGAGTTGCCGTGATATCACCGCTTTGCGGTGAGAGGACCATTCATATTTTTTGAAATCCAGAATGTTAGCATGATATTATAACCTCGCGGAGAAGGTGGAAGTTCTAGTTTTTGACGTTTGCAGATTAGTACATCACTGTGGTGAAGGAATTCGTATTTGTCAAAAACCACTAGCTCACCGCAATTGCACTGCATCATGGTGAGGATACAAATTGCAATTGTCACAAAACAGTAACCTTCTACGATTGCATAGATTTTATGCGGATTATGGCGTTGGACAACATAGCGCATCGCACTACCTGAAAAAATAGGGATTATTTTTCCCAGGTATAAAAGGAATAATTCATTACAATTAAAGATACTTTGGAAAGCATAGTAGTGGAAGAAAAACACAAAATTCTCTTTTTCGATTCCTACATTTTCTTTTGAACTTTTTTACCTCAATATTAATTACTTATTATTGATGTTAAATTCAAAAATCAGTGGCTAAATACCATTGTTTTAGGGTTGAGGCTAAGAACGTGATTACTTTTTGATATTCTTTATCGTAGTTTCTTGTTTGATTATCGTATGGGTTATTCTTAATATCTTGAGCTTACTATTTTGATGAGTGTCAAACATTAGAATAAATCTATATTTCTATGTGAATTCTGTAGGAGAATTATTGAATAGAACGGAGAAATTAAGGAGCAAGGTTCTCAACCTTTCATTAAATAGAGGATTTGAATTAGCACCAAAGATAGGGATATACCTAGAAGGCTTGTTTGGTTCAACTGCAAGAATGTAGATGTATGCATATAAATGAATTATTTTATCTTTGTGGGAGCTGTAGTTTCGATATTTAGATATATATAAAATTTGAGGCCGGGAGACCAAGATCGTACCATAAACTTTGCAAATCAATAAACCAACAACAAACTAGAATTTAATAAGAAGATAGAATTGTATGATTATTAGATGTGCCTCAACCCTAGAATTCTAGTCATTATTGTTCACAACCGTTACTTGCTTTGGTATTGTCACAAATTACTATTTTTTATTTATTTACGTTTTTTATTCAAAACTTAATAATCATCTTGATACTTTATAACACTTAAGACTTCCCTGTCTAAAACTAAAGTTGGTTTAATTTCTAGTTGCATAGTCCTTGTCGGAACGATATCCAACTGTCTAAGTCACTGTATTACTTGTGTGATCGTGTACACTTGCTTGTGTATTTGAGCGCAACAAGTTTTTGGTGCCGTTGCAGGGGACTAGTATTATTAGTAATTTGCTAAATTATTAGTTTTTGATAATAAGTTCAAGTGTTAATAACTTGATCTTAGCGGCTGAATTTTTGCAGGATTAGCTAAATAACGGACTGGCGAGAGATAGAGAGTTGGTAGAACCTTTTTCTGAACCAGAATTGATATTTCAATAGAGGTGAAGAGATCTGTATCCCATTCAACAGATTCAAATGGCTAAAAGAAGAGATGCAAATATTGTTGATCCAAATGATCCTGTTGATCCAAATGCCGAACATGTCCCAACTGCTCCTGCTCAACTAGCTACTAGGCCTATTTGTGAGGTGGGAATCCCTTTCACAAACTATGTGACTAACAATATTAGCAAGCCCGAGCTAGGTGGCCAATTTTAATTAAAGCAGAATATAGTGTAGTTGCTGAATTCGGCTGGGTAATTTTCTAACCTTTCACATGAAGACCCACAATAATACATATAGACCTTCCTTGAAATAAGCGATACTTACATTCCTACTGGGTTGTATACTGATTATGACAGACTGATGCACTTCACTTTTTCCTTAAGTAGGGAAGCGAAGAAGTGGTTACATTATGAACCACCACTCTCCATCACTTCTTGGAAAGATCTATCTCGGAAGTTCCTTATTCAATTCTTTCCATCTAGGATGACTGCATGTTTGAGAAGTGAGATTCTGAGTTTCAAATAGAAAGAGGAAGAGAATCTCTATCAAGATTGGGAGAGATTTAAGATTATGCTCAGAAATTTCCCTCACAATCATCAGTCTAATGATGTTTTTGTTTATACTTTCATTTAAGGGATAGAGCCAAATACCAAGATTCTCTTGGATTCAGCAGTAGGTGGCTAACCTCTTGATAAGACTTATAATGAATTGTACACACTACTAAATCAGATTTCACAAGGGAACCCTAAATGGCATGCTGATTTGAGGAGTGTTCCTAAAAAGGTTACAGGTGTGTTAAAGGTCGATCAGTTCACTGCTCTATCAGCTCAACTTGAAGCAATGCAAAATTAGATGATTACTTAGTTGAACAACCTAAACGTGGGGGTTTCGCAAGCAGCAGCTATAGCTAATGCAGTCTAACAAGTGAATTATTTGTGTGAGGTTTGTGGAAGTAGTGAACATACGACAGATGCTTGTGCGGGTAATCTAAATTTTGGTAATTATGTGGGAAATGCAAATAATCCAGATAATAGAACTTTGGTAACACATATAATCCCAACTAGTGGATTCATCCCAATTTCTTATGGGGTATAAATCAGGCACGTAATAATAATAAACAAAATGAACAATAGGTTCAGAATAATCAAGTTACTACTCATACAAGTAATATAGAGGAGATGATGAAGCTACTTTTAGCCAATCATGCACTTTTTATAGTAGATTTAAAGAGTCAACAGTTGATCCCTAGGAATTCAGAGCTACAACTCGGTCAGATTGCTGGAGCAAAAAACCAAAGACCTCAAGGTGTCTTACCTAGAGATACAAATGAAAATCCAAAACAGGTAAATGCAATTATAACAAGAAGTGGGTTTCCGTTAATGCTGGAGGTACCTGAGCAGGTTAGTCCCACATCTAATGATGATGATCTTAAAGTCAATAATAAGAAAAAGTCATAGAAAAAGCTGCAAGTGATGAAATTCAATTGAAGAAGAATAATCTACCCTTACCCCGCCCTCAAAAGTAAAGGAAGCACCAAGAAGAGGCCAGTAATGAAATCTATATTGATTACCTCCCATTTCCGTTAGGGAAAGTAAATTTCTTAATACAAACTACCAAGCCTAATACGCTCAACTTTGACTTGTTGGCACACCATGCACTTTGCTACAAAATCAGCCACATCCCTTTTCATAACTATTCCACCAATACATCTCCTTGAGATCATGATACATTTTTGTTAAATCGGGATGAACAACATATCACGATTCATGCGCCTTAGCCAAGATCCTTTGCCACAAACCATCAATATCAGGAACACGCAACCTTTATTGGTAGTGTGAAGTACCATCATCACCGATCTCAAATACCATCACCTTTTGCCCACAAAAATCCCTCATGATTTTCATCAAGATAGGATACAGCACATGATGCTCCTTGATCTGTGCACCAAGAGATGACCTAACCCCTTCCTGAACCAGTACCTCACCATCCTTGGAGTCCTAGATATGAACTCTAAGATTGGCGAAGCGGTGAATATCCATCAGTGATTCCCACTTTCCTTTCTCCACATGAGCCAAACTCCTAATGGACAACCTACTAAGAGAATTAGCAACCACGTTAGCTTTACCTGGGTGTTATTAAGGACTCATATCATATTTACATCTCCTCTGTTTGTGATTTAACTCATTTTGGGTGAAAACATAGTATACTTTTATGATGAGAAAATATGTCAACATGCACTCCATATAAATAATGCCGCTAGAATTTCAAACTAAAAACCATTGCCAACAACTCCAATTCATAAGTAGGATCATTTCTCTCACACACCTTCAACTGCCTAGAAACATATGCACTTTCAACTGGGTAGAAGCATAGGCAATCACCTTCTTATGCTGCACCAAACTATAACCAAGTCCCACCCGAAAAACATTACATTAGACCTAAACCTTCATTGCCTTCAAGCAATGTCAAAATTAGAGCCAAAGTTAGATTATCCTTAAGCGACTATAAACTCCCTTCACACGCATCCAACTAAGAAAACTTTATCTTTTTTAGTGTCAACTTAGTCAATTGGCCATCTATTGTTGAGAAACTTTTCACAAACCGCCAATAATACCTAGCCAAAATAGAGAATCTCCAAAAGTCGGTTAGAGTCATAGGACTAGGACACTTCTTAACGACAAAAAACTTTTACGGATCCACCATGATCCTATCACTCGGAATAATATGACCAAAAAACATCACAATGTTGAACCAAAACTCACACTTGGAGAACTTTGCATACAACATTTTTTTCAAGGTCTGCAACACCACACATAGGTGATTGGCATGATCTACCTCACTTTTAGAATATACCAAGATGTGATCAATAAACACAATGATAGAATGATCCGAGAACTTTTTGCAAACATGTTCATCAAATCTATAAACGTCGTCGGGGCATTAGTCAAGCCAAATGACATCACCATGAAATCAAAGTTCCCATACCAAGTACAAAAAGTCATCTTAGGGATATCGACCTCCTTATTTTATGTTGATGATAACCAGACAGAATATCTATCTTAGAAAAGAACTTGGCACCTTGCAACTGTTCAAACAAGTTATCTATCCTTGGAAGGAGATACTTGTTCTCGGCTGTTACTTTATTCAACTATCGATAGTCAATAAACAACTGAAGAAAACCACCCTTCTTGCACAAAAACAACATCGGTGCACCCCACAAGGATACACTAGGATGAATAAACCCCTTATCCAGGAAATTCTTAAGCTGCTCCTTGAGTTTCCTCAAGTCAGACAGAGCCATCCTATAAGGAGAAACAGATATTAGATAAGTGTCGGGAACCAATTCAACACCAAACTCAATCACCCTATCCGGAGGAACACTAGGAAGATCATTTGGAAAGACTTTAAGAAACTTACTTACCACTAGAACCGAATGAAAAGAAGGACCTTTCGAGTTAGAATCTTTAACCTGGACCAAGTGATAAAGACACCCTTTGGAGATTAATCTCCGAGCTTTAAGATAAGAAATAAACCTTCCCCTAGGAACTAGGTAACTACCCTCCCACTCTATAACTGGTTCAGCAGGAAACCTAAAAACAACCAGATTAGCACTAAAATCTAAGGACGTGTAACAAGAGAGTATCCAATCCATAACCAAAATAACATCAAAATCCACCATACCAAGTTCAAATAAATCCACCAAAGTCTCCCTATTACCAATAGATACCACAACTCCTCATAGTCTCTCTTAGCAATAATCGAGTCAACTACTGGGGTTAAAATAGTTAATGGATCTTAAATAACCTAAGGATCAATACTAAAACATAGAACCACAATTGGGGTCACATAAGAAAGAGTGGACCCCAGATCAAGTAGATAATACACATAACAAGAAAAAAGTTGTAACGTACTTTTAATGAAATAAAGCAATGCCTCAAACTCATGTCGAGATGCAAGAGCATATAACCTATTCCAATAAGTACCAGTACTAGAAATATAATTAGATGTAAAAATTGCACAACTAGGTGCAAGATCAGAAGATAAAGCAACCAAAGCTTTGACTGCTCCCAAAACACCCTTCCCACAGGACAATTCCTAAGCATATGGCCTGACTGACAATATTTAAAACACTTTTCCCTCACTTCAACATAAAAACCCCAATCAACATGAGTATAGAACTGGTAAGAAGGGCATAAAAAAGCAGACTAATCCCTACTTACTTGAGATTGGAAACGCTGTGCCTAAAATTTATGGACACCTTATTGAAGCCTATCACCCAACTACTTTGGGCAAACAGCTAGAAAAAGAGAAGGATCCAGAACTTCCCCACGTCTTCTTTGGCCAGTTACCGCTATCTAAACCACGTTGCTATTTCTTACCACCTCGTTTAGAAGACCTGGACTTCTTACCCTACCTTTTTCTAAACTCCGCCTATTTTCTCTTCTCATCCTCCACCGACTGCATATGGACAACCAACCTTAAAATATCCTTATCTTTAATCAGCAAATCAGTATTCCTTTCAAGGATCAAATCCCAAGGCAAACTAGAAGTGGAATTTTGTATCCTCGCCCTCATATCTGACACCAAGTCCAGAGCATACCTTGACAGCTGATGAAACTTTAAGTTAGATTCCTTGACAAATATCTTTCCCTACTTAAGATTCACAAATACCTTCATATTCACTTCCCTTAGCTCCTAAGGAATAAAGTGACGTAGAAAAGTATTTGAAAAGTTCTCCTATAAGGAAAACACCTAAACATCACCTCTATCACTATCCAACTCCTCATATCATTGTTACACAATATCCTTGAGCTGATAAGCTTCAAAATTTACCCCTTCTATATTTATGGCCTGTATTACCCTAAAGATTTTCTCTATTTTATCTAAGAAACCCTAAGGATCCTCTATTTTTACTCTAGCAAAAATAGGAGGATTCATCTTCATAAACTTGCCAACCCTTGTGGCCTCTACAGATAAGTATGACTCGATTGACAAAATTAATCGATTAAAAAACTTGAGCATTCATTACCTTAACCTAAAAAGGACTAGAAACAACTGGTGGAACTCCCAAAATATCAACAATTGTACCCCTAGATATAGTATGGATCCTTTGTGTACTTTCCACATTGTCCCCAAATAGGACATACAAGTTTTCTTGTGTTCCAGATCGTTGAAGCATGATGTAAAAAGCGAACAGACAAGGATTGGAGAAGATTTTGAGGACTTAGACTCCAAGATTAAAAATAGTATATCAAGAAAGTCAAACATTCCTAAATATATTATGGCCTCTCCCTTAAGAGTGTGGTACGATACACACCCATAAAAGAGACTCTACTAGATACGACTTTGTGGACTCTTAATTCACTATGAACCTAAAGCTCTAATACAAAATTGACATGATCCAAACTAGGACCTTGTCATAATAGGCATCCCAAGTCTAATCAGGCTGGAGACCACCCCTGTTACGCAACCTAACAGACCAACACATATCCTGAGTTGAATAAATTCCAAACATATAAAAATATAACATTATTGCATAATCCCAAACTCTGGGATAGGTCCATATCCGTTTCCACCCAAATAAGTTGAATCATCCAATACCTACCCATTACTGATACTAACCAAACCATAATCCAGAACCATAACAATATGATTTTCATAATAATTATTTATAATCCCAAAACTAAAAAGGATGAAATAGTGAGAAATTTAGTCCAATGATATCAGCTTCAATGCCAATGCAAATACTAAGGCTGATATCAGTACCAATGCTGCCCATACCAACCCATTGTAGTTCCACAAAATCCTTTAACCAAAAGAAAATCAATATTCAATTTGGAAATACCCCCAATAAAAGCCAAAACCAATATCCATAAAATAACTAAATTATATGAAAATGTCAATAAAATGAAATGGAACCTATCAGAATTATTGAAGCTCACTACTTCAATCAAAAAGATGATCTCAAAATCCTATAACTATGTAGGAGGAGTAGAATGGTTTATTACTGCATAGCATAGGGATTTATCTGCCCAAAGATGGGTTAGCAGGTGAACGGTAGCATGAACTTAAAATAAGGATAAAATAATGTGATCTAGTAAAACCAAGTATACCAACCATATACATATAAAACAAACATATATATAACCATGCCTAGAAAGAGAACCGAGTTTAGCATGCATTTAAAATATTAACTTGGGTATGTGTAGCTTAACCGTCCTTAATGATCCATTGGCTATATAGGTCCAGTCTAACCCCCTGACTGGGCCTCGATGCATGTAGTCAAACTAAATAGAGATATCATAAGAGAGGAGGATTTCTAAGTACCCTTATCTCTGTAGGATACTTATGTATAGTGTACTTTGAGGATTCCCGCATACCTCAGAGTATTATATATGGTCCCCATGACCAACCCCTCAAGTCAGCAAACATGAGTTTCCAGTGTCCGTTCATTGAACTCCCGCCTTCACAGTTAGCTATCACACCTCTCTATTATTGACTAATCAACCAATCCATTATTCCATTTATTATTAACCAAGGCTATGAATAGTGTTAATATCATACCAACTATTACTTGCAAGTATTATCTTTAGCCAAATATTTTAAGGTAAAGGGATTCCCGTATACCTATTTAGAAAGTTAACTTGGGTTAATCCCATGTACCTTACAAGTGTTCTATTATGTTTTCTTGGGGGATTCCATTGACCCCACAAGTTGTTCATTAATATGTTTACTAGTGGGATTCCATTGTACCCCACAAGGTGTTCAATTAACCATAACCATAACCACCAAACCAATCCATTTAACCATTCCAAACTATTTAAACGATTTAGAGTTTCATTAACATGTTCAAACCATGCGATAGTTCCATTAAAAATCTAATAATATAGTAAAAGCATTATCATAGGCATTTTATCAAACATGTTGGGGGCATTGTATTTTCAAAAACCAAAAACAATTAACATATGACCATTCCCATGAAACCAATTATCCAAAACAACCATTTAAGCATGTAATAATGTAATTAAAACATAGAACAACATAACCAACCATTTAAAACCAAAACCCCCAATACATAATTGAAAACCCCAAAACTATACAGTTAAGCATTCTATGAAAATATTATATAAAACTATGACTTTAGTTGGAACTAACGCTGAGGGAAAAGTACATTCCATAATTAAGAAGAAAATAGAGAGAGTTCACCAACACAAGTCCTAAAGTAATCCGTAAGATGAAAGCCTAGGTTTCTTTATCGAAGAACTTTAGAAAGTACTAGATAGTGATATCTAAGTGTTAATGAATAGAATAATATTAAAAATAACATCCAATCTGAGTTAAAAGTCATGAAACCTTATTAGGTTAAGTGGGGAAATGTCCCGATTGCCTTCACTTAAATTGCATAAAATTCTCGTTAGCGGGGTACAACTAACCATACCAGTCGTACCCTTCAATATGAGTGGTACCCACCACTCATACCCTAGACCTTCCCTATAGACCCAATACTCTCTAAGGTACGACGTACCCAAACTAAGTTGTACCTAAAGCATACAACTAGAACCCTTGACCCATACCCACTGGCAGAATAGGAACACAAGAGGTTTGAACTCTGTCCACCATATAATTCTATGGTATGACTCATACCCTGGCTTACGGCTCATGGTTAGCCACTCGTACTTATATCCAAGCTAAGCTACCATGTCTAAGATTAAGTGAAGGAAAAACCTCAACCGTAACGACCCATATCCTCCAATACGATTCATATAAACTAAGTCATATCCATTCTGAAACTAATCCAACCCACCAACCAATATTGGTTAGTATACGACCAACCCAGAAAAACCATACCCCTATATACGACTAGTACTCCTTATTCATATCTTGTACAAAAAGTAGAAATCAAGGATATTTTCTAAGGGTAAAAAATCAAGGGTGTTATACTTATCTTCAGGAGGCTATAGGATATTTTTAGTAGATCTTTGCTTTATTCACTTATTTCATGGTAAGATTTAGAGTTGGCTTTAAACAATTTCCTTGGTTTAACTTTTTCACAGATAGTTGGGAGCGTGCTACAACTACTTGAGATGAGGACCTTGAGTCCACGACAAGGTATCCTTCCATAGTTCATTGAAGTCTTAGAGATCGAGGGAATCAAAGAGAGGTATCCCCATCTAGAAATTTAGTTATTTGTCCTTTACTAGACCTTATTCCATATTCTATGCTAGATACTCCAACACATCATCTAATGGTAGGCTAGAGACCATCCTAGGCTCCATTGGGCGTTTAATTCATCATCATATCTCAAGGATTAATTTGTTAATTTCTTTGGATTAGTTGGTGGTGCATAGTTTGATGGTGGGAAGTCTGTACATCAAATTAGTATTGAGGCAGGAGTGCAACCTATAGCTATAGCCCCAAGGTTGAGATTCCTCCTGCACTGGTAGTTGCTCAGTCGATAGTTTCCCAACCTGCTATGTCGTTTAAAGAACAAAAGATGTTAGGTACACTTTTTTGACTAACTCCTCCTAGGTTCTTTGGTGAATTAGGCAATGATACTAATATGTTCTTAGTTTTTTGCTAGGATATTCTTCATAATTTCGGCCTAGTTAAGACTCGTGTGGATTACACTACTTTTTTTTAGTATTTAGAAGCTCGACAATGGTGGAGATATAATTTTTATTCCAGGATAGTTAGATCACTTTCGTTGATATGGACTCAGTTCTCTGAGGTCTTCTTCAAGAAGTATACATCGTGCATCCTAAAGATCATTTGAGAGACCTATTCTCGATATTGGAGAAAGGTTATATGACTGTTCTCAAGTAGTGAATCTTTTCATTTAAAACCCTAGTTAAATTAATCCTTTAAGGTTCCTAGGGGCTATCATTTTTTAAATGACCTCATTTCAAAAATTTGATGCAATCATTGAGTCTGAATAATAAAAAATTACTTTATATCATAAATGTTTTGTTTCTATGGGATCCTAAATGAATCTTGAGGTTTTATTCAAAGATATTTGGTCCAATAACATTTGGCTGTTTACTGATATTAGGTGTATGCCTTTCTTATTTGCATTTGTGGCCATACCTCTTGATCTTGGTCATATTTATATGTTCAATCACAAATATTCACCCAAATTTGGACTTGTTCTGAGAGCTATAATGTGTTATTCTAAGTGTAGTTAAGCTTTAATTGTATTTAATGGACATGATTAGCGTTTGTAGGAATAAATTATGATGGAATTAAATATGATTTGACACATTGATGAGGTATAATGGTAAAGGGAGAAAACAAAGGCATTGAAACATGGCTTGAGAAGGAAAACTAAAAGTTTGTACTTTTGATTTATGCAATCACTGCATCACATTGGCTGACAAAATGGCATATGCCTGATTCCAGTGAGTTGCCGTGATATCACTGCTTCGCGGTGAGAGGACCATTCATATTTGTCAAAATCCAGAATGTTAGCATGATATTATCACCTCGCGGAGAAGGTGGAAGTGCTAGTTTTTAAAGTTTGCAGATCAACATATCACTATGGTGAAGGAATTCGTATTTATCAAAAACCACTAGCTCATCACAATTGCACTGCATCATGGAGAGGATCCAAATTGCAATTGTTACAAAACAGTAACTTTCTACGATTGTATAGATTTTATGCAGATTATGGAGTTGGACAACATAGCGCATCGCACTACCTGAAAAAATAGGGATTATTTTTCCCAGGTATAAAAGTAATAATTCATTACAATTAAAGATACTTTGGAAAGCATAGCAGTGGAAGAAAAACACAAAATTCTCTTTTTTGATTCCTAGATTTTCTTTTGAACTTTTTTACCTCAAGATTAATTACTTATTATTGATGTTAAATTCAAACAAAAGTGGCTAAACACCATTGTTTTAGGGTTGAGGCTAAGAACATGATTACTTTTTGATATTCTTTATCGTACTTTCTAGTTGGATTATCGTATGGGTTATTCTTAATATCTTGAGCTTACTATTTTGATAAGTGTCAACCATTAGAATAAATCTATATTTCTATGTGAATTCGGTAGGAGAATTATTGAATAGAACGGAGAAATTAAGGAGAAAGGTTCTCAACCTTTCATTAAATAGAGGATTTAAATTAGCACCAAAGATAGGGATATACCGAGGAGGCTTGTTTGGTTCAACTGCAAGAATGTAGACGTATGCATATAAATGAATTATTTCATCTTTCTGGGAGCTGTAGTTGCAATATTTAGATAGATAGAAGATTTGAGGTAGGGAGACCAAGAAAGTACCATAAACCTTGCAAATCAATAACCCGACAACTAACTAGAATTTAATAAGAAGATAGAATTGTATGATTATTAGATGTGCCTCAACCCTAGAATTCTAATCATTACTGTTCACAACCGTTACTTGCTTTGTTATTGTCACAAATTACTATTTTTTATTTATTTACGTTTTTTATTCAAAACTTAATAATCATCTTGATACTTTATAACACTTAAGACTTCCTTGTCTAAAACTAAAGTTGGTTTAATTTCTAGTTGCATAGTCCTTGTGGGAACGATATCCAACTGTCTAAGTCACTGTATTACTTGTGTGATCGTGTACACTTGCTTGTGTATTTGAGCGCAACAAGTTTTTGGTGCCATTGCAGGGGACTAGAATTATTAGTAATTTGTTAAATTATTGGTTTTTGATAATAAGTTCAAGTGTTAATAGCTTGATCTTAGCGGCTGAATTTTTGCAGGATTAGCTGAATATAGGACTGGCGAGAGATAGAGAGTTGGTAGAACCCTTTTCTGAACCAGAATTGATATTTCAATAGAGGTGAAGAGATCTGTATCCCATTCAACAGATTCAAATGGCTAAAAGAAGAGATGCAAATATTGTTGATCCAAATGATCCTGTTGATCCATATGTCGGACATGTCCCAACTGCTCCTGCTCAACTAGCTACTAGGCCTATTTGTGAGGTGGGAATCCCTCTCACAAATTATGTGACTAACAATATTAGCAAGCCCGAGCTAGGTGGCCAATTTTAATTAAAGCAGTATATAGTGTAGTTGCTGAATTCGGCTGGGTAATTTTCTAACCTTTCATATAAAGACCCACAATAATACATATAGAACTTCCTTGAAATAAGCGATACTTACATTCCTACTGGGGTGAATACTGATTATGTCAGATTGATGCTCTTCCCTTTTCCTTTAAGTAGGGAAGCGAAGAAGTGGTTATATTATGAACCACAACTCTCCATCACTTCTTGGAAAGATCTAGCTCGGAAGTTCCTTATTCAATTCTTTCCATCTAGAAAGACTACATGTTTGAGAAGTGAGATTCTGAGTTTCAAATAGAAAGAGTAAGAGAATCTCTACCAAGATTGGTAGAGATTTAAGAGTATGCTCAGAAATTGCCCTCACAATCATCAGTCTAATGATGTTTTTATTTATACTTTCATTGTAGGGATAGAGCCAAATACCAAGATTCTCTTGGATTCAGCAGTAGGTGGCTAACCTCTTGATAAGACTTATAATGAATTGTACACACTACTAAATCAAATTTCACAAGGGAACCCTAAAGGTCGATCAGTTCATTGCACTATTAGCTCAACTTGTAGCAATGCAAAATTAGATGATTACTTAGTTTAACAACATACACGTGGGGGTTTTGCAAGCAGCAACTATAGCTAATGTAGTCTAACAAGTGAATTGTTGGTGTGAGGTTTGTGGAAATAGTGAACATACGATAGATGCTTGTGCGGGTAATCTAAATTTTGGTAATTATGTGGGAAATGCAAATCATCCAGATAATAAAACTTTAGTAACACATATAATCCCAATGAGTGGATTCATCCCAATTTCTCATGGGGTGGAAATCAGGTACAAAATAATAATAAACAAAATGAACAATAGGTTAAGAATAATCAAGCTACTACTCATACAAGTAATATAGAGGAGATGATGAAGCTACTTTTAGCCTATCATGCACTGTTTGTAGTAGATTTAAAGAGTCAACAGTTGATCACTAGGAATTCAGAGCTACAACTCGGTTAGATTGCTGGAGAAAAAATAACAAGACCTCAAGGTGTCTTACCTAGAGATACAAAGGAAAATCCAAAGCAGGTAAATGCAATTATAAAAAGAAGTGGGTTTCTATTAATACAGGAGGTACCTGAGCAGGTTAGTCCTATATCCAATGATGATGATCTTAAAGTCAATAATAGGAAAAAGTCAAAGAAAAAGCTACAAGTGATGAAATTCAATTGAAGAAGGATAATCTACCCTTACCCTGCCCTCAAAAGCAAAGGAAGCACAAAGAAGAGGACAGTTACAAGAAGTTTTTAGATCTTCTAAAGCAGATTCATGTAAATCTTCCTTTTGTTGATATTCTACAGAGTATTCCATGATATGTAAAATACCTGAAGGACATTGGCAAACAAGAACCGAATTATGGAATATGCTACAGTTGCAATTACTGAGGAGTGCTCATCCAAGATACAATACAAACTACCCACGAAACTGAAGGATCGAGGTAGTTTTAATTTATAAATCACTATTAGGTAGAACATCAGTTCGCAGGGGTTATGTTACATGGGGGCTAGCATAAAAATCTTATTCCCACATCTTAATACCGAAAGATGGGTCGTGGGACCCCACAACTATTTTTTTAAAGTTGGCTGATAGGTCCCTTGCTAGGCCGACAGTAATTATTGAAGATGTTTTAGTGCATATGGGATCACTGATCTTACCAGTAGATTTTGGGATTCTTGACTTTAAAGTTGAGTTGGTTGTTCCATTTATTTTGGGATGCCCTTTCATAGCGATAGGGAAGTCACTAATTGATGTAGTAGCAAGGAAGATGACATTGAGAGCACATGATAAGGTGGAGGTTTTTGATGTATACAAGGAACTAAAATTACCAGCTATATATGAAGAATTATCTTTCATATCAGTTATTGGCTTTGCATCTGAGCTATATATATTATTATTTGTTTATCTACTAGAGCGATCTTTGATAGGTAATGATATTTATGAAAATGTAGAGGCACTGGAATTGGTCCAAGTCATGAATTTAGCTGTGGTTAAAATAAGAAAGCTACCTTTTGAGCCATTGAATAGGCCAATTTCCCATCTCCCAAAGCTTTAATTAATGAAGCTCCAAAATTAGATCTTAAGGTTCTTCCTACTCACTTGAAATGTGTTTACCTTGGTGACAATGATACCTTGCATTTTATTTTTTTTATAGGTTTATCTGATATGCAGGTTAAGGAAGTAATGATAGTCTTAAAAAGAAGAAAGAAGGCAATTAGTTGGTAGATGTCTGACATTACAGGTTAATCCATATTTTTTCATGCAAAAGACATACATTGAAGAAGTTTTCTTACCAAGGGTGCAGAAACAATGTAGATTGAATATCGTGATGAAGGATGTAGTGCAAATAGAGGTCATCAAGTGGCTCGATAATGGGATTATTTATCCAATTTTAGACAACAAGTGGGTAAGCCCAATACATTGCATCCTAAAGAAAGGTTAGATGACTGTGATTACCAATGAAGCTATTAATTTGATTCCCACTCGTATGATGACTAAATAGAGAATCTAAATTGACTATTGAATGCTGAATGAATCCACAAGAAGGACCATTATCCTATCCCGTTCATTGATAAGATATTGGATAGGTTTGTAGGCCAAGAGTACTATTGTTTACTTAATGGTTACTCAGGGTATAATTAGATCACCATTGCACCCGAAGACTAAGAAAAGACTACTTTTACTTTCCCATATGGCACATATGCATTCAGACACCTGCCTTTTTCCTTTGCAATGCACCTTAAATATTTTAGAAATACATTATGGCAATTTTTTACGACATGATTGAAGAATTTGTCAAGGTATTCAGGGATGATTTTTCTATTTACGGTAATTCCATTAATGTATGCTTTCAGAATCTAGATCAAGTCCTAGCTCATTGTGAAGAGATAAATGTTGTGCTGAATTGGAAAAATACAGATTTTTAGTTAAGGAAGGAATTGTCATTGGTGATAAGGTGTCATGTAGAGGACTGGAAGTAGATAGAGCAAAAATTAAAGTAACTGAAAAGCTACCACATCGGTTACAGTGAAGGAAGTGAAAAGTTTCTTACGGTATGTGGGTTTCTACAGGCATTTTATTTAAGTTTTTTCAAAGATTACAATCCCTATATGTAATTTGTTAGAAAAACAAGAAAAGTTTGATTTTGAGGTTGATTGTCAAGAAGCTTTTGCAAAGCTGAATAAGAAACTGACAGAAGCACCCATCTTGATTTCTCTAGATTGGGAGTTGCCATTAGAGCTAATGTGTGATGCAAATGATATATTTGTAGGAGTAGTTTTCGGGCAGGGAAAAGACAAGGTATTTTGTTCTATTTATTATGCTATTAAAGTCTTGAGTGATTTTCTAATTAAATTATACAGTCACTGAAAAGGAGATGTTTGCGCTGATTTATGCATTTGACAAATTTAAAGCATACTTGGTAGGAACCAAGTTAATTGTTCACAATGATTATGATGCCATCAACTATCTCTTCAACAAAAAGGATGCCAAGCCTTCATTAATCAGGTGGATTTTATTACTCCATAAATTTAACCTAGAAGTTCATGACTGAAAAAGGAGCAGAGAATCAAATTGCAGACCATTTGTCAAGGCTAAAGACTCATGAACATATTCTAATGACTTTTTCCACATTCAGGAAGAGTTTACAAATGAAAAATTATTGGCTCTTGGTATGTGTGAGCTTTCATGGTATGCAAATATTATGAACTTGCAAGTATGTGGGGTTTACCTTCCTGAGGCTATCACTCAGCAAAGAAAGAAACTGATGTACGATTCTCATGCCTACATATGGGAAGGAGCCATATCTATTCAACAAGAGTCTTGATGGAATTGTACACAGATATGTGCCAAAAGTTAAATTTACACAAGTACTATAAAAGTGCCATTTCTCTCCTTATGGTGGCCATCACAGGGGTAAAAGAATAGGCAAAAAAATGTTGCAATCTGATTTCCTTTGGCCAACATTGTTTAGAGATACAATGGCTTTCGTGAAGAGATATGATCAGTGCCAGAGGTTAGGTACAATTTCTAGGCGTCATGAGATGCCCCTGAAAAACATTCATGAAGTAGAGGTATTCGATCTTTGGGGGATAGACTTTATAGGACCATTCCCACCATCCAATAACAACTTGTATATCTTAGTGATAGTTTATTACATATCCAAGTGGGTGGAAGCTACAGATTTTCCCACTAATGAAGTAAAAGTTGTATTAACATTTGTGAAGAAGCACATCTTCTCCCTATTTAGCACTCCTAGGGCTATAATCAATGATAGAGTTACATATTTTATCAACACTTGGTTTAAAAATCTTTTAGCTAAATATAGTGTTAGGCACAAGGTGGCCACTACGTACTATCCATAAAGAAATGGTCAGGTAGAGGTATCTAATCGGGAGGTAAAGTAGATTTTGCAAAAGATTGTCAATGGTCAGTGGAAGGATTGGGCTAAAAAGCTAGATGATTCACTATGGGCTTATAGGACGGCTTATAAGATTCCCGTTGGTATCTCTCCATATCGCTTGGTTTATGGGAAAACATGCTATTTTCCTGTAGAGTTGGAAAATCAAGCTTATTGGGGAGTTAAATAGTTGATTCTTGAGATGAAGGTTGCTGGTAAGAAGAGATTGATGTAGCTGGTTGAACTTGATGAGTTTTATCTTCATGCTTATAAGAATGCCAAACTGTATAAGGAGAAGAGTAAGATATGGCATGACAAACATATTCAGGACAGAGTGTTTGAACCTGGACAACTTGTGTTGCTGTTCAATTCAAGTTTAAAGTTGTTTCCAGGTAAGTTGCGATCTAAGTGGTTTGGGAAATTTGAAGCTATACAAATGATGCCTCATAGAGCGGTCGAACTACAGAATAAACAAAAGACTGAGAAGGTCTTGGTGAATAGATAACATGTGAAACATTATTGGGTAGATCATGGAGATAAGCACCATATGTCCATCACCTTTGCTGATGAGTGACATCGAGTTGAGTCATGCCACGACATAATTTAAGGAACTATGTGAGAGCCAACCCAGGAATGTAATGTAATAGCGTAGTTCTTTTCTGTTTTTAGATTTTTTAGAAAAAAAAAGAAAGTGAAAATATAAATAGATGAGTTGTGCCACGATAAAAAATAAGGTGCTGAATGGGAGACAACTCACTAGTTCTTATAATTTTTTTGTTATTTTTGTTTGATATACAGGGACGAGAGAATTTAAACCAAGGAGACTACCATATCCAAGGAAGCAATCAGGTTTAAAAAATGACATGCGTAAGTTATGCTCAATATCAGGTAAGAAAAGGGGTGGAAAATGTATTGAAAATGTGAATTTAAACATTACCACATTGCGGCGATGACCAACATGGAAATTGTCAATTTCTAGTGAGGTAACACGATACCGTTTCTTCGTGGTATAGAAATAAAATGGTAAAAATGTTCTGATTTTTATGATTACCACATCGCGGTGATGGACAAAATGGCAGTTGTCTAATTCCAGTACGGTACAACAATACAACTACTTTGCGGTGTGGCCAAAAATGGAAAAAATGTTCCTATTTTCCTTATTACCGCATCTCATAGCTAGATCAAATCATAATTGTCCAAAATTGTATGGTACCGCAATACCACCGCTTCGCGGTGTGGTCCAATTTTAGGAATTTTTTTATTTTTGTTGAGTTCAACCTGACCCTATTAGACCTTCACTACCCCTCTATAAAAATCCCCTTATAACCCTAAACCTTTCCATTCCCCCAATCCTAATCCCTAAGCACCGCCCCCACTCCCAAAATAAGATTGTGCTCTCATTTTCTTCATATATCAAATCTTTCACTCAACCCCTAAGTTAAGTTCTCAATTTTTCATTTTTATCTTTACCTTGATGTGAATTTCAAATTATTGGAAAGAATAGGTTGAGATATTAATGTTTTATTTGAATTATAATCCTGCGTGCTATATTGTTTTCTTATAAATATTGTCAATTATGAGTCTCTGCTTTTATACTGATCCATGAAATTGTTAAGTAATGTGTAATGGTGAGTGGTTGGGTATTGAATTAATGTGGGTTATGATATTTGTGTTGTTATGGGGTATTTCATGAATATGAGATGTATTGATTTACACAATGTGTATAGTCGGATAGGTGCTGCCTAAATTATGTATGTCTCAATGTGTTCAACTATTAGGGGTATTTTGGTTTAAGTTCTTATGTTGGGGTAGCAATATTGTGGGATAAACTCTACATTATGTTGAGTGTACTGACTATCTGAGTACCTTGCATGGTGAAGATGGAATGTTGTGTATACAATTATTTGTTTTCTTGACACTTAATACTTGTTTCATATTGTGGTGTTTGAAATTGAATTGATTATGTGATCGTTATCCCACTAAAATTTTATGAATATGTAAATTTGCGTATGAGAATGAGGGAATGTTTAGTTATGCTTGGCTGCAGTTAGGTTAGATGATGCACTTAGCAATGTGATGTGACTTGCCAATGTTGTGTGCTAGAATAATAACTTAAAATTTGTTAGTATTTCCTTAATAGACAAGTGCATGAGTCGAAACTGTATTGAATAGGGGAAGTCTAAGTGCCCCTTTCTTATATGCGCGCACCTTAGCTAGAAACTAAGTGTGGGGTGCCATTGTCATCCATCCACACTTAGTTTAGGCTAGAACAATCTAGGATCCGATTGCTCATTTTCTTGTTGCATGTTTTGAATGACAGGCACCATTGATCACCAGCAACTTAAGGGAAAGGCTAAGCCTGGTTCTTCTACAGCTTCTAGGAAACAAAGCACGCGGATGAAAAGGAAACTTTCTAGTGTGCCAAATGCTCCATCACTACAACATGGGAAGACAAGGAAATTTGGGTTTATGGTTGTCAAAAAAGTAGGAAAGCAGTGGTACACCAAATACACAGACGCAAAATACATTCATGAGGCGTTCATTGATAGGGGGAGCCTACAAAGGGAATACCCAAGCATGGTGTGGCGACTTGAGCAGCTAAACAAGAACTTTATTTTTCATCAGTCTACTGAGTTCAATTTGCAAGTGGTTTGCGAATTTTATGCAAACTGGGACCCGACGAACCTAGATCATGAATTAATGGTTTGTTGAAAGGTGATCCAATTCACAGATGCATCTATAAATAATTTGTTGGGTATACCTGAGAATGATGCAAACCCTTTGAGGCAGCTGATTGTCTATCCTCCTTATGCTCATTTTAGACACTTGTTGTATGGTACATTCTCTTCTACTAGGTGGACTAGGCATTGAGTCACTGACCTGCATTCCTCTTTTCCGTATACACAAATGAACAAGGAGTCTCGCATGTGGGATAGAATAGTCTATCATTGCTTAATTCAATGTAAACACATGACAGAAGTTACACGGGACCAGGTATATTTGATCTATGCTTTAATGTGTGTTGATATTGACTTTAATATGGCCAGAGTAATCTTTTCTACAATGAAGACAGTGCGATACCAGCTGGGGCATAGCTACAACTTTGGAGGTCTGTTGGCTTGATTTTTGAGGAGGCATAGGGTAGACGAAGAGGAGTTGGATTATAAGCCTAAAGTTGTTACATACCCTGTGGATATTACTACTGCTAGGAGCATAGTTAGGGCCCATAGTCCAATCCTGACTATGTCTAAATGACAAACTCAAACTAATGAAATATCTGCCAGGATGTTTACGTACAGATGTTGTAGCTGCAGATAGGGGGAAGACCTATAATGCACAAAGAATTTCATGTTGTTAAGTTAGATTAACCCTTTGGCCATCATGCTAGGACTTTACTGAGGATCGAGCTAGAGTTTGTTGAACCTGTAGATGATGATTACCTACATATGCAGAGAGGCATTATCAGGACTCAGATAATGAGTCAGAGGCTAAGGAACGGTCTTATGATGGTGATACAGATGCCGATGATTGTGATGATGATGAGGTTTAAACTGGTGACATGATGATGATAATGCCATTTTATTGATCAGGGAGTATGACACCACCTTGCCATATGCTTATTTGATAGCATTGGAACAATGCTTTCTTTAAGTGTGAGGTATTTGTCTTTCGCATCTTATTTCTCTTTATTTTGGTTTATTCGGGTTGGACAATTTTTATTTTATGTTTTCTTATGTTTTGTTGGATTTTAGTATTTCTAACTATTCGGAACACTATGTTTGTAAAAGTCAGTAAGTTCAAAGTATGGATTGTTGCAATTTTCCCTCAAGGCAATTTTTGCATATTACTTTAGTTAACGTATTTCATTTAGATTTTTGTTTTAGTGTGGCCTTCAAGCCGATTCAAAATAAACAGTCATAGTTTGTTGCCTTCCTCTATGATAGATGGATGGCGACCATCTTAAGGGGAGTTGATCTTAAGAAGCAAAGAATTGATGATAACCTAATCACAATTTTAGAGAAGTGCTTTGTGTGGGCCATTTTTGCAGTGACTTGGAATGAATGGGGTTTCAAATAAAAACATGTCTTAAATTTCAAAGGATTTAATTGTAAATGCTTAATCTTAATAGGTGGAATACGATTTGTTGCCTTAATTTTGAATTCAACAAAGAACAAGATCGAGAACCTTAATGATCCGATTGATTCCATGCATTCACCAAGAGTGTGAGTATTTGTTTGTAGTCTACTTGTACAGAAATATCTAGAACTTACCCTGTGTGTTTACAAATAGAAATAAAGGGTGTTGGGTGTAGGAAGTGATGTAGGCTTTTCCTTGATAACCACTTTTTAGCCATTGTATACCTGCCCTTGTGCATATCCCTAGTCAGCCCCGTTGAGCCTTTAGCATATTCTTTGCTAGCCTTATATGTAGCCGAATCCTTTCTTTGATAGACCTTTATTTGATCCAAATCTCCTAAGTTCTTTAATACAGAATATTAAGTGAGTAAGGAGTGTGAAATTGAAGTAGGAAGAAGGCGAAAGTGAAGCCCCAGAGTAGTATGTTATTGGTGTACAATTTTTGAGGTTGGGAGATAGAGAAATTCATTTTGAAGAAAGTTACCCTAGAGTAGTATGTTATTGGCGTACAATTTTTGTGGTACAATTTTTGTGGTTGGGAGATAGAGAAATTCATTCTAAAGAAAGTTTAGTTTTTTTTTGTTTCCTAGTTGGTTTATATAATTCCCCAAGAGTACACCCTGGGCATCACACGGTGCTTACAGTCCCAAGGGACAATAAACTAACCCATGAGATGGTACCTATTGTGAGCACTGAATAATGATATCATAATTATGGAAAACATTTGATAATGCCATAAGGTTTTATTACTAAATCAATATTGTAATATGAATCTATAGAAAAATTGATTGAAACTAATTAAATAATGATAAACTGACATGTTAACTGAAAATCAGAATACTGAATAACAGACTCTAATGTTTGAAAAGCCTCTAAATCTGACTGACTGAATATGGGTTGATGAGACAGGCCCCCAACTAACTCTGCTAACTACTAAAATAGAGATATGAAGTAAAATAATCTGTCCTCGAATGATGAGGACTCACCATTCCTACTGTACTGCTGATAGTCTGACAAGTGAAGTTTAAGCACGATTTGGGAACTGAGCGTCTGCACCTATGATATAATACATCATAGCGCAAAAGAAAGGTATGCAATCAATACTTTGAATGTATTGTTATATTAAATGAGGCCGGTTGATATACATGGTTTCATCAACTTAACTAATAATTGACTTAATATGCATGTAAAACATGGGGTACTGAGTAGAGAACATGGAATCTGTAGATACTAAAAATATGAAAAATCTTTAAATAGCAAGTATGCATGAAAATCTGTAAATATTGAAGATACACATTGATCTGTAAACATTGGGGATGCATGACCAAGCATATAACATGGACTGAGTAAAATGTATAAACTAAAATACTAAAAAAAATACTAATATATGTATGCTTTGGTCAAACAACTCTTAGACTGCATAACTAAACTGGGACTGTAACTAAGATTGTATCTGAGACTGTGGGAGGTATCATCTAACCGACATCCCCCAATTTGAGCTAATCGAGGTCCAAACTGTAACCCCAGTTGGAAGGGTGTTAATACCGTGCCACGGGTATTTATGTTGTTTGTGTGGATCCACTAAACTGATATAATATCCAAAGGACTAAGGGTGTTAAGCCTGACTGACGGGTGACCCCTGCGAGATAGTCAAGCAAAATATGATGGGTGACTTCTCATATCATAAGCTAGCTACGTAGTTCTGGAGTATAGGGACTGCTACTAATGACTCTTCCTATCTGATGGGTAAGCCGCCATTCCTACGCTCGCTCGGTGCTAAATCCTACTCCCAACTGAAAGACACTAAAATACAAGACTATTTTGAGTTTAACTGACTAATAATTGACTATTTTGATAATGCTTATAGTATATTCTGAGGACTACTTTGTAATGTACTGAGACTTGACTAAATAATCAACTATGGTTTTCGGGTATTCAATACCCCCAAGACTCAAAACAACAATAGTAAAATGACACTAAATCTTGGGGGATAAGGATGAAGGCTTTTATTAAATCAATCACTCTTGTAGGCATTTTATAAAACATTTGTAGTTCATGGTTTAAAACAATCATAGGAATGCTATGGAACTTATAGAAATAGCATGAATTCGATATAATAGTCTTAAATCATGGTTTAATTCAATAATTGATAATATTAAAACATGGAAGATTAAATAACAACTATAATTTCATGGAATCATGGTATAAAATCAATAGTACATGGAGATTCATGGAAGAAATCACAATTTAAAATCAATTAACTTGAAAAGATCATAATTATGTAATTTAAATAGGATATTTGGACTCCATGGATGAAAGGAATCAATGGAAAAACATCTAGCATATTTGGGATAATGAATTTTTTGATGTTCTGGGTGAGTTCTTGAGGGTTGGCCTTGAATTTGAGAGCTAGGGTGTCTTGTTCTTGAAAAGACGATCTTTGATTGTGTGAGGAATTGAAATAATAATGACTACTTCGGGTGTTTAGGGGTTAAATTTTGTGTTTTAGGTTAATTAAGGCTGTGGAAAAATACCCAAATACCCCTGAACAAATTTAAAAATGGAAGTTGAAAACAGAAAATCCTATTTTTTGGCCTTGGCATGACATTCCACTATCGCCCAAAGCCACTGAAAAAAAGACAATTGGGACCTGGAAAAACACCGTGATGTAGATCAATCGAGGTAAGCCTTTGGAATGCCAATTTGTCCACCTTCGCGATGCGCCAACATTGTGGAGGCCCACTGAAATTGCCAAATGGAAATTTGGCCTACTCCGTGACATGCCATGATCACAGAGTCGTACTGGAAATTGACAATTGTTATTTGGACTTTTTTCGTGACACAATAAGGGTTAAGATGACGGGGTCTAACAACTGAAACTTAAAATCGCCATAACTTCTTACCCGGTTATTAAATTTAGGCAAATTTCATATCGTTTATTAAATTTTCAACGCAATGGCAGGCTCTAAACTGAAAAATAATGAGTTTTCTAAAATTTTTATATGCGAAAATCTCATGCACTGGGAATTAGATTATTCTAGGGAAACACGGGGTGTTACAATTTACAATGAACTTGTTTTGGCTTCGTTCTACTTCGAACATTGTGCACTTCAACCAAGGTTAAAGCTTTAGTTAAGGGTTGCTATTATAGGGGTGCATAACGACAAATGGGCGTGAAGAATAGCTGGAAATTTATCATGATTTATAATAAAAATCTCCCTCCATAGTTAGGTAATGTGCTTAATGAGATGGGGTGAAACAAATAATGTGTGAAGGTAATAAAGTGGAAATTTAGTTGATAGAATGTGATTTTCATTATAGATTGATATGTATTAAAGCTCTTAGGGAGATTAGTCACTATTACCTAAATAATTCCTACTCGTCCCTAACTTACATGGAAACCATAAAAGACCTAGTTGATCATTCATCCCAACATCTGACTATTAGTGGAGTAGTACACTATGGGCAAGCTTATGGTTCATTAACTATAATATATGATTTTTTTTGAGAGACATTGATTTGATTGTAATATTCCCCTTATGTTATACATTGAAATTAATGTAAGTTAATATAGGGAAGCTTTCTTATTATGAGGGTGCATGCGGATGAAAGTCTGGTTACTTTTTGTATTTCTAGATTGAGTAATTTTATTGAGTTTGCCAACAAGTTGGAAATTCATTATTGAGATAGAAAAATTTGAAAAAAATTGTCCCATGTGCTAAAACTATTTTGACATATTTGAGTTGAGAAGTCATTGTTAAAATTATAAGTACCCAACGCAAATATAACTCTTAGGTTAAGGTGTGAAGATTCAGTGATTGTGTTGTTGAGATAAAATTATTCGAGGACGAACAAGGTTTTAAGTATAGGGTAGTGATCTTGGGCATATTTATATGTTCAATCACAAATATTCACCGAAACTTGGACTTGTTCTGAGAGCTTTAATGTGTTGTTTTGAGTGTAATTAAGATTTTATTGTGTTCTTTACCTAATAAACAGGATTAGTGTTTACAGAACTAAATTGTGATGGAACTTAATGTGATTGGACATATTGATGAGGTGTAATGGTAAATGGAGAAAACAAAGGCATTGAAACATGGCTCGAGAAGTCAAACTAAAAGTCTGAACTTTCGATTTATGTAATCATCGTATCACGTTTGCTGACCAAATAGGATTTGTTAGATTCTAGTGTGTTGCCACAATATGACACTTCATGGTGAGGGGACCATTCCTATTTGTCAAAATCTAGAATGTTACCATAATATTAACGCTTCACGGAGAAGTTGGATGTGCTAATTTTTGAAGTTTGAAGCTCAGTTAGTCGCGGTGGCAAGGGAATTCACATTTTTCAAAACCTAGTAGCTCATCGTGATTGCACTATATCATGGTGAGAATCCAAATCATAATTTTCATAAAATAGTAACCTTCTATGATTGCATAGATTTTGCGCAAAGGATGGCATTGGATAGCATAGCGTATCGCACTGCCTGACAAAATCGGGATTATTTTGTCCTAGCTATAAAAGGAACAATTCATTAAAATTAAAGACACTTTGGAAAGCATAGCAGTGACAGAAAAATAAAAAATTCTTTCTTTTAGGGTTCTTATAATTTCTTTTAAACTTTTTTAACTCAAGATTAATTACTTATTTTTTATGTTAAATTCAAACATGAGTGGCTAAACACCCTTGTTTTGGGGTTGAGGGAAAGAACATAATTACTCTTTGTTATTCTTTATCATAGTTTCTTATTGGATTATCATATGGGTTATTCTTAATTTCTTGAGCTTACTATTTTGATGAGTGGCCACCATTAGAATAAATCTATATTTTTATGTGAATCCAGGAGGAGAATTGTGGAATAGATCAAAGAAATTAACGAGCAAGGTTATCATCCTTTTATTAAATAGAGGATTTGAATTAGCACCTAGCATAGGGATATACCTAGGAGCCTTGTTTGGTTTAGTTGGAAGAAGATAGTTAGATGCATCTAGATGAATTGTTGCATCTTTGTGGGAGCTATATTTGCAATATTTAGATAGATAGAAGATTTATGTTCGGGAGACCAAGATTGTACCATAAACCTTGCAAATCAATAACGCGATAACCAACTAAAATGTTATAAGAAGATAGAATTGTATGATAGTTAGATGTGCTTCAACCCTAGAATTCAAATCATTACTGCTCATAATCATTGCTTGCTTTGCTATTGTCACAAATTATTATTTTGTATTTATGTACATTTTTTATTCAAAACTTAGAAATAATCTTTATACTTTATAACACTTAAGACTTCCTTGTCTAAAACTAAAGTTTTCTGAATTGCTAGTTGCATAGTCCTCGTGGGAATAATATCCGACTGACTAAGTAACTATATTACTTATATGATCGCGTACTCCTGCGTGTGCGTTTGATCGCAACACCTATCACATTAGTAAAGCTCTGATGTCCATTCCATAACGTTCTCATCTAGAGGATTGTATTCATTATGAGTTTAGTTACATTCTTTTCTTGTTCGCAGCCCTAGACTCACGTTCAAAAAGGTCCAGGTTGAGGAAACCAAGCAATTGCGATCAAGGCCCCATGTTCGTGAAAGCTATATGATTTGGACCGAATTTTAATTCCATTTTTGGCATAAAATTTATTTTTATCTCCTTTAGATCTTAGGAACTCCAAATTGGGAGATTTCAAAGAGGTTTTCAAGATTTCATCTGTGAATACATTTCTATACTTGTACTCATCATTTTCTATTGGTTTATTTACAAATCTATCTTTGACTCCTTTTTTTTCATAATAGGCTTTCGGGATTTGACTGATAAAGCTTTAAATTGTTTGTACTTTGATTTTATCTTCATTTAAACTCATTTTAAAATAGATGCTTACCTATAGGTTTCTATTATTATGCGGAACATGTTTTGAAAATAAATTTCAATCTTATCCTTTTTGTTTATAAACCTATTTTCCAAACTTATTTTGGACCCAATTCAAATACAACTGGTACGGGTATCATTAACTTCTTTTTAATGCATGATGTTTTTGGTAGTTTTAACTCATGACATGACTTTTAGAGAGGGAAAATGATCTGTATTGAAGGTTCTAGACTTGGATTTCAACACATCAAGGTAGGCTATGACTTAATTTTTTTTCAAACTGAGTTGGGTAGTTAACGAACATAAAAAAGCATGCCATGGGTTAGGATGATATATCTTGGAAGTCATTTTTAAATATTATTATTATTTAATCATAACCCCGTGTGAGGGCTTATTTTTATACCATTGTTGACTTGGGAAAATATAATGGCTTTAATGCCCTAGTGGGGTCTTTATATGATATTGTATGCCTTATTTGTGCATTGAGTTGTCTTATTTATTTTGTGCCACCCGAGTAGAGACTTGACTTGCTGTTATTGTCCTTTTATGTGAATTTATATACTAAAAAGATATTATTAATTTCTTCAATGATTAATCATTTTAGTGGGCTGAGTGAAGGCTAATAACATGAATTATTGACATATTCCGTTGAATCTTAGCTTATTTATACCTATATTGAATTGATCATTATCTTTATATTGATTGGTAGTGGGTATTACATATTAATTTTATCTATAAATATTCATGTTTTTGATACCACTATGAAATAATAATATTTGATAGAAAATAAGATATTTTATTAAAATGCATAGATTGGGGGATATGCCGATCGGATTGGTTGAGACTGAGAAATAATGTTTTTTGAAAGAAAATGAAATACTTTTAAAAAACCCTTGATCAAGGGAAGTGTTAGATGAGATGATTGAGATACAAAATTGAGATTGTAAAAATAGATGGGTTGTGAATCCCCCACGAGTGTTATCCTGAAGCATTGGGTCTTAGATAGTATATATGAGGGTTCAACCATCATTGCATCATTAAATTATTGCATTTCATGTTTTTGCATCATTTGGATTCTTCTATGTATTTGATGTTGTTTACCTAGATTTCTTACATGTGTGAAGCTATCCTTTTTTACTATTGTAGAACAATTAGTCGAGATGGTGTACTTTCCATTTGGGAAATTTTCTGTTTGCAGTTTACGTTCTAATTGAATCTTTTGCTAATTTTGTTTTATGCTATTTCTTTGTCATCCTATGATACCTACTATGTACATGTATAAGGTACTCACTCTTACTATGCCATTTTTGTACATATCTTAGTTTAATCTTGCCTCACGATAGTTGATTTGTGCTATCAGGGTTGGTGATTGAGGTATAGTGTAATGACCCTCCAAGTTAGTTTCTACATTTCTACTTATTTTTGCCATTTAGAGCTTTTTATAGCTATCCCAAGTCTTTTATTACTTGTTAAAGATTATAGCTTAGTTACCAGACAGTTCATTTGGTTTTTTGAGATGATTCCCTATTTTAAAGACTTCATTGGTGAGAATTTGCTAATGGGCAAATATTTCAGTTTAAGAACTCATATACCAATTCTGATAGATACATCAGCTCCAAAATATTGATTTTATGCTTAGGAGAACTTTATCTCATGTCCTAAGGCATTTAAACTCTTTCTAGGCTAGTGACAAGAAATTTATTAATGTGAGAGATGGGAGTTGGGCCCATTTTTTTAAACAACCTTAGATGGAAATTTAAACCGCGCCATTGAGTTTAAAATGTCTACTTTGATAGGGTATTAGAGTTTGTTTGCATTTAAGTGGTTATGGATGAATCGCAAGGGGTCGGTGGAGACATGAAAATTTTCAAGTCCCCAGCTAGTGTACCACTAAATTTGTGCATCCTCTAAAGTGACACTTAGGTCACTTTAGAGGAGGCAACTTAAGCAGACTGTCAGTCGGTTAAGCAACCAGGCTTGCCAGCTAGTGGGCCACTAAAGCAAATCCTTTTCCACCTAAGAAAATTCTACTTAAGTAGGAGTTGGCCCGCTTAAGTGGAGTATACAAGTTAGAGGGTATGAGTTAACTGATACTTGGTCGCTTAAGGAGTAACTGCTTAAGTGGTCAAGTTTTCTCTTAAGCGGCACCTTGGGGGCATTTAATCCCCAAATCCAGTTTTCTCATTTTTCCAAAAGTTCAAGAGCTAAGAGCCCTAGTGTGTAAACAATTGGGGAGCATTAATTAGGAAATTTTAGGATGTTTGTGAACTTGAATTTATCATTTCTTCATCAAAATATTTGTAATTTCCACTAAATTCATAGTTAATTTCTCAATTATTACCCATATCCCTAGACTGTTGTTGAGTTGATTTTAGAACCCCTTTGAGCCCTAAATTTACCCAATCTCAAGGGTAAATATTCCTTGAGCATAGAGGGTCGTGTTGACGATTTCAAAAGTATGGTTCAACAAGTAGGAAACACATGGAATTTTTAGGTAATTTTGGACCCAAAGCACAAAAATGCAATATGGGTACCGGTGTTCACATATAGATGATTAGATTATTAAAATGAACCTCCAGGTTATTTCCTTAATTTTCACACATTTCTGGCTTTTTAAGCCTTCCCAGAGCTTTTACAGGTCATTTATGACTTGTCAAAATTGTCGGTTGGATTTTCAGAGAATTTCTTTAAATTTTAGGCTCATTTCCCTATTATGAGCTTTTGCTATTTAGGATTTTATCTCAGGCCAAAAATCTTAGTATATTACCTGGGATGAACATTCTGACAGCTCCAGTAGCTTTGGAATGTTGAATTTATACTAGGGAGACTTTTGGTTCCGATCCTAAGGCTTCATACTCATTTTGGGCTATTAGGCAAATTTTTTGAATAATGGAACTCTTGGTGTTGGCCCCAAATTTATTTGAAATGATTTTTTAGGTTAAAGTTTTGATTATTCCATTGGATCCATAATGTGTTTTACAATCAATTTTCACTATTTGTTTATGTTCATATGGTTCTAGATAAGTTTCTAGGGACAAAAATTATTTTCGGGAGTTGATGGTGCTGGTGTGGCCGCTTTATCGGATTTTGACCATTTGACAAACTGATAAAGCAATCATATGAGTGCTTTAGTGATATTTTTACCTTTTGATTAGACCACTTTAGTAGACATCAATGAGTATGAAACCTAAATTTGTGTTTTCGACATTTTTGGAGCTAGGAAGCTCCGATTTTCATAATTATTGACATGTTTTTCTGGTAGAATCATTGTTTATTTATTTATAACTCTATTTTACCCTTTTTCAAGAAATTATATATATTTTTTTATGATTTTTACCCAAGTAGAGAATCAAAACCTCATTTTCACCATTTTTGGGGCGTGGGAGCTAGAATTTGGCCTATTCCAAAGAAGTTTTAGAGATTTCTTCCATGGTTAAGTTTTCTAATCATATATTTATCATTTTCCCATTGATTTCATCTTCAAAATAGCTTTAAATTCTTTTTTCCAAAATGAGGATTGGGGGTTTTGCCGGTAAAAGTTAAAATGATTTTTCTTTTATTAGAACCTCGTTTTATATCAGTTTTGCTTGGATTTTATGTTGTAGACTCCTATGATTATGAGGAACATATTTTAAAAATAAAATTATGATTTTACCCCTTTTATTTCAAACCCAATTTTTGTATCCAATTTTTGATCCATCTTGAATATAGCAATATGGGTCTTTTTTTACTCCTAATGATGTTTAGATTACAAGTTTGATGACATAGTGGTATTTCGTGATCATGGAGTGAAGACGAATGACTTGCGGGCGTTTCAAGGATTGCAGTTCGATGTTGATGTAGGATTCTGTCTATTATTCTTAATGAGATGGTGTATCATATATGTTACATGTTAGATAGGGATGTTAGGATGTGCTATTGGTTAGAACACCATGACTTAGCCTAATTTATGAGTTTGCGGGACTAGAAGAGAAATTGACCCTTAAGGTGAAATACTTATTATACTTCTAGGATCCTATTATTTGAGGTTGCTAGCATGTAGGTATAGTTGTGACTAATGAACCTTTAGTATTGTGAAGACCCCATAACCAAGGGTCATTATAACACTTGTCGCGGCAAGCCGTGACAAGTAAGATTATCATCATAACTGATACGAGAAAGGAAATATCACTAATACCCAAGGTAAGGCTCCTAGAATGAAGCCAAACCACACACACATATAGTGAAAGCAGAAATACATAGTATACAATACCAAACCATATCCAAAAACTAGGTGTCATAATGTAAGAGCATAACTAGTAAAACTCGAGATCAAAATATATAAGTTATCAAAAGTTAAACAACTCCCTCTAAATAAAATTAAAGACATAGTCAAAATAAGGAAAGGCAGTAGTCAATTCTGGATGGATGAAATCAAATGCTACCACGAAAACCTCAAAATGTCGCCTGAATCAACAACCATGAGGCACACTTAAACTTGAATTTACACCGAAAGGGAGAAGTAGGGGTGAGTACAGTCTACTTGTACTCAGTAGGTATCATAGGCCGACAGAGCAAAGTAGAAAATAAGCAAAACAAAATACACATTAAGGACACGTCACCTGCAACCAGAAAATGTCCCAAATGGTATCCCACACTATCTCCACTAATAGTTTTATACTATTCACATACACCATAGCAATATGAGAGAAAACACAAGTGTACAGATATCACACATACGAATATGAAGGAAGAAGTCACAAAGACAGGTATCACATCAAGAAAAGATAATACATTTGCACATTGACCAGTATCAAATCAAGGAACGATTATACATCACAAGAAAATACAAAGTAAATACAATGCAATGGGGATGGTGATGATAATAATGATGATGCCTGATGTTGTCACACAACCTCCATATACACAAACAAAGCTAAAACTTCCTCACGTAGGACCATAGGGGGTTCGTCAACGCGCATACAACCAATAGCCAATACCAATATTCATAACTCCTTTGTGGCACATCCATCCATTCAATTTTCCCAATCATCCATAAATTCAAAAATAATCCATATGCCCATTGAATAAGAAATACATTAAAATACATCATTGATACCACATTAGGTTTTTTTATCTAATACCATCCAATTAATTTCATATACAAAAGGCAACCAATATCACATAGTACCAAACACGGGCACAGAACAATAAATATAACAATTTTTATGATTTGTTCCTAGACACTTAGTATTATTTTATATCAACATTTACTACCTAGCCCAGTTCGAAGAAAGTTAAGTCATAACCTACATCGAATGTTGAAAATCGGTCCGAAATCATTAAACCAAAAGAAAATCCTATGAACAAGATAAGAATCTACTAAGACATAGAAATATTGAATCTATGCGTCAAAAGAAAGCCAACAATACTCATATAGCATATTTCCAAGTCGGGGTAAAAATAGACTCTCGAAATGAGTTTTCGAAATAGTAGCGAAAAACAATAATTTTATTTTTGAAACATGTTCCCCGCACTCTTAGGAGTGTACAGATGAAACCCCAAGTGAAAATAAGTAAGAAACAATGACCAAAAGAGACAAAAAATCATTTTTAACCTTTACTGGCAAAACCACCATAATACATACTAAAAATTGAAAATTGGAGTTATTTTGGAGATGAAATTGAGAGAAAAAAGATTATTATGAAATTAGAAATTCATCCAAATGGAAACAAATTGAAATCAAGGTTTAAATTAGAGAAATATAATTTTTAGGCATTTTGGGCCAGAATCCCCAATTTTCACTTTTAAATAAGCATTTAAACAAAATTTAGATGATAAAATTGAAGGAAAGTTGTTCAAATAGGTGTTTTGGAGCTTGCCTAACTTAGAAATGGAAGAAATCACTCAAAACACAAAACCCCAACCTCTAAGTCTCAAAAATCATAAAGAAAATGAGAAAAGGATTATTTATACCTAGGCCCACAGGTACCACTAAAGCGGTCAACTGTCAATTTTAGCGGTCACTACTTTAGCAGTTTATTAACATTTTAGCGGCATGCACAAAGAGGGTTTGTCCGGTAAAGTGGACAAGGACCAGTTTAGTACCCTCCGCTAAAGCGGACAAGAGCCCTTGAGCTCCCTCCACTAAAGTAGACAAGGGCCACTAAAGAACCGTTGTTCCTAGGGTAGCTGGACGCTAAAGTGACCTATGGTGCTTTAGATCTAACCGCTAAAGCAACTAAAGTGGCGCTTTAGCTGCTACAACAACTAAAGTCTTGGAGAATACTCCAAATCTCTGCTGGTTCCTCGGTATTTATTAAAAATGTTGAGAACGCAAATGAAATATTCTACAATATCAATTTGATGCTTCAGACTCAATGATAATATTAGATTTTCGAAAAAAATGTCATCTTCACAAAGTTGAACCCCGAAATTCAATTTCATAATTTTCTGAATCGAGGGTCGTTATGAGATATAGTAGCCATAAAATGATACCAACCATGTTACGACCCTAAAATCAATGTTTCGGATTTAGTGGCGTAATTTATTTTTCTATCCGATGCACAAACCAATAAATGTTGACCAAAGTTAACTATAAGTCTTCTCAAGCAACCAAAAACCATAGTATCATATAATCACACCAAAATGCACCAGGAACTTGTCAATCATCCCCTTACCCCAGAAATACCACAAAGCAATCACGGGGAGGGGTAAAATGGTCAGATCACACAAAAATAAGTATTTCATATTAATCACTAAAAATCAAGTCTCTATGTCATCCACCACTAAATAATCTAGTTCGACCTCATACTAAAGACAAAAGAAATATCTGAGTCAGGGATATGAACTATGAATATCAGACTCGACCTCCTAAGTAGCCACATCAATAAGTCGATATCTCCACTGGTTTTAACCACAAGAATATCTCTAGAATGTAACCGTCTAACATCCCTAGCCAAGATGGAGAAATACTCTTCAACAAAAGAATACTCTTATCTAACTGAACCGAATCCCAACAAATGACATGAGACTCATCTGGATGTAACAACGAATCATAAAAACAAGAAAAACTGGATGAACAACTGATACATCTGGGGGCAAGGCCAACACATAAGACACATCACTAATATTCTGAAGAATCTCAAATGGGCTAATATACCTAGGGCTAAGCTTGCCCCTCTTCTGGAACCTTGTCACACCATTCATGGGTGAAACTCAAGGAAAAACATAATCGTCAACACCAAATCTCAACGCATAAAGTCTACGATCTTCATAGCTCTTCTACCTATCCCGATCCACTCAACCTCTATCCTAAATAACCCAAACCCTATTAAAAGATTGATGAAGCAGGTTCGTACATCAAGGTCTAATCTCAGAAACCTTAAAACAACCAACTGGAGAGCGACACCACCTACCATAAATGACCTTAAAAGGAGTGATATAAATACTAGAAAAGTAGTTATTATTATATGCAAACTCCACTAAAGATATATGTTGCTCTAACAAACAACCAAAGTACATCACACAAGTGTGGAACATATCCTCCAAAACCTTAATTATCTACTATGAGCCTGTCAGTCTGAGGGTGAAATGTTGTACTACGATCAACCCGAGTACCCAACTCATCCTGAATGGTCTTCCAAAAGTGAGATGTGAACACCAAACCTTTATCTAAGATAATAGACACCGGTACACCATGAAGACGTACAATCTTTGAATATAGATATGATCTAATTTTTCAGCATTGAAATTGACCTAAACTGAAATAAAGTGAGCATATTTGGTCAATTGATCAACGATGACCCTAACACTATCAGAACCATGAGAAGCACGAGGCAACCCGTTCAAAAAGTCCATCATGATTTTTTTCTATTTCCACTCGAGAATAGGTAACCACTAAAGCAAACCACTAGGCATCAAATGCTCGGCCTTCACCGACAGGAAACATAGGGCAACAATCTACAAAATCTATTATGTCCTTCCTTATACCTCCCTACTAATAATATTGTCTCCAATCACGATACATCTTAGTCACTCTCGAATGGATAGAATACCTAAAAAATGAGCCTATTTCAAAATCAATCTGATCTAATCACCCACTCTCGGTATACAAACTAGGCCTCCAATCCTTAAAAGAGCATCAGAATCAAGTAAGGCTTTCTTTGCCTCACCACACAACACTTTATCTTGAATCAATCTCAATCTAACAACATGGTGTTTAAATATCAAGCCTAACTATCTAGTTAGCTAAATATTGACCCTCTAAGGCCAAATGCCTCTCTTTGGGAAAATATGAGCACAGCTACCCATGCTGATCAACTTTGGTCTCATAGCATCTATAGCTACATTAGCCATGATCGAATGATATAGAATAGTATAGTCATAATCCTTAAGTAACTCAAGCTAACAATACTGCCTGATATAAAGATATCACTGGGTGAAGAAATTTTGAAGTATCACAAAAGACGTACAACTCACACCTTTCTTAGTCAAGGTCAAGATAGGAGTTGATATCAACAAATTCTCGAGCTTTTTGAAGCTTGCCTCGCAAGCATTTGACCACTGAAATGAAATATTCTTCTTATTCAACTTGGTCGAAACTACCATAGATAAAATGCCGGTAGTAACCTTTTAAACCAACAAGACTATAAATATAAGTCTAGCCCAGTCATGAACAGCTTTAATCTTGACCGAATCAATCATAATACCATCCTTGGTCTCCACGTAACACAAGAATGAGACAAAATCTAACTAAAACTCATACTTAGATTACTTAGCATATAATATCTCATCCCTTAATCTCTGAAGCGTAGTATCCAAATTCTTCTCATGATTGGCCTCACTATTGGAATAAACCAAGATATCATCTATAAATAGTATAACAAATTGAGTGAGGTACGATCAGAATACCTGGTTAATCAACTCAATAAACATTGTTGGGAAATTTGCCAACCCAAAGGACATAAGCAAGAACTCATAATGACCATACCAAGTTCGAAAATCTATTTTCACAATATCTAAAGCTCTAATGCATAACTGGTGATACCCAAAACTTAACTAAATACTTGGAAACACCAATGTACCATGAAACTGCTCAAATAAATTATCAATACAAGAAAGAGGATACTTATTCTTAACCGTCACCTTGTTCAACTACAGATAATAAACACACAACACATAGGACCATTTTTTTTCTTTAAAAACAAGGTAAGCGCACCCCAAGGTGATACACTAGGTCACATAAACCCCTTATCGAACAACTCCTACAACTGACCCTTTAGTTCCTTCAAGAAGTTGGGGCCATCCTATAAATAGGAATAGAAATAGGCTCGGTGCCTGGCTCAACATCAATAGAAAAGTCAATATAACAATTTAGATACTACCAGGAAAGTTTGTAGGGAGTACATCCATGATCTCACAAACAACAGCACATAATCTAAATTAGGAAGTGAAGAAACACTAGTATTGTGAATATGGGACAAATATGGGAAATGTAGCCTCTTAACTAAGCAATGAGCCTAAATATTAGATATAACTCTTCTGGGACTCGAATAAAGTCAACCCTTCCAAGACACTCTTTGCATAATCGATGTAGCTAAAGCATTCTTAGCATAACAATCTAGGGCATCATGGTATGGATCTAACCAATCCATACCCAAAATGACATCAAAGTCAATTATACCTAAGAAAAGAAAATCTACCTAAGCCTCTGACCTAGCAAAATCCATAATACGGGATTAATACCTTCAATCCAGAACTAAAGAATCTCTTATAGGGGTAGATTCAAAACTAGCCATTGAAAGCGACACACTAGCAGAAATAAAACCCAAAGAAAAATATGCAAACATATAGGAAAAAGTCGATCTCAGATCAAATAACACAGATGTAAATCGTAAACAAATAGAGATGATACCTTTTATAACATCATCTGAAGCCTCTTCCTCTGGTCTGGAAAGTAAAGCATTGTACTATCTACAACCACTAACTGGTGGAATAGCCAACGACCACTATTACAAGATCTACTCTCTTGCTCGTGCACCTCTTAAAGAACCCCTACCTCTCATTGCCTAAATTTAAGTAGCCCTGAACACACAATAGGGAACATTGTTGGCTTGATTGACAGTCTTATAAACCACATATAAACCCCTACAACCTAACTTAATAGAAGGAGGTACGACTAGACCAATGACCATCCGAATCTACTAAACTAGAAGATCGACTACCCAAACTCTGCAAGGATACCTATGTGGGTATACCATGATATCAATGCAAGCTACTAGAATCCCTACCTCGAGAAGTGTGACCTCAAAAGTCTCTTATGTAGTGCACCTTTTTGGCCCCTCTATGAGCTGCTCGAAGAATACCATCATAAATCTTAGCATGATCGACTAAAATCTGAAATAAAGATCCATACACCATCATCAGAGATATAGCTACCTGAAGGGAAACATCCAAACCCTTTACGAGCTTTTAAATCTTAAAAAATCGGGGGCAATACTAGAATAGAAATATCTGACAAAGCATAAAAGCATACGTCATACTCTACAATAGTCATAGAGCCTTGCTCTATGTAATCAAACTTATCTCTTATTTGATCCCTCTGATTATCTGGCATAAAAATCTACAAAAAAGGCCTTAGCAAATTGATCCCATGTCATATTAAGAGAATCGGGAGGTCTGCCTCTAACAAGAGACCTCAGTTAATCTTTAGCAATATTTCTCAACTAATAAGTAGTATATGCAACTCCACACAAGTCAAGCAAACTCAGTTTATGTAACTTGTCATGATAGTCAATCAAGAACTCATAGGCATACTCACCCATGCACCATGCAACCTAGAGGGACCCAAATAAGTAAACTACTCAAATCTTATCTAATTTTTAGAAGACATAATTGTAATCACAAAAAAAGATAAAGGCTGAACTACCAAGTTCAAAATGCCATACTAAGATGTCGGCATTGAAGAAGGAATAACATTCAGGGTCTGTGGAGTACCAAAAGTAAAAGTAGATACTATTATAGGTTCCTTACTCAAAACTATAGGAAAACCATAAGCATACTCTAGCACAAATGGAGGTACAATAATCAAAAATAGAGGAACACCAGGAGAAACCAAAGGAACACTCTCCAAATAGGTTAATTAGTGAACCAATAACCCTTCAAGACTGAGGTAGAACAACTCGGTGGGATCAAAGTAGAACCCATATCCCCAACACACTCAACTTAAGGCTAAGGGAAGAGTCGTATAGAACCACTCCAAGACATAGAAGATCCTCATTCTAATACACTACCTCGAGCCCATCCATGACTTATAACTTGACCTCTAGACTGGGATCTCTCCTCTAATGAAGACTCTGCATCTCTAACTTTATGAGATGCATTCATCACCATCTATGTAGAAAAGCATGAAATATTACTTAGAACACAAAATATAAAGGAAATTTCCACGTTCAGGAACAAAATAAGGGAAATTTCCTAAAGAGATATTATAGCCTCTTGAAGATAGACACGAACATATACATATTGATCTTCAAGACTCTATTAGATACCAATGAACCTGGCTGCTCTGATACCAATTTGGCACGACCTAAATACCAAGCCTATCATCAAACTAATACAAGAAGGAAAATAACACCACCACCCAAGGCAAGGCTCCTAGAACGAAGACGAACCACATGTACATATAATGAAAGAAAAAATACATAGTCAATGATACCAAACCAAATCCCTAAACCTGGTGTCACGGTGTAAGAAATTAACTAGTACACCTCGAGATCAAAATATGTAACGTATCAAAAAAGGAAAAACTATGAATTTAAAACCAAATAAAGGCATAGTCAAAATAAGGAAAGGCAGTAGTTAACTCTGAATGTATTAAATCAACTGCTATCTCAAAAAGCTCCAAATTTCACCTAAATAAATAACCATTAGGCATACTAAAATCTGAATCTGCACCAAAAAGGGCACAGTAGGGGTGAGTATGGTCCATTTGTACTCATTAGGTATCATAGAACGACTGAGAAAAGTATAAAAAGCATAAAAATACACACTAATGGTACATCACCTACAACAAAAAAATATCCCAAATGGTAGCCAACACCGTCTCCACTAACAGTTCTATAATATTCACATATACTATAGCAATATGAGAGAGAAACAAAGGTATACAAATCATATAGAAAAGTACAAAGAGTGTACACATAGACAGGTAGACATCAAGGAAAGATATTACATCACAAAAAATACAAATTAAATTCAATGCAATAGAGATAATGTTGTCATTGATGGTTATGATGATGATAATAATAATGATAATGATGATTCTACAACCTTTGTATACATCTACAGATCTAAAGCTTCCCGACATAGGACCCATAGGGGTTTCATCAACCCGTACATAACCAATATCCATAACTCCTCTCCCACTCATCCATTGGTAGAGAGTTTTAAGATTTCATATTTTTTGTTAGAAAAAGCCTGTGTTTCCAGTATTTCCAGTATTTCCATGGTGGAACTAATATTTCATAAATGTATATGATATGACGATGTAATGATCACAACTAATTACAATATGTATTTGTGTGTCCAACGAATAGAGAAACCAATTGAGCCAAATATTCACTAAATATTTCTAGCCATGAATGATTCTAACATAATCAATATGCCAATAGAATTAAAAATACAATAAAATACATTATTGATACAATATTAGGCTTTTTTATCAAATAAGATCCAATTAATTTCACATACACAGGGCCAACAATATCATATAGGAACCTACACGGGCATAACACGATAAATATAGACATTTTCATGATTAGTTCCGACACCCTTAGCTTGACTTTTTATCAATATTTACCACCCAACTTAGTTTGAAGGATGTTACGCCATATCCTATATCAAATGCCAAAAACCAGTTTGAAATACTTCAACCCAAAGCCTTTCTCCCACAAGGAAAGACACGATCACCAACACTAAATCTCAAGGCATGAAGTCTACAATTTGGATGGGACCTTTTCCCACTCTGAGTTGCTTAAAGTCTATCCTGAATAAACAAAACTCCATCTAAATATTTAAAAAAACATGTCCGTCCCTCAGTCTGATATCTGAAACCTCAATACAAATAATTGGAGAGTGATAACATCTACCATACGAGACCTCAAAAAGAGCTATCTCAATATTTGAATGGTAGCTATTTTTATATAAAACTCTACCAAATCTAGGTGCTACTCCCACCAACCTCCAAAATCCATAACTCAAGTAATGAGCATTTCCTTGAAAATCTAAATAGCCCACTCCAACTGATTATTGGTTTAGAGTGAAAAGTTATACTAAGATCAACCTGGGTACCCAAGTCCTCTGAAGAGTCTTCCAAAAGTGAGATATGAACACTGAACCTCAATTTGAGATGATAGACACTGGAACACTATGAAGAAGAACTAGCTCATGAATGTAGATACAAGGAAACACCTCAATGTTGAAAAAAAAAAAACCTAAACCAAAATGAAATTAGCAAGTACATTTGGTTAATCGATCCACGATGACCCAAACACTATTGAAACTATGAGAAATAGGAGACAACCTACTCATAAATTTCATAGTGATTTATTTCTATTTCAATTTGGGAATTGGTAACCTCTGAGAAAAAAACCTAATCTCAAATGCTCGGTCTTCACCTATTGGCAATAATGGAAACAAGCTATAAAATCTACTTTATCCTACCTCATACCACCCCACCAATAATGCATCATCAAATTATGATATACTAAAGTCACCCAAGATGGATGGAATACCTTAAACACTAAGCCTCTTTTAAAGTAAACCTAATAAAATCACCCACTCTCAGCACACAAACTCGACCACCAATCCTCATGACATAAATCTAAATTAAGTGAGGCTTTCTTAGCCGTACAACTCAACACCTATCTTGAATCACTCGTAACCTAACATCATTAGATTTATAAGCCTGAATTAGCAGAGTAAAGGAAAACCTATCCTCACGAATTCCAAAACATACCCAGGTATAGAAATATCAAACCTAATAATCTGGTTAGGCAAACACTGAACCTCTAAGTTGAAAACCTCCCCAGGATCAAAAGATATGCCAAACTACCCATGCTAGTTTACTTTTGACTTAAGGCATCGAAGATATGCCAGGATACTAATGAGATTCCACTTAAACTACACATCTAACTAAAGGATAAAACGGTTAATGGCAAAATATACTAACCCAACTAGGTTATGGTCGATCCTATAGGAAATGCATCCGAAATCCTTCTCAAACAAGTTAATATCACCAAGTATTATGGAAAGTAAATGGGGGAGGGGGTAAGGGGTTTGCAAAAGTATAAATGAGTAACCAAAAATAGAGGATTTTGGTTGCAAAAAACTTATACAAACATTAGGCTTGTGTTCCCTTGGCTTCTAACTCTATGGACTTATCATGCACTATCAAACTATTCCAATACCTTGCATGCAAAATCTAATAAGTTATATATAATCTGTTATTTTGTGAACTCATTGATAGATATCACCCTTTACTTTTTGAATTTCAAGGTGCCACCTTACTAACCCTTATCTTGGATCCTAGTTTGACTATTACTTTTTGAGTCTTAAGTTATTAGATGAAAGCTAATCATCTTAAATAGATACTGTAGGTAAGATTATTTTGGAAATTAACTCCAAATCACTATTGTGATCTTCTTTTCCTACTCTCTACCACTCTTAACAAGTAAGGAGTAAATATAGGTAAGATCTTAACATTAGCCACCACTAAGAAATCAATGAGACAAATAAAACCCAATATATGCAAGAATCTTTATCTAGAAGAACTTGGCACTTCCACTACTTCATTGATCTGCTAGGGTTCGTGTAACCCTAGTAAAGGGAGTTAGCTGCTCATAGTATTGAGATCACTCATGGACTTCCTAGAAAAATTCACTAAATCAATTTTATAATAATGAAAGAAGAAATCTTCAAGTCTCAATATTGAATAAAAAACCAAGAACAATAAGATTAAATTGTAACCCTCAAGGGTCTATCTTTACACTTCTACTAGCCTAAAGTTTACTAAACAAAGTCTAAAGGGTATTTATAGATTACAAGAAAACTTAAAAATCAAATCCTAAACAAAATAGGAAATCTTAACTAAATGTACATATTAATGACGTAAAAAATCATAGGAGTCGATTTAGATTACACAAAAACCCTAAGAAACAACTTTAAAAAGATCCAAGATTTTATCAACGAGATATAAGTGGAACTTGCGGTCGTATGAAGGGTACCATAGGTGGTTATCCCAAAATCTACTCTCTGTATTTTCAATCTCTGATACCTATGGACCCACCTATTCCCTTTAGGTTGTTCCTATGGGATGTAGATGATTTAGTGAGTGCTTATTTTTTATTTTTGATTTTGTATTCTTCTAATTAGCTTCCAAAACCTAGGTTCCTGCAAAAACATTCCCAAAATACATCAAATCCTACAAAATAGCCTTAAGTGCATGTATATTCTTAAAGTTTAATCACCATAAGTGCGATGAATACATATCATATCAAGACCCTGCAACTTGGAACATTTTATATCCTTAGGCAACAAAACATAGAAAAATAATACGATGATGCTTAACTAAGAGAAACCTAAGATACCTATGGCAGTCAATCATAAAATTTTTACTAAAACACATTACCCTCTCTATGTTCAATACTTTAAAAGCAACTATACAAATTCATGAAGCACAATAATATGAGATAAATGAATAAGACTATGGTGTTATACTAGCAACAAACAACCATGCATATGTACACATTACACTACCAAATTAAGTAAGCAACTAACAACACAACCCATGTGCCCTAACATCAAAGAAGTCCCAATCAATCAATAAAATCATGGATGAATGTAGGGACAAATAAAGAGACAGTCACACTTATAAGAGAAGTTCCACCAATGCACAATAAATACCATATGCTTGCCTTTATTTTCTTTACATGGGTTTTTAAATAGTTAGGTTTAGATGACTAAAGGACTTTATTCATCTTGTAATGAAGGCTTGGGGGTGAGTATGATAGCTATGGTCATTTTTAGTGACTAAACCTCCTTGGAATTATACTTAATTTGGGATCCACTTATCAACCAATTTTATTTTTATTCCACCCCTATATTTCCCTTTTAATTCTTTTATTTCACATTCAGGTTGGGTGTGATTTCTTTTATTCTTTATTTTCCATTTTCTTTCTTTTTCTTTTCCATTTTCCACTACTTTCAGCCCTACTATCATTTTTCTTATTTTACCCTTCTTCATAACCATTTCATATTATGCACCCCTATGATACCCACCCTTAACTTAGGTAATTTTCCTGGGTTGTAGTGTATAATATCTAAGGAGGATCAAGGTCAAAATAAGTTCATTGTAACACAAATGGGTAGGTGAAAGGCATAATAAAAAAATAGGCTATATAGGCTCAAAATATAGATCAAAGTTTACTTTGTAACACCCTACAAGCACCCTTGGACATCACATGGTGCTTATGACTACAAATATTTCTAACCTAACCCATGATACCTATATATCTTAGGAACTCACTTAAGGAGTGACTAACACATAGAAACTAAAAATAATCTATTTTGTATCTTAATAAAAGCCATAAAATTTGTAATCTTTACACAAATTATTTGAACTAGAAACTTAATTAGTCTAACAAGCCTCTACTAATTTTTATAGAGCCATTGGGACGAAACCCTAGCTGACCTAAACATAAACGGAAATCAATAACACAAACACTATCATCAAGGAGTAGAAGTCTAACATACTAGGTCATCGAACTATAAATACTTACAAAAAGTCGAGATATAGGTGATGATACCCTTAGTTAATAATACTACTGTAAATAAGAAACTGAACCTAAATTATAATACAATGTAGCAAATAGACATATATGTAAGTCAGTACCTATGGAATTTACTGAGTATGCAGGGGTGAATGCATATGTAAAACGATAAGTAAATATGAATATAAGCTTTCTAATGATGCATGCTAAGTAAAAATTACTCACCTTGAATTCGAATAAGAAAAAAATTGCATGATCAAAAACATGAATGGTGGAGCATACGAATAAACTTTGTGAGTGAGAACACTTAGTTTTTAAGAGATTTAATTTTAATTATTTATTATGAGAGATTCTTCTAAATGACATAAACCATGTGAGCTACCAAGGAGTCCAAAGTCTTACCCATATTAGGGAGAGCTGTTCTATTTTTGCCATCAGAATAAAAACATAACTTAAGGGATCACTAACTTTATCTATATTAGAAAAAAACTTAATATATGGTGGCTCATATTTTCTAGGAATTCAAGATACACTCATCTTCATTTCTTTCTCAGTACTAAATACTACCCCCAAATACTTATATGCATATACTTCAAGAAATCCTCATTAAAATAACATAAGGATTTATAAAAAGAAAACTAGTTATGCTTCTCTTTACTTTAAATCATAATTAAGATAAAAAAAATTGTGGATTTCATATCTTATTTTAGGGTTTAAATCATAATATAAAGCTTATAAGTCTAACATGAATATATGTGAAATACCCTAGTTTTTGGACCTTAAGAAATTTCCAAGAATATTGGTCTCTGGACCCAATATGACTCATTAGTATGAGCCGTATGTTGGGGTATGGATGGTATGGTCTATTCGTATACTGAACAGTGTTGGTTGGTTATATGGATTTTTGTTAGTAAAATAGGTTCGACTTAGGAGTATAAGTCGTCTTAGTGGTTACAGATTATTTAGTTCCTTAACTTAATCATAAACTTGGTAACGTAAGTTGGATCCGAGTAGGAGTGGCTCACAATGTGCCATAAGCTAGGGCATGAATCATACCATGGGCTCGTATGGTGGACAATTCCTTAATCTTCCTTGGGTATAAATCTACCAGGGGTATGGATGAAGTGTACGAGTCGTATCCTATCAATACAACTTTGTTAGATGAATGATACGCTGGACAATATTGGATCCGAGGGTTGAGGAGAGTTTATGAGTAAGGGGATACCAATCATATCAGAGGGTATGAATCGTGTGGGTCAGTCATATCCCTATGATAGTATTTTAGTTCAACTTAAGTGGGGATATTCTGGAAATTTCCCCACTTATCCTAATAATGTCCCAGGACTTCTAACCTACTTGGGATATTAAGGAATGGTTTAAGGTATGTTCTCTTTCCTCATTTTTAATTCTAAATGAAGGAATGGTTTTTATGAATGTTTTCATGATTTCACTGATTGTATAATTTTGTATTTGAAATATGAATTGGGGATTTTGATGTTAAATGGTTGGACATGGTTACCCATTATTTTCATTATGCTTTTATGTGGATTAATAGTGATCTTAGATAATTGTATTACATTGGAATAGTTTAATGGTAATTGGAATTGGGTTTGGTCATATTATTCCCTAATGTGTTTGACAAAATACTTATAAAGATATATTCATTGCACTGACTAATTTTAATGGAGTTCTTGCATGTATTAAAACATTATAAAGTAATTATGCGTGGTTTCAGTGGCTTGTAATGGTAGATGGAAAATGGTTATTCTTTAGGGGCACATGGAATCCCCAAGTGGTTTAATATGGTAAATGAAAGGGTACTTGAATGTCCCCTAAAACTTATAAATGATTGGCTATGGATGAATCTTGGAAGTAAAGGTTGGTATGATGACACTGATATCAATTTCCTTATTTAGTAAATGGATAATGGTTTAGCTATTTTGAAATTGGTTTTAATTAGAAATAATGGTGGGATGTGTAGCAAAGCCATAATAGGTAGTGGTCCTGAGGGGACCAAAATTGGAAACTTATATTTGCTGATATGAGGTTGTTCTTGGCGATTATGTGCATGATATCACACTATATTTGGGGGATATACTTGTCATCCCAAGGGATACTTCTCTGGTTGTGCGGCTATACCTACTGGGGCCCTTTCAATAGGGGGAGCTAAACCCATATAGCTCATGGGTGGTTTAGGATAGCAAAGATAAATAGCTCAAGTAATGATTTTAAAGGCATGCTAAACCCGATCCCTTTTCTCGAAATAGTTATATGTATATATATATATGTATGGTTGTGTGTATATGAATGGTTTTACTTTGTTTTATGAATGGTATTATTTTAACTTTATCTTGAGATCATGCTAGCGGTCACTCGATAACCCCATCTATTGGCGGACATATACCTATAATATGTAGAAGCCAGTCATTCTACTCCCCCTACATTATGATTGACTTGGGGTCAATATTTGGATTAAAGTGGTAAGCTTCCGTCCTTTTAGAAAGATCCATTTCATGTTATAGATATTTATAGACACTTTGATTTTATTTTGGATATTAGTTTTGGCTATGGTTGGGGGTATGTCCCAACTAGATTTCATTAATCTTTTGGTTAAATGCTTTATGGTACTTATATGTGTTGGTATGGGTGGGATCGGTATAGGTGTCTGCCTTGGCATTGGAAAACTGGGAGGCTTGAATCATTATACATAATTTATCACTATTTCATGATATTTCATTTTGGAATTAATTATATTATGTTTGGAACATCCTTTGTTATAGACTAGTTTATGGTCCTTATTTTGGTATGGTTGGATTATTGATATGGGATGATTAGACTAAGTTGGGTTGGTTAGGATTCTGATCCTATCTCAAAGAGTTTAAGTAAGCTATTACACTATGTTGTTATATCATCAAACTTTATCTAACTCTGGGCCAACGGATGAAGGTTAGGTTAGGTAATAGGGGTGGTCTCCAGTCCTGGTCGAACTTGGGATGCCCTTTTTGACAAGGCCCCACGGAGAGTCATATCAAGTTGGTATCTGAGCCTTGGTTCATGGTTAGTTGGGAGTCCACAAATCCATGTCGAGTATTGTCTTTTGGGGGTGTGTAGCACTCCACACTCAAAAGGGAGAGGCTACACGACATTTAAGAATGTTTCACTTTCTTGGTATTCTATTTTTAAAATTAGAGTCTTAGACCTAGAATCTTCTCTATTCCTTATTTTTCATCATTTATATCATGCCTCATAGATATGGAATACAAGAAAATTCTTCTATCCCATCTGGTGGTAATGCTGAAGGGGTGTATCCTTCTTTTAGGGTTCATCTTTGATCTTCTGATCCTGTCCTAGCTAGTTTTAGAGTTACACCGATTGCTACAAGTCATCCTCAAGCTGAGGTAACTAATACAAATGTCCATTAGTCTATTCATGCTATTGAAAAATTGGTCGTTGTTCAGGCCAAACGAGGTGTGTCTGGGTCTTTATCTATTAAGGCCATGAGGGTTAGGCAATTTATGAAGATGAGTCCTCCCACTTTTTCTAGCGTAAAGGTAGAGTAGGATCCATGTTGCTTTTCGGATAAAATGAAAATGATATTTTAGGTGAAGCAGGCTACCAATGAAGAGGGGTAAACTAATAAATATCAGCGATATGAAGAGTGGGCTAGGGATAGAGGAGATGTGTAGGAGTCATCCTTATGGGATGCCTTCTCTGGAGCTTTTATAGATTGTTTCTTCCCAAAAAGTTAAGGGAAGAGAATATGGAGGAGTTTGTGAACCTCAAGTAGGGGAGAATATCTCTTAAGTAATATGCCTTGAAGTTTGATCAACTGTCAAGGTATGCTCCTGATTTGATGGCTGATATGCAGGCTAGAATTAGGAAGTTTTCTTCAGGTTTAATTCAAAATTTGATTTTGGAGAGCAAGACTGCCTCGCTAATTAAAGATATAGACACTTCTAGGTTAACTATTCATATGAAGTAGGTAGAGGATGAGAAGAGAAAGCAGGCAGAGTTTGGGGATAGGTAGGGTAAGAGGAGTAGGTTTTCTAACCAGGGAGGTGCTTAGTATTAATATGGTCAAGATGGTGGTAAATTAAAGAAAAAGAAGTGGGGAGTTTTGGTTCCTACTCTTTTACTAGTTCTCCTTACCAATCGGGCGACATGCGTCAGCATGGTGGTGATAATTTCTGTGGATTGGGTGTTAAATTTGAGGAAAGTAGATGTTAGTTAGTTTCTTTATGCCCTCTTTGTCGATTCTATGGTCATCCTCATCGGGGTTATTGCGTTGAAGAAAAGGAAAAATGCTTCAAGTATGGCTAGGTAGGCTATTAGCATAAGGATTATCAGGCTATTAGCTTAAGGATTATCCAGTTAATAAGGCTGCTACATGGGAAAATAAGATTACCATGACTATATCTTTTTCTCCTACACCTGGTGGTGTGGCATCTTCTATTGTTACTGCTGCTGGTTCTAGTGTTGTTCAGAATAGGCTGTATGCTTTGGTGTCTTAACAGGAATCTGAGGTATCACCTGATATCATTCCTGGTACGTTACAACTTTCTGCTTATGACATGTATTGATTGATTGAGGTCCATTCTTTCCTATGTGACTCTTGATATGGCTGTATCTTTTGGTTTTGATTCTTATATTTTATCAGACCATTTTTCTATTTCTACCTAGCAGATGACTCGGTTATTGCTAAAAGAGTCTATAGTGGGTGTGTTGTATCTATTGTTAACAAGTAGACTTTGGTAGATCTATTTGAGTTGGATATGGTGGATTTTGATGTCATTCTTGGATTGGACTGGTTACACTTTTGTTACACGTCCTTCAATTGTGAGACCCATAAGATTATCTTTCGGTTCCTTGGTGAGCCGGTAATATAATAGGAGGGCATTTCTTTAGCTCCTGGGAGGGTTAATTCTTATATTAGATATCGAAGGTTAATATAATACCCCGAACTTTCTTTAAGTCAAATCTAGTCTCCAAAAGAGTTAGTGATGACTTCATAAATGATTAATGTCTAAATCAAATAGAATTTCCACAATTTCAACTTTTTTTTCATGTGGAAAATTGAATTAGCTTTCAAACAATACAAATTTTTTCCAAATCCGGTATCACAGTAAAAAGTTATGGACGTTTTACAAAGAACTACCAGAAATGCGCAGAAGCGACGGTCAGGGCGACGGACCATCAAGCTAGCAACGGACCATAATGCAAACCATCACGATTAAGGCAGTGAACCCGACTTCTTTTCTAGTGTAACGGCCAGGACCTACGGACCATCGAGACAGGGACGGACCATCGCCCAAACCATCGTCGACGAGGAAGAAAGTTCAGGTTTTGGCCAAGTGCAATGGTTTGGACCGACGGACCATCAAGCTAGCGATGTACCATCGCCTAAAACATTGCCACTACCGATTGGTAATTTTAAACCATTTTTGAAAGGGTATTTGGGTCTTTTTCCACCTGTATTAACCCCTAATTATACCAGACCAGAGCTCATAACTTTATTATTCATCCATAATACAAAATTAGGTTTCTCTCAAAGATCAATCCCCAAGAACAAGAAACCCTAGATGTTTAATCCCAAGTCACGAATTCAAGCTTTCCTCCACCAATCATCAAGAAATTATCTACCCAAGTATGTCAATTGTTCATTCATGGATTCCTTTTGTCCATGAAGCCCAAGAATCCAATTTTAGATTATAAATTATGATGTTTATGTTGTGGATTAATTATGATCATGTTGATGTTGTGTATGATACCCAAGTTGGAATCTTTAATGTGTTTTCATGAATTTATGCTAGCATGTGGATTGAAAACTACTAAATTATGTTGATTTATGCAACCATTATGAATTAATTTAATTTCCATGCCTATGCTTATAGTTATGCATCCAAGGTGTTTGATAAAATGCCTAAGAGAATAGGAAATATGCCTTATGACTCAATTGTGACCAAAATGATGAACCCATATTTCACCTTTACGTTCAAATGACTCCTATGTTATTGTTATGCCTTGCAATGGATTGATGTAACTCTCATGAGATTAGGCTTATGAAGTTATGACATTTTATATGCACTTCCATTCATGTGTAAGTTTATGGCATAAAAATACTTCATGAATATTCCAAATGATTGTACTATGAATTTTGACTATGGTCATGTGTTAAGAAGTATCATGTATTATCGGTTTCATGCTATCGAGTCCTGGGGGTACTTATACCCGATAATTTAGCTATGTGCCTAGAGCCAGTGTCAGTTTTCAAGATACTCTCAGTCAAGCCATGTTCAGTAGAATTCAGTCAGTCTCATGACTCAGGAAAACTCAGTAATCTCAGTAATCTCAGTAATTTCATATGACTTAACTTATTAGATGTGGGTCCCACCATTCTCCTTAGAGTATCTGTTAGATGAAGTATTACTCATATCTTATCATTACCAGTGGCGCAGTATTGACACCCTTCCAATTGGGGTTACATATTAGACCCCAACTTAGTTATATTATCTTATTTGGAGCATGTCGGTTAGATGACTACTTACCAAAGTTACAATCTCAATCTCAGTAATAGAACTCAGATAGTTCTACATAATTTTGGACTGTCAGATATAGTCACCCAGTTCAGTACGGAACTTAGCTAGTTCCATCAGAAATAAGACTGCCAGACACAGTCATTCAGATTATAGTATATCAATTATACGAAACTTATGTTATCAGTATTAAGAATCAGTGATGTCATGATCTCGGTTATAGTTCAGGTATTTATGCATACATTCTCACGTTCATGTTATTCAATCAGTTAGTATTGTTCATGCATTTAAACCCCTTGTATTCAACCTACTTGACATGCATACTAGTATATTCAATCTTACTGATGCAGTTTTGCTATGTCATTTGATACCATAGGTTCAGAATCACGAGCTCCATAGCATCCTTAGTAGATAAGACGTTCAGCAGCCAGACTAGCAGTGAGTCCTCATTATTTGAGGATAACATGATTATTTTATTACTTAGTTTATTTCAGCAGTTGGAGTCAGTTGGGGATATGTCCCATCAAATAATTATTCAGACAGTTTAGTGGATTTCAGACTAGCATGTTCAAACAGTTATTCCAGATGTTATGTTTTATCAGATTTGTGAACCTTATGGCTTTTCAGCTTTTTATACCACATTTATAGAATATGTTATGCAGTGCTTAGTTACAGATATCATTCATGGGTTATCTTGTGGTCCTTTAGGCTCATGAGCATCGTGTGGCATTTCGGGTACCAGATTTGTGGCGTTACAAACTTGATATCAAAGACTAAGGTTCATTAGTGTCCTAGGAAGTCTGAAAAGCTGCATTGAGTAGAGTCTTATGCATGGGTGTGTTGCGTGCCATATTTATGTACAGGAGGCTATAAGATGTTTTAGGAACAGTTTCCCTTCTTTCAGTATTCATGTTGTGCCATTGAGCATGAGCCCAAATTTAACCCTCGATCTAATTTGTTTCTCCTTTTCATTTACAAAACATGCCTCCCAAAAGAAAAAATGGAAATCAGTTAGCCTCTCATCCCGTTCAAGCAAATCCCTTGGATGAACATGTCTCCCATACAGAGTTCAGAGCTGCATTCACTACTATTGCTAACTCAGTTGATGCTCAAAATGAACGGCCAGCTGTTATTTCGACGAATACTGTGGCCGCCAATACTGCCGTAGCTAGGATTCAAAACTTTACCCAAATGAATCCTTCATCTTTTTTTGGGTCTAAGTCAGGCGAGAACCCTCAGAAATTCCTTGATCAGGTGCAGAAGGTTACAAATATTATGGGGGTTACCTCTAGTAGGAGTGCTGAGCTAGCTACATATTAGTTGCAGGATATGGCTCACACATGGTTCAAACAGTAGAAAGTCAAGAGGGGAGTAGACATAGGACCCATAGAGTGGTAGGAGTTTACTAATGTTTTTCTAGATAGATGCTTTCCCCTAGAGCTGAGGAAAGCTAAGGTGTTAGAATTTATCAACATCAGGTAGGGCAACATGATAGTGAAAGACTATTCTCTTAAGTTTACTCAACTAGCTAGATATGCTCCTCATGTGGTGACAGACAGCAGGGCCAAGATGAGTAAGTTTGTTTTTGGGGTGAATGATAGTGTAGTCAATGAGTGCAGATTTGCAATGCTAATTAGTGAGATGGACATAGCCAGGCTTATGATCCATGATCAAAAGATAGAAGATCAGAAGATTAAGATGAGAGAGAAGCAGAATAAGAGAGCTAGAACCGGTAACTTCAAATTCAATCAATCTAAGTAAGAGGGTGGTAACCGTTCTTAGTCCTACCTAAAGTTATCCATTCTAGCTCCTTCCTCAGCCAGTGCTCTATCGCCAAAATTTAGAGACGATAATAGAGATAAGGCACCAGGATCTAAGTCTCAGGGCAGTGCTAGTAGTACCCGAACCTATCCTCTTTGTCAGACATATGGAAACCACCATTAGGGTACTTGTTGAGCTGACAGTTATGTTTGCTTCAGATATGGCAAGCCAGGCCACAATGTCAGAGATTGTCCCCAGCCAGGTCTTCAAGGTCAGCGTAATTTCCCTCCAGCTCAGTCCGGTCACCCGAATCAGCAGGGTGCCTCTTCCAATACTACCAATAGGAAATGCCCAAATAGAATCTATGTTCTTTAGTCCTGATATGATCGGGAAAATTCTCCTGATGTGGTTACTGGTATGTTACAAATATTTTATGTACATATTTATGCTTTGATAGACCCAGGAGCTTCTTTGTCTTTTGTTACTCCTTATATACCAGTTGATTTCAGAGTCAGTCCCAAAATTCTAGCAGAGCCCTTCTCAGTATCTACTCCAGTGGGTAAAACTATCATAGCCCGATGGGTATATAGGAATTGTCCAGTTATGGTATCTCAGAGATTCACTTCAGTAGACTTAGTCAAATTTGAGATGAATGATTTCGACATTATTCTCGGGATGGATAGGCTTTATTCCTACTATGCCACAATTGACTGCAAAAATAGAGTGGTCCAGTTTCAGTTTCTTAATAAACCTGTCCTAGAATGGAGGGGTAGTACTTCAGCGTTCAGAGGTCAGCTTGATTTCTATCTTCGAGTACAAAAAATGATATCTAAGTTATGTGTTTATCATCTTGTTTGAGTTAAGGACACTAGATCCGAAACTTCTAGTCTCGAATTAGTCCTAGTAGTAAATGAATATTAAGAAGTCTTTCCCGAAGATCTTCCAAGAACTCTTTGTGAAAAGGAAATAGACTTCGGTATTGATCTTCTTCTAGATACTAAGCCCATATCTATTTCACAATATATAATGGCACCAACAAAACTCAAAGAATTGAAGGAACAATTGAAGGATCTCTTAGATAAGGGATTTATCAGACCCAGTGTGTCCCTGTGGGGTGTACCAATCTTATTCGTGCAAAACAAAGAAGGTTCTATCAGAATGTGCATTGATTATCGTCATCTCAATAAAGTCACGGTCAAGAAAAAACATCCACTTACTAGAATTGATGAATTGTTTGATCATCTTCATGGTTCCAGCTATTTTTCTAAGATGGACCTCAGATCAGGCTATCATTAGCTCAGGGTCAGAGAATGTGATATTCTGAAAATAACTTTTTGAACTCGGTATGGTCACTTTGAATTATTAGTCATGTCCTTTGGTCTTACCAATGCCCCAGAAGCCTCCATAGACTTGATGAAATATGTGTTTATGCAGTACTTGGACATGTTCATCATATTCTTCATAGATGACATTCTTGTCTATTCCCACAGTGAGCATGATCATGTAGACCATCTCAGAATAGTGTTGCAGACTCTTAGAAATCATCAAATGTTCGTCATAATCAGTAAATGTGAGTTTTGGCTAAGGTTAGTAGCATTCCTTTGGCATATCATCTCTGGTGATGGCATTAGATTTTATCCTCAAAAGACCAAAGTAGTGAGAAACTGGCCCATACCCATCTCTACATCAAATATTAGGATTTTTTTGGGTTTGGCTGGCTATTATCATTGGTTTGTGGAAGGATTTTCTTCTATTTCATCTCCTATGTTCAGATTGACCTAGAAAAAAGTTTAGTTTTAGTAGTCAGATTAATGTGAAAAGTGTTTTCAAGAGTTGAAGACTCCACTCACCTCAGCTCCAGTTTTGACTCATCCAGATAGTTCAAATGGATTCATAGTGTACTGTAATGCATATAGAGTGGGTTTGGGTTGTGTCCTCAGGCATCATTGTAAGTTCATAGCCTACACCTCCAGAAAACTTAAACTACATGAGAAGAATTATCCAACTCATGATCTTGAGTTAGAAGCCATAGTTTTTGCCTTGAAAATTTGGAGGCATTACTTGTATGGTGTTCATGTACATGTGTTCAAAGATCACAAGAACCTTCAGTATGTATTTTCTCAAAAAGATTTTAACCTCTGTCAAAAAAGGTAGTTAGAGCTCTTGAAATATTATGAGATAAGTCTTCTTTATCATCAGGGAAAGTCCAATGTAGTGACCGATGCTCTCAGTAGATTGTCTATGGGTAGTGTTGCTCATGTTGAGGATAGTAAGAAGAAGTTAGCTCAGGAAGTCCATAAGCTTTCCCGACTAGGTGTCTCCTTAGTCTATTCAGCAGAAGGTAGTATATAGGTTCAGAATAGTTTAGAATCATCTCTAGTATATGAGGTGAAAGAAAATCAAGATAGAGATCCCAGTCTTTCTAAGTTGAAAGAGTCGGTTAGAGATCATAAAGTAGAGGTTTTATCCCAAGGGGGAGATGGTGTTTTGCGTTATTAGGGTTGTCTATGTGTTCCAGGTTTAGATGACTTAAGGCAACTAATTCTTGCAGAAGAGCATGTTGCACGCTACTCTATTCATCTAGGGGCCTCTAAGATGTACCGCAACTTGTGGGAGATCTACTGGTGGAGTAGGACGAAGAGAGATGTTGTAGATTTTTTGGTTCAGTGCTCTACATATTAGCAAGTTAAGATAGATCATCAGAAGCCTAGTGGGTCTATGTAGGAATTCAGTATTCCTACTTAGAAGTGGGAAGAAGTGAACACAGACTTTGTGATGTATTTGACTCGTACACGTCGTCAACATGATTCTGTTTGGGTCATTGTAGATAGGATGACCAAATTGGCTCATTTCTTTCTAGTCCATACCTCTTATTCAGCCAAGGATTAGGCCAAACTCTATATTTAAAATTTGGTCAGATTGCATGGTGTTCCATTGTCTATTGTCTCAGACAGAGGTACCCAGTTCACCTCTTATTTTTGGAAAACGTTCTAAAAGGTTCTAGGTATCCAATTTTATCTCAGTATAGCCTTTCATCAATAGACAGATGCTCCAGAAGAAAGGACCATTCAGACCTTAGAAGATATGCTAAGGGCGTGTGTAATTGATTTTAAGGAGAGTTAGGATGACCACTTGCCTTTGATTGAGTTTCCATATAACAACAACTATCATTCTAGTATTAAGATGACTCTATTTGAAGCTCTCTACAGTAGGATGTGTAGATCTCCAATCTATTGGTTCGAAGAGGGTGAGGCCGCAATAGTAGGGCCTGACTTGGTATATGACACCTTAGAAAAAGTTCTATTGATTAGAGAGTGACTCAAGACATCTCAAAGCTGACAGAAATCGTATGCAGATGTGTACAAAAAGGATCTTGAGTTTGAGATTGGTGATTATGTGTACTTGAAAAACTCTCCCATGAAGAGAGTGAAGTGGTTTGGAAAGAAGGGAAAGCTAAGTCCTCGATATGTCTGTCCCTACAAAGTTCTCTGTCATTTCGGCAAGGTAGCTTATGAGAATGAATTGCCTTTAGATCTAACCTCAGTTCATCTAGTGTTCCATGTCTCCTTGATAAAGAAGGGCATAGGTGACCCAACAGTTGTAGCCCCAGTAGAGGGCTTAGACATTCAGAATAACCTTTCTTTCAAATAGATCATAGTCAAAAGTCTTGACTACCAGACTCGTAGAATGAGGATCAAAGAATTCCCTTTATTTAAAGTTCTTTGACAGAATCAGTCTGTTGAGGGAGTTACTTGGGAAGTAGAGGTAGACACGCGAACCAATTATCCTTACCTCTTCTCCACAAACTTAGACTCAGCCCAAGGTAATAGCTTTCCTTAAACTTATTCAGTTTCATGTTTAGATTTCAGTGATAAACTTGGTATCAAATACTCTTGCATATCTATTCATATATTCATGTATCATGTCAGTCACATATTCACGCATCATATATGCATTCTCATCATGAGAAACTTAGCATCTCAGTAATTTTAGTTGTGCATTCATAAAGACTATCCATCACATATCAATGCATCAGAAATACATATTCTGTATGAGATTTCAGTATATTAGAAGTTCCAGTCATATAGACATGTTCAAATGTTCATGACCCTTACGTAAGATCAATCTATCAGCTTTCCCAGTCTAGTCAGTCCCATTCGGGGACGAATGTTCCCAAGGGGGAGATATTATAATACCCCAAACTTTATTTAATTCAAATCTAGTCTCCAGAAGAGTTAGTGATGACTTCTTAAATATGGGAAATTGAATTAGCTTCCCAATGATACCAATTTCATCTGGTATCAAAGTAAAAAGTTATGAATGTTTTACAAAGAATTATTGGAACTGACCAGAAGTGACGGTCATGTCGACGGACCGTCGAGCTAGCCATGGACCCTCACGGCTAAGGAATTAAACCCAACTTTTATTCAAGTGCGACAGCCTGGACCGACGGAACATCGAGCTAGTGATAGACCATCACCCAAACCCTCACAGTTGAGGCAGAAATTTTAGATTCTGGCCTAGTGTGACGGTCAGTACTGACGGACCATTAAGCCAGCGACCGACCATCGCCCAAACTATTGCCACTTTTGATCAGCAATTTTAAGCCATTTTTAAAATGGTGTTTGGGTTTTATCCACCTGTTTTAACACCTAATTATACCAAACTATAGCTCATAAATTCATTATTCATCCATAGCACCAAATTAGGGTTTCTGTCAAAGATTAATCTCCAAGAACAAGAAACCCTAGGTGGTTATTACCAAGTCAATAATTCAAACTTTTCTCCACCAATCTTTAAGAAATCATCCACCCAGGTATGTCAAGTATTCATTCATGGATTCATTTTATACATGAAGCCCATCAATCCAATTTTAGATTATAAATTATGATGTTTATGTTGTGGATTAATTATGATCATGTTGATGTTGTGTATGATACCCAAGTTGGAATCTTTAATGTTTTTTCATAAATATAAGCTAGCATGTGAATTGAAATCTACTAAATTGTGTTGATTTGTGGAACCATGATGAATTAATTTAATGTCCATGCCTAAGCTTATAGTTATGCATACAAGGTGTTTGATAAAACGCCTAAGAGAATAGGAAATATGCCTTATGACTCAATTGTGACCAAAATAACGAACCCATGTTTCACCCTTACTTCAAATGACTCCCATATTATTGTTATACTTTATGATGTATTGATGTAATTCTCATGGGATTAGGATTATGAAATTATGACATGTTTATATGCACTTCCATGTATGCGTAAGTTCATGGCATGGAAATACTTCATGAATATCCCCAATGATTGTACTATGAATTGTTGACTATGCTCACGTGTCAAGAAGTGTCATGTTTTGTCAGTTACATACTATCGAGTCCTAGGGGTACTTGTATCCAACAATTTAGCTGTATACCTAGAGCCAGTGTCAGTTTTCAAGATACTCTTAGTCAAGCCATATTCAGTAGAATTCAATTAGTCTCATGACTTAGGAAAACTCATTAATCTCAATAATCTCATTCAGTTATTAGATCTCAATAGTATTCCATTAGTCAATGGAACTTAATGAATGTAGTCTAGTTCAGTTCAGTTAATCATGTTCAGTGTCTATTCAGATGGGAGTAGAATTCAACACCGAGTGAGCCCAAGGATGTGAACTCACCTGTTATTAGAGGGTGTGATTCTTAGAAGCAATCCTTGCGCTCTAGAATAATATAGCCAGCATAGGTTATGACATCTAACCTGTTAGATAAGGGTTAATGAGGTGACTTAACCTGTTAGATGAGGGTCGCGCTGTTCTCCTTAGAGTACCTATTATATTAAGGATTACTCATATTTTTTCTTTACTAGTGGTGTGGTATTGAAACCCTTCTAATTGGGGTTACAGATTAGAACCTAACCTAATTATACTATATTATTTGATGCATTTCAATTAGATGACTACTTACCACAATTACAGTCTCAGTCTTAGTAATAGAACTCAAATAGTTCTACAGAATTTAGGACTGTCAGATACAGTCACCCAGTTAAGTACAAAACTCAGCTAGTTCTATAAAAAAACAAGACTATTAGACACAGTCATTCAGATTATAATATATCATTTATACAAAACATATGTTACCAGTATTTAGATTCAGTAATGTTATGATTTCAATTACAGTTCACATATTCATGCATGTATTCTCACGTTCATGTTATTCAGTCAGTTAGTATTGTTTATGCATATAAACCCCTTGCATTCAGCCTACCTCACTTGCATACCAGTATATTCAATTGTACTGACACATATGCACTATGGTGTTTTATACCATAGGTTCACAAGAACGAGCTCCAGAGCATCCTTAGTAGATCAAATATTCAGTAGCTAGACTAGCAGTGAGTCCTCATTATTCGAGGATAGCATGATTATTTTATTACTTAGCTTATTTTAGTAGTTGGATTTAGTTGGGGACATGTCCCATCAACTCCTTATTCAGACATTTTAGAGGCTTTCAGACTAGCATATTTAGATAGTTATTCCAGATGTTATGTTTTATCAAATTTTAGTAACTTATGGCCTTTCAGCCTTTTATTTAACATTTATACACTATATTATGTAGTGCTCAGTTACAAATATCAGTTATGGGTTAGCTTGTGGTATTTTGGGGTCATGAGCATCGTCTAGCATTTTGAGTACCAAATTTAAGGTGTTACAGTTTATCTCTAAATGGTGTCTTTATCACATGGTCCAGGTTAAAAATACAAACTTAGAAGGTCCTTCTTTCCAGTCAGTTGTAGTGGTCAATAAGTTTCTAGTAGTCTTTTTGTATGATCTTTCTGGTGTTCCTTTTGATAGGGAACAAGTATCCTCTTCAAAGAATAGATGATCTATTTAACCAGTTACACGGTTCCAAGTTTTTTTCTATGATAGATCTTTGATCGGGGTACCATCATCTAAAGATTAGGGAGGTAGATATCACTAAGATGACTTTTTATACACGGTATAGGCACTTCAAGTTTTTGGTGATGTCATTTGGGTTGACTAATTCTCCAGGGGCATTTATAGATCTAATGAACATAGTTTTTTGTTCGTATTTGGTTCTCTTGATTAGTGTGTTCATTGATGACATTTTGGTTTATTTAAAGAGTGAGATGCATCATTCTAATCACCTTCTTATAGTGCTATAGACCTTGATAGAACAATAGTTGTATACTAAGTTCTCCAAGTATGGGTATTGGTTGACGCTGTAACTTTTATGGGTCATATTATTTCTAGTAAAGAGATCATGGTGGATCCACAAAAGTTTGTTATGGTTAAGGGGTTGCCTAGACTATGACTCTATCTAATATTTAGAGCTTCATTCGTTCAGCCGGGTATTGTAGGCGACCTGTGGAAAGCTTTTCATCGATAGCTACTCCTTTGACTAAGTTAACTCAGAAAAAGGTTATGTTTTCTTGGTCAGATGCTTCTGAAGGTAGTTTTGAGAAGTTGGAGGATAAGTTAACTTCTGCTTCAACTAATACATTACCAAAAGGCAATTATAGGTTCATTATTTATTGCAATGCATCTCGGGTAGGTATTGTTTGTGTGTTGATGCAGCATTAGAAGATGATTGTCTATGCTTCCAGGTAGTTAAAGGTATATGAGAGGAATAATCCTACTAAAGATTTGGAGCTATTAGCAATTGTGTTTATTTTGAAAGTACGGTGGGATTATTTTTATAATGTTCACGTGGATATATTTTTTGATCATAAGAGTCTACAGTATATGTTCACTCAGAAATTGCTTAATCTTAGGTAGAGGATATGGCTTGAACTTCTCAAAGATTATGATATGAGTCTTTACTATCACCTAGGTAAGGCTAACATGGTTTCTGATGATCTTAGCAGGTTATTAATTAGGATTTTGACTTATGTAGAGGAACGGAAACGAGAATTAGTGAAGGATATTCACCGCTTGGCTAATCTTGAAGTTTGCCTCTTGGGCTCCAAGGATGGAGGTGTAGTGGTGCAAGAGATGGTTTGATCATCTCTTGGTGTGAAGATTAAGAACAAGCAAGTGTTGGATCCTATCATGATGAAAATCATGAGTGATGTTTGTAGAAAAAATGTAGTGTTGTTTGAAATTAGTGGTGATGGTACTTTACGATACTCAGGAAGGTTGTGTGTTCTTGATGTTGATAGGTTACGACAAAGGATTTTGGTTGAGGTGCGTGAGTGGCACTATATTTTTTATCCAAGTTCGACTAAGATGTATCATGATCTTAAGAAGATCTATTGATGGAATGGCATAAAGAAGGATATGGATGATTTTATGGCCAAGTGTATAGTGTGTCAATAGGTTAAGGTCGAGCACATGAGGCTAGGATGGTTGTATTTAGAAATTTATTTGCCAGAATGGTAGTGGAAACTTATCAATATGAACTACCGGTCTTTCTTGAGCTCGAAATCAATATAATTTGATTTGGGTTATCATGCATAGGTTGACTAAGTCTGTGCATGCAGACTACCTTTTCGGTTTAGGATTATGTGATGTTGTATCTTGCAGATATTGTGAAGCTGCATAGGGTGCCTATTTTGATTATTTTTTATTGTGGAACGCAGTTTATGTCTCAGTTTTTGTGGTCTTTTTAGAGAAGGTTGGGGACCAAGGTAATCCCGAGTACTACTTTCTATTCGCAGACAGATGGCCAAGTGAAGATAACTATTCAGACATTGGAGGACCTTGTTAGGTCTTTTGTGATTGATTATGGTGGAAACTGGGTTGAGTATCTATCTTTATAGGAATTTTCTTATAATAATAGCTATCATTCTATTATTGGTATGGTCCTTTATGAGGCATTATATGGTTGGAGGTGTAGATCTCCTATTGGTTAGTTTGAGCTTGGTGAGGCAGACATGTTAGGTCCTGATTTAGTTTACCAGGCTATGGAGACGATAAAGCTGATTCAAGATAGGATTAAGGCTGCCTAAAGTCGCCAAGTGTCCTATGTGAATGTTAGGCATAGAGACTTGAAATTTGTGTTTGGGGATAATTTTTTCCTAAAGCTATCTCCTATGAAGGGAGTAGCAAGGTTTGGAAAGAAGGGGAAGCCCAATCCTCGATATGTGGGTCCTTATGAGATTTTATGAAGAGTTGGTAATATTTCTTATGAGGACAAGTTTCATTGTAGGTTGAGCTTGGTTAATCCGGTCTTTGATTTTTTGATATTGAGAAAGTGCATCAGTGATCCTTCTTTGGATGTTCCTCTGGAAGGATTAGGTATCACGAATTCTTTATCTTATAAAAAAGTCCCGATTGAAATCTTGGATAGGTAGGTTCATCAATTGTGGATAAAGAAAGTGGATTCAGTTAACGTTCATTGGCAGAACCATAAGGTGGAAAAAGCTACATGGGAAGCGAAAGAGGACATGAAGTCCAAATATCTATTTTTTTGTTTTCTGCTCATGGGATTCATATGGAAGGTATGTGTCTTCAACACATCTTTAGTTTTAGAGTTTTGTTAAAAAATAGTTAAAGGTTTAGTTATTTAAAAATTGGTTTTAATTCAAAAATAATAGTGGGATGTATAGCTAAGCCGTAGAAGGTGGAGGTCCCCAGGGGACCAAAATATGAAACTCATATTTGCTGATATGAGGTTGTTCTTAGTAACAGTGTGTATGACATCACACTATATTTAGGGGTGTATTAGTCATCCCAAGGGATATTTCCCTGGTTGTCTAGGGCTCTTTTAGTTGGGGGAGCTAAACCCATATAGCCCATGGGTGGCTTAGAAAAGCAAAGCTATACATCCTAGGTAAAGGTTTTAAAGTCATGCTAAACCCAGTCCTTTTTCCTAGCATGGTTATATATATATGTGTGTATGGTTGTTTGTATATGAATGGTTTTACTTGATTTTATAAATGGCATTATTTTATTTATACCATGAAATCTATCTACTGGCGGTTGTATACCCACAATATATAGGAACCAATCATTTTACTCCTCATAAATACTAATTGACTTAGGGATAATATTTGGACTTAAGTTGTAAGCTTCCATCCTTTTAGAAGTCTCTATTTTATGTTATGGATACTTAGACACTTTGATTTTATTTTGGATATTAGTTTTGGCTATGGTTGGGGGCATGTCCTAATTGGATTTTATTACTCTTTTAGTTAGAGGCTTTATGGTACTTCTATGAGTTTATATGGGTAGGATCAGTATAAGTGTCTCCTTGGCATTGAAATAAGCTAGGAGGTTGGTATCATAGGATAAAATTTCTCACTGTTTTGTCAGATTTCATTTTGGGATAAGCAATATTATATTTGGAACGTCCTTGGTTATAGCTTAGTTTTTGGCCTATGTTTTGGTATGGTATGGTATGGTTGGATTATTGGTATGGGATGGCTAGACTCGATTGGGTCGGTCATGGTTGTGATCTTATCCTAGATTTCTTCTGTGAGATTCTGCACTATGTTGTTACATGCTTAAAATTCAGCTAACTTAGGGCAGGCAACTGGAGGTTGGGTTGGGTAATGGGGGTGGTCTTCAGTCCTGGTCAGACCTAGGATACTTATTATGACAAGGCCTAGGGTAGGTCATGTCAAGTTGGTATCAGAGCCTAGGTTCATGATCAATTGGGAGTCCTCAAAGTCGTGTTGAGTAAAGTTTGTTTTAGGGGTGTGAAGTGCTCTAGTCTCATAAGGAAAAGGCTACAAAGCATTTACGAATGTTTTACTTTCTTTGTATTCTATTTTAAATCTTAGAGTCTCAGTCCTGGAATCTTGTCTAATTATTGTTTTTTCATATTTAAGATCATGCCTTGCAGATTTGGAGCATAAGGAAATTCTTCTATCTCTTCTGGGGGTAATGCTGAAGGGGTGCATCCTTCTTTTGGGGTTCATCTCTGATCTTACAGTCCTATCCCTAATAGTTCTAGAGTTCTACTAGTTGCTACTATTCCTATCAAACTGAGGTGATGAATATGAAATTTCGTTAGACTATTCATTCTATTGCAAAATTGGTCGCTGCTCAGGTGGATCAAAATATGTCTGGGGATTTGTCTGCTAAGGCTACAAGGGTTGGGCAATAAATGAAGATGAGTCCTCCCACTTTTTCTAAACTGAAGGCAGAGAAGGATCCATAGGGCTTCTGGGATAAAATAAAAAAAACTTGAGTGATGCAGGCTACCAATAAGGAGGGGTAAACTAATATATATTAGTGGTATGAATAGTGGGATAAGGTAGAGGAGATGTGGAGGAGTCATCCTTATGGGATGTCTTCTCTAGTGATTTACTAGATCATTTCTTTTCGAAAGAGTTGAGGGAAGAAAAGATGGAGGGGTTTTTGAACCTCAAGAAGGTAAGAATGTCTCTCAAGGAATCTTCCTTGAAGTTTCATAAACTGTCAGGTATCTTTCTAATTTAGTAGCTGACATGAGGCTAGAATAAGGAAGTTTGCTTCTAAGTTAATTCAAGATTTGATTTTTGAGAGTAACACTTCCTTGCTGATTTAGGATATGGACATCTCGAGGTTGACTGTTCATATACAATAGGTAGAGAATGATATGAGGAAGCAGGCAGAGTTTAGGGATAGGTAGGGTAAGAGGAGATAGTTTTCTAACTAGGGAGGTACTTATTCTTAGGGTGGTTGAGATAGTGGTTAATGGTAGGAAAAGAAATGGGAGAGTTTCGATTCCTACTCGTCTGCTAGTGTTCCTTACTAGTTAGGAGACATACGTCATCATGGTGGTTATACTTTTTTAGCACAAAGTGCTAAATCATAGGCAAAAAGAGGCCAGTTGGTTTTTTTATGCCCTCCTTGTTGATTCTATCGATGTCCTCATTGGGGTAATTAGGATAAAAGAAGGGACAAATGCTTTAATTATGGCTAGGAAGGCCATCGGCTAAGAGAATATCCCATTAATAAAGTTGCTACATAGGTGAATAAGATTTATGTGGTTCATGTTTTGCTTCTACAACTGGTGGTATTGCACCTGCTTCTATTACTACTCTTGGTTCTAGTGCTGTTCAAAATAGGTAGTATGCTTTGGTGTCCTAACTAGAATTTGAGGTATCACCTGATGTTGTTACTGGTATGTTACAACTTTTTGCTTATAACATATATTGTTTGCTTAATCTGAGGTTAACTCTCTCCTATGTGACTCCTGATATAGTTGCATCTTTTGGTTTTGATTCTAACATTATTTTGGATCCTTTTTCTATTTCTACCCGAGTAGGTGACTTGGTTATTGCCAAGAGAGTCTATAGTGGGTGTGTTGTATCTATTGGTAGCAAACATACTTAGGTGTATCTATTTGAGTAGGATATGGTGGATATGGACTGGTTACACTTTTGTTATGTATCCTTTGATTTTTAGACCCATAATGTTATCTTTAGGTTCTTTATTGAGATAGTTATTGAATGGGAGGGCAGTTCTTCACTCCTAGGAGGAGGTTTATTTTTTTATCTTAGATCTCACAGGTTAATCTCTAAAGGGTGTCTTTATCACATTGATTGAGTTAAAGGTTCTAACTCAAAAGGTTTGTCTTTCCATTCAGTTCTAGTGGCTAATGAGATTCCAGTGGCCTTTTTGTATGATCTTTCTAGTGTTCCTCTGGATAGGGAAATAGAGTTTGGTATTGATCTAATTCCGGACAGTTATCCAATTTTTATTCCTCCATATAGAATGACTTCGATTAAGTTAAGAAAACTCAAGAAACACCTTATGGATCTTCTGGATAAGGGGTTTATTCATCATAGTGTGCCTCCTTGGGGTGTACTGGTGTTGTTCGTGTGTAACAAGTATGGTTCCCTTCGGATATGAATTGGCTATAGGCAGTTGCACAAGGCGACAATCAAGAACAAGTATCCTTTTCCAAGGATAGATGATCTATTTGAGCAGTTGAAAGGTGAGAAGCACTTTTCAAAGATAGATCTTCAGTTGGAGTACTATCATCTAAAGATTAGGGAGGTGGATATCCCTAATACTGCTTTGTGTACTTGGTATGGGCACTTTGAGTTTTTGGTGATGTTATTTAGGTTGACTAATTATCCAGCTACATTAATGAATCTGATGAACATAGTTTTTCGTCAGTATTTGGGTATCTTTATTATAATGTTCATTGATGACATTCTGATTTATTCAAAGACTGAAGTGGATCATGCTAATCACCTCCGTGTGGTGCTGTAGACCTTGAAGGAACAATAGTTGTATGCCATGTTCTCTAAGTGCAAGTTTTGGTTGACACTAACTTTCTTGGGTCATATTATTTCTAGTCAAGGGATCATGGTTGATCCGCAAAAGGTTGTTGTGGTCAATAGATGGCCTAGACCTATGACTCCATCCAATATACGAAACTTCTTGGGTTTATCCAAGTATTATAGGCGGTTTTTGGAAAGCTTTTCATTGATAGTTGCTCCTTGACTAAGTTAACTTAGAAGAAGGTTAAGTTTTCTTAGTCAAATGCTTATGAAGGGAGTTTTGAGAAGTTAAAGGATAAGTTAACTTGGACTCTAATTATGTCTCTCCCAGAAGGCAATGATGGTTTTGTGTTTATGGTGATGTATCTCGGGTAGGTCTTGGTTATGTGTTGATGCAACATGGGAAGTTGATTTCCTATGTTTCCAGTTAGTTGAAAGTACATGAGAGAAATTATCCTACTCATGATTTATAGCTGTTGGCGGTTGTGTTTTCTTTAAAAGTATGGCATTATTATTCTTATTGTGTCCATGATGATATATTTTCTGACCATGAGAGTCTACAGTATGTGTTCACCTAGAAAGAGCTTAATCTCTTGCAGAAGAGATGGCTTGAGCTTCTAAACGATTACGATATGAGTCTTTACTATCACCTAGGTAAGGCTAACGTGGTTGCTGATTCTTCACATTTTGGGCTCCAAGGATAGTGGTGTGGTGGTGTAAGAGATAGTTCGATCATATTTTGGTGTGATGATTAAGGAGAAGCAAGTGTTGGATCCTACCTTGATGTAAATCATGAGTGATATTTGGGGGCAAAATGTAGTGGTATTTGAGATCAGTGGTGACGGTAGTTTACAATACAAAGGGAGGTTGTGTGTTCCTGATATAGATGGGTTGTAACAAGGGAATTTGTTTGAGGCACTTAAGTTGTAATATGTTGTTCATCTCGGATCGACTAAGATGAATCATGATCTTAAAGAGATCTATTGGTGGAATGGACTGAAGAGGGATGCGGTAGATTTCGTGGCCAGGTGTATGGTCTGTCAATAGGTTAAAGTTGAGGACATGAGGCTAGAAGGGTTGTACCAAGAAATTCATTTGCCCGAATAGAATTGGGAAGTGATCAATATGGACTTCACTACCAATCTTTCTTGAGCTCGAAAATAATTTGATTCAATTTTGGTCACCGTGGATAGGTTTACTAATTCTGCGCACTTTTTTCTAATGTATACTACCTTTTTGGTGGATTATTATGTGAAGTTGTATCTTCAGGAGATCGTGAAGATTCATGGGGTGTTGTTTTGATTATTTCTTATCGTGGTACGCAATTTATGTCTCACTTCTGGCGGTCTTTTCAGAGAGAGTTGGGGACCAAGGTAAGTCTGAGTACTGCTTTTCATTCATAGATAGATAGGCAAGCAGAGAGAACTATTTAGACATTGGGGGACATTCTTAGGTCTAATGTGATTGATTATGGTGGCAATTGGGTTGAGCATCTACCTTTGGTGGAGATTTCTTACAACAATGGCTATTATTCTATTATTGGCATGGCCCCTTTTGAGGCATTGTATGGTAGGAGGTGTAGATCTCTTATTAGTTCGTTTGAACTTGGTAAGGCGGACATGTTTGTTTTCATTTAGTTTACAAATCTATGGAGACAGTTAAGTTGATTTGGGATAGGCTTAAGGTTACGCAAAATTGCTAAAATTCCTATGTGGATGTTAGGTGTAGAGACTTGGAATTTGAGGTCAGGGATAAGGTTTTCCTTAATATATCTCCTATGAAGAGAGTCGTGAGGTTTCGCAAGAAGGGGAAGCTCATTCCTCGATATGTGGCTACTTATGAGATTTTGTAAAGAGTTAGTAATGTTACGTATGAGCTGGAGTTTCCTTCTAGATTGATCTTGGTTCATTCAGTATTTCATGTTTCCATGTTGGGGAAATGCATCGATGATCTTTCTTCGGTTGTTCCTTTGGAAGGATGGGGTATCACTGATTCTTTGTCTTATAAAGAGGTCCCAATTGTGATCTTTGGTAGGTACGTTTGTCAGTACGGACAAAGGATGTGGCTTCGATTAAGGTTCTTTGGCAGAACCACAAGGGGGAAGAGGCTACATTAGAAGCGAAAGAGGACATGAAGTCCAAATATTTGTATTTATTTTCTTTTATTGGGATTCATGATAAAGGTATATGTCTTCCACACATTTTTAATTTTAGAGTTTGTTAAAGGAATGATTAATATATTTTTCTTTTTTTCTATCAAACTTTGTTAAAGATTTGGAATATATTTGATAAGATAATGCAAATGACTCTTGTGTGTAGTTACCCCTACCTTGTCCGTCATTCGAGGACGAATGTTACTAGTGGGGAAGACTAAAACTCCCTAGTTTCTGGACCTTAGGAATTTCCTAGAATTTTGGTCTTTGGACCCAATAAGACTCATGGTTACAAGCCATATGTTGGGATACGGATGGTATGGTCCAATCATATACTGACCAGTGTTGGTTGGTGGGTTGGATTTTTATTATTAGAATAGGTACTTCTTAGGGGTACAAGTTGTATTTGTGGTTACAGATCATTTTATTCATTAATTTAATATTAAACTTTGTTACTTAGGTTAGATCTGAGTATCAGTATCTCATCATGAGCCGTAAGCCAGGGCACGAGTCATACCATGGACTCGTATGGTGGACAATGTCTAAATCTTCCTTGGGTTGAAATCTGCCAGAGGTACAGATCAAGGGTACGGATCGCATGCTGTCAATGTGACTTGATTGGATGAATCATATGCTTGACAGTGTTGGATCTAAGGGTTGAGGCCAGTTTACGAGTGGGGGGATACCAATAGTATCAGAGGGTAAGACTCATGTGGTTCTGTTGAATTCCTGTGACAGGATTTTGGTGCAACACTAAGTGGGAGTATTATGGACATTTCCTCACTTATCCTAATAGTGTTCTAGTAATTCTAACCGACTTTGGAGGTTATTTAGCCTATTTTTTCATTCATTAACACTTAGAAACTCTTCTAAAACACTCCATAATTCTCTCAAAAGCTTTTAGGAAAGTGAAACTAGGATTTTAACTAAAGGATCAATTTAGGGCTTGTCTTGGTGATTTCTTTCCATTATCATCTTAGTTTAAAGGATGTTCTCTTCCCTCATTGTTAATTCTAACTAAAGGCATAGTTTTTATGAATGATTCATGATTTAATTGCTTGCATGATTTTGGTTTTCAAATATCAATTGGGGGTTTTGATGTTAAATCGTTGGTCATGGTTTCCCATGGTTTTAATTATGCTTTTATGATCATTAATGGTGGTTTTTGATAATTGGATTGCATGGGAATGGTTTAATGGTTATTTGAATTGATTTTGGTCATATTATGCCCATAATGTTTTTAAAAAAAAAGGTTATAAGGATATATTCATTGCATTTACTACTTTTAATGGAACTCTTGCATGTTTTAAAACTTGGTAAAGGTATTATGCCTGGTTTAAATGATTGGAATAATAAATGGAAAATGGTTATGCTTGACGGGCACATGGAATCCCCCAAGTGGTTTAATATGGTAAATGGAAGGGTACTTGAAAGTCCCTGTAGACCTGTAAATGGTTGGCTATGGATTAAACTTGCAAATAAATGTTGGTATGACGATATCAATGGCCTTAGTTAATTAATGCATAATGGTTTGGATATTTGGAAATTGGTTTTAATTGAGAAATAATGGAGGGAGTTCTAGCTAAGCCATGGAAGGTGGAGGTCCCAAGGGGAACCAAAACTGAAAACTCATATTTGTCATTATGAGTTGGTCATGGTGACTGTGTGCATGATGTCACACTATATTTAGGGGATGTACTAGTCATCACAAGGGATACTTCCCTAGTCATGGAGATACGTGCACTGGGGCCCATTCAGCAAGGGTGCTGAACCCATATATCCCGTGGGTGGTTTATGAAGGAACTGCTACATAGCATAGGTAAAGGTTTTAAAGGCATGCTTAACCCTGTCCTTTTTCCTAGCATGGTTATATATATGTATGTATGTATGTTTGTGTACGTATGTATGGTTTTACTTGGTTTTATAAATGTCATTGTTTTATCCTTACAATCATGATAACGGTCACTCGCTAACCCCATCTACTGGTTGATGTATACCTACACTAAGCAAGAACTGACCGTTCTCTTTCTCCTACATAGTGATTCACTCGAGGACAACATTTGGACTGAAGTGGCGAGCTTCCATCTTCTCAGAATGCTCCATTTCATGTTATGGATATTTCTAGACACTTTGATTCTATTTCTGATATTGGTTTTGACTATGGTTGGGGGCATGTCCCAATTCAAAATAAGTAAATTACATCTCAAAACCATGCACTTTGGAAACAAGGATGAAAGTATAGCCTTGTTCATTAAGCCCACATACCTAAAAAATTTTGACTTGTAAAGATAGTTTGAACCTTGGGACTTGAAAGATAAATATGAGGAGAGGAACCATAATCATGATGTTCATAAATATGGGAGGAGGAAAGTGTTGTTATTTGATCTAGGAATAAAGGAGAATAACGCCTCTTTGAGGGTTGTAGGTCAAGGGTTAGGAGTTATACGAGGGAAAAAGACCAAAAATTCCTTTAACTGAACGTTGCAGAAATTGTTCGTCAGTCTTCAGAACTCAACCATACAACTCGTATGGTGAGGGTATGACTAGGCTCATAAACTCATAACTTGGCAGAATCAAGGATTGTGTACACTGGTCAACATACTTATAATAACATATGACTCATTACTTGTCTATAAAACTCGGAAACAACCATTGTATCTTGGATAAAAAATTAGGGAACCTATTCTTTTGAACTCACGACTTCATTTCATAGGACTCGTACCATGATCATACGACTTATACGGTCAACTCATATCTATAACAAACTTCATCTACTCCACTCTACCCTCAGTAAGATTTACCATACATGACTTTTATGGAGTGTTTACGACTCAAGAAAGTGAGTAATATGATGCACAGTAGCTTCAAAACACGGGGTATTACAATATCTCCCCCTTGGAAACATTCTTCCCTTAATGTGATTCTTCTAGGATTGGGATTTTGAAATGAAAAAACGCCTTTATATTGAATTTACAAGCAAGCATACCACTACTGGAAGTATTCAATATCTTAGAACATAAAATACAACATAGGAGCACTTAAACGGACTTAAGGAGAAGGAATTTACTGGAAACAACACTTTACCCAAGGTAGGAACTGAATTGGAGGAAAAAAGATAAGGATAATTGGTAATCATGTCTGCTTCAACTTCCCAACTTGACCCTTTAACTAATTGGTCTCTCCAATGAACTTTTACTGATACTACTTCCTTATTCCTTACCCTTCGAACCTTCTTATCATGTATCTTTACAGGAATCTCTTCATATGACAAATTATCTTTGACCTCAATACTCTCTAGGGGAACTATTATGAATAGATTTATAATGCACTTCTTGAGCATCGATACATGGAACACTGGGTGAACCTCAATTAAATTTGATGGAAGATTCAATTCATAATTAACCTCTACTATACGCTTCACTATTTTATATGGACCAACAAATCGGCGACTCGACTTACCCTTATTTCTAAATCTCATAATTTACTTTGTAGGAGATACCTTCAAGAATACCCAATCGCCCACTTCAAACTTGAGATCTCTCCTTCTTACATCAGCATATGAATTATGATGACTCTGAGAAGTTTTCAATATCTCACGAATCAACGGAACCTTTTCAATTGATTTAAGAATAGAGTTAGGCCTAATCAAAGCCATTTCACTTACCTCAAACCATCCTATAGGTGACCTGCACCTACACCCCTAGAACGCTTCAAATGGAGACATCTGAATGCCATCATGATAACTATTATTATAAGCAAACTCATTCAAAGGTATATGGCAATCCCAACTTCCTCTGAAGTCTAAAACTTACGCCATCAACATATCTTCTAATGTATGAATTATGCATTTAGCTTGACCATTAGTTTGCGAATGAAATACAGTACTAAGATTAATCTTTGTACCAAGGCCCTTCTAAAAGGACTGCCAAAACTGTGAAGTAAACTGCTTACCTCTATCAAAAATGATGGACAAGGGTATCCCATGAAGCCTAACTAACTAGCAGACATATATTTTGGCATAATCTCCGCAGTATCTGAAGTCTTGATAGGTAGAAAATGGATTGATTTAGTCATTCTATCTACTATGACCCAAATTGAATCATGCTGATGTCTTGTACAAGGCAAACCTGTGATGAAATCCATAATCACTACCTATAAATTCTAAGTAGGTATATTAATCTCTTGCAACATACAACCCCGATTATGGTGTTCAACCTTAACTTGCTGACAATTGGGACACTTGCTAAAAATATGGCTATGTCCCTCTTAATACCATTCCACCAATAAATTTCCCATAAGTCGTGGTACATCTTAGTAGCAAGAAGATGAATGGAATACCTTAAACCATGACCCTTGGCTTCTATCCTTTACCTTAACCTGTCTACATTTGGAACACAAAGTCTACCATGTAAGTGAAGTACACCATCTCCCCCTTGGGAGAAAACCTCAACCTTCTGCTGTTGGACTACTTCCATTATTTGGTTATGTATTTGATCATTTCACCATTTCTCTTTCACTTCCACTACAAAAGATGATTTTGAACTGTTCTGAACCACTACTACCCCATTATTAGTGTCGAGCAAACATAATCCCAAACGATCCAACCTATACACTTCCTTATCTAACTCTTGTTCTTCTTTTTTCACATGAGGCACACTACCCATAAATAACCTACTTAGTGCATATTCCACTATGTTAGCCTTACCCAGAAGATAGAGTACATATGTGTCATAATATTTCGACAACACCAACCACCTTCTCTGATGAATATTCAGCACCCTATGAGAAAATACATACTGAAGACTCTTATGGTTTGTGAAAACGTCAACATACACAACATAAAGGTAGTGCCTCAAAATTTTCAAGGCAAAACCCATAACAACTAACTCCAAGTCGTGATTGGGTAATTCTTTTCTTGATCCTTAAGTTATCTAGAGGAATAATCTATCACTTTCCCATTCTTATCAAAACACAACTTAACCCAACTTTAGTGGCATCATAATAAACCACAAATCTGCCTAACTCTTGTGGTAGCACTAATACGGGTGCTGGCGTTAGTCTATCCTTCAACTCTTGGAAACTCTTCTCACACTCATCTGACCATATAAACTGCACCTTCTTTTGGGTCAACTTAGGCAATGGTGAATATATACAGGAGAACCCATCAATGAATCTTCTATAATATCTAGCCAAACCCAAAAGCTCCTGATATCTGATGGAGTGATGGGTCTAGTCCGGTGCCTCACTTAATTAGTCTTCTAAGGATATATATGAATACCAACCCCTGAAATTACATGTCCCAAGAAGGTAATATATTCTAACAAAAATTCATATTTACCAAACTTTGCATACAATTAACGGTCCTTGAGGGCCTGCAACACTATTCTTAAATGGTGTGCGTGTTCTTCCTCACTCCTAGAATATAATGGTATGTTATCTATAAAGACAAGGAAAAACATGTCCAAGTATTGCTTGAAGACCATGATCATACAAATCCGTGAAAGCTACAGGAGCATTAATCAGTCCAAATGACATAACCACATACTCAAAATGGCCATACCTCATTCAAAAAGCTATTTTTGGAATATCTTGCTCCCTTACTTTCAACTGATGGTATATCAACCTAAGGTCAATCTTGGAGAACCACCGGGCACCATTAATCTGATCAAACAAATTATATAATCTAGGGATAGAATACCTATTCTTGATGGTAACGTTGTTTAGCTATCTATAGTCTATACACATTATGAGAGTACAATCTTTCTTGCACATGAAAAGGACTGGAGAACCACACAGAGAAATATTATGTCTGATGAAACCTTTAACTAAAAGGTCCATAAGTAGATCCTTTAACTCTTTAAGTTCGGCCAGATCCATACAATATGGAAGGATAGAGATGGGTTGAGTATCAGAAAGAAGATCAATGTAGAATTCTATTTCTCTATCTAGAGTTATCCTCGGCAGATCATCAAGGAAGGTTTGAGGAAACTCATTGACTACAAGGACTGATTGAACTATAGGGGCTTCATACTTAGTATCTTTGACACGAACTAAATGATAGATAGACCCTTTTGATATTAGCTTTCTATCCTTAAAGATAAGAGATGAAACAGCCTTTGGGAGAGAAAGAACTACCCTCTCACTCAAAATTGCCTCATCAGGACACTAAAACATTACAACTTGGGTGCGACAATCTATTGATGCGTATCATGAATGGTGCCAATCCATGCCTAAAATAACACTGTATCTAACTCTATTAGGTCTACTAGTGTGATCTTATGAAGGGTGGTAATAGGATACTTCCTATAGAATCATCCAGAAAAATCTAACTCACCTACTGAGGTAGTAACTGAGAAGGGCTTATAGAGATTTTTAGGACCTACCCAAAATTTGCAGCAACCAATAGAGTTACGTAAGAGAGATTTAATCCTGAGTCTAACAGCACATATATATCAAGGTAAAAGGCATGAAGCATAAATACGAAAACATCTGGTGATCTCTCCTACTCCTGATGGGATGGTAAAACATAAAATTATTTCTGGCGATGACAACCACCAGTACTGGATGATACACCCTATGAAAAATCTGGGTAGCCTGGGTATGCTGCGGCGTTAGGAACCTGAGTCAAAGGACGAACATCCATAGTTTCCTACTTAGCAAACGCACGCTCCTTGATTCTACGGCCCAACATTCCACAACCATAGAAACCACTTTTCCCCATCTAACACTAACTAGAATGGGTCCAAAAAACTTTGAACATGTCGGGTAACTAGGCCCCTCGACTATACTATTTTGAGACCTGGAATTCAAAGTCTTGCCCCAGTGGTACTTATTAGTTCTAGGTGCAGGGGCGTGGGCTGAAGATAGAGCATGCACTGATGAATGACCCTAATATTGTGAACGACTTCCCCCTCCAGACCTTGGCTGACTATACTCAAATAGCCAAGTCCTAGCCCTCTTGTTTTTCTTCTCTCTTTCTTTCGACTTTTTTGCCTTAATCTGTTGCCACATCCCCAATAAGCAAGGTAGTCCTACACTCCTTAACAACCAAATCAGACACCCCAATAACAAACTTATGAGTAATACTCATATGGTGATAAACTATGCACTTTAGGAACTAGGATGATAGAATAATTATTTTTATAAATGCCACATAGTTTAAATTTCTTGACTTCTGAAGAGAGTTTGAAACTTGGGACATGAAAAATGAATTTAGTGAGAGCAACCCTAATCTTGATATTCTTGAAGATGGGAGAAGGAAAGTGTTGTTATTTGAATGAGTAATTGAGGAAAATAACGCCTATTTGGGGGTTATGAGTCATGGGTTTGGAGTTATAAGAGGGAAAAAGACAAAATAGCCCTTTAACTGAACATTACAAAATTTGATCAATTGTCTACACGACTCAATCATATGACTCATATGGTTAGGGTTAGACTAGGCCCATCAACTCGTAAGCTTGGCAAAATCAAGGATGGTATACACTGGTCAACATATGAGTGGTAACATATGACTTGTTATTTATCTATATGACTTTGAAACAATCAATCGTATCATGGATAGAAACTTAGGGAGACTATTATGCTTAATTCATGACTTCACTTCATATGACTCATACCATGATCATACTACTTGTAGGGTCAACTCGAATCTACAATATACTTCTTCAACTCCATACAGCCCCTAAGTATGATTTTCCATACACTACTCGTATGGTGTGTGTATGACTCAAGGGAGTAAGTCGTATGATGCATAGTAGCTTCCAAACATAGGGTATTACATTCTTTTTCACTCATGGAAGGTCATTTAGGCAAAAAGTGGACTAATATCAAAAAGAACCTATGATCCTTCCCTAATCAAGAATCCTACAACCTAAGAAAGACTAATCGAGCAAATTCTTGATTTAACACACAAAGAAAACTCAGTAGTATCTCACACACACGTGGCAGATGGTTACATCATAAGCTACTACCTATCTGATTCATGCAATTGTTAGCAATGATTATCTTTTCCATAATCCTAATGAAATAAAAGGAATAACAATAGTCATATATATATATATATATCATAGAGTTAAAAATAAGATTTTGGAGCGGTATAAGTTTTCTAAAAAATAAACAAAAATATTTCGACTGTCCCAAATACTCATTTTTCTCCTAGTTAAACACAAAATATGATGAAACAAAACATAATATGCCTAAACATGCTGGCTCTACTAGGAACAGGACTTTAGGGAAGAAAGGCACAACAACAAAAAACCCAAAAGGACATCAAGATCTATAAGAAGCCTCACCCTCAACTTACGATACGCATTGTCCCTAATGCATTGGGAAGCTATAAATCTAGAGAGTTAGAAACATACTTGCGGAACTATTGGTGCATAGATCTAATGTCAAAATTATGAACATAAATTGTAAAACAACAAAATACCTTGGGTTGACTCCTAAGAAATATCTAATTTTCTATCGCGCCATGATGTGCTATGTTAGTTACTCAGACCACCAAAAATCCCATGGGTACCTTGGTTACTCATACTTCATCAAGGTATCCCAAGATTTGTCCTCCAATTTTCTATTACTATTTTGAACTTATGAATTTTACCCCTAACTATTTATCTAATTTTCTACTATGATCAAGGGGAAATGGTATGAAGATAAAAGAACTGAGTAATATATATGTCATGTTGGAACTCTTGTCCATTAAGTGCAAAATGTAATTCATTGATTCTATCACAACAAATTAAAGAATATAGACATATTCTACCTCCTTCTTGCACTCATTTATAGTCTTGGATGGCTCGATCAATAGCTTACTTTCAAAACATAATCTGTAGAAATGCTTATACTGAGGTCCAATAGGCCTCAACTCATACATAACTCTAATATGCTCTTATTATTAGTGACGATTTCCATAAGAGTATGAGTAATTATTGACTCATCCAATTTTAGCTCCTCAAGTTGGCTTTTCAAAAAAATCTTCAGTCTCATAGCACCCATAACGAAGTGTTTGAGCATTACATAAAACAACTTTGGCATTCAACTCTAGTTGTAATTGGTAAATATCTAAGCCAAACCTATGAACCTTTTTAATAAGATCATACTTTTTTTGCAAGGTTTGTCAATGTTTCAATCAGGTTATCCTTGTATTCGCACAGTATATTTGCCACACTTCAACAATAATGCATAATATCTAAAGGATAGGAATCAATTATAGACAAGTCTTCATAACTCCACGCTTCCTTTGGCTAAGTGGTCACATCTAGAAGAGTAGGAATAAACTAGCGTATGCCCAAAGAAGAAAATAAAAGAAGAACCTGACAACTTCAACAATTCAAATAAGTCAATCTAGAATCGTATTCCTCAACAACTCCAAAATTTTGATTCTTCTCAAACTATACCTCCAATTGATGGATAAAATGGTTTGATGTCAAAATATAGTAAACCAACTAGGTTGGGGTCGTTCCTATGGGGAATACATCAGAAATTCTTCTTGGACTTGTTAAAATCACTAGGTAGTATAGAAAATAAAAGTGGAGATTCGCCAAAGAAATAAAGAGTAAAAAGAATTAGTCTTTAGGTTGCTAACAATATCAGATGAATGCTAGGATTCTATCCCCTCTAGATTATAACTCTTTTGACTTATCATGTGCTGCCAAACTATTCCAATACCTTGCATGCAAAGTCAAATAAGTTATGTACTATCAACTTTCTTATAGACTCATTGTTAGATTGCACCCTTTACCTTGTTAGCCTCAGGGTGTCACCTTACTAACCCTTATCTTGGATTCCAATTTAAATGTTACCTTTAGAGTCACAAGTTATTAGATGAAAGATAATCCTCTTAAATAGACAGTGTAGGTAAATTTGTTATGGTAATTAACTCCAAATCACTATTGTGGTCTTCCTTTCCTACTCTCTAAATCTATTATAAAGATAGTTATGTATAGAAGCGGGTTTTTAATATTGGCCACCGTTGATCAATGAGAGCAAAGAAAACCTAATGCATGAAGGAATCTTTATCTATAATGACTTGGAACTTCCTCAACTTCATTGATTTACCAAGGTTCCAGCAACCCTAATTAAGGGAATTAGCCGCTCATATTTATGAGATCATGCATGGAATCATTGAAAAAATTACAAAATAAATCTCACAATAATGAAAGAAGAAAACCTAAAGTCTCAATATTGAATAACAAACAAAAAACAAACCATGAAAAATCAGAGTATATAGTATCCCCCAAGGCCCTATCTTGATACTTTTTCTAGTGTTCGACTAACTAAAAAAAGTCTAAAGGATATTTATATATTACAAGAAACCCTATCAATAAAATACTCAAAAAAATAGGAAAACATAAAAAAAATATACATAATAAAAACTGAAAAATCATAGGAGTAGGTTTAGGTTACATGTAATCTTGAGAAACAACTTGAAAATGATCCAGGAGTTTTGCATCGGTTGCCCGTAGGTAGGTAGCACCTACGACCGTAGGTAGGATGGCGTAGGTGGTAATTCCAAAATCTGCTCTTTGGTTTTTCAATATCCAACACCTATAAACCCAACTACGTCTCATAGGCCGTTTCTACGGGCTGTAGGTGCCTTTGTAAGTGCTCATTTTCATCTTTTAATTTTGTTTTCTTCCAATAAGCTTCCAATGCTAAGGTTCCTATAAAATCACTCCCAAAACACATCAAATCCAAAAAAATAGCATCAAGTACATGCATATTCTCCAAGTTTAAGCATTTTTAGTGCTATGAATCCATTTCACATTCCATGCTTGTCGATTTTCGATTCAAGGCATCAGCAACTACACTGGTCTTGCTCGAATGATATGGAATAGTCAAATAATAATGCTTAAGAAAGTCAATCCAACTACACTGCCTCGTATTAAGATCTTTCTAGGTGAAGTAGTAAAGACTACAATGATCCAAGAAAATCTCACAATGGAATCCACACGAGTAGTGCCTCCACAACTTCAAAGAAAAACAACCGCACATAACTCCAAATCATAGGTAGGGTAAATCTCCCTATGTGTCTTTGGCTAACGTGAAGCATAAGCAATCACCTTACCCTCCTACATCAACATAACACCTAACCCAACACAAAAACATCACAGAAGAAAACCCACACCCTCTTTGGTCAAATTCAAGATAGGAGTTGAAGTCAACAAATCCTTGAGCTTTTGAAACCTTGTCTCACAAGCATTAGACAACTATAAGAAAATCTTCTTCTAACTCAACTTCGTCAGTAGAGATGCAACAGATGAAAAACCCTAAACAAAATACCAATAATAGCGCACTAAACAAATAAAATTCCAAATCTCAATAGGAGAAGTAGTCCTAGACCAAACACAAACTTCTGTAATCTTGGTCAGATTGATCATAACACCATCAGTTTTCACTACTTGATCCATAAAGGAAATGGACTCTAATAAAAACTCACACTTGGAGAACTCAACATACAACTTCTCATTCCTCAATCTCTGAAGCACAAGGTTATAATGCTCCTCATGATTTTCCTTACTCTTAGAATAAACCAAGATATTATCTTTAAATATAAAGACAAAAAAATCGAGACACAGTCAAAATACTTAGTTCATAAACTCCATGAATGCGGCTGGGGAAAAGGTCAACTTAAAGGACATAACCAAGAACTCATAATGACCATACTGAGTCTAAAACCTTATTGTCAGGATATCCGAAAGATTGAATTCTCAATTGGTGATACCCGAACTTTAAATCAATTTTTGAAAACATCAAAGCACCCTGAATATTATTTAATAAATCATCAATATGAGGAAGAGGATCCTTACTCTTAACTTTCACCTTGTTCAGCTGTCAATAATTAATACACATACAAATAGATCAACAATTTTCTTCCCAAATGGGGTAGGCATAAATCCCTTATCCAACAACTCGTGTAACTGATCTTTTAATTTCTTCAACAATATTGATGCGAACCAATAAGGTAGAATAGTAATAGTCTGGAGTCTAGATCAACATTAATAGAAAATTAAATATCATAATTCAGAGGCATACTAGGAAAATCCATAGGGAAACCATCCATTAACTCACAGACAATATGAACAGAATCCAAAAAAGGAGAGGAAACAACACTAGTATCATAAATATGGGCCAAATAAGACAAATATACCTTCTTTACCAAACAATAAGCTTGAAGGAAAGATATAACACTCTTTGTAACTGAAAGAATCATACCCCTCCAAGTTATCCTTGGCACACTAGGTGAAACTAAAGTCATAGTCTTAGGACCACAATTATGGCAACATTATAAGGAGTTAGCCAATCCATACCTAATATGGCATCAAAATTTGATATATCAAGGAAAATCAGATCTACCCATGTCTTACACCTAACAAAAGTCACAACACAATATTAGTACCTCAGATCCACCATTAAAGAATCTCCTATGGGGTAGATACATGTATATAGTAATTAAGAGGCTCATAAGAAGAATAAAAACTTGAAGATAAAAATACAAACATATAGGAGAAAGTCGATCCTGAATCAATTAACATGGATAGAGATCTGGGACAAAGAGAACAATACATGTGATAACATCATCGAAGGACTCTGCCTCTAGCTGGACAGGTATAGCACAACACTGACCATGTCCAACACCTAACTGAATAGCACTACGACCACCACTAGGGAACCACCACCTCTGCCTCCTATCCATCTAGTAAACCTCTACATCTCACAACCAATATAGAAGTATTTTTTAAAACAAAGAAAGGATGGTACTTGGTAAAATGGCTAATCTCATTGAGACATAGCAGACCCTATAGCTTGACTTAATAGAAAGAGGTACAATTGAACTAGGATGACCACTCAAAGCTACTGAATTAGAATACCCACTCCCTACACTCGGCAAGGATTCCTGCATTGGTCTTCGATGACACCTATGGAAACCTCTACAATATCTGCCTCAAGATGTGTGACCTCTGAATTCAACTTAATAATGCACCTTCTTGTCATTTCCTAGAAACGCTCAAAGAATAGCCTCATTTATCTTAGCATGATCTACAATACTTTGAATCCCTATACACTAACATTTGATTCATAAATATATTAAGAGATTATTCAAACTTACATGAACTTATGAATCTTCTAAGACTCAGTGGCAATACTGGCATAATAATATTAAGACAAAGCATGGAAACATGCCTCATACTCTGCAACAGTCATGGAGCCTTGCTTTAAGTGATTAAAATCATCTCTTATGTGATCCCTCAAACTAAAAGGTACAAACCTATCCAAAAAGGCCTCAGTAATTTCATTCCAAGTCATTATTGGAAAACTAAGAGCTCAACAACAAACAAGTGACCTCCTCAAATCTCTGACAACATCTCTTAACTAATAAGTAGTATATACCACCGCATATGATATTAGTTAACCAAGATTACGTAACTTATTACAAAAAAATATTACAAACTCATAGGAATCCTCACCTACAACACCATTGAACCTATGAGGACCCAAAAAAATGAATCTTTCAAACCTCTTTGATCCTCAGAATACATAAATACACCTGCATTTATAGGATCCATAGTAAATCTGGTTGTTGAGATCTACCTTAGAAGGTAACATAGAAGAAGGATAAACTCCTAATCTTTGAATGCCATACTCAAATACAGGGCATTAATTGAGGAACAATACTCAGAGTCTGTGGAGTACCATTGACAGATATTGGTACCACTTAAGGATCCATACTCAAGACTTTTAGACCACTAGAAGCAGACTTTAGCATCGATAGAGGTACCATACTTAGAACTGGAGGGACACCTGGTGCACTCACAGTAACACCCTCTAAATGAGTCAAAAACCTAATCAACAACCCTTTAAAGACTAGGGTACAAGAACTTAATAGGAAAAAAGTAAGCCTTATAACTCCGACATGCTCCATATGAGGCTAAAGGACGTGTCCCCTAGTGTTATCTATGAACGGGGTAGATCCTTATGCCCATTTCCCACCTCGATCCTGACTATAACTCCCAACTCGCCCTCTAGTATGGGATCTCACCTTAGATAATAGATTGACATCTCTAGCCTTATTGGATTTGGCCCTTACTATCTTTGCTAAAAAAGTGACATATGTCTTAAAACACAATGTTCGAAAGAATTTTCATTATAAGGAACAAACTAAGAGAGCTTCCTACAGATATTTAAATAGCCTCTAAAATATATATACAAATATCTATATATTGATCCCTAAAACTTTACTAGACACCCAATTCTTGCACTAATGAAACCAATGGAATACTACCTGCCATGATACCAATTTGTCATGACCAAGTAACTAAGGGTCAAGATGGCACTTGCTGCAACAATCCTTGACAAGTAAGACTATTACTCAAACTGATATAAAAGGGTAAATCAATATTAAAAATCATAAGGCAAGGATTCTAAAGCAAAGCCAAACAACACAAATATAATAATAGCAAAAATACAACCTATTATACACAGCTAAAATCCAAAAGTCGGGTGTCAAAGTGTAAGAACTACTAAATATATCTCAAATATCAAAGATACAATAATAGTCCATAAAAGATCAAAATTGGTCGTGAAATGCTAAATATGAAAAGTAATAGAAAAGAAGAGGCAGTACGCCGACTCTTAAGACATAGGACATTTGCAGCCTCAAATATACTTAAATTCCACCTAATAACACCCAAATTATACCTCATAATGAAATATAAAGTAGTTGCTGCAAATTATAGTAACCCAATAAAGTTTCGGGTAGATCCCACAAGGAATAGGTTAAATATTTTTCAAGAATTAGTTGAAGTTGCTGAAAAAATGCAAGAAAGGTAAATTAGAGTTTTACTGTGAAAACAATAATGTAGAAACAAGTCTTGATCACTTTAGTGGACATTAATCTGAGATTAATACTAGGACATTAATCCCCATGGTTTCCTAACTCCGTACACTTATCTTGGTCAATCCAACAAACTCAATGCATTGTATTAAGAATCCAACAAGATAGATATCACCATCCTCTTGTGAACAACATGGTAAAATTAACTTTTCACCTTAAGAGCCTCAGAGTGTCGCCATACTCACCCTTGTCTTTGATCCACTATAAATATCTACTTTTGGGTGTTAAGTTTATTAGAGGAGGGTTGGTAGCCTTTTATTAATGTCTTAACCTTCTTTTCTTAATTTTGACACCTCTTGAGAAGATGATATCAAATACATGAATGTTCTTAACTTTTTTAATATTTAAGAAAGCATACAATCCGAAGAAGACCACAACATATGTACACATGCTAATTTAGAAAGACCTCACACTTTCTCTACTTTGTTATTCAGCCAGGGTTTATGCAACCCTAGTTAGGTGGTTTAGCCACATTTACTTACAAGAAATTCCATGAAATTCAATAAGGAAAGCATAAGATGAATGTAACAACAATTGAAGCACACAAAATAAATTACAAATTAATACTCAACCAAACAATAAAGAACAAAGGATCCCAAGATAAAAAGTTGAGTCATGAAATAAATATATGTTTGTGAATTTGTAAAATGAGTAAACTAATACAAAAAATGTCAAAAGGATATTTATCAAGTACATAGAAACCGTAAAAATCTTATCCAAAAAAAACATGGAAAACTAGGTCGGTGGTCACTTACAAAACCACATACAGGACATAAGTGGTACTTTTGCCCTGTATGTGGTATCATAGTTTACACAAAACCATCAAAATTTATAATGTTTCATATTCTCCACCTGAAAAGGCATCTACGGTGCATAGTTTGCACTTAGCCTCATCATAACTATAAAATAAATTTTTAATTTTTAGAGTCTTTGATCTAAAACCTTTGACACCCATAATTGTACATACAATGGTATAAGTGGTACTCACACCACATAAGTAGTCCTCCATCAAAATAAGACAAAAACCTCTAATTTCAGGGTCTCTAAACATAGCATCTCTAAGACCTATGAGGCCACCCACAATGGTCGTAGGTTGTACCCACACTATATTGTTAGGATTGCAAGACTAGTTTCTTATACAAATTCAACTCATTTGTTCTGTTTATGCTCCAAAACCTAGATTCCTACAACATAGAAAGAAAACACATCATACCTAACAAAATGGACCTACATTCTGTCATATTTTTTTATTTTAAGAATCAAAAGTTTCATGAAACAATGGCACATCTGTTCCCTCAACATAGAACATTTGCATGTCCTCAAGCAACAAAATATAACAAAAACAACATGATTATTCTTAACCAAAATAAACATAAGGTACTAATGGTAGTTAACTTAATTTCAATTGAAAATAATTACCCCTTTCTGTTTTTAACTTTTTAAAACCAAATATGTGGATCTATGTAGTCGAAAAATACAATACAAGGGTATCAAGCTTTGGAATCACATTAGAGACAAACAATGAAGAATATGTACAAATACACTAAACAAATAGATAAACAACTAACAATACAACCCAAGTACCCTCATAAGAAAAAAGTCCCACTATCACAGTATGATCAAGAATATTAATTGGGGATGATAAAAGAGACACTCACACTCACAAAGATGTTCCAATCAATGTTCTTCAAATTCCATAGGCTTTCCCTTATATACCTTACCATTAGTTTTTCAAAAATTCGAACTAGGATCACTATAGGACTTTATTTGACTTTTAATGTAGGCTTGGGGCTTTTATGTTACATTTAGGACTTTTTAGTGACTAACCCTACTTGATACTAAAATTACATTTTGGGGCCTACTTCTCAACCAATATTTTCTTTATTTCTCCCTTTTTAGTACTTATTTAGGTAGTCTACAGTTCTTTTGTTCTTTTTTTTCACTTTATCTTTCTTTTTGTTTTTTTCTATTTTTATTCTTACCATATCCAACCCTACTTTCTTTTTCTCTTAGTTAAACTCTTCTTTATACCAAATCTAATTGTGTACCACTATGATAACCACCCTCAACTTAGGTTATTTTCTTGATTTGAGGTGCATAATATCCAAGGAGGGACCAACGATAAAACAGGTTCATTGTAACCAATTAGGAAGGTGAATTAAGAAAACAAAAAATGGTCTATATAGGATCCAAATTTGATCAAGGGGTATTTATTTTAAATTGGAAGGTTATTTAGGCTATGAGTGGAATAAATAAAGAATAACCTATGATCCTTTCCTAATCGATTATCCTACAACCTAGGAAAGACTAACCAGGCAAGTTTTGAATTCAATGCACAAAAGGAACTAGGTAAGCAATCTCACACGCCCATGGCAAAGGGTTTTTCCACAAACTACTACATATCTAGTTCATGAAAATCCTATGGTATGATTATTATGTCCCTAATTCTAATTCCATAACAAGATTCATAGTGGTCATTAAGATAAACACATCACACAACTCAATACATACTTTTTGAAGAGGTATCCTTTTTCACAATAAATTTAACACGATAGAAAAATATACCAATCACCCTTAGGTCATTTATGTTTCTCCAAGTTTAACACAAATAAAACATAACACGTGTAAAATTTAACACAAACCAGCCTAAACATGGAAGTTCTACTATGATTGAACAACCAAAGGAAAACAAACATAGTAAGAAAAATCGTCAATTATGGTACACCCCCACCCCCAACTAAAAGACTGTGCACTATCCCTAGTGCATAAAAAATACTAAAAAGGGGAAAGAGGACATACCTATAAATCTCTAGGAATCCACCTCATGCTCACCCCTATCTGGGAATCTAGTATCTCAACTAGTGAAGGTAGTGGTGGTGGGGCGTGACTAGAAGATGCACCACTACTATCTCATGATGTCTCCGCTCATCACCTATTGCGAATGATCTAGAATCAATCATGGCACTTTTAATGTTTTGATAATATGGTATGGCACGGTCTTGTATATTTTTATCTCTACCTCTCTTAGTCCTAACCACTAGGATCGTATACTCTTCAGCAAATAGGTTAAACTACATAGAGCAATATGGATGCATAGTCTAAGTGAATTAAGGTATTGAAACACCTTGGGTTTTGTCCCTTGGAATTTTCCTAATGTTTTAGCTGACTGGTCTTGTAAGGACTTAACGTATGAGTTGTATGATATTGTTATAGGTTAGGTACCCAACTTATAATATGTCAAGTAGGTGATAGTTAGTTTTAAGTTGGAGAACTACTTGGTGGGTACTGTTCATATGTTTGGGTAATGGATCACTTGATTGATCCTTCACTTAATCTAAAACTTAGTAACTTGAATTATCTTTGAGTATGAATGGCTCAATAAAAGTCATAATGATAGTGTGCGAATGGTATATTCAAGTCGTATGTTGTCCAGTGTCCAACCACTTTTGATTCTATTTAGGGTATGAATCGACCATATGAGTTATATCATCTAGTCAGGATTTAGGCAAGTGAATCATACATTGACAGACTATGGTGTCCAACTTTCTATCTTAGTTGGAGGGTACCACTCGTATGATATGGCTACAGTTGAGGGGTCCAATTATACCCACCTATCAGAATTTTTGATGTTTAAATTGGGGGTATTCTGGATATTTCTCCTCTTAATCCCTTTTGACCCTATGACATAAAACACCTTTAGAGGATCTCTTAACCTGTTATTCTCAATCAAACACTCTTTAAATACTCTTTATTCTCTCTCAATCTCTTAGTTCAAGAAAAGGCTAGGGTTTTCTTAAGATGATCAATTAGAGATTTCAAGGGTGGTATCTCTCCGTCTTTCCTAATATCTAAGGCATGTTACTCCTCCCACATTTTTAGTTCAAATAAAATCATATTTTAATGAATGTTTTCTTGATAATATTGTGGTATTGATTTGGTTTTTAAATATATGTTGGGGATTTTAGTTGTTCTTGGTTGGACAATATTTTTCTATGTTTTACTTATGGGTTTTAAAGTTATAATTATGGTTTGAACATGTGATTGCATGGGATTAATCAATTTTTGTTCTTGATTTTAGTTTTGGAAACAATATTCCCTCAACATGTTTGTTAAAATTCTAATCAGAACACATAGTTTGACTAATCTTGAAATTTTTGCATTTCATAATTTTGTAATGGAACTTAATTTGGTTTTGTTGGTTTTAAATGGATTTGAGAGGCCTTGGTGGACATTTCTTTGGTTTGATTGGAAACCTTATATGGTACATGGGAATTCCCTAAGTATTAGCTAATGACGTTGCTTGCAATCTATAGTCGGTATGACAATACCACTTCATAATGCCTTGGTAATTAAATTGTTTATTTGGTAGTTTGAATATGTGTTAACGCTTTTAATTAGGCAATAATGAAAGGTACTGATAGCTAACTGTGAAGGTGTGAGTTCGATAGACGAACACTTGAAACTCATGTTTATCAACATAGGGTTTGTTATGGTGACCATATACTTGTAGGGTACATGGGAATACTCTACGTTTCTACTTGTATATAGGTATCATAGAGGGAGAAAGGTACACGGGTATCCCTGGCCCTAATAATATCTCCAATTCATGTGGCTACACGCACTGGGCCCATTCATGGGGTAACACTAGACCTATAAATCCCATGGGTATTTGTAGGACAATCAAGTTACACAACATAGGTTAACATTTTAAATTCATTCTAAACCTAGTTCCCTTTATCAGCATGGTATATATGTATATATGTATGTGATTGCAAATGGTTATTTACTATTTTTTTTTAATACTGACCTTATTGTATCCTTATTTATAAGTACATGATAGCATTCATTATACTAAACGTCTTTGGGAATTATATCCCCACGCAATGTAGGAACTGACCATACTACTTCTCCCTCTGAGTGACTTGGATTCGGGGATAACTTAAAGTAAGACTGAAGTGGTAAGCGTCCATACTTCGAAAGACTCAATATTATGCTTTGGACTTCTTTACTTTATTTTTGTTTCATTTACTTTGGTTTAGGCTATGGTCAGAGGTATTTCCCAACAAGATAACTCTTATTTTTTGTTAGACTCTTTTTATGACTACTATAGGCATGGGCAGTGTAGGTACTGGTGTCAACCATGGTATTAGCATTGGCATTGGGGCTAAAATTAATTGGATATATGGTTGGTTATGTTTATGGATTTTATTAATGTCTTTGATTTATTATTATTCTATCTTGTTATATATTTAAAATTCATGCGATATATATTGTTGGAAGGTTATGGTTAGGTGTTGGGGGAGGTCTCCGGTCTCAGTTAGACTTGAGGCACTCAACATGACTATGCCCTGCTTTGGGTATTGTCCGATTAGTATCAGAGCCCTAGGTTCATGGTTAATTAAAATTCCATAGAGTCTTATTAAGTAGTGTTTTTTCAAGGTTGTGTAGCGTGTCACACTCATAAGGGAGAGGATACGAGGTATTTAGGAATGTTTCTTTATCTTTTGTTTTGTTTTTTAGCAATAGAGTCTAATTTCCTTAATTCTCCTTTAATTCCTATTTATTTACTTTTCATATCATGCCTCCTTAATGATTTAAAGGTCATAAGAATTGCTTTTTCACAACTTAGGACAATGTTGATAGGACAACTTCTACTTGTAGGGTCCACACCCGCCCTAGGGGTCTAGTTCTTGATTGTCATGGAGTTTTACCGATTCCCTTTATTCCTTTTTTATCTCCTCAAGATGAAGTGATGAACGTGGAGTTTTTTAGTCTATTTATATGCTGGCACAATTGGTAGCTACCTATTCCATGTGTGGTTCTTCTGTTACTCCCTCCTCTAAGGAAAGAAATATTGGCCAGTTTATGAGGTTAAATTCTCTAAACTTTACGGATGTTATGGTTTTGGTGGATCCTTAAGGTTTTCTTAATGAGATGGAAGAGATCTTTCAGTTATGCATGCCACCTATATGGAGGGCATGGAGTTTGCCTCTTATCAGCTGAAGGATATGGTATACCAATGGTACGAGGAATAGGATCAGGCAAGGGGTGACAATATGGAGTCATCTCTATGGGAGGTTTCCTCTAATGCTTTCTTAGATCTCTTATTTCCTTAAAAGTTGACCGAAGGCAGAAGAGTTTGTTAATTTGAAATAGGGTAAGATGTTATTTAAGGAATATACCTTGATGTTTTACCAGTTATCAAGGTATGCCTTGGAGTTGGTTTATAGCATAAGGTCTAAAATAAGAAAGTTCGCTTTCGGTTTATCCCAAGAATTAATCTTAAAGAGTAATGCATCTTTGTTAAAAAAGAACATCGATATCTCCAGGTTAGTGAGATACACAGAAAAGGTAAAGGAAGAAAAGTGGAAGCAGGCTGAGATAGTAGAGAGGTAAGGAAAAAATTGAGATTTTTTTAGGAGGATATCGCCAACAACGGAGTGGCATGGATAGTGAAAAGTGGCCCAAAAAAGTGGGGCAATTCTGGGACTTATTCAATGGCTAGTTCTTACTACCTAAAGACATCGGGTGACAGGCGTCTGTATGCTGGCAAAAACTCTAGGGAACATGGTGTCCTATCTAAGGCTAGTAGGGCTCAATCAACTCCATCATATCCTTCTTGCAAATTTTATGATCAATTGTATTTGGGTTTTTTATTAGTGAAGGGACAGGTGCTTTAACTGTGGTCAGCAAGGGCACTTGCTCAAATACTGTCTTGTTTGTAAGGTTTCTTCAGGGGAAAAAACATTCTGGTTTTCTCTTCTTTATCTCCAACACCAAAGGGTGCACCATCTAGCTCCAACACTGGTCGGAAGCATCTTTATGCTCTTTATACCCAAAAAGAGTCTTGAGTCATCGCCTAATGTCATGATTGGTATGTTAAATTTCTTTTTTTTGTGATGTGTACTATTTACTTGATTTGGGTTCCACTCTATTTTATGTGACCTTATTTGTAAATGTCCATTTTGTTTTTGCTCTTGAGGTTACTTCAGACCTTTTTCCATTTCTACCTAGCAGGTGACTCTATGATTATTAAAAGAGTCTATATGGGTTGTGTGGTATTTTTTGCAGTAAAGAAACTATGGTTGATCTATTTGAATTAGATATAGTGGATTTTATTCAATATTAGGGATGGATTGGTTGTACTCGTACAATGCTTCTATAAACTATAAGACCCGTAAGGTTGCCCTTAAGTTCCCTAGTTAGCTAGTTATTTAGTGAGAGAGTGGTTTCCTAAATCCTAAGGAGAGGTTCATATCATATCTTAAAGTGCGAAGATTAATCTCTAATGACTTTCCTGATGACCTTCCTCGTGTTTCTCCTAGTTGGGAGATTGAGTTTGGGATTGATCTTATTTTGAACACTCATCTAATTTCTATTCATTTATATAGAATGGCTCCGACTGAGGTTAAAGTGATTACGAAGTAGTTATAGGATCTTTTAGATAGGGTATCATCTATCCTAGTTCATCCCCATGGGGTGCACCGGTATTTTTCATACTTAAGAAGGAAGGTTCCCTTCATATGTTTATTGATTACGGTAAGATAATTAAGGTGACTGTAAAGAAAAATTACCTTCTTCCAAGAATTGGTGATTTGTTGATCAGTTGCAGGGTGCAAAGTTTTGCTGCAAGATTGATCTTTAATTTGTGTATCATCTATTAAAGAATAGGGAAGAGGATATCCCTAAGAATCCCTTCCATACTTGGCATTGGCATTTTAAGTTTTTGGTTATGTCTTTTGTCTTGAACAATGCCTTGGCAGAATTTATGTATTTGATGATTAGGGTCTTCCATTTATTTCTAGACTTATTCATCATTGTGTTCATAGATGATATTATAGTGTACGCTAAGAGTGAGGTAGATCATGCCAATCATCTCTGTGTGGTGTTATAGACCTTGAGAGCAGTAGTTGTGTGTCAAGTTTTCAAAATATGAATTCTGGTTGAACTCTGTAACTTTTCTAGGTCATGTTATTACTAGTAAAGGGATCGTGGTATATCTGTAGAAGGTTGTAATGGTTAGAAAGTGGCCTAGACCTAAGACTCGAACCGATATTTAGGGCTTCTTGGGTTTAGCTGGTTACTACAGGATATTTATGGAGAGTTTTTCTTCAATAGTTGCCCTACTGACAAAGCTGACTAAAAAAAGGTAAAATTCTTATGGTCGGATGCTTGTGAGGAAAGTTTTAAAAAGCTGAAGGACAAGCTAAATTCAAATCTGATTTCGACTTTGCCTAAAGACACGAATGGATTTGTGGTCTGTTGTTACGCATCCCGTGTGGTGCTTTATTGCATTCTAATGCAACATGGTAAGGTGATAGTTTATGCCTCTAGTAAGTTGAAGATGCATTAGAGGAATTATTCATCTCATGATTTGGAAATATTAGTTATGGTGTCCGTGTTAAAAATTTAGGGTCACATTTTGTATGGAGTGTATGTGGACATATTTTCTGAATATAAGATCCTGCAATATATGTTTACTCAGTAAGAGTTGAACCTCAGGAAAAGGATATGGCTTGATCTTCTCAAGGATTATGACATGAGTCTTCCCAACCATCCAGGTAGAGCTAATGTGGTTTCTTGTACTCTTAGCAAGTTATCCATGGTGAGTATAGCTCATGTGGATGAGGAGAAGTAGGAGTTGGAGAATGGAATTCACTATTTGGCTATCCTTGGAGTTTGTCTTATGGACTCTGAGGATGATGGTGTATTTGTACAAGAGGTGGTGCAATCATCTCTTGGTACTGAGATCAAGGGTAAGCTAGTGTTAGATCCTATCTTGATGAGGATCAAGGTTGATATAGGTGGGAATAAGATGATGTAGATAGGTTATGAGCGAGGATCTTGGTTGAGGTGCATGAGTCGCATTATGTTGTTCATCTTGCTTTAACGAAAATGTATCATGACCTTGAGAAGATGTATTGGTGGAATAATATAAAGTGGGATGTGGCTAGTTTCGGGGAAAAGTGCATGGTGTGCTAACAAGTGAAATTTGAGCACATGAGCCCTATAGGATTGTATTCAGATATTGAGTTGCCTCTGTGGAAATGGGAATTAATAAACATGGATTTTGTTATTTTTCTTTCCCAAATTTGGAATTAGTTTGATTTAGTCTGGGTTATTGTGGATAGGAGAACAAAGTTGGCTCACTTTTTGCTAGTAAGGACTAACTTTTCAGTAGAGGATTATAGAAGGTTGTATCTCCATGATATTGTGATGTTGCATGGGGTACCTATTTCTATTATCTTGGATCATGGTACACAGTTTTCATCTAAATTTTTATGGTCTTTTAAGAAAGGTTTGGGGACCAAGGTGAGTCTTAGTACTGCTTTCCAGCTACATTCAGATGGGCTAATAGAGAGAACTATTCAGATGTTGGAGGACATGCTTTGAGTTTGTATGATTGACTATGGTGGTAGTTCAGTTGAGCATTTTACTCTTATAGAGTTTTCTTATGATAATATCTACCACTCTAGATTTGTGATGGCTATGTTTGAATCTTTATATGGTAGAGGGTGTAGGTCTTCTATTAGGTGGTTTGATGTTTGTGAGGGGGAGATGTTTGTCTCTAATTTGGTTCGCCAAGCCATAGAGAAGGTTAAGGTGATTCCGAATAGACTTAAGGCTGCACAACATCGCTTAGAGTCCTATACGAATATCAGGCATAGGGAGTTGAGTTTGAGGCTGGGGATTGGGTGATTTTGAAGGTCTCCCATGAAGGGAGTGATGCAATTTAGTAAGAAGAGAAAGCTTAGTCCTAGGTATGGAGGTCCATACTTGGTTTTAAAAAGGGTTGGCAATGTTGTATATGAGTTTGAGTTGCCTTCTAGTTTGAGCTCCATACTCCTGGTGTTTCATGTTTCTATGATTATGAAATGTATGGGTGATCTATCGCAAGTTGTGACTATCAAGGATATTGGTATTATAGATTTTTTTTCTTATAATAAGACCCCGATTGAGATCTTGGATCAGCAACTTTGTCAGTTGTGGACCAAGGATGTAGCATCAGTAAAGGTTCAATGGAGAAACCATGAGGTTGAAGAGGCTACTTGGGAAGCATAAAAGGACATAAAGTCCAAGTATCCATTCCTATTTTCTCCTTCAAAAATTTGTACGAAAGGTATGTATTCTTCATTATATATTTATTTTCTAATTTAATTAAAGGAAAGATTAATTTCATTGCATCTTTGTTTTCTAACTTTGTTAAAGCTCAAAACTGTGGTGTTTTGGTTTAAATTGTTAAAGTATTGCCTTGTTCCATTATTCAAGGACAAATTATCCAAGTAGGGGAAAATTGAATCACTCTGGTTTTGGCAGTTGGAAATTTCCCAAGCTTTGAGCTTAGTGGTCTTGTAATGACTCATCATACGAGTCGTATGGTATGGTACTGGTCAGGTGACCCAACTTGTAAGTTGTCCAATAGGTGATGGTTAGTTCTTTGTTGTGGGTATAACTTGGTGGGTACAGTAGTATGGTTGGGTGATAGGTCAATGTGTCGATCCCTCACCTAATCTTAAACTTAGTAACTTGACTTGGATTTGAGTTCGAGTAGATCACTAAGATTCGTGTGGATAATGTATGAATGGTATAGTCTAGCCATATGTTGTCCAGTGTCTAACCCCTTTTGATTTTCTCTTTGGTATGACTGGACCATATGAGTCGTATGGTCTGGTTACGAGTTAGGCCAATAAGTCGTATATTTGATAGAATATGGTGACTAACTTTATATCTTGGATATGATTGAAGGGTACCACTCATATGATGTGGGTACAAGTTGAGGGGTCCAATCGTACCCACTTGCAGGAATTTTTACAATTTAAGTTAGGGGTATATTGGACGTTTCCCCTCTTAATCCCTTTTGACCCCATGTCATAAAACACTTTTGGAGGATCCCTTGACCTATTATTCTCAATCAAACACTCTCTAAACTCTCTTAAATCTCTCTCAAGCTCTTAGTTCAAGAAAAAAGCTAGGGTTTACTTAAGGATATCAATTATGGATTTTTAGGGCGGTTTCTCTCCATCTTCCCTGGTTTCTAAGGCATGTTACTCTTTTCTCATTGTTAGTTAAACTAAAAGCATTTTTTAGTGAATGGTTTTAATGGTAGTATTGTGGTATTGATTTGGTTTTGAATTACATGTTGGGGTTTTTGGTTGTTCTTGGTTGGATAATTTTTTTCTATGTTTTACTTATGGCTTTCATGCTATAATTATGTTTTGAACATATGTTTAGAAACTATTCTTGTTTGACTATTCTTAAAATCTTTGCATTTTATAATATGGTAATGGAACTTAAATTGATTTAGCTGGTTTTAAATGGATTGGAGTGTCCTTGGTGGCTATAGCTTTGGATTGATTGGAAACTTTGTGGGGGTATATGGGAATCCCCTAAGTGTTAGCCAATGATATTTCTTGGAAGCTATAGTCGGTATTGTAATGCCCCAAAACCTATCCCGAGATGTCACACAGTGCTTAGGACCATAAGTGATCCCAAGCTAACACTTCTACTGGCATAACTGATAAGCAACTGAATAATATGCATAAAATGATTGAGTTTACTGTGCAGAAACATAATAATGACGGAATCTAGGAATAATACAATATCAATACAATGTTTACATTTTGATAAAGTCTAAAAGAGGGACTGAAAATATATAACTGACTCTAACTGATATCTATGAAGCCTCTACTATATTGACTATAGATAGCCAGGACACGACCCCAACTATCACTAATCAATACATCAGAGTAAGGAAGTAATTTACATAAAATAACATCTAACTAAAGTCCCCGAAGTAGGAGGACTCATCATCTGCTGGATGGAATCTGCAAACTACGTGAATATGATATGCGCACTACAACTCGTACCTATATATGAGACAATCTAGCATATAGACATATATGTGGATCAGTACTTTGATGATGAACTGAGTATATGGGGGTGAATCCATAAGTAAAACATAATATCAATCATCATAACTTGTAAAACGATGCATTCTAAATGTAAATGACTCACATAAGCTAGAATATCTGAAATACTGAAATATACAGCAATAGAAAGCAAAACGTACTTTATAAACCTTGTGAGCCTTAACATTTAGTTCTAAAGGTTGAGCTTGTATTCTCTCCTTAAGTCACACTGTCTAGGTATAGAAAGGACTCACTTTAAAATCTAAATTCTAAAATTTGAAATCTGAAGTTACTATATTTCTTTAAAACACAATTTTAGTAAAACTTGTGAGCCTTTACACTTAATTTTCTAAAAGTTTTTCTGTTACTCTCTCTGTTCTAAGGTTTGTAGTCTGAAAGGAAACTCTTTAAAAACTATTCTGAAAAAGGAAATACTTCATCTCAAGACTCTAAGAATCATAAACCCATAGCTTTCAAAACATATGCTTTTATCTTAAGGCTTTAAGCCAATAGACTGTTTTAAGAGTAGGGGACATATTTTGGAAGGTTCTTCTAACAGACACAACCCATGTGAGTGACATGGAGTCCAACATCTTTCCCACGTTGGGGAGAGATGTTCTATCCTTTCCATCGGAATAGAACCTTAACTTAAGTGATCACTATCTTAACCCACTATGAGCAAATAACAAACCTACGGTGGCACATAGTTCTAGGGCATAGATCTTAGAATCATACCCAATTCGGTGCTAAATACTACTCCCATACTTATTGCTCAAAACTTTTAGGTAATCCACCTTAAAATAGCACAAGGGTTCGTAATTAAATCCAATTATGCTTCTCTTTGTTTTAAATCATAAACTGTATGAATAATGTGGACTTCTATTTTAGCTTAGGATCAAAATATCAATCTTTGCTTTTGAAAGCACTAATCAAAACTTGTCAATAGGTCTTGAGATCATAATCTCACTGTAAAATTGTCAATAGTACTTAGGACTCAAAGTATAAAGCTTTAACACATCAATAATTACATCAATAATCATATTTAAACTTTATGCTCAATAACCATCTTAAAGCTTTCAACAATCTCAGTCAAGATAATGGTATAAAACTCATAATATGAATCTTATAATTTCAAATATGAATATATGTAATTTTCTTGCAATTGGATCCTTAAATATCATAATAATGTCATAAACTAAAATAATGAGGATTTGAGTATCAACCCTAACTTAATTTCATGGGAAATCATTGAATATTCAGTAAAATTGAAACCAAAAATTATGTTTTGGGCACAACGACGAAAGAATTGTCCTTGTTCATAACTCCACATAACTTGGATGATGAACTAGATGAACAAGCTTGCTTTTGAGATCCTATTTTTTCTCTTGAATGATAATTCTTGGTGTTCTTAAATTGGGAACTTTGAATCTTAAGCTGATTTGGGAAAAGAATGGTGGGATCTTGCGAATTCTTAAAGTTGAAAAATGAAGCTTAGGGTTTTGGTTGAGAGAAATTTTGATGAATATAAGCGTATAAGTCTTGTAATAGGGTTAAATCGTGTGTTTGGATAGATTTGGTGGCTTGGGAATTGACCAAAACACCCTCTTTAAACCCCCAAATGAAACTGGAAATATGACCAAAAATCCTGATTTGGCTGGCTACCGCAACGCACCACAATTGCAGTGGCTTACTGTAAAAGGACAAGTGGGAACTATGCTTTCTCTGGGATTAGAAGCTATCGCGGTGCCATATAGTTTTACTATTTTTCCACTGGCGCGGCGTGCCACTATTGCGTAGGCTTGCTGGAAATTGAATAATGTGAAATAGGACTCCTCCGCGATGCGGTGGAATCGCAGAGTCTCACTTGACTTTAATCACTGCCAATTTTGTTTGCTCCATGATGCGCTGAGAGTCCAGGTGACACACTGTCAACTTAAAAATGCCATAACTCCTTCACCGAGTATCGGATTTAGGCGAATTTGTTATCGATAGAAAACTTATTCAATATCCCACACAAAGAAAAGTCAAAATCGTAAAAATTCCTCATGTAATAAATATTAATCATTTTGGAAGCTATCATTTAACATTCTAGGAATGAATTTAAGCTACAAAAGTTTGGGGTATTGCAGGTATGACAATACCACTTTATAATGCCTAGGTAATTAAATTCTGGAATTGGTGGTTTGATTATGTGTTAATGGTTTTAATTGAGCAATAATAGTGGGTTGTGATAGCTAATCGTGAAGGTGTGAGTTCAATGGATGGACACTGGAAACTCATGTTTTTTAACACAAGGGTTGGTCATGGTGACCATATACATGTGGGGTACAGAGGAATCCCATAATTTTATACTTTTATATATGTATCATCGAGGGCGAAGGGTACACGGGAATCCTCGTCCCCTATGATTTCTTTGATTTCTGCAGTTATATGCACTGAGGCTCGTTAATGGGGTAACACTATACCCAAATAGCCCGTGGGTGGTTTAAGGATTATCAAGCTACACAACCTATGTTAAAGTTTAAAATGCATCCAAACCGGTTCCCTTTCATGACATGGTATATATTTATATATGTATGTGATTGTATATGGTTGTTTACTTTAGTTTTGAATAATGGAATTGTTTATCCTTATTCAAGAGTACATACTAGCATTCCTTATGCTAAATTCTTTGGGCGATGTATCCCCATGCAATGCAGCAACCGGATATATTACTCCTCTTGCTTAGTGACTAAGATTTGAAGACAACTCAGAGTCAGACTGAAGTGGAGAGCTTAAAAAATCCAAAACACTCCATTTCATTCTATGGACTTCTTTACTTTGTTTTTGTTTCTTGGACTTTGATTTTCTCTATGGTCGGGGGCATGTACAGATCGGATATACCTTGTGTTTGGTTAGAGGCTTTGTGTGACTACTATCGACATGGAAGGTATCGGTATTGGTCTAAGCCTTGGTATTGGTATTGGACTTAGGGTTGACACCGGTTGGATATTTGGTTGGACGTTTTGTTACTTTTGGTTATGGATTTTAATAATGTCTTGGATCTATTATTATTCTATTTTGTTATATCTTCATAATTCATCTGACACAGGTTATACGATGGTTATGGTTGGGTGTTGGGGGTGGTCTCTAGTCCCTGTTGGACTTGAGGAACCCGACACGACTAGGCCCTAGTTCAGGGTGTTGTCAGGTATAATTGGGTGAATGGCCAGAATATGGTTCTCAATGAGAGAACGTACCTTCATACGTAGTTTGTCCACCATCTTCTAATAACATCTAGACTAGGAGCCTTTATATCTTTAAAATATGCAGACACCTATTCCTCAAAAGCATCAATATGGGTGTGAAACTCCCTAGTCTACTCCATTATCTCAATGCTCAACTCCGTCTTCACCTGAACCTCAACATTCTCTAAAGTCATCCGGACCCAAGGCTGGAGAAGCCAATACAATATAGCAAGCTCAGAAAGGATTTCGGTAGTCTCATCATGCCTCTCAATAAGGAGTTTTATAAACTCACATGATATACCAATAATACCATTAATTATGGTAGTGTGGAGAAAGGGCACAGTAGATACCCCAACCGGCTAAGATGAAGAATCCTGGGTTGATGTAGACATAGTTGGAGGGCACTCCCCTTCTATAGAAATCTCGAACATGTCTCTCTACCTACTCATATAGGTATCAAAATCCATGTCAGGCCCATCAACGTGATCTTCAAGAGCTGAAGGTCCCTTGAAATGGATCGGGTTCGCTGGATCCTTGATCAAGCTAATATCCACAATGCATGTCTCCTCAATCCTTCTATAAACCTCAGGTAGATCCTGTACACTTGTCGCCTTACACAATTGCTGAATAAGACATGAAAATTTAAGAATAGTGGTCTCACTAAATGCACGGGCATTTAACTATACCTTGATTGATGTGACACCGTCAGACTCAAGAAAACTAGCTACAAGTTTATCTCTCTCCCATGCAATTACATTGCCCGACGCCATCAAACTCAATCTGAAGTGTACTAAGGTCAACCAAATTTTCCTACAAAGTTCAGCACTACATTCTTAATCTCCTCTGTTCCTTATATCCATGGGGCATCATTACCCAAATCAGAAATTTTATGGGCTATCTACCTAAAAAAAATAAAGCCTTTGTTGTCAAAAGATAATATCTCTCATAGTGCATCTATTATTCTTAAAGTCGAACATGACTATAAATGTCGAAGCCTTATAATATGGACCAAATAGCACTCAAAAGGTGGCCACCACAAATATATCTACTTTGATACCTCAGGCCAATGTATGCTCCAACAAAGGTTACTCTACATCTCTACCCTCTTGTGGGCAGGTTAAATATAGCGTGGAGGCATATGAAGTATAAAATTACCAGAATAGACCTGGGCGGTAAGATCCCTGATACCAAGTCATTTACCCCAACCTCTTCTTATCAAAGGAGGCTTAATGGTCTGGTGCCCCTGCTAGACATATAAATTCTATCCTCCGCTCAGCTGTAATATCTTTCATAGGCTAATCCATTAAAGTAATATAGTTGTCTCTCTCATAGATGTGTCGCAACCTCTCTACAGACCATCTCGAGTTTATCTCAGCTATAGGCATAAATAAGATATCTGTAGAGTTAGATGTAAGGTCAATAATTTTTGGGAAAGGAGGATATGCATCATTTCTAGGAGGCTATGTGTTAGGTGTGGAAGATAATGAAACTTGATGAGGCACCTGAGTTGTACCCTCCTAACACTGGGGTGACTGATGCCGACTCACTCCTTGAATGGGACTCATCCTCTTGCCCCTCCTCAGATTAGGTGTTATGTGGTCCTCTTCCTCAACTAATACAGAATTAGATTCAAACTCAACCTTATATCCTGTTCCTGACTCCTCCTTATCTACATCTTCCTCAAAAGCATACCCTCCCTCCTTATAATGGGGTGATTATGGTGGTGATATTTGGTCCGCCTTTATCCTTATCTTGGAAACTAGTCTATATGTGGCCATTTGGGCCCCAACATGTGTAGATATGGGGTGAGTGCCTTGATGAGTCTGCGTGGGGGCAGGCTGAGTTCCATGAATGACCAATGTAGCTGCAACAATGGCTTCTACAACCTTAATCTATCTTTGAGAGAAATCCTTGGTCCATAGGGACTATGCACTATCCAGGGAAATTGGATACTCTTCCCCTAAGACATTGCTTTCAAGGGATGCATCCCGAATCCTCAATTGAACTTAATTTTTTTAGTATGTCTTAATTGCTATGGTACCTGAAAGAGTAGTTGTTAGTTCTTTAAGCAGAAGAGAGAAACAAAAAGGTTTAAAAGAAATCTAAACAATCTGCATTGGCAACCTAAGACCCTACCTACGGGCCGTGGGTGCCACATACGGAGGTCGTATGCGCTCTCATAAGTGTCAGACAAAGACCTGAAACTTCAGGACTTCAGGTTTTACACCTACAAAGGAACTTAAGGCCAGTAAGTGCCACTTATGTGGATCATAAGTTCCATCGCATGTACCCTCATAAGGGTACTTCTATTTTTCTCAAATTTCGTATCCCCACACAGTATGTTTTGCATATTTAAGTCCAATCTTGCAAACAAAAACATTAATCAAGTTTAAAAACATATTTATTTCACAAAAAATTTAGAGTTTCATCTACCTTATAAACTTCTACATCCATGTAAGGCATGATCACTGATTTTTCATTCAAGATTAATGCAACAATTTCAATAAATTCATTATTCTAGGCTCCTAGTATCAAGATTCATGTAATTATCAAGCATATTCAAAGTACCTACTCAATTTCATTGTCAATATTACAATATAATCCATGTAGGATCCAAGGAATATACCTTAAATTCATGTAATGGTAGTGAGATGTTGATTTTCTTGATGAAAACCCTAAGAAATATGCTCTGTGTTTGCAACTGGACTTTTGGTACTGATATTATTAAATTAGACTGTGTTCACGTCACAATACGTTTATGTTGTTTACTTGGAATTCACCAACAAGCTCCTGGGTTACCTTCCATGCAACACCTGATACAACATTATGGCACAACTCGGTTGCCTCAGCTACTCAAAATTCACTAAGGCTTAAATAATCACCAACTTTAACCTCATCAACATTACACAAATAGTTCTTGACACGCTGCCAATTAACTTTTAACGGGGTTTCACCATCACACAACAACACCATGCGGGAACACCCTAAGATGGTGAATGGTCCATACCACCTAGAATATAACTTGCAAAGAAACAAGTGCAGTCTTGAATTATATAACAAGACCATATCACCGGACTCAAATATCCTTTTTTTAATCTTATTATCATGATACAACTTTATCTTTTATTTGCACAGAGTCGAACTCTCATAATCTCGAAGCCGGAATTCATCCAACAAATTCACCTTGCTAATCCTCAAATTAGCTTTATCATGCCTCTCAAAGTTCAGTGTCTTCAATGCCTATAGTGCCTTCTGCTTAAGTTCAACCGACAAGTGCATGCATTGGCATATACAATCTTATATAGAGAGGAACCTATGGGGGTCCTAAAAACTATTTGGTAGGCCCACAAATAATCATCTAACTTTCTTAACCAATAAGTCATGTTTCCATTCACAATCACTGCAAATATAGACTTTATCTCCTAATTGGAGACCTTAATCTTCCCACTTATTTGCGGATATTAAGGTATTGGCACCTTATTCCTAACACCATATTTTATGAGTAGGGCATAATATAGATGATTACAGAGGTGACACCCACCATCACTAGTAATAGAATGTGGAATGCCAAACCAAGAAAAGATGTTTTTCTTTAAAAATGTGGTTATTCGTTTACCATCATTGTTGGTAAGCACAAAAGGCTCCACCCATTTAGAAACATACTCAACCACTACAAAAATGTATTTCATCCCATAGGAGCTCATGAATGGACCTAAGAAATAAATTCCCCAAATATTATACAACTATAACTCCAAGATAGGTGTCATGGGGAGTTCATGTTTCTATGAAATATTACCTTGCAACTGACATTTTCACAAGATTGAGCAAAATCATGAGAATCCTTGTATATAGTCGGCCAATAATACCCACACTACATAATTTTGTAGGTTGCGTGAGTGCCACCATGATAACTCCCAATCAGTGATGAATGAAAAGCATCAAGAATGCTCTTCATCTTTACCTCAGGAATACATATTCGAATAAATCTATCCGCATGAATCAAAAAGAGATAAGGCTCTTTCTAGAAAAACTTCCTCACCATTTGCATGATCACTTGCAGAAAAGTTTGCAAAATAAGCATACTAGGGGATTAAATCTTGCAATACTTCCAAGACCCACTAATCTAAAAAAGCATCATCTATATCAAGCTCATACCCTAGCTTCTGTATTTCCTCCTCCTCGAGGAGACATAAGTGATCACAACCTAGTTTTTAGTGCCTTTTCGATCTCTCGCCTCAAAGTTAAAGTCTTACAAAAAATGGACCCAACAAATAATCCTTAATTTTTCATATTTATTCTACAAAAGATACCTCAATGAGGCATGATCTGTATTAACTATGACTTTGGTCCCTATAAAATATGGACTAGAATTTCTCAAATGCCAAAACCACTGTGAGTAATTGTACAATTTTTCTGTGTTGGGTTTAATGGCTTGCAAGTATAATAGATTGGGTGAAGGAATTTATCATGTATTTTGCCTTGAAAAGCTCCCAAGACCACTTCGCTAGCATCATACATTACCTCAAAAGGCAAGGACCAATCAGGGGACACAATAATGGGAGCCGAGATAAACCACTCGTTTAGGCACTCAAAGGCTTTGAGACATGAATCATCAAACAAATATTTCACCTCCTTTTCTAAAAGCTTGCAAAATGTATTAGCAATTTCTTAGAAGTCCTTGATGAACCTCCTATAGAAACAAGCATGACCCAAGAAGATTCAAATACCCTTAACTGAGACCAAAAGAGGTAATGTTTCAATCACCTCTATCTTTACCCTATCCACATCAAAACCCCTTTTTGAGATTTTGTAATTGAGAAAACACCATTCTTCACCATAAATGGCACTTAGCCCAATTCAGCACCAGATTGCACCCCTAACATATCTAGATTGCATTGGCCAAATAGGATAGGTAATCATCAAATTAATTCCCAACTACCAAAACATAATCCATGAAAACCTAGGAAATAACCAAATGAGTCCCCAACTACCGAAATGTAATCCATGAAAAACTCTATAGTGTCCTAAACTATATAAGAAAATATTGACATAATACACCATTAAAAGTTGGAAGGAGCATTGAACTGTCTTAACGACATCCTCTTGAATGCAAAAGTCCCATATGGGCAAGTAAAAACAGTCTTTTCTTGGTATTTGAGGGAAATAAAAATCTGATTGTACCCTAAATATCCATAAGAAATCAATACCAAACCTTTTTTGTATGTCTTTCTAGCATCTGATCCATAAGCAACACAGGAAAATGGGCCTTTTAAGTCTAAGTGTTCAACTTTCTATAATACATCCATACTTTTCATCCAATAACTTGTCTCATGGGCACTAATTCATTCTTCACATTTTGGAACACAGTGATCCTACCCTTCTTAGGTACACAATGAACCGGGCTGACCCATTTGTTTTCCGCAATGGGGTAAACCACTCCAACATTTAACGACTTTAAGATCACTATCTTTACTACCTCCTGTATGGGAGGATTCAATCCATGTTAGTGCTTGATGTTGGGAACATAATCCTATTCAAACTGAATTTTATGATTACAAATCCGGGGTCGAATCCCTATAATATCTGTAATACTCCATCTGATAACCCTCTTAAATCTATACAAGACTCAAATCAATGCCTCAATCTACGAATCCAATAAATCAATAGAAATAATGACCAAAAAGGTATTATAGGCCCCAAAAAATTCATATCACAAGTGAAACAGAATGGCCTTCAATTCCAAGACCGATGTCTCCTAAATAGATGGTCAGGCTGGTAGAGTAGGCATATTTTTCATGTCAAGATCCTACATTTTTGGAGCTTATAAATAAGAGCCTCTAACATATAGTGCACTTACTATCTCATCATATTCATTGATACCATCATTGTTGAAGTTCATGATAATCACTGCTAGTGCCTCAACTCTAAGTCTCTCCTCAATAGTGACAGTGAATGAATCATCATCAATACTGTCTTTCACAAATGCCACCCACATATCATTTGTCTACTACATTGACTAACACACACTGAAAGTGACTTGTTCGTCACTTAGTCTGAACTATATTTGTCCCATATCTATATCAACCAATGCCATACCCATATCTTCAAAAGGCCTTTCCAAGATGATAGAGACATCGAAGTCTACCTCATAATCAAGTATCACAAAATCATTTACAATTATAAGGGATTCCACGTTTAGAAAGACATCAGATTGACTCTAGCTCATAAATCATATAGGGCTTGAGAGAAATTAAAGGACGTAATAGTACATGGAATAGTAAAGGCTTTGGGGTCCTCCTTTTTCTCTACTAATGATTGGGAAGAAATAGAACCAACAAGCTCAAAATTCACTATCTGTTTCATAGTTATAAAATTCTTTGTGAACATCGTATAGCCTGGCATCTTCTCCAATGCTTCCATAAGAGAAATATTAATAGACAGTTCCTTCAACATTAATATGAACTTTTGACACTTCCCTTCCTATTCTCTCTTCTTCGATTACAAAGGAAAATGAGAGGGAGGTTATAGAATGGTTTTTTATAGTCTCTACTTCCTTCCCTATTCTTTATTCTTCTTAAGTCTTCTATCAACACCTATCGATTTTTGAGATGACTCACCACTAGTTACAAATTTTTCTTTTTACTCTTTAGGTGTATCATCAATATCATCTACATCATCCCATACTTCATATACTACAGGCATTGGGGGATTAATAGTAGTCATACCACTATGAGTGGTGTTGGCCAAACAGTGATTGTCATTCTTTGAATTTTGCATAGTATTACTCAAAAGAATGCCTATTTGATGCTGATTCAAGGTCTCTAAAATTTTATAAAGTTGCTACTCAAGTTTCTTGATTGTAGTAACATACAATTCCACTTTCTAGCTAAAACATGAAATCTCTACCTTAATCTCCAAAAGGAAACTTTCTTGATTTTTTGACCTCTTTACTAGTTTAGCGAGTAACCCATCCATTATTGAATAAGTGTCATGATTCATTTGTTGAACAAGTGAAAAATCCTTCTGCTTATAATTATCCTTATGCCTTTATTCATCTTCTCTTTCTATGCTCTAATTCCTATATTTGTCCTCGTAATAGTTCCAACCTTGGTTCCATTACCTCCAGTTCCAAATATCTTGAGAAGAACCTTGTCCCATGGCTTAAAAGCTACCCAACTCTCTATTTGAATACCTTACCTCCTAATAAGTATTAAAACATAAAACTTTGGTGTTTTACCTTGTCTGGCCATAACATTAAACTTCTTGAATTCATAGTGTTAATTTCATAGTCAAAATACCAATCTCCATTCTCAAGTGCACAATTTCTTAATCTACTGTATCATCTATAATTCTCTGCTAAGTAGAAGAACCAATATAATAAGTGTTAGCACCTCTTTCTGCCTTACGATTATGCCACCATTAATTATTAACAGAGATCTGACCTAAATTCTCTGATGCTGCTTTGCAATGCAGGCACATGAACTCTTGACCCATAATAGTGTCTACATTATCTTTGGAACTGGTATTCTGGGCACGATTGAAAATTTCTAGGAATTTTCTATCATACCACTGTATCATCTATAATTCTCAGCTTACTAGACACACCAATAGTATAAGTTTTGGCACCTCTTTCTGCCTCTCGAGTATGCCACCTTCAATTGTTAATAGAGATCTGATCTAAAATCTCTTATGTTGTTTTCCAATGTAGGGTCATGAACTTTTCACCCATAATAGTTTCCACATATCTTTGGAACTAGTATTTAGGGAAAGATTGAAATTTTGCAGAAAATTTCTCCCTAAAATTCTATGATTAGGAACCATCATAAACATCTTCTTGAGCCGAAACCATGCCTCATACATTGGTTCAAAATGCAGTTGCCTGAAATTATAGATCTCATTCTACAATTATAGCATTTTTACATATGGGAAAAATAGTCTAAGAACTACTTTTGCAACTCATTCCATGTAGTAGTGGACCAACGAGGTAGTTTCACTAACCATAATATTGCTACACTAGTTAGCAAAAATAGAAAACAACCTGAGTCTCAATGCCTCCTGACTCACCACTAAAATATTATATGAAGTGAAAATTCTAATGAAACTTATAATGTGCATGTTTGGGATCGATTGGAAAACCCGTAAACACACTTTTCAAATTTAACGATTGAATTATAGAAATTGTGATATCAGACTGTGTCCCCTAAGGCAACTCTGGAGGAATGATTTATACTATATTTTTTGCTCAATATACCCCATGTTAGCCTATTGATCATCATATGCTTGAATGTATTAATAAGCTGGGAGTATGGGATCTATACCTCGTCTAGTTCTGTCGAGTTCTTCTCAATGATCAGGTTTTTGTCTCTGTCTCTCCTCAAGAAATACATGACAAACAACATCATTATCCCTTCTCACATTTGCTTCAGCTAATAATTGTGTTGTAGTTTTCACAGTTGTCTTCTAAACACCTTACAGAGGTAAGGGAGAAAAGTCACGTGGATAATATCAAAGCCCCTCATGGTTAGCTTTATGATCGTCTTTTGACATCTAATGATTCATTCATAGAGTTCTTTCAATATCAGTATCAAATGGATCAAGGGATTACCTTGACATCTAGTAATGGACATACACCGGTGTATGCCCCAAGAAAAATAAAAAAAGAAAACCTAACAATCTTACCAAATTCTATCAGTCAATCCATAACTGAATTCCCCGACAATGATGCCAAAATTTGATTTCACCCAAATTATACCTCATAATGAAGTATAAAGTAGTTGCTTCCAAATTATAGTAACCTGACAAAATTTAGGGTCGATTCCATAGCGAATATGTCGAATATCTCTTACAAATCAGTTGAAGTAGCCGCAAAATGTAGGAAAAGTAAATGGGTTTTTTGTTGTAAAATTAGTAAACTAGCAACAATTCTAGATCTCTTTTGTTGAAATCAATCTGAGATGAATACAAGGATTATGATCCCCCTGCCTTCCTAACTCTGTAGACATATCTTTCTCAATCTGACTAAGTGAATGCAACACATGCTGAATCTCAAAAGGTAGACATCACCAACCATCTTGTGAATGCCTTGATAAATTTCACTCTTCACCTTGCGAGTTAGACTATCTCCTTCCTAACCCTTATCTTTGATCCTAGTTCAACTATCTCCTTTTGGGTTTCAAGTTTAGTAGATAAGAGTTGGTAGCCTCAAATTTCTATGGTAACCTTCTTTTCCTAATTTTAACCTCTCTTGTGAAGAAAATATCAAATATAGGCAAGTTCTTAACTTTTGCAGTAGTAAAAAAGCATACAATCAATAGAAGACCACAATACATGAACACACAATGATTTAGAAAGATCTCACACTTCCTCTACTTTGCTTTCAACTCGGGTTCCCACAACGTTAGTTAGGTGGTTTAGTTCAACATATTTGTAAGGAGATTTATGGTATTCAATAATGAAAGAATAAGTTGAATCTCACAACAATTGAAGAACACAAACCAAATTATTAAATTAGTGCTCAACCAAATAAACAAAAACAAAGGATTTAAAGATCAAAAGTCGAATCTTGAATCAATATATTTGAATGTGTAAAGTGTGTAAGCTAATACAAGAATGTTTAAAGGGTATTTATAGAGTAAATATAAATCCTAAAAAATACCATCCAAAACAAATCGGGAAAAGTAGGTCGGTGGTCACTTACGGTGACACTTACGACCTATAGGTACCGTTATCGTAACTATAAGATAAAATCTTTAAAAATCAGAGTCTCTAATTTTCAACCGCTGACACCCACGATGATACTTACGACAACATAAGTGTTACTCACGCCCTTTAAGTAATCCTCCATTAAAATCAATCAAAAACTTTAACTTTCAAGGTCTCTAAACTTATCATCATTGAGACTCACGAGGCCACCCATGATGGTAGTAGGTCATACCCACACCATTTGGTAGGCTCATAGGTGGGGTTTCATGTACAACTTCAACTCTTTTTCTCTATTTAAGATCCAAAACCTTGTTCCTGCCACATAGACACAAAAACACATCATATCTAATAAAGTGGACCTAAGTACTTAAATATTTTCCGATTTTAAGAATCAAAAGTTCCATGAAACCATGGCACATTACCTCTTGAATAAGCTATTTGTGCGGCGTACTCGTACCTGGATTTGCACCAAAAGGGCTCAGTAGGGGTAAATACAGTCCATTTGAACTCAGTAGATATCATAGGCCGACTGAGCAAAGTAGAAAATAAAGCATATAAACACAAACTATGGGCATGTCACTCGCAGTCAGAAAATGTCCAATGGTAGCCCACACCATCTCCACTAGAAGTTCGATAATATAGACATATAAGAAATACTAATACAAGAAGGAAACATAGATATACACATATACTAGATATAAGTAGGGTAAAAGAATACAAATAGATAGATATCTCATCAAGAACAAAAATACAACATAGAATAAACACAATTTATACAGACTGCAACAAATATGCTGCTGATAATGATAATGCAATAAGTCATCACATAACCTTCATATTCACCTACCAAGATGTGTCCCGAGGTGGGACTTATAAGGGGTTCATAAACCCACATACAATTAATATATAATACAATATCCGTAACTCCTCTCCAGCACATATATCGATAAAGGGGCTTTTTAAAGATATCACATTTTTCATCAGAAAAAGCCAGTATTTCTAGTATTTTCACGATGGTACCAATGTTTCATTGAAGAATATCACATGAGGATGTAATGCTCACAACCAACCAAAATGAGAATATCTAATATCAAACTAATATACCAACCATGTGAGTTGAAAATCCACTTAAATCATCCAACCATCCATGATAGAATATAATCCATAAGACAACAAGTAAAATATGTGAGAAAATGTCATTAATATAAATAAATCCCAAAATCTATGTTTTTCCCCCATCAAAAAAAGTGCAATCAAGCACACATAAATCAATACAAGTCTAACAACATCCTACAAGACCTCATATGGCAACATATGCCTTATAATGTGTCAAAACCACCAAAGATTATCCATATAGGACCCCACACGATCACATATATCACATAAACACATTTTCATGATACAACTCCATACCCCTAGAATGCTTTTACATTATTATTAACAACCTAAACCAGTTTAAAGAAAAGTAAGCCATAACATATGTAGAATCCCGAAACTAGAATAATTAAGCCTTTACCATCGAGCTATTTACTTCACACATGGATCCAAAATCATCTAAAGTACACAAATATAGAATTTATATGTCAAAAGAATGCCAATGGTACCACTCCTAAATTAGGGTTACAATGGAGGATTTTCAAAAAAGAAGTGTGAAACCTGAATTTTAGTCTAAAAATATATTTCCTAAGATTGAAGAAACTTATAGGAGAAAACCCATGTGAAAATGGGTTTTAATTAGGGTTTAAATTGAAGAAATTCTAATTTGGGCCTTAAAGGACAAAATACCTAATTTACACTTTTAAATTCAAGTTTAAAAAGGATATAAATGATGAAAATCTAAGGAAAAGATTTGTAATAGTTAGTTGGAGCTTACCAAAGCTTAATAATTGAAAAAATACCCAAAAAATCCAACCCCAAGCTCTAACCCTAAAAAATTGTGTAAAAAACTCAAAAATGGGAAAATAATCCACCCAGGCATCACCTAAGAAACTGCCAAGTCGCTTAGGCGACTATAGTTTAAGACACCAATCAAATCCCATCTCATTGCAAAAGAAATGTTTGTATGTCTTAAGCAACAAACGTCGGGTGTGAAACTATCGCTGAAGCAACCAAGTCATTGCTTGAGCGACTATGCCATCGATTAAGTGATCCTTATGTCGCTTAGGCAACTCTTTAGCAGTCAGGACAAGTTACTTAAGTGACCAAAGCATTTCTAAAGCTAGTGCACTAGCTAGAGACTTGGAGAATTCCTTGTCTTCATAGACCTTAGAATTCATCTAGAATCTCGAGTACAGAAACTATCTATGCTAACCCACTAAATTTGACGCTCAAGACTCAATGGAGATATCAAATTTTTTAAAAAGATTTAATTGTCATGGTGTAATTTCTCAGATCATGATGGCACCTATAATAACCCACCAGTAGGCAAGCCAAACCTGTAGTCCAGAATGGCTAGTAACAGACTACCCAATCTATATATAGAAAAGAATGTAGAATAGATGTAACGAAAGATCAAAAATATAAATGAATCCCAAAACCTGGTTGTATGCGTACATGATTTCCACGTATAAAGAATCCATAGTGAGGCACAAGTGAATACACTTATATAAATTATCTTCGAATACAACATAGAGACTAGTCTAATACATAAGAAAGAGATAAGTAATACATCAAATGTCAGGAGATCACTCTAAGTCTCCAAACCTTGGTTGCTCCTCATAATGCACACATCAATGGTGATAACCTATAATATGATTTGTAGACTATAGGAGTGTAGTATGAGTACTACACAAATGGTACTCATTAAGCAACTGACAACTGAGCTCCAAATACAAAGAAAATAAATATAACATATAAACAGAATGGAAACTACACTCAATGTTAAGCAAAAATATAAGACAATCATTGAGATAACGATGATAAACTATCCTATTAATATTCAAGAGACTAACACAATAAGGGTAAGAAAATATCAAGGATGAACTATCCTATTCTATCCATAGATAGAAATATCAACACTATACCATGTATCCCCAGCCAATATACGAATAAATGACAACAAAAGATTATATAGAAATATACAAGAATAAGGAATGAATATACAATATAAACAAATAAAGGAAGGGATATACGGTTATACAATAGCTATATATAGTTATACATATGTATATAAATATAAATATAAGGTCAACTCGAAGCATAACCTAAATCATCATGCCTTCATTTTAAGACCTCATTATAATCCTATCATGATTTTGTACTATCATACTAGGGCTTCTAATCCATATGTCTAAACATGAAATAAGTATGCATAATAATGCAATCGTAAGATAGACAAGGCTGGAAAAATACCTCAAATCTCAATACCGAATCAATGACCAATTTGTCGTAAAGAAGCCATAATAGTTATAATAACAATGATAATTTCAATAAGAATAACTATGTCAATAACAACGTGAGTAATCGGCTATTTTGAAAAACCAAATACCTAGCTGAGTTTATGCATGCCCCCACCACCCCAGGCTTGGAAGGTTCAATAAGAATATAACAACACAAGGAAAAGTCATCACCCATATCTCTGCAGCCATCCTATATCAACTAATAGACATAGGTGCATACTGGTGATAGATGATGAACATGCAATAATGAATTCAAGGTACACATTTAATATAACTATCCTTCGTACTTGTTCATTATCAATGTAATTATCATAATATCCTTCGGCCGTGATGGGCATCATCAAATTGTCATAATATCCTCCACCCTTGCCGGACATCATCACATAATCATAATATCCTCTGACCTAGCGAGGCATCATCACATCATCATAATATTATCTGGCCTTATCAGGCATCATCACATCATCATAATCTCTTTCAGCCTTATTGGGCATCATCACACCATCCTAATCCCAATCAATATCAATAATAAAGAGCGAGCCCCACTAGGGCTAAAGTAGAGTACAAGCCCCACGAGGGATAAAGTAAAGAACAATCCCCACGAACGCTAATGTAAATAATGAAGAAAATAGAAGAAAGATAGATTATATTTCCATGATTCGTGGCTCATCATCAATATCACAATATCCATAAGTATATATTATAGGTGCACGGACTAAAGCCTTGACTAAAATAATGTAGGTTCATAAATACATTGCCTGGAGTGAAATCAGGACTGAATCACTATGAAGTGTAGAAAGAGGAGAAATTTCTCATGACTGGAGTGAATAATAAAATCAAATCATGGACCAGAACCCATCTCAGTCAAATCTTTAAAACATCAATTATTAATCTTTTTTTATATATAAGTTATCCATTAAGTTAGGCAATTATTATTCTACATAATTTCATTTTAAAGGTGAAAAGTGTGTTTTAACCCTTATTTAAGAAAAATAGTGATAAGGTCATATTTTAGCTAGCCTTACACCAATTACCAATGAAATAATCATAAATGTATCGAATACATGCATTCCATCACCAGTATTCAGTCAATAGAACCATAAGTGTCATACTACATCTCCATCCGTCCCATACCGGTGAGATGGGTGTATAAACATAAAAATATATTTTTAAACTACAACCACATCCTTTGTAAAGATAATTACTTCCTGGATATCCAACTTATATCATAACAAGGACTTTGTCCCAATAATGTATTCGAAATAATCACAAAATCATAATAACATCTTTAGGCCCATATACATATTTGAAACTTATATCCATAATTATATTTATAAGTCATAGCATATCTATAATTATCTCTCCTATATAAGGCATCTCACATCTGGGGGCATAATATAAATAATCATATCACAAATATAAGACATCTAATATCTATAAGTCATTCATCATGACTGTGAAGAATATCACCTCTCTAGGTCATTTATCAAATTACCATCTCTATAGGCCCAATAATCATAGCTAAGAGGAAAATGATATCAATAGGACAAATAATCATAACTAAGAGGAATGCCATCTCTATAGGCCCAATAATAACTAAGAGGAATAGCATCCTTAAGGACCAAATGTCATGTCTAAGATAAAATAATATCTCTATATGCCTATTTTCACTTCCAGAAGTAATATATTATCCATTAGCCGTTACCCAATAATACGGGGTAAGTCAATACAATTTACAAATCCACAAAGTAAGCTTATTTTAAAGTCTCAATAGTCTCAACTATACCGAGCATTCACAACTAAGTCGCAAAGGGCTAACACAAGTTTTGGCCTAAGTGGGCCAGATAAACCCACTTCTAATTCTCTTTTTCCACATTTAAGCAATCTACACCCCAAATAAGGCTAAGGTAGCTAGTTAAACTTCTAGATATCAAGTAAGACGTAATCATATGTAAGATAAGAACTTCATCTAGAAACATTGGCATTCAAGTCATCAATACAAAAATTATGGTTTTAAGACCACTAGACTAGCCTAACTAAGGTTAATCATACTAACCATGATTCCAACATTTTAACCACATCCCAAACCTAGAACTATATCATATCCATGCTACAAATTAGTCAAATAAAGGGAGAAAGCAATAGGACTCTAAAAGGTCATAAGCATTCCACCTTACAATACAAAACCCTCATCTAACACTACAAGAAAAACAACCTATAAGAAAGGAAAATATGGTCCCAGAAAGTACAAATCTTGTCCTAATAGGCCTTTCAGAACCAGAAAAATCTTGTCGCGTCCCGTTCTAACAAGCTCCGCTGCTAAAGGTCATTAGCGACGAGTCCAATAAATCGGTCCTTAAAACTCTTTTGCGACGGCAAAAAAACTGATTGTAATTTCCTTTAAGCGACGGTATATCTTTTCCCAATCGACTAACAACCTGGTCTTAATTATTCTTTTGTGATGAGCAACATCATCCCAAATAGACTAAGTACCTTGTAATGATTATCTTTTAGCGACAGTATGTCTTGTCACAAATAGACTATCTCAACATAATTATCTTTTCGCGATGGTATTTTTTATCCCCGAATAGACTAACTACATGGTCTTAATTATATTTTAGTGACGGTATATCTTGTCTTAAATAGACTAACTACCTCATCGTAATTATCTTTTTGCAATGATATTTCTCGTTCCCAATAGACTAACTACGTGGTCATCCTTTAGTGATGAGCAAAATTCTTTTCCTTTCCTAGATCAACATTTAAGGACGAGCAATCTTCGTCCTAGATCAACCTTTAAAGACGAGTCACATTCTTGTCATATATAGATTAATCATCCCATGATATTAGTTTCAATATTTGTTGCACAAAAAACATAGTTACCATCCCAATCGAGCTAGAGTATGATATAAAATTTTCCATAACATTTGAATACATAGAAAAAAATTAATCAACTACCTCTTGTTTCTACTATTTAAGTCCTTGACATTCAGTTCAAATTGCCAGCTTCCATCACAGAGTAAAAAAATAATCAAGTCCACCACTTTTAGTTCCTACTTTTTCACCTAAATCAAGAAACTCTTGCAACAGTACAACAGAATATTAGTACATCACTTCAGGAGAAAAATAACCTGTGAAATTGGTTCTGCTATTCATAAATCATAAGTAAAGATGATGATACCATTTATACAACAACAACAACGACATAACCATTGTAATCTCACAAATGGGGTTTAGGGAGGGTAGAGTGATCGTAAACCTTACTTTACCTTGTAGAGATACGAAGGTTATTTCCGAAGGAATACAACACATATATCAAGACCAAAAAAGTGAAAAATTATTTAGTATTTCAATGTTAAGGAGCTGGTTGAAATTTTTATGAATATTCTCTGATTTTACAAAACAACTTGGTGAAAAATAAGAATGCCGACACAGACTTTAAAAAACCACTCTTGAGACAATATGTCAAAAAAATGATTACATTTCATATCAGACTACTATTCAAACAATGACAGCAATCAGTATGAAGAAATTTCCTATTCTAAACATATAAACCAGTTTCTTCACCCTTGACCAAAAACCTTCACAAAATTTGTTATTCAGTGCACCTAAATCTGGTTTTGCAAGAACAGAACACTTTCCTCACCCGATAGAGTCAAACTAGAAAAACCAAAAATTCTCCACATAAATATTTTTCCTTGGTTATATACCTTGTTTAAACATAAGACTACATGAAGGGTGTAGGAACTTACTTCACATCGAACTAGTCTCCTTGTATTCAACTTGACTTGTTTAATTGCTTCAGTTAAAAGAGATTTCCATTCATTATCATCAGGGGAATCCACAATGTGTTTTATATTTATCCTCAATGTTTTTTCATGTAGCGTCTGATCGTGAGATTCACCATAAGGTATTTGATATTCCAGAATGTAATGCCTAAGAAATGGCTCAAATTCCCTTAACACCTATGGCCTGCCTCAAGCCTTTTGTATAGTCTATATTCATAGTGTAGATGTCATGAACTTCCTGTAGTAGACCACCATTAACCGTGTGATCAACTCTTCTATCGATAAATGGGTCCAAAGTGGTAAGAGATGCATTCATGCATACAAAGCAGAAATCATATCTTGAATTATCAACTTGACCCTAGTTCTGCCCTACCACAAGCAACGAAATAACATGAGGCAGTAAGTTATAGCATCTTCATCAATCCGAAAGGTTATAGCTAGTTTATACGGTTTTCTTTATGACTAAATTGGGCATGTTCAAAGTCTCAAGAAATTCTTACAACAGACAGCTGGACTATGTTTACATCTTTCAGTGGTTTGTGCATTTTGTATGAGTATACTGCAGATCACCATCCTACAACCTTTAGGACTGAGAGTGTCTTAATTTTTCTCTTTCATTTTGCTGGTCTGCTCCACAAGTCCCTAAAATCTTAATCTAAATAAACATCTTATTTTTCTATCTATCAACTGTAAAAAGGTTATCTCTTTCGGACATTAGATCATTTTCGTACCAACTGCTCATATTTTCTAATATGAATTATGGAACTGCAACAACTTAGACTAGTACCAAAAGATACTGATGGAAAAATGGAAAAAGTTAAAAGCAGAAGCACCGTAAACCAGCCAAATTTTGCGCTATAGCAAAGAGCAGGGAAAGCTCTATCAACCACTTGAAAGAAGGTTGATAGACATGGACTCGGTATGATGATATGATACATATAGCCAAGGATAATTGAGTTCCTTTTTTCTGTGACATGACTTCAATACAGATATCATCTTAAGAAATTCCTAAAGGAACAATCTTGTCCCATCATGTAGTAGCTATAAGACGATTACAACTGTTTGCAAATTCAAATCTTACCATAACTAGAAATCAATACAATTAACCTCATGGAAAATTTAAATTAATAAAATCTATAATTGAACAAGATCCATGCACCTCTACAGTCCTTCCCTGAAGAAGTTTCCTTGGAATAACACCAAATCTTACATACAGATTCAGGTATTGGTTATTCTGCAGGTTGGGATAATAGATACATCAATCAAAACTCTAATAGATAGAAATCATAAAGTCGATATTTTATAGGATAAAAGCAGTAAGTTTTAACATTTCACCACTAGTAACCATCTGTTCAGACAAATGATGCATTGCCATAACAGCTTTGAAGTCTTAATATATAGGTTCAGAGATCAGAAATCACAAGAAATGCTCAAGGTACATTCCATGTCACAGACGTCTTCAGTACAAATTAACTTAGTCCTATGGACAAATTTAACAATGATGAAGCTGTTAAATAGTAACATGTGGGTTCATAGCTTGCAATTTGAAACAACATCCAAAATTAAACCCAATTAATGTTATATCAATGCCATAGTAATTGTTATATCTTAGATTTAAGAACCAATTCCTGTTAGACAGTCAAAATCAAGGTGTTCGGGTGAACGGTTTCAGCTGATATTATCACATTAATAAACTGTCAAGTCTTATGACGCCAAACATTACCACACCTTCCTGCCATTATTTAAATAAATTCTGTTGGCTGCAACTGGATCAATATATTTATGATGGTTGTAAGCTCAATTCAAATACTTGCTCATAAGTTCAACTTCAAGATCAGTTTGCTCATCTTCTGCAGAGAAAGAAAGAGAATAGTATCTATAAATCTCAATCCTGAGTAAACAAATTTAGATGAAAAACACAGACAACTTATTGTTTACCCTGAGAGTCACTACAACAAGAAGTAATGAGAAACCAACCGGAGAAAGAAGTTGGTTACAGTATGAAAGACTACTGAGAAAAACAAATAACTACCAATCACCAAAGACATTTATAAAGAGACAAGCTATGGCAGCATCCTAGGGTGTAACTTTACTCTTTATGCAAGACTTTCTTTAGGAAAATCATAGTTATTCCACATGTCTGCTAAAGAAATTTACATTAGCAACATGTATTTTTATTATGATTCTTGAATCTAATTAAATTGATGACAAGCATCCCTTAAACATCTAATGAAGTTTCTCTTTAGTTAATTGCGAGAGTAGAAACAGATAATGACACAAGGACACTGAAAAGTTAAAAAATTATACCTAGGCCATCCTCTGGCTGATGCATATTAGAACTTCCATGAACATCTGATGCAATACCATTTTCATCAATTCCAACAGCTGCAATGTCTCTTGCTTCAGCAGTGTTGTTTCCAGTTGCAGAATATTCATAGTCAGTAACTTAGAATCGAAAGGCAGCCTAGCATACAAAATATATCGCAGTAGTAGGGTTTGGGCAAGGGCTGTACTCCAAGGGGTGTGGGGTAGATAATCTACCCTAATGCAAGCATTAGTGGCTGCTTTCCAGCTCGAATAAGTGTAACATATGAAATTTTAGTCTCACAACCATCCAACATCCTCATTACTGTGGTACTACATTTATCATTGAATAATAAGAATTTGAACAAATACTGCAGTAGACCTAATGCTCAGCAAAGACCCAATGAACAAAAGAAAAGCTCCAGCCAAGTACTTACGAAAGCCAATGATAAAACAACAATTGCACGACTAAGCTCACAAAGCTGCTCTTGCTGATGTAAAGTTTTGGTTTTCTTTAGTTCTTCTTCTTCTTTAGCTGTAGCAAGAGTCATCTCTTCTAAAGCGACATCCTTTTAATTATCTTTCATCTTACCCTGCTCTTCTTCTTCTTCCTCTTCCTCTTTCTCCTCCTAAAAGAAAAGACTTTAGAAATAACAGTCTATAACAAACCTTTTGATAGGATAAATAACCTTATCAATAAAAAGAAAATCACACACAGACAAGTCGTGTTTATTTCATTATATAATTCACTGGAAAAAAAAATTCTAAACTTGAACAATTTGAATTCTTCCCAATAGTTTAAATTAATAATGAGGCTTCATGGCCCGTAAAATTCAAAAAGAAGAGTAAAAGGATAGAGAAACAAGAAGCAGTGCTCAGTTCATTATATCATTCACTTGCAAGAGTGTATTCCTATTAATTCGTCTTTTCCACTTCTTCAATTTAGATTAACAGCCAGCACAATAGTAGCAGCATGATTTTACCTTGATGAGCTATTCCATACCTCCATATGTAAGCCAAAATTTGGTTGCGGATAAGTTCTTAATGTAGCCGACTGTCTTTGTGATGAATTCTTACTCTCTGCTAATGCTGAAAATTGTCCCAAACCCAAATGAAAAATACACCAGATTAATTGAAACTAACACAACCCATTAACATATAACGAGAAAACACAAAACAAGTTGTAATACCCCTGGGATCCTTTTGTTCATTAACATACAACCATAAAAAGTTCATTAAGAATCGATCACTTTTCCCTACTCTTGAATGAGACTTTCACCACACATACTATAGAGAAGACAAACTTAGAACCACACGTTTTCAATCACAAAGCATCCGATATATACAGTCAAAATCAAGTCTAAAAGGACATCCCAACACTGCAAGCACAAGAATATACAAGAAAACACATTGGAATCGCTAAAGCATGATGACCAATCTACAGGCAATATAAACTGTATTACATAGAAAAAATAGAGTAACATAGAGATCACCAAAGGGAATCGAGTATCACTTTGAGCACATCACAACGAATTGATGAGAGAATTGCGCACATCACTGTGAATCGAGAAGAGTAATTTGAGAGATGCAAATTAGGGCTAATTTTGTTAATTGTTATAGAGAAAAACTCTACTGTTCGTATGTCTAAGCGAGAAGCTGAATAGAATTTTAATATCATTTTATGTTTTATTCATTTGCACCAAATTCTGATTTTTTTAATTAAAATTTGGCGGTATTTCTTTTTCTCGCTTAAGACTCCAAATTATCAATAGGGATCGGGTAAAAAAAAATTTGGGGACCAGATTTTATACCTTCACAATAAATTGCACATTTAGGGACAAGATTATATTTCGGTCCCTAAATGTTGGTCAATAGACCTTTTTGTTGTAGTGTAATCACCAAAATTCAATAATCAATATCAAGTCATTCTTCTCAAAATCAAACTTAACATTCACATACAATATATAATACATTATCTTTGAAGAAGAGTAGGTAGAAGCTTACCTCAAATCCAAACTGCAAAACCTCACATCATTCATCAATATCCATTTTCACTTTACAATCCAAAAAATGTCATCACACTATCAAAATCATAATCTACTAATCAATTAGAGTCTAACGTACCCATATTTCACTATTGCGCGTCGAATCCAAAAATGATACCAAAAATCTCAAGTGGGTCCCATTTATGAAAAACGTGTTTCCGAGGTCAACCCAACGGTCTTACATGACTAAGGATCATACTAAAATCAAGTCCTAAGCTATATTGGGGTTTTGGGTCAAAAACTAAAAAATACTTTAATAAAGTGATGAAATCTTAACTTAATTAGATGATAATCACGATAAAAGATGTTAATCAAGCTCCCAAGACATCCAAAAGACTTAATTTTGAGTTATTACACTCATATAGGGGTTTTAAGTCTCAATAATGTGTCAAAAATGGCCAAAACACAACGTATAAGGTCCTCATAAACTCATGCCAGGTATGGGGAAGTCGCTATCACGATCCGAGGGACCATGATTGCACTATCACGATTGCAATAGGCCAAGTTTGATCGCTATTCACAAACACCAGCAAAGTCAAACCTTGTTTTGACCTATGGAACTCATTCGGACTTCGAATTTAAAAATAAACTATGTAACCCCACAAAATATGATGTTCCAAACGCGTTGATGAAGTCAATTTTTTTATCCAAGGTTGTTTAGACCAATTATGGGACCCACACTGATATCTACAAATTTTCCCATTTTTTGACTAATAGATCGAAATGAGTTGGGTGCATTAACGCGCAAATCAAAGATCTACCTAGCATAAAATCAATATACTTTATCTTTTAGTGCAGTTTGATTTTTAATCCGATATTGTTTTACTAATTTTTTCGGTAGCCATTTGGAACCCGCAAAGACTTCATAATAGAGAATTGGCTCTAAAATCTAAACGAACTGCCTGATAACTTAACTGTAGATCCCAGCAAGTCATAAATAACTTGGAGCAGCTCTGGAGAAGCCCTAACGGTAAAGATAAGCAGAAGTATGAAAAATGACTTGAAGGCTCATTACAATATTCACTACTAAAAGGACATTCATCCCCAAAATTCTACAAATAGAAAGTATCTCAAAAGCTTAAAAGGATGAGGTACTGGGCTCACATGCTTCAAGAATGACTTCCCAGATAACCTCAACAAAGAGAGTACACTTTCAAGGGATTTCACCACAAACATCTCTTTTCTAACCAACACCCTCACTTTACTTCAAAATAGCAAAACCTCAGCTTCAACCACCATTTGGCCTTCAACTAAACCAAAGAGGCTGGTGCATGCAAATTTGAACCATAATACATTGATATCATCTTAATAGTCTTTGCATATCAACAAAAGCTTATCCGAGATAATTTTGACTCAAGACATGAGTCATTCCACTGACTCGCGAATCTGAATACACACTTCCTTTACCATTCCACACCTCCTGTCCATTTCGAACCAGGAGGAAAAATTCCTGAGTCTCTTCCACACAGTCTCATCACAAAGAACTCAAGCAACTAAAGCTGGCCCGTTGAATGTCCATACAAAAAACATGAGAATAAGCTCATTAGGCACTATCTAGGCATACAAATAGAGATAATTAAGTGATTTAATACAACCTACTGCCACAACTATTCCGGATGAAAATCAAACTAAAATCTGAAGTCCAAGGTATAATACTTATCCCTGAATATTTCGCTCCAAGATATCCCATCAACCGAGAAAGAAGCCATGCTGAATCTAACTCAAGTATAATACTCCCACTGAGTATATCATCAAAAAATTCCTAAAGACAACTTAACACGCAAAGTCAACGCTAACAAAACCAATATCGAGTCCATAGTCTCTACTTTGAACACTTATCAACTATAATCTATCAAAAGTCGAGAAGGCCTAATAGGAAACTACAGACTAGGATTAACAAGCCTATGAATGAAATCTGAACTAAGACAAGTCAAAAATGAAAGCTATATGCAAGCTCTACAACACCAAGCTAAATATTAATACTGATGCTAAATCGCTCGATCTCAACTACCTAAACAAAACCTAAAGAATGGTAGGCAGTCATACTCCAACTCAATCATAACTTCAAAATTGTCATTCCAAGCCGCCAAGTAAAAAATAAACCAATAAGCCTATATGATTTCCAACCATTAAAATAAAATTTTGTATCTAGATCTGACATATCCGATATAAATTATACCGAACCATAATCTAGACATATCTTATGACCAATAGCCATAGTAGGGATAACAATCGACTAAAAATGCAAACAATCGACTAAAAATGCAAGCAACCAACTTTATATCAGCTAGAGGGTACAAAATGTTACCACAAAATAGAAATAATACCAACGAATGAATCACTGACCAAAATTTTAGTTAACCCACTACGTAACCGCTGGAGGGTACGAACCATCAAAACATACTCAAAACTCAAGGTTACAAATCACACTAGTGAAGGTAAAATTCTAGCAACTCGTAGAAATACAACTCAAGATGAAACCAATCAATACAACACTCTATCTTAGCAAAGAATAGCCACAAGCACATATCATTGAGGAGAATCACACCACCAAGCCTCATTAGGCCGAACAAACTCTAAAATGAGGATTTTCAAAATCCACCCAAGTACGACAATCATTACTTTATCCATTCAAGAATCATATCATCAAAGTAGAAATATGATAATCTCAAAACCAAGGTCAAAGTCAAGACCAACACAACAAAATCAAACAACTCAAGATAAGGAATTTCCAATTTGCCAATCTAAAAAGTGATCACAGGAACTATCACCTGTCTCCAACTTCCTAACTCTACTTTAGACAAAAACCATATCACGGTGAGAACGGTGCATCGAAATCCATACTAATAACAAGGGAAACCCATCACATAAGAATGAATCTAACAAACCTATGAGATGAATCGATGATATCTCAATATCAATATCAAAACCACTACCTGGCGAGGAAATATTTATAATGAAGAATGAACCCAAAACTGTTCAAGCTCACAAATATGTTCTGTAGAAAAGAAAAGCAACTAAAACGGTCTATGCAACCCAGAAGGCAAGTCTAAGGATACTAAACTCAGAAATTGAGAGATGCAACTAAGTCGTTGATTCAAGAATCATAACGGAACTGTAGAAGGTCAACTTACCTTCGATACCATATTAAATTTCCAAATCAATCTAACACAACTAAGCAAGAGGGAAATGATTTACCTCATCGTACTAGAGAAAAGAAATCATCAAATGGACTATATCTAATTAAGCCACCGAATAAGATCACAATGAAATAGAATACTAACTAGATAATACTAGTCTATATAGCTAGTAGACGAGGATCAATTACATCAAGTAATAACATTAAATAATATCAATAACCTTAATTAGTAATACTAGTAGAAACATCAATGTCAATATCAATAAACTTAAAAGGTGGTACCAAAATAAACATCAATATCATGTACCATTCAAGGTCTATAATAAGGCCAACATGAAAAAATAAATGATACTCGAACTCAAAACCTACATTCATAGGGAAAATATCAACACAAATCTACTCCATCCTCTACGAAAAGAAATAAACCATGGAGTTGTAACATTATCATGAATTCGATAATAAGGGACAAAAGTATTAATATAAATTCATCAAGGCATATAATCATCAATCGGTATTGAAACCCTAATACATATCATAAAAGATAAATGCAGGAAAAAAACACCTATCATGGTGAAATTTGTAATCAATTACCTGACGGGAATAGGGAAAATAAATTTGAACGGGTCCAAACTTAGACTGACTTACTAAATTATCATTTGAGGCGCCAAGAGCACTATTTATAACTTAATATGCCACAACATTATGGGGTTGGTATGAATGAGCTGAATGCCAAGAAATAACATGTGGGGGATACTTTATAGTCTAGTAACCAATCACTTTGTCATAGCAACCAAGCCTGAAGCTCTAATCCTAGAGGTCAAAAAGCCTAATGACTGTCTAACTGACACTGAAAACAATCTCTACTATAATGGTCATTCTTACCGAAATCATTTCCTATCTAAGGAACTCTAGGCTGGCAAGAAATACATGCTAACTTTGTCTTATAAGCTATTTAATATCCGGGATACTCTCTAAGCTAGTGTCCTATCAAGACACAACAAAAATAAGATTCTCAAATACTTTAAGATACTGCCCTTCATAATCTAGAATGGTTGTCGTGGCTCGACGAACCATACTAAAAGTCTGCCAAGTTCGATGGAAACTTTGCCAACTATGATCATCTAGAATAATCTGAGAACTGCTCTTAGTCTGGATTACTACTCGCATAGCAATTATGTGATGCACGTGAAGCTAACGTCAATCAAAGAAATCCTCAGTACCGAAAAAAATAGTAAATGAACTATATTGTTGGAATACCTTTTGCAACCATTTCCACAATCTCCATACACGTGCTCTCCATGGTCCTCACATAATTAACAACCTGAGGGAAGGAGGACTCAGCTTCTATCAAGTGCTTCGATGCAATAGAGTGATAATACTAGTTCTCTAACACATCCATGTACCAATGTCCTGCTCTGATGTATGTGGCTGTCCCACTGTTAAAATCTAATCTTTTACAAAAAAAAGTTGATATGGAAACCCGATGAATGCCAATAGACCCTACTCCGGTGTAGGAACTTCTCGGTGAATCAAATGTCATCCATGGCTGTGAGGGATCTACAACATAACTCAAATTCCCAATGTTGAACCTCAAGTGGTTTAAGTAGTCAAGAGCTCAACTTGTGCCTAAAGTTGCCTGAATCCTTTGCCTGAGCTCAACGCGTGCTGAAGTGTCATCCCCATCTGTCCACATCGTCGCCCATCTTACACCAGTCATCGGGGATAGAATAGAGTCAAAGAATGTGTTCGAGGTTCACAACAATAAAAACACATGACAAGTAGTCAAGTAGTGAATTTACTAAAATGTCATTGTAGCATCCCAAAGATAGGTTATGGATGTATCTATGCTACTCTGCAGGACTATACTAACACTTTTCTCTTATACTAATACACTGATAGGATCTGATACCAATTTGTCATGACCTAATTTCTCAGGTTACGAAGGAAGCTACTATAACCCACCAGTAGGCAAGCAAATCCCAAAGTATAGAATGGATAGTAACGGATTACCCAATATATATATAGAAAAGAATCTGGAATAAATGTAACAAAAGATCAAATAAATAAATGAATCCCAAAACCTGGTTGTATCAGTACAAGAGCTTCTACATAACAAGAATTCAAAGTGAGGAACAAATGAATATACTGGTATAACCTATCTCCTGATATAATATAGAGAATAGTCTATTACATAAAAGAGAGATAGGTAATACTCAGAATGTCAGGATCTCACTCTATGTCTCCAAACAAAAGCTGCTCTACACGATGCACACATCAACGATGATGACCTGTACTATGATCTACATGCTGCAAAAGTATGGTGTGAGTACAAAACTAATGGTACTTAGTAGGCAACTACCAACTGTGCTCTAAAGATAAAGTAGATAAATATAACATATAAATATAATAGAAACTACACTTAATGTTCAACAGTAATATATGACAGCCAACGAGATAATGAGGATAAACTATCATATTCATATCCAAGAAACTAATATACTAAGGCTAAGAAAATATCATGGATGAACTATCCAATTCTATCCATACTTAGAAATCTCAACATTATATTGTGTATCCCTGGCCGATATATAAATAAAGGATGAAAGAAGATTCTATAGTAATATACAAGCCCAAAAAATGAATATACAATATGAACAAATGAAGGAAGGGATATATGGTAATACCCTAGTTATATATAGCTAGACATACATATATATAAATATAAGGTCAACTTAAAGCATAACCTAAATAATAATGTCTTCATTTTAATGCCTCACTATAATCCTATAAGGATTTAATACAATCATACTCAAGGATTCTATTCTATATGTCTATACATAAAATAAACATGCATAATAATGCAATTGCAAGATAGAAAAGGCTGGAAACATACCTCAAACATCGATACCAAATAAAAGACCAATCTATCATAAACTATTAATAATAATGATTATCACATTGATAATATCAATAAGAATAACAATGTCAGTAACAACGCAAGTAACTGACTATTTCGACCAACCAAATACCTAGATGAGCCTGTGTGTGCCCCTATTGTCCCAGGCTTAAAAGGTTTAATCAACATACAACAACACAAGGAAAAGTTATCACTAATATCTACGTTGTCGTCCTATACCAACTGATTGACATTGGCTAATACTGGTGGTAGGCGATGCACATGAAAGAATATATGAAAGGTACAAAATAAATATAATCATCCTCCGGCCTTTCCAGGTAATAATATCATCTTCATATCCTACGTCCTTGCCGGACATCATCACATCATTATAATATTCTTCAACCTTATCGATCATCTTCACATTATCATAATATCCTCTGTCCTTGTTGAGCATGATCACATTACCTTAATATACTACGGCCTTGGTGATCATAGTCACATCATCATAATATCATTCGTCCTTGTCGAGCATCATCACATCATCATAATATCCTTTGGCCTTGTATGTCATCATCACATCATCACAATATCCCCCGACAATGTCGGGAAACATCACATCATCATAATATTCAAATAAATATCAATAATAGATAACGACCCTATATGGGCTAGAGTAAAGTGTATGCCCTATGAAAGCTAAAGTACATAAAAAGCCCAATAAGGGCTAAAGTAAATAATCATGAAAAGAGAAGCAAGGTAGATTATATTTCCATTATTTGTCGCTCATCATCAATATCACATTTTCCATAAGTATATATATTATAGGTGCATGGACTCAAGCTGTGGCTAAACGAGTATAAGATCGTAAATTCATTGCTTGGAGTGATTTCTAGAAAAAAATGTTTTGAAGTGTAGAAAGGGGCGTAATGTCTCATGACCATAGTCAATAATAGTATCAAATCATGGACCGAAACCCTTATTGGTCCAATCTTTAAAACATCAATTATTAATCTTTTTTATATATAAGTTATCCATTAAGTTTAGCAATTATTATTATAGATAGTTCCATTTTAAAGGTGACAAGTGGGTTTTAACCATTATTTAGGGGAAAACAGTGATAAGGTCATATTTCAATTAGGATCACACAAATTAGCAATGTAATAATCATGAATGTATCAAATATAAGCATAGAATGCCTAGTATTCAATCAATGGAATCATAAGTGTCATACCATATCTTCCACCATCCCATATCGAAGAGATGGGTTTAAAAATATATAAAAATATTCATAAACTTCAACCATATCCTTTACTAGGATAGCCATTTCTAGGATATCCAACTCATGTCATAACATGACTATTGGTCAAATAATATTTTCACAATAATCATAACATCATAATCAAGGCATAAGGCCCATAAAGTTATTTGAAATTTATATCCATAATCATCTATATAAGTCGTAGCATATCTATAAGCATCTCGCCTATTGGAGGAATCTCATTTATAGGAGGAAACTCACATCTAGGGGGCATAATATCAATAAGCATATAACATTAGTAAATCATCTCATATCCATAGGTAATACATCATAACAATGAAAAATATCACCTCTCTTGGCCAATTATTATATCTACGCAGAATATCATCTCTATAGGCCCAATAATCATAAAAAAGAGAAAAATCATCTCTATTGGACAAAAAAGCACTACTTAGAGGAAAATCATTTCAATAGGCCCAATAATCATATGTCTAGCATCCACAACTAAGTCCCCAAGGTCTAACACAAGTCTTATTCTAAGTGGACCAGATGGGCCCACTTCTAATCCTATATTTCTACATTTAAACAATCTACGCCCCAAACTAGGCTAAGGTATCTAGTTCAACTTCTAGAGGTCAAGTAAGCCATAACAAATTCTAAGATAGGAACTTCACCAGAAACATTGGCATTCAATTAAAATCTACCCAAATTATGAAATCAAAACCACTAGACTAGCCCAACTAAGGTTAATCATACTAACCATGATTCCAATACTTAAACCACATCATAGACCTAACATTTTATAAAATCCATGCTATAAATTTACCCAATCTAGGGAGAAGGCGATAGGATCTAAAAGGTCATAAGCATTCCACCTTACTGGTCCGAAACCCTCATCTAATCTCTATTATTCAATAATCAAGACTAAGTTATTCTAATTAAAATCTAACTTAACATTTATATTCACATGCTATATATAAAAAACATCTTCTTCGAAGAAGATTAGGTAGAAGATACCTCAAAGCCAAACCACAAAACCACACATCATTCACCAACGACCATCTTTAATTCACAATACCAAAATTCCATCACGCTATCAAAATCATAATCTACTCATCAATACGAGTCTAACAATACCCATATTCACTATTGTACTTTGGGGTCCAAAAAAACCACTCAAAACCCCAAGTGGGTCCCACATATAAAAAATGCAATTTTTAGTTTAACCCAACGCTCATACAAGAACAAGGAATCATATCCCTCAAGAAATGGGAGAAAACAAAGCAAATTTGGGCTAAAATTAAGCCCTAAGCTATATTGGGGTTTTGGGTTAAGAAACAAAAAATTCATCAATTAAGTGATGAAATCTTACCTTAATTGGTATGATAATCATAATAAATGATGTTAATCAAGATACCAGGACACCCACAAGACTCAATTTTGAGTTATTGCACTCATTTAGGGGTTTTAGGTCTCAAAATGGGTAAAAATAGCTAAAATATGGTATATAAGGTCCTTATATATCCATACTAGGCATGGGGATGTTGCTTTCGTGATCCTAGAGACCATGATAGAACTATCGCAATCACAATAGGCCCTGCACGATTGTGACGCATCAGGACCAACAAATTAAGAACTTGTTATTAACTACCAAAACATATTCAAACTTCATTTTAAGAAACAGACTATGTAAGCCTATAAATTTGACATTCCAGATGCATTGGTGAAGTTAAATTTTCCATCAAAAGTCATTTAGACCAATTGTGGGCCCTACATCCATATCCACCAATTTTCCCACTTTCCAAAAAATAGGTCGAAATAAGTTTGGGTGTATTGGGACCCAAACCGAAGGTCTACCTAACCTAAAATTGATATTCCAGGTCTTTTTGCATAGTCAGAATTTGCATCCTAGATTGTCTTATAGATGTTTTTGCCTGGTGGCCATTTGGAACCAGTGAAGACTTCAAAATAGGGGCTTGGCTTTAAAAACCAAACAAACTGCCTGGTAATCGAAACATCAATCCTAGAAAGTTATAAATGACTTGGGGCTGCTACGTAGAAGCCCTAATTGCTAAGATACGAAGGAATATAAAAAATGGCCGGAGGGGTCATTATATTCGTTTTCATAAAATTGGCCCCCAAAACCCAATTTTGCAAATTTCCAAATAGAGTATCAAAAATAAGGCGTAGACACTGTAAAGAAACACCCACCATGTTACCAACCGAATATAGACATTTCAAATCTGCTGGTCTAGTCTATTTTTTTACTCAACGAACATATCAAAATACTTTGACCGTAGTCAACTAATAAACCATTAAGACCATAAAAAATCGTAATCTTGAAAAAATCTTACCAAAATGCATTAGGAATCATGTCAATCATCCCCACACCCAGGAAATACCATAATGCAACCACAAGAGGTGTTAAATGTTCAAATTACATATAAATAAATATTTCACATAAATCACAAAAAGTCAAGTCATTATAAAAGCATTCTCTTAGACGCTAAGCGATGTCCACTTAAGCAAACCTTAATTGCTAAAGAGAACCTCAGCGAAATGGAGAAGGCTGCTAAAATGGCTCAAAGTCGCTAAAGAAACTGCCTCTTAAGTGGATTGTTTACCAGTAAAGTGGTCTAACCAAATATCAGGCACTATATTTTTGGCTAAGTCTAAAAGAAGTATGATTGGGTGCTCAATATTCAGTATGATCCCCGTGCGCACAAATAAACTATGATATCATACCAAATTTGACCTTTTGAACTAAATATAAATGACAAAACTTCCATATAAGATTATTTTGACTAAATGTGGGGCCCATACCTATAGTTTTATTTTTTTATATTATTCACCAAATAGGCCAAAATAAGTTTAGAAGACTTGAGAATTTAACCAAGGGTCCCCTTAGCCTAAAATAAACATTCTAGAGTGGATGGTGTTATCCAAATCTTCATAGAAGGTCATTTAGTCAGAGTTTTGGTCCAAGAACAATTCCTTAACAATAATGGCTCCAAAAGAAGGAAATTAACCTACAACAAAAGTGAACTGCACAATGACCAAACTGATAGTTTCATCATATCATAAATGACCTACAGCCATTGTAGGAAGGCTTGAAATGACGAAAATGCGTGAGAATTTATGAAATCTCATAAATGGTCATTACAATATCCACTACTAAAAGGACTTTTGTTTGCGAAGGTTAATGGATAGGAAGAGTCCAAAAGCTCTAAAGAAAAAGGTATTGGGCCCACATGCACCAAGCATTACTTCCAAAATAACCTTCGTGGGGAGCTAATGCTTTCTAAGAGATTTTCTATTGGTTTCCTTTAAAACCAAATTCCTTAATCCATATTATAAATATTCCAAACTCAACCTCAACAATCAAGTCTCCTCCAATAGCTCGAGAATAGATAATACACACAAATCTAGACCACAACACAATGACATCACTCTGATATAACAACAACAAAGCAAAACTCAACCATGCTAAAAACAATCCAAGTAATGAATCCTGTACCCAATTCAAATATCAAAATCTAAGCTTTTTAGTCCTTTACAAATCTTCTATCATCTTGAAACAATATAAAAAACATCAGAGTCCTACCCTGCAAACACATCATTCTAACCTTAAAGATCTGGAGTTGATCTACCAAAATCCATAATGCTAAGCATAAGCATAATCTTGTAAGGTGCTACCTGAACACACAAATTGTGATAAGTGAAATCTGTAATATATGTTGAAGATACAGCTAATATGGATGACCTTCAAAATTTATAGCTAGAAAGCCAAAGAATAAACACTTGATACCGGATGACCCCACCAGGGTGTCCCACATACTGAGGATGGAACCCTGCTAAGTCTAAATTGGGTACAATTTTTCTTTTGAGCTTATATTTAAAATTTTCAAGCAAAGACTAAAAACCAAGTCCAAAAGATGAAGAAACCCTCCTTAAGTACTAATAACCTATTATCTAAAAATAAAAAAACCATAATCTATAATTGATAAAGTTTAAATTCGTAGGCCAAAAGAAATCTTAGCCGGCCTATGGATGAATGCCCAGCTAAAAAAAATATAAAAATAGAGGCTACACCAATGCTCTACCCTCATAGCTAAAATATGAATACCAAGGCTGAACCATTTCATCTCAAAGGCACATAGCAATCCTTTAAAGGGAAAACCATCCAAATACCAAAATCTATCATAACCCTCAAGTCTCTATTTAAAAGAGACGAGATTCCAAACTTTATCCAACACATCTATACCAATGAAAATCATTCAACTCACCGTCACTATACAAAATTAGAAATATCCCCATTAGTTTCTGCAAGATCAATAATTAAAATATAGCTGAAGAACAAAATCACAATGGAGGACAAAACACAAATTGAAAGCACATGCAATCAAATCTATATCCATTGTAGGGCATAAATCATCAAGGCATAGCAAAGAAACCACCAATGCTACAAATAATACTAACAGTAGCCCAAAACTCAAACAACTTAAGGGAATGCAAGCTTAGCCTGAAACTAGTCAGTCCAATGATCTATGTAAACTAATAAATACCCGTAGTCATATATCATCAAGGAGAAGCACCCCACAAAATCTTATTAGTCTGAACAAATGCCAAAGTGAGGATTTCTTGAATCCACCAATGAAAATAAACCTTAACCCAATTAAACCATGAATCACATGATTGGAAAATATAGTTCTAATATAAACATCAATGCCAAGGTGAAGACCACTACAAATAAATAAACTAGTCAAACCAAGATCACAAATTCCTAATAGGCCAACCTTAAATAGCGACTATTGAAAAAGATCACATATTTCTACCACTCTTAACTCAACTGGACCAAGAACCTCATCATAGAAAGAATGGAGTATTTAAATCTATACCCATATTAGGATTAAAGGTATCACCAGGAAACATACCCAATAAACCAAAAAGACAAACCTAAGACCCTTCCATATCAACATCAAGGCCACCATTAGGGAATGAACTAGCCAAATAAGAAGACCATATCCGAAAATGTTCAACCTCAAAAACATGCTAAAGAGAATATCCAATGCTAATATCTCAGTAAACTAATAGGTAAGCTCTAGATGTGTGAAATGATTGGTGTCTTGTTAGACCATAGATTAAAGTTCCTAATAAATTGAAAATACGTGTGACATGTTGTTATAGGTTTAGGTATCTAATACTTTGAATTGATTCATATTCTTAATAAATGGTGGATTAAAGTCTCTGAAAGCTTTGAGTTGCTCGAAATCCTTGATGAGTTCATGGGTTGGAGTCCCTAAGTTATGAAATGATCAAGTGTTGGATAAATAATAAGTTAGAGTCTTAAGAAAAATAAAATGGAATGGTTTAATGATGATGATCATAATATGTGTTGTGTTGCATCATTGTTGTATACTTGTTCTAACTCGTGTAATGGTTGGTTTGATGCATGTTTATGTGTTAACTTATGTTTATGCTTACCTTACCACCATTAATTGATGAATGATCCTAAGTGGATGAGAATGAAACACCCGAGAATGTGACCATATAAATTTTTTTATTGAATGACAATGATTATGATATGTTTGTTGTGTTGTATCCTTGTTGTGTGTTGTTTTTGACTTATTTAAAGACTTATTAGGTGCATATTGGGGTGTTATATTGTATCAATACTTACCTATCAAATTGTAAGAGAGTTTAAGAACTCATACCTGAACCCTTGAAAAAGTCAACAACCTCTTTAATGTCTCTGGAGTGCATACAGTTAGGGGTACTTGAGTCCTACCCTAGCTCATAACTCATACCCACTATGACCTCCTCTTTCATATCCTAGAAAGTATGTTATGTTAGTATACTATCTACTATACGAAAATGTCATCCCTTGGTCATACCCATGCTTAAGAGTAGTATACTAGTCAACCATATAGAGTAAAGTCTCAAACCTAGAGTGGACTTTTGTTCACAACTTAAGCTCACGATTTAAGGGTAAATAATACACTTGGTTAGGACTCAAAGGTCCTTTTTTGTACCCCCAATAATGTAGGTTTACTAGGTGAATCCTTGGTACAAGTTGGGTACCAGTCATACCCTAGGTTACGATTGCCAAGTGAACGGTGAGGAGGGGTCATACCCCTACACGTGTGTGTTTTTCATCTTTTAACCAATGATATTTTGGTCATTTCTCATTCCTATAACCCTAATTATTTGACCTAGATAAGTTTATGTAGCCTCTTAAGTCTTTATTTGACAAGACTAAAATATCCTTAACACTATAAAGACACTTGGAAGACAGATTGAAAGCTAGGGTTTGAAGGTGTTCATATTGTGGCATGAGGGAGAGTCAAGATTGTTGGTGTTTCATATGGTTTTAGGCATGTACACCCTTAGATTTCTCCAAAACGTTCCATAACATTACTACATAAGATTATTTATTTGAGCTAGCATGTTTTTAAGTGTGATAATTATACTGAGGGCCAGAAATGTATTTTTTACAGGTACTAAGCCACCTTAGATATTGAATCATTTTACAATAATAAATTCATGACCCCACAATTTCAAAACTTCTACAATGTGGACTTGCACAGAACTACATTGCTCGATGAAAAATGTACCAGCTTAGATAAAGTAGAGAAAAAGTTCCAAGTTGCCAGGCAAACTCAGACCAAGTGGACATGCTTTGCCCTAAAACCTTATTTTATTAATGAACATTAGGTATGTGAGTCAGGGAATGGATGGCGGATGTGTTATGAGCAGGGAAAGTAGATCCCTGGGCTACCACCAAGAGGGATATTTTGATGATGGATTTCATAGCTGAAGCCAGACTTTGGCTAAATATTAACTATATATGAGTTTTGCTATGCACTCATATGACCATTGTCACAGACATGGTAGCTCAGATGGTGGCATGTCTTCTCTCTTGCAATTCCCTGAACGTGGGAGAAATTGTGTACTCAGAGTGGAGGTACTTTAAAAACCATGGAGGTACATATCTTATCCTCCCTTTTCTTTCCTTATTATAGAGCTATGCAGGAGGGCACAGATAGAGAAGTATGCTACAAGTACTTGGGTACCCGTACAACCTCATATTTTCCCATTTAAATTCAGCGGTAAGGATGCACCAGGACAAACCAAGAAAAGGAAGATAGAGTCAGGAAAGTTTTCCTAGGAGGACACAGATTATTGCATAACCTCATCAGCCACTGCATTTGATGAAATTTTGGTTAGATGTTGGTGGTAAGGGAATTATTGTCCAAACTACCTTAAGGAATGAGAGAGTCATCTATCGCTCGCCACTCATATGTAGCTCTATCAGACTATGAGAAATACAAGAAAGAGTAGAAGAAACAGGTAGCCATTATTGCCTATTTGTGGAGATCTTATTCAGTCTTAGCTGCATGATACAGGGACCATAGGGATTCACTTGAGAAGATGGTAAAGAAGAGAAAAATAGATATAAATTTTCCAAAAAGCTATGGAAGGGGTGAAGGGTATCTTCAAGGTGCTCAAGCACAACCATCGACTACCTTCACCTAATATAGACAGTGATGAAGAGACCCTTGATGATTGGTCTACTAATAATGATGAGGGTGTCAGCAGGAGAGGATAGCTCTTGATGCAAATGCAGTAAGACCCTTTTTACTTTTGCTTGCTTGCACATGCATTAAGGACACTTTATTTTTTTAGTTGGGGGTGCCCCCGGACATGCAATGTTTTTGTATTGTGTGCCAAATATTTCTACTTATGTTGTACTGGGATGACATTTTAGATACTATTTTTGTTTTGTTTTTGGGAATGCTGCATTTTTGGTTACCCTGATAGTGCCTACGTTTTATAGATTATCATGTTTTTCCTTTAGTTTTAGTTATTCTTTTTACTTTACTTTTTTTTTTTTTAATGATACATGACAAGATTTTCCATACGATAGATTGAGTGACGACATTCTTAAGGGCAAAGCATCATGTTTGAGTTTTGAGGCATAGGTGTAGGGGAATTCTAAGTACCCATAGCATAAATTCCATCAATGCTAGGGATGTCTAAGTACATGCGGCATTGCAAATTTTAAATTTAGGATTAAATTTTATGCCATTGGCAAAGTCTGAGTAGCCATATTGTTAGTTTGCCCTTTTTGAGCCAAAATATGAGACTAAGGCTTTGGTTGTAGCCATAGTTTAGCATATTATGTGTGGTTTTAATGCAAAATGAACAATCCCATCTATCTAAAATTTTTGAAAATCAAGGGCTTGGATGTGAGCATGGTTGTAACAAATCTTTTTCTCTTTTTTGTGGCTTCAGAAATTTACTCTTTCAAAGCTAATATTTATTGTATTTGGTTGGAAAAATGATCTTAGTCCATCTTTGTGATTTTGGAAGTGACTTTGTCCCAAAAAGTTTACCCAAGAATGAATGTAATCCCTTGTTACCCACATTGAACCTTTAGACCTTTCTTTGGAAATTACATTACAAGTTGTGAACCATCCTTTTTATCTCTCTTATGAACCATACCATTATTGAACTTGTAAATTCAACTTGAGGGTAAAATCCAAAGTTGGGGTGGTGAAAGTTTATGGAAGGATGTTTGGGGCCATAAAGTGTTAGTAAAATGTTGAATGTGCCTAAGTCTTGAAAATAAAGGAATAGAGAAAGAAAGGATCCAATAAAGAAAGGATTTGCATGAAAAGTGCAAGAAAAACAAAAAAATAGAAAGAAAAATGCGTGAACAAAGGATGTAAAAAATAGGCATGCTAAAAGAGACAAAACAAAGACGAGTAGCCCATAGTAAAAAAGATGGATTGAATACGGTGACGTGACTGTTCAAGGAAGGGTTATCCATTTTGTTACAAAATAATATCATACCCTAACCCGAACCTATATTACAAGCTTAGAAAGCCTTTTAAGATCTCCAACAATTTACTTTCTTCGTAGTGGCGATGGAAAATAGAGGCAAGCCTATGGTTGGAACTTGTTGCATAGGGATTTATTTTGTGTGAGAGATAGTTTTTGCACATAAAATTCCTTGTTGCATATTTGGTAGTTGTGTGTCTGGAATTCTTTTCTTGTGAGGATTGCATGTGAACAAGTCGAGGTGGGTGATTCTATCACCTCCCGAACAATGAGGTAATTGGAGTATAGCATAGTTGTAGTCTAAATGAAGCCACTTCTTGAGTACTATTTCTTGTTGCTTGGTTGTTCTTTAAAGTCTTATGCATCCTTAGATAATACAATTTTATAATAAGGGGAGTAGTGAAGCTAGCCTAGAATATGTACAATGAGCTACCTATGGTGATGACTAAAGTTGAGGTTATTGTGATCATTGAGGCATGAACTTTGGGCATATATAGTTGTTTTTTAATGTTAAGGGGTAGTGTTGCTTTAGGAGAAGAAAGTATTAAGTTGAGGGTGTTGATGAGTGGTGATTTTACCACTCATTTGCACTCAACATTCTTTCACAATACCATGTTTTGAATGAATAAATCAGACATAATTGTGACTGAATGAACTAATATCCACATTTTCCAGACATGTAGTTGATGGGATAGAAAGATGTGGATTGGAGCTTAAATTATAAAAAGAAGCAAAGAAAGTGCAGTTGAAGACTTGGAGCAAAACTAGCCTCAGTTACCGCAGTCGCGGTTTAAGCACCGCTACCGCGATTAAATCAACAAGGTCAAGTTATAGCATTTGCGTGAGTTAATCATAGTTGGAATAGCTGCTGTCACAGCCCGACCAATGCGATCGCAACATGGTGGAGAATTGCAGCCTAATGGCAGAATTGTAAATGCACATGGCTGATCCCAAATTTGACAAAGGAGGACTCTAACACTATGGATGGGAATTCATTTATTATATTCCATCTTCCCCAATTTTAGGTTTAACTCTTGAGTTCATAGTCTACATTTTTGGAGCATAAAATATTCTATAAATGTTGGGTGAAGAATACATTAGAGACCTTTGAAGAGGAGAAATAACTCACATCCATTGTTGATTTATGGGAGTGCAAAGTTTGAAGTAACATTCACTTAAGCTTCAATAAATCATTCTAATGTATATTATGGGTATATATTTACTTATTTATCTTATATGTTGCTAGATATCCCACTTGGGTTTATGTGTGAATAGGGGTTAAAGTGTGTGTGGGTTGTTATTGCTAGCCTTTATTTTGTAATTCATACTTATGGGTTTTATCATTGTTATGCTAACTTGGTTGGGATTTGTGGGTGAAATCTCCAAATGCCAACATGGATTTGATGAGTGAAAGCTCCAAATTCTAGAAATCTCAAGGCCATCTTCGAAAAAAGGGGTATGGGTGAACTTTAGGAATCCACATCATCCTTGAAAGAGAGATCTAGAGACCAAAGAAATGCTAGAAAATTATATGTGTTGTTTAATAATTTTTAACTATCTTAGACTTAAGGGTAATTGTGAAGTCAATTATACCATGGGTATCATCGTAGAAATAGGGATGCCTAGTTTATGGTTTTTGTTACCAAATGTTAAACACACCCGTTATGTATTTGAAAGCCTCAATGGGTGAAAGTTTGGTGTCTTGTTGAAATACTAGCATCAAAATCTATAACGGAACCAACCAATAGTTGATTTACTACATTTATGTTAATTATTAATACCCACATGTCATTCCCTTAATAATTCATAATCCTAAGATCCATGCCTAATTATTAAAACTCTAATTATTCATAGCCACGAATTTATTCTACAAAACCCCAAATAGAAACATTAGGGTAGACTCTTGCATCCCACATTTTTATCTTTCAGTACCATTGGTTTGAATTTAACTTTTTTCTATTGTTTTTAATTAACTTGATTGCCACTTACGTTGTTCCTCGTGGATTTGACCCTGACTCCAAATTTGCATAAATATATTGATGATGACTGCCTTGCACTTTAATGGAGTGTAAGTTGAGCGTTTTCACAAAATAACAGAGAAGCAATAGATATATATAATCTATTAACTAGATAGAGTGAAATAGTGTAGCATATAGTGTGTAATAAATCATCTTACAACACATCAACACAAGGGACAAGACCCCCTTTTGAATAGTAAAATAGAGTCATCATTGTTCACCACTTTTTGGGAATGTAGGTCAGAGTATTATGCATGTTATGATGGAAGGTGTCATATGATTTTTCAAAGTTTTTGAAGAATAATGAATAGGAGTTCTTGACGGAAATAGCTAGATTAACACTTGAGCAGCAGACTTGGTTCTTGAGGGAATCCGTTGGGTGAACATACGAGTAATCAATTTTATGCCCTCCTACTTGAACCCATGAAGAGCTGACCTAACCATGCCTGTGTTTGTGATGGTGCTTTTCTCCAGGTCCAGAAGTCTTAAATTCAACTCCAACCATAACACAAAACTTTCCTCGATAGCCTTGAACCGATCCTTAATCTCCTCCAGTTCTTTCAAAACAAGAATCATAGGGTTAGAGATAGATTTGCTTACCTTAGAAAGTTCTGACCTTGCCTGATCAGAATCCTTCTTTCACCATTCCTCTACAACAAAGACATACCCCATACTTGCAAATTTGTTGTAATCATAAGTGGTGATAACCCCCACTGGTGTCTAAGATAAATCAACAGAGTAATATTGAAGAATCTGAGTAATGAATAGACCATTTGGTAGACTATCAGAGGCATGAGCATCTGGACTTTCAAACATGTACTAATGGATCCACATTTACTAATTGTTTTTTATTTTCTTAACCAAATAGTATAGTAATAAAATATCACGATCGATGATATTGCTGAGAAAAACTTTATGGGGGGTTAGTGTAGAAGCAATTATGTAAACAGTAATACAAAACATAAAATAGAGGGATAGGGGAGAGAAATTGATTGAAGCAGTGCCAGTGTCTGAAAGAAATTTCTTGGTTTCTTTAAAGTTGTCCTCAAAATCATCAGGCCAGTTATAATACATAAAATAGATGTTACTAGAGAACATAGTATCAAAGGCATTCTCGAATAAAAAATCATTCTTAATGATTCTCGTGCCAAGAACAAGAGTATCGAATTCACCACTATCAGGGTAGAGGCGAAGATTTGCTTAAAATATGCTAACTGGATTCTCATAGACCAGAAGTCCATAGAGATAAAGACAAGTTTTGAAATTTAAAGAAGTAGTGGACATTACAGAATGAGTCTTTTAACTGACAGAGATTGATAATGTGACTGGGTACAATAGAGCAACCTTTAAAAGCGTAGAAGTTTTCCTTATGAGAGTAAGTCCCGAACTTATGCATATTCTTTGAAGGGAGAGAGTGGAGAGGGTTGGAATGAGGTTTCTTGATGGAGGGGGATAAACAAGAATTAGGAATATGCTTCTTGATGAAATTTGATGGAGAGTCCATTGAGGATTTATCAGATAACCCAGGGAGAAGAACAGGGCTGTCAGAGAAGGATTTGGACAAGGTCATCATTGAATGGGTTTAGGCCAAGAAATATGATGAAAGGTGAAGTTTAAAAGGGGCGGATAGGTACAGAAGAGGACATTTAAGAGAACTTGATAAGTAGGGGGAGAAGTATACGACAGTTGGAAAAGATTGGTGAAGTAAAGCCAAAGAGGTTCAAGGGAAAAGGTGACTAATAGAAGTGAAAGGGTGCCAGTCGAAGGAGTGTTGGGAAGGTAAAGAGGCGAAAATGTGCAAAAGAGTTGTGAAAATGGTAAGGTTAATAACGACTTCCCTTTTGATTTTTTTTTTAAAAGAATGACCATAAAATTTTTTTTCGTCCAAAATCAAGGCTCATAAGTCATTAATTCTAAGTTTACTAAGTCTTTTATAAGGTAACAAAATCTTTCTCCTAACGAAGGTTTTACAAAAGTATCTGCCAGTTGATTTTTGAAATCAATTTATATTAATGAAAAATCACTACTTTATACATGATCACGAATAAAATGATGCTTGATACCAATGTGTTTCACCCTTGAATAATGCCCCGATATATATAGATAGACAATAACGCTAGTGTTATCACACATTATGGTAACAGATTCAAAAGAAAAATTAAAATCAAGTAGTTAATGCACAATACATAAAATTTGATTACCATAACTTCAAATGGCTACATATTCGGCTTTAGTTATTGAAAGAACAACTGAAGTTTGATTCATGCTGTTCCATGAAATTAGGGGATCGCCAAAAATTTGAAAAGTTCCACTAGTGAATTTTCTGTCAGTTATATCACCTATAAAATCAATATCTGAATATACAATTAAGTTAAAATGGGAAGAGAAAGGGTACCATAATCCAATGTCTTGAGTTCCTATAAGGTATCAGATAATCATTTTAACGGAAGTTAGATAAGATTATTTGGGAGTCGAATGGAACCTGACACTCCTTTTTCTTCCATTTTCTTCATTTTTTGCTCTATTCCATATATGCTCTGCTTTTTCACTTTATATCTACAAAATGAGGGTGTTAGTGCACTTAAATCTGGATAATGCCTCATTTCTAATACAAAACATGGTAGTGTATGAGTATAATTTTAAATAATGAGTGGTAGGATTACCACTCATCAACAACCCCAACTTAGACATTTGCTTGCCCTAAAGCAACACTACTTCTTACCATGAGTCCTTTATCATATGTGCCCTTTTTTATGTTCCCAATGACCCTGAAGGCTCTAACTTGGTTGCTACCATAAAAAAGCATTTCACACATGGATATAAAAGTCTCATCAATTCCCCTCATCATTAGACGGAGTAACAAAGAGTGCAATCGATCTTGGGAGAGACTATGTGATAATTACTAACACTATAGAAGTGACTCACAAGCCGACTTCAATTATGTCATACATCCACTTGTCTAATTTGTGGAAGATGACAAAATCACCCACCTTGATTAACTCACATGCCCCTAACAATAAAGAAAGGTTCACACACCTAGTTACCACTTACGCAACAAGGAGAATTAAGTCTAATCACTTGCTCTCTCAAGGAATTCTCGATGATACAAGTACCATGCCATATGCTTGCCCCTAGTTTTGATCACCACTACAATGACCACACTTGGTTAGAAATCACAAAGGGATTTTTGAGTTTGTAATGTAGGTTTATGGTAGGGTAGGATAAAAATTTTTTATCACAGGGATATACCCTCCTTGAAATTCTACATCAAATTCTCACTATTTTTTGCTTATTGGACCACTTTTTTTTCTTTTGTTGCTTTACCTAATTTGTCTCAATTGCTTTGCTCAAAGTCTTTTCACCTCTTTTATTCAATTCTTATGCATTCATCAAGCTTTATGCACTCATTCTTTTGACGGACTATTTTTTTCTTCAAAGCAAAATGCTTATTTGTTAGGCTCATAGGTTCTTTTTATTTTTATGACTTTGTGGATCAACTACACTATCTTTCTCTTTCCATCACCCCTAACATAGGATTTTAGCCTCAATTTCAATTTTTAAGTTCAAGGAGGATAGGGTTCAAGAGAGGATGAATAGAAGGGTCACGACTTATAATATGGTTAGCCAGGAGAAGTCCAACTGCTCAAAGAGGGTGACTAGGGGTAACTCATATGTATTGGTAGGCCGTTTAGGCTAATGATGTTTCAAAAATCACAAGATAGCCTATGATCATTATACCCACCAAACACAAAAAAAATTTATTTTTGATAAACTAATAGGGCAAGTTCTAGATGGTACAAGAACACATAAGATGTAGACAATTTAGCTCACACAAAAGACATGTGAATGTTATAAAGAGGTGTCAATTGTTCTTCTCTCTTGAGACAAGGGTGGAGTATTCCTTATTTTTCCACAATCAACTTTCGGAGTCAAAGAAAGAGAGAATTTTTGTAATAAAGTTGGTCATGTCCATGCCTTCGACTTTTTGCAAAATTATTCGGATGGAGGGGGTTCTTTCTTTTGTACCCAAACCATGCATAATTTTCTACTCATGGCAACAACCCAAGCTATCATCTTACATTGCGAACTATAGCATGGGCGAACTTCCATATGGTTACTAAGACTTCACAAATGGGTATGAATGTGAACCCCAACATAGATGCCATAGGTACTCAAACTTCCGTTGTATCTATGGTTAGAAACTAAAATCATGAATTAGCAAAACAAGAACAAAATAACTACTCCATGCAAGTGAGAGCACCATCAGAGTGCCCGAATATTACAACCCAAATAAAAAGTAAGAATTATCCAAAAGAGCAGAAAAGTATGTGAGTATCAATAATACATGCCGAAATCAAATAAATAAGGAGACACCCCCAAATGAGAAGGTAGCAGTGTCCCCCCTGTATAAATTATTAAGGATAAAAGAGATACTGGTGCTCCCTGAATCAGCATCAAGGGCTTCTATCACTCTCGAACCCTACATCATCACCATCCTCCTCAAGATCTGAGCACTTAATTGGGGCCTCATTATCATTGTCTACCCAAGAATTAGGAGGCTTTATTCAGAGTTTTAGAACATTCCATAGACCCTTAACCCCTTTCCATAGCTTGGTAAAGAAATCGTCCTTTTTTTTCACCCTAGTGATCATCATTTCATGTGCTCTCTAGAGGTCATGGTGTGATGTTGCCTAAAGGGAGTAGGATACCTCAAACTGTTTAATAGTATTTTTTTTTCATTTTTTGGTCCTCCTTGTACTCATCATAGGTCTTTCCCGACCCTTGGTGCGAGCTAGCCACAATATCTTTAATTGTTATAAAATCAACTCCAATATCTTCAAGAGGTCCCATGGTGGTTGGTCTATAAGGCCGGGGTTCGCTAAATATTGGCTCTTCCAAATTGATCTTTCTTTTATTTCATTTTCCCGATTCTCTCTCTCCACGAATCCTCAATGGGTAGATGGGGGCGCAACGATGCACCCATGTATCACTGGCATACTTTTCCACCCCTGCTTTCTTTCAAAGCTCAGCAATCAAAGAGGTGTAAAAGAGATTTTTACCACCTTGGTTTCTAAAACAATCTATTTCATTCACCATGAGTAGACCAATATCTAAAGGGATGTTGTTTAGAATACAAGCAACCATCCGAGCATGAAATTTAGGGACTGATGTCATGTGGATGCAAGGAGACACTCGGCTATAAATGATGTGCAACCATATCTGAGCCTCGGAAGTAAAGTCATTCATGGAGATGTTTCTTTAGTTTTTCGCCCATGAGACTTTCTTTTCAAAGCATAGCTGTTGTGCCAATGAATTCCCTAATTTATACCCCTTCGCTTTGAATTAACCCATGTCTTCCTTCTTGAGCCCATAAACATCATTGATTTACTTAGCCCTAACTTTCACCGGCTTTCCCCGCATCAATACAATCATATTGAGTGGGTTTGAGAAAGATAATTCACTGATATTGGCTTAAAATTCATGGACCCATTGTTTTATTTGCAAGGAATGGATCCGGGGCAAAGCACTTCCACCTTGTGGCTTCAAGTTTGTCGTGATAAGCCAGTAGCTTCTGCGATACATTCTCCAAACACATTCCTCATTCCAAAAACAACTTTGTCTTTGAAAGATCGCTATAATAGTGAGTTTGACATTCGGGTATCATGAATTTGATGTGATCAAACTTATCCATGAGGTTGTCCTAAAAGCACTAAACACATTATATCTTTCAACATCATTTGAATCATGAGAGTTGTGCAAGATTGATCATTAAAGTTCATTGGACCAGGTACTTGGGATTTCCTTGCTAAAAATTAGAAGAACAGGATTTTTGACATGATAGGAATCTACCCTCAGTTACTGCAATCACAGATCAGAGCCCCATCTGCGTTACCACTGTCTTAGTCTATGACCATGATTGCAACACCTGAGCTAGTTCCATGTCTATTATGCATGATAAACTTACTCCCAATTCTAGACTACTATTATGTTCTATAATATGGGTGTAAATGAAGGTCATGTGAACAATGCTACTGGTGTGTGTGAATGTGCATTTCAAAAGTAAATGCCACTATTGAATGTTCATTTGAGCAATTTATCAAACACAAGGTATGCATATCACATTTATCTTAATTTTTGACACACTATTGGTACTCAAGGTTTTCCCACTTGTGTGCAAATGAAAATTAAGCTACCAACACAAAAACAATAATAAGTATGACAACATGTAAAGCATAACAATAAAAATACTATACCCTTTCTTAATCATGCACTCAATGGCCTATTTTAAAAAATAAAAGCAAGGATTCATTGTCATGCCTCAAATCCTATTAGGCCGAATAGGGACCCATAACCATGAAGGCCTAGGAGAACTAATCCATAACCTTGTACTTCTCATGACTATAACTATGACAACCAAAGGTTCTGACAAATATGATACAATGAATTGATGAGAATAACTACGTAGGCAATCACAAAACTATATATAAAAGACTTTGACGTTGTGGCCACAATATCTAAAAGACCAAACACTACCATATTTAACTTTACATTAGTCTACAAAGCCTCTAAAAGATACATAGACATAGTTAGGGTCAGGAAAAAAACCCCGCCCTACTCTTGACTACAACACAATACAAAAATATATGAAATAGACTCAGAAATCCCCGAATCAACCTGGAGATCACCAATAGTCACTGAATAGCCTATGCTCCAACTAGCAACGTGTATTAGATGAAGAACATGTGCCTGTAGCATAAAATATAGGTCCCTCGTAAGGGACTTCAGTATGAAAATATATACTGAATATGTAAGGCTGAAGGTAAAAACACATGGTACAAGAGTTCAATAAAAATAAGATACGAGTGTATAAGTAGTACTACTAGACCACCTTTATATATACTTGTGGGACTACGTACATTACATTCTTTTCTTTATTTTTTTACCTCTCTTACTTAAAATCTTTGTAATCCATATAAAGCAAATGACCAATTGATCAGTGGTAACTAGATAAATCGGGATCGACCCATGCTAGGCTTACACTCGTAAGCTACTGCCCACATATGAACATTGGGATTGGCCCATTCTAGGCTTAGGCCCCTAAGCTACCACTCATTTTATAGACCGCGTTACTTAATTTACTTAACCTTTGAGTTTGTTACTTTGGTGGTCATAAAATTATAGTACCTTGAAATAACATGTAAATGGGCACTTAATGCAACAAAAATAAGGTTGGGAGTTGTTGGCTCACAAATGAAGTGTTTAGGAGCTGAAAATAACACATGGGTCTTATTTGAGTAAATAGATAACTCCTCAAATTTTCTAGTGAAAATAGACATAGAAGTTTGATAATAAGAATATACTGAGGTGTTTTAAAATGTTAGAGAGTGGGAACAAGGTCATTGGCTACATGGGATATACTATGATGCTATTCTGTATCATTTGTTTAGGGTAACCTTGGAAGATTACTTGATGGAACAAATGTTCGATTTCATGACAAAGAGTGTAAAATAGAGCATTCCTTACATACCTGGATATACAACTCTGATACTAATCCAACTTGACTTCATACCTTTTGGATTACTTAGCTATAATAAAATATATGGTAAACTAATACTATCAATTAACCGACATATTTGGGCTATTTAACTTCACCAAAATTGTGGTCGGGCAGTAAGCCCTTAATTTATTAATCAAGGGTGTTATTTTAACTATTTTCTTCTCCAATTACATCCACATATGATTCATATTCTTATAAGATCCCCCTTCTTCTATATTTTAATAAAAACTAATTACACCTTTTCCCAACATCAACTTGGAAGCCCCAAACATATACACATAAAATAGACCACAAAACAACCCCAAATCCCTTTTGTTGTCGAAATCAATTGATAAATTCATCATCTATTGATTTCTCAATAACAACACATCCATAATTCTTTACCTAATTCATATATAAGGAGAACAAAATGGGGCAGTCACCTTATCTGAATTCTGCAACTTATCCTTTAAATTGAACTCATCAAGAATTTCAACTTTCACTTTCCTTCACACTTTAAACCAAGGACGAAAACAGATTTCTTAATAGTAAAAAAAAGTAAGAAAGTAGATTGTTCTATATTCTTTCATGAATTAATAATTAATCACTAATAGTATCTTTTCTTAATCTTCCATGAGATAATTAAGCTAAACAATAAGTATTTTTAGTTACCTTGGCTTGCAAAGGTCGGGATTTCTTCAAGAACCCTAGAAAGAAAAATGGGCTAATCCTTTTTGTTTTATAGAGAGCGGAGAGAATTTGTGAAATATACTCTTTTTTTGTGACTTAGAAATGAAGGAAAATGACCAGCTACTTTGCCTTATAAAGTCCTTATTTTGGCCACCTTCTTAGCTGTATTTTGAACCTTAAAATTGGTCAAATTGACCCAAGTAGGTGATGCACCTACTCAAGGGTTCAAGCTGCTCAAAATTTTAATGTAGGTGATGCACCTACTTACTTAATTCGTAGTTGGGCTCAATTAAATTAGGCATTGACAGATTTGACCATTGGGCCTTTTCTCTATTTTCCTTCTTCTTTTACTTAATTTGGGCCCAAATAAGTATATACTAATAAAGGCCTAGTCTGATCCATGGACTTGATCCACTAACTTGACTCATATAACTCAAGTAGGTGATTCACCTACTAGTTTAATTAAGTCAAGCAAACACCTCAACAAATTAATCTATTTTCAGTTCTTAATTTCTTTAATCTAATTTAAAACTTGTATACACTTGGTCATTTCAAACTTTAGATTCAAATACTATCTTACGATCCTAAGTTTAAATAGTTGTGTCAATGTTAACTTGGTTGCATCACATAAAAATAGATGGGCATCATCTATAATTTAATCTATGCCCTTAATACTCGCATAACAAATTTCATTCATGATCTATACCTTAAGGAAATAGCAAGTTCCATATAATTAGAACAAGTACAAATAAAATACAGGATATTACATTCATTCCACCAACCATAGTTCTGATTCAAGAGGGATGTGCACGGAGGCTGTTTGAGAGCTTACAACATTGCCAACAATGTAGCTTAGATTTCAGATTTCAAGCTTAAAATATGAGTGTTAAGTAAATAAAGGAGACTAGGGGTTAAATGAATAAAATGACCGTGACCATGATCAAGGGTTGCGATCGTGGACACCCACATGGTCGCGATTGTGTATCTTGGCTGCTATCGTGGTAACTGAGAGCTGCTTTTACTCTCTTGTTTTCCACTATTCAACATTTTACTCAATTTTTTTTATAGAATTTTCCCTGTTTGGATTTTCAAAGAAGCCTTTCACACTTGCCCCTTTTAAAGATCAGTCAATGCAATTCAAAGTGCCTCAAATGCATGGATTATTCAAATGCAAGGAAAACATCTACACTACAAGAATGTAACAAAAAAAGGATACAAGCCACTCTTGTGGAATTTGTGGGTTGACATTCACCTAGAACCTTAGTTATCGTCGTGGCAAGACTTCTTTCTTCCTTCAATCTCATGGAGGGTCCTCAAACCCCTCATCTTTTACTATTTCATTTTCAACATCCACCATAGATAATACTTGGAGCTCTGTGGTTTAGTTCATTAACTTGTAATTTTGAATGAGACCTTATCTTATTGCACCCAAAATTTCATCTCCCATATCTTTAGATCGACAATGCATCTCCCAGTAGCTAATAAAGGATGACCAAGACTGATATGCACCTTTTGGTCCATCTCACAATCTAATACAACAAAATCTTCCAGGAGAATAAATTTGTCCACCTTTATAAGGACATTAAGCATATCCCCACCGGCCTTTTTATGTACCGGTCTTCCATCAAAAGTCGCATCGAGGTTGGTATAGGAGTGTCCAAGTCAAGTTTCTTATAGATGACCTATAACATTAGGCTGATGCTTGCTACTAGTTCATAAAGGGATTTTTCAAACTCATGAATACAAATGGTGCAAGGGATAGTGAATGTTCCAGGCTCATTTTTCTATTCTGCAACTTTGCTATCCATCATAGAACTACACCTATGAGTAACTTAAATATTATCACCCTCAACAAGCTTTATCTTGGACATGAATTTCTTTATTAACTTAGTATATCTCGGAATCTCTTGTATTGCCTTGAGTAGTAGGATATTTATTGAGAGGTTTCTAAGTTTTGTCATTAATTTTCTTAATTTTTCACTCTCTTCTTTCTTATGGAACTGTTGAGGGAACATATAAGGAACATGGATGGTTGGCTTTGCTTCCCCTTGTGGCTTATCAACTTTGACCACTTCTTCATCTGTTTTATCTATCTCTTTCTCATCATCTACATTTCTTCTTTGAGGTTTTACCTCCTCTACCTTGACCTTGGTCATATTATCATTCATCTTTCCTCCAAGGGGCTCTTCCAGTGCTTTCCCACTTTGAGTGACAATTTCTAGGACTTGTACTTTATTCTTTAGATTTGTAATTATGCCACTCAGAAGTATAACTCTATCCCTTTCATGTAGTTGTGTGGAGATTTGCTCAACTTGTGTCTCTAAGAGTTTGACTGAGGTAGAGTTAGACACCATTATTTAGTAGAGTACGGAGAAGTCACCCGTCAACTCTCAGACCATTTTCCGTATCTTCAACCCTCGTCAAGATTCATGCCAAAACATCTTTGGTCATTAAATTTTTCGGGTCAATGACATTTGACCCTTCGGCCATAGCCCTATCATAGGGAGGAATGTAGCGTTCATAGTCATGTTCCCTATCTATCCAATATCTATCTCGGCCATAGTCCATCCAATATTATTCCCACCTTGCCTTTGATAGGCAGGGCGGGAACTCCCCGAGTAGTTTTCCATGTACCGAATTTCTTCATCCAACTTCTTTTCCTCATCATCCTCTTCATGAGGTTTTGATGTTATAAGCTAAAGTTGGGTCATCATCTTGGCCATAGTCTCCTCCTTCTCCTATTCTTATTTTCTTTGCTCATTAGTCACCACAGAGGTATTAGAAGGGGTCTCAGAAAAATCAGTATCACAGGTGTTTCACCACTATTTGTTTGGATACATTACCTATCAAACGGAGTGCTGTAAGATGATGCAATTTCATAATAGATCCACCCGCCACATTATCCAAACAATTTTGTGCAATGGTTCAAGAGCTCCAAAAAAATTTCATGGAGTATCTTATTCGGGACCTCATGATTTGGGCATTGGGATAGCTTTCCATTAAACCTCTCCCACGCTTCAAACAATGGTTCTCCATTCAATTATCAGAAGTTCACAATCTTATCCCACTTTTGAAGTATTTTTAAAGGTGCATAGTATCTATCAAGGAACACTATAGTGAGCTCTTCCTAAGATGTGATTTAACCGGGTGGAAGTGAGCAGACCTATAAAACCACCTCGCTTGTTAGTGAAAAAGGGAATAGTCAAAGTTAGATGGATTCTTGTGTAATATGCGCTATGTTAAATAGTGCACAAACTTCCAAAATGTTTTTTAAATGAATATTTCAGTCCTTATATGCTTGACCTCCATATAATCCTTTCATTCGCAACATATGAAGCATAACGCTAGTCACATAAAACACAACATTTTTGTGGGTTATCGGGATGCGGATAGCGCTTATTTGGCCTACTTTATTTAATTAGCCTTCATCGTCTAGTGGTGCATCAAATGAGCCAAAATTACTTGCATTATCGCTCATCACTCTGTTAACACTTTAATCACCTACAAAATAGTCAAAAACAACAAATAAAGCAAATTAACCCACTCAGGGTATTCCCAAGTACAATTTGCACCATAAAAGTGAAAACTATAATTCACTCTGTAGAAATGACGCCATTTTGATAATGCTTAAATCTCTCCCATAATTTAAGGGTAAGGCAGTCGTTGCCAAGTAAGCCAAAGAAAATTGGGGTCGAATCCTAAGGAGTGAATGCTATAGAGTTCTAATCTATGGGTATTCAAGTTACTATAAGTTTACTCGGAATGCTAATGGAAACAACATTCATAAGTAAATGGGGGGATTTGTTTGAAAATTCTTCACACAAACTTCAACAAGTATGTGGTAAATGATATCTTTGGTTTGAATTCATGGTTTGGAGAAATGTTGTGATTACGTCTCCTTAGAGTTGAAGCATATGGGTCAATGTTAGTTTATCATGGAATTTAGTTATTAATTAGTGGATAGTCTAGGTCGAAGATCATTTGGGTCAATCTTTTGAGAAAACCCCAACAATTTTACACATAGGCCCTTTCAAGAACCTAACAAGTGTGGAGGTTATATAGCCACCCAAAATCTCAACCAACGATCCCTATTTCTTGGATGATGCTCTTGACATGATTTACACTCCCTAAAAACTTATTTCTAAGATTGCAAAAGTTATTAAAACATAGACTTAGTTGTTCACCATTGCTTTGTCCCCTGATAACCCTCTTTCAATCATGTTATGGGTTACATAATATTAACCTAAATCCCTTTGTGAGGATGAAAAAGTGTTTCTAGATTTTGGAGCTTTCACCCATCAAACCCATTTGGATATTTTGAGTTTTTACTGATCAAATTTAAACACATTAGCTCAAGAAATAGTGAAATCCATACTCAACAACTAGAATCCATACAAACACAACAATACAACATAATCCCAAAACTAAATTATTTAGCTATTAATGAAGAAAGTAAAGAGAGATATACCATATGGGTCAATCAAAGCATTCATCCTTCAACAAGAAACTAAAATATTTAAGACTCCAAAGTTGATTACACACTTTCCCAATTAGAGTTTCAAACTTAGAATTCAAAACTATTTTATAAGATAGCCATCTCCTAATGAAGAAAGGGTTTTTTCTTATATATGACTTGGGGTTCGTCCATAACATTTTACAATTTAGCCCTTGGGTCAATTTCTACTAATCCTTTATTGCGTATGTTTGGCCGCAACTAAGGCTTGCAACCATGGTTAGGTTCCATAAATGCACTTTGCTGACCACTTGAAATGACCGCGGTCGCCGTAATCGAGGCTTTCTGCTTCAAGTTTCTAGTTTCACTACTTTTGCTTCCATTTTCTCCTTATTTATCTCCATTTCATATATGCTCACCTTCTTCACTTCTTATATGCAAAAAATGGGTGTTAGTTCACTTAAATCTGGAGAATGCCACATTTTCTGATACAAAACATGGTAGTGTGTGTATAATTTGTATGAATGAGTGGTAGGATTACCACTTATCAGTTTCTAATACTCTATTTTTTTATATATTCAGAATTCATTCAACTCAGTAAATGTGATTGGTTGGTCAGTTTGAGAAATAGGGTGGTCTCCGATCCTTGTTAGGCGTAAGATGCTTATTACGTCAAAGCCTCGATTTGGGTCATGTCAAGTTGGTATTAGAGCTTTAGGTTCATGGTCAATCGAGAGTACCCAAAGCCATGTTTGGTAGTATATTTTTTAAGGGTGTGCAGTGCATCATACTCATAAGGGAGATACTATAAGGCATTTAGGAATGTTCCACTTTCTTGTTATATTATTTTGAGCTATAGAGTATGAGGTTGTGGATTCTTCTAATTTTCATTTACTTTTCCTTTAGATCATGCCTCGACGATTTGGGGCTCACTGCCCCAACTGAGGACAATGAGAATGGAACATGCTATGCTCATAGGATACGTACTTGGTCTAGGGGTCTAGTCCTGGATTATTTTGGAGTTTCACAAGTTCCTTCTTGTCCTTCTTAGGCTAATGTGACAAATTCTAAATTTCATCAGTCACTTCATATGATTTCTTAGTTGATTGTATTTCAGGATGAGCATGATGCATCTTCTACTCAATCTTCAGAGGCCACAAAGGTTAGGCATTTCAGGAGGTTGAATCCTCCAAACTTTATGGGTTTTAAGGTGGAGAGAGATTCTCAGTATTTCCTAAATGAATGGAAAAATCTTTTAGAGTTATGTATTCCACATATATTGAAGGGATAGGGTTTGTCGCATATCAAAGGATTTGGTATACCAGTGGTAGGAGGAATGAGATCGGGCAAGTGGTGACACTGATGAGTCATCTCTATTAGAAGGCATTAGTAATACATTTATGGACTTCTACTTTTCTCAGGAGATGAGAGAAGCAAAAGAAGAATAGTTTGTTAATATGAAGTAAGGAAAGATGTCACTCAAGGAGTATGCCTAAAAGTTTCACCAGCTATCTCGGTATGCTTCAAAAATGGCATTTTATATAAGAGCCTGAATAAGAAAGTTCACTTAGGGACTATCTCATGAGTTGATTATTTAAAGTATGGTTGCCTTGCAAATTAAGGACATTGATAATTCAAGGTTGTTTGTGTACATGTAACAAGTAGTAGAGGAGAAAGAGAAGCAGCCTGATTTTAGAGAGAGGCAATGAAAGAAATTTAGCCCTTTTGAGAAAAGAGGTAGTGATAGGGGTAAGTAGGTGAAAAAGAAGTATTAGAGTTATGGCTCTTTCTCCATAGCTTGTTCTTTTTTGTTGAAGCCATCGGGTGTTCATCAGTCCTAACATGATGGTGGGACACAGTCGGCTTCTCCCCACCCTTTTCTACTAGATTTAATGGTCATTTTCACTATGAGTTTTGTAAGAAAGGTAATAACAAGTGCTTTTATTATGGTCAGATTGGACACATGCGGCTTAAATATTATTTTAGGATGGCTTTTGGGGCTATTAAGGCTCTTGTTAGTTCTTTATCTGCACCTGCACCAAACGGTGCTACTTTTATATTTGTTTCTGCTTCGGGTACCAGCACTGGATAAAATTAGTTATATGATTTTTTGTCTCACTAGGATTTTAAGGAATCTAAAGATATAGTGACTAATATGTTGAAACTATTCTTCCACAATGTGTATTATTTACCAGATCTAGGGTTTACTCTTTCTTATGTGACCCTATTGTGGCTTTATATTTTGGTTTGGTCCTGAGGTGACTTTTGATCCTTTTTCTATATCTACCCTATTTTATAACTTTATGATTAGTAGAAGGATCTACAGGGTGTGTGTGCTATCTTTTAGTGGTTGGGAAACTTTTGTGGATATGATAGAGTTAGATGTGGTTGACTTTGATGTCATTTTGGGGACGGATTGGTTGCATAAGTGTTATGCTTTTTTTGATTATATGGGAATGGGGTTCTTTAGTGCTTAATGGGAGGTTTATCTCAGACCTTAGAGCCTAAAAGATTATTTCCAAATGGTGTTTGTATCATTTCATTTGAGTTAAAGATTCTAACTTGGAAGGTCCTTCTCTGGAATTTGCCTCTATGGTTAGTGAGTATCTTAAGGTTTTTCCAGAAGATCTTCCTGGTATTTCTCTTAATAGGGAAATTGATTTTGGGATTGATCTTGTTTTGGAGACACATTCTACTTTTATCCCTCCATATAGAATGGCTCCGGCTGAGTTGAAGGAGCTTAAGGAGCAATTGAAGGATATCTTAAATAATGGTTTTATCCATCCCAGTGTGTCTTCTTAGGGTGCTTTGGTGTTGTTTATGCTCAAGAATGATGGTTCCCTTTTGGATGTGCATTAGGTATCATTAGTTGAATAAGGTGACCATAAAGAATAGGTATCCTCTTCCTAAGATCAATGATTTGTTTGATCAGCTTCAAGGTGAGAAGTGCGTCTCTATTTTTGATAATAAGTTGGGTTAACATCATCTTAAGATTAGGGATGTAGATATCCCTAAGACATTTTTAGAACTCGATATGGTTACTATAGGTTTCTTGTAATGTCTTTTGGTTTGTAAAATGCCTCGATGACAATCATGGATTTGATAAATAGGGTTTTTCGTCAGTTTCTGGATTTGTTATTAATTATCTTTATTGATGACATCTTGGTCTACTCTATGAGTGAGATGGATCATGTCGGTCACCTCTATGCTTTGTTGAAGACCTTGAAAGATCAGTATTTGTTTTCCACATTCTTTAAGTGAGAGTTTTGGTTAAAGGTTGTAAATTTTCTTGGTCATGTTATCTCTAGTGAAGGAATCATATTGGATCCATGGTTAAGAAGTGGCCTAGACCTGCCACTCCACCTGATATTCAAAGCTTCTTGGGTTTACTTGATTTCTATATGAGATTTATGGAAAGATTTTTGACTATAGCTGCCCTATTGACCAAGTTGACCTAGAAAAAGGGTAAGTTTTTGTGGTCAGATGCATGTGAAAGTAGCTTTAATAAGTTAAAGAATAAGTTAACTTCAGCTCCAGTCGTGATCCTACCCAAGGGTAGTGATGGCTTCGTAGTACATTATGATTATTCTTGTGTTGGGTTGGGTTGGGTTGTGTGTAGATACAACATTTTAGGGTGGAGGCTTATTCTTTTAGAAAATTGACAGTTCATTAGAATAACTACCATACTCATGACTTTGTTTTGTTAGTAGTGATATTTGCACTGAAGATTTGGCGTCACTATCTCTATGGTGGTCATGTAGATATATTTTATGACCATAATAGCTTGTAGTATGTGTTCACTCAGAAAGAGTTAAATCTCAAGCAAAGAAGGTGGTTTGTATTGTTGACAGACTACAATAAAAGTCTTCACTACTATCTAGGTAAAGATAATGTAGTTGATGATGATATAAGAAAGTTATCTATGGTGAGTCTGGCTTATATAGATAAGGATAATAGGGAGTTAGTGAAGGACATTCATCGTTTAACTAGTCTTATAGTTTGTCTCACGAACTCCAGTGATGGTGGTGTGGTTGCACATCAAGTATCACAGTCATCTCTTATTATAGAGTGAAAAGAAAATTAGATGATAGATCTCAAATTGATGAAGATTAAGAGTAAGGCGGTTCATCAAAAGGTTGTTGACTTTGCAATTGATGGTGATGGTATCTTGAGGTACCAAGGCAGGTTATGTATTCCCAAAATTAATGGATTGAGTTAAATGATTTTGTTAGAAGCTCATGAATCTAATTATCCTATTCAACTTGGTACTACTAAGATACAGCATGATCTTAAGGAGTTCTATTGGTGGAATAATATGAAATGATATGTGGCTAGCTTTGTGGCTAATATTATGGTATGTCAACTATTGAAAGTTAAGTACATGAGACCTGGTAGTTTGTACAAAAAGATGGAGTTGTAAAAATGGAAGTGGGATGTGATTAATATGGATTTTATTCGAAGTCATCCTCGGTCTCGGAATTAATTTGATTCGATTTAGGTCATTATTGATAAAATGATCATGTTTTCTCACTTCTTTCGGGTGAGGACTAGTTATTCGACAGAGGATTATGCTAAGTTGTATCTTAGGGAGATCGTGAAGTTGGATGGTTCTCTGGTTTCTATCATTTTAGATTGTGGCACTCTATTCTCATCGTATTTTTTAAAGTTATTTCAAAAAGGTTTGGGAACTAAAATGTGCCTTAGTACCGCTTTCCACCTTATTCGGATGTCTAAGTGAAGAGGGACATTTAGACAATAAAAGATATGCTTCGCGCTTGCGTAATTGATTATGTTGCTAATTAGTTCAATCATTTTCCTTTGATTGTGTATGCTTATAATAATAGTTATCACTCTAGAATTGGTATGACTCCTTTTGAGGCACAGTATAGTAGGAGAATTCGTTCTCCTATTGGATGGTATGAAGTTGGTGAGGTTAAGTTATTTGGCCTTCATTTTTTTCACCAAGCCTTAGAGAAGGTAAAGGTGATTCTTAATTGTTTGAAAGCCACTATAAGTCACCAAAAGTCCTATGCGGATGTAAGGTGTGGAGATTTTGAATTCAATTTTGGTGATTGGATGTTCTTAAAGGTATCTCCTATGAATAGAGTAATGCGGTTTTGTAAGAAGGGGAAGTTAAGTCCTCAGTATGTTGGTCTTTGATTTTGAAGAGGGTTGGCAATGTTGCCTATGAATTTAAACTTCTTCCTAGTTTGAGCTTCATTCTTCTAGTTTTCCATGTCTCTATGTTGAGATAGTGTGTGGGTAGTCATTCTTCAGTTGTTCCTTTGGGAGGGTTAGGTATTTCAGATTTTTTATATTATGAGGTAGTTTCGGTGGAGATCTTAGATCATCACATTTGTCGGTTACGATTAAAGGATGTGTCTTCGGCAAATATTCTTTAGAAGAACCATAAGGTTGGAGAAGCTACTTGGGAATGGGAAGAGGACATGAAGTCAAAGTATCTGTTACTATTTTTTTACTCCTAGAATTTTTGCGGAAGGTATGTGTTCTTCAAAACACTTTTGTTTGCTTACTCAGTAAAAGGAAATATAGATTTCCTTGCATCTTTGTCTTCTAACTTAGTTAAAGGTTAGAGTCTATGTGTTGAGGTTTAACTCATGCTTGTGCTTGCCCTATCGGTCATTCGAGGATGAATGATTCAAGTAGGGGAGAATTGAAACACCTTGCCTTTTGGCTCTTAGAAAAAAAGTTATTGAAATTTGTGTATGGGCAATATACGACTTACGGTACAAGTCGTATAATAGGATATAGGTTGGGGGTCTTCAAATCATATGCAAATCAGTGTGTTCTATGTAACTTTATGTCTATAGTATGGATAGACACCTTACTTGAAGTATGTTGAGGTATAATTCTATGTGGCTTAGTCATATGATACCCCTAAGGTAGTCTAGAGGATTTTGCTTGAGGTACGCAGTATAGGGTACTTCTTGTATGGTAGGATAAGTGTTAGACCTTTGTCGTAGTATGTTTCTCATTATAGGATTCCAAGGTGAGGTCTACGGTTTGAGACAAGGGTACCACTTGTACCTTATGGTATTATTTAGGGGGTTTGGTTGTACCCTTTGTTTTATTTTTTAAGCTGAGGGTATTCTAGACATTTACCACCCCAAAATCCTTAAGTGCCCATGTCATAAGAAATTTTTGTGTCCTCTTATAACACACTATTGGAAGAGTAATCACTCCAAAAACACTCTCTAAACTCTCTCTTGAAGATTGGGGCTAGGGTTCTTCAAAGGTGGTCATCTTGAGGCTTAACTGTCTAATTTCATTCGTGAATCTTCTTGAATAAGGAATGTGAATCTTCCCTAATTGTTAGATCATAGATATCATGTGTTTTAAAGTGTAATTAAGATTCTTAAATAGTGGTTTTGAAAACCAAAATTCATGGTTTGTTGCATATGGATGAGTATTGTTTACCTTTGGTTTAACTTATGTTTATACATGTTTTTCTTATCATGGTTTGCACATGTGGATGCTTGGTAATTGTGATTTAACAAATGGGTCATGGGTAACCCTATACTTGGTGGTTAATACTTTGGTTTTGGACTTGGTAAAAGCATGCCCTTAAAGTTTTTGTAAAAATGCCTAAGAGAATAAACTAGTCATATGTTAATAATGTTTTGAACTAAGGCTTAGCCTAATGAATATGAATGGTTGGTAAATCATTTTGTGAAGGTTTTGTTGGCCCTGAATGGTAACAATGGTGGTTTAAATTGTCAAATGGATTTGAGTCCCTAACATTAAATTGATTTATGTCTTTGTTAGATAATGGGTTAAAGTTCCTAAACATTAAATCTAACAAGTGTCTTTGTTAGATGATGGATTCGAGTCCTAAAGTCAATTAAATGCATAGGTGTTTGATAATGGTAATGTCATATGGTATACTTGCAAGTAGTGCTGGTACGACGATACCGACGAAATAACTTTGTTAAGTAAATGGCTTTATGGTTGTGTATGTGGAATTATGGTTTTTAATTGGGCTTAGTGGTGGGATGAATAGTCGGTCCTTGAAATTGGAGTTTGAAGGAGTTACACTGGAAATTGCACTAGCCCGTATGGGTATTTTATGATCGAGTGGTTTGAGTCATCGAATGAACATACAAAGTGAGGTTCGAGTCCCCGTTACTACATGAATTGGTGCTAAGTAAGTTATATTATGTCGCGAGGTTTTAGTCCCCCATATTGGCATAAATGATTATGGATATTCTCTTGTTCGTGCTGCTATACATATCGAGACCATCTATCGAGGGGAGAGCTAGGCCCATATACCCAATGGGTTCCTTGTTCTAAGATGGCCACGCTACACAACCCAGGTTAATAATTTCAAAGTTCATGCTAATCTTGTTCCCTATAGCAGCATTGTCTATATATATATATATATATATATTACATTGGTTATGTGCATTGATTTATTGGTTTTGAACTCTTGGTACAATGTTATCCTCATCCTTGAGTTACATTCTAGCACTCCAATAGCTAACCGTCTTTAACGTTTCTTCCTAAAGCGATGTAGGTGTTTATCATACTACCCCTCCAACTTGTTTCATGGACTCGGTATTAACTTGTGTTGATTTAAAGCGGAGAGCTTCCATACTTCAGAAGGCTCTGTTTCTTGATTTGGTTTCTCATGTTTTCATTTGGTTTAGTCTTAGACATCGATTTTGGCTATGGTCGGGGTCATGTCCCAACTGGATATTTTTTACTTTCTAATGGTGGCTTTGTGGAATTACTATGGGTTGGTTGGGCAGTGTCGGTATTGTATCAGGTACTGGTGTTATTGCTGATATCATTTGACTTTATTTATCATTGTTCCATCCTATAATGTTTTATACATAGACTTGGTTAGTATTTTTTATTAGTTATGGTTTTTTGCTTGGCATTGGATGGCTAGACTTGTTCGGGTAGGTCACGATCGTTAACCTATCCTAAAGTCTTTCGGTTTCAAATAATCTATCTTGTTATATGTTCAGAATTCATCCAACTCAGGGTATGTTCTTGGTTGGCTGGTTTGGGAAATAGGGTAGTCTCTGGTCTTTCTTAGGCCTGAGATGCCCGTTACGGCAAGGCCACGGTTCGGGTAGGGTCAACTTCCCCCTGTCATTGTTCACCATTATTTCATTTGGTTTCTTTGCACTTACACACTTTCCCATGTCGGTATGACTCTCTTCATATCGGTATCTCAATTTTCCTGGTCCCTACTACATGTGAACTCAGTATTCCCTCTTTTGGCATCATTGAAAAGAATTAACAGTAAACCAAGAGTAAAGATAAGCATGGATTAGTTAACTCCTAGCCACTAGGTCAACACCAACATGTAGAATAGCTCTAAAGTAAGGAGACAAATGAGATACACAAACTAAAGATTCATTTACTCATAATAGTTAGTACCAGTACAACAAGCTAATGTAATCATCATAAGATAACTATCTTTAAAAGCCATTATGAGATCCAGGATATGGAACTGACATATGGCTTATGAAGGAATGAGGATAACCGGGTTCAGGTGGAAGGAAGATTGAGTGAAAAGGACTTAACCAATACTCCATTTTTGCATCTATGGTAATGTGAGTATCCACCAAGTGTCTGGTAAGGATCTTTACTTCAGCTTTTAATTTGGCCATTATTACCTGGAGTTTTGCATTTCCAGTTGCATGACAACTAGTGGCATTTGGTCCGTTAGAGGATAACCTATGAATCAGCAAAGTCAAATACATTTAGTCCATCATCTTTAACAGTTGACTGGATTCTAATGTCCTCTATTTCCATTTCAAACTTTTCCTGAACAACTAGTAATTCATATACTTGATATACATTCATCACATGTTTTGTTCAATTTGAATATCAGCTTGGCTATCTAATGTAATATCCTTTTCCCAAGTACCTCAAAGTGATCAAATACTTTTGTTGAGGAGGTACCTGTATGGAACTTTATTTCACTCTTTTTATCTTATATTTTTGAATTAAGAGTTCTTTCTTGGGAGGTCTTTCTAAGTCATAAACATTTTAATCCCCTTTTAACCACCCATCCTTTGTTCTCATTACTTTTCTCTATCCTTTAAATAATAACTTTTTCTTCCCGGGACAAGGTCCCTTAGAAGTTGTCTTCTTTTTCATATCTTATGTGTTTATTCATCATTTGAGTAGGGTTACTAGACTTTTACATAGACGACCTAAGACGAAGTCTTCTAAGGCTTTTGTTATTGAAGGATCAGGATATTTGATAAGGGCATATCACTTTAATTTTTCGGAGGAAGAAAAATAAGAAGGGTCAGTTTGGTTTAGTGAAGGACGCAAATGATGAGTTGAGACTCAGACTATGAAGTAGCTTGTTTTAACAATTTGAAGTGGTGATAGTTGTCACCCGAGAATGACATGTTAGGTTTTAATAAGAGTTATTCTTTATTTTACAAGAGAATTGGCAACTTTTATAAGGGAAGGTAAAGATAATGGATTTCTAAGACAGTTTATTTTATGATTATTAAAGCACATTGCAGTGATACTAACATTGTAATGATTATGATCATTCTCTATAACATTTTCATTTATCAAATCTTTTGGTCATTCAAGGGATAAATTTTGATCACAAGCTTCACATATGCCAAGGACTAGGTCCTCGAGGTCAACTTTTCACAATTATATACCTTCACCTGAAGTTTCTTGAGAGAGAAAGAGAGAGATAACACAGTAAGACCTATCATATTATGATTTGAACTCTTTCAATTAGCATACGATTTATAATTGTAATCCCCATCTCATGCCTGAAGTTATGATCGCAAGTTAGATATGGGAACCCACTAATGTTTGAGTTTGAAGTAGGAGGATAATGGTATGATCAAATTCTTCTTAGCCCATCTAGGCAACATTGAGCTTTTCTTCATCGTATTTAGAAACTTGACGCACCGTCTATTCTCCTGCTAAATGTATTGTGTAATGTCCAGTTTAGCCTTATACCATGACTGGCATTTTTCTTTCAAATTTGCATCTCTTCAATAGTGAGTGCATAAGAGTTTGTGGCCCGTGCTTACAATATAATAAGCAACCTTTCTTTTAGATTCAACAAGTTGGAGTTATACTTTATTTCCCAAATAGCTTCCATCATTGACATTTGACTGGTCAGATTAGAGAGGATCTATAAGGAGGAAGTCCCTTTAAAGATTTTTTCAACTCTTCTCTTAAGAGGACCAGGTCTATTTCTAGATCTTTTTCTTGTGTAGTGCTTCCATAATATGTTATTGAGAGTCCTACAAACTTTCTTCAAGATCAATTTGAAACCAAACAGCTTCTCTCTTTCCTTTGTCATCCATGTCACTTCCCGTCTTTGATGATGCATACAATTCAGATACTCAGATTTCAATTTAGTGAGCATTAATTTAGTTAAAGATATATGAAGAGTTAATGCATTCAACTCAATCCCTTAATTCTCTACCTTCTCTTCTAAAGCATTCTTTTCATTATATAATTCAAACACAAAATCTTTCAACATAGTTGCAAGCCTTTTAACCTTTCTATTAGAGTAGTTATCCGAACATTCTTTTATATCAGAGAGAGTTACCTTATATTCTTATTCATTTTTTTGTTTACCATGAAAGCAAATAAGGAATCATAGATAGCTTGACTATCTTCCACATCTAGCATAGACACATCTCCAGACATCATATCCTTATCTCATTAAGAGGAGAAATCTTCCTATGCTGCCATGGCTTGCTTTCCTACGTAATGAGTTGTAGCCTTCCTTCTTGAGTTATTTGGGACCCAGTCCCTGATCTTTCATTTATCACCCGCTGCATTGAGGTAATTCTGATTGTCTTTTTTTTCACATAGGACAATCCTTGAAGAAATTCTTATGACTTCATCATTGGTGACATACTTTAGCATTTCTTCCTCTTCTTAGAAACTGATCACTCCTTTTTATGTCTATAACATTCATATTTTCCAAATCGGCAACATTAGTAGCTACGTCATCGATTGCGTCATATTTTAAGGCCTCAATGCTAGGTGGTTTTTTCCTTTTTTGCATTATTTTTCTCCATCTCTTGCTGCTTCTTGAGCTCATGGGTTTTCAGGTTTCCAATAACCTCTTCCATTGTGAGAGTCTACATATTTCTTGCTTCAGCGATGGCATCTACTTTGGTTTCTCAGGAGTTATGTCACGACCTGATTTCCTTAAGTCATGATGGCACCTACCATAACCCACCAGTAGGATAGCCAACTCGTAGTCTCGAACGGTTAGTGATGGACTACTGAGTATATAAAATAAATATCCAAAGATAATCCCAAAACCTGGTGGTATCAGTACAAAAGCTTCTAATATAAAAAGAGTACAGAAGTGAAATATCAAGAGAAATACACTGATACAACTTATCTCTAAATACAACTTATAGACTAGTATAATATATAAGATAGAGATAAGTAATACTACGACTGTCAGGAGCTCACTCTAAGTCTCTGAACCAGGGCTGCTCCGCACAATGCACAAATTAGTGGCGATAACCCGTACAACAATCTGCATGCTGTAGAAGTGTAGTATTTGTACCAAACGAATAGTACTTAGTAGGCTTTTGCCAACTGAGCTCCAAAGATAGAAGATATATAAAGCATATAAATAGAATGAAAACTACACCCAGGAGTGTAGAACTCATCTGACAAGTCAATGATATAGTAAAGAACAACTATCCTGTTTATGTCCAAAAGCCATACATAATAAAACTAAGGAAGTATCAGGGTAAACTATCCTATTCTAGCTACATTCAATATTCTTCAATGTTATACCATATATCCCAGGTCAATATACCAATAAAGAGTGAATAAAAAATATATATAGTAATATAAAAGGCAAAGAAATAACTATACAACATGAACAATGAAGGAAGGGGTATATGGTAGTATCATAGCTTTATGTAGCTGGATATACATAGGTATATATACATATAAACACGAGGTAATCTCAAAGCATAACCTATATCATCATATTCTCATTTTGAGATCTCATTATTATAGAATCGAGATATAAATACTATCTTACTCAAGGTTTCTAATTCATATGGATAGACATGAAGTAATCGTACATAGTAATGCAATCATAATATAGGAAAGGCCGAAGACATACCTCAAATACCATTACCGAATCAAAGACCAATCTGTCATAAGCTAGTCATATAAATTATCATAACAATGATAACAACAATATCAATAACAACGTGAATAACCAGCTACTCCAGACAACCAAATACCTAAACAAGCCTATGCATACCCCCAATACCCCATGCTCGGTAGGTCCAATCAACATACAACAACAAAAGGCATATTCTTCACACGTATCTAAAAAACTGTCCTATACCGGATAATAGACATAGGTGCATACTGGAGGTAGGAAATGCATATAAAGGAATGAATGCACAGTATACAATAAATATCATAAATCATCATAACTATTCTCATCAGGACCATCATCATCATAATAATCTCAAGCCTTATCGGGTATCATCATATCATAAATATATCCTCTGGCCTTTCCAGTTATCAACATCATCACAACAGTATCCTCTGGTCTTATCGGGTATCAATATCATCATAATAGTATCCTTCGACCTTATCGGGTATCAATATCATCACAATAATATCTTTTAGCCTTGCCGGGTATCAATATCATCATAATAATAACCTCCGGCCTTGTTTGGTATCAATATGATCACAATAGTATCCTCCTGTCTATTCGAGTATCAATATAATCATAATAGAATCCTCCGACCTTGTTGGGTGTCAATATCATCACAATTACTATTACCAAATAAGATACACTAAAATACATATAAACATACATAAATCACCAGAGAATATCTATCTAGTCCATACATCCCAACTACTAGTTATTAGTTACCCAACACTAATTATAATAGACTCACTTGTTCACTAGCCATCACATAACCTCTATTTATTCGCCTAAACATTATCCTTCATATAATCCATAATCATGGAATAGCAACTAACCACTATTTATTAATTATGAAACATCTATCACCTAGTCAAGTTTCATCACTAGACCAAAACCACCATTTATCCACTATTCATTATTATCAACTAGTAATCCTATATCCGTTAATAATTATTAAACAACACCATACTACTTGTCACCTAACCATCTTTTATTAACTAACACCATTCATTAGCTACCATGTTAAACTAAGCAAGATTCATTAACTAATACATTAGATTCCTTGCCACCAAGTGCTATAGTCACCTAATATACAACTAGATACCACATAGCTTAACCTTCTAACAAGAAGAGTAGTCATAAGACCACAATTAAGCTATAATCACATTATTTATAATTATAAATAATTATGAATGTACCAAATCTATGCATGCCATCAGCAGTATTCAATCATTGGAATAATAAGCATCATACAACATTTTCTAGGCTAATTTCTATAATTAGGCATACTATGCCCTAAACTAGGCTAAGGTATCAAGTTCATCTTCTAGATGTCAAGTAAGCCATATTCAAGCCTAAGATAACAACTTCGACTAGAAACAGAGGTACCCAAGTCAACTCAACTCAAACCATGCTTTGAAATCTAAAACTATATTCCGAACATAACATTAAATCATATCCATGCTCTAACTAATCTAAACTACAGAGGAAAGACAATACGATACGAAAGGGTTATAAACATGACATCTTAGGGTCTAAACCCTCATCTAAATCCTAAACATTAATATATCTAGGCCAAATTATCTTACTCATAATCAAGCCTAACATCCATATTCACACACAACATATATCAAACATTATCTATGAAAAATAGTAGACACAAGCCTACCTCAAGTCCAAATTGCAAAGCCAAACTTCATGCACCTCATGCTAGTCTTCACTTTACAATCCTCAAACTACCATCACACTATCAAAGCCATAATCTACTCATCAATACGAATCTAATGATACCTATATTGCACTATTGAGCTTCGGATCTAAAAATGACACCAAAATCCTAATTGGGTCCCACATACGGAAAATGAGTTTTCGAGACCAACCCAATATTCATATATTAATAAGGAATCACAATGCTCAAAGAATATGTGAAAACTAAGCATACTTTGGTCGAAAATTAAGCCCTAAGCTAAATTGAGGTTTTGGGTTAAAACTAAGAAATTCAATCATGAATAAAGAAATTAATACCTTAATCTTGAAGTTAATCGAGATACAAGATGATAACTAAGACCTAAGTCACCCCCCATGACCAATTTTGAGTTATTACACTCATTTTGGGTGTTCTAGGTCTAAATGGTGAAGCAAAAATGCCCCAAACACATTTATGGGCCTTTATAAAGCCCCTACAGGTACTTATATATCACAATCGCGGTCGTACAGGCTGCCATTGATCCACTCGTGATCCTATACTCTTGGCCGCGATCACGGTTGCACCAAATGACAACAAACTCAAAAATAAGTTTTTGACCCTCAAAACTAATCTGGAATCCAAAGAACATGATCCAATAGTGAATTTTGAGTGTAAACTACCTTTTAAATCCATTACAATCATCAAAACTTTAATTGGAGATCGTTTAGGCAAAAAGTTGGGCTCATACCTATAGTTTCATCGTTTTTCATAAAATTTACTCAATAGCCCATAATAATTTTGGGAGCCTTGGGACCTGCAACAAGGGTCTCCCTAGCCTAAAATCGACGTTCTTGATACGCTGATGAAGTCGGAGTTTCAATCCATGGTCATTTTGAATAAATGTGGGTCCCACACCAATTCTTTGAAATTTTCAACTTTCTGACTAATAGGTCGAAATAAGCACGAGTGCATTGGGATAGAACCAAAGGTATACCTAGACTAATATAGATATTTAGGATCTACTGGCGCAGTTGCAATTTACATCAAAGAATGTTTCATTAAAGTTTTTGCCCGATGGATATTTGGAACCAGCAAAGACTTTAAAAAAGGGAATTTCCTCTAAAAAACTAACTTACTGTCCGATAACTAAACTGTCAGTCCCAGCAAATCATAAATGACTTGGGGAAGCTATGGAGAAGCTCAAATTGTGGAGATAAGCATAAATATGAATAATGACCTATCCACTACTAAAAGGAATTTCATCCCCAAAATTTAAAGGATAGAAAGAATCTCAAAATCTCAAAAGGATGAGGTATTGGGCCAGCATGATCCAAGCATGACTTCCCAGATAACCTCATCAAAGAGAAAACACTTGCAAAGGATTTCGCCGCAGATATCTCTTTTTAAACCACCACTCTAATTCTACTTCCAAAATAGCCAACTCAACTTAACCGCTAACTAGCCTCCAACTGAACTGAAAAGGCTGGTTCACGCACATCAGAATCACATCACCCTGATGACATCTCTATATACACATAAACAAATAAATGATCATACAAAACAAAAGAAAATCAAGACCTGAGTCATAAAATCGACTCAAAATCAAAAAATAACCTTTTGTTACATTTTTACACCTACTATCTACTCCAAGCTAGAAAGAAAATCACTTAAGTCTAGTCCACACAGTCTTATCACAAAGAACGCAGAGAAATAAATTTGATCCATTGAAAGTCCATAAGGAAAACATGAGAATAAACTCATAAGGCTCTATCTGGGCATACAAATAGAGATAATCACGGAACACGATCCATGCAAATGCTCAAACCAGTCTGGATGAAAATCAAACTAAAATCTCAAAATCTAAGGTTTAACTACTCATTAATGAATATTCCACTCCAGTATGTCTCATCCATCGAGAATGAAGACATACTGAATCCAACTCGAGAATATTACTCTCCCTAAGTAAATTATCAATAATTTGAAAAGAAAGCTGAAACTCGAGGTCAAAACTAAAATAACCAATATGAGGTCCATGGGCTATAATTTGAATACTAATTAACTATAATCCAATCAAAGTCTAGAAGACCAAATAGGAAACCACGGAGTAGGTTCAACCAACCTATAAATGAAATCCTAATTTAAACAAGTCTAAAACAAAGGTTGCACGACAACTCTACAACACCAAGCTGAAATCTCAGTACAAAGAATGAACCGCTCAATCTCAAATATTTAAATCAAATCTAAAAATGGGTAGGCATTAATGCTCCAAATATATCATACTTCCAAATTGCAATTTCAAGAAGTCAAAATCCAAAACTAGGCCAATACGGCTACATCAATGTCAAATATCTCAAATCGACTCTAGTATCCAGATCTAACATATCCTAGATAAATTATATCAAGCCACAGTCATGACATATATAGAGAGCAAAATAACCACAGGGATAACCACTGACTGATAACACAAGCAAACAACTCTATATCAGCTGGAGGGAATAAAACATAACCGTAAAATAGGAGTCATGCCAAAGAAAAATTCATTGGCTGAAAATTCAATTAACCCACTCCATATCTGCTTGAGGGCATGGCCTATCGAAACATACTCAAAACTTCTCAAGGATGTAAACTACACTAGTAAAGGAAAAAACTTTAGCAACTTAGAGAAATATAACTTAAGCTAGGAACTAACCAATTCAATGCTCCATTTAGGTAAAAAATTTTTCCACAGGCTCATATGATCAAGAAGAATCACTCCACCAAGCTTCACTGGGCCTAATAAATGTTGAAATGGGGATTTCCTTAATCCACCCAAGAACAACATCATCGAAGATGAAATACCAATCTCAAAACCAAGGTATGAGTTGAGACCACCACAAGACTACCAACAACTAGAGATAAAGAATTTCTAATTTGCCAACAAAAGAAGCGGTCACAGGAAAGGCCACATGCCTCTAACTCTCTAACACCACTTAAGGCAAAACCACATCACAACAACAAAGGAGTATCTAATCTCCAAATTAACAAAAAGGTAAACTATCCCAAGGGTACAAACCCAACATACCTATGAGATATATCCATGACATCTCAACATCAATATCAAAATAGCTATCGATTGATGAAATAGTCATAAATAAAGAACAAACCACAAAATGGTCTATCTCATAAACATGTTAAACAAGAAAGGATCGCAAAAACAAAAATCCTTCACAACCCAGGAGGTAAGTCTAAGGATCTTAAACTCATAAACAGGCAACATAACTAAATTGCCGTCTCAAAATCCACTAAATCCAAGGAAGGTCACTTACTTGTGATACCACAACACATCCTCAAAATCAATCTAATACATCTCATTAAGAGGGAAACCAGTCAATCTCCCCGCGCTAGGGGAAATAATTCATCCAATCGGACTATATCTACTCAATCCACCAAATAATAAAATAATAAAATAATAGTCTAACTAGATAACACTAGTCTATACAACTACCCAGCGATAGTCAAATCAATATCTAGTGATAATAACATGTAATATCAATAACCTCAGGCAGTGGTAGCAATAGCAATATCGCTATCAACATACTGAAGAGGCGGTACCAAAATAAATACCAATATCATATACTACTTAATGGCCACAATAGGGCTAATATGATAAGATAAGTAGGGCTCAAACCCAAAACCACACCCATATGGGAAAAACATCAATATAGATCTACTACATCCACTATTAAGAGAAATAAACCATGGAGTAGTACATAATCATGAATTCAACAATAAGGCATATAATAACTGATATAAATTCATTCAGGAATATCATAATCAATGGGTATGAAAAACCCTATACATAAAATAAGAGATAAATACGAGAATGAAAAGCACACCAATCATGGTGACATTTGCAGTCACATGCCTGATGGGCATAGGAAATAAATTAGAATGGGTCCAACTCAGACGGTCTAACTAAATCATCAACTTAGGAACCGCGCACCAACTCTGACTGAATATTCCACAATATCAGGAGCTGGTCTAAATAAGGTAAATGACTAGAATCACATGTTAGAGACACTACCTAGACTAGTAGTTAGTATCTCTGCTGTCGTAGAAATTCCTGAAGCATCAATATGGAGAGAACACAAACTAAGCCCAAATGCTGGCCAACTGACGCTGAGATAAATTCACAAAATTATGTCTAAAATTCTAAAATCACAACCTGTCTTAGGAACACTAGGCAGGCAGGGATTACATGCTAACTATGGTTGATCACCTATCTCATACTAGGGGCATTCTTTGAACCAGTGTCTCATCACATCTTTAAATAACCAAGATCCAAGTATAATTTGACATGCCACCACTCAAAATCCATAATCATTTCCATGGTATAAGAACCATACTATGCTCTGCAAGTCTGATGGGGAATCTTCTAAAATCCTTTTTGGCTACTTCTGAGGTTCTTCTATATCCATCTCTAACTTTCTTTTCTGGTGCTGCACTGAAATTTGGGAAAAGTATGTTGGAGTCCCGTTCGTTTTTTTTTTTAAATATTTCATCATCCTTTAGGAATAAAATAGAAACAAAGAATGTGTTCAAGGTTTATAGGAATGCAAACACACGAGAAAGAGTTATGAAGAGAATTTCCTAAAATGTTATTGTAGCTTCCCAAAGATAGTTTATAGATGTCTCCATACTAATTCTCATGGCTCTACTAACTCTTAGCTCTTATACTAGTACAATAATGAAACCTAGGCTCTAATACCAATTTGCCATGACCTGATTTCCCCAGATAATGATGGAGCCTACTATAACCCACCAGTAATACACCTAACTCATAGTTCAGAAAGGCTAGTAATGGACTACACAATAATATAAGGAAAGGAATGTGGTATATAGGAAATAAAGATCAATAGACAGAAGAATCCTAAAACCTAGTGGTACTAGTATAAGAGCATCTAATATAAAAAGATTACAAAAGTCAAATATCAAGGAAAATACACTAATACAACTTATTTTCGAATACAACTTAGAGACTAGTCTAATACATATGAGATAGATATGTAATACTCCAAGCGTTAGGAGCTCACTCTAAGTTTTTGAACCATGACTAATCTGCATAATGCATACATTAACAGCAATAACCTATACTATGATTTGTAGAATTGCAGAAGTGTAGTATGAGTACCAAACAAATGATAATTAGTAGGCTACTGTAAACTAAGCTCCAATGATAAAGTAGATATATATATCATATAAACAAAATGAAAACTACAACCTAGAGTTTAGAAATCATATGACAGGTTAATGAGATAATAAGGAACAACTATCCTGTTTATGTCCAATAATCTAACATGATAAAACTAAGGAAGTACCAGGGTGAACTATCCTATTCTAGCTAGATTTAATATACGTCAATGCTATACCATATATCCTAAGTCAATATACAAATAAAAAGTGAAAGAAAAATATAGATAGTAATATTCAAGGTGAAGAAATGACTGTACAACATGAACAACAAAGGAAGGGCCATACGATAGTATCATAGCTTTATATAGCTAGATATATATATAGGTATATACATATATAAACACAAGGTCATCTCAAAGCATAACCTATATCATTATTTTCTCATTCTGAGAACTCATTATAATAGAATCGAGATTTAAATACTATTATGCTCGATGTTTCTAATCCACATGGCTAAAAATTAAATAATCGTACGTAATAATTCAATCATAAGATAGGAGAGGCCAAAGACATACCTCACATCCCAATACTGGATCAAAGACCAATTTGTCATAATCTGGCCATAGTAATGATCATAACAATTATAACAACAATATCAATAACAACGTGAATAACTAGTTACTCTAGACAACAAAATACCTAATCGAGTCTATGTGTACCCCACCAGCCCAGGCTCCGAAGGTCCAATCAATATACAATAACACAAGGCATATTTTTCACCCATATCTATGAAACTATCCCATATCATTTGATAGACATAGGTGCATACTGGTGATAGGCAATGTATAAGAAAACATGAATGCACAATACACAATCAATATCACAAATCATCATAAATGCCCTCATCTGGATCATCATTATCGTAATCAATCTCTGGCCTTTGACCTCAATATATCATAAATATATCCTTCGACCTTGCCGGATACCAACATCATCACAACAGTATCCTCGGTATTGTTGGGTATTAATATACTTATAATAGTATCCTCCAAAGTAATCACTACATCCTAATCATAGCCTTAGGCCTATATATATTCATGAATCATATCAATAATCATATTTATAAGTTGTAACATATCTCTAATCATCTCACATGTAAGAGACATCTTACATATAGGAGGCATAATATCAATAAGCATGTAATCATCTCTCACACATAAGGAATCTCACATGTAGGAGGAATAATATTTATAGACATGTAATCATCTATCACCCAAGAGGTATCTCACATCAAGGAGGCATAATATATATAGACTTGTAATGGTATATAGGATATCTTTTATCAATAGGTCATACATCATAATTATGAGGAATATTACTTCTCCAGGTCAATTTACATATCCAAGAGGAACATCGTGTCTATAGGTCCTACAATCATGACTAAAGAAAATAGCAACTCTATAGTCCAATCAACAAGTCTAAAGGGAAATAACATCTCCATAGGACAATCATCAAGTCTAAGAGAAAATGGCATCTCTATAGGCCAATCATCGAGTCTAAGAGGAAATAACATCTCTATAGGCCACATAACATATCTAGAAGGAATATCATATCTAAATACCCGATATCAATTGCACAAGGAGTATCATAACCAAAACTCAAAAGACATAATCTGAGAATATCAATACCAGTTACCAAGTTATGAAGTAAACTTATTATAATATTTACTAGCATAATATATGTCGAATATCCGAACTAAGTCTAAAAAACTTAACACTACCTTAGGACTAAGTGGGCCGAATGATCCCACTTCTAATCCATAATTTCCATAAGTAGGCATACTATGCCCCAAACTTGGCTAAGATATCAATTTTATTATCTAGATGTCAAGTAAGCCATCTTCAATCCTATGGTAGCAACTTCGACTAGAAATAAAGGTACTTAAGTCAAGTCTACCCAACTTATGGTTTCAAGACTACCACACTATCCCAATATGGCTAAATATGAAAATTATGCTACGACATATAAAACCAAATTCCAAATAAAGCATTATATCATATCAATGCTATAACTAATATAAACTAATGAGAAAAGGAAATAGGATACAAAAGTGCTATAAACATGCCATCTTATGGGTCCAAAACCCTCATGTAATCCCCAAACATCAAAAGGACTAGCATCTATATTCACACGCAACGTATATCACACATCATCTATGAAGAAAAGTAGACATAAGCCTACCTTAAGGCCAAATCACAAAACCTCACTTTATGCACCACATTCTCTTGTTCACTTTACAATCCTCAAAATTCCATCACAATGTCAAAAACATTATCGACTCATCAATACGAGTCTAATGATACCCATATAGCAGTATTATGCTTTGGGTCCAAAAATGACACCAAATCTTAAAGTAGGTCCCACATATGAAAAATGAGTTTTTGAGACCAACCCAATGTTCACACATGAATAAGGAATCATAAACCTCAAAGAACGGGTAAAAAGTAAGCATACTTTGGGCTTAAATCAGGACCTTAGCTAAATTGGCGGTTTTGGGTCAAAACGAAGATGTTCAATCATGAATTCAAGAAATTCATATCTTAATCTTGAAAATAATAAAGATACTAGATGATAATTAAGCTCCCAAGTCACCCTCTATGACTAATTTTTAGTTATTACACTCATTTTGTGGTTTCTAGGTATAAAAAGTGAAGGGCAAATTCCCTAAACTTGTTTTGGGTCTTTTATATAGCCCCTATAGGTACTCAAATGTTGCTATCATGGTCCGATGGGCCGTGATTGTGCTACTCGCGATTGGATACTCTTGTCCGCAATCACAGTTGCACCAGATGACATCAAACTCAAAAATATGTTTTTGATCATCGATACTAATCTGGAATTAAAAAAAACATGATCCAATAGTGAATCTTGATTGTAAACCACATTTCAAATCCATTGGAATCTTCAGAATTTTTAGTGGAGATAGTTTAGGCAAAATGTGGAGCCCACACTAATAGTTTTATTATTTTTTATAAAATCTGCTCAATAGCTCAAAATAAGTCTGGGAGCCTTGGGACCTAAACCAAGGGTCTCCCAAGAATAAAATAAAAATTTCAGGTGCAATAACGAAGTTGGATTTTCAATCCTAGGTCGTTTCAAATAAATATGGGTCCCACACCCATTCTTTCAAATTTTTAACTTTCCATCTGACAGGTCTAAATAATCTTGGGTGCATTGGACCCAAACAAAAGGTCTACCAAGACTAAAATTGATATTTCAAAATTATTGGCGTAGTCAAAATTTGCATCCGAGATCTTTTCACTAATGTTTTTGTCTGATGTCCATTTTGAACCAGCAAAGACTTATAAATAGGGAATTGTCTCTAAAAAACAAATGAACTACTTGATAACTGAACTATCGGTCCCAGCAAGTCATATATGACTTGGTTCAGCTATGGAGAATCTTAAACAATAAAGATAAGCATAAATTTGCAAAATAGCCTAAAGGATCATTACAATATCCACTACTAAATGGACTTTTGTCCTCGAAAGTCAATGAACATAAATAATCTCAAAAGCTCAAAATGATGAGGTACTAGGTCTGCATGCTCCAAGAATGACTTTCCAGATAACCTCATCAGAGAGAAAACACTTGCAAGGGATTTCACCATAGGTATCTCTTATTCAACCAGTACTTTCATTCTAAGTCAAAAATAGCCAACTCAACTTTATCGCTAATTGGCCCCCAACAAAACTAAAAAAGCTAATGTGCATACATTTGAATTACATCATGTTGATACCATCTCTGTATCCACATAAATAAACACAGTCTCACCCAAGAAAAAAGCAAACCAAGACATGAGTCATAAAATTGACTCCAAATTCAAAAATAACCTTTCTTTACATTTTTGCACCTACTATCTACTCCAAGCCAGGAGGAAAATGATTTGAGTCTCGTCCACATAGTCTCATCATGGAGAACTCAAAGAACAAATTGTGATTTGCTTAAAGTACATAAGGCAAATATGAGAATAATCTCATGAGGATATATCTGGTCATCGCAATAGAGATAATCATGAAACGCGATCCATGCCATTGCTCTAACCAGTCCAGAAGAAAATCAAACTAAAGTCTCAAAATCCAATGTATAACTACTCATCACTGAATATTATACTCTAGGATGCCTCATCCACTAAGAATAATGACATACTGAATCCAACTTGAGAATATTACTTTTGCTGAGTAAATCCTCCAAAATTCCAAAAGAAAGCTAAAACTTGAGGTCAAAACTGAAATAATAAATATAAGGCCCATGGTCTATCATCTGAACACTAATAAACTATAATACAATCAAAGTCTAGAAGACTAAATAGGAAACCATGGAGTAGGATCAACCAACCTATAAATGAAATTCAAACTGAAATAAGTCAAAAACGAAGGTTGTAGGACACTAAGATGAAATATCGATACTAAGGTTGAACCGCTCAATCAAAAATATCTAAATCAAAACTAAAAATGTGTAGGCATTAATGTTCAAAATCCATCACACTTCCAAATCACCATTCCAAGGAATTAAAATCCAAAACTGGGCAAATAAAACTATATCAATATCAACTATCTCAAATCGACTCTAGTATCTAGATGTGACATATCTGAGATAAATCATACCAAGCCACAATCGAGACATATCTAGGGAGCAAAATCACTACAGGGATAACTAATGACTTATAACATAAGAAACCAACTCTATATCAGCTGGAGGGCACGAAACATAGTCGCAAAATAGGAGTTATGCAAAAGGAAATAATACTGGCTATAAATGCATATAACGTACTCCATATCTGCTGGAGTGCATGACCTATCCAAACATACTCAAAACATGTCAAGGATGAAAACTACACATCGAATGCAAAAGCTTTAGCAAATTGGAAAGATGCAATTTAAGTTTAGAACTAACCAATGCAATACTCCATCTAGGCAATAAAATAGCCACTGGCTCATATCATCGAGTAGAGTAACTCCACTAAGCCTCACTAGGCCGAATAAATGCTGAAATGGGGATTTCCTGAATCAACCTAAGAACAACAACATCAAAGAAGAAATACCAATCTCAAAACCAAGGTCTTAGTCGAGACTAATACCATAGTACCAATAATTTGAGATAAAGAGTTTCTAATTGACCAACTTATGAATGGATCACAATAAAGCCCACCTTCTTCTAACTCTCTAATACTACTTAAGGCTAAACTATATAACTAAAACAAAGAAGTATCTAATCTCTACACTAGCAACAAGGTAAACTATCCCAAGGGTATAGACACAACATATTAATGAGATGAATTCACAACATCTCAACATCAACATCAAAATAGCTATCGGATGATAAAATAACTCCAAATGAATAACGAACCTAAAATTGGTCCATCTAACAAATGAGTTATATTGGAAGGAATGGCAAAAACAAAAATCCTTTGCAACCCAGGAGGCAAGTCTAAGGATCTCAAACTAAAAAAAAAAGTAACATAACTAAATTTCCAACTCATAATCCAACAAAACCATACAAGGTCACTTACCTTTGATACCACAACATATCCCCAAAATTAATCTAATATAGCTAACCAAGAGGAAGCATAGTCAACCTCACTGCGCTAGGTAAAAGAAATCATCCAATCTAAATATATCTACCTAAGATACCAAATAGTATCACAAAAAAATGAAAGTGTAACTGGATAACACTAATCTATACAACTACCCAGCAAGAGTCAGCATATAAAAACATTTGGTAATAACATCAAGTAATAGTAATAACCTTATTAGGTCAGTATGGGGTCATATATAAGGTCTATAGTATGAATTAGTATTTCACTCATTCCCTAGGGTACAAGTCAAGGAGGTGAGTCGTACCCACCTTGGGTTCTCTTTTTAGCTTTTAAGCTGAGGACATTTAGACTTTTCCATCCCTAACCTTATGAACCACAACGAATAACATTGTTTGTCCTCTTACTCGTCCAAAAAATAAGATCAAACACATTCCAAAATACTCTTCAAAACTTCTCTTACAAGATTGGAGGATAGGGGTTCAAGAGTGTTAATCTAAAGGCTAATGTTTTCAAGAATCTTTCCTTGAATTATATTGTATATGGCATGTGAGTCTTCTCTAATTTTTATTTATCCAATATCATATTTCTTTAACCTTCAAATGTTTAGGGTTTTGGTAATAGTTATTAGTATTGTTTACCCTTGTTTAACCTTGTGTTTATACATGTTTTTTGTGATTATTTGCATATGTGGGTTCTTGTTTATTGTGGTTTAACTAATTGGGCATGGGTGTTAGACTCCTATGTTTATATTATAATAATGGAAAAATTATGAGTAGATCCTTTTATGATATTGGAAGACTGCTAATGATGGAAGAAGTTAGCTTTTAGAATGGAAGGACATCAAATCATGATCTACGACATCCAAGCAAATCAATCAAAGAAAAAGAGAAAAAGGAAGGAAAATCTCAGTACCAAAATCATGACAGATCGAATCAATAAAAATAATAAAAAAGGAATAAAATATTTAAAATAAACTTGGAAAAGCACCAATCACTAAAGGCGCAAAAGGATTAAAATATTATGAACGTATCTGATATGAACATAAGTGAAAGTCATGTATGGACATATCTAATATGGACATACCATACGGTAACATTTCTCAATAAAAAAATTAATTTAAATCCTTGATTGAGAAGAAATATCTTGGTTTTCCATATGAAGAGTAGAAGCTGAAGACTATAAAAAAAGAAGACTTAAGATAGAGAAGAGTAATGAAACTTCAAGAAGAAATATCAAAGTGTTTCAATATTATCTCACAAAGCTTTGTTATTTGTAGATTATAATTGTTATATAAAGAGTACGATTGAGTCAACTTTGTAATAAAGAAAGAAGTTGTGTCACAAGATCTAAAGAATAAAATAAGTCTTTGGATCTTGTTTCTCCTATTAATTCTCGAGCAAACACTGAAAGATCTAAGGTAACGTTGAAACCCAAGGGGATTGGAAGTAGGAAAAACATTGGTGTTCTAAACTAGGATAAATCTGTGTGTTCTTTAATTTAAATTCAATTATTTATTTGCATGCTTGTTTTAAGTCAAACCTGTCTTATGAAGTATACTGATCTGTAGGCAAGTCGACTACGAGAAGTCAATAGTCCACTCACAGAAATTTTAAAGTCACCCCCTCTTGAATTTCAATTAGTATCAGAGAAGGTCTCACCAATAGTGTTGCTTTACTGCATATGATAAAAGATCAAATGGCAAGCGATCAAATTCCCAGTTCTCTTCTTTAAGATGGTCACTCCTCTAAATGACCACCATACTTTAACGTACATCACTGCTCTTACTAGAAGAACAAATTTTGGAATCTTTATCCAGTGAAATGACTTCCAAGCCAGGGTTTTGATTAATAAGGGACATGAGACAATCCAAGGACTCAAAGACAAGTAAAAAGACATAGACAAAGAATCAAGAAGTACTAATGTAAAAGACCTTTAAACCTTCAAGGTGAAAAAAGAACAACAAGAGGTAATTCAAACTAATGAATGAGCTATAAGTTTTCTTTTGTGTGTAGTTAGTGATAAAGAATACGAAAAATATCAACTTACAAAACTAAAAAAGAGACGTAGGACAAATTTGAGGTGACATATGAAGGAACCACAAAGGTCAAAAATAAAAAATTGTTTCCCTAATTAATGAATACAAGTTGTTCAAGGGGGAAGTGAATGAGAACATTGAAATAATGTTTTCCAAATTTAGCAGGATTGTATGCGATGTAAAATCATTGTGGATGATCTATCCTTACTGCCCGCAGGTCCCAAAAATAGTATAAAATCTCCATAATATTTAGGAAACCAAGGTATCCATCCTAGAAGATGAAGATATTCACAACATGTCATATGATGAAATACTAGATAATCTCATTGCATATGAATGAAATTATGTCAATAGGTACCACAAAGAGAAAAAGAAAAAACCAGTAGCCTTCAACGCTAGACCAACTGAAGAAGAGGGCATTCTAGAAAATTTCAATAGTGAAGGAATGACTCTCATAAATCATGGAATAAGGTATATAATGAGTCAATGACTACAAAGATCCCAAGGAACCAAGAATAATGATTCCAAGAGAAATGATGATCGCTATTATCAATTTGGAAGGCCTTGCCACATTAAATAAAACTATCTAGAATTTAGAAGAAAATCGTCTAGAAAGAATTAAACCTTTGGAGCATGGAGTGATGAAGATGAAATAGAAAAAAAATACAAGCCGCCAATATGTGCTTCATGGAAATAGGTTAATCTAGCAAGGTTAGACCACACGATTCTGTAACATTGTTAAGTCAAACTTAGATATAATAACTAACAAGCTTTAAAAAATTATAGATGAATTTCACAAACTTGCTTAAGAGAACAAAAGTTGTGAAGCTTGACGTAAATGAAAACTCGAAGAGGAACAAAGAAACTATCAAATAAAAATTGAAGCATGTCAAAGTTAAATTGATTTACTTCATGAAGAGCTTGATGATGTAAAAATAAAATTAAATAGCATTAAGAAATTGCCAAGTCATAGTTTCATGAGATCGAACTCCTTTACAAATAATTCAAGATCCTTATTAGAATTATTTAAATTAGCCAAGACATTTTTCTCCTCTCGAGGACTTTTTGTTTTATCTGTGGGCACAGAGGGCACGAATCCTACATTCACCAGCAAAAGACAAAGATTGTGTGGGTTTAAATCCCAATGGAAGCACATCTAACTTGTAAGGACCCAAGACCACTTGTGTACCTAAAAAATAATTTTCTTATTTTGTAGGAACAAACATGTAAAATCTATAAGAAAGGAATGTGGGTCATTCATAGCAGATGTTCCAACAACATTAAAAGAAAGAAAGAAAGAAAAGTTTTCTTATTTAAGGAATATCGATGGGGGATCAGTCAGATTCGGTGACAACACTTGAGGTAATGTCATAAGAGTCGACTCAACAAAGCTCATCTCCTTATTTGAGTTTATTGAGGTGTTCTTAGTAGATGACCGCAACCATAACTTGCTCAGCATCAGTCATTGTACGATGCCATATTTGGAGTGTCCTTTAAAGATAAAATTTTCTCCATCAAATATGACTAAAGAGACATCTCTATCAACGGTGAACGCATTGTTAATATTTATGTTTTAAATAGTCCTTACTATTCTACGTTAACCAGCCTCAATGTACAAGCCAATGATATTTGGTTGTGACATAGAAAGCTTGGGCATGCCAGTATGTATGTCATTGAGAAGTTGTCCAGACTGGAATTGGTGAAAGGTCTGCCAAAACTCAAGTTTGAAAAAAGATAACATGTCTGCTGCTTGTCAATTAGGTAAACAGACTTAGATATAATTCAATGTCAAAGATATTATCTCTACAACAAAACCTCTTCAAATAATCCACAATGATATTTTTGTCCCCACAAAGACCACAAGTTGGTTAAAATAGATATGTTTTTATTATAGTTTATGACTACTTACTTTTTACTTGGGTAATGTTTCTTCCTCTTAAACATGAGGACTTCACAATCTTTGAATTTTTTTGTAGAAATGTACAAAGAGATGTTGGAAACCTCATCACTTATGTTCATAGTGATGATAGAAGAGAATTAAAAAATAAGGCATTTAAGGAATACAATGCTCAGAATTGATACTCTTACTACTTCTCCTAACCTCATCCCCTCAGCAAAATTATGCGGTTGAGTGAAAGTATTGATCCCTATAGGTAACTCCCAGGACCATGTTCTTAGAACCTAACCTCCCAGATCACTTTTGGGTTAAAGTAGTAAGCATAACGTGTCACATCATCAATAGATACCTAATCAGACCTATTCTAAAAAAGATGCCTTATAGACTCTGGAGAGGAAAAAAGCCCAACATCAGCTACTTTCATCCTTTTTGATGTAAATGCTTTATCCATGACAATGGTATGAATTAATTGGGAAAATTAGATCCATGAAGTGAAGAAGGTACTTTCCTTGGATATTCTCCCACTAGTGGTGCTTACACAGCTTATAACAAAAGAATTTTATGCGTTGAAGAATCTATGCATATTATATTTGATAAATCTAATCACCCCCTATATGTTTAAATATTGATGCAAAACAATTAAGTAATCAACAATCTGGAGAAAATGATAGCACAATCTAAGCCATCACAAGACAAGTCAACTATACCTCCACAAGAGTCAAATTTCACTATTAAAATAGTGAAACTAAGTCTTCCAAGAGAGTGGAAACATAATGCTAGATATTTAAATGAACTCATCATCGTAAATCCAGAAGATAGGGTGCGAACAAAGGCATCAATGAGAAAACAAGCTTTTGTCACCCTTGTATCTCAAATTGAACAAAAGAAAATCGATAAGTTCCTCAAAGATAAATCATTGGTCGAATATATGAAGGACGAATTGGACCAATTTGAATTAAATCAAGTTTTGACTTTGGTTGAAAGACCAAGAAACTTCTCGGTAATTGGAACTAATTGGGTATACTAAACCAAAATTAAATGAAAATGATAAGGTTATCAGAAATAAAGCCAGGCTTGTAGGTCAAGGCTATTATTAACAAGAAGGTATTGATTTATGATGAAACCTTTGCCCCCATGTAAAGGTTTGAGTCAATTAGGATTTTATTAGCCTTATTGCTTTCACATGTTTTAAGCAATATAAAATGGACGTCAAAAATACCTTCATAAATAGTATAGTTCATGATGATGTTTTTGTAAAACAATGCCTAGTGTTTGAAAATCTGTTGTATCCAAATCATGTTTTCAAATTATCAAAAGCGCTCTCCGATCTCAAACAAGCTCCAAAGGCTTGGTATGAAAGAGTGAGTACTTTCTTACTAAATGGAAATTTTTATAGGGGTAAAATTGATACAACTCTGTCCATATAGAAGCTTGATTCAAATCTTCTAATTGTTCAAATTCATATTGACGATATTATTTTTTGTATATCTAACATCTCTCTGTGTAAAAATTTTGCTAATTTGATGAAAGAAGAATTCAAAATAAACCTTAATAGGTGAGTTCACATTCTTCTTGGGTTTACAAATCAAACAAACTATCAAAGTCACTTTTATTAGTCAAGCCAAGTACACAAAGAAACTCATAAAAAATTAGGTATAGAAAAAGGAAAGGCCTATGGAAGTCCAATGAGTCTATCCACAATCCTTGATGCAGACTCATTTTGTAAGAAGGTTGATGAGAAAACGTATAGGGGAACGATAGGATCACTACTCTACCTAAATGCCAGTCGACCATACATCATATTCAGCGTATGTAAGTGTTCAAGGGTTTAGTCAACTCCTAAAGATTCTCATTTGATTTCCATTAAAATTATTATCTGATACGTTCTAGGAACTAAATATGTTGGACTATGGTACCCTTGCTCTTCTTATTTTGACTTAATTTTATATTATGACTCTGATTTTGTAGGTGATAAAAGTGATAGAAAGAGCACTAGTTGAACTTTTAAAATTCTTGGTGATGCTCTGATTTCATAGCACAACAAGAAGAAAACTTCAATTGCACACTCAACTACCGAAGCCGAATATATAGCTGTTGGAAGTTTTGGTATTCAAATTTTATGGATTATGTATTAACTACTTGATTTTAATATATCTTTTAAATCTATTCATACTATGTATGATAACACTAGTATTATTAGTCTATCTAAATATATTGTGCATCATTCTTATGAAAAACACATTGATATTAAGCATCATTTTATTCGTGATCATGTGAAAAATGGTAATTTTTCATTGATATTTGTTGACTCTAAAAATCAACTAGCGGATATTTTTACAAAACGCCCGTTAGAAGAAAGATTTTGTTACTGTAGGTAAAGAATTTGTATTATTAGTATTAATGATTGATCAAATTTATATTTTGAAAAAAAATATTTTTACTTGCTCCAATTTTGTGGTATGGGTTTTTTAAACTTTATTTTTAAAAAGGAAAGTTATTATTACATTCACTATTTTTCACGCCACTTTTTTTGGCTCAACACCTCTTTACTTTTCCAACACTTCTCCGACTACCACTTTTTCACTTCCATTAGTCATATTTTTCCTTCACACCTCTTTAGCTTCATCTTCCCTGTATTTTCAAACAATCACATATATCTCCCATTCCTCCTCAATTACTCTTAACCATTCTATTCTCTCCCTATATACCCTTTTAAAAAATCACTTTTTATTATTTCCTATGCCCAGAACCCATTTTATGACGACCATGTCCAATTCTCTTCCCAAAACACTCCTATACATCCCTCTTCTTCTCTCTAAATCCTTTGATGAATCCTTAGTGAACTCAATGTCAACACTCATCAAGATACATCACCCTAATTCCAGTCCAGCCCCCTTCACTAATAAATCTAATCAAAATCCTCTCCACTTTCTCCCTCTAGAGGACATGCACATGCTCTAGATATACTCTCATAAATACAAATTCTCCACCTTTAACAGTCTCTTCATTCTCTACAATCGCATGATCAATCTTCATCAATTTAAAGACTCCTTATGTAATGTCAGTCATTTATTAAAATTTTAAGATTTGTTACTTGACTTTCGTCTCTGTGGATTTCTAGTTTACGATGATCCAGTTCGCATATTTTATGCAAATCTTTGCCCCTCCCCTGATTGTGGGGAACTTGAGACTCTTCTTCTTGGAAGAATGATCATTGTTAATGATTTTCTATTAGAGAATGCTTTAGATTCAACGTTATCTGGAAATATTTGTTTTATAAATTAAAATTGGTTTAATAATTTTGAGGTTAGCTTTAAAGAAGCCAAGATATTTCTCTCAGACCCAGACTACGTTTTAACCATTTTTTTCCATTGTCCCACTATTTCAAATTTCGTATTATAGATCTTATAATTGCTACTACACAGATAAAGTACCCTAGGTTTTTAGCCATTACAAAATTTCCTAGATTTCTGATATATGGACATAATACCACTAGGGGAAATGATTCGTACACTGCGATATGAGTTGTATAAGTTAGTCGTATACTGGCTAGTATTGGTTGTTTGGTTTGATTTAGTTTTTACAATGGATACCACTTGGGTGCTATGAGTAGTATTAGTGAGCACGGGTCGTTTGGTTTTGGTATTTCCTTCTTTAATCTTAGACTTGGTAGAATAAGTTGAATCTGAGTACGAGTGGCTATCCATTATTCATAAGCCAAGGTACGAGTCGTACCATGGACTCGTATGGTGGGTAGTATTCAATTCTCTTTAGACTCTATTTTGTATGGGGTATGGACCATAGGTACGAGTTCTATCCATGGATATGACATAGTTTAGGGTGAGTCATACCTTTGACAGTGTTGGATCCAAGATAGATGACCTTAGGTAATAGTGGTGGGTACTACTCGTATTGGAGGGTACAACTAGTATGGATATTCATTTCCCTCTAATGGGATTTTTTTCCAGTTTAAGTGAGGGCAATCTAGACATTTCTTCACTTAACCTAATGAGGCCCCACGACCTTTAACTCACTTGGATGGTTATTTGACCTATCATTCTCGTTTTTAAAACTTAGATAAACACTCTTTAATCTTCTCTAATGTTCTCGGGCAAGGAGAGCTAGGGTTTTATCTTAAGGATTAATTTGGAGTTTTTTTTATAATTTCTGTCCATCATCTTCATTAATAAAGGCATGTTCACTACCCTTATTCTTAGTTCCAACTTAAGGAATGGTTTTATGAAATGTTTTCATGGCTTTATTATTGTATAGATTTGGGTTTATATATATAATTTTGGGGCTTTGGTTATAAATTCTTGGTTATGCTTTTCCCATGTTTTAATTATGCTTTTATATGCTTTAATGGTGGTTTTGGATTAGTGGTTGCATGGGAATGGGTATTTGGTAATTAGCTTTGGTTTTTAAAATAATATACCCCCAATGTATTTGATAAAATACCTATGAGAATATTTTTACTGCATTGTGGAATTTGTAATGGAACTTATGCATGGTTTAAACATTGTTATAGAACCCTCAATGGCTAAATTGTTTGGAATGGTCAAAATGGAAGGGTTTTGGGTTTAACAATCATTCTTGTAGGGTACAATGGAATACCCCAAGTAATCATAATAATGGAACATTTTTGGGGTAAATGGTACTCCCTCAAGTTTGTTGGATAATGTGATCTATGGATACATTGAAATCCCTTAATCTCTAAAACATTTGGCTAAGGAAAATACTTACAAGTTAAAGTTTGTTTGTCGATACCACTATGTATAGCCTCAATTAATAACAATGGTTTAGTTTGTTGGAAATTATTTTAATTAGACAATAAATATAGGTTGTGATAGCTAACAATAAAGGTGGAAATCCAATAGATTAACACTAGAAACTCATATTCGCTGACATAATATGTAGGTGAAGTCGACCTTATATGATACTATGAGGTACAAAGGGATCCTCAAAGTAAACTGTACATATGTATCATGGATGGTTAATGGTACTAGGGAATCCCTTAACCTTACGGTATCTTCGGTTTAAGCAGCAACAGTCATCGAGGCTCATTCAAGGGCTTACACTGGACCAATATAGCTCGTGGGTGGTTAAGTATGGTTAAGCGACACATACCCAAGTTAATGGTTTTAACTAAATGCTAAACTCGGGTCCCTTTCCCGATATAGTTATATATATATATATTTAAGGTTTGTATGCATTTGTATGGTTTAATTGGTTTTGTTGAATGGCATTATTTTATCCTTATCTTGTGTTTATGCTAGCGTTCACCCGCTAACCCATCTTCAGGCAGTTGTTTCCCCATGCAATGCTGGAATTGATCATTCCACTCTTACTGCATAATGATCATACATCAAAATCAGCTACTGAATTGAAATGGCGAGCTTCTATCTTTTTAGAAGGCTCTGTTGTATGTATGTTATTTCATGCATTGGTTTATTTATGGGTATTGGTTTTGGCTAAGGTTGGGGGCATGTCCCAACTACATTTTTATATATTTTTTTCTTGAGGCTTTTATGGAACTACTATTGGTTGAAAGGGGTGGGATTGCTAGTGGTGTTAGCCTTAGTATTGTTATTTGTATTGGGGCTTACACTAATTGGCTGTATTGTTTGTTGTTTCATCCTATTTTATTTTGGGATTATATAATTATTAAGGAAAACATAAGTTTATAATTCAGATTATGGTTTTGTTTGTACTGGTTATCAGTTGGGTATAAGACGGTTGGACTCGTTTGGGTGGTCACAGATATAGAGCTATTCTAGAGTCTTAGATTATTCAATAATGCTATCTTGTTATATATTCAAAATTCATCCAACTTAGGATGTGCGTAGGTCTATTGGGTTGGGTAACGAGGGTGGTCTTTAGACTTGGTTGGACTTGGGATGCCCATTACGAGAAGGCCCTGATTCGGGTCATGTCAACTAATTCCCTAGAAAGGACCCCTTAGTAATATTACCAGTCGTGATGTTTTTTACTATACTATATAGTTAAGAAAATTAAAATCAATTGGGAAACTTGGATCCGAGAGTACATGCTTAAATGTGCAATCGATGTTCATGCCTTTGCTAGTTTGCCTTATGGCCTGCTCATTACTCAGATTCTTTAGTGCTATTCTATTAATCTATGTTGTTACCCCCAGTAGAGGTTATTGCCACCTATGACTACCAAGATGTTTTCAAGTATGGGCTATGTCTTTGTTGAAGATGAATGGTGTTAGAAGGATTCTACACAGGTAGATTAAGAACATCCCAAGATAAGAAAATCTATTTCAAACTCTATGATTATCGTTTTGAAGGAACTGGAGAAGATTAAGGATTGGTTCAAAGCCATCGAGAAATATTTTTCACTACTATAGTAGTTAACTCAGAAGCTTTTGTACCTCGGGAAAAGCACCATCACAGACATAGGTGTGGTTTGGTTGGCTCTTGATATGTTCAAATAGGAGGGCATTTAATTTTTTACTCAGGGGTTCACCTGAACGGATTCCCTCAAGACCCAAGTCCACTCTTCCAATGCTGATCTAGCTATTTTCATCCAGAACACCTATTCCTACTTCTTCATAAACATTGAATAATCATATGCCACATTTTTTCATAACATGCATAACACTCTAACCTACTTTCTCAAGAAGTAGTAAATAATGATTACATTGTTTTTATTCGAAAGAGGGTCCTATTTCTTGTTTTGATGGGTTGTAAGATGATTTTTAACACACTATCTGCTACAGTATTTTTTCTTTACCTAATTATTAGATTATATAAATATGCTACTTGTTATATTTTATTTCACTATTATTTTTTATTATGCCAAAAAGAGGGAGAAAGACCGGATCATTAGCAAATCAGGAAGCGCCAATCAGTTGGGGGAGCAAGTCGACTATCGATAAATGGAAGTTGACTGATACCCAAAAAACTTGGAACAATAGAAATGTGTGTAAGTCAGTGGGAACAAGATGACAGACAGAGAAGTCAACTGATGCTTACACTCATTTGTCATTATAAAAAAGGGGTGAATGTTAGACTCATAATTTACATTTTAATAATGACAAACTAATGAGTATATCATTGTAGGCTATTGGAAGACTGCTAATAATTGAAGAAGCAAGCTCTACTAAGTAAAGGACATCAAATCATGATCTACAACATCAAAGCAAATCAATCAAATCAAAGAGCAAAAGAAAGGAAAATCTCAGTCCTAGAATCACGGTAGATCAGATCAATCACAATAAGGAAAAAGAAAGTAAAGATCGTGAACAAACCTAGAAAATCATAAATTATTACATGATCAAAAGTATGAAAAGATCAAAAAATTGTCTGATACAAACTTGAGTGAAAGTTATGTATGGACGTATCTGATATGGATATACCATATGATAATATTCCTCAACCAAGGAATCAATTCAAATCCTTAATTAAGAAGAAATATCTTGGGTTTACTTACAAAGAGTATAAGCTAAAGACTATAAAATAAGAATACTAAAGATAGACAAGATTTACATAACTTCAAGAAGAAAATTCAAAGTGTTTCAATCTTAGTCTAACAAAGCTTTGTAATATGTAGCTTATAAATGTTATGTAAAGTTTATTATTGAGTCAACTTTGTAATACAAACTAAAGTTGTGTCACAAGATCTAAAGATCAAAATAAGTCTACGGAACTTGTTTCTCATAATTGAACTTAAGCCAACACTGAAAGATCTACGAAAATATTAAAACCCAAGAGGACTAGAAGTAGGCACCACATTGCTGTTCCAAACCAGGATAAATCTTTGTGTTCTTTGCTTTATATTAAATTATTTATGTAAGTGATTATCTTAAGTCTAACTTGTCTTGAGAAGTATACTAACCAACAGTTAAGTCGACTATGAGAAGTCAATAGTCGACTCACAGTAATATTTAAAGCCCCTCATTTTCTTGTATTTTAAGGGGTAACCTAGTCATAATGGTTTTTAATTTGGTTTTGGTCATGATAAAGGTATGCCCTCAAAGTTTGTGTGAAAATATCTAAGCAAGATAAATATTTACATGATAATAGTGTTTTAAACTATGGAAATAGCTTGATGAGTAAGAATGATTAGTAAATGACTTTGTAAAGGCCTTATTAGCCATGGAATGTGTTTTTTGACAACCTTGGTGGTTTCATTTGTTAAATGGTGTTTGAGTCCCTAAACTTAAAATTGAATTGTGTTTGAAATAGAATTTTGTATATGAATGCTACTTAAGATTGACTGGGATTAGATGGGTCTCAATGGCAACAATTTGACTTGAATGGTGGTTTTAACTTAGGTATTGACCTATTAAAGTGATTTATTGATAAATGATTCATGAAGACCTTGTGGATATGCGTGGTGTTGAATTGATGCCTTGATGTTTTGAATTGGCTAGGTGGGTTAGAGTCCTCGAGTGTTGAATAAAATTAATGTTAGTGCATGGGAAAAAGGTTAGAGTCCCAATCTCAACTAAGAATAGTCGCCACAACTTTAGGTTAGATTCCCTTTCCTAATGAAATGGCTTGAGGTTAGAGTCCCTTGCCCATTGAAATAGCTTAAGGCTAGAGTCCCTTACTAACTTAAATGCCTTGTGGTTAGTGTCCATATGCTTCATAAGATGACTTGAGGTTATATTCCTCTTACTTAATATAAATAGGGAATTCAAACTTCCTAAGATACACGAGTGGAAGGTTAGAGTCCTTCACTTCTTATTTCACGATTGGATATTCGATATGCATGCTAAGACCTTGTTCCCTTCCTGATACTTGATGTATTTCTCCGTCTATATAAGTGCCTATGTATATAAATGTGGTTGAATACGGTGATTTTACTTAAATTTGAATAATGGCACTATTTTATCCTTACCCTTGAGTTACATGCTAGCACTCCAACTGCTAACCATTTCTAGATGCGTCCTCAAGCCACACAGGCAACGAAGGTTCTTTTTCTCTTCCTGTACAGTGACTAGGTGTTTGAGTTATTGTTCCATTGACTTTGAAGTTATGAGCTTCCATACATCGGAAGGTATGAATTTCCTTGTATTTCTACCTTATGTCATAGACTTGTTTAGACTTGGTTTTATGCTATTGTTGGAGGCATTTCCCGACATATTTAGATATCTGATATTTAGAGGCTTTGAGGATGACTGTTCACTTGGGTATATTGGTTTTGTATGTTGACAAAAATTGAATGATTAGACATTCTTAAGTTATGTTTTCTAGTTTATTTTTGCTATCCTAATTATGTAATCGGAGTTCATTCGACACTTGTTGATTGATGTGATAATCAGGTTAGGTTAACGGGGCGATCTCTGGTACTTAAGGGGCATGAGATACCAACATGACAAGGTCCATCTTTGGCTCATGTAACATTAATACCTAATTTTGTTTATCTATTACATCCTTAAAAATAAGCAAAAACTAGACAAGACCTGGATTGTTAAAAATTTAGCTAAAGAAAATTGAGGTGAAATTTTTACCTTATATTTCAGTTTGATGACTTTTAGTAAATTCTTTAATGTAGAAATTACATACTACATCAACTCAATTTGAGTTGAATAAGTATTCATTGTGTCAGTTTTAAAGTATTTGTGAGAATTTTTAATACCCTCTATGAAAGCAACCCAAACTAATTGAGATACAGATAAGGCTGGCAATGATACAACTATGAGTTTCCACCAATTTTGTCTTCAACAACAAATTGGGGCTTTAATGATTTCCATATAAAGAAGAAGATGAAGAGAACTTCCTTTTCTAGAAATTACTATTATATGTTTTCCACTGTTTTTTGTATATTTTTTTCTTATTTGGACACTTTTAGTTGTGCTGGGTTTTATTGCTTTTGATAGTTCATTTTTATTTAATAAAAGGCCTAAGTAGTCGATTCTCAAAAAACTATCATAAGTAAATTATATTTAAAACAACTCTATTTTTTAAAGAAGTTAAAATCAATTTAATTTTTTTTATCATTGTCTGACCCAAAACGACATCATGATTGCACTTGTCGCACCTTATGTGCTATGATTTAAAGAACTTTCAATGTGTAAAACTACAAAAATATGCAATTACTTAGGCCATTTTGTTAGATAGGATGTGTTTTATATTATTTTTTGCAGGAAACCGGATATTGGGAGCTAAACAGAGGAACACAAGTTGAATGCTATAATTAGGCCTACCTAAGATTGCACTTATGTGGCCTAGCTATAACCTACGAGGCGTAGGTGATACCTACATGGCATATGTAAAAGAGTAGTTGTTAGAATGTTGATGTTAAGAGAATCAGAAGTTTAGATTTAGGCCCTTCTACCTTTGATGGGGAAATTATGTGTTGAAACCCTTTGGGGTTTCTCTGTATAGGAAGGGACCAGGATCCTCAGAATTAACCACATGGAATCAAAAAATAGAGTGCTGGAAAACTAAAAATACTGCATAAAGAGTAAAAGACACAAGGATTTTTATGTGGAAATTGGAAATGGAGAAAACCACGTCTTGCGCTCACAAGAACCAATGAAATGCACTATAATCAACCAGTGAAATATAGCCTAGACTACATAAAAACAACGACTTTCTGAGATTTCAACTGTTTTCCTAGATTTTAGCCTAACTCTAGGCTTCTTGTGCTCGTAGTAGCTCTACTACCAACTCATCTTGGTAACTCTACCAAGGACTCCCTTTACTCTAATTAACTATAATCAGCTTTCCACTTAGGCAACTCTACCAAGGCAACACTCTCAACTATAAAACACTACCTTATATGATTAGTAGTTTAGTAACAATTTAATACTCACTCAAGAACTATTAAGCACTCACAAGGATAATAACATGAGCAGTGTTAAAATAAGGTTTTTGTTGCCTCTCTTCACTCGCCTGATTTGTGAAAAACCTATTTTTTACTAAGCATATCTTTTCTTTTATAGCTAGGTGATGATTACAGCTTGAAAGATCATTGAATGAGTTTTCCAAGACATTAAGAAATAGAACAAAATAGCACCTGTAAGATTGTTACATAATATGATAAATTTGTGCGGAAGGCGCATGCCAGCTGTACTTATTCTCACATGCTGGGTCCTGGGACCTTATAGTTTAGTTTCCAATCATCAAAACTACATATAAAAATTTCCCCCCTTTTTGATAATGATAAACCCAACCATAAAATTTGAGCATTAGTACATATTTATCACATTTGATTAGAGTGATTACCACTTGAAGATGAATGTTCCACCTATCATTATGCTTTCTTTATTATACAAAATAGGGACCTATTCCTTTTTTTCATTTGCAGAAAAAACTTCTAAATTGCTTGGCTTTTGACTCTTAGAAAAAAATTTATGGTAATTTGAGTTCAGGACAACTTACAACATATGGTATAAGTCATATAATGAGATACACGTTAAGGGCTTAACCTCATATGTGAATCAGTGTGTTCTATGTCACATTCTATCCAAGGTACGAATTACTCCTTACTAGAAGTATGATAAGGTATTAGTGAAATATTGCTAAGTCGTATGATGTCCCTAAGTTAGTCTAGAGGATTCTTCTTGGGGTACTGGTTCTAGGGTACTCTTCTCGTATGCTTGGATATAAGTTAGACCTTGGTGTTTGTATGTTAGTCTGTATAGGGATCCAAGGTTAGGTCTAGGGTATGAGATAAGGGCACCATTGTACCATATGATATTGTTTAGGGGGGTATGGTCTTACCTTTTTGACAGTTAGTTTACAGTTTTTAAGATGAGGGTGTTCTAGATATTTCCCACCCCAAAACCCTTAAGTACCCATATATTATAAAATTTGGTGGCCTCTCATAACACATTGTTAGAGGATTAAAGACTCCAAAAATACTCTCTATATTCTGTTTTGAAGATTGGGGCTAGGGTTTTTCAAAGGTGGTCATCTTGAGGCTTAAGAGTCAAATTTCTTCCAAGAATCTTCTTAAATAAGGCATGTGACTCTTTCCTCATTGTTAGTGCATAAATATCGTGTGTTTTAAAGTATGATTATGATTCTTTATTGGTTGTTTTGAAAACCAAAATTAAGGGTTTTATTGCATATGGTTGAGTATTGTTTACCCTTGGTTTAACTTTTTCTTATACATATTTTTTATCATGGTTTGCACATGTAGGTGCTCGGTAATTATGGTTTAAAAAATGGTTCATGGGTAAACCTAAACATAATGGTTTATACTTTTGGTTTTGGACTTGTTAAAATCATGCCCTTAAAGAGTTTATGAAAATGCCTAAGAGAATAAAATAGTCACATGTTAATGTTGTTTGGAACTAAGGCTTGTCCTAATGAATATGAATGGTCGGTATATGGGTTTGTGAAGGCCTTTTAAGACATGAATAACCAAAATGGTAACCTTGGTGGTTTTAATTGTTAAATAGATTTCAGTCCCTAACATTAAATTCATTTGTCTTTATTAGACAATGGGTTAAGAGTCCCTAAAATTTAAATTAAACAAGTGTACTTTTTAGACTATGGGTTCAAGTCCAAAAGTCAATTAAATGCATGGGTTATTGATAATGGTAATGGCGTATGGTATACTTGTAAGTAGTGATGGTATGAAGATACTAACAAAATGCCTTTGGTAATTAATTGGCTTACTGGTTGTGTATGTGGAATGATGATTTTTAATTGGGCTTCATGGAAGGATGCGTATTTTGACCATGAAAATGGATTCCAAAGATCTAACACTTGAAACCCCACTAGCCGGTGTGGGTGTCTTATGATTGGGTTGTTTGAGTCCCCCAAATAAAGAAATGAAAGTAGGTTCGAGTCCCCTTTACTACATGAATTGGTGCTAAGTCATATTGATTATGCCAGGAGATTGGAGTCCCTTATATAGGCATATAAAATTATGGATATTCTTTGGTTCATGCGGCTACACGCACTAGGTCCCTTCTAGCTAGGGGAGAGCTGGGCAAATATATCTCGTGGATGCATTATTCTATGATGGCAATGCTGCATATCCTAAGTTAATGATTTCAAAGTTCAAGCTAATCTGTCTTCCTATCCCGGCAAGGTATATATATGTATTGCATTAGAAATGTGCATTGATTGATTGGTTTTCAACTATTGGCACTATGTTATTCTCATCCTTAAGATATATGCTAGCGCTTCAACCGCTAACCCTCTTCGATCTTGTATCCCCATGCAATGCAGGTGTTGGTCATACTACACCTTCTTCTCAATGAATAGACCTGGGATTAAATTATGTTGACTTAAATTGGGAACCTTCCTTACTTTGGAAAGCTTCATTTTTGGTTTAGGTTTCTTATGTTTTCATTTGGTGTAGTCTTGTACACCAGTTTTGGCTATAGTCGTGGTAATGTCCAATCGAATATTGTTTTACTTTTTGATAGAGGCTTTGTGAAACTACTATTTTTTGGTATGCGTAGTGTTGGTATTGGAGTCATCCTTGGAATTAGTATTGGTATTATGGCTGATACCATTTGAATATATTTAAGATTGTTCCATCATATTATGTTATAAACATGGACTTGGTTATTATCTTTATTTGGTTATGGTTGTTGGTTTGACATTGGATGGCTAGCCTTGTTAGTGTTTTTCACAGCCGTGAACCTATCTCAAATTCATTTGGTTTCAAATAATTTATCTTGTTATATATTTGGAATTCATCCCACTCAAGGTATGTCCTCGGTTGATCATTTTGGGAAATGGGGTGGTCTCCAGTCCTTGTTTTGCCTGATATGCCTATTATGACATGACCCCAGTTCAGGTTGTGTCAAGTTAATATCAAATCTTTAGGTTCATGGTTAATCGGGAGTCAACAAAGCCGTGTTGGGTAGATTCTCTTTTAAAGGTGTGTAGTGCACAACACACATAAGGGAGAGGCTAAAAGGCATTAAGGATTGTTCCACTTTCTTGTTATCTTATTTTGAACAATAAATTCTAAGATCTTGAATTATTCTGATTTATATTTTCTTGTCTTTTAGATCATACCTCGACATTCAGAATCTCATGGAAACTCCTCTGTCCAAACTGAGGACAATGTTGATGGAACACGTCTACTCATGGAATCCATACTTGGTCTAGGGGTCCGAACCCTGATTATCCTGTAGTTCCATCTAGTACTCCTTAGGCTAATATGAAGAATGATGAATTTCGTCAGTGGATTCATTTGATTGCTCAATCTATAGCTGCACAGGCTGTGTGTGGTGCATCTGCTACTCCATCTTTTGAGGCCATAAGGGTTGGCCAGTTCATGAGGCTGAATCCTCAATTTTTAGGTTTTAGCTCTTGGAATTTGTAATCTCCATTTTGGAGAAGAAAACATTATGTAAATTTTGGATGAAGAATACATTGGATACTTTCTAAGTGGATGATTTGCTCACTACCATTGTTGATATTATGGGAGAGCCAAGTTTACAGTAACATTCGCTTAAATCTTCAAAAATTCATTTCAATGGAGATTATGGGTATATCTATGCTTATTTATCTTATGTGTAGCTAAATATCCCTCATGGGTTATGTGTGAATAGGGTTAAAGTGTAGGTGGTTGTTATTGTTAGCATCTATTTGGTAATTCAAGTTAATGGGTTTTATCATTTATATGCTAATTTAGTTGTGATTTGATGGGTGAAAGCCCCAAGTACCCATATGGGTTTGATGAGTGAAATCTCTAAGCTCTTGAAAGCTCAAGGCCATTTTTGAAAGAAGGGTTTTGGGTGAAGTGTAGGATTCCAAATCATCCTTGAAAGAGGGATTTGGAAACCAAAGCAATGCTAGAAAAATCATGTGTGCAGTTTCCTAAATTTTCACTATCATAGACATAAGGGTGAATGTAAGGTTGACTATACCATGGGTATCATCCTAGAGATAGGGATGCCTAGATTGAGGTTGTGGTTATAAATCATTGAACACACCTATTAGGTATTCAAAAGAATTAAAGGGTGAAAGTTTTGTGTTTCATCGAAAGACTAGCATCAAAATCCATAACTAAACCTACCCATGTTTTTTCTTACTAAATTGATATTGATGGCTAACACCCATATTTCACTCCCTTAGTAATGCATAATCCTAAGATCCGTGCATAATTGTTAAACTCTAATTATTCGTAGCCCCGTATTTATACTAGAAAAACCCAAAAAGAAATATTACTGTAGGAACCTATCTACCCCATTTTATCTTCTTATACCATTGGTTTGAATTTAACTTGTATCTATGATTTTGAATTAATTTGATCGCCACTCACATTGTTCCTCGTGGTTCGACCTCAACTCCAAAGTTAGGTAAATATATTGATGATGACTGCCTTGCACTTAATTTGATGTGTAAGTTGAGTGTTATCACTAGTAGAGGAAAACATAGGAGAGATAATGAGGCTACCCAGTATGAAAATAAAGTCACAGAGAGCGAGACAAAGTCCAATAGTTGATCATCAAGAAGAACTCAATAGAAACAGAGATAGAGGTAGAAGAGGTAGAGATTCCTATACAATTAGTACTTACAACTAATTAATGATCCTGAGGAGGACTTGGGATACATGTAGCCTACAAGATCTAACATTCCTATTGTATTACCTTTGAGTGTGACCTTTGATATTACTAGTGCTATGATCCAACTGTTGAATCTAAAGGGTGTGTTTGTGGTCATGCCCATTAATGACGCAAACATACACTTTATTAATTTTATTTTAACTTGAACGGCATAGGCTATACCTGGGTTAGATTGAAACGACCCGAACCAGGGCCTTGTCATAATGTGCATCCCAATTACAAAAAGAATTGGAGATCACTCTCAGTACCTAACCCAACTATTCAACACACCACAGAACAATAACTCAATACATAACCATTCCATAAAATACCCAAGTCCACAGTTTTTCCATACAATGCCTCTAAAACAAAAAAATGAATATCCTATCGGGTCATGCCCCTGACCACATCTAAAACCAATATCAAAGTCTAAACATATAATAACATAAGATATCTCAAAGCAAGAAATGGAGAGTTCCGAATTATGGAAGCTCACCACTTAAATTCAACATAAGCTGTCCGCGAATCCAAATCACTAAGGAGGTATGATAGTATGACAGAAAACTGCATCACGTGGGGATATAGTGGCGAAGATGGTTAGCGGTTGGAGTGATAGCTTGTAGCTCAAGGATAAGTATAAAATAGTGTCAATAGTTAAAAACCAATAAACCAATGCATATAAAAAATGCAATACATACACATAAATATATACCTTGCCGGGGTAGGAAACAAGATTACCACGAACTTTAAAATAATTAACCTGGGATGTGTAGCATAACTATCATCTAAAAAGGTACCCACGAGATATATGGTCTAAGATCTCTCCTAGCTAGAAGGGACCTAGTGTGTGTAGCCGCACGAACTAGAGATTACCTAAAACTGTATATACCTATATGGGGGACTAGAACCTCCCACAATAATAAAGGTTACTTAATCACCAAAACATGTATTATGGGGGATTCAAACCTCCAATTAATATACTCATTTGAGGGACTCAAACCACCCAATCATAAAGACAGTCGTACCAGCTAGTGTGGTTTTGAGTGTTAGTCCTTCAAACATTACTTTCACGGCCCAGCTACACATCTAGATTTAATGCCTAATTTAATAACCATTATTTCACATACAAAATCATTAAGCCAATTATTTACCAAAGGCACTTCGTTGGTATCATCATACCAACACCACTTGCACGCATACAATATGCCATTACCATTATCAATTAACCAATCAATCATTTAAATTTAGGACTCAAACCCATTGTATAATAAAAATACTAATTTACTTAAAAGTGTAAGGACTCGAACCTATAGTCGAAAAAGGGCATAAATCAAATAAATGTTTAGGGACTCAAACCATATTTCCTAATTAAACCACCAAGGCTACCATTCAAATCATTACATTTCCAACAAGGCCTTCATAAAATCATTTACCAACCATTCATATTCATTAGTCCAATGCCTTAATTCAAAACATTATTGAATGTGTGACCAGTTTATTCTCTTAGATATTTTTATAAACATATTAAGGGCATATCACTATCAAGACCAAAACCATGGTGAAAACCATAAAATTTAGGGTTACCCATGACCCATTTGTTAATCCATAATTACCAAGCACCTACATGTAAAAACCATCGCCAAAAACATATATAAACATAATTTAGACCAAGAGTAAACAAAACACAATAATGTACAATAAACCCCTCAACATTGGTTTTAGAAACCATTATTTTTAAAACATAAAAAAAGCTTTATATACATGATTTTCATGAACTAAAAATGAGAGAAGAGTCACATGCCTCATTCATGAAGATTTACGAAAAGAACTTGACGTTTGAGCCTATAGATGAACACCTTGTAAAAACCCTAGCCAAATCTTTAAGAGAGAGATTAGAGAGAGCTTTAGGAGTATTTTTATCCTTCAAAGTATGTTATGAGAGGATAAAATATATTATAAGATGTGGGTTCTTAAGGTTTTTACAATGGGAAATGTCTAAAATATCCTCACCTTAAAAGCTGAAAAATATGTGTAGGAGTGTATGGTTTGCCTATTCCACTTGTACCCATGTCATACGAGTGGTACCCTTCACTTTTATGTTGATTAAAGTGTTGGACACTATAATATGTCCAACATACAACTCAATAGCATAAATCATACCCTACCATACGACTAATACCCACTCAAATCGTACCTTAGTCAAAATATCAACGCTGGATAATGAATGATGTGTGAGCAGACGCTAACATATTTAAGGCTTTCAACTGAGAATAATAGCGAAGTCTTAAGCAAATTTTATCGTTTTTGATTATCTTACTTTGATATTGTAGTAAAAGTCATGATGCAATGGAAATTTAAGGAAATGGAAGAAAAAGAGCAGAAAACTGAAGCAAAAGAACTGGAAGTATGGCTGACGACATTCCTGATAAGTCGTCAGCCCTGTGATAAGTTATCAAAAATCACATTAGGTGTTGCAGTTTTAGAAGGATTAAAGTAAAAACTGTGATGACATTTTTTATATGACATCATAACTGTGATAAGGCATTAGAGTTACCGTCAAGTGTAGGCAGAGAATTAAATTTTGAATTAAGAAGTGACGACATTTCTGATATGTCTTTAGGTATTTGATAAGTCATCAAGATTTGTTGCCAGTTAATGAAGAAGATGCCAAGAATGCTGGAGGGCCTAACGACATTCCTGATAAGTCGTTAGGACCCTAACATTCCATCACAAATACCGTCACCTATTCTGAAGGATTTTTTGAACATTGTAATTTTATTTCCTTATTTAGGATTTAATATAAAAAGCATTGTATAGGGTTTTTATAGGGGGTTGGAACTTGAGTTTTAAGAGACGTATTTTGATATTTTTTCTCTGTAGGAAAATACTTTGGAGAGATTATTATCAGTATTTTGGGATTTTTCCTTTGTGATCTAATCTTTGATTCACTATTTATTATTCATCTCCGTAAGTTTATCTTTCAAATCATGAATTAAATTATGTGTTTCATTCGTTACATCATGAGTGTCTAAACTCCATTAACCTGAGTTATGGGATCTAGTGTTAGTTCTTGATGAGGTGCTAAGTATTTAAGATTCAAAGGGTGGTAGGATTTATTGATAATTCTAAAGTTTCAATTAACGTCTATTGGTTGCAAATAGTAGACACACCTGCTTTGATTTTCTTGAGAAAGAAATAAAATATAGTAGAAAGTGAATTATCAACAGGGACTCGGAAATACTTCATTTAATAATCAGCGTTGTATCAAGGTTGGTTAACCTGAGGTAAAATCTAGGCAGTAAATAGAAATTCCCTAGGTCTGAGAGGATTAGGGAATTAAATGCGTAAGTACGTCGAAAGACATTTAAGCATAACATCAATAAAGATAGTTTGTTATCCTACCTACTGTGAGAATTTTGAACCACTAGTAGCATCTGTCAAGTACCAAAATCCCTAGTGAACATAATTCTGGTTTCTCCATAAAATCTTGATTAAAAACTAAAACTAAGTTGACCAAAAATCATTTTCTAATCTCTAAAACCTCCATTTTATATTTTTGTATCATTTTTTTGGATTGAACTTGTTGCTTTAGTTTCAAACTAGTTTAATCACCACTCATATTATTCCATGTGGATTCGACCCCGACTCCAAAGTTGGATAAATATATTGACGATGACTGCTTTACACTAAATTGATGTGTAAGTTGAGCATTATCAAAAATGGCACCGTTGTCAGGGAATAATTTGGTGTATTGAGTTGGTTTGGAATTTTAGGCTACTTGCTTGAATTCAAACTTGTAAATATTTGTCTTTAGTTTTCTTCTATTTCATGTGTTAGTTAGATTTTTATTTTAGTTTACTTATTACTATGGCATCGTGGAATGAACATGATCTTGGTGGTTGGAAATCTTATCTTGATGATCCATGTCCATGTTACGATAGATATCATTTTTGGCAAGATTATAGATATGCTCCCCAGAGAGAGATGTGTGCACCATCGCCATCTTACCAGGAGTATGATTTTTCTTTATGTGGTGGTGAAGATTGACATTGGAGTGATTGTCCAAATGCCCCTACCTTCATTGTGCCAACCCAAATTATAGTTTTTCTTTTGAGTTTGACAGGCTTTATGATCAAGAAAAGGAAGAATGAAGCACCAAAAAGAATGGCATTGAAGCTATGTTTCAACGAATGTTGGATCTCTAGGAAAAAACATATGATATTGTATGTGATATGCATCAAGGAATAATTCCAATCATTCATGAGGAGATAGATATAGAGGTCAATCATTAAACACACTCTTCTACGTTATACTTAGATGATATCTTATTTACGAAATCATTTAACATAATGGAAGAGTGTGAAGATGAGGATCAAGAATCCTATATCGATGAGGAGCTTGATGTTGAGAAACCCTCAATGATTTCCCAACAAACCAAATCATTCATGAAATAGATGCCAAAGATAATGAAGTGGTACTAGAGTCGAAAGAAGAAATCAAGCACAACCCTTATAGAAACCCTTGTCCATTTCTAGGTAAGGATACTAATAGGGATTCTCTTTCAAAATTTAGGGTTTGTCCTCATTCGAAGAAATTTTCAACATTATGCTTGGTGGATGTGATGAAAGTGGAATCACCCAAGCAAATGATGAGTTTTGAAAATTAGGAGGATAATTCTTTCATTTTGGAGTTTGTCCTTCCAAAAGGGTATACTACAACCCCAATCTTGAAGGCCAAGAAGCTTAAAGATAGATGTCTATTTAGTGTATTTTTAAGATTCTCACTATTACCCAATGAGCCCACAAGAAAGTTCGATGCAAAATTTGGAAAGCAGTTCAAGTCTTCAAAGTGGCCTGATAGAACATTTCTTATCATGCCCTCACATTTTCCCAACGCACCTAAAAGATGCAAAGATTGAAAGATGGGCCGACAATTCAAATCGTCTAAGTGGAGGGATAAAGGTTGACTAAATATTGTCGTGCCGCGACACTAAATTAGGATCTTCTTGGGAGAAAACCCAAGGTAATTTGTTTTTTGTATTCGTATTATGTGATTGACATCAGATTTTTGCACCCATGGTGCCATAGGTATGTTTCTAACTCTCTCATTTTGGTTTAACACAGTGGGGACATTGCATGATTTCAAGTTGAGGGTGGAGCTACTTATGGGTGTTGATGCCCTCTCGGCGTTTTTGTTGTCGTGCCTCTTTTCCCCGGAGTCTTGTTCATAGTAGATCCGGCATGTTCAGGTGTATTGTGTTTGTTTTGTGATGTGTTGTGGTTAACTGGGGGAAAGTAGGTATCTAGGACAGTTGACATATTTTTGTTGATTTTTCTTGGAATGTTGAATACCTCTCCAATTGTTTATCTGGTAACTGTGTGATGTGCATCTATAAGTGATTATTGTGAATCTTTGTATGGCATTAGTACTAGGGACATGATAGTCACTGCTAACAATTGCATGAACTGAATGGGTAGTAACTTGTGATATACCTTTGTGCCATGTGTGTGTGAGATGCTATCTAGTTTCCGTCGAGTGGTAAGTCCAGAACTTGCTCGGTTGTTCTTGCCTTGGTTGTGGGATAGTGGTTAGGAAAGGATCACAGGCTGTTATTGATATTGGTCCACTTTTAGCCTAAATGACCTTCTATGTGTGAATAATATCCCTTGATCCTGATTTTGAGACTGAATGCCTATTCTTTTTATTATACCTATCACCTTTCTATTTGTATCACAATGAACCTATTTTGGCCCTGGTCCTCCTTGGACATTATGCACTTTGACTGAGGCAAATTGCCAAAGTTGAGGGTGGCTACCATAGGGGTGCGTGATGTAAAATGAGTATGAAGAAAGATAGAATGAAAGAAAAGAATAAAAATCTAGGAGCAGTGGAAAAAGAATAAGAAAAGAAAAGTTGTGAAAAAAAAGATATGATTGTAAAAAATACCGCACCCATCTGGAGTATGTGTGATCAAGAAAGGAGAGAATTAAGTAAATGTTGACAAGTGAGACCCCAAAAATATTGTAGTTCAAAGGAGTCTTAGTCAATTTAAATATCCTTGCGTATCATGCCAGCCCCAAGACTACATTAAAAAGCCAAAGAAAAGACCTATAGTGATCCTAACTTAAGTGTCTGAAAACTTAGGCAATGAAAATAAGGGAAAGCATACGGTATTTAGCATGCATTGATTGGAATTTCTTTCTGAGAGTGAGTGTCTCTTGACCGTCCTTGCATTTACATGCTTGATTTCATATATGAGTGAGGACGGACTTTGTTTTTGTAAGGGCACATCAGTTGCATTGCTAGTTGCCTACTTTTTTGGGTGGTGTAATTTGAACATATGAGTTGTTATTGATGCTAAGTTGATGCCATATATTGATTCCTTTTTGTCACATTGTTGATATTCATGGATATACACAGCTGGGTTTAAAGTGATTGAAAATGGAGAGAGTAATATGTTTTGAACTAAAATTGATGATCAACTGTAATAGGTATCTTATGTGTCTCTTGATAGAGCATCGTAGTGTTGTGTTTTAGTTTCTTCAGGACAAACAATTGTTGTAAGTTGAGGGTGTTGATGTGTGAGCAGACACTAACATATTTAAGGATTTTAACTGAGAAAAATTGCGAAGTCTTAAGCAAATTTTGTCATTTTTGATTATTTTACTTTGATATTGCTGTAAAAGTCATGATGCAAGGGAAATTTAAGGAAATGGAAGCAAAAGAGCTGAAAACAGATGCAAAAGAACTGGAAGTGTGGCTGACGACATTCCTAATAAGTCGTCAGCCCTGTGGTAATTTATCGAAAATCATTTCATGTGTTGCAGTGTTAGAAGGATTAAAGTGAAACTGTGATGACATTTTTGAAAAGTCGTCACAACTATGATGAGGCGTCAGAGTTGCCGTCAAGTGTAGTAAGAGAATCAAATTTTGAATGAAGAAGTGATGACATTTCTGATATGTCGTCACATATATCATAAGTCGTCAATCTTTGTCGCCAGTTAAAGCAGAAGATGACAAGAATACTAGAGGGCCTGACGACATTCCTGATAAGTTGTCAGGACCCTGACATGCCGTCACAAATACCGTCACCTATCCCGATGGATTTTGTAAACATTGTGATTTTATTTCTTTATTTAGGATTAACTGTAAAAGCCATTGTTTATGTTTTTTCTAGGGGATTGGCACTTGAGTTTAAGAGACATATTTAGATATTTTCTCTCTCTAGTTTCTTGGCTTGAAAAAGAAAATACTTTAGAGAGATTATTATCAGTATTTTGGAATTTTTCCTTTGTGATCTAATCTGTGATTCACTAGTTATTGTTCATCTCTGTAAGTTCATCTTTCAAATCATGAATTCAATAATTTGTTTCATTCGTTACATCATTAGTGGATAAACTCCATTAACCTGAGTTATGGGATCTAGGGTTAGTTCTTGATGTGGTGCTAAGTATTCAAGATTCAAAAGGTGGTAGGATTTCTTTATAATTCTATAGTTTCAATTAACGTCTGTTTGTTACAAACAGTAGACAACCCAGCTTTGATTTGCTTGAGAAAGAAATCAAATATAGTAGGAAGTGAATTATAAACAGGGACTCGAAAATACTTCGCTTAATAATCAGCGTTGTAATAAGGTTGGTTACCTTGAGGTTAAATCTAGGCAGTAAATAGAAATCCCCTAAGTTCGAGGATTAGGGAATTAAATGCTTAAGTAGGTCGAGAGACATTGAAGCATAAAATCAATAAAGATAGCTTGTTATCCTGCCTACCGTGAGAATATTTAACCACTAGTAGAATCACCAAAATCCATAGTGAACATAATTCTGGTTTCTCCATAAACTCTTGATTACAAACTGAAACTAAGGTGACCAAAATTTATTTGCTAATCTCCAAAACCCCCATTTTATCTTTTCGTATCATTTGTTTGAATTTAACTTGTAGCTTTAGTTTCAAAATAGCTTAATCACCACTCACATTGTTCCTTATGGATTGGACCCCGACTCTAAAGTTGGGTAAATATATTGACGACGACCGTTTTGCACTAAATTGACATGTAAGTTGAGCGTTATCAATGAACATATAGTTTGGACCTTACTACTCATACCCTAACATAAGACTTGTATGATGTCCATATGTACCTTGGACAGAAACCAACTAAAACCATACTTAGTATCATATGATTAAGGACTTTAAACCGTATCCTTATTATACGATAAGTAAGCACAAGTCGTATGTTGTCCAGAGAGCTCAAAATCAAGAAATTTCCAAGGGTAAGAACTAGGGCATTTCAATTTCGCCTCACTAGAATTATTTGTCATCGAATGACGGGGTAAGGCAGGCATAAGAATGAGTTAGAACATTATTAACCATCAAATCTCCCTTTAAGCAGTAATAGAAAATGAAGACATTTCTCTAACAAAGACGTATAATAAAGATATTGAGAATACCACATACATCAAGTACGAATTTTCGGAATGGGGAGGAAATGAAGATACTTAGACTTCATGTCCTCTTTCACCTCCCAAGGAGCTTTCTCAACATTATGGTTCCTCCAAAGAACTTTTCCCAAAGCCACATCCTTTATCCACAACCGATGATCTTGAAGATCCAAAATCTCAATCGAGATTACCTCATAAGATAATATATCTAAAATACCCAACCCTTCCAAATCAATAATTGATGAAGGATCACCCATACATTTTCTCATCATGGAGAAATGGTAAATCGGATGAATGGCACTCTAACTTGATGGAAACTCCAATTCATAGGCGAAATCACCAACCCTCTTCAAAACCATATATGAAACAACATATTGGGAACTAAGCTTCCCTTTCTTACAAAACCGCATCACTCATTCGATGGGAGATATCTTAAAGAACACCCAATCACTAACCTTAAACTCCATCTCCCTACTCCCCAAAACCTCATAGGACTTTTGGAAAATTTGAGTGGCTTTGAATCAATCATGAATCACCTTCACCTTCAACAAGGATTTGTGAAACAAGTCAGGGATAAATAACTTACCTTTACAAACTATAGACCACCCAGTTGAAAATGACATCTCCTACCATACAATGCTTTAAAAGGAGTCGTACCCATGCTAGAGAGATAACTATTATTATTAGGAAACTCTATTAAAGGCCAATGGTCAACATAACTACCACCATAGTTAATTACACAAGCTCCAGGCATATTTTTCAATGTTTGAATGGTCCTATCTGCTATTCCATCCGACTGCAGGTGTTTACCGATACTAAAGCAGACCTTAGTCCACACACCATCTGAACCGATTACCAAAAAATAGAAGAGAATGGAGTACCTCAGTCTAAAATGATAGAAATAGGAGCATCATAAAATTTTATAATCTCCACAAGATACAACTTAGCATAATCCTCTGCCGAATAATTAGTCCTCACAGGTAAGAGGTGAGCAGAGTTGGTCATCCTATCCATAATGACCCAAATCAAATCACAAATTCATAGGACTTGTTCATTCTATCCATAATATTCTTGCACGACAGTCATGCTATATCTTACAAATATAACCACAATAAAAACATTTTTCTTCCCTTCCTCGCAGAACCTATGGTGCAACCACCTACAAAATCTACCAGAGGTACGATGGAGTTGACTAATCCCACTAGCCTAAAATTAGGAACTTTATGCTCATAGCCCACCATAATAGTGAGACCGATGATCACCAGACGACTTTAGGTAAAGAGCACTAGAGGTGGACAAAGAAGAAGAACTCCCCCACTTTTTCTTTGGTGACTTACCACCATATCTACTACTTTGCTCAGAAGACCTAAATTTTGTTACCTGCCTCTCACTAAACTTAGCCTGCTTCCTTTTAACTTCCTCCACCTACTACATATACACAACCAACCTAGAGATATCTATGTCCTTGATAAATAAGGCGACCTTACTCCCAAGGATCAACCCACAAGACTATCCCAAAGAGAACTTATGCATTCCATTCCTCATGCAAGAAACCAACTTAAGAGCATACCTAGAAAACTGATGAAATTTAAAGAAATACTCCTTGACAGACATCTTACCTTGACGTATATTCACAAACTCTTTCGTTTTTACTTCCCTTAATTCCTGAGGTGAGAATCGCTCCATAAATACACTAGAGAAATTCTCCCTCAAGTCAAAAGAAACATCATCTCCCCTTAAATGATCACTCTTCGTTCCACTGGTACATTACATATTTTAATTGATAGGTAGCAAACTGAAAAAATTCAACCTCCAAAGTATGCATAACCCGGAAGATCTTCTCCATTTCTTTAATGAAACTTTGAGGACACTCCTCAACCTTTGTACCAGTTACATAGGAGTAATAAAACTCATAAACTGGCCAACCCTTATGGCCACAAAAGATGGCGTAATAGGAATACTACGCTGAGACTAAAAAGCTACCAGCAGAGTAATAGATTAATAGTGCTATGGAACTCAGAATTGGAAGCCACCCCTTTAGGCGACTTGGTATGAGTATCGCCCTTAAGAGAAGGGTCAGTGGGAACAGGTGGAACCCATAAAAACAGTCAAATGCAACAACCCTTGACCTGGTATGGACTATAAAATTAAATTATGTCCAATTAACATTGTCAGAAATTGGGCTAGAAGAGTTTTCATTAACATAAAATATTTATAGGGAATGATTTAAAAGATGAGGAAATTGAAATTAGAAGAATCCAAGATCTTAGACTCTATAGCTCAAAGTAAGACAACACGAAACTGAAACATTCCTACATGTCTCATAGCCCTTTTCTTATAAGTATGGTGTGCTACACACCCATAAAAAAGATCTACTTGACCTGACTTTGTGGACAACTAACTGACCATAAACCTAGGATATAATATAAACTTGACACTATCTGAACAAAGGCCTTGTTGTAATTATCATCCCATGTCTAACAAGAATCGAAGATCGCCCCTGATACCCAACCCAACTAATCAACAAACCACAAAATAATAAACCAACCCATAACCATTCCATAACATACCCAAGTCCATAATTTTTCCATACAAATCCTCTGAATTAAAACAAGCATATCTTATCGGGACATGACCCCAACCATAGCCAAAACAAATATCCAAATCTAAACTAATAATGATATAAGAAAACTCAAAGAAAGAAATAAAGCCTTCCAATGTATGGAAGCTCACCTCTTCTAGTCAACACAAGCTATCTTCGAATCAAGATCATTAAATTGGAGGTGTAATAATATAACCGATACCTATATCGCATAGGGATACATCATCAAAGACAGTTAGCGGTTGAAGTCCTAGAATGAGCACAAGGATAAGGATAATATTATGCAAATATTTCAAAACTAATACACCAATGCATATAACTAATGTAATACATATATATATATACCATGTCGAGGTATAGAACCTGATTAGCATGAACTTTGAAAACATTAACCTGGGTTGTGTAGCATAGCTGTCATATAACAAGGAACCCACAGACTATATGGGCCCAGCTCTCCCCTACCTGGAATAGCCCCAGCGTGTATAGCTATACAAACCAGAGAATATCCATATCCATATATGCCTATATGGGGGACTAGAACCTCCCTGTATTATCAAACTGACTTAAGAACCAATACATGTATTATTAAGGACTCGAACCTCCCATTCATATATTAATTTTAGGAACTCGAACCATCTGGTCATAAAGACATCTACTCCAGCTTGCGCGGTTTCTAGTGTTAGTCTTTTGGACTTTACTTTCACGGCCCGACTACACATCCTGCTTGAAAGCCCAATTCAAAAACCATCAATTCATATATATAATTATTAAATCAATTAGTTACAAAATATACTTTATTGGTATCATCATACGAACACCACTTGCAAGTGTACTACATGCCATTACCATTATCAATCAACCAATCGTTAATTTGATTTTGGGACTCAAACCCATTATCTAACAATAACACTAATTCAGTTCAAAGTTTAGGGACTCAAACTCATTGTCTAATAAAACAAAATATCAATTTAATGCCTAGGAAATCAAGCCTTTTTTCCAGTTAAGCAACCAAGGTTACCATTCATATCATTGCATGGCCAACAAGGCCTTCACAAAACAATTTACCAAGATGGATATAGATTTATGAAGTTCAAAGATGTGTTTGTATCCCTTATGATTGGTCTCATACAAACTACATAACTCATCTTATGGTTGATTATCTAGGGATACCTCGGGTGTCCAAGTATTTCCCATACTTCTTGGAAGTCTATAGAGTTTTTGAGAGTGTGAAAGTTTCCTTCACCTAAGATAGGTACTATGAGTAGGTGTGATGTGATATACTCCCCTTGGAATATGGATACTTATACTTGGGTCTCGATTGGTATTCACAACATAAGGCGCTAATATTAAAAATTAGACTAAAATTGTGATGGAACAATAGGAAAATAATATCTTTCTACCTACCCTTCCTAAATCTCAAGGAAAGATAACCACTTAATCAAAGTCATATTAAAAGAGTACAAGGTGGCAACCTAAGAGCAGAAAAAGAGAGGGTGTGAGGATGAAGCAAGGGGGTTTTCACCAAATTGAGCTAATATTATTTGTTTTTCTTTTTTAAGGACATGTGTGTAGGTATTGATAAAACAAACGGAGAAGAACAAGTACTAAAATAAAAGATTCTCTTTGAAAATTTGATAAAGGGTAGTCTTAAATGACTCTTAAGCTTGTGAGAGACCTTCAGACCAAGATAAAAAAGAATGTTCTGAAGAACTTCAAGGTAATATAGCTAACTCTTACACTTTTGTGCATATGTATGATGATTGTGAGGCTAGTAGCACACTAAGTGTTACTAATAGCTTATGTAAATGTGAGTTTCATGATTCTTTGCCGTTTATTAATTATGTACCTATTGAGAGTGTGGAAACATTGGTTGATCCTATTGATGACCTCATTGACTCTTCAAGTAAGATAAATTTGAGTCCAACTCGTGTTGAAGCCAATGTGATGAATAATGGTAAATTGGCTTGTAAAAATTGTGTTGATCAACTTATGGGTGAAACTAGTATACCACTTGAGGATCACTGTGATATCATTATTGTTATTCAAGTGAGTGATGATGTTGAAAATATTGGTCAATTAAATAGAAGTAACCCTTTGAGCATGTTCTTTAGTGAATATCCTATCATTTGTCTTGCTCATAGGGATGATTATGTGTTTGAAACTTCTTTGGAACTTGACAGTTGTTTTATTAAGAGTCAAATTACAAGTTCTAATCCTCCTTCGTGGATTTATCCTTCTCTCTTTATATATAATATCGTGTTTGAAATCACTCCTCGTGAACCTATTAGTGTGAATAATATTGATGTTGTATCTCATATTAAGGCTTATATCTAATATAACAACCCACTATGGTATGACTACATTCCTCCTAAAGAAGGAAATCTCTTTTTTAAAGATAAGAGTACTCTTAAGGGAAAGAAATGTGAGGTTTTTAAGAAGAATGATGAATTCAGTGATGATAACTTTTATTTGATTGCATATTTAATAAAACTAATTAGTGATTATTCCTATGAAAATGCTTGTGGTTGTGATCCTTTGTACGACACCCCACCCTTATTTGATTATTATGAGAATAAATTGCTTGATTCTTGTGATGACTTGTGTAATGATTCATTTGATGTTAGTTGTGGTAGTGTCTACTTGAGGATTCTTCTCTTGAAAGAAAAAGTACCAATTGTTTGGAAACCATTTCTTCTTCTACTTTGTTTGCTCCCATCATCGAGAATACTCATGGTGATGATCGTGAATCTAATAGAGAGTATATTCGTGAGGACATATTGGTTGCATTTATCTGGATTGATACCTTTCTCTACTCTTTATATGATTTAAATGATGCGTATGCTAGTATGAAGAGTATATCTTGTGATTTGGGTGATTGGTTTGGGGGAAAAATTGTTGTCTTTACCCAAGTTTATGTCTAATCTACCCATTTGACCCTGGTGAAAAATTTAAAATGTGGTGATTGCCACACATCCAACTTAATGATTGGTCTAGTTGAAAAGCAATGTTTAGATAAGAATGTATGAATCCTTCTCTATAATGGAAAGTCTTTCTTGGGGATTTACAACCTACTTTATAGACCCAAGTTGTGTATGAGAGGAATTTCTAATAAATTTAAGCATTCATTAGAGAATGAAAGAAATGAAAATATCCAAGATAATTCAACATTGTGTGTTTCCAGTCATGTTCAAGTTTCGCTACTTGTAGGTCAATAAGAGAGTCTCATCTTTAAAACACTTTAGATTGATTCCTTTCTTTAGATCCCCTTATTTGTGAATTTTTTACAATTGGTGACCCCTTTCTTAAGGGAAGTTGTTTGAGGGGAAAAATTCATATCTGCTTAAAAGTTCTGGTTCAATCCTTTTGTGCATTATGTACAATATCTTTTGATCCAAATGGCCTTCTTGTAGATAATAGCACTGATAATGCTCAACTTACATGACAATTGATGTGCAAGGCAGTCATCGTTAATATATTTACCTAACTTTGAAGTTAAGGTTGAATCCACGAGGAACAATGTGAGTGACAATTAAATTAATTTGAAATGATAGAAAAAAGTTAAATTCAAACCAATGGTACAAAAAGTAAAATAGGGGACATAGGATACTACGCTAGTATTTCTTTTTGTTTTTTTCTAGTATAAATTTAGGGCTATGAGTAATTAGAGTTTTAACAATTAGGCACAGATATTGGAATTATGCACTACTAAGGGAGTGAAATGTGCGTGTTAATAATTAAAATCAATATATTAAATCAAATATGAGTAGGATTGGTTATTTCACTCATCAAACCCATGTGGGTATTTGGGGCTTTCACCCATAAAATCCTAACCAAAATAGCATAGCAATGATAAAACCGATAAACATGAATTATCAAATAGAGGCTAATAATAACAACCTATACAAACTTAAACCCCTATTCACACGTAACCCCAAGAGGGTGATTTAGCTACACATAAGATGAATAAGGATAGATATAACGATAATCTCAATTGAATTAACTTGTTTAAGATCTAAGTGAATGTTACATCAAACTTGGATCTCCCATAATATCAACAATGGAAGTGAGCAAATGTTCCAGTTAGAAAGTCTCCATTATATTCTTCACCCAAAATTTATACAATATTTTCTTCTCCAATAATGGAGGCTATGAAGTGAAGAGCTAAAATTTACAAAATTAGGGAAGATGCAATGTTATTCATGATAGGGTTTGAATAGTTTTGTTAAAATAGGGGTCAGCCACATGTATTTTTGATGTTGCCCTTGGGCTGATCTCCTCTGCTAAGTTGTGATCGTGTGAATCAGGTTGCGACCATGGTTATGTGACTGCAAGTAACTTCTGCGATTGCAGTATGATGACTCTTGCTTGACTATCGCGATCGCGGTCAGTAGACCACGGCTGCAGTACCTGAGACCTGTAGCTCCAACTCTTCATCTGCACTTTTCTTACTCTGTTTTGATCATTTTCAACTCCCATCCACATCTTTTGATCTCCTCAACTCTATGCCTGCAAAGAGTGGATATTAGTGAATTTTATCACCAATATGTCTTATTCATACATTCACAATAAGGTAAATGTGCGCAAATGTTTAGTGAGAATGAGTGGTAAAATCTCCACTCATCAACACCCCCAACTTAAAGAATTTGCTTGTCCTCAAGCAACACTACCTTTTACCATGAGACAACAATTCTCTATGCCTAAACTTTATACCATAGAGCTCATAATGACATTATCCATAGTCACTACCACAAGTAGCTCATTTCACATAGGCTAACCTAATTTCCCTCCACCCCTTATCATATGATGATACATTTTATAGAGAAACTAAGAAATAACAACAAATACTCTAGAGGTTTCTTTATCTTGATCACAACTAAGCTATACTCCATTTGCCTCATACTTTGGAAGGTGACAAAATCACCCACCCAAACTTGTTTTGCATTCCAATCCTCACAAGAAATAAATAATCCACTTACCAAGCTACCAAAAATGTAACAAGGAATTTTAAGTGAAAAAACTCTTTCTCACACAAAAAAAATCTGCATGCAACAAGTGTCAAACCATAGGCTTGCCCCTATTTTCATTCGCCACCACAAAGTAAGTAAATGGTTGGAGATCTCAAAGGTCTTTCTAAGATTTTAATATTGGTTTGGTTTAGGGTAGAATATCAATAGGAAATAACATGACTACACCTTTCCTTGAACATCTACATCACACTTTTTCAATCCTTTTTTTTACTATGGGCCACTCTTCTTTGTTTTCTCTCTTTTATCATGCCTACCTTTTATTTCCTTTGTTTACCAAACTTCTTTCATCTCTTTTTCTTGCACTATTGCACAATTCTTACCTTTGTTTTACTCTTTATTCTTATATTTAGTTCTTTTCAATGTCTAGGCACATTAGGCATATAACTACATCTTTATGACTAAAAACTTACTTTCATCAATAGTTAACAACCCCAACATAGGATTTTAGCCTCAAATTACATTCTCAAGTTCAAGTAGGGTATGGTTCATAAAAGGAATAAAAAGAATATTTTACGGCTTGTAACGTGTTTGCCAAAGAAAGGTCCAAAGGATAAAAGTGGGTAACTAGGGATTATATTTATGCTTTAGTAGGATTTTTAGGCTAGAGTGGGATTTATTAATCACAAAGGTGGCCAAAGATCGTTTCTCCAATAAAATGCAATCAATGTTAACTTTGAAAGACAAATGGAGAAAGTTCTAGATAACACAAGTGCAAAAGAGATGAATACCAAGATCTCACAACCTATGGTATGAAAAATTTGCCAAGGGGCCTCAAATTTCTCTCCCACGAGAGACAAAATAGGAGTATCTATTTCTATTCACAAGTCAAGATTTATGAAGGCCCAAAAAGAGAAAAGGTTTTGTTACAAAATTGCTCATGTCCATGCCCTTGATTTTTTTCTGAAAATTTTTGAATGGAGGGGGTTGTTCATTTTACATTAGCACCACACATAATTTGCTAAAATATGGAAACAACCAAAGACTTAGTCCCACATTGATGCTCAAAATGGGCAAACTAACCAATTGGAAACTCAAACTTTACCAATGGTATACAAAGTGACCCCAACTTTAAAATATACAATGCCACAAGCACTCAGACTTTCCTTGCCTTTTTGACATTTATACTACGAGTACTCAAACTTCCCCTGCACCTATGCTTCAAAGCCCAAACACGATGCTTCACCCTTAAGAATATCGTCAATTAATCCATCATAAGACAAAGATAGTCATGCATCACAAAAATTAAAATAAAATAAAATTAAAAGAATACTATATATAAATAAAAAACATGATAATCCATAAAACGTGGGTACAATTAGGATACCCAAAAATGTAGTATCTTGAAACCAAATAAAAACAATATCCAAAACATCATCTCAAAAGAATCACATAAAAAGATATATCCATCATCATAACATCAATGTACTACAAATCTGAGGGCACCCCCAACGAAAAAGAATGTAGTGTCCTCACTGCATGTGCAATAAAGTAAGATTAAGAGGGGTCTCTCTAATTCTTCCTCAAGAGTTTCTCTCTCCTACTGACTCTACACCATCACCATCAGCATCATCAACCGACCAATCAACAAGGGCCTCATCTTCACTGTCATACCTCGATGATGTAAGTCGCTCATTGGGTTTGAGCACCTTGAAAATTCCCTTTACACCCTTTCACAGATTTTTGAAGAATTTGTCTCTTTTCTTCTCTCTCTTTACCATCGACTCATATGACTCCATGAGGTCTCTACGTAATCTCGCCAAAGTTGAGTAGGCTTTCTCTAAACTGGCAACAATGGCACCTTGTTTTTTCTGCCCTAGTATGTACTTCTCATAATCCGTCTGTGCTATATATGAATGACAGATAGTAAAGGGTTCTCTGGGTCCCTAAGGTAGTCTGTAAAATAGTTCCTTTACCCTCTGTATCTGAACAAAGATATCATCAAAGGAATTGGCTGATGAATGTCTACAAGAGTCTATGTCCTCTAAAATTGATTTGCTCAAGTCCATCATTTTCTTCTTGCTTTGACCTGGGGATCCTTCACCTCTAAATCTGAGTGGGTAGATGAGGGCGCCAGGGCAGACACTAGTGTCTGCAACATACTCTACCACTCCTTCCCATTAACATAACTCATTTATAAGAGAAGGACAGATAAAATGAGTACCTCTATGGTTTTGGAAGTACTAGAATTCTGAAATCGTCAGCTCTCTGATATTTAGAGCAATGCTAGATAGAATACATACCACCATCCAAGCTAAGGGAATAGTGATAATGGTCATATGAGTACAAGGAGATACCCTGCTATAGATGTTGTTCAGCCATAACCTTACGTCAGCCTTGAAGTCATTCATTTAAATATCTCTTTTAGTGGTGCCTAGGGGATTGCTTTTCCCAGACATTGGATATTATACATCTAGGAACCTAGCTCGCATCCATTAGTATAAGATTACCCCGTGTCAGCATTAGGAGCCTATACACTGCATTAATATACTCAGCTCTAAAGTTCATATGTTTACGCCAGATTGTTATCATTGGGTTTGCGAGTGAAACTACACTGAGATTTACATAGAACTCATAAACCAAATTTTCTTATCATAGAATGGTTTTAGGGAAAACCACATCTATTGGGTAGCAGTGAGCCTGGCATGGAATTTTAGGAACTTCTTCTCTACCTTGTCTAAGTTTATACCACTTTTAGGGAGTAGCTTTGACCTATGGAAATCTTTAATTTAGGAGTGTTGGAATTGGGCATCCATTTATAGACTGTCGTCAAAATCTCCCATTGTTGTGTCTGAGAACCTGTAAGCAATGCAGTTTATGCCAACATTAGTGTTATCACAATTAAAATATGCTAAGACAAACATATAACTTCGTGAGGTAGTTTCATAGAAAGTTTTGGAGGCAACTAATATTTTGCCTAAATTTTGATGTCTTCCAGAAAGTGCCCTCAGTTATAACAATCATGTGGCTTTGACTACGATCGTGGTATGTGAGATTGAGTCGATAGTTTCTGCAGATTATGTCAAAATACAATTTTAACCTGAATCCCTTATTTTGACTTGGCTTAACAACATTCTTACCATTTTATTAAAGCCCAAAATGTGTGATCACAACACATAAACTTGAAAGAATTAGAATTGGACTCTTTGGGGCCTTCAATCGAACACATGGTGGACACGATTGCTTTAACCGTTGAAAGAGAAAGTTTCGTACTCAAGTCTTCCCCATTATCATGTACACCAACTAAAATATCTAACTACAATAATTACTATAATTAAGATTGTATATAGAATTGAAAAAACAACTTCAGGCCTTTTTCTATACTACAAGTTCTAAACATGTAGTTTTATATGAAAATCAAAGGAAGTTCGACAACTTACCAATTGAGAGAATGTAAATCAATAAATTTATTCTTGAATATGGTATAAAATACCAAATATTAGAGAGGATATTGAGAGAAAATGAGAGAGGTTTGGGGGGAATGGGCAATCAAATGGTCTTTTTAAAATTGATTAAACCCCGATTGCCGTCATAGTTCTGAAATCACGGTCACTCGGTCATAGTTCTGTGATCGCGATAATAGTTCCATAGACCGTGGTCACAGTAACTAAGACCAAAAAAATGGTTTCCTGTATGTCTTTCTTAGTCCATTTGGCAATTTCACATATTTCTTTTTCAAATTCAATCAAAATACCTCTAATCGCCAACATTTTATGGACTATGCTTGCACAAAAACAAGAATAAAATCCAACTCTACTATAACTTGCATATATAAATTAAAATATATGCCACTTTTTATGGCATGATGGGTTGCCTCCCATCGAGCTCTTAGTTTAATGTCGTGTCACACTGCAGCCACCTTTTCTTTTTATGTCTCCTCTTGGAAGAGTTAAATCTCCATCCTAACTTTTGTTTTATATGAAAAGAGAGGCAGAGGGACTAAATATTTATATATTCAAAGATGTTTCTTGGAAGGGATGGGAATATGGAAAGAAATTTTTGATCTTGCCATTTTGAAGACTTAAACCTTTTATCCAACTCATATCAATTTTCAGGATCAGCTCTATGGGTAAAAGAGTGTTCATCAATACGCTATTACTTGTACATCGGAAGTTGAGTTCCTTGGCCATTAATGGATGGGGTTCCATGTTCTCCTTGGGAATGCCAAACTCTAAAATATAAGAGTTAGACTTCGCCTCCCCACAATCCTCCATTTGTTCAAAGGAATGGATCCTCATCATATCCTCTAAGCCTAACGTCCAACACCTAATTTTGGGTTAGCCACCACTAAAGCATATTCACCCCTAAATGAGCTAGAGTAAGTGTAAAAAATTTTCTTTACTTTTTATCTTGACTCTAAAGTTATTTGTTTTATTTTAGCTTCGTCTTCCTCATATGAGTTGGATGATTAGGAAACTGCCGAGGATTCTTCGCTACCAAACTCATCATCATAGCTTGATTTCTTTTCTTGACATACCTCCTCTTGGTTAATGGGCATGATAAATAAATTTTTAAGATTCTTCCTTTCCCATTACCTCCTTATTAACACTTGTCAATTCTTGATGTACGTGTTTTAGATTCTCCCACGTTGTATCCAAATTATCCAAAATGGCTAGTAGTCTTAGGAAATACCTTTTGAACTCGCTATTTTTCTTATCCATCTTCTCATCATAAGACCTATTAATCTCATATAAAGAACTACCAATATGATTAGTAAAATAAGGGGGAGGAGCATTAGGACGGTTATCCCAATATTCATTTCAACTTTAACACAAGGGACTACTGTACTCCACACCAAATCAAGATGGTAATTTTGTATCTCTTTGGAGAGCATAGTTTCAATCTCGTGAAGTGTGATTATAAGGCCCCATAAAGTTCTCTCATAGTTTAAGCCATATGACGTGTTGAGTGAGGCGTGATTTCGGCCCTAAAAGATTGAGAAGTTGCTTCCTAAGTGAGTAACCAGCTAACCATATAGAATTTTTGTAATTTCAACTTTTTATCATATGGGAAATATGATAAGATTTCCATCGATATAAGATTTGACCAAATTCGACACTCGGGTAAGAAGTTATGGCTAATTTAAGCCTTAGTCCTAAAACTACATCATTTAAATGCCTGGAGCATCGCGGAGAGGCTTGATTTGGAAATTGTCAATTTCCAATAGAACCCCGCAATTGTGGCACATCTTGGAGGAGTCCCAGGTCCCAAGCAGTGGGAAAACATGATGGCTCCGCATTGCAGAGGCTTCCAATTTACCAATTGTAAAATTCCAACGAGCCACCGCAATAAGTGGCACGTATCGAAGGCCAATGAAATTAGGTTCCAGTTTAATTTTTCCAGATTCACACAGATATTTAAAAGGGCACTTTGGACCTTTTCCAAGACTATAAAATCATGAAAACACTAAATCAAAGCCATTTACAAGCATCTTATAAGGGTTTTCTTAAGTTTTCTCTCAAGATAAACCCTAAGTATCCAAAACCTCTTCAAAGAATCTCAAGAATCCACCATGGATTTCCTAACTTTAGTTAATATTCAAGGTTCCCAAATCAAGAACCTCAAGAACCCTCATTCTAGAGCACGAATAGAGTTCCAAAAAGTGAGAGTTCATCAAAAGCTTTAATTCAAGGTATGTGAGGCTTTTTAACAAGGGTAAACCTTTCACCCTTGTGCCTAAAAGGCTAGTTACATCATGAAGTTCTTGAAATATAGGAGGTTGTTTTTTTTACATAAATTTGAATTGGGTTTTTCACCCATTATTATTGAATGCATTATATTGATTTTTCCAATGAATTAAGAGTCAAATGGTATGATTTCTACATGTTTTCTTGAGTATTTATAGAAGGGTATAAATTCCATGATATTACATCTTGATAAGCTAATATTTGCATTGCTGAGATATTGAAGCATATGGCTATATTGATATTTTGAGGTAATTTGTTGAAATTCCCAGATTTCCACATGATTTATGAATCTATATTCTATATATTATTCTTTTGATAAGCTTTAACTTGAGATTGAATAATGGGCAAGTAAGCCCTATTTGACACTTGCAAAATTATGAACTATTGTGCTATGAGCACCCATGTTGTTGAGTATTTTGAGATGATTGAGAAATGAATTGACCTAATGGTCCTTGAGCTTTGAAATCCACTTCTCTATATGATATTATCAATTTGATTATTGGGTTCGTGGTGACCATGTGATTTTTTTAAAAGTGGATTTTTATGAGATCAGAGCAGATAATCTAAAAGGAGTAGTAGTTAGCACCCAGTTGGTAAGTTACTATGATTTCTTAACCCAAAACTATGTGCCACCGTAGGTTGGGCCTGAGGCTGAGTTAATGATAATTATGATTAGGCCCAAGGCCATGTATCATTTAGTGATTACTAGACCTAGGTTATATTCCCTGGCAAGAGTATGACGCTTCTCTACAACGTGCGGTCTCTTCCTTAGGAGGAAAATATGTTGGACTCTATGTAGCTCGCATGGTTTATGTCGGTTATGAGAACCTCCTTTCACATTTAGATTTCAAGATCAAATACCTATTTTTCCTTCCCTTTAAGCTATTTTCCTAAATGGTTGAATTTCAAAGATGTTTCCCCAACTAAAGTATTTTCTTGATGTGAGTTATTTCCTAAATTAGAGCATCTTCCCTTGTTATAGTACTTTTGATAAAGCCTTGAGATAAGTTATTTCCATAAACTAGAATGTCTTTCCATTTGAGATGGAGTGGTTTCTCTAAAGCTTGTGATGAGATATTTTCCTAAAGTTAATGAAATGCCTTCAAGTATATTTTCAAGTTTTATGATTCAGAATTCCAAGTATATGAGTTCTAAATAGTTATGAAATGTTAAGCATTGAAGAATATTTACCCTCCATGAGACTTATGCATGAGTTGAAAGTATTGTTTAAAGTCCCTTAGCCTTTGAGTATTGAGAACAATAGAAAATATCAAATTTTGAGATTAAACAATGATGACTCACAAGATTTGTGTTGCAAGCTCCATTCTACAAGACCTATGAGCTTTATATTTTATACTTATTCAAGCCATGTGATTCATCTCATAATGCATACATAATTTGATTATAGAAGATTGTTACTATTTTATTCATATGCATTCACCCCTGCATACTTAGTACATTTCAAGTATTGATCCACATATATGTCTATGTCCTATATTTTTTCGTAATGTAGTTTCAGGTGATCAGTCCCAACCTCGTTTGTGATTCTTCAAGTACTTTGCCTACATCTTTTACAATGGTGAGTTCTCATGGTTCAAGGACCGATATTCATATATTTACCGTAGTTTAGAGACTATGTTTTATCTTCAGTTCATTTTGAGTTAGTTGGGGACCTGTTCCAACAACTCTCTATATTTTAATTTTTAGAGGCTTGTCAGACAAGTGTTAGACTTATGATGTGTCGAGGGTTCGATATTATGGTTTTGTTGAGATTTCTCTATATTGTGGTCGTATGGACCGAGTATCTTTTCCATATTTCCTTTTATGTGATATGACTATACTAGTGTTGAGTCCATTTTTATTTAGAATTAAGTATCGTTGGTGGAAACTGGCTCTAAGGGTTAGCTTGGGGATACTCGTAGCCTTAGGCACCGTGTGACATTCTAAGAGATGATTTTAGGTTATTACTAACTTGATATCAGAGCCTAAAGTTTCTAAGGAGTCTTAGGGAGTCTGACAAGCCGCGTTGAGTAGAATCTTGATCATCGGTGTATAGCGCGCTATATTTATGAGTAAGAGGCTACGAGATGTTTTGGAAAAATGTTGTTTCTTCTTTCTAATTTTATCATGTCCATAGTTGTCCCTCTAATCTAATGATCTGTGCTATTCTATTTTAAGAAATTGCCTTCTCGAAGAGCGAATGTCCGCGGAAATAATGATAAGCAACCATCACTTGTTGATTCTTTGAATGAGATGATGTCCCATGTTGAGTTTAGGGTGGCCTTTCAGGCGTCAGCCCAAGCAGTCTCCATAAATATTCAGGCTAATACCAAGGCCTCAATTGATAACCAGCAGGATGGTGATGTAGCCACGGCTAGGATTCGTGACTTTATACGGATGAACCCGCATGAATTCTATGGGTCAAATATAGATGAGGACCAATAATTATACTTGGAGGAGGTGAGGAAAATAATAGACGTGATGCATGTTTTAGAAGAAGAAGTGTTGAGTTGTCGTTCTACAGACTGAAGGACATTGCTTATGATTGGGTTGTGTCATGGATGAAGGGTAGAGGTAAGAATGCCGCTCCTATGACTTGCCAATTTTTCCACGATGCCTTTCTGGATTAGTTTTTTCCACTTGAGATGAGGAAGGTAAAGATTGAGGAGTTCATAAACTTGAGACAGGCCTCCATGACTGCTAAGAAGAACTATTTGAAGTTCGATCAATTGGCTAAGTACGCTCCTGATTTGATTTCTGACACTAAATCTAGTATGAGTATGTTTGTGACTGGTGTTTTTGGGATAGTATTAAAGGAGTGTAGGGCCATGATGTTTCACAAGAATTTCGATCTGGCTAGGTTGATGATTCATTCCCAACAGATAGAGGCGGATAACTAAGAAAAAGAGATAGAATGAGGGGTAGCAAGAGGGCGAGATCTGATTAGCATGTGTTTAGCTAGCCTAGTTTCCATAGAGGGAACCACCCCAGTTTCAGAGACGTCCATCTATTCCAGGTCTTTCTTCAGCTAGTTCTCCCATGCTTAGAGGTAGGCCGAAGCAAGGGAGTAGGTCTTTCATGTCTAGGATGTAGAACAGTGTTGTCAATAGGTCCCGTTATCCTTCTTGTGCTAAATATGGTAGGAATCACCTTGGGAAGTGTTTAGGAGATATGAGGGGTTGTTTTGGTTGTGGCAAGCAGGGCCACAAACTTAGAGATTATCCCCATGCTAGACAGGGGAAGATAGATGCCTGACCTCAGGCACAAGCTTCTAGTGCACCAGCTTCAGTACTTTGTCCCACCCCTGCTCAGGGCACTTCTACTAGCACTGCTGGCGGTCAACACCAGAATGGGTTCTATGCTTTGCCACCCCATCGAGAGCAGGAGGAATATCTTGATGTTGTTATTGTTACGCTCCGTGTGTTTTTTCTTAATGTTTATGCGTTGCTTGACCCTAGGTCGAATCTCTCTTATGTGACCCCACTTATGGCTGTGAATTTTGAAATGAGTCCTGAAAAGATTCCTGAGCCTTTCCTAGTTTCTACACCAGCCGGAGAGTCAGTTGTTACGAAACAAGTGTATAGAAATTTCCCTGTGCTTCATAGAGTCGGACTTGCAGATTTGATAGAGTTAGACATGATAGATTCTGATCTTATTCTAGGTATAGATTGGCTTCATTCTTGTTATCCATCTATAGATTGTCGTACCCATGTGGTCAAGTTTTAATTTCATAACGAACCAGTGTTTGAGTGTTCTGGGAGTTTCATATCTCCCAAGAATCATTTTATCTCCTATATCAAAGAAATAAAGCTTATATCCAATGGTTTCATCTACCACCTCATTAGGGTCAAGGACACTAAGTTTGAGACTCCAACCATCCAATCAGTTGATATTGTTAATGAGTTCCCTGATGTTTTTCAAAAGATCTCCCAGGGGTAACTCTCGATAGAGAGATAGAGTTTGGAATTGACCTTCTTCTCAACACTCATCCTATTTCTATTCTGCCATATCATATGGCACCTGCCGAGCTTAAGGAGTTAAAGGATCAAATCAAAGATTTCTTAGACAAAGGTTTCATTAGACACAATATTTCCACATAGGGCAAACCTATTTTGTTTGTGTGAAAGAAAGATGAATCTTTGTGTATGTGCATTGACTACCGTCATCTGAACAAGGTCAGAGTAAAAAATAAGTATCCTCTTCCGAGAATTGATAACCTGTTTGATCAGTTGCAAGGTGCAAGTTATTTTTCCAAGATTGACCTTAGATCCGGCTATCATCAACTTAAAGTGAGGGAATGTGATATTCCAAAGACAGCCTTCTGAACCCGTTATGGTCACTTTGTGTTTCTAGTCATATCTTTTGGGCTAACCAATGCCCTAGCAGCCTTCATGGACCTCATCAACCAAGTGTTCAAGCAATACCTAGATATGTTCGTCATTGTCTTCATAGATGACATCCTTGTGTACTCTTATGATGAGAATGACCATGCATCTCATCTTAGAATTGTCTTGTAAGCTCTTAGAGATCACCTATTATTTGCAAAATTTAGTAAGTGTGAATTTTGGCTAAGGTCTGTAGCTTTCTTGGGCCATGTTATTTCAGCCAAGGGTATTAGAGTTGATCCCTAAAATACAGAAGCTATGAGAAACTGGCCAAGACCCATCTCTTCATCTAACATTAGGAGTTTCTTGGTTCTAGTGGGATATTACCATCATTTTGTTAAGGTTTTCTATTCCATTGCATCTCTTGTGAACAAGTTTACCCAAAAGAAGGTTAAATTCTAGCGGTTCGATACCTATTAGAAAAGTTTTCAGGAGTTGAAGACTCAACCCACTTCAACCCCTATGTTGACTTTGCCTGATGGTACTGATGATTTTATGGTGTATTATGATGCCTCTAGATTTGGTTTGGGTTTTGTGTAGATGCAAAGGGGTAAGGTTATAGCCTATGCCTCTAGACAGTTGAAGCTTCATAAAAGGAACTACCCAACCCATGATCTTGAGTTAGCTGTTATGGCTTTTGCTTTGAAATTTTGAGACACGATCTTTATGGTGACCATGTTGATATGTTTACTGATCATAAAAGTGTGCAGTACATGTTTACCCAAAAGGAGTTGAATCTTAGGAAGAGGAGGTGGTTAGAGTTATTGAAAGATTATGATATGAGTGAGTTGTGTCACCCGGGCAAGGCCAATGTGGTGGTGGATGCCCTTAGTAGATTTTCCATTGGTAGTGTTGCATATATTGAGAAAGGTAAGAGAGAGTTAGCTCATGATTTTCATTGTCTGGATAGGTTGGGCGTTAGATTGCTTGATTCGGTAGAGGGGAGTACATTAGTGCAGAGTAGTTTTGAATCCTCTATAGTTTCGAAAGTGAAGGAGAAGCAGGATAGGGATCCAAGTTTGGTCAAACTGAAGGAGACAGTTAAGGACCAAAAGGTCAAGGTTTTCACCTAAGGGAGAGATAGTGTATTGAGGGTACATGGTAGGTTGTGTGTTCCGTGTGTTGATGATTTGAGGCAGAGGATTATTGGTGAAACGCATGGCGCGTGTTATTGCATTCCTCCCTATACTACTAAGATATATCGTGACTTGCGGAAAATCTATTGGGTGGAACAGAATAAAGAAAGACATCGCCGAGTTTGTAGCAAAGTGTATGACGTGTTAACAGGTTAAGGTGAAGCACCAAAGACCAGGTGGTGTGATGCAAGAGTTTAGTATACCCACTTGGAAGTGGGAGATGGTGAATATGGACTTCGTGACTGGGTTTCCTCTTTTGCATCGTCATCATGATTCTATTTAGGTTGTTGTGGATAGGTTGACTAAGTCCACACATTTTTTGATCATGCATACATCTTATACGGCTGAGGATTATGCTAGATTGTATGTCTGGGAGTTGGTCAGACTGTATGGAGTTCCCTTGTCTATAATTTTGAATAGGGGTACTCAATTTACTTCTCAGTTTTTAGGGAGTTTCAGCAGGTCTTGGCACCCAAGTTCTTTTAAGTTCATCTTTTCACCCACAGATAGATGGTCAGGCTGAGAGGACCATTCAGACCCTAGAGAATATGTTGAGGGCGTGCGCTCTTGATTTTAGAAGAAGTTGGGATGAACATTCGCCATTGATAAAGTTCGCCTATAACAATAGTTTCTATGCTAGCATTGAGATGGCACCATTTGAGGCTTTGTATGGTAGGAGGTTTAAATCACCCATAGGTTGGTTGGAAGTGGGCGAAACTACCACATGTGGGCCTGATGTAGTTTTCGAAGCTATGGAGAAAGTTAAGTTGATTAGAGAAAGGTTGAAGACCGCTCAGCGTCGTCAAAAGTCTTACACAGATGTGAGGAGGAGAGTTCTTCAGTTTAAGATGAGTGATTTGGTGTACTTAAAGATTTCACCCATGAAAGGGGTAAAAAGGTTTGGTAGGAAGGGAAAGCTTAGTCCCTGTTATGTTGGCCCACATAAAGTCTTGAGCCGTATTGGTAAAGTGGCTTATGAGGTTGAGTTACCCTCGGAGTTGTCTGCCGTTCATCCTATCTTTTATGTCTCCATTCTTAAGAAGCATATTGGTGATTCCGTTGTGGTTGATCCTTCTGAGAGTGTTGATATTTAGGATACCCTTTCCTTCGATGAGATTCCCGTGGAGATCCTAGATTTTTAGATCCGTAGACTAAGGAACAAAGAAGTTCCCTTGGTCATAGTTTTATGGCGGAACCAATATGTTTAGGGTGCTACTTCGGAGGCAGAACTAGACATACGAGCCAAATACCCGCATCTCTTTTCCTCAAGTTCAAATCAGTTTGAAGGTACCATTCTTCCTTGATTCAGCTTTTCTAATCGAAAGTTCCGCCATGCATCTATCTTTGCATGAGTTCTTGTGATATCCGGAGTGGTCATGAGTTTAGGAAGATCTTAAACCGTTTAGTAATTTTTTCGGCTGTGTGTACTTAGGTTTTCCTATATTCTGAGCCTAACTAGCAATATTTGAGGACGAATGTTCCCAAAGGAGAGATTTTGTAAAGCCCCACAAAGTTCCCTCGTAGTTATCACCGTAGGGTGTGTCGAGTGAGGCGTGATTCCGGCCTTAAAAGATTAAGAAGTTTCTTCCTAAGTGAGTAACCTTTTAACCATATAGAATTTCCCTAATTTCTACTTTTTATCACGTGTGAAATCTGATAAGTTTTCCATCGATATAAGATTTGCCCAAATTCGACACTTGAGTAAGAAACGCTGAGGGAAGATTCATATGACTTATATACCAAGGAGGGCGAAGAGGAACCACTCTTGAAAGTCTTAATTGATTATCTAGTGATACCCTAGCCTTTTTATTGAAAGAGAGTTTAAGTGGGTTTGATTGGGAAAAATAGGTTAATAAAGACTCAAAAGGTGTTTTAAGTCGTGGTGTCAAAGGAAGTTAAGAAGGAGAAATATCTGAATGCGCCCAACTTAAAACTATAAAAATACCACAGGTGGTTATGAGTTGATCCCGTGACTTATGACCAAAATATATGACTTGTACAATTTAGTCATCATGAGTATAATGATTTGGATACCTATAAACTTTCCACCCTATGACTCATTTATGCCAGTCATTACCAGGCCACACGCCTCACCCAAGATAGAAACCAAAGGTATTGGACTCTTAAAAATATACTACTTAACCTTACCATTCGTAACCTATCTTCATGGATCTTATTTAGCCACTAGTACTCAAGGAAATGTCAAGTCACTACGTTTCTAATTTCTTGAAGGATCATCTTGATTACCCATTACCACACCTAACGTCCCATGCCACTAAACCATAACCACAACAGAAACCCAAGCACTATCCACTGGACTCCTTACGACTAGGGTCACATGACCCGTACCCACACCATAAGACTTGTATGATGAGTCATTACAAGAAAAGTATATTAATAATTTTCCAAGGGACCAAACCCAGGGTGTTTTATCTGGCCCATCATTTTAGGATTTTCTTATAATTTCAACATCATGAATTTTACTTGAAGTAGCATAAAACATAGTACTAGTATATTCGATATATTCTAACATCCTAGGATCATTACATACTAAATTCATAAACATTCCCATCTTTCTTCATCAATATACATATACTAGGTTTAAACCCCTAAAACCTAACATTAATCCATTTTAGTGATTTTCTAAGTTTAAATGATATAATTTCATGTCTGGAATATAATTGCTTTCCTTAAATAATGAAAAACTTGAAAATCCCTTTAGAAATCACCTTTCCTTAGAGCCCTAGTGTTTTTTTTGATAAGTGGAGAAAGAAAATATTTTTTGGGTTTAAAAACTAACATTTCACTATATGTTGTCGCTGGAACAGTTAAATTTCCACTACAGTAGTTTCTGTCCTTTTATAGGAAGGTTGTTGTTGTTGTTCGAGCTACCGCCGTAGTGGTAGCATTGAAACAATTATTTTTTTACGGTAATGGTTTGAAGCAGAAATTTGGGAAATCTCTTTAGTTCCTTATTTGACAACACACAATACAATTTTTGATATCATGAACCAATCCTTCCATGATAAATGCTATAACTTGAGCTCTATAACTCTATTTCAGGTACCAAAAGCTGATATGATTTTCTATATTTGTTGTCTATATAATTATTACATCAAAAACTATCACTAAAAATTGCATGATGAAACACCTAGGATTAGAAACCTCATACAAATTTCCTAGGTTGATGTTTCTGGATAACATAAGACTAATGTGTACAAGTTGTATGTTTGGGTAAGGGTTAGGGCACATTTTCCTTATGTTTGACAGTGTGTGAGGGTTGATTTCTACTGTAGGTATTATTGAGAATCATACCAATTGTATGATAATGTACGAGTTGTAAGCTACCTAATCGTATCATTCCAGTAGTCTTGGCCAAAGAATTTTGTCTTGGGTATGGGTTGCAGGGTACAACTCATACCTTAAGGTGCAAATTATGCATGTATAGTAGTATGTTGGTAAGTATGGGGTCCAAGATGAGGTCTAGGGTATGAGTTAGGGTACCACTCATTCCCTAGGGTATAGGTCAAGAAGATGATTCATACCCACCTTGGGTTCACTTTTCAGCTTTTAAGCTAAGGACATTTTTGACTTTTCCACCCCCTAACCTTATGACCCATAACTGATAACATTTTTTGTCCTATCATTCATCTAAAAAACAAGATCAAACACATTCTAAAACACCATCCAAAACTTCTCTTACATGGTTAGAGGATAAGGGTTCAAGAGTGTTCATCTAAAGGTTAATGGGGTGAAGAATCTTTCCTTGAATTATATTGTATATGGCATGTGAGTCTTCCCATATTTTTATTTCTCAAATATCATATTTTTTGGATATTCAAATGTTTAGGGTTTTGGTGCATTGTGAGTATTGTTTACCCTTGTTTAACCTTGTGTACATATATGTTTTTTGTGATGATTTGCACATGTGGGTGCTTGTTTATAGTGGTTTAACTAATGGGGCATAGGTGTTAGACTCCTATATTTACGTTATACTAATGACAAACTAATGAGTAGATATTTTCATGATATTGGAAGAATACTAATGATGGAATCAAATCATGATTTAAGACATCCAAGAAAATCAATCAATAAAAAAAGAGAAAAAAAGGAAAATCGTAGTACCGGAATCATGACAGATCGGATCAATAAAAATAAGGAAAAAGGAATAAAATATCGTGAACAAACTTGGAAAAACATCAATAACTAAAGGATAAAAAGGATTAAAAGATCATGAACGTGTCTGATACGGACGTAAGTGAAAGTCGTGTATGGACATATCTGATAAGGACATACCATAAAGTAGCATTTCTCAATGAAGGAATCAATTCAAATCCTTGGTTGAGAAGCAATATCTTGGTTTTCTATATGAAGAGTAGCAACTGAAGACTATAAAAGAAGAAGACTAAAGATAGAGAAGAGTAATGCAACTTCAAGAAGAATTCTCAAAGCATCTCAATGTTATCTCACAAAGCTTTGTAATTTGTAGATTACAATTATTATATAAAGAGTAGGATTGAGTTAACTTTGTAATAAAACCTGATGTTGTATAACAAGATCTGAAGAATAAAATAAGTGTTTGGATCTTGTTTCTCCTCATTATACTCGAGAAAACACTAAAAGATCCAAGGTACCGTTGAAACCCATGGGGACTAGAAGTAGGCAAAATATTGGTGTTTCGAACTAGGACAAATCTGTATGTTCTTTAATTTAAATTCAATTATTTATTTACATGCTTGTTTTAAGTCGAACCTATCTTGTGAAGTATACTGATATGAAGGCAAGCTGACTGTGAGAAGTCAATAGTCGACTCACAAAAATTTTCAAGTCACCCCCTCTTGAATTTCAATTAGTATTAGAGAAGGTCTCACTAATAGTGTTGCTTTACCGCATGTGATAAAAGATTAAATGGTAATCGATCAAATTCCCAATGCTCTTCTTTAAGATAGTCTCTCCTCTAAATGGCCACCATACTTTAATATACATCACTACTCTTACTAGAAGAATAGCTTTAGAATCTTTGTCCAGTCAAATGACTTCCAGGCCTGGGTTTTATTAATAAGGGACCAGAGTCGATCCAAGGACTCAAAGACAACCAAAAGGACAAAAACAATGAATCAAGTAGTACTGATGTAAAAACCCTTTAAAGATTCAAGGTCACAAAAGAACAACAAGAGGTAATTCAAACTAATAAGCGAGCTATAAGTTTGCTTTTGTGTGCAGTTGCAAAACTGCAAAAAAGACGTAGGACAAATTTGATGTAACATATGAAGGAACCACAAAGGTTAAAAAATAAAAAATTATTGCCTTGATCAATGAATACAAGTTGTTCAAGGTGGAAGAGAATGAAATATCGAAACAATGTTTGCAAGATTTTTCAGGATCGTATGTGAATTAAAATTGCTAGGATGATCTATCCTCATTGCCTGTAGGTCCCGAAGCTTGTACAAAATTTCCATAATATTTAGGAAACCAAGGTAGCCATCCTAGAAGATGAAGATATTCACCACATGACATATGATGAATTATGAGGTAATCTCATTGCATATGAATAAAATTATGTCAACAAGTACCGCAAAGAGGAAAAAAAGAAACTAGTAGCCTTCAATGCCATGCCAACTAAAGAAGAGGGCATTTTAGAAGATGTCATTAGTGAAGGAATGGTTCTCATAAATCATAGAGTAAGGCATATAATGAGACAGAGATAACAAAGATCCCAAGGAAGCAAGAACAATGATTCCACTAGAAATGATGATCGCTATTATCACTTTGGAAGGCCTTGCCACATTAAAAAAAAGTATCTAGAATTTAGAAGAAATCATCTAGAAATAATTAAACCTTTGGTGCATGGAGTGATAAATATGAAACCGAAGAAAAAATAAAAACTGCAAATATATGCTTCATGGCAATAGGTTAATCTAGCAAGGATAGACTACACAATTCCGTCATATTGTTAAGTCTAACTTAGATATGATAACTGACTAGCTTTTAAAAATTATAGATGAATATAACAAACTTGCTCAAGAGAAGCAAAGTTGTGAAGCTTGACTTAAATGAAAACTCGAAGAGGCATAAATAAACTATCAAATAAAAATTGAGGCATGTAAAATTTAAATTGACTTACTTCATTAAGAGCTTGATGATGTAAAATTACAATTAAATAGCATTAAGAAATTTCCAAGTAACAGTTTCATGAGATCGAACTCCTTTACAAATAATTCAAAATCCTCATCAGAATTGTTTAAATCAGTCAAGACCTTTTTCTCCTCTCGATGACTAATTTGTTTCATCTATGGGCACAGAGGGCACAAATCCTACATCCGCCTGCATAAGACAAAGATTTTATGGTTTTAAATCCCAAAGAAACCACATCTAACTCAAGAAAACCCAAGACCACTTGGGTACCTGAAAATATAATTTTTTTATTTTGTAGGAACAAACCCACAAAATCTATTAGAAACAAATATTTGTCATTCATAGCGGATGTTCTAACAACATTACAAGAAAGAAAGAAAACTTTTCCACTTTAAGAAATGTAGATGGGGGATCATTTAGATTTGGTTACAACACTTGAGGCAATGTCATAAGAGTCGACTTAGTAAAGCTCATCTCTTTATTTGAGTTTATTAATGTGTACTTAGTAAACGACCTCAACCATAACTTGCTCAACATCATTCACTGTGTGATGCCATATTTGGAGTTTTCTTTAAAGATAAAAGTTTCTCTATCAAATATGACAAAAGAGACATCTCTATCATTGGTGAATGCATTGTTAATATTTATGTTTTAAATAGTCTTGATTTTTCTACCTTAACCTACTTCACTGTGCAAGCTAATGATATTTAGTTGTGGCAAAGAAGTCTTGGGTATGGAAACATGCATATCATTGAGAAGTTATCCAGATTGGAATTGGTGAAAGGTGTGCCAAAACTTAAGTTTGAAAAAAGATCACATCTCTGATGATTGTCAATTAGGTAAATAGAATTAGACATCATTCAATGACAAAGACATTGTCTCTACAACAAAATCTCTTCAAATAATCCACATAGATCTATTTGGCCCCACTAAGACCGCGAATTGGTTTAAATAGATATGTTTTTATTATAGTTGATGACTACTCATGTTTTACTTGGGTAATATTTCTAGATCATAAAGAGGAGGCCTTCATAATCTTTGAGATTTTTTTTAGAAATGTACAAAGAGATGCTGGAAACCTTATCCCTTATGTTCATAGTTGTAAAGCCCCGGAAAATGGGTCCCGAAGCGTCATACGGTGCTTGAGCCATTTTCATTCAGTTCAACACAAATCAATGGGGTTTCCATAAATAACCCTCAAATATCAACAGAGTAATCATCATCCAAGAATAAATGAATTCAGAAAGATAACAAAATACGACTTATTAGTCAACTCCCAATATCTATACTAGTCTGAAAATCCTCTAAGAAAATTAATAAAACCAGCGAGCCATTGAGACATGACCCAACTGAATCATACTCAGTTATCAAATGTAAACAATTCCGTGAAACCAACATCAGACATCACATCCTCGGAACATGAAAACTCACCACAACAGAGGATGTAGAACAGCGTGCCCAAAGAATCACTGTCGAACCTAGAACTGAGAACCTGAACTTACATTCCAAGAAAATATAGCCCACATCTGAAGATGTGGGTCAGTACCATGGAAAGGAATCGAGTATATGGGGGTGTATGCAGTTGTATAAACATCATCATCATAAATATTTATAAGAAATATGCAGGATGTATGAAAGACTCATATAGCCCGAAGAAAATCATCATAATCATGAGAGGATGAAATAAGTACAATAACACATGTGAGTCATCATATAATTTGATAATCACTTTAGTTCATCAAGAATATCAATTCTCATAATGTAAATATCATTTAAATCTTTCAAAAGAATAACTTTCACAATTCCACTTTCAAATCACTTCACAATTCACCATAGACACAAGGAAACACACACAGACTGGGAGATCCTATAACCGACATAAACCATGTGAGCTACAAGGAGTCCAACGTACAATCCACATTAGGGAGAGCCGTCATATTCTTTCCATCGGAGTAGGACTATCGATATCAAATCCACACAAACTAGTGATCACTATATAAATCAGCCTCAGGCCCACTCCTATGGGGGCACGTAGTTCTAGGAAAGTAAGGTCGCTTTATACCTCTCACTCGGTGCTAAAGATTTCTCCTGGACTTAGCTTAGATCATTTCAAAGATAATCCACAACAAAACAATTTCAGTAATGTATAAATATACATTTGGAGCCATCATGCTTCCCATCTATCAAAATCAACCACGTTGTAGATTTCTTTCATACTCGAGTTCAAAACAACTCCATTAAGACCAAAAGGTCAAATAATTCAAAATATCTCAAATATTCAACATCAACGCGCTTATAACACACAGTTTTTAAAAAAAACACAATTTCCAATAGGAATATACGACCCAAATATCAAAATCATGATAAATATCGTTCAAAATTCATGCTTTATATCACCAGACATGTAAATTCATATTTCAAAATCATAAGAATCAAGATTTCATAATAATCATCATAAGATATGGGTTCATGCTTCAAATTCATAAAAATCAAATAAAAATCATGCCTTGGTAAAGAAAATTACTTTTGGGTACAAGAATGAAAGAGACTTCTTGTTGGAAAACACCACATATCTTGAATGATGAACTTTATATCGATACTCATTTTTGAGATGTTAATCGTGCCTTTGAATAATGGTTCTTGGAGTTCTTGAACTAGAAACTTGGAATATTGAATAAATTTGCAGAATTAATGGTGAATTTGGGAGGTTCTTGAAGTTGGATGTAGGAGCTTAGGGTTTTATTTTTGAGGAAATTTGATAAAATATAATATATAATGCTTGTAATAGGCCTTAATGTAGGGTTTGGCTGCATTTTGGGTGAGGAGAAATGACCAAAACGCTACTAAAAATTAAAAAAATTCTCGAATCTGTCCTTTGGTGGACTGTTTTGATAGTTTGAAGTAGATCAACCATAACGTTTTACTCCGATCTTCAAATTGGATGAAACTAATTTTATTAGAAAGAGTACTCTCATATCTTTCGGTTGATATATAGTATCTCACCCAGATCATTGTGTAAGAGGAGTTATGATCATTTGAATTTGATTCAAAAATTTGCTTTTGGTAGGCTGAAGTAGATCGACCATAACTTTTTGCTCCGACAGATAAATTTGATGAAACTAATTTCATTAAAAAGAGGACTCACAGATCTTCCGTTGATATATAGTAGATCTCCCAGATAATTATGTAAAAGGAGTTATGATCATTTAAATTTGGGGCAAAAATACGCCAGGCCTCAGTACTTTTTCTTGCACGTTTTACTATTCAGTACTATTCATGGTTCGATCGGAATGTTCATAACTCGTCGCTCAGGTGTCCGTTTTGGATGATCCACATATCGTTGGAAAGCTTATTCAATAATATACGTAATGGTGGGTCATAATCTAATACATTTAGCATGGAAAAGTTATAATTCATTCTAGAAGATAGAACCCAACACGTTTACGCACAAAATTTCAATGAAAAATTTCCCGGGGTATTACATCATCCCCCTTGGAAACATTCATCCTCGAATGACGCTAGACATGCCAAGATTAGATAGGGAATAGAGCATACAACTGATACTATTTGTTAGAATCATGACCACATCGTTTCTCACTCCGAATGCAACATAGAATGCATAAATTCAAAAAACTACAGCTGAACACATAATAAATGACAGCTGAACTGCTTCAACTTTTATCAAAAGTGCATGATTTAGGAAAGAACGGTACCTTCGGATTGGTCGGAGTTTGCACAAAATAGGTGTGGGTACTTGGATCGCATATTTGCCTCAGCTTCCCAAGTTGCACCCTCAACAGATTGGTTTCGCCACAACACCTTGACCAAGGGAACTTTTTTGTTCCTTAGTCTTTGGACACTGAAATAAAGAATCTCAACAGGAATCTCATCAAAAGAAAGATTTTCTTGAATGTCAGCACTCACAAAGGAATCCACTACCACATCATCGCTAATATGCTTTCTAAGCATAGAGACATGGAATATTGGATGAACAGAGGACAACTTGGAAGGTAACTCGACCTCATAAGCTACCATACAAACACGGCTAAGAATTTTGTAAGGACCAACATAACGGGGACTAAGCTTCCCCTTCTTTCAAAATCTCTTCACCCCTTCATGGGTGAAATTTTTAGAGAAACTAGGTCACTAACTTCAAACTCAAGGTCTCTCCTTCTAACATCCGCATATGACTTTTGACGACTCTGTGCAGTTTTCAACCTTTCCCTAATCAACTTAACTTTTTCCATAGCATTAAATACCAAATCAGGACCACTCACAGCCACTTCACCCACCTCGAACCAACCTATGGGTGATCTACCCTTCCTCCCATATAAGGCTTCAAACGGATCTATGCCAATACTAGAGTGGAAATTGTTATTGTAAGCAAACTCTACCAACGGTAAGTGATCATCCCAACTTCCATTAAAGTCAAGTGCACAAGCTCTCAACATATACTCTAAGGTATAGATGGTCCGCTCATCCTGACCATCGGTCTGCGGATGAAAAGCATAACTCAAAAGCACTTGGGTACCAAGACCTTTCTGAAAAGCTTTCCAAAATTGCGAAGTGAACTGAGTACCCCTATCCGAAATGATAGACAAGGGAACTCCATGCAATCTGACTAGCTCTCGGATATACAATATAGCGTAATTCTCAGAAGTATATGTAGTATGAATAGGCAAGAAATGAGCAGACTTAGTCAACCTATCAACCACAACCCAAATAGAATCATGATGGCGTCGGGAAGGAGGTAAACTAATCATGAAGTCCATATTTATCTCTTCCCATTTCCAGGTGGGAATACTAAACTCTTTCATCATACCACCAGGTCTTTGGTGTTCAACCTTAACTTGTTGGCATTTTGCATACTTAGCTACAAAAGTTGCTATATCTTTCTTCATGCCACTGCACCAATAGATTTCCCAGAAGTCTCGGTACATCTTGGTGGCACCAGGATGAATAGAATATCACACCTCATGTTTTATAGCCATAATCCTCTATCTCAGATCATAAACATTCTGGACACACAATCTACCCTGCAATCTAAACACACCATCTCCCCCTTGGGAGAAAACCTCTTCTTTTTGGTCCTTGACTGACTCCTTCATTCTGACCAAACTAGCATCTAAGTATTGCTTTTCCTTCACTTCTAAAACCAAGGAGGATTCAGAACTACTCTGAACCCCTATACTCCCTTCAGCAGAGTCAAATAACCTAACCCCCAATCTAGACAAATTATATACATCACGATCCAACTCTTTCTTACCTTATACAACATGCAAAACACTACCCATGGACACTCTACTTAGGGCATCCACCACAACATTGGCCTTGCCCGGATGGTACAGCACACTCATATCATAGTCCTTTAACGATTCTAACCATTGTCTCTGCCTAAGATTCAATTCTCTCTGGGTAAACATATACTGCAGACTCTTATGATCAGTGAAAACATCAACATAGACACCATACAAATAGTGTCTCTAGATTTTCAAAGCAAACACAATAGCATCCAACTCAAGGTCATAGGTGGGGTAATTTTTGTCATGGGGTTTCAACTGTCTAGAAGCATAAGCTATCACCTTACCCTTCTGTATCAATACGCAATGCAAGCCAACTCTCGAAGCATCACAGTACACCACAAAACCATCAACACCATCAGGCAAAGTCAAAATAGGGGATGAAGTGATTCAAGTCTTCAACTCCTGAAAACTCTTCTCACAACATTCGGATTACAAGAACTTCACTTTCTTTTAGGTCAACCAAGTCATAGGAGATGCTATAGAGGAGAAACCCTCAACAAAATGGCAATAATAGCCAGCTAAACCCAAGAAACTTTGGATATCAGTTGGAGAAATAGGTCTTGGCTAATTTCTAACATCTTTGGTCTTTTGGGGATCAACTCTAATACCCTCGGAATAAATGATATGACCCAGAAAAGCAACTGCCTTAGCCAAAACTCAAACTTACTGAACTTGGCAAATAACTTGTGATCTCTAAGGGTTTGCAAAAAAGTTCGGAGATGATCAGAATGTTCATCCTCAATACAGGAGTACACCAGTATATCATCGATGAACACTATGACAAACATATCCAGGTATGGTCTGAATACTCGATTCATAAGGTCTATGAAAGCTGCTGCAGCATTAGTTAACCCGAAAGACATAAAAAGAAACTCAAAATGTCCATAACGAGTTCGAAAAGTGGTTTTCGGGATGTCACACTCCCTAACTTTGAGTTGATGATAGCCGAAATGAAGGTCTATCTTTGAGAAATAACTTGCACCTTGCAATTGGTCAAACAAATTATCTATTCTCGGAAGGGGGTACTTATTTTTTATGGTGACTTTATTCAATTGGCAGTAATCAATGCACATACACAAAGCGCCATCTTTATTTCTCATAAATAACACAGGAGCACCTCAAGGAGAAACACTGGGCCTTATGAAACCCTTATCTAGTAGATCTTTGAGTTGGTCTTTCAACTCCTTAAGATCTGCAGGAGCCATACCATAAGGAGAAATAGAAATGGGCTGAGTATTGGGAAGAAGATCAATCTCGAACTCTATCTCTCTATTAAGAGAGATCCTTATGAGATCATCTAAAAAGACATCAGAAAACTCATTGATGACGTTAAGAGACTGAAGAGTTAGAGTCTCAGACTTAGTGTCTTTGACTCTAACCAAATGGTAAATACACCCCTTGGAAATAAGCTTTCTAGCTTTGAGGTAAGAGATAAAATGACTCTTGGGTGACACAAAATTCCCAGACCACTCAAACATGGATGCACCCGGAAACTAAAACTTGACCACTCGGGTCCGACAATCAATAAAGGCATAAAAAGAATACAACCAGTCCATACCCAGAACCACATCAAAATCTACCATGTCTAACTCAATCAGATCAGCCAACAAGACTCTAGGAAGAACGGTAACAGAACACTTTTTATACACTTTCTGGGCAATAATCGAATCACCCACTGGGGTAGAAACTAGGATAGGCTCAAGAATAATCTCAGGACTCATTTCCAAATTCACAGCAATCAAAGGTGTAATATATGAGAAACTGGATCCAGGATTCAACAAAGCATACACATCAAACTGAAATATATGAAGCATACCAGTAACAACATCGGGAGAGTCCTCCTATTCTTGGCGGGACGGTAAAGCATAGAATCTATTCTGGCGCTGCCCACTAGCATTGCTAGAAGAGGCGCCCTGAGCTGGGGCTGGGCGAGTTGCTAGAACTGGAATACTAATAGTCTGAGTCTGGGTTTGAGGGCCATAGTCACGACACCCTTGTCCATCCTATGGAAAATCTCTAACTGTGTGACCCATGTCACCACATCGGAAACAACCTCTCTTCTCACCCCAACACTCACACGAATGAGCCCTACCATATTTAGGACACAGTGGATAATTTGGCTGACTACCAATACTGTACTGGGACCTGGATGCATATGACCTGCTACCTTGCTTCTGCCTACCTCTAGGCATGGGAGCACTAGCAGATTACAATCCTGGCATAGATGAACGATCCTGATACTGAGGGTGACTCCCTCCCTGCGATCTAGTCTGACCCTGTTCGTGCTGCTCGGACCTAGCTCTCTTATTCCCTGTCATTCTATCTCTCTACTTAATCTTGTCTGCCTTAATCTGTTGGGCATGAGTCATCAGCCTAGAAAGATTTATCTCACTATTCAGCATAACAGACCTACACTCCTTAACCACATAACTAGACACTCCAGTCACAAACTTACTAATACTAGCCCGATTATCAGCCACTAAGTCAGGAGGATACTTGGCCAACTGATTGAACTTTAGACAGTACTCCCTAACAGTCATAGAGTCCTATCGTAGGTTCATAAACTCTTCCACATTTTCCTCCCTCATCTCTAAAGGGAAAAACTTATCCAGGAATGCATCCTGGAACTCTTGCCAAGTTATAGGGATAGCTCCCTCACCTATACCTTTCCTCCAATCAACAAACCAGTCATAAGCAAGGTCTTTCAACCTATACGCAGCCAACTCCACACTATGTTCCTCAGATATATGCAACTCCTGAGTAATCTTTCGCACCTCTTCTAAAAATAATCATGGATCCTCATCAGACTTAGACCCATAGAATTTTGGCATATTCATCCGCATAAAGTCACGGATCCTGGCAATGGCTGAATCACCTCCCCGCTGATATGAAGATGGGGCCGAGTTGGCCTGAACATTTGTAGTAATAGCTTGGGCCAGTACCTGAAAGGCTACCCAAAATTCATGAGACACGTTTTAATTCAATGGGCTAACGGGTTGAGGTTACTGACCATCATTATTTTTTCTCGCTCGATGTGGAGGCATATTTCTGAAAAAGTAGGTCATGAATCAATAGGAAAGAGAGACACTTTAAGCATGATAGACTTTTGAAAGAAAGAATCACACTATTTCTTAAAACGTCTTGTAGCCTCTTGCTCATAGATGTGGTGCATTACACACCGATGATCAAGACTCTACTTAATGCGGCTTGTCAGACTCCCTAGGATACCTTAAAACCTTAGGCTCTGATACCAAGTTTGTAACGCCCCAGAAAATGGGTCCCGGAGCGTCACACAGTGCTTGAGGCTATGAGTTTCCCCAAGTTAACCCTTTGAGCTATTTTCATTCAATTCAACAGAAATCAATAGGGTTTCCATAAATAACCCTCAAATATCAACAGAGTAATCATCATCCAAGAATAAAATAATTTCAGAAAGATAACAAAATATGACTTATTAGTCAACTCCCAACATCTATACTAGTCTGACAAGACTCTAAGAAAATCAATAAAACCAGCGAGCCATTGAGACATGTCCCAACTGACTCATACTCAGTTACCAAATATAAACAATTCCGTGAAACCAAAATCAGACATAACGTCCTCGAAACATGAGGACTCACACAACAGAGGATGTAGAACAGCGTGCCTGAAGAATCACTGTTGAACTTGGAATTGATCACCCAAACCTACATTCTAAGAAAATACAGCCCACATCTGAAGATGTGGGTTAGTACCATGTAAAGAAACTGAGTATATGGGGGTGTATGCAGTTGTACAAATATAATCAACATAAATATTTATAAGAAATATGCAGGATATGTGAAAGACTCACATAGCCGAAGAAAATCATCATAATCATGAGAGGACGAAATAAGTACAATAACACATGTGAGTCATTATATAATTTGTCAATCACTTTGAGTTAATCAAGAATATCAATTCTCATAATGTAAATATCATTTAAATCTTTCGAAAGAATAACTTTCACAATTCCAGTTTCAAATCACTTCACCATTCACCATAGACACAAGGAAACACACACATACTAGGAGATCCTATGATCGACAGAAATCATGTGAGCCACATGGAGTCCAAAGTAAAACCCAGATTGGGGAGATCCGTCCTATCCTTGCGATTGGAGTAGGAGTATCGATATCAAATTCACACAAACTAGTGATCACTATATAAATTAGCCTCAGGCTAACTCCTACGGGGGCACGTAGTTCTAGGAAAGAAAGGTCGTTTTATACCTTCCAGTCTGTGCTTAAGATTTCTCCTGTACTTAGCTTAGGTCATTTCAAAGGCAATCCACAACAAAACAATTTCAATAATATATAAATATACATCGGGAGCCAGCATGCTTCCCATCTATCAAAATCAACCACGTTGTAGATTTCTTTCACACTCGAGTTCAAAACAACTCCATTAAGAACAAAAGGTCAAATCATTCAAAATATCTCAAATATTCAACATCAACATGCTTATAACACACTTTCTCTAAAAAAACACAATTTTCAATGGGAATTCACTACCCAAATATCAAAAATCATGATAAATATCGTTCAAGATTCATGCTTTATATCACCACACATGTAAATTCATATTTCAAAATCATAAGCATTAAGATTTCATAATAATCATCATAAGATATCGTTTTATGCTTTAAATTCATAAAAATCAAATAAAAAACATGCCATTGTAAAGAAAATTACTTTTGGGCACAAGAACGAAAGAGTGTTCTTGTTGAAAAACCACACATACCTTGAATGATGAAATTTAGATCGATACTTATTTTTGAGATGTTAATCGTGCCTTTGAATAATGGTTCTTGGAGTTCTTGAACTAGGAAATTGGAATCTTGAATAAATTTACAGAATTAATGGTGAAGTTTGGAGGTTCTTGAAGTTGAATGTAGGACCTTAGGGTTTTCTTTTTGAGGGAATTTGATGAAATATAACATATGATGCTTCTAATAGTCTTTAATATAGTGTTTGGATGGATTTTGGGTGTGAGGGAATGACCAAAACGCCCCTAAAAATTAAAAAATTCTCGAATCTGTCCTTTGGTGGACTTTTTGGATAGTCTGAAGTAGATCAACCATAACGTTTTACTCCGATCTTCAAATTGGATGAAACCAATTTTATTAGAAAGAGGACTCTTATATATTTCCGTTGATATATAGTATCTCACCCAGATCATTGTGTACGAGGAGTTATGATCATTTGAAGTTGACCCAAAAATTCACTTTTGGTAGGTTGAAGTAGATCGACCATAACTTTTTGCTCTGACAGAAAAATTGGATGAAACTAATTTCATTGGAAAGAGGACTCACAGATCTTTCCATTGATATATAGTAGATCATCCAGATCATTATGTACAAGTAGTTATGATTTTTTAAATTTCGAGCAAAAATACGCCAGGCCTCAGTACTTTTTCCTGCATGTTTTACTGTTCACTACTATTCATGGTTCGATCGGAATGTTCATAACTCGTCGCTCGGGTGTCCGTTTTGTATGATCCATATATTTTTGGAAAGCTTATTAGATACTCTACGGAATGGTGTGTCATAATCTAAGACAGTTTGCATGAAAAATTTATAATTCATTCTAGAAGATGGAACCCAACACATTTATGCACAAAATTTCAAAAAAAAATTCTCGGGGTATTACAATAGTGATCACAGAAGAGAATTTGAAAACAAGGCATTTAAGTAATACTGTGATCAAAATGGAAACTCTTAGAACTTCTCCTAACATCACTTTTCTCAGCAAAATTATGTGGTTGAGTGATAGAATTGATCCCTACAGGAAACTAATAGGACTATGTTGTTAGATCCTAACATCCTAGATCACTTTTAGGTGGAAGTAGTAAGCACAACATGTTACATCATCAACAAATGTATGGTCAGACCTATTCTAAAAAAGATGTGTTATGGACTCAGGAGAGGAACGAAGCCCAACATCAGCTACTTCTATCTTTTTGGATGCAAATTCTTTATCCATGACAATGGTAAGAATAACTTGGAAAAATAAGATCCACAAAGTGGAGAAGGTATTTTCCTTGGATATTCTCCCACTAGTGGTGCTTACACATCTTATAATAAAAGAATTTTATGCAATGAAGAAGATATACATATTATATTTGATAAATAAAATCACCCCTATAAATTTAAGTGTTGATGTAGAACAGGTAAGCAATTAAGAATCTGGAGAAAATGATAGCACAATCTATGACCCATCACAAGACAATTCTACTATACCCTCTCGAGAGTTAACTTCCACTATAGAAATAGTGATATAAAGTCTTCCAAAAGAGTGGAAACGTAATGCTATCTATCCAAATGAACTCATCATCGTAAATCTAGAAGATAGGGTGTGAACAAATGTATCAATGACAAAACAAGCTTTTGTCACACTTGTATCTCAAATTAAACAAAATAAAACTGATAAACCAATGGTAAAATATATGAAGGACGAATTAGACTAGTTTGAATGAAATCAAGTTTGGACTTTGGTTGAAAGACCAAGAAATTGCTCAGTAATTAGAACTAGATGGGTATACAGAAAAAATTGAATGAAAAAGGTAAGGTTATCAGAAATAAAGCCAGAGTTGTAGATCAAGGCTATTCCTTACAAGAAGGTATTGATTTACAAGGAAAACTTTGCCCCCGTGTAAGGGTTAGGGTCAATTATGATTTTATTAGCTTTGTTGCTTTCACATGTTTCAAACTATATAAAATAGACGTCAATAACACCTTCTTAAATAGTTTAATTAATGAGGATGTTTTTGTAAAACAATGCCTAGTGTTTGAAAATCCATCGTATCCAAATCATGTTTTCAAATTATCAAAAGCACTCTCCAATCTCAAACAAGCTCTAAAGGCTTGGTATGAAAGAGTGAGTACTTTCTTACTAAATGACAATTTTTAATGGGGTAAAATTGATACAACTCTTCCTTACAGAAGCTTGATTCAAATCTTATTATTGTTCAAATTTATGTTGACGATATCATTTTTGGTATTTCTAACATCTCTCTTTGTGAGAATTCTGCTAATTTGATGAAAGTCGAATTCAAAATGAGCCTTATAGGTGAGCTCACATTATTTTTCGATTTACAAATAAGACAAACTCCTAAAGGAACTTTCATTAGTTAACCCAAGTACACAAAAGAACTCATCAAAAAATTAGGTATGGAAAAAGTAAAGTCCTATGGAACTTCCATGAGTCTATCCACATGCCTCAATTTAGACTCATTCGGTAAGAATGCTGATGAAAAAACATATAGGGGAATGATAGGGTCACTACTCTACTTTACTGCCAGTCGACCATACGCCATATTCAGCGTATGTTAGTGTTCTAGGTTCTAGTCGACTCCCAAAGAGTCTCATTTGATTGCCATCAAAAGTATCATTCGATACCATATAGGAACTCAATATATTGGACTATGGTACCCGTGTTCTTCCAATTTTGACTTAATTTTATATTATGACTCTAATTTTGTAGGTGATGAAAGTGATTAAAAAAGCACTAGTGGAACTTTTCAAAGTCTTGGAGATGCCCTGATTTTAATGCATAGTAAGAAGCAAACTTCAATTGCACGTTCAACTAATGATGTCGAATATATAGCTGTTGGAAGTTGTGGTATTCAAAGTTTATGGATTATGCATCAACTACTTAAGCATCATTATGCATCAATATTATAACACCAGTGTTATTAGTCTACGTAAATATAATGTGCATTATTCTTGGAAAAAACACATTAATATTAAGCATCATTTTATTTATGATCATGTCGACAATGGCAATTTTTCATTAACATTTGTTGACTTTGAAAATCCACAGGAAAATATTTTTACAAAACCCCCGTTAGAAGAAAGATTTTGTTACTGTAGGTAAAGAATTTGAATTATTAGTATTAATGATTTATGAAATTTATATTTTGACAAAATATTTTTACTTGCTCCTATTCTATAGTCTGATTTTTTTAAACTTGATTTTTCAAAAAGAAAAGTCATCATTTGTCTCACTATTTTTCACGCCCCTTTTTTTCCTCGCCACCTCTTTACTTTTCCAATACTTCTCCGAATGCCACTTTTTAACTTCCATCAGTCACTTTTTTCCTTTATACATCTTTGGCATCATCTCCTCTGTATTTTTAAATAGTCATATACTTCCCCCATTCCTCCTCAGGTACTCTTATCCATTCTATTCTCTCCCTATATATCATTGTAAAAATTCACCTTTTCTTATTTCCCAAGACCAGAACCTATTTTATGATGACCATGTCCAATTCTTATCTCAAAACCCTCCTATAAAAACCTATTCTTTTCTCTAAATCCTTTGATGAATCCTCAGCGAACTCAATGTCAACTCTCATCAAGAGACATCATCCTAATTTAAGTCTAGCCCTCTTCACCAATAAATCTCATCCAAATCTTCTCAACTTTCTCCCCCTAGAGGACATGCATGTTCTCTAGATATACTCTCACAAATACAAATCTCCAACTTCAACAGTGTCTTTATTGTCCGTAGTTGCAATATCAATTTTCATCAATTTAAAGACTCTTTATGTAATGTCTGTCATTTATTAAAATTTCAAGATTTGTCACTTGACTTTCATCTCTGTGAACTTCTAGTTTACTACTATCTAGTTTGCATATTTTATGCAAATCTTTGCCTCTTTCCTGATAGTGGTAATCTTGAGAATCTTCTTTTTGGAAGAAGAATCATTGTGAATGATTTTCTATTAGAGAATTCTTTAGATTTAAAGTTCTCTAGTAACATTTGTTTTATAAATTAAATTTGGCTCAATAATTTTGAGGTCAGCTTTGAAGAAGCCAAGAGATTTTGGTTAGACCCATACACTATTTTGACCAATTTTTATCCCTTGTCCCACTTTTTAATGTTTTGTATTATAGATCATATAATTTTTACTACACAGATGAAATACCCTTGGTCTCTGGCCATTGAAAATTTCCTGGAGCTCTGATCTCTGGATAGGATACCACTAGGGGAAATGATTGGTACACTACAATACAAGTAGTATAAGTTAGTCATACACTGTCCAGTGTTGGTTGTTTTGTAGGATTTGGTTTTTAGAATAGATACCAATTGGGTTTTTTTTTAGAATAGATACCATTTGGGTGGTATGAGTCGTATAGGTGAATACGGGTAATTTTTTTTTTGGTCTTTCCTTCAATTAATCTTAGACTTGGTAGAATAACTTAGATCTGAGTACGAGTGGCTAACCATTATCCGTAAGCCAGGGTACTAGTCGTACCATTGAATCATATGGTGGCCAGTGTTAAATTCTCTTCAGATTCTATTTTACAAGGGATACAGATCATAGGTACCAGTCCTATGCATGGATCAACATGGTTTTGGGTGAGTCGTACCTTTGAAAGTATTGGGTCCAAGGGAGATGGACTTTGGTAATAGTGGTGGGTACCACTCGTTTTGGGGGGTACGACTAGTATGGATATTCATATCCCTCTAATGGGATTTTGGTGTAGTTTAAGTTAGGGTAATCTGGATATTTCCCCACTTAACCTAATGAGGCCCCACAACTTTTAACTCACTTGGATGGGTGTTTGACCTATTATTCTCTTCTTTAAAACTTAGCAAAACACTCTTTAATCTTCTCTAGTATTCTTGGGCAAGGAAAGCTAGGGTTTCATCTTAAGGATTAATTTGGGGCTCTTTTTTGTGATTTCTCTCCATCATCTTCTTTATTTATGGCATGTTCACTACCCTTATTATTAGTTCCAAATAAAGGCATAGTTTTATGAAATGTTTTCAGGGCTTTATTATTTTATAGCTTTGGGTTTATATATATAATTTTAGGGATTTGGTTATAAATTCTTGGTTATGTTTTCCCATGTTTTAATTTTTCTTTTATATGCTTTAATGGTGGTTTTGGATAATTGATTGCATGAGAATGGGTATTTTGTAATTGACTTTGGTTTTTAAAATACTATGCCCCCAATGTGTTTGATAAAATGCATGTGAGAGTGTTTTCCTTGCATTTTTGGATTTTTAATGGAACTTATGCATGGTTTAAACATGGTAATGGAACCCTTAATGGCTATATGGTTTGGAATGGTCAAAATAGAATGGTTTTGGGTTTAATAATCATTCTTGTAGTGTACAATGGAATCCCCTAAGTAATCATATTAATGGAACATTTCTGTGGTAAATGGTAATCTCCCAAGTTTATTGTATAATATGATCTATGGGTGCATAGAAGTCCCTTGATCTCTAAAGCATTTGGCTAAGGACAATACTTGTAAGTTATAGTTGGTATGACGATACCACTATGTATAGCCTCATTTAATAACAATGGTTTAGTTGGTTGGAAATGATTTTAATTAGACGATAAATGTGGGGTATGATAGCTAGCCGTGAAGGTGGAAGTCCAACAGATGAGCACTAGAAACTCATGTTCACTGACATGAAGGGTAGGTGATGTCGACCTTATATGATAATGTGAGGTACACAGGAATCCTCAAAGTAAACTGTACATATGTATCATGGATGGTTAAGGGTAATTGGGAATCCCTTAATCTTGCGGTATCTTCGGTTCGTGTAGCTGCAGTCATCGAGGCCGGTTCAGAGGCATACACTAGACCAATATAACCAGTGGGTGGTTAAGTATGGTAAAGCTACACATACCCAAGTTAATGGTTTTAAATGCATGCTAAACTCGGGTACCTTTTTTGACACAGTTATATATATATTTATGGTTTGTATGCATATGTATGGTTTACTTGTTTTTTTTGAATAGCATTATTTTATCCTTATCCTGAGTTCATGCTAGTGTTCACCCGATAATCCATCATCAGGCCACTTTATCCCCATCCAATGCAGGAATTGGTCATTCCACTCTTCCTGCATATTGATCGTACATCAAAATCATCTATTGAATTGAATTGGCGAGCTTCCATGTTTTCAAAAGGTTCCATTGAAATTAGCCTTAGTATTGGTATTTGTATTGGGGCTTACACTGATTGACTGTATTGTTTGTTGTTTCATCCTCTTTTATTTAGGATTATAAAATTATTAAGGAACACATATTTTTATAGTTCGAATTATGGTTTTGTTTGTATTAGTTATCTGTTGGGTATAAGACGGTTGGACTCATTTGGGTGCTAACAATTATAGACCTATTCTAGAGTCTTGCATTATTAAATAATGCTATATTATTATATATTCTGAATTCATCCAACTCAGGATTTGCGAAGTTCATTTTGGTTGGGTAATGAGGGTGGGTGTCCAGTATTGGTTGGACTTGGGATGCCCATTACGACAAGGCCTTGATTTGTGTCGTATCAACTAATTCCCTAGAAAATATCCCTTAGTAATATTACCAGTTATGATGTTTTGTACTATACTATATGGTTAAGTAAATTAAAATCAATTGGGCAACTTGGATACAAAAGTACATGTTTATATGTACAACCAATGTTCATGCCTCTACTAGTTTGTCATATGGCCTAATGATTACTCAGATTCTTTAGTACTATTCTATTTATTTATGTTCTTATCCCCAGTAGAGGTTGTTGCCACTTATGACTCCTAGATGTTTACAAGTATCAGACATGTGTTTGTTGAAGATGAATGGTGTTAGAAGGATTCTGAACAGGCAGACTAAGAACATCCCAAAGTAAGAAAATTTGTTTCAAACCATATGATTACTATTTTGAAGGAACTAGAGGAGATTAAGGATTGGTTCAAGGACATCGAGAAAAGTGTTGCACTACTACAGTAGTAGACTTTGAAGCCTCTGTACCTTGGGAAAAGCACCATGATAGACATAGGCGTTGTTTGGTTAGCTCTTGATATGTTCAAATAGGAGGGCATATAATTTTTTACTCAAGGGTTCACTCGAACGGATTCCCTCAAGATCCAAGTCCACTCCTCCAATGCTGATATAGCTATTTTCATCCAGAACTCCTATTCCTACTTCTTCAAGAACATTGAATAATCATATGCCACATATTTTCATAACATGCATAACACTCTGACCCACTTTCTCAAGAAGCAGTGAACAATGATGATATTGTTTTTATTTGAAAGGGGGTCCTATTCCTTGTTTTAATGGGTTGTAAGATGATTTTTAACACACTATCAGCTATAGTATTTTTTTCTCTACCTAATTATTAGATTATATAGATATGCTACTTGTTTAATATTTTATTTCACTATTCTTTTTTATTGTGCCAAATATAAGGAGAAAGACCAGAATATCAGTGAATCAGGAAGCACCTATCAGTTAGGGGGAGCAAGTCAACTATTGATAAATGGAAGTCGACTAATACCCAAGAAACTTGGAACAATAAAAATTTGTGCAAGTCAGTGGGAACAAGATGACGGATAGAGAAGTCAACTGATGCTCATTTGTTATTAACAAAAAGCGGTGAATGTTAGCCTCCTAAATTTACATTTTAATAGTGACAAACTAATGAGTAGATCTTTGTAGGTTATTGGAATACTGCTAATAATTGAAGAAGCAGGCCCCAGTAATTAAAGGACATCAAGTCATGATCTACAGCATCCAAGCAAATCAATCAAAACAAAGAGCAAAAGGAAGGAAAATCTGAGTCCCAGAATCACAGTAGATTGGATCAATCACAATAAGTAAAAAGGAAGTAAAGATCATGAACAAACCTAGAAAAACAATAATTACTACATGATCAAAAGTAAGAAAAGATCACAAACTTATCTGATAGAAACTTGAGTGAAAGTCGTGTATGGACATGTCTGATATGGACATACCATATGATAACATTCCTCAACCAAGGAATCAATTCAAATCCTTAATTGAGAAGAAATAACTTGGGTTTCCTTACAAAGAATAGAAGTTAAATACTATAAAATAAGAATACTAAAGATAGACAAGAGTTACAAAACTTTAAGAAGAAATCTCAAAGTGTCTCAATCTTAGTCTAACAAAGCTTTGTAATCGGTAGCTTACAACTATTATGTAAAGAGTATTATTGAGTCAACATTGTAATACAAACTGAAGCAATGTCACAAGATCTAAAGAAAAAAATAAGTCTACAAAACTTTTTTCTCATCATTGAACTCAAGCCAACACTGAAAGATCTAAGAAAATATTGAAACCGAAGGGGACGGGAAGTAGGAACCATATTGGTGTTTTGAACCAGGATAAATATTTGTGTTATTTACTTTAAATTCAATTATTTATATAAGTGATTGTTTTAATTCTAACTTATCTTGAGAATTACACTAATTTGCAGTCAAGTAGACTATGAGAAGTCAATAGTCGACTTACAGTAATATTTAATGCATCCTTCCCCCCACTTGAATTTCAAGGGGTAACCTAGTCATAATGGTTTTTACATTGGTTTTGGTCATGATAAAGGTATGCCCTTAAGGTTTTTGTGAAAATATCTAAGCGAGATAAATAGTTACATGATAATAGTGTTTTAAACTATGGAAATGGATTGATGCGTAAGAATGATTAGTAAATGACTTTGTAAAGGCCTTGTTAGCCATGGAATGAGTTGATTGAAAACCTTAATGGTTTGATTTGTTAAACAGTGTTTGTGTCCCCAAACTTTAAATTGAATTGTATTTGAAATAGAGTTTGGTATATGAGTGCTGCTTAAGATTGAATGGGATTGTATGGGTCTCAATGAAAACAATTTAACTTGAATGTTGTTTGTAACTTAGGTATTGTCTTATTAAACTGATTGATTGATGAATTGTTCATGAAGACCTTATGGTTATGTGTGGTGTTGAATTGTAGCCTTGTTGGATTGAATTGGCTAAGTGGGTTAGAGTCCTCGAGTGTTGAATATAATTGTTAACGCATGGGAAAAGGGTTAGAGTCCCAATCTCAAATAATAATCGTTGCCACAGCTTAAGGTTAGAGTCCCTTTCCTAATAAAATGGCTTGAGGTTAGAGTCCTTTCCCATTGAAACAGTTTAAGGCTAGAGTCCCTTACCAACTTAATTGGCTTATGGTTAGAGTCCACATGCTTCATAAGATGGCTTGAGGTTAGATTCCTCTTTCTTAATATAATCAGGGATTTAAAACTTTCTAAGCTACACGAGTGGAAGGTTAGAGTTCTTCACTTCTTATTTCATGATTGGATATTCGATATCCACTCTAAGGCCTTGTTCCCTTCCTGATACTTGATGTATTTCTCCATCTATATAAGTGCCTATGTATATAAATGTGGTTGCATACAATGGTTTTACTTAGATTTGAATAATGGCACTATTTTAGCCTTACCCTTAAGGTACATGCTAGCACTCCAACTGCTAACTATCTCTGGATGTGTCCTCAAGCTACACAGGGAATGGAGCTTTTTCTTCTCTTCCTACGCAGTGACCAGGTGTTTAAGCTGTTTGTCTGTTGATTTTGAATTTATGAGCTTTCATACGTCGAAAGGCATGGATTTCGTAGTATTTCGACCTTATGTCATAGACTTGTTTAGGCTTGTTTTTTGGCTATTATTGGGGGCATGTCCCGACATAATTAGATATCAGATTTTTAGAGGCTTTGTGGATGACTGTTGACATAAGTATGTTGGTTTTGTATGTTGACAATAATTGAATGATTAGACATTCTTAAGTTATGTTTACTAGTCATTTTTCTGCTATCTTAATTATGTAATCAGAGTTCATCCTACACTTGTTGATTGATGTGATAGTTAGGTTAGGTTAACAGGGCGATATCTAGTACTTGATGGGCTTGAGATGCCTATACTAAAAGGCCCATCTTTAGGTCATGTAACTTTGATACCTAATTTTGTTTATCTATTACATACTAAAAAATAAGCAAAAACTAGACAAGGCCTGGATTCTTAAAAATTTAGCTAAAGGAAATTTAGGTGAATTTTTCACCTCATATTTCAGTTTGACGACTTTTAGTAAATTCATTAATGTAGAAATTACATACTACATCTACTAAATTTGAGTTGAATAAGTATACATTGGATCAGTTTTAATGCATTTGTGAGAATTTTTTAATACCTTCTATAAAAACAACCCAAACTTATTGAGATACAAATAAAGGAGGCAATGATACAACTATGAGCTTCCACCAAATTTGTTTTCAATAACAAATTGGGGCCTTAATGGTTTCCACATAAAGAATAAGATGAATAGAACTTCACTTTCTAGAAATTACTATTACATGTTTTCTATTGTTTTTTGTATTTTTTTTCTTATTTGGACTTTCAGTTGGGCTGGGTTTTATTGCTCTTTATAGACGATTTTGATTTAATAAAAGGCCTGAGTAGTCGATTCTCAAAAAATTATCATAAGTAAATTATATTTAAAACAACTCTATTTTCTGAAGAAGTTAAAATAAATTTAAATTTTTTTATCATTGTCGTAACCCAAAACAAGGTCATGATAGCACTTGTCGCACCTTATGTGCTATGGTTTATAGAACTTTCGATGTGTAAAACTACAAAAATATCTAGTTACTTAGGCCATTTTGTTAGATAGGATGTGTTTTGTATTGTGTTTTACAGGAAACTGGGCATTGGGAGCTGAACAGAGAAAAACAAGTTGAAAGCGATATTTAGGCCCACCTACAAGGTGTAGCTACCACCTATGAGGCGTAAGTGATACCTGAATGGCATATGTAAAAGAGTAGGTGTTAGAATGTTGATATTAAGACAATCAGATGTTTAGATTTTGTCCTTGCTACAAATAATGGGGAACCTACATGTTGAAACCCTTTGGGGTTTCTCTATATAGTAAAGGACCAGGGTCCTCAGATTCAACAACATGCACTCAAACAATAGAGTGCTAGAAACTAAAAATACTGTAGAAAATGTAAAAGACACGAGGATTTTTACGTGGAAACTGAAAAAGGAAAAAACCATGGCATGTCCTAACAAGAATCAATGAAATCTGCTATAATCAACAAATGAAATATAGCCTAGACTACATAAAAACCATGGCTTGCCTAGATTTCAACTGTTTGCTTAGATTTTACCCTAAATCTAGGCTCCTTGCGCTAGTAGTAACTCTAATACCAACTCATCTTGGTGACTCAACCAAGGACTCCCTTTACTCTAATTATCTCTAATCAACTTTACACTTAGGCAACTCTACCTATCGTTGGTATTTCTCATAGGGATAATTATGTGTTTGAAACTTCTTTGGAACTTGATAGTTGTGTTATTAATAGTCAAATTACAAGTTCTAATCCTCCTTCATAGATTTATCCTTTTCTTTTTATATATAATATCATGTTTGAAGATTGTACAATCACTCCTTGTGAACCTAGTGGTGTCAATAATGTTGATGCTGTATCTCATCTTAAGGCTTATAGCCTATATAACAACACACTATGGTGTGACTACATTCCTCCTAAAGATAGAAATCTTTTATTTGAAGATGAGAGTACTCTTAAGGGAAGGAAATGTGAGGTTTTTGAAAGGAACGATAAATTCGGTGATGATAACTTTTATTTAATTGAATATTTAATAAACCCAATTAGTGATTATTCCTATGAAAATGCTTGTGGTTGTGATCTTTCGTACAACACGCCACCCTTGTTTGATTATTATAAGGATGAATTGCTTGATTCTTGTGATGACTTGTGTAATGATTCATTTGATGTTAGATATGGTAGTGTCTACTTGAGGATTCTTCCCTAGAAACAGAAAGTACCAATTGTTTGGAAACCATTTCTTCTTCTACTTTGTGTGCTCCCATAATTGAGAATACTCATGGTGATGATGGTGAATCTAATAGAGAGTATATAAATGAGGACATATTGGTTGAATTTATCTTGATTGTTACCTTCATTTATTCTCCATATGCTTTCAATGATGCGTACACTAGTATGGAGAGTATATCTTCTGATTTGGGTGATGGGTTTGGGGCAAAAAGTGTTATCTTGATCAAAGTTTATGGATACTCTACCCATTTGACCCTGGTGAAAAATTTGAATGTGGTGATTTCCACACACCCAACTCGATGATTGATCTAGTTAAAAAGCAATGTTTAGATGAGAATGTAGGAATCCTTCTCTATAGTGGAAAGTCTTTCTTTGGAATTTACAACCCACTTTATAGACCCAAGTTGTGCATGAGAGGAATTTCTAACACAGATAAGCATTCATTAGAGAATGAAAACAATGAAAATATCCAAGATAATTCAACATTGTATGTTTCCAATCATGATGAAGGTTTCACTATTTATAGGTCAAAGAGAGAGTATCCTCTTGAAAACACTTTAGATGGATTCCATGCTTGATATCCCCTTCTTTATGAATTGTTTAGAATTGGTGACCGCTTTCTTAAGGGAAGTTGTTTGAGGGGAAAAAGTCATATCTGCTTAAATGTTTTTGTTCAATCCTTTTGTGCATTATATGCAATATATTTTGAGCCAAATGGCCTTCTTATAGATAATAGCATTGATAATACTCAACTAACACAATAATTTAAGTGCAAGGCGGTCATCCTCAGTATATTTACCCAACTTTGAAGTCGGGGTTAACTCCACGAGGAACAATGTGAGTGGCAATCAAATTAATTTGAAATGATATATACAAGTTAAATTCAAATAAATGGTACAAAAACATAAAATGGGGGACATAGGATCCTATGCTGGTATTTCTTTTTGGGGTTTTCTAGTACAAATTTTGGGCTATGAATAATTAGAGTTTTAACAATCAGGCACTGAAGTTGGGATTATGCACTACTAATGAAGTGACATGTAGGTGTTAATCATCAACATCAATTTATTAAATCAAATATGTGTAGGATTGGTTGTAGATTTTGATGCTAGTCTTTCAATAAAACACCAAATTTTCACCCATTGATTCTTTCAAATACCTAATAGGTGTGTTAAACAATTGGTAACCTCAACCTTAATCTACGCATGACAATTTAAAGGATGATACCATAGGCATAGTCAACCTCACATTCACCCTTATGTCTAAGATAGTGAAAATTTTGCAAACTTCACACAAAATTGTCTATCATTGTTTTGGTCTCCACATCATTCTTTCGAGGAAGATATGGATTTCTAAAGTGCACCCACAACCCTTCTTTCAAAGATGGCTTTAAAATTTCTAGAGCTTGGAGATTTTAATCATCAAACCCATGTGGGTATTTGGGGCTTTCACCCATAAAATCCCAATCAAAATAGCATAGCAATCCTAAAACCCATAAACATGAATTACCAAATAGAGGCTAACAATAACAACCCACACACACTTAAAACCCTATTCACACATAATCCCAAGAGGGAGATTTAGATACACATAAGAGAAATAATCATAGATATACCCTTAATGTCTATTGAATTAACTTGTTCAAGATCTAAGCGAATGTTACTTCAAACTTGGATCTCCCACAATATCAACAATGGAAGTAAGAAAATATTCCACTTAGAAAGTCTCTAATGTATTTTTCACCCAAACTTTATCCAATATTTTCTTCTCCAATAATGGAGCCTATGAAGTCTAGCACTAAAACCTAAGAAAATGGGGAAGAGGGAATGTTATCCATGATAGGTTTTGAATAATTTTGTCAAAATTGGGGTCACCCACGTGTATTTTCAATTTTTCCCTTAGGCTGATCTCTTTAGCTAAGCCATGATCGCATGAATATTGTTGCTACCGTGGTTACGTGATCGTGAGTAACTTATGCTATTGCAGTATGATGACACTTACTTGATTGTGTGATCGCGGTCAGTAGACCGAAACTGTAGTACCTAAGGCCTTGCTGCTCCAAGTCTTTATTTGCACTTTTCTTGCTCTATTTTTATCATTTTCAACTCCCATCCATATCTTTTGATCTTCTCAAATCTATGCCCGCAAAGATTGGATATTAGTGCATTTTATCACTAATATGTCTTATTCATACATTCCCAACAAGGTAAATGTGCACAAATGTTTAGTGAGAATGAGTGGTAAAATCTCTACTCACCAACACCCCCAACTTGAAGAATTTTCTTTTCCTCAAGAAATACTACCTCTTGCAATGAGACAACAATTCTCTATGCCCAAACATTATACCATAGAGCTCACAATGTTATTATCCATAGTCCCTACCACAAGTAGCTTATTTCACATAGGCTAACGTAATTTCACTACACCTCTTATCATAAGATGTTACATTTTACAGAGCAACTAACCAATAACATCCAATATTCTAGAGGTGGCTTCCTCTAGATAACAACTTAGTTATACTCTATTTACCTCATACTTTGAAAGGTGACAAAATTACCTACCCAAACTTGTTTTGCATGCCAATCTTTACAAAAAAAAAATAATCCACTAACCGAGCTACCAAAAATGAAACAAGGAGTTTTAAGTGCAAGAACACTTTCTCACACAAAAGAAATCTCTATGAAACAAGTTTCATACCATAGGCTTGCCCCTATTTTTATTCGTCACCACAAAGAAAGTAAATGTTGAAGATCTCAAAGGTCTTTCTAAGCTTTTAACGTAGGTTTTGTTTAGGGTAGGATATCAATGGGGAATAACATGGCTACACCCTTCCTTGAACATCTACATCACACTTTTTTAATCTTTTTTTTACTACGGGCCACTCTTCTTTGTTTTCTGTTTTTTATCATGCCTATCATTTATTTCCTTTGTTTACCCAACTTCTTTCATCACTTTCTCTTGGACTATTGCACAATTCTTTCCTTTGTTTGACTTTTTCTTCTTCTATTTGGTTATTTTCAATGTCTAGGCATATTAGGCATATAACCACATCTTCATGACACCAAACTTACTTCCATCAATCTTTACCACTCCCAACATAGGATTTTAGCCTAAAATTACATTCTTAAGTTTAAGTAGGGTATGGCTCAAAAGAGGAATAAAAAGAATGTTTTATGGTTTGTAATATGTTTGCCAGAGAAAGGTCCAAAGGCTCAAAGTTGGTGAATAGGGATTATATTCATGCTTTGGTAGGCTTTTTAGGCTAGAGTGGGATTCCTAAATCAGAAAGGTTGCCTAAGATCATTTCTCCAATCAAATACAATCAACATTAGCTTTGAAAGACTAATGGAGAAAAAGTTCTAGAAAACACAAGTGCACAAGAGATAAATACCAAAATCTCTCCATAGATAGCATGCAAAATTTGCCAAGGGGCCTCAAATGTCCCTCTTGCGAGAGACAAAATAGTAGTATCTATTTCTATGCTCAAGTCAAGATTTATCAAGCCACAAAAAGCGAAAAAGTTTTGTTACAAACTTGCTCATGTCTACGCCCTTGATTTTTTTCACAAAAAATTTGGATGGAGAGTGTTGTTGATTTTACATTAGCACCACACATAATTTGCTAAAGTATGGAAATAACAAAAGACTTAGTGTCACATTGATGCTCAAAATGGGAAAACAAACCAATTTGAAACTAAGCCCTCGCCAATGGTGTTCAAAGTGACCCCAACTTCATAACATACAATTCCACAGGCACTCAGACTTAATTTTCTCTTTTGATATTTATGCTACGGGTACTCAAACTTCCCCTGCACCTATACCTCAAAACCCAAACACGTCGCTTCTCTCTTAAGAATGTCATCAATCAATCTATAATAAGGCAAAGCTAGTCATGCATCACCAAAATTAAAATTAAATTAAATTTATAGAATACTAAAAATAAATGAAAATCATGATAATCTATAAAATATGGGTACAATCATGCTACCCAAAAAATGTAGCATCTTGAAACCAAATAAAAATAATATCCAAAACATCATCTAAAAAGAATCACATAAAAAAAATATCCAGCATCATAACATCAATACACTACAAATCCAAGGGCACCCCCAAATAAAAGGAATGTAGTGTCCTCACTGCATATGCAATAAAGCAAGAGTAAGAGGGGTCTCTCTGATTGTACCTCAAGAGCTTTCTCTTCTGCTGATTTTGCACCATCACTATAAGCATCATCAGGCGACCAATCAATAGGGGCCTCATCTTCACTGTCATAACTCGGTAAAGATATTTGCTCATTGGGTTTGACCACCTTGAAAATTCCCTTTACACCCTTTCATAGCTTCTTGAAGAATTTGTTTCTTTTTTTATCTCTTCACCATTGACTCATGTGACTCTATGAGGTCCCTACATGATCCTACCAAGGTTTAGTAGGCTCTCTAAAACTGGAAACAATCGAACCTTGTATCTTCTGCTCTGATATATACTTCTCATAATCCGTCTGTGCTACATATGAATAACAGACAGTACAAGGCTCTCTGGATCCCTGAGGAAGTCTGTACAATAGTTTCTTTACTCCCTGTATCTGAACAAAGATGTTGTCGAAAGCATTAGTTGATGAGGCTCTGCAAGAGTCTGTGTCCTCTTAAATTGATTTGCCCGAGTCTATAATTTTATTCTTTCTTTGAGCTAGGGCTCCCTTGCCTCTAAATTTGAGTGGAAAAATGAGAGAACCAAGGGATACCCAAGTGTCTGCAACATAACTCTTTCACTCCTTCCCTTTAAGACAACTCAGTTATAAGAGAAGAAAAGAGAAAATAAGTACCTCCATGGTTTTGGAAGTACTTCCATTCTGAAATCGCAAGCTCTTCGACATTCAGAGCAATGCCAGATATAATACACACCACCATCTAAGCCAAGGCATCTATGATAATGGTCATATGAGTGCAATGAGACACCTCTTTATAGATATTGTTCAGCCACAACCTTGCTTCAGCTTTGAAGTCATTAATTGGAATATCTCTTTTAATGGTGCCTAGGGGACTTCTTTTCCTGGACCTAGGATATTAGCCATCTAGGACCCTGGCTCACATCCATTACCATGATATTACCCCATGTAAGTATTGGGAACCCATACACTGTATTAATCTACTCAACTCTGAAGTTCACATGCATAATCTATATTGTCAGCACTGGGTTTGCGAGTGAAACTACGCTGAGATTTTCACTGAACTCACACACCCACTATTATTAGCATAGAAAAGTTTTAGGGAAAAAAACATCCACTAGGTAGAAGTGAGCCTGGCGTGGAACTTTAGGGACTTCTTCTCTACCTTGTCTAAATTTATACCCCTCTTAGGGAGTAGCTTTGTCCTATGGAAATCTTCATAGTAGGAGTGTTGGCATTGGGCGGCCATTAATTGAGTGTCATAAAAATCTCCCATTGTTGTGTCTGAGAATCTGTAAGAAATGGAGCTTATGCCAACATTAGTGTTATCAAAACAAAAATATGCTAAGACAAACATATAAGTTTGTGAGGTAGTTTTATAGAAGGTTTTGGGGGAAATTAATGTTTTGCATAAATTTTGATATCTGTTGGAACCTACCCTCAGTTATGGAAATTGCGGGGCTTTGACCAGTAGTTTGGCCGTCAATTTGGATGCGTTTTTTCTAAATTTAATTTTTAAATCCTTATTCCCTAAGAATATATAAATACCCAGTTTTAGTTTTTATTAGGAAACTTTTATCTTTTACTTCTTTTTCAGGTTTTCCATTCTTGAAATATACTATACGTAGCTTTTCTCTAAGATTCATTCTAGAATTATGGAGCTAGATTCGATTATCATTTTCTCTATTGAAGATTGAAGAACAATAATTGGGACTTTTGTAAGTAAATTCTAAATTAAATAATGGATAACAAAATGATTTCTTATCTTTATATGATGGAGATTTGTGGTTAAGCTCCCATAACTAAGGTTATGGAAGCTTTGATGCGAATAATTGATTGGGAGTTGTGAATCTAGTAGATTCCCATGATTAATTGATATTGTATAAACCTTTCTTCATTTTAATGACTTTTCTTGGTTTCAAACTCGAAAAGTGAGCCCAAGATCATCACTTGTTTGAATAGAAAAGTGTTTGATGGGAAAAGAAAGGTTTTACATAAATCTAATGGCTTTAACCTTTGGATAGAGGGTAAATGCCTTAACCAGATCAACCCATGTGAGAATATAGTTGAATATATAATATTTTCTTATGTTTGAAATAATTAAGGGATAAGATACTCATTTAGGTGGAGAAACTAATGGGTAAACCATAGAATTCAATTACTCTTGCAATTAGAATTGTTCATTGGGAAATCAAAATAGTTCACAATCGTAGCTGCTTAAGCATCTTAGTAACCATAACTCTAGTTTGACTACTCTTCATAAATTACTATTTGCAATACAATCTACAGTTTGATTACTTTTAGTGATAAGCATTTGATACAATCGATAAATCAAAACCCTACTTTATTCTGGAACCTTTGATCAACAGTCTAATAACAACCACAATAATCAGTGAACATAGTATTCCCTATGGGATTCAATACCAAATCCAGGTGGGTTCTATATTTGATAGCATCCACTTACACTTTCTAATGAGAGTTGTAATTTGGACGTATCAATAGGAACTCCAACTATCCAAATCATATTTGTTCGAAGATTCCATAGATAAAAGTACAAATAAAATAAAATCTACCTACAAAGAAAATCACAAAAACTTATATACAAGCTTGAATTCATGTAAGGAAACTAAAATTTCAAACTATCTTAATACATTAAATTATTCCCCATCAACACCGCCATTTTTTATAATACTCAACTTATACGTCAATTTAAGTGCAAGACAGTCGTCATCCATATATTTACCCAGCTGTGGAGTTGGGGTCAAATCCAAATAAAATAATATGAGTAACAATTAATTTAATTCAAAACAAAAGATACAAGTTAAATTCAAACCAATGGTACAAAAAGATAAAATGGGGGACATATGATCATACAGTAGTATTTCTTTTTGGTGTTTTCTAGTATGCATTCGACGATATGAATAATTAGAGTTTTACTAATTAGTCACCGATCTTGGGATTATACTCTACTAAGGCAGTGACATATGGGTGTTAATCATCAACATTAATTTAGTAAATCAAATATGAGTAGGCGTAGTTATAGATTTTGATGCTAGACTTTCAACAAAATGTCAAACTTTCACCAATTGATTCTTTCAAATACCTAATAAGTGTTTTCAACAATTCGTAACCACAACCTCAATCTATGAATCCCTATATCTCGGATGTTACCCATGGCAGAGTCAATCTGACATTCTCCCTTACGTATAAGATAGTGAAAATTTTGCAAACTACATACATAATTGTCTACCTTTATTTTGGTCTCCACATCCCTCATTCGAGGATGATATGGATTCGTAAAGTTCACCCAAAACCCTTTTTTGAAATATGGCTTTGAACTTTCTAGAGCTTGGAGCTTTTACTCATAAAACCTATGTGGGTATTTGGGGTTTTCACCCATTAAATCCCAACCAAAATAGCATAACAATGATAAAACCCATAAGAATGAATTACCAAATAGATTCTAACAATAACAACCCCCACACACTTAAACCTCTATTCATACATAACTCTAAGAGGGAGATTTAGCTACACATAAGATAAATACGTATATATATACTCATAATATCCATTGAATTAACTTGTTAAAGATCTAAGTGAATGTTACTTCAAACTTTTCTCTTCTACAAATTCAATAATGGAAGTTAGAAAATCATCCACTTAGAAAGTCTCCAATGTATTCTTCACCCAAAACTTATATAATATTTTCTTCTCCAAAAATTTTATTCATGATAGGGTTTGAGTCATTTTGTAAAAATTTGCGTCAGCCAAGAGCATTTATGGTTTTTCCCTTAGGCTGATCTCTTCTACTAAGCCACGATCACATAAATATGGTTGAGACCACGGTTAAACAACCGCAGATAAATTCTATGATTATGGTTGGATGAATTTTGCTTGACTTCCGTGATCACGGTCAGTAGACTGAGACCAGGGTACCTGAGGCCCTGCTACTCCAAGTCTTTATCTGCACTTTTCTGGCTCTATTTTTATCATTTTCAACTCCCATCTATATCTTTTGATCTTCTAAACTCTAAGCTTGCTAATAATGGATATTAGTTCATTTTATCACAAATATGTCTCATTTATACATTCAAAATAAGGTAATGTACACAAATATTTAGTGAGAATGAGTGGTAAATTCACCACTTATAAATCACCTACAATGATTTTTTTACACTTGATTCCTTTCTTACTACCTTTTGCTTATGATGACATCAATGCCAGTCTTGTATTTTCCTTATATAGAAGTAGAAAACTTGTTGGTTGGTTTACTAGTTTGAATGACAATGCTATATGGATCTTCTAGACTTTAAAACCAATTAAGGCACCACTCTTAATATGGTCTCCTAAAGTGTTGATGTGGTCTTTTGTGCATTTTTTAATAAATTTCTAATTGCCTCTTAACCTTTGGATGAGATACGAATGATGATTTAGGTTCTTGATGACTCTATAGTGCTATTAAAGTTGACACATGGATGAATATTACCGTTAAGTAGACATTGCCGAGGTCGAAGGAGTGCAAAACAGCCCCTAGTGGGCCTTTATGTGCATTTGGGCCACTTTTGGTCACTAATTATTTAATATTTATCATGCTAAAAATACTTGGTATCTAGTCTTTTTTAGATAGTTTTGGTTGATTCATAATGATGAATTCATTAACCTCCATTGGGAGTGTTTCGAGAGCTTGGGAAAGCTAATGTTGTTATTTTGTTAGAAACATGATTGTAAGGGAGGTTCAATCCCTTTTTTGGTCATGTAAGAGTTAGATGTTATTTGATAATCTTTAAGGGGGTTTTGGGTGTTTGATACACCCTTTGATTTCTCCTTTATTATCATATTTATGTCTATCTTTCTCTCTTTTATATATTATCCCTCTATCTTACTTTTTTGCGTTTATATTCTAATCTTCGTGGCGAGAATCATATGATAGAGGGATAGGATATTAAAGATAGAAATATAGACACAAATATGATAATAAAATGTCTATCAAAGTGTGTGTCAACCACAAAAACCTCCCTAAAAGATTATCAAATAGCACCTAACTCTTCCATGACCACAAAGGAGATTAAACCTCCCTTACAACTGATATTTCTAATCAAAGATCAACATTCACTTTTCCAAGCTCTCAAAACGCCCCCAATGAAGGTTCATGAATTCATCATTATAAATAAACCAAAATTAACAAAATTTAACTACCAAATATTTATAGTGTGGCTAAATATTACATAATTAGGGCCCAAAAGTGACCCAAATGCAAGAAACGGCCCACTAGGAGCTGTTTTGACACACTTTTGAAATGCTAAAGTTAATGAAAAGTAGATCCAAAGTTCTTTGGGCACATGGCCCTTCCAAGGGGATTTCGAGCCCCATTTTTAACTCCTTCAACTATGTCAAGGTCTTTTGATCCTCCTTAATGGTAATCTTCATCCATGTGGCATCTTTTAATAGAACTATGGAAAAATCAAGAACATCGAGAATCATATATATCTCATTCAAAGTTTTGGAGGAAATTTGGTTTGTCTCACAAAGAATAATAGTGCAATATAGATATCCTTATTATCATATTAAAGAGTATATTACAATTTTATAGTTTGATGGAATTTTGGGATTGTGAAATAAATATGAGCATTTGGTGAATGATTTAAGGATTTATAGTTTAGTTTTGAGGTAGTCTTATGTCTTTTTTTTGTAAGATGATATGTGTTGTATATTATGTGTGAATAAGAATGTTAAGTTTGATTCTTGGTAGAATGAATTTGTATATAAGGTTGAAGTTTAGGGATTAGATGATGGTTTTGACTCGTAGTTGAAATGGTTCATACCACTTTAGAATTGTATTTACTTCTCCCTAGTTTTAACTAATTCATATATGTGATATGATATGATTCTAGGTTTGGGCTTTGTGCTAAGTATTGAAAGAATGGTTAGTATATGTAACGTTATTTGGGCTACTGTGGTGTTCTTAAAACCTTAATCTAGTTGGTGCTGACTTAATTGCTCATGCTCTAGGTAGAATTCCTATCTTTTGATTGGTTATGTCTTACATGACATCTAGAAGTTAAACCAGATACCTTAGACTTGTTTGGGCTATAAATTTCCTAAATGTATAAATTGATGATTAGAAGTATGTTCCTCAAACCCATGTTAGGCTAACACTTGTGTTACCCTTTATGGACTTAGTTGAGAATGTTAGACATAGTTGAGACTAGTAAGCCTTTAAAATAAAATTACTCTGTGACTTGGTAAATTATGATGACTTTCTACAGATAATGACTTACGGCTTGTAGCTTTGCTATGGTATTTCAAACTTACTTATGATGTGGTCCATTGACATGCTTTATAATATAGACATAGACATATTTATGATATATGGACTATAAATATGATATGCCTTATAGATATGATATATTATGCCTTCTATATATTAGCTACCTCCTAGATGTGACATGCATATTGATATATTATGGCTCCTAGATATGAGATTCCTCCTTTATGTGACATGCATATTGATATATTATTCCTCTTAAATATGAGATGCCTCCTAGATGTGAGATGATTATTGATATATTATTCTTCCTTGGTGTGAGATGATTATTGAAATATTATGCCTCGTAAATGTGAGATGATTATATATATTCCTTATGTATTATTGAGATTTCATGCTTCATAAATATTCTATGGCTCATAAATATGAGATGATATATAGATATGATTACTAATATAGGTTACTGATATGTATTTAGGCCGAAGGCTGTGATTATGATATTATTATTATTCTGGACATATTATTGGGCCCAAGGATGTGTTATGTTATGAGTATACCATCTAGGAAGTGTTTATTCTTGTAAAGGAAGTGGTTGTATATTATTGATGTATTAATCCTTATGGTTCTATTGTTTGAATACCAGTGACTTCATACATAGATTAAATACATTCATGGTTGTTGCATTAGTGATTGATATAATTCTAATTAGATTATAATATTATTACTACTATTACTAATTATGGGTTAAAGCCCACTTTCTTCATTAAAATAGAATTCTTCTTAATAATAATTGTTTGTCTTAATGTATAACTTATATGTAAAATAGATTAATAATGACTTTTAATAGATATGACCGAGATAGGTTTTAATCTATTATTTTATACTAATTGTTACTCTGGTCCTGAGACATTCTGACCCTTTCTTTACATTTTATAATGATTTAGTCTCGAAATTCACTTCGAGTAACAGACTTAAGTATTTACACTCTTTTAGCCACAGCTTGAGTTAATGCACTTATAATCTCCAGAAAAATATCTCTTTTGAATGGGACATAGGAAGATGCTGGATTAATGATGTAACTTTGGGGTAAAAGCTGATGAAAATTTTTAGTACTGATGGTGTATATATATATAATATATATTTGTATGTTCTGATTGCTATGATGATACTTATTATATACCCGACAAGGCCGAATGATAGTGTGACAATGATATTGATACCTGGCAACGCTAGAGGATGATTATGATGACATACCTGGTAAGGTCGGAGGATGATTACATTTAATAGGCCTATGTGGACATTTACCAATATAAGTCTGTCTAGCCCCTTATATGGTGATTATATATATAAACCCAACAAGGCTAGAGCATGATTATGTTGATGATGGCTATGATAATGATGATTATGATTATTATGGTTATGATAGTGATGGGTAAGATTATTATATCATGATATTCTATATTAATTCTTGCATGTGCGTTGCCTATCACAAGTATCTGCCTATACCTATCAGCCTATATGGGGGTTGCATAGGTATGGGTGATGACTATGACTTGTGAACTGTTTTATGATTTTTCAAAATTCTAAGCCTGGGGCGATGTGGGCACTTGATAGGATTTTTTAGGTATATGGTTGTCCGGACTAGCCAATTACTCGTGTTTTTTTTACAGTTTTATTGTCATTGTTATAATAATTGTTATGTCTAATTTATGATAGATTTGTCATTGATTTGGTATTGAGACTTAAGGTATGGTTCTCGTCTCTTCAATCTTATGATATCATTATTATGCATGACTAGTTCATGATTAGACTTATCGATTAGAACCCTAAGTACTCCAGCACTAGCTCCTACCATGGTTAAGAGGTCTTATATAGCTTGTCTAGTGATCTAGGAATCACTTTGAGTAAACCTTGTTATATATGTGTGTGTGTGTGTGTGTTTATGTATGTATGTATGTATATGCGTAGTTAGCTATATATAGCAATGGTTTTACCGTAAATCCTCCCTTTCATTGATTTAGATTGTATATTAATTCCTTGGCCTTGTATAATTATATATATCTTCCTTCAACTTTTACTTTGTATATTGGCCGATGATATACGGTAAAATGTTGTGTTATGTAATGATGGAATAAATAAGATGTTTATACTTATATCTAATTCGCTATCTTATATGGTTGCTAGATATTTAGGTGTAGTTTTCCATTTTGTTTGTATGTTATACATATATGCTTTATCTTTCGAGCTCAATCGGCAATTACCTACTGAGTACCGCATGTTTCATACTCATAATACACTTTTGCATCCTATATATCATAGTATTGGTTATTGTTGTTGTTATGTGCTACATGGGGAGCATCCATGGTTCAAGACTTTCAGTGAGTTCCTGATGGTCGGAGTATTATTTTTCTTTCTTTTATGTATTAGTCTAGTGTTTATGTTGTATTTGGATATAAGTTGTATCAGTGTATTCATTTGTACTTAACTTTGAAATCTTGTTACGTAGAAGCTCTTGTACTAATACCACTCAGCAAGGGACCAAGTCCCTCATAATCATTCACAAATAATCAAATAATAGATAGAAAGAGAACTAAAGAGAGTGTAGGAAGAGTAAAAACACAAGATTTTTAGGTGAAAACCCAGGAAGGAAAAAATCAGATCTTGCCTTCACAAGCACTGTAATGACCCGAAATCGCCTCATAGGACGTCACACGGTGCTTAAGGCAACAAGTATCCCCAAATAACCTTTTCAGCATGTTTCTACTAATAACACTTATTTTAAGATGAAATAATTCAAACACTAGATAGTCATATCATATGAATAGAAACACGAAGAAAATGCTCGGTCCAAATGACCACAATAATGGAAACCTCACCACAATCACGATCTGATAATTAGTCTGACAAAGCCTCTACTAATCCATGAACTAGAGAGCTGTTGGGACAGGTCCTCAACTGACTTGAAATGAACTGAAAGTAAAAATATAGTCTCTCAAATGCAGAAATGTCTGAGAATAGGTACTCGAACCATGACGACTCACCACTATATGAATATAGACAGAGGTACTCAAAAGTCACTGATGAGGAAAGGACTGAGCACTTGAACCTACATTATAAGACGATATAGCACATAGACGTATATGTGGATCAGCACTTGAGAATGTATTGAGTATGTGGGGGTGCATGCATTTACATAAAACAACATCATTACTCTTTAATCAAATCATCCATGTAATAAGTAATGAATCCCATGGCTTGAATAAGTATAAAATAAAAAGGTCATGAATCATGTAAAATGGAACATGTAATACAATCTCGTGAGTCATTATAATTTTAAGTTAGAAATTTGTACTCTTCTCTTATTCTCATTCCTCAAGGCTAAAGGAAACTTTAAGCAATACTTTCAACTCATGCATATGTCTCATGGAGAGTAAATCTTCTTCAATTCTCAAGAACTCATAACTCTTTTGAACTCAAATACTTGAAATTCGAAATCATATAACTTTGAAACATACTTGAAGGCATTTTATTCACATTACAAAAATATCTCCTTCCAAGATTTAGGGAAAAATACTCATATCAAGGGAAAGTATTTTAGTTTTAAAAGAAAATATCTTATCTCAATGGAAAATACTTTAGTTTAGGGAGTAACTGTTCTCGAAGTTTAAATGTCATGGGAGGTTCTCTTAACCAACATAAACCATGTGAGCTACATGGAGTCCAACATCTTGTCCTCCTAAGGAAGAGACCTCACAATGGGGAGAGGCGTCATACTCTTGCCAAGGAATATAACATAGGTCCAGTGATCACTAAACAAACTCCGTCTCGGGCCTAATATTAACTCGGCCTTAGATCCAATGATAATCATAAACTCAGCCTCTGGTCCAACCTATGGTGGCACGTAGTTTTGGGGTAAGAAATTGTAATAACTTATCTGCTCGGTGCTAAATACTACTACCTTTAGTTTATCTCACTCATTTCTTCAAAATTCACTTTAGAATATTCTCATGGTTCAGTAAGAACCCAATAATCAAATTTGTAATCTCATGTAGTAGAGTGGATTTCAAAACTCAATGACCATTAGGTGAAAACATTTCTCAACAATCTGAGAACGCTTAAATCATGGGTGCTTAGAGCACAAGAGTTAATAAAATCTCAAGTCTCATGTAGGCTTAAAACTCCATAATTCAATCTCAAGTTAAAACTCATCAAAATCATAATAAATAGAATATATATTCATAACTCATGTAGAAATCTAGATATTTTCAGCAATTTATTTCAAAATCTCAACATACTCATATACTTCAATATCTCAAACACTTCAACTATTAACTTCTCAAGGATTAAAATCATGAGGTATAGACCCAGCTGCAATTTCACAAGAAAACATGTAAAAATCATGCCATTAGACTCTCAATTCATGGGAAACATCAAAAACTTTCAACCAATAGCAATGTGTCAAAAAAACCAATTCAATTTCATGTAAAATCTCATAAATTGCAGAAAATCATAGTTTAAATAAGCCTTTGGGAACAAGGATGAAAGGATTACCCATGTTCAAACAACATACCTTAGATTATGAAATTGGATGAACTAGCTTCCTCTATACTCTTGTTCTTACTCTTGAGAGAGAGTTCTTGCAACCCTTGAACTTGGAAAACTCAAATCTCATCTCAATTGGTTGAATCTATGGTGAGTTCTTGGATCTCTTAGAGATGGGTTTTAGATCTGCTCTTGAGGAAGAAACCCTAGCCTTTGAATATTTTTGGAGGTAATAAGGCTATCAAGTTCGTTTCAAATATATGTGATGGTTAAAAGGGAAAAGACCCAAAAGACCCGAGTTATACACTGAACAGGGGTTGCGACGATCAAATCGAAGGTCCTTCGCACGTTGGCCAGGAATAGGACACACTGCCTTGATGCGACGGTCGAAGGGAAGGTCCATCACACGATGGCAAGGGTGAGGCCACACTGCATCTACGCAACGATCCCTGCGACGGCCCGTTGCATCCTTGACGGTCTATCATTTTGGCTGTAGAACTTTGGCTAAAAAAAGGGGTTACTGCCTTGGTTGCGACGGGCCAAGTGATGGTCCGCCGCTGACTCCACTGTCCATCAGATCATCCGTCGCACCTTGGCGGTTCCGACAACTCTCAGTAAAATGGACATAACTTCTCACCCCGATACCAGATATGGATGAAATTGGTATCATTAGAAAGCTAATTTAGTTCTCTACATGAAAAAAGGTCAACTTTGAGAAAATTCTATATTGTTTAAATACCAATCACTTGGGAAGTTTCTTCTCAATCTTTTAGGGTTGGAATTACACTTCACTTGACACGCTCTAAGGCTCGAACTACGAGGGAACTTTTTGGGGTCTTACAATATCTCCCTCTTGGAAATATTCATCCTCGAATATTGCAAGTTAGACTAGGAACACAAGAAGAACTGAGTATACACAGCTGAAGCAATTTGCTAAATGACTCAAAGTCTCCCTAAACTTATGAATACCGAAGAAATTGCAAGAACTCATGCAAGAATAGATACATATAGCTAAACTTTTGATTAGAAGGGCTAAATTAAGGAAGAACAATACCTTCAAATTGATCTAAACTCACAGAAAGAGGTTCGGGTACTTGGGTTGTATATCTTCTTCTCTCTCTCAAGTAGCATGCTCAACAGAATGGTTCTGCCACAAAACATTGACCAAGGGAACTTCCTTGTTCCTTAGTCTATGGATCTAAAAATCTAGGATCTCAATAGGAATCTCATCAAATTAAAGATTGTTCTGAATATCAGCACTCTCTGAGGGATCTACTAAAACATAATCACCAATATGCTTTTTAATCATGGAGACATAAATAGTAGGATGAACAACTGAAAACTCTGCGGGCAACAAAACCTCATAGGACACCTTACCAACACAGCTCAAGACTCTATACGGGCCAACATAACAGGGACTAAGCTTTCTGTTTTTACCAAACCTCTTCACCCATTTCATGGGTGAAATCTTTAAGTACACCAAATCACCTACCCCAAAATCAAGATCTATTCTCCTCACATCGGCATATGACTTTTGAAGACCCTGGGCACTCTTCAACCTCTCTCTAATCAACTAACTTTCTCCATAGATTCAAACACTACGTCAGGCTGAATCTTAACAGCTTCTCCCACTTCAAAAATCCTACGGGTAATCTACATCTCCTACCATACAAGGCCTTAAATGGATCCATCCCGAAGCTTGAATGGTAACTATTGTTATAAGCAAACTCTATCAGTGGCAAATGCTTATCCCAACTACCCATGAAATCTAGAGCACATGCCCACAACATAGATTCTAGGGTATAAATGGTCCTCTCAGCCTGACAATCTTTCTGCGGGTGAAAAACGGAACTCAAAATAACTTGGGTACCAAGACTCTGCAGAAACGCCCACCAAAATTGAGAAGTAAATTGAGTGCCCCTATCCGATATGAAGGACAAGGGAACTCCATGTAGCCTAACTAACTCTGGGATATAACATCTAGCACAATCCTCAATTGTATAAGGTGTATGAACAAGAAAGAAATGTGTGGACTTAGTCAGCCTATCAACAACAATCCAAATCAAATCATGATGACGACGTAAAAAAGGCAACTCAGTCATGAAGTCCATATTCACCACCTCTTACTTCCAAGTGGGTATACCAAACTCTTGTATCACACCACCAGGTCTTTAGTGCTCTATCTTAACCTGTTGGGACGTTGCACACTTTGTTACAAATTTGGCTATATCCTTCTTCATACCATTCCACCAATAGATTTCCCGCAAGTCATGGTACATCATGGTACTACCAGGATGAATAGAATACTGCAAGCCATAAACTTCAGCCATAATTCCCTACATCAGATCATCAACACATGAAACATACAATATACCTTGCAATCTCAACACACCATCTCCCCCTAGGGAGAAAACCTCTACCTTTTGTTCCTTAACTGTCTCCTTCAGTATAAACAAACTAGGATCCTTATCTTGCTTCTCCTTCACTTCCGAAACTAAAGAGGATTTGGAACTACTCAGTACCAAAGTACTTTCCTCAGCTGAATCAAGCAACATAACACCCAATATAGATGAATAATGCATATCACGAGCTAACTCTTTCTTACCCTTATCTACATAGGTAATACTACCCATAGAAAACCTGCTAAGGGAATTTGCCACTACATTAGCCTTGCTCGGGTGATACAACACACTCATATCATAGTCTTTCAACAAATCCAACCACTTTCTCTGCCTAAGATTCAACTTCCTCCGAGTAAACACATACTGCAAGGTCTTATGATCAGTAAGCACATCCACATGGACACCATAAAGATAATATTTCCAAATTTTCAAAGCAAAGACTACATCAGCTAACTCAAGATCATGTGTTAGGTAATTCTTCTCATGTAGCTTTAACTTTCTAGAGGTGTAGGCTATAACTGTACCTCTTTGCATCAACACAACACCCAAAAAAATTCTAGAGGCATCACAATACACCAAAAAACCATCTGTACCATTAGGCAAAGTAAACACAGGGGCTGAAAAAAGTTAAGTCTTCAACTCCTAAAAATTTTTCTCACACAAATCTGACAACTGGAACATAACTTTTTTTGGGTCAACTGACTCATGGGAGACACAATAGAAGAGAAACCCTCAAAAAAATGTTGGTAGTAGCCCACCAGAACCAAGAAACTTCTAATGTCAGATAGAGAGATAGGTCTAGGCCAATTTCTTATAACTTTTGTCTTTTGGGGATCAACTCTAATACCTTCGGCTGAAACAACATGACCCAGAAAGGCTACAGACCTTACCCAAAATTCATATTTACTAAGTTTAGCAAAGAACTGGTGATCTCTAAGAGTGTGCAAGACAATTCTAAGGTGGTTCGCATGGTTATTTTCATTACGGGAGTACACAAGGATGTCATCTATAAAGATAATAACAAACATATCAAGATATGGATTGAATACTCAGTTTATGAGGTCCATGAAGGCTGCTGGGGCATTGGTTAGCCTGAACGATATGACTAGAAACTCAAAGTGACCACAGCGGGTTCGGAATGCTATCCTTGGAATATCACATTCCCTGACTTTAAGTTGGTGATAGCTAGATCTAAGGTCTATCTTGGAGAAATAACTTGCACCTTGTAACTGATCAAATAGGCCATCAATTCTCAGAAGAGGATACTTATTTTTTACTGTGAACTTGTTAAGTTTACGATAGTCAATGGACATACAGAAAGAACCATCTTTCTTTCGCACAAATAAGATAGGTGCGCCCTAAGGAGAAATACCGGGCCTTATGAAACCTTTGTCTAAAAGATCTTTGAGTTGCTCTTTCAACTCCTTAAGCTAAGAAGGTGCCATATGGTATGGCGAATTAGAAATGGGATGTGTGTCGGGAAGAAGGACTATCTCAAATATTATCTCTCTATTGGGAGGTACCCCTGGGAGATATTCTAGAAAAATATCTAAAATCTCATTAACAATATCGACTGAATGAATAGTTAGAGCCTCAGAATTATTGTCTTTGACTCTATCTAGGTGATAGATGCAACCCTTAGATATTAGCTTTCTAGATTTGTGATAGGAGATAAAATGACTCTTCAGAGATACTGAACTCCAGGACCACTCAAAAGCTAGTTCATTAGGAAACTAAAACTTTACCATATGGGTACAACAATCTACAGATGCATAACAAGAATAAAGCCAATCCCTACCCAGAATAAGGTCAAAATCCACCATGTCTAACTCTATTAGATCAGCAAGGATGACTCTATGAAGAACAGTAATAGGACAATCTCTATACACTTGTCTAGCAATAACTGACGCCCCTATGTGGGTGGAGACTAGGAAAGGTTCAAGAATCTTTTCAGGACTCATTATGAAATTCACAGATATAAGTGGGGTCACATAAGAGAAACTTGACCGGGGTCCAACAACACATAAACATCAAAATAAAAGAGATAGAGCATACCGATAATAATATCAGCAGAGGCCTCCTGCTCCTGAAGGGATATTAATTCATAGAATCTGTTCTGTCACTGACCACCAACAGTGCTAGATGAAGTGCCCTGAGCAGGGGCTGGATGGGGTATAGGTATTGGTGCACTAGTAGCCTGTGCTTGAGGTTGGGCCTCTTTGTTCCCCTTTCTAGCATGAGGACAATATCTAAGTCTGTGGCCCTGCTTACCACAACCAAAATAACCCCTTAGATCTATGAAACACTCACCAGGATAATCCCTACCACATTTAGCACAAGGAGGATAACAGGACCTGTTACCAATACTGTTCTGCGACCTAGACATAAAAGACCTGCCTCCTTACTCCTGCCTGCCTTTAGGAATGGGAGCACTAGCTGATGAAGGTGCTGGCATTGACGGATGACTCAAAACCTGAGGGAAATTCCCTCCATAGAACCTAGGTTGGATATACTGATGCTGCATAGATCTAGCCTTCTTATTAACCATCACTCAATCTCTCTCCCTAATTTTATCTGCCTCTATCTGCTGGGAATGTGTCATCAACATAGCTAGATCCATATCCTTATATGTCATTATAGTTCTACCCTCCTTCAGTACCAAACCAGAAATACCTATCACGAACTTGCTCATACTAGCTCGACTGTCAGAAATCAAATCAGGAGCATACTTGGCCAACTGATTAAACTTCAAGCAGTACTTCTTAACAATCATGGAGCCCTGCCTCAAGTTCATAAACTCCACAATCTTTTCCTCCCTCATCTCAGCGTAAATAACTTGTCCAAAAATGTATCTTAGAACACCTGCCAATTTATAGGAAAGGTATTCTCGCCTCTACCCTTTCTCTATGATACAACCCAGTCATAAGAAATTTCCTTCATCCTGTAGGATGCCAAATCTACACCATTTTCATCAAAAATATGCATTACATGTGTCATCTTTCTCACCTCCTCAACGTACAACTGTGGGTCCTCATCTACCATAGACCTATATAACTCTGGCGGATTCATCTGCATGAAATCACGGATTCTAGTCATGGCTACATCACCTCCCTACTGATTAGCAACTGTGGCCTAGATATTGGCATGTAAATTGACGATGACTGCTTAGGTTAGAGCTTGAAAGGCTTCCTGAAAGTCAGCATAAGACACTATCTCATTTAAAGGGTCAACGGGTGGGGGTTGCTCATCATTGTTTTCGTGGATATTCACTCTTTGGGGAGGCATTTTCTGAAAATAGAAGAGCATGAATTATTAGATGATAGGGACAACTGCAGGCACGATGGAATCTGAAAGAGTGAAATAACTTTTTTCTAAAACATCTTGTAGCCTCTTGCTCATAGATGTCTCGCGCTACACAACGATGATCAAGACTCTACTTAACGTGGCTTGTTAGACTCCTTAGGACTCCTTAAAAACCTTAGGCTTTGGTACCGAGTTTGTAATGACCCAAAATTGCCTCTCGAGATGTCAGACAATGATTAATGTTTAAAGTAGCCCCAATCTAACCCTTTGAGCATGTTTCTACTAATAACACTCATTTCAAGACAAAATAATTCAAACACTAGCATAATTATATCAGATGAAGGGAAATATGGAGAAAATACTCAGTACAAACGACCATAATACTGGAAACCTCACCACAATCACAATGTAATAATTAGTTTGACAAAGCCTTTACTAATACATAAACTAGAGAGCCGTTGGGATAGGTCCCAAACTAATTCAAAATAAACTAAAAGTAAAAACATAGAATCACAAATATAGAAATGTCTGAGAATAGGTCCTCGAACCATGAGGGCTCACCACTATAGGAATGCAGATAGAGGTACTCAAAAGTTACTAATGACGCTAGGACTGAGCACCTAAACCTACATTATAATACAATATAGCACTTATAGGTATATGTGGATCAACACCTAAGAATGTACTTAGTATGTGGGGTGCATGCATTTACATAAAACAACATCAATACTCTTTGATCAAATCATGCATATAATAAGTAATGACTCACCTAACTTCAATAAGTATAAAATGAAAAGCTCATGAATCATGTAAAATGGAACATGTAACAAAATCTCATGATTCGTTATACTTTTAGCTTTGAAATTTGTACTATTCTCTTATTCTCATTACTCAAGGCTAAAGGACACTTTAAGAAATACTTTCAACTCATGCATGTGTCTCATGGAGAGTAAAACTTCTTCAATGCTCAAGAACTCATAACTCTTTTAAACTCAAATACTTGAAATTTGAAATCATGTAACTTTGAAACATATTTGAACGCATTTCATTCACATTATAAATATATCTTCTTTCAAGCTTTAGGGAAAATACTCATATCAAGGGAAAGTATTTTAGTTATAAAAAAAATATCTTATCTCAATGGAAAATACTTTAGTTTAAGGATTAACTGATCTCAAAGTTCAAATGTCAAGGGAGGTTCTCTTAACCAACAGAAACCATGCGAGCTGCATGGAGTCCAATATTTTGTCCTCCTAAGGAAGGGACCTCATGTTGGGGAGAGGCGTCATAGTCTTGCCAAAGAGTATAACTTAGGTCCAGTGATCACCAAACAAACTCTGCCTCAGGCACATTATCAACTTGGCCTTAGGCCCAATGATAATCATAAACTCGGATGTTGTCCCAACCTACGATGACACGTAGTCTTGGGGTAACAAACCGTAGTAACTTACCCACTCAGTGCTAAATACTACTCCCTTTAGTTTATCTCGCTGATCTCATGAAAATCCACTTTAGAATAGTCTCATGATTTAATAAGAACCCAATAATCAAATCTGTAATTTCATGTAGTAGAGTGGATTTAAAAACTCAATGACCATTAGGTCAAAACATTTCTCAACAATCTCAGAATACTCTAATCATGGGTGCTTATAGCATAAGAGTTCATAAAATCTCAAGTCTCAAGTAAGGCTTGATAACCCATAAATCAATCTCAAGTTAAAACTCATCAAAAGCATAATAGATAGCATATAGATTCATAACTCATGTAGAAATCTAGAAACTTTCAGCAATTTGTCTCAAAATCTCAACATACTCATATACTTCAATATCTCAAACACTTCAACTATTAAATTTTCAAGGATTAAAATCATAGGGTAATGACCCAGCTTTAATTTCTCAAGAAAACATGTAAAAATCATACCATTAGACTTTCAATTTATGGAAAACATCAAAAGCTTGCAACAATAACAATGGGTGAAAAATTCTAATTCAATTTCATGTAAAATCTAATAAATTGAAGAAAATAATAGTTTAAATAAGCCTCTGGGCACAAGGATGAAAGGATATTACCCTTATTCAAAACTCTACATACCTTACATTATGAAATTGGATGATAAAGCTTATTCTAAACTCTTCTTCTTACTCTTGAGAGATGGTTATTTCAACCCTTGAACTTGAGGTAATCAAATATCAACTCAATTTGTTGAATTTATGGTGAGTTCTTGGTTTTCTTGGAGAAGGGTTTTAGTTTGCTCATGAGAGAGAAACCCTAGCCTTTGGATATTTTAGGAGAAAATGAGTCTATCAAGTTTGTTTGGAATATATGTGAGGTTTAAAAGGGAAAAGACCCAAAATTCCCTTGTTAAAATAAGTTAAAATGCTGAACGGGGGATGCGACGGTCAAAGTGACGGTCCATCGCAAGTCCAATGGTCCGTCGGGTTGACCATCACACGTTGACCAGGAATAAGACATACTGTCTCAATGCGATGGTCAGAGCGATTGTCCATCGTAAGTCTGATGGTCCATTGTATCGTCCGTTGCATGATGGCCAGGGTGAGGCCACATTGCTTCAGTGCAATGGTCCCTGCGATGGTTCATCGCATCCTTGATGGTCTATCATTTTGGTCATCACTCTTGGGCTAGAAAAGGGGGTTACTACCTTCGTTGTGATAGGCTGAGTGAGGTCCATCGCAGAATCGATGGTCCATCGGATTGTCCATCGTACCTAGGCGATTCTGACAACACTCAGTAAAATGGCTATAATTTCTCACCCCGCTACTAGATGTGGACAAAATTGCTATCGTTGGAAAGATAATTCAATTATCTACATAAGAAAAGGTTAAATTTGATAAAATTTATATGGTTTAACCACCATTCCTTAGGAAGTCTCTACTTAATCATTTAGGGCCAGAATTACGTTTCATTTAACATGCTCTATGGCTTGGACGAGGGAACTTTGTGGGGTCTTACAAGAAGCAAGTAAATCCAATATAATGAAACTTCTGATTACAGTCCTGATTTTAGCATACCTCTAGGCTCCTTTTATTTATAGAAACTCTACTATAAACTCATTTTGGTAACTATACAAAGGACCTTCTATAATGATTAACTCTAAAAGTCTCAAGATTAGGCAAACCTAAGAACTCTCTACTCAAAGAGAAAAAATCAATAGTCCTATAAAATGAGTAATATATTTACAAATTAGAAGTCACTAACGATAATTTTTTTAAGCACTCATAAAGCTAAGAACTTGAGAAGTGTTGGATCTTGGTTTATGCTATCTCTCTCCACTCTTTGTATTTGCACAAAAACCGCTTGATAAAGGGATGTCACTTTTATTTTATAGCTCAGTGATAATTAAGGCTAAAAGATCATTAGCTTAGCTATCCTAATCTGTACAATCTAGAACTTTCAAATTTGTTACACAGGATGAAAAACTCTTCAAACAACACATACCATCTATACTATATCTTGCACATCCAAGGATGTGGTACCTTGGATTTAGCTGCTTATCATCAAACCTACATATAGCATGATGTTTTAAGCATTCAGTAGAGATAGATTTCGGTCTATGACTTGATACAACTAATAGCATCAGTTGTGAGAGATTTTGTCCCTTTCTATACTATAATAATTTTTTAGTCTTGAAGTTTACTTCGGGTAATGTATTTATTATCGTATACTATTTTTATCCATGGTTTAAGTCTGTGAAACTATTATACAACTATGTACATCTCTTCAATATAGGATGAACGAAGATGATGTATTGATGGTATAAATTCAGCGACTACATGACAAATTATAGTATTAATTTTATACATACATATTAATGATGACGATGATATGCTTATATACCCTGCATGGCCGGAAGATAATTATATATGCTTATAATCCTGACAAGATTTTAGGATAATTATGATGATATTTTATATACCTGACAAGGATGGAAGATGATGATGATGATATGCTTATATATTGGGCAAGGCTGGAGGACAATTATAATGATATTCTTATTTGAAAATTTCCATTCTGGAGGATGATGATGATGATGATGATTGTGATGATGATAATTATGATATTAATTATACATATTATTTCAAGTCTAGATACTTGATATTATATTATGGATTCTATTTTATTAATGTTTTCATGTGCATTGCCTATCACAAGTATGCGCCTATATCTATTAGCCTTTTAAGTGGTTGCATATCTATGGGTGATTACTATGCCTTATAGTTTTTTGTAGGTTGATTGAACATTCTAATCCTAGGGAGGTGCACGTAAATGATAGGCTTAGCTAGGTATTCGTTGTCTAGACTAGTCGGTTACTCTTATTGTCATTGATATAATTATTATCTTTCTTATGATCATTGTTATGGATAATTTGTGATAGGTTAGTTATCAATTTAGTATTGATATTTGAGTTATTATTCTTGCCTCTTCTATCTTACAATTTCAGTATTATTCATAATTAGCTCATGATTAAACGTATTAGTTAGAAACCCTAAGTATTCTAGTACTAGTTCCTGCTATTATTATGAAGTCTTAAAATGCTAGTCTGATGACTTAGGCTATAATTTAAGTTGACTTTGTTTATGTATAAATATATATATATATATATATATATATATATATATATATATTTATATTTAACCATGTGTTCCTATAGTATTACCAGATGTTCCTGTCTTCATTTATTTAAATTGTATATTCAATTCTTGGATCGTATATGCTAGTTTCATAGCTATGTGTAGAGTGGTTGTCCTTGCTATCTTACTAACTTTATTATATTATCGTTGGACATTTAGGTGTAGTTTCCTTTCTGTTAATATGTTATATGTATTTGTATTATGTTTAGAGCTCAGTTTGCAGTTGCCTACTGAATACCATGTGCTTGGTACTCATACTACACTTCTACAGCCTACATATTATAGTATGGATTATCACAATTGATGTGTGTGTCGAATGAAGCAACCATTATTTTTAGACATCGAGTGAGATCTTGATGTTATAAGTATTAATTTCCTCACTTTTATGTATGAAACTAGTCTCTGTGTTGTATTTTGAGAAGAGATATGATAGAGTAATTCCCTTGGTATTTCATTTTTGTAATCTTATTATATTAGAAGCTCTTGTACTGATATCACCAGTTTGTGGGACTATATTGTGTATTTAACCTTTTATTACTTCTATTCTACATTCCTCTCTTTATCTCTTTGGTAAGTTCATTACTAGTCGTTCCAAACTATAAATTTTGCTAGACTATTACAAAATCATTGTAGGCAACATCATGACTTGAGAAATTGGTTCTTGACAAAATGGTATCAGAGTCTAGATTAACCGGTGTATTAATACAAAAGCTAAGTGTTTAAAGAGTTATGCGGATCGATGCGGAAACATTTGTAACCTATCTTAGGGAGGCTCTACGGATATTCTTAGGAAATTTATTTCTTGTCTTCTTATTATGTGACCATATTACAATGAGCTTTAAGAACATTCTCTTTCTCTATTTTGTACCCAATGGATGATGCCAAATGGTCGATAGATATGGATGACACTTCAACATGCATTTCCAAAATTTTAGCACAACATCGAACCAAAGAGCTAGGGATGGATATCGAAGATCTTCAGCATAAGGCATCGATGATATTCAGTTCATCGGGTATGTTATCAAGTCTAGGTTGCATTTAATGGTGTTAATCTGGGTTTTTTATTAGTTTGTGAGTATCTTATTAGGTCTCTTGAGTGGGTTTGACAAATTCATATGCTATATGCCTCTGAGTAGGACAAGTTGCATTGATTTATAAGAGGATTATCTTTGCCACACTATTTAGCATCGAACCACTTAATCGTAGTTGGGTATTTGTAACACCCTGATTTACTGAACCAGAATGCTACACGATACTTATAACCCGGACGGACCACAAGTTAACCTATGACTGATATCTGTACCTATACTCTGCATAATATACTTGTAGAATATGGAAAACATGAAAAATAGGCCATAAGGTTCAACTGAATAGACTATCTGATAAATAATAACATCCATATAGGGTAAAAAATACCCAATACAACTGAAAGTTGACTCTAAAATCTAAACTAAATCTGAAAGCCTCTAAATACTGTATGAAATAAGGAGTTGAAGAACATGTCTCCAACTAACTCCGTCTAGCAAAATTGAACTGAAATAATGAATGAACTAAAATTTATCATCCTCGAATGGATGAGGACTCACTACGACTCTGTGATTGGAATGCTACTATTGAGCTGGAACTCATGTCTCTGAACCTATGGTGTAGCATGAAAAAAAAGCAACATAGCGTAAATGCGTTAGTATGACTGGGATTACTGGGTGTACGAGTGAGGTAGGCTAAATGCGAAAGGGTTTACATGGACGAACAATGCTAACTGAATGTCTGATATGAACGTAAGAGTACAAATATGCATACCTAGTAACTAAAAATTATGAATACATGATATCTGGATCTATACGCTAATACATGGTTTACTGTTATCTAACATGACTGATACTAAAATTTTGATAAAATGGATGATGGTGTCTGACAGTCCTAAATCTGATAGAACTACCTGAGTTTCGTACTATAACTGAATTGACTGTAACTGACTATCCTGGTATACTAAAATCTGAAGAACTATCTGAGTTCTGTTACTGAGTCTGGGACTAAAACTGTGGAGGTAGTTTCTTAAATGACATACCCTAATAATTCCTATAGCTAGGTTGGTGTCCAATATCTTCCCTGACTGGAAGGGTGTCAATACCGCACCACTGGTAAGGACAACTGTGAGTGACCCTTAGCTGGAAGGTACTCAAATGAGAATGGTGGGAACCCTAAACTGACAGGTTAAGACACCTCATCAACCCTAATCTGGAAGGTTAAGATGTCTCAACCTACGCTGTCTATGTAGTTCTGGAACACAGGATGACTACTAAGAATCACACCCTAAACTGGCAGGTGAATTCCCATCCTTAGGTTCACTTGGTGCTAACTTCTACTCCTATCTAAAGTGACTGAACATGATTTAACTGGCTATACATGGACTGAGTAACTGACTTCCATTTACTGACAGAATAGTACTACTATCTGATAATTTATTAAGATCATGAGATTTCTGAGATTTCTAAGTCACATGACTGACTGAGTTCTATAGATCATTGCTTAATTGAAATTATCGTGATAACGTGACATGCGTCTAGGAACACAGCTATATTTTTTGGGTACTAGTACCCCCAGGACTCGATGGAAGGAAACTAACACACATAACTGACTTGATTATAAAAATGGAGTCCACAATTCACCATATCATAAGTAGGGGATTTCACACTAAGCATAGTTCTCAACATCTTACGTATGGAAGGGAAATTCATACAACATGTGTACACTTGCATAGCTTTAATATCATGCTCAATCCATATCACAACAACGACGCATATCAATTACGTGCAATTCATGTGAAATCATAATGCACAGAGCATAGACTTGTCATTTAAGCACTATTAAATAAAGCGAAATGAATCTTATCACCTTAAGTATTTTATCAAACACTTTGAATGAATTCTTTTAGATTAGGTGTGTTTTCATGAATTTCCCCATTTTAAACCACATAAAGTTCAATGATTTCAACTAACGAACACATATACTTCATAAAAATACCTTTAGACTAATTTTGTATCGATGGAAAGCTTATTCAATTCTCTACAATTTTGAGGATACAAATATGCCAAAATACCACCAATAAACCGAAGTTATTCTGGTTCAAAGATTACTTATGTGAAATCACACACGAAAACTTGGTGGATTCAAAAGTTCTTAGCTTGGCTTACTCTAAGTGACTCTTATGAACATGCTTGATACATCATAAGCTCTATTATTACTAGGATACTAATCCTAATTCATGTACTCCAATATGAATCACAGGATAGGAGGTTTCATGTGTAGGAACAATAGTTTATTTTCTAGCTTAGAAATATACAGGGTATTATAATATCTCCCCCTTGGAAACATTCATCCTCAAATAAGACTGACTGAAATGGGGATAGACAATAAATTGGATTACGTGCAAGACATACACTACTAGAACATGATATCATGACGGACATGACTAATAAGCTAAACATATCATGCTGGGCATGCATATCTGATGTATGAGTAAATAATTCATGAATGCATAACTGAGATTTTTTATAACTGAGTTCTCCCAATGAGAATGCATATTTGATGCCTGATTATAAACTAGACTGATACATGAATGCATGATTGAATATGCAATGGTACTTGATACTAGATTTGTGATGAAATGTGAGCATGAACTGAATACCAAGTTTTATAGAATACTGAACGAGAAACTGAATAAGCTTAAGGAGAACTGCAACCTTTATCTTGATCTGGATTGGTGGAGAAGAGGTGAGGATACTTGGTAAGTATATCTGCTTCTGCTTCCCAAGTAGTTCCCTCAACGGACTAATTTCTCCAAAGAACTTTTACTAGGCTTCTTTTTTCCTCAATCTACGAGTCTGATAGTCTAGAATTTTGACCGAAATTTCCTTATAGAAGAGATTGTTCTGATTGTAAATGCTATGAATAGTGACTATGAATGATGGATCACCTGTACACTTTTTGAGAAAAGAGACATGAAAGTCTGGATGAACTGGGGCTAGATCTAAAGGCAATTCGAGCTCATAAGCTACCTTGCCTAAGCGACTGAGAATCTTGAAGGGACCGACATATCGAGGACAAAGCTTTCCCTTCTTGCCGAACCGCTTCACTCCCTTCATGGGAGAGATCTTTAGATATACATAGTCATCGACCTCAAACTAAAGATCCTTTCTATATATGTCAGCATATGACTTCTGTCGGCTCTGAGCAGCCCAGAGTCTTTGTTTGATTAACTGGACTTTCTCTACGCGTTGAATACTAAGTCAGGTCCTATGACTGAGGCCTCACTAACTTTGAACTACCCAATTGGAGATCTACACCTCCTACCATAGAGAGCTTCAAATAGAGCCATTTTATTACTGGAATAATAGCTATTATTATATGTAAACTCAATCAAAGGCAAGTGGTCATCCCAACTTCCCTTGAAATCAATTGCATACGACCTTAGAATATCTTCAAGAGTTTGAATGGTCCTTTCTGCTTGACCATCTGTCTGAGAATAAAAAGTTATACTAAGATGAACTTAGGTACCAAGACCCTTTTGGAATGCTTTCCAGAAGTGAGATGTGAAATGGGTACCTCTTTCTAAAATGATAGATAATGGAACACCGTGTAATCTGGACAACTCCCAGATATAAAGTATGGCATAATTCTCGGTTGAATAAGAGGTATGAACTAGAAGGAAATGGGCTGACTTGGTCATTCTATCAGTAATGACCCAAACTGAATCATGCTGATGACAAGTTCGAGGCATACACATCATGAAGTCCATGTTTACTTCTTCCCACTTCTAAGTAGGAATGGTGAACTCCTGCATAGAACCGCTATATTTCTGATGCTCTATCTTAACCTATTGACAAGTAGGGCACTTAGCCACAAATTTTGCAATATCTCACTTTATCCCACTATACCAATAGATCTCCCGTAGGTTTCAGTACATCTTAGTGGCCCCTGGATGAATAGAGTGTCGCACACCATCCGCTTCTGTAAGAATTCGCTTCTTTATATTATCTACACCTGGAACACATAGAAAACCCTGACAATGATTGACACCATCTCCCCCTTGGGAGAAAACCTCTACTTTCTTATTCTTAACTGACTCTTTTAGCTTGACAAGGCTAGGATCCCTTTCTTGCTTTTCTTTCACCTCAAAAACTATAGATGACTGAACTATCCTGAACACATACACCACCCTCTGAGAATTGACTAAGTAAACACCTAGTTTGGAAAGCTGATGGATTTCCTGAGCTATTTTCTTCTTGTTGTCCTCAACGTGTGAAACACTACCCATGGAGAGTCTACTGAGAGTGTCGGTCATAACGTTGGCCTTGCCTAGATGATAAAGGAAACTCATGCCATAATCTTTCAAGAGCTCTAACCAACTTCTCTAACGAAGATTCAGATTTTTCTTAGAAAAGATATATTGGAGACTCTTATGATCTATGAAGACATCTATATGAACTCTGTATGGATAATGCCTCCAAGTCTTTAAGAAAAATACTATGGTTGCTCACTCAAGATCATGAATAGGTTAATTCTTCTTATGTTGCTTTAACTGCCTGAAGGCGTATGCTATGACCTTACCATGCTGCATGAGGACAAAACCTAAACCTACTCTTGATGCATCAGAGTACACTACGAACCAATCTGAACCATCAGGAAGAGCTAAGACTGGAGTTGAGGTGAGTCGAGTCTTCAATTCCTTAAAACTCTTCTCGTAAGGATTTGACCATTGAAACTTGACCTTCTTCCGAGTTAATCTTGAAATGAGTGATGCAATAGAAAAATATCCCTCAACAAACCACCTATAATATCCAGCTAAACCCAAGAAACTCCTAATATCTGATGGAGAGATAGGGCGAGGCCAATTTCTTACTGCTTCAATCTTTTGATGATCTACTCTGATGTCATCACCGGAAATAATATGGCCAAGGAATGCTATTGACCTTGGCCATAACTATCACTTGGTAAATTTGGTGAATAGCTGGTGATCTCTGAGAGTCTGAAGAACAGTTCTAAGATAGTCTGAATGATCACTCTCTGTGTGGGAATAGACCAAGATATTATCTATGAAGTCTAATATAAACATGTCCAAGTACTGCTTAAACACACGGTTCATCAAGTCCATAAAAGCGGCAGGGGCATTAGTAAGACAAAAGGACATAACTAAAAATTTGAAGTGACCATACCAAGTACGAAGAACTATCTTTGGGATGTCATATTGTCTAGCTTTGAGATGATGATAGCCTGATCTGAGGTCCATCTTGGACAAATAATTAGCACCCTGAAGTTGGTCAAACAAGTCATCTATTCTAGGAAGAGGATACTTGTTCTTGACCATGATTTTGTTGAGTTGATGGTAATTAATACACATCTTGAGAGAATTATCTTTCTTGCGCACGAATAAGACTGGTGCACCCCATGGGGAAACACTGGGTTTAAAAAATCCTTTATACAAGAGATCCTTCAACTAATCTTTTAGTTCTTTGAGTTTTGCTGGTGTCATTCTATATGGACAAATAGAAATAGGCTAAGTATCTGGATTGAGATCAATGCCGAAGTATATTTCCCTTTTAGGAGAAATGCCTAAAAGATCTTCAGGAAAGATATCTGAATATTCGTTAACCACTAGGAAATATTCAAAGCTAGGAGATTCAGAACTAGAGTCTTTAACATGAACGAGATGATAAAAACATCCCTTATAAATCAGTTTCCTTGCCCGAAGCTTGGAAATAAGCTGACCCCTGAAACATGAAGTACTACCCTTCTACTCTAGGACGGGCTCATTTGGGAACTAAAACTAAACTATCCTATTTCTACAGTCGACTATGGCATATCACGAATGAAGACAATCCATGCAGAGAATGACATCAAAATTAGTTATATCTAACTCGACTAAATATACTAACGTGGCTTTCTGAAATATCATAATTGGACAGTTCCTGTGTATCCGCCGAGTTTTGAGGGTTTTACCCACTGGAGAAGAGACTGAAAAGGGCTCTGCCAAAATTTTAGGATTGATTCTAAAATCTCCTACTATATAAGGAGTAAGAAAAGAGAAGGATGCATCTGGATCTAGCAAAGCATAAACATAAACATAGAAAATCTATAGCGTACTAGTAACAACATCAGGAGAATTTTCCTGATCCTGTCAGGTCTGAAGAGCATAGATTCTGTTTTGGTGTTGCCCACTAGTAGCACTGGACGTGGCATCCTACTGATCTGGGCGACCGGACTGAGCTATGGAATGATTCTTCTGACCCTATAGACCTGACTTCGAACACTCTCTAATATTGTGGCCTGGCTTGCCACAACCAAAACAAAGATCGCTACCAGCTCTACAGGTAGCCTTGTGGTTCTTACCACAAGTATAACAGAGGGGATTAATTCAGGCACTGCTGACACTGCCCTGAGACATAGAGCCTGGTGCTCGATCTCTGTTGCCATCTCTGAATTTTAGCACTGGGGCACTCGTGGAGGAAGGTGCTAGAACTGTTGGCTTGGGATGAAACTGTGAATGGTTTCCTCCTTCTAATTTGGGTTGAGCAAAACTAAAACCGCCTGATCTTGCTTTATTGTTCTGCCTCTCCCTAGTCCTGATTTTTTACTTTTCTCTTTGCTGATAATGGGTCATGATCCTGGCTAAATTTATATCACTATTCAGCATCGTAGACCTACACTAATTTACCATGCTATCATTCACTCTTGACAGGAACTTTCTCATCTTAGCCCTATTGTCTGCAACCACATGAAGGGAATATCTGTATAGCTGACTAAATATGAGAGAATACTTTTTAACCATCATATTTCCCTACCTGAGGTTAATCAACTCAAGAAGTTTTTCCTACCTCAGCTTTTGGGGAAAGAATCTATCTAAGAAAGCCGTGAAAAATTCCTCCAACTTAATGGGACCTGCATCCTCTAACCTCTTAGACTTCTACTAATTGTACCAAATATGCGCCATATCTTTCAATTGGTATGCTACTAACTCGACATTCTGACAAGAAGTAAATCCCATGATGTCTATAACGTTCTGTTCTTGGTCAATGAATTCCTGAGGGTCGTCATCATACCTAGACCCAAAAAAAGATGGAGGGTTCATTTAGGTGAAGTTCCGAATCCTATCTGCGGCTGAGTTGGCCACTATATTGGCCAGAATAACTGGTGGTCATTCATTTTGTGTAGCCACATACGGAGCAAGTGTGGTGAATGCGGCCCTAAACTCCGCATAAGAAAAATGTTCTCCCAAAGGATCTTTGGGTTGAGGAGCGGGCTGGTTTCTTTTCTTTGGAGGCATATTCTAAAATAAGAGACGAACGGATTAGACTGAGATTTTAACTTGAGATTATACTCACTAGCACGACATGAATACTGAAAAAGAGGAAATTGTTCCTAAAACATCTCATAGCCTCTTGCACGTAAATGTGGCGCACAACACACCCATGCACAAGACTCTACTAGGTGCGGCTTTCAGACATCCTAGGACTCTATTGAACCTTAGGATCTGAAATGACTCTAGGTACACAACTATACTTTATGAAAACACCTTTAGATATCATCGTGAAACTTAAACAACAATCATCAATATGTACATGGTCATATCACAACAAGACAATCACAATATAATATTTAAAACATGGTTCTTGATCTCTATGAACGAAATATATCCATAGATAAACAGTACACATACCTTACATGAAAGATTCTTGTTTACTAATGGAGAAATTTACTTCAACTTGAATCCCCAATTGAAAATCCTAATATGTTCTTGAGAGGATTTTTAGAGAAAGAGAATGTTTTGGTTAAATAAGGGCTAAATTCCATATTTATGGATTATATATAGGACTGGAAAGATGACCCAAATACCCCTCTGGATGCGTAATTTAATTTCTATAAAAATTATCAAATTTGGACTCCCTGCACGATGCGGAGATAGCGTGTTACCCCACATTTGTGTCATGGAAACTCACTGCAATGTGGTGGAATTGTAGAGAGACACTAGAAATTGACAAACGCCATTTTGGCTTATGGCGCGATGCGCCACTGACTGAAATGACATTGCTGAAACTTTAAATTGCCATAACTTCTTCACCGGGTGTCCGTTTTAGGCAAATTTGGTATCGACTAAAATCTTATTAAATTCTATACAATTTTGAGGGTATAAATATGAAAAAATACCACTTATAAAACAAGTTATTCTCATTCAAAGATGACCTATGTGAAATCACACACAAAAACTTGGTGGATTTAAAAGTTCTTAGCTTGGCTTACTCTAAGTGACTCTTATGAACATGATTAACATATCATAAACTCTATTATAACTAGGATACTCATCCTAATTCATGTACTCTAACATGAATCATAGTATAGGAGGTTTCATGTGTAGGAATAATGATTTATTTTCTAGCTTAGAAATATACGGGATATTATAATATTCCTTCTCTCAGGTTATTGATATTCCATTGGCTATAGAAATAGCATGTATTGATACCCACGGAGGTGGTAAAAAGGGATATATTGTCAGTTTAGTGCTACTGGTACTTCATATGGGAGAGAACATCCTTTCAATGGAGGTCAGCTTCACTCGCGGCCTATCAGTTGTGTAAAAGTAGCATTTTCTACTTTCAGTGACTCTCGGATTAGTTGTGATGATCATAGCAGGCGAAGTTCCCACCAGACCTTGTAGATTTTTTATGTAGGCCTTCATGTCCTGGTAGATATTTTGGATTATGAGGGGCACTATCACAAACTATTCCAGGAGCTTGTCTTGGTTTTGTTGAGATGGGACATTAGTTTAGAGAGTGACCTAAATATGAGTTGGTTGATCAGACAAAGTTATCATGTATTCCTACTAGCCTAGAGTCTTTAAGGTAGTCTATAATTGCAGAAAGTATGATCATATTGGTAGATAGTTCTCTCACCATCAATTGGCTATCCACTTTCACTCAGATCATGTTTCTTGCAAGATTTGGGCTTTAGAAGTGAGCTACAACTGGAGAAAGATTGGTCATTTGTTTAGAAAATGTGGCGGGTATGGGATTTCTAGTATTTCAGCTTATTTTGATAAAACTTATGATGTTGTAGCATCTTCAGTTAGAGAGAGTGCGTCTGGCGCCTCTATTTATGATTTAGTCAGTTGTTCTAAGTTAGGACCCATTCATCTTTTTTTCTCCCTTAGATTTATTAGGCATGTGATTGCATATTTCACCATGGTAGGTGCATTATTATTTTGCATATTTACCATTATTCAAATGTGTATTGGGGTATTCATACTAATTGATTATTACATACCTTGATGATATCATATTGGTTATTTTGTTCCTTGTGATTGAATTAATAAATATATGACTACCCCCGTGGTTTATTTCTTTAGTAGTGGATGTAGTAGATATGTATTGATATTTTCTTCTTATAGGTGTAGCATTTGAGTTCTAGTCCCATTTATCTTGTCATATTGGCCTTATTTTGGCCTTTGAGTTATACTTGCTATTTTTTTTAATTTAGTATAATCTATACTTTATATTGATGATTATATTATTACTGTTATTATTGTCATTGCTTGATGTTGTTGATACTCATGGGGTAGCTATTTAACCTAGTGTCATCTAGGTAGTATTCCATTCTTTGTGGTTCTTATTCGATGTCTTGGGTAGCTATAGCCCGATTTAATGATTACTTCCCTATAGCAAGACGAGATTGATTATTTTCCTCTTTTGTTTATTCTATTAGATTGATTGTTGAATTAATTTTTTTATCTAAGGTAAGTTGACCTTCTGTGGTTCTTTATAAATCTAGAGAGGCAATTTAGTTATATTTCTCATTCTTGAGTTTGAGATTCTTAAACTTGCCTCTTGAATTACCAAGTTTTTTGCGTCGGCCATCCATTATATGTACCCTACTTTTTAGCTTGAGTAGTTTTGGGTTCATTCTTTGCTTGTGGATATTTCATCGTTCGATAGTGGTTTTGTTATTGATATTGAGATGTCTTGGATCAATCTTTAAATAGGTTTAGTTCATCTCCTTGTGATGGTTTTCTCTTTGTACGAGTGTAGAGATTGGATGCTCCTTTCTTGCAGTGATATGTCATTTGTCTAAAGTAGAGTTGGAGAGTTAGAAATAGGATGTCTTCCCTGTGATCGCTTATTTAGTTGGCAAATCAAAAGTTCTTCATCATGATTCATTTGATTCATTTTTTGGTTGTGGTCTTACCCTTTGCATTAGTGTGGAGATTGGTGCATTCTTCCTCAATAATGTGATCCATGGTTTGTTTGAGGTGTGATTGCCTTACTTGGGTAGATTCTGGAAATCCCTATTTTAGAATTTGTTTGGCATAATAAGGTTTGGTGGATAATTTTTCCCTGTTAATATGTGACTATAAGTATTCAAAGTGAAGATGGGGTGTTGGACTGGTTAATTTTTTCTAAAGTTGCATTTCTCTGAGTTGCTAATCTTTTTGCAACAACTAGTGTGGTTTGCGGTCTTGGGGTGTTTTTGAGCATGTTTTTGTAGTTCATTCCTCCAGTATATATGGAAGGGATTATTTGCATTTTTAGCCGGTGATTTATCCTTCGGTAGTTCATTCCTCTAGTATATATGGAAGGGATTATTTGCATTTTTAGCCGGTGATTTATCCCTCTAGCTTATATACAATAGCTTATTTGCATTATTAGTCAATGGTTTATCCCTGTGGTGATTTTGTTCTTTAGCATTATTTCAAGTTTTACTTTGTTTTATTTATCTCGGTTTTGCCATATTTTGATATTAAAGTCGATTTGAGTAGTTGACATTAATATAGACTTATTGGATTAGTTTGGAGTTGACGCCTTGGGATGCCGATTTGGAAATTATGATAGATCTGGTGTATGAATTCCAACTCGTCTCCAGGTTTGGGCTTGGTAGCTGAGATTCAGCATTTCAGTCTTTGTATTGAGATTTCAGCATGGAGTTGTAGAGCTTTAGTGCTACCTTCATTTTAGATTTGTCTTAGTTTGGAATTCATTATATGCTGGTTGAGCCTACTCCGTGGTTACCTGTTCGGACTTCTTAACTTTGGATGGATTATTATTGAAAAGTGTTCAAATGATAGCCCATGGACCAGTATTGGATTCATAAAGATTTCACCTCGGGTCATCAGTTGTCTTTGAGAACTTTCGATGATATATTGTAACGACCAAAAATCACCTCCCGGGACGTCACATGGTGCTTAGGGCTACAAGTAGCCCCAAACTAATCCTTTGAGCCTATCACTTTGCATAATAGCTCATTCAAGAAGAAATATACAAAACACTGGCAGTTTCATATCCAATGAAAGGTAATACGAAAGTAATACTCGGTCCAAACGACCACAATACTGGAAATCTCAATACAACCACAGTCTGATAACTAGTCTGAAAAAGCCTCTAGTAATCCATGAAATCGAGAGCAGTTAGGACAGGTCCCCAACTGACTCAAACTAAACTGAAAGTTATAACATAAACACTCGAATACTGAAATGTCGGAAGATTGGTCCTCGAACCATGAGGACTCACCACTGTAGAAATGTAGACGAAGGTACTCGAGAATCCCTGACGAGGCTGGGACTGAACACCTGAACCTACATTATATGACAATGTAGCACATAGATGTATATGTGGATTAGCACTTGGGAATGTAATGAGTATATAGGGGTGTATGCATTTACATAAAACAATATCAATACTCTTTAATCAAATCATGCATGCAAACAGGAATGACTCACATGGCTTGAATAAGTCAAAAATGTAAAGCTCATAAAACATGTAGAATGAAGCATGTAACACAAATCTCATGAGTCATTATACTTTGGCTTTAAAATCTCCGCTCTCTTCATATTCTCATTACACATTGGATGAAGGAAGATTTAAACAATACTTTCAACTCATGCATGTGTCTCATGGAGAGTAAAACTTCTTTATTGCACAAGAACTTATAACTCTTTTGAACTCAAACACTTGGAACTAGGAATCATATGAATTTTGTTTATAAACTAATGATCAAGTCTTATTAGTAGATAAAACTACTTCCATCGTTGGAAAATACGCAAAAGCAATTTGTTCACTTTAGAAAATATCGCATCTCAAAGTTTTAGGGAAAACTATTCTATCTTAATGGAAAATACTCTAGTTTAGGGAGGTTCTCTTAACTGACATAAACCATGCGAGCTACATGGAGTCCGAAGTCTTATCCTCTTAAGAAACAAACCTAATGTTGGGGAGAGGCGTAATACTCTTGCCAGGGAGTATAACCTAAACTCAGTGATCACTTATCTCGGCCTCGAGCCCAATCATCTCGGCCTCAAGCCCAAAATCTCAAACATATGGTGGCACGTAGTTCCGCGGTATGAAACCGTGTCAACTTATCCAACTCGGTGCTAAATACTACTGCCTTTAGTTTATCTCGCTTATTTCATGGAAATCCACTTTCAAAATAATCTCATGGTTCATAAGAACCCAACAATCAAATCTACAAATCTCATGTGGTAGAGTGGATTTCAAAACTCTATGACCATTAGGTCAAAACATTTCTCAATAATCTTAAAATACTAAAATCATGGGTGCTTATAGCCCAATAGTTCATAAAATTGCAAGTCTCAAGTAGGTTTTAATTACCCATAATTCAATCTCAAGTTAAAACTCATCATAATGCATATTAGATAGCATATAGATTCATAATTCATGCAAAAAGCTAGAAGTTACAGCAATTAGTCTCAAAATAATAACATACTCATGTACTTCAATTTCTAGAACATTGAAACTCTTAGATTCTCAAGGAGTAACAACATAGGGTATAAACCCAACTTCAATTTCTTAAGAAAACATGCAAAATCATGATATTTGACTTTCAATTCATGGGAAACATCAAGATATTTCAATCAATAACAATGGTTGAAAAACCCTAATTCAATACCATGTAAAATCTCATAGATTTTAGAAAATTATAGTTTAAATAAGTCTTTGGGAACAAGGGTGGAAGGATTACCCTTGTTCAAAACCCCACACACCTTAGATTATGAAATTGTATGAACAAGCTTTCTTCAAAAACTTCTTCTTACTCCGGGGAGAGGGTTCTTGAAATCCTTGAACTTGGAGAACTTAAATCTCTACTCAATTTGTAGAATCTATGATGAGTTCTTGAATTTATTGGAGAAAGGTTTTAGATTTGATCTTGAGGGAGAAACCCTAGCTCTCTTGTGTTTTGGATGATGAATGAAGTCATTTGCTTCATTTGGAATATATCTGGTTGATAAATGAATAGAAAGACCAAAAAGTCCCTTTTAAAAAATGACTTAAAATACGGAATGGGGGCTGCGATTTTCCGTCGCTAGCATGACGGTCCGTTGGATCGTCCGTCGTACGTCAGTTAGAAAAATAACACACTACTTCGATATGATGATCTCAGTGATGGTCCATCGCAAACTCGATGGTCCATCAGATCGTCCATCGCACATTGGCCAGGATGAGGCCACACTGCCTCAGCGGCGACGGCCCGTTGTCCTGGCCGTCGGACTTGGGCTAGGAAAGGGAGTTACTGGCTTTGTTGCAATGGTTCAGGCAATGGTCCATCACACACTCGACGGTCCGTCAACCTGTCCATCGCACCTGGGTGGTTCCGATAACTCTCGATAGAACGGCCATAACTTCGTACCCCGATGCTGGATTTGGACGAAATTGGTATCGTTGGAAAGCTAATTCAATTCTCTACACTATGGGAAGTAATTTTCAGGAAAATTCAACAATATTAAAACAATAATCACTAGGAAGTCTCTTCTCAATCTTTTAGGGCTAGAATTACACTTCACTTAACACGCTCAAGGCTCAAACTACAATGGAACTTTGCAGGGTCATACAATATCTCCCCCTTGGAAACATTCGTACTTGAATGTCGCTAGTTAGACTAGGAACACAGGAAAATAGAGTACACATAGCTGAAGAAAGTTGCTAAACAGGCTCAAAATCTCACTAAACTCTAGAATACCTCGGAAATTACAAGAACTCATGCAAGAATAGATATATAGATGAACTTTAGATTAGAAGGGATGAATTAAGGAAGAAAAATACCTTCGGATCGATCTAAACTCACGGAAAAAAGGTGCGGGTACTTAGCCCGCATATTTGTTTATGCCTCCCAAGTAGCACCCTCATCTGACTAGTACCGCCATAACACTTTGACTAAGAGAACCTCTTTGTTCCTCAGTCTATGGATCTGAAATATCTAGGATGTCAATGGGAATCTCATCGAATGGAAGACTATTCTGCATATGAGAAATCTTTGAAGGATCACCACAACAAAATCACCAATATGCTTCTTAAGTATGGTGACATGAAAAATAGGATGAACGGCTAAAAACTCCGCAGGCAACTCAACCTCATAGGCTACTTTACCAACACAACTCAAAACACTATACGGTCCAACATAACAGGGACTAAGCTTTCCCTTTTTACCAAACCTCTTCACCCCTTTCATGGGTGAAATTTTCAAGTACACCAAATCTCCCACTTCAAATACAAGATCTCTTCTCCTTACATCGACATATGACTTTTGATGACTATGAGTTGTCTTTAACCTCTCTCTAATCATCTTAACTTTCTTCATAGCTTCAAACACTAAATCAGGCCCAATCACGGCAGCTTCAACCACTTCAAACCAACCTATGGGTAATCTACATCTTCTACCATACAAGGCCTCAAATGGTGCTATCCTGATGCTAGCAGGGTACTATTGTTATAGGTGAACTCTATCAATGGAAAATGCTCATCCCAACTACCTTTGAAATCAAAAGAACACGGACTCAACATATCTTGTAGGGTCTGAATGGTTCACTCATCCTGGCCATCTGTCTGCGGATGAAAAGAGGAACTCAAAAGAGCTCGAGTACCAAGACCCTGCTGAAATGCCCTCCAAAACTGAGAAGTAAATTGAGTATCCCTATTTGAAATGATAGACGAGGGAACTCCGTGCAGCCTGACTAACTCCTGGACATACAATCTAGCATAATCCTTAGATTTATAAGATGTATGTACAGGAAAGAAGTGCGCTGACTAAGTCAACCTATCTACAACAACCCTAATAGAATCCTGATGACAACGTGAAAGAGGTAACCCTGTCACGAAGTTCATATTCACTACCTCCCACTTGCAAGTGGGTATACCAAACTCTTGCATCACACCTCTAGGTTTTTGGTGCTTTACCTTAACCTGTTGGCATATTGCACACATTTCTACAAACTGAGCTATATCCTTCTTCATACCATTCCACCAATAGATTTCCCATAACTCGTGGTACATCTTGGTAGTGTCAGGATAAATAGAATACCCCATGCCATGAGCTTCAACCATAATCCTCTTTCTCAAATCATCAACACACGGAACACATAATCTACCCTGCAATCTCAATACACCATCTCCCCTTAGGGAGAAAACCTCTACCTTTTGGTCCTTAGCTTCCTCGTTTAGTCTAACCAAACTAGGATCTCTATCTTGTTTCTCCTTCACTTTCGAAACTAAAGAGGATTTGGAACAACTTTGCACCAAAGTACTTTTCTCAGTTGAATCAACCAACATAAAACCCAATCTAGTCAGACAATGCATATCACAAGCTAACTCTTTCTTACCTTCCTCTGCATGAGCATCACTACCCATAGACAATCTGCTGAAGGCATCCGCCACTACATTGGCCCTACCCGGGTGATACAACACACTCATATCATAGTCTTTTAACAACTCTAACATACATAAGGCTCTTATGATCAGTAAACATATCAACATGAACACCATAAAGATATTGTCTCATGATTTTCAAAGCAAAGACCACAACAGCTAACTCAAGATCATGGGCTGGGTAATTTTTCTCATGCGGCTTAAACTATCTAAAGGCATAGGCTATAACCTTAGTTTTTTGCATCAACACACATCCCAAACCAATTCTAGAGGCATCACAATACATCACAAAACCATCTGTACCATCAGGCAAAGTCAACACAGGGGTTGAAGTAAGTCGAATCTTTAACTCCTGCAAACTCTTCTCACAAGAATCTAACCACTAGAACTTAACTTTCTTTTTGGTCAAACGGTTCATAGGAGACACAATAGAAGAGAAACCTTCAATAAAATGATGGTAGAAGCCCGCTAGTTGCAAGAAATATCTAATGTCAGACGGAGATATAGGTCTAGGACAATTTCTTACAACTTCTGTCATTTGGGGATCAACTCTAATATATTCAGCTGGAATAATATGACAAAGAAAGGCAATAGAACTTATCCAAAATTAACACTTATTGAATTTGGCAAACAACTGGTGACCTCTAAGAGTTTTCAAGACAATTGTAAGGTGATGTGCATGGTCATTCTTAGTACAGGAGTACACAAGGATATCATCTATGAACACTATGACAAACATATCAAGATATTGCTTGAACACTTAATTATAAAAGGTCCATAAAAGCAGCTGAGGCATTGGTTAGCTCGAAAGACTTGACTAGAAACTCAAAGTCACCATAGAGGATTCAGAAGGTTGTCTTTGGACTATCGCATTCCCTCACTTTAAGTTGATGATAGCTAGATCAAAGTTCTATCTAGGAGAAATAACTTGCACATTGCAACTAATCAAACAGGTCATCAATTCTCAAAAGACGTAACGATCGAAAATTACCTCCCGGGATGTCGGACAGTGCTTAGGGAAACAAGTAGCCCCAAGATAACCATTTAAGGCTATCACTTCTCATATTAACTCATTCAAGAAGAAGTATACAAAACACTGGCATAGTTATATAAAATAAAAGGGAATACAAAGGTAACACTCGGTCCATATGACCACAATACTGGAAATCGCAACACTACCACAGTCCGATAACTAGTCTGACAAAGCCTTTACTACTCCATCAACTCGAGATCCATTGTGACAGGTCCCTAACTGGCTCAAACTTAACTGAAAGTAATAACATAAACACTCGAATACTGAAATGTCTGAAGATAAGTCCTCAAACCATGAGGCCTCACCATTGTAGAAATGTAGATGAAGGTACTCGGGAATTACTAATGATACTGGGACTGAGCACCTGAACCTAAATTATAAGATAATGTAGAATATAGACGTATATGTGGATTTGCACTTAGGATGTACTAAGTATATAGGGGTGTATGCATTTACATAAAATAATATCAATACTCTTTAATTAAAATCATGCATGCAAATAGGAATAACTCACATGGCTTGAATAAATCTAAAATGTAAAGCTCATTAATCATGTAGAATCAAGCATGTAACACAAATCTCGTGAGTCATTATACTTTCGCTTTAAAATTTGTGGTCTCCTCTTATTCTCATTACTCACAGTATGAAGGAAGATTTAAACAATACTTTCAACACATGCATATATCTCATGAAGAGTAAAACTTCATTATTGCTCAAGAACTTATAACTCTTTTGAGCTCAAACACTTAGAATTCAGAATCATATAACTTTGGTTTAAAAAACTGATGATCAACTCTTATTAGTAGGGAAAACTACTTCCTTCTTTGGAAAATACTCAAAAGCAATTCGTTCACTTTAGAAAATATCTAATCTCAAAGCTTTAGGGAAAATATTCTATCTCAATGGAAAATACTTTGGTTTAGGGAGGTTCTCTTAACTGACATAAACTATGTGAGCTACATGGAGTCCAACGTCTTTTCCTCCTAAAGAAGAAACCTCACATTAGGGAGAGGCATCATACTCTTGTCAAGGAGTATAACCTCAACTCAGTGATCACTTATCTCAGCTTCAGGCCCAAAATCTCAAACCTATAGTGGCACGTAGTTTTGGGGCAAGAAACTTTGGTGACTTACCCAACTCGGTGCTCAATACTACTCACTTTAGTTTATCTCGCTTATCTCATGGAAATACACTTTTAAAACAATCTCATGGTTCATAAAAACCTAACAATCAAATCTGTAATCTTATATGGTAGAGTAGATTTCCAAACTCTATGACCATTCGGTTAAAACATTTTTGAATAATCTAAAAATACTCAAATCATGGGTGCTTATAATTAAATAGTTCATAAAATTGCAAGTCTCAAGTAGGGCTTAATGACCCATAATTCAATCTCAAGTTAAAACTCATCATAATTGATAATAGATAGCATATAGATTCATAATTCATGTAGAAATCTGGAAGTTACAACAATTTGTCTCAAAATATCAACATACTCATACACTTGAATTTCTAGAACACTGAAACTCTTAAATTCTCAAGGAGTAACAACATAGGGTATAAACCAAGCTTTAATTTCTTAAGAAAACATGCAAAATCATGTTATTTGACTTTCAATTCATAGGAAACATCAGGATATTGCAATCTATAACAATGGGTGACAAACCCTAATTCAATATCATGTAAAATCTCATAGATTGCTGAAAATTATAGTTTAAATAAGCCTTTGGGCACAAGGGAGAAAGGATTACCCTTGTTCAAAACCCCTCATACCTTAGATTATGAAATTGGATGAACAAGCTTGCTTCAACCTCTTATTCTTACTCTTAAGAGAGGGTTCTTGAAACCCTCAAACTTGGGGAACCCAAATCTCAACTCAATTTGTAGAATCTATGGTGTGTTCTTGGATTTCTTGTAGAAGGCTTTTAGATTTGATCTTGAGGGAGAAACCGTAGCTCTCTACTGTTTTGGATGATGAATGAAGTTATTTTATTCGTTAGAAATAAATCTAGTTGATAAAACAGTGGAAAAGACTAAAGCTTCCTTTTTAAAATGAGTTAAAAATACTAAACAGGGGTTATGACGGTCGAAGCGATGGTCCGTAGCTAGTCTGATGGTCCGCTGGATCATCCGTCGCACGTTGGTCAAAAAACAAAACACTTCCTTGGTGTGATATTCGAAGCAATAGTCGATCGCAGTCTTGACGGTACGTTGGATCATCTATCGCACGTTGGCCAGGATTAGACCACACCACCTCAGGTCACGGTCTCAGTGATGGTCCGTCGCAGGCTTGACGGTCTGTCGTCCTAGCCGTCCCACTTGGGACAGGAAAGGAAGTTACTACCTTGGTTGCGACGGTCCAAGCAATGGTCCATTACAAAATCGACGGTCCATTGGATCCTCTATCGCACCTGGGCAGTTTTGATAACTCTCTACATAACGGCCATAACTTTTCACCCCGATACCAGATTTGGATGAAATTGGTATTGTTGGAAAGCTAATTCGATTCTCTACATAACAGAAAGTCAAATTTAAGAAAATTATATATGGTTTAAACACCAACCACTTGGGAAGTCACTTCTCAATCTTTTAGGGCCGGATTTATACTTCACTTGACACGTTCTAAGGCCTAGACTACGACTGAACTTTACGGGGTGTTAAATATCTCCCCCTTTGAAACATTCATCCTTGAATGTCCCTAGTTAGACTAATACCTTCACAATGATGAACTTTAGATTATAAAGGTTTAATTAAGGAAGAATAATACCTTCACATTGATCTGAACTCGCGTGAAAGAGGTGTGGTTACTTGGCTCATATATCTGCCTCTGCCTCCCAAGTAGCGCCCTCAACTGATTGGTTCCACCACAACACTTTGACTAAGGGTATTTCTTTTTTCCTCAGTCTACAGATCTACAAATCTAGGATCTCAACAGGAATCTCATCAAAGGAAAGACTGTTCTAAAAATCAACACTCTCTGAAGGGTCTACTACAATGGAATCACCAATATTCTTCTTAAGCATGCAGACATGAAACACAGGATGAATGGTTGACAACTCTGCAGGCAACTTAACCTCATAGGCTACTTTTCCAACACGTCTCAAAACTCTATACGGGCCAACATAATAGAGAATAAGCTTTCCCATTTTACCTAACCTCTTCACCCCTATCATGGGTGAAATCTTCAAGTACACCAAACCACCCACTTCAAAATCAAGATATCTTCTTCTCACATCGGCATATGACTTTTAACAACTCTGAGCTTTCTTTAACCTCTCTTTAATCAACTTAAATTTCTCCATAGCTTCAAATACTGCATCAGGCCCAATCATATTAGCTTCACCCCTTTCAAACCAATCTATGCGTGATCTACATCTTCTACCATACAAGGCCTCAAATACTGCTATCCCAATGCTAGCATTGTAACTATTGTTATAGGCGAACTTTATCAATGGCAAATGCTCATCCAAACTAACTTTGAAATCACTAGCACATGCCCTCAACATGTCTTATAAGGTCTGAATGGTCCTCTCAGCCTAACCATCTATCTTCGGATAAAAACCAAAATCAAAAGAACTTGGGTACCAATAACCTACAGAAACACCCTCCAAAATTGAGAAGTAAATTGAGTACCCCTATTCAAAATGATAGACGGGGGAACTCCGTGCAGTATGACAAACTCCTAAATATATAATCTAGCATAATCCTCCACTATATAAGATGTATGCATGGCCAAGAAGTGCATGGACTTAGTCAGCCTGTCTGCAACAACACAAATAGGATCATGATGACGACGCAAAAAAGGTAACCCGATCATGAAGTCCATATTCACTATCTCCCACTTCCAAGTGGGTATAACAAACTCTTGTATAACACCACTAGGTCTTTGATGCTCTACCTTAACCTATTGGCATATTGCACACTATGCAACAAACTCAGCTATATTTTTCTTAATACCATTCTACCAGTAGATTTCCCGCAAGTTGTGGTATATCTTGGTAGTGCCGGGATGAATAAAATATCGCACGCCATGCGCTTTAGCCATAATCCTCTGCCTTGAATCACCAACACACGAAATTCCTAATCTACCTAAAAATCTCAAATTGTCATCTCCCCCTTGGGAGAAAACCTCTACCTTTTGGTCCTTAACTGCGTCCTTCAGTCTGACCAAACTAGGATCTCTATCTTGCTTCTCCTTCACTTCCAAAACAAAAGAGGATTTGAAACTACTTTGCACCAAAGTACTTTCCTCAGCATAATCAAGTAATCTAACACCCAATCTAGCCAGATAATTCACATCATGAGATATGTCTTTCTTACCTTCCTCTACATAAGCAACACTACCCATAGACAATCTGCTAAGGGCATCTGCTACTATATTGCCCTAGCTCGTATGATACAATATACTCATATCATAGTCTTTTAACAACTCTAACCACCTCCTCTGCCTAAGATTCAACACCCACTAAGTAAACATATACTGCAGGCTCTTATGATCAGTAAACACATCAACATGAACACCATAAAGATAGTGTCTCATGATTTTAAAAGCAAAGACCACAACAGCTAACTCAAGATCATGGGTTGGGTAATTCTTTTCAAATGGCTTTAACTATCTAGAGGCATAGGATATAACCTTACCTCTTTGCATCAATACATAACCCAAACAAATTCTAGAGGCATCACAATACGCCACAAAACTATCTATACCATCAGCAAAAGTCAACACAGGGGCTGAAGTAAGTCGATTCTTCAACTCCTGAGAACGCTTCTCACAGGAATCTAACCACTGGAACTTAACTTTCTTTTAGATCAACCTGGTCATATGAGACACTATGGAAGAGAAACCTTCAACCAAATGGTGGTGGTATCCCATTAGACCCAAGAAACTTATAATGTCAGATGGAGAGATGGGTCTAGGCAAATTTGTTACAACTTTTGTCTTTTGGCGATCAATTCTAATACCTTCGGCTGAAATAATATGACCTAGAAAGGCTACATACCTTAGCAAAAATTCGCACTTACTGAATTTGGTGAACAACTGGTGACCTTTAAAAGTTTGCAAGACAATTCTAAGGTGATCTGCATGGTTATTCTCAGTATGGATGTACACAAGTATATCATCTATGAACATTATGACAAACATATCAAGATATTTCTTAAACACTCGATTTATGAGGTCTATAAAAGTTGTTGGGGCATTGGTTAGCCCAAAAAACATGACTAGAAACTCAAAGTGACGTTAGCGGGTTCAGAAGGCTGACTTTGAAATATCACATTCCCTCATTTTTAGTTGATGATACCTGGATCTAAGGTCTATCTTGGAGAAATAACTTGCTCCCAATAAATGATCAAATAGGTCATCAATTCTCGGAAGATGGTACTTATTTTTTATTGTGACCTTGTTAAGCTGAAGATAGTCAATGCACATATGCAAAGAACTATCTTTCTTCTGCACGAATAGAACAGGTGTGCCCCAAGGATAAATACTAGGCTTTATGAATCCTTTGTCTAAAATATCTTTGAAATTCTCTTTCAACTCCTTAAGCTCAGCAGGTTTCATAAAGTATGGTAGAATAGAAATAGGATGAGTGGCGGGATAAAGGTCAAACCCAAATTCTATCTCTCTATCAGGGGTACCCCTAGGAGAACTTTTGGAAGAACATTTTAAACTCATTAATAATATCGACGGACTGAATAGTTGGAGCCTCGGACTTAGTGCCTTTCACTCTAACTAGGTGATAGATGAAACCTTTGGATATTAGTTTTTTGGCTTTGAGATAAGAGATAAAATGACTCTTGAGATATACCGAACTCCTGGACCCCTAAAAAACTGGCTCATCAGGGAACTAAAACTTGACCACATGGGTATAATACTCTATAGATACATAACAAGAATGAAGCCAATCCATACCCAGAATAAGGTCAAAATCCACCATGTCTAACTCTATCAAATCAGTAAGTATGACTCTATGCAGAACAGTAACAGAACAATCTCTATACACTTATTTAGCAACAACTGAATCCCCTACTGGTGTGGAGACTAGGAAAGGATCAGGAATCTTTTTGAGATTTATTTTAAAATTCACAGCCACAAGTGGGGTCACATAGGAGAGACTTGACCCCGGGTCCAGCAACAAAAAAACATCAAAACAAAAGATGCAGAGCATACTAGTAAGAACTTCATGAGAGTCCTCCTGCTCCAGATGGGATGGTGAGGCATAGAATATGTTATGGTGCTGACCGCCAATAGTACTTAATGAAGTACCCTGAACAGGAGTGGTATGAAGGATAGGAGCTGGTGTACTAGTAGTTTGTGCCTGAGGTCGGGCATCTTTGGTCCCTTGCTTAGCATGGGGATAATTTTTAAGTCTGTGGCCCTACTTTCCACCACTAAAACAACCCCTCAAACCTGTGAAACACTCACCACGATGATCCCTACCATACTTAGCGCAAGGAGGATAACAGGGTCAGTTACCAACACTATTTTACGACCTAGACATAAAAGACCAGGTCCCTTGCTGCTTTTTGCTTCTAGGCATAGGAGTACTAGCTGAATAAGGAGCTAGAATAGACAGACGTCTCTGAACTGAGGGTGGTTTCCTCCATGGAACCTAGGCTGACTATACGCATGCTACTCAAATCTAGCCCTCTTGTTACCCCTCACTCTGTGTCTCTCTCTAATCTTATCTGCTTCTATTTACTGTGCATGCATCATCAACCTAGATAGATCCATATCCCTATACACCCTTGCAGCCCTATACTTTTTAGTACTAAACTAGAAACATCTATCACAACTTGCTCATAATAGCTCACGTGTCAGAAATAAAATCAGGAACATACTTAGCCAGCTGGTTGAACTTTAAGAAGTATTCCTTAACAGTCATGGAGCCTTGCCTCAAGTTCATAAACACCTTAATCTTTGTTTCCCTTATCTCAACCAGAAATAACTTATCCAAGAATGCATCTAGGAATACCTCCCAAGTCATAGGAGCAGCATCCTTACCTATACCCTTCCTCCATGATACAACCCAGTTATAAGCTATGTCATTTAACCTACAAGATACCAACTTAACAATTTCTTCCTCAAAAATATGCATCACAAAGGTTCAATCATGGATCTACAAAACTGTGGTACAACTCCTCAAGGTACAGTTGTGGGTCCTCACCTACCTTGGACCCATAAAACTTTGGCGAATTCATCTGCATGAAATCACGGATCCTAAAAGTAGCTACATCACCTCCCTATGTATTTGCAACTGCGGCCTTGTTATTGGTGCAAACATTAGCGGTGACTACTTGGGCTAACGCTGAAAAGGCCACTCGAAACTCAGCATGAGACACAACCTCATTCAAATAATCAATAGGTGGGGGTTTCTCTTCATTATTTCTGTGGTCATTCGCTCATCGGAGAGGCATTTTTTTAAATAAAAGTGCACGAATCACTAGATAAGAGAGACATCTATAGGTATAATGGAATATGAAAGAAAGAAATAACTTTTTCCTAAAATATCTTGTAGCCTATTGCTTATAACTGTAGCGTTCTACACACCATTGATCAAGAATCTACTCAATGCGGTTTGTCAGACTCGCTAGGACTCTTTAGAACATTAGACTCTAATAACAAGTATGTAACAACCCAAAATCACCTTCCAGGACATTATACGGTGCTTAGGTCTACAAGTAGCCCCAAGCTAACCCTTTGAACCTATCATTTCTCATATTAACTAACTTTAGAAGAAGTATACAAAACACTGGCAAGGTCATATAAAATGAAAGGAAATATAAAGGTAATACTTGGTCCAAATGATCACAATACTGGAAATCTCAACACAACCACAGTCTAATAACTAGTCTGAGAAAGCCTCTACTACTCCATGAACTCGAGAATCGTTAGGACAGGTCCCCAACTGACTCAAACTAAACTAAAAGTAATAACAAAAACACTGAAATACTAAAATGTCTGAACATAGGTCCTTGAATCATAAGGACTCACCACTATAGAAATGTAAACAAAGGTACTCGAGAATCACTGATAAGGCTGGGACTGAGCACCGGAACCTACATTATAGGACAATACAACACGTAGACATATATGTGGATCAGCACTTGGGAATGTACTGAGTATATGGGGGTGTATGTATTTAAATAATATAATATCAATACTCTTTAATCAAATCATTCATACAAATAGGAATGACTCACATGGCTTGAATAAGTCTAAAATGTAAAGCTCATAAATCATGTAGATTAAAGCATGTAATAGAAATCTCATGAGTCATTATACTTTGGCTTTAAAATTTATGTTCTCCTCTTATTCTCGTTACTCACAGGATGAAGGAAGCTTTAAATAATACTTTCAACTCATGTATATATCTCGTGGAGGGTAAAACTTCTTTATTGCTCAAGAACTATAAATCTTTTGAACTCAAACACTTGGAACTCAAAATCATATGAATTTGGTTTAAAAATTTATGATCAAGTCTTATTAGTAGAGAAAATTACTTCCTTCTTTGAAAAATACTCAAAAGTAACTCGTTCACTTTCGAAAATATCTCATCCCTAAGCTTTAGCGAAAATATTCTATCTTAGTTGAAAATAATTTAGTTTAGGGAGGTTCTCTTAACAGACATAAACCATGCGAGATACATTGAGTACAACTTCTTGTCCTCCTAATGAATAAACCTCACATTGGGGAGAGGTGTCACACTCTTTCCAAGAAATATATCCTCAACTCAGTGATCACTTATCTCGACCTTAAGCCCAAAATCTTAAACCTATGGTGGCATGCAGTTCTGGGGTAAGAAAACATGGTAACTTACCCAAATTGGTGTTAAATACTACTCCTTTTAGTTTATCTTGCTCATCTCATGGAAATCCACTTTCAAAATAATCTCATGGTTCATAAAATCCCAACAATCAAATCTGTAATCTTTTTTGGTAGAGTGGATTTCAAAACTGTATGACCATTAGGTAAAAACATTTCTCAATAATATCAACATACTCAAATTATGGGTGCTTATATCCCAATAGTTCATCAAATTGAAAGTCTCAAGTAGGGATAAGTGACCCATAATTCAATCTCAAGTTAAAACCCATAATAATGCATAATAGATAGCATATAGATTCATAATTCATTTACAAATCTGGAAGTTACAGTAATTTGTTTCAAAATATCAATATACTCATATACTTCAATTTCTAGAACATTGAAACTCTTAAATTCTTAAGGAGTAACAACATAGGGTATAAACCCAGCTTCAATTTCTTAAGAAAACATGCAAAATCATGTTATTTGACTTTCAATTCATGGGAAACATTAGGATATTGCAATCCATAACAATGGGTGAAAACCCTAATTAAATATCATGTAAAATCTCATAGATTGTAGAAAATTATGGTCTAAATAAGCCTTTGGGCAAAAAGGTGAAAGGATTACCCTTGTTCAAAACCTCACATATCTTACATTATGAAATTGGATGAACAAGATTGCTTCAAACTCTTATTATTACTCTTAAGAGAGGGTTCTTGCAACCCTCAAACTTGGGGAAGTGAAATCTCAATTCAAATTGTAGAATCTATAGTGAGTTCATTAATTTCTTGCAGAACTGTTTTAGATTTGATATTGAGAGAAAAACCCTAGCTCTCTTGTGTTTTGGATGATGAATGAAGCCATTTTATTTATTTGGAATATATCTGGTTGATAAAAGAGTGGAAAAAATCAAAAAGACCTTTTTAAATTGAGTTTAAAATACTAAACAGGGGCTGCGATGGTCGAAGTGATGGTCTGATGCTAGTTTGACGGTCCATCGGATCATCTGTCGTACGTCGGTCAGAAAAAGAACATACTACCTTGGCTTAATAGTCAAAGAGATTGTCCATCTTAGCCTTGACGGTCTGTCAGATCATCCGTCGCACGTTGGCTAGGATGAGACCATACTGCCTTTGTGGTGACGGTCTCAGCGATAGTCCATCGCAGCCTTGACGGTCTGTTGTCCTGGCTGTTGTATTTGGTCTAGGTAAGTGAGTTACTACCTTGGTTGTGATGGTCCTAGAGACGGTCCTTTGCAAAATCAACAGTCCATCGGATCGTTTGTCACACTAGGGTGTTCTGACAACTCTCAGTATAACGGCCATAACTTCTCACCCTGATACTGGATTTGGACGAAATTGGTATCATTAGAAATCTAATTCAATTCTCTACATGACAAAAATTCCAATTTAAGAAAATTATATATGTTTTAAAAACCAATCACGTAGAAAATCACTTCTCAATTTTTTAGGGATAAAATTACACTTCACTTAACATGCTCTAAGGCCTGGACTATGAGGGAACATTATGGGGTCTTACAGAAGAGGATACTTATTTTTTACTATGACCTTGTTAAGATGAAGATAGTCGATGCACATATGCAAAGAATGATATTTTTTCCACACGAATAGAATAGATGCGCCCCAAGGAGATTTACTAGGCCTTATGAATCCTTTGTCTAAAAGATCGTTGAGTTGATGTTTTAACTTCTTAAGCTCAGCAGGTGCCATATGGTATAGTGGATTAGAAATGGGATGAGAGTTGGGAAAAAGTTCAATCCCGAATTCTATCTCTCTATCGGGAGGTACCCCTAGGAGATCTTACAGAAAAACTTCTAGAAACTCATTAACAATATCGACTAACTAAATAGTTGGAGCCTCTAACTTAGTGTCTTTGACTCTAACTAGGTGATGGATGCAACCCTTGGATATTATATTTTTGGTTTTGAAATAGGAGATAAAATGACTCTTCGAAGATACCAAACTCCTAGACCTCTTAAAAAATGGCTCATTATGGAACTAAAATATGACCACACGGAAACGACAGTCTATAGATGCATAAGAAGAATGAAGCCAATCCATACCAAGAATAAGGTCAAAATCCACCATTTCTAACTCTGTCAAATCAACAAGTACTACTCTATAAAGAACAGTAATATGACAATCTCTATACACTTTTAGCAACAAATGTCTCCCCTACTGGTGTGGAGACTAGGAAAGGCTCAGGAATCTTTTCAGGACTCATTTTGAAATTCACAGCCACAAGTAGGGTCACAAAGGAGAGACTTGACCCGGGGTCCAACAACACATAAACATCAAAACAAAATACGCAGAGCATACTGGTAACAACATCGGGAGAGTCCTCCTGCTCCTGATGGGATGGTAAGGCATAGAATCTATTCTGGCGCTGACCGCCAGCAGTGCTAGATGAAATGTCCTGCATAGGGGCGAGATGAGGGACATAAGCTAGTGTAATAGTAGTCTATTCCTGAGGTCAGGCATCTACGGTCCTCTGCCTAGCATGTGAAAAATCTATAAGTCTGTGTCCTATCTTGCCACAGCCAAAACAACCCCTCAAATTTGTGAAACACTCACCTGGATGATACCTACCATACATAGCACAAGGAGGATAACGAGGCTTGTTACCAATACTGTTCTATGAACTAGACATAAAAGACCTACT